>CM055117.1:684936544-686381544 GCA_029206835.1 Rana muscosa | reverse complement strand
CTCCAGGCAAGCAGTAAGTTATTCAGCCCCTCCACAAACCGATCAGGTGCTGTTCTGATCCATATTCGTGAAACTCCAAAAAGAAAGGCAAACCAGTTGACTGGGCTCCAAATGATGAGGAAATTTCAAAAGTTTATTGAAGTCTTCCATATAAAACACTTACAAGCATCACAGCTTCAACCAGGGGAACAGCAGTTGATGCATTTCATACAGAATGCACATTCTGCGTGAAACGCATTAAATGCTGTTCGCGTTGAAGCTGTAATGCCGCGTACACACCACCGCTTTTAATGTTTTTCTCGCCGTGATTCTTCTCAAGCCTGCCTTGCCTACACACTATCGTGAAAAAAAATGCTCGAGCAAAGCACGGTGACGTACAACACGTACGATGGCACTATAAAGGGGAAGTTCCATTCGGATGGCGCCACCCTTTGGGCTGCTTTTGCTGATTTCGTGTTACCGCGTGTTAGTAAAAGTTTGGTGTTAGCCGATTTGTGCTTTTCAGTCTCTCTGCTTTTCAGTCTGTTACAGCATGACGAATGTGCTATCTCCATTACGAACGCTAGTTTTACCAGAACGAGCGCTCCCGTCTCATAACTTGCTTCTGAGCATGCACGTTTTTTTTCCCGTCGTTAAAGCCTACACACGACCGTTTTTCACAACGAGAAAAATGACGAGAAAAAATAGAGCAGATTCTAAATTTTTAATGGCCATTTTTCTCGTCGAGAAAAATGCTCTAGAGCCTACACACCGTTTTTCACGACCAATTTAAAAAATGGCATGTTTCTCGTCATGAAAAACGGTCGTGTGTACGCGGCATTAGATTTGTGTTTTTATATGCAAGACTTCAATAAACTCTGTTGCATTTCCTCATGGAGTGTGGTCAAAAAGTTTACCTTTCTTTGGAGCATGTTTCCCTAAACCATGCTAGTAATTGTTTCATTTTGCATATTATTCCTATTTATTCATTGTTCATGATTAATTATTGAATTTATTATTTCAGCTATATGCCCATCGTGGACTACATTGACACACAATTTGAAGCCTACTTACAAGAAGAATTAAAGATAAAGCGTTTATTGTACAAATATCATGACACCCGTATTCATGCATGCCTTTACTTCATTGCTCCCACTGGACATTCACTTAAATCCCTCGATCTGATAACCATGAAGAAGTTAGACAGCAAGGTAATTTTACACTTTGTTGTCCTATTTTATTGGATCTTTGTGTGTTTATATCTGTCCGTGTGTGTGTGTGTGTGTGTGTGTGTTTGTTTTTTGCTTGCAAGTGGACTTTGGTCATTAGATTTCAGCTTCATATTTTTCAGGGGTCCATCTCTGGGGAAAGTTAAAATCCTCCCACACTGCAAAGATTAAATGTTTTTTTAGGTCTAGGTCTCCAGAGAAAAGCCCTAATACTTACCTGATCTAAGCTCCCCTACACTTCGGCTTGTGGACTGTCTCATAACGTCTTTATGTCCTGTGTACGGCTATGGGCTCTGCTATGTACTTGATGACATCGTAGGGCATCTGACCACCGGAGCATAGGGGAAAAGAGGCTGTGAAGACGGTCTAGCAGCTTGGAGTCTGATTGAGTGGTCCTCTAGACCTAAACAAGAATTGAAGCCTTGCAGTGCGGGGTCAGCTCCACTGCAAGGGAGACTTTTCTTTTTCGTACATCACGGGACACAGAGCGACTTAGTCATTACTAATGGGTTATATAGATTACCTTCAGGTGTTGGCACTGGCCAATTCCAAACCGGAAGTACCCTCCCCTATATAAGCCCCTCCCATCCGGGAGCACCTCAGTTTTTTGCCAGTGTCTAAGGTGTTGGCCAAAGAGTAACATGTGTTTTCACTGGGCTTGCGTACAGGTTCTTTTGGGCCTTAGTAAGCTGTTCCGGATCCCACCAAAAAAGCTTCATAGCTAAACGGTCGGTACCCGGGCCTTGCAGCAGAAGAGCAAGGTTTTGCCTGTAATGCCTCTCTTAGGAGGGCTGGACCCTGGGATCCAGAGCTCTGGTCATACCCACGACCAAGATGTTGTCTGTGCAGGGTGCTATACAGGTCCAGGGGAGTGGAATCCTTGGGAACCCGGTCCCTGAAGGTTTAATTACAATGCCTGCCGTGATAGGTGAAGTTTGGACTTCTGTGGACCAAACAAAGTCCTGCGGCGGGGATCAGGTAAGTGGGGGCCCCCAGGAACTTGGTTCTATTGGGGGACCCCCAAGCCTAATTTGTCTTTCTGTCTGTTACCTAACGGTATTCCCGCTAAATATCTGTGTTTGCCTGTAACTACTGAAAATGTAAAATTTTAATAGTAGTCAAGAAAAAAAAAAAAAAAGGGGACCGCGGTACCTGTGTTAAACCACTAGAGGCCGCTGTAGTCCATTTTTCTTGTCATGTGGATCTTTGGTTTTTTCAAGTCAAAAGATCCAGGCAGTTGGTAAGTTTCTCTGTGGGAATCCACTTCCTCTGCCCTGTTGCTGCGCTCATCCACCGCACAGGCCCTCCGGCAAAAAGGGCCCTGGCTCCTAGTCCCTCTTTGATTTTGAAAAGGGCGCCAATGGCGCACGGGCGCGGGCGCGTGCACGCGCCTCCTATGAAAAAAAAGGGGCGGGGCGGGTGGATGACGCTCGATGCGCGCCGCGGCGCTTCTGCGCATGTGCAGGCGTCCCAGCATGGTTAAAAGACACAGTACAAGTGTCAGCTGGATGCAAACAGAGCTAGCAACAAACAGTGGCACACAGAGGCGGTTGATGCAGGCATCCCCATAGAAAGGCACTTTAGTGGACACCAGCTGGTATATAGCAGCAACTGTGTTAGACTATTACCAGCAAAAATTGGTGTATGACGACGGGAATACCTCAGCTTTGTGCTTAAAGGATATGTCGTCCAGACGCTCCGGAAATAGGTCTTCCAGGAAGCCAAAGGGGTCTCCGTCGGGCTCTGAGGATATTGGGCATGCTTGTACTGCACCAATCTCCCCTGAGAATTCAGAGGTCAGTAGCCGTAGAAACCCCGCAGGAATGCCTGGTGCTGCGGCTGTCCCCAGTCCACCTGCTCCTGTATATATAACAGAGGAGGTTTTATCCTCAACTCTGGGAGGATTGGAAGAGAGATTAACAGCATTGATCGCTGCTTCCCTGTCACAGGAAAAGCGCGTCCGATCTCCGTCTCCTCCTTCAGAGTGCCTGTTAGTGGAGGAACAGCCCCACACAGAGATCGACCTACCTGAAGGGGCTCAGGATGAGGTTGATTCAGTTATGGAGGAATCAACAGTGGAAGAACCTTTCTCAGCATCTCAGGCTGAAAGATTATGGGTTCAGTCTCTGACTAACATGGTCCGATCAGCATTTAAAATGCCTCTGGCGGAACCACCATCCACTACGGTTTCCTCGCTGGGGTCGCTAAAAGCTCCCCAGGCTGTCTGTTCCTTCCCAATCCACCCTTTATTAGAGGGGCTTATTTACCAGGATTGGGAGCATCCTGATAAAATATTTGCTCCCCCCAAGAGATTTCCGGTGATCTATCCCATGGAGGATAAGTTCATAAAAAAATGGAGGGTCCCTACAGTGGACGCAGCCATCTCTTCTGTTAACAAATCACTGACATGTACAGTAGATAATGTTCCAATGTTCAAAGACCCAATAGATAAAAAATTGGAGTCTTTACTAAAATCTGCTTTCTCTACAGCAAGCATGGTGACACAACCTGCGGTAGCAGCGATTGGAGTCTGCCAAGCAGTGAAAGATCAGTTGAAACAAGTCTTAAGGGACTTACCAGATCAGCAGGCTCTTGCCCTAGCTGACCTGCCTAGAGCCTTGTGTTTTGCGGTGGACGCCATAAAGGATACAATCCAACAGGCCTCCCACTTTACGCTGTCTATAGTACATATGCGTAGGCTTCTGTGGCTCAAAAACTGGTCTGCTGAAGCTCCCTGTAAAAAACTGCTGGTTAGCTTCCCATTTCATGGAGAACGCTTATTTGGAGAAGATCTGGACAAATATATCCAGAAAATTTCTGCCGGTAAAAGTTCACTCTTACCGGTTAAGAACAAGGGTAGAAGTCCTTCTTTTAAGAGGCCTACTTCTCCAGTCCCGGGCACATCGGCTGTGAAGCAGTTCCGACGGCCTCCGCGGTCAAATTCAGGGGGCAGAAATCAGGGACAATCACAGGGTAACAAGAAGCCCTGGATCAAGAGAGGTACAAAACCTCCCCCCAAGGCATGAAGCGTTGCCCCCACTCAATCGGGTGGGGGGGGAAGACTTCAGTTGTTCACAGAGACCTGGCGGGACACCATCAGAGACAAATGGGTGATCTCCGCAGTAAGTCTGGGATACAAGCTGGAGTTAAAAGGCACTCCTCCTGCCCAATTTATGAGGTCAAACGTGCCAAGAGATCCCCAGAAGAGAGGATCCCTCCTTCTGGCACTAGAACAACTATTGCTCCAAGGTGTAATCATGAAGGTTCCCCTGGAAGAAAGCGGATTCGGGTTTTACTCGAACCTTTTCACAGTCCCCAAACCAAATGGGGACGTGAGGCCCATATTAAATCTAAAAGGGCTAAACAAGTTCCTAAATATCAGGACTTTTCGGATGGAGTCGATCCGATCGGTGGCCACCGCCCTACAAGGGCAGGAATGGTTAGCCTCGATCGACATAAAGGATGCTTATCTGCATATTCCCATCTTTCCGGCCCACCAGAAATTTCTACGCTTTGCAGTAGAAGGGCGCCATTTTCAGTTCAGAGCCTTACCTTTCGGTCTGGCCACAGCACCACGAGTGTTCACAAAAATTCTGGCCCCATTATTGGCCAATCTAAGAACACAGGGTGTAACGATAATGGCATATCTAGACGACCTGCTACTAATAGACCACTCAGTGGAAAAGCTGGAAGTAGCTATTCACAAGACAATCAAGTATCTGGAATATCACGGTTGGATTATCAACCGGGACAAGTCAGCTCTAAGACCAGTCAAAAGTCTGGAATACTTAGGGCTAAGGCTGGATTCAAATCAGAGAAAGATTTTCTTACCTCCAGAGAAGGTGTCGTCTTTAAAAGATTTGACCCACTTAGTGGGTACAAAAAGAAAACCATCCATACGCCTCTGCATGAGGCTGCTGGGAAAAATGGTGGCTTCATTCGAAGCGGTACCCTACGGTCAATTCCATTCAAGGAATTTGCAAAGGGCCATACTGTCAGCCTGGAACAAAAAAGTTCAGGCTTTAGACTTACCAATGTCCCTGTCCCCTTCCGTTCGCAAGAGCCTCCATTGGTGGTTGGTGCCCCAGAATCTGGAAAAAGGGAAACCCTTCAGTCCGGTTTCTTGGAAGGTAGTCACTACAGATGCCAGCCTCATAGGCTGGGGGGCAGTACTGGAGCAATGGTCTCTCCAGGGCAAGTGGTCAGAAGCAGAAAAGGCCCTGCCCATCAATCTCTTAGAGATACGAGCAGCCCGGTATGCCCTAGTAGCATGGACATCCAAACTCCAAGGGTCCCCTGTCAGAATTCAATCAGACAATGCCACAGCAGTGGCATATATCAATCACCAGGGTGGCACCAGGAGTCGTGCAGCCCAGAGGGAAGCAAATTGCATCCTGGAGTGGGCAGAAAAATATGTCCCAGCCATATCCGCGGTTTTCAGCCCAGGAGTGGAAAATTGGAGAGCGGACTTTTTAAGTCGCCAACAATTATGCCCGGGGGAATGGTCTCTTCACCCCGAGGTTTTCCAGGCAATATGCCAGCGGTGGGGAACACCGGATGTAGATCTGCTAGCATCCAGATTCAACGCAATGGTGGACAGATTTGTGTCTCGCACAAGGGATCCTCTAGCTTGCGGCTCGGATGCCCTAGTGTTCCCTTGGGATCAGTTCAAGCTGATATATGCATTCCCACCGCCACAGTTGTTACCGCGATTACTCCGCAGAATCAGGGTAGAAAAGAAACCAGTGATTCTGGTGGCTCCAGCGTGGCCCCGAAGGGCATGGTACGCGGAGATTGTAAAAATGTCAGTGAGGAGTCCTTGGACCCTCCCACATCGTCCGGACCTGCTGTCGCAGGGACCGATATATCACCCTTCCTTACCAGCCCTAGGTTTGACGGCCTGGCTATTGAAGCCCACATTCTGAAAAAGAGAGGGCTCTCTAATTCTGTGGTATCTACCATGATCAATGCCAGGAAGCCGGTATCCAGGCAGATCTATTATAGGATCTGGAAAGCGTACATTAAGTGGTGTGAGGCCAAGAAATGGCATCCACGTAAGTACGTGATAGGGAGGATTTTGGACTTCCTACAGTGGGCTGTAGATAGGAAGCTGGCCTTGAGTACTATCAAGGGTCAGATTTCGGCCTTGTCAATATTTTTTCAAAGGCCCTTGGCTTCGCATTCACTAGTCAAAGCTTTCATACAAGCAGTGATGCGTATTAGCCCTCCGGTTAGTATTCCCATATGTCCTTGGGACTTAAACCTGGTTCTGTCAGTTCTACAGAAACAACCGTTTGAACCATTGCAACACATTTCCTTGGTTCTTCTCACCAGGAAATTGATTTTCTTAGTAGCCGTTTGTTCGGCTAAAAGAGTATCGGAATTAGCCGCCTTGTCCTGTAAGGAGCCATATCTGGTTGTCCATAAGGACAGAGTAGTATTACGTCCTCATCCAGCCTTTCTTCCTAAGGTGGTATCGAGGTTTCATTTGAACCAAGATGTGGTTCTTCCTTCTTTTTTCCCCAAACCTAGCTCGGTAGAGGAAAAGTTATTACATTCCTTGGATGTAGTAAGAGCAGTTAAAGCTTATCTAAAAGCCACTGCTCAGATTCGCAGAACGGATACTTTGTTTATTCTGCCGGAAGGCCCTACAAAGGGTCAGGCAGCATCAAAATCCACTTTAGCCAAGTGGATTCGACAGGTCATAATACAAGCCTATGGCTTGAGAAAGAGACCGCCTCCGTTCAAAGTTAGGGCGCACTCCACAAGAGCAGTTGGAACTTCATGGGCAGTGCATCACCAGGCCTCCCTGGCTCAAGTATGTAAGACCGCAACATGGTCTTCGGTACACACGTTTACTAGATTCTACCAGGTAGACGTTAGAAGTCAGGAGGATGTCGCCTTTGGGCGCAGTGTGTTGCAGGCCGCAAAAGATCCTCATGCCTGATGGCGCACAGCTTATGTATCCCTCCCCTCATTTGGCATTGCTTTGGGACGTCCCATTAGTAATGACTAAGTCGCTCTGTGTCCCGTGATGTACGAAAAAGAAAAAGGGATTTTTATAACAGCTTACCTGTAAAATCCTTTTCTTGGAGTACATCACGGGACACAGAGCTCCCACCCCTCTTTTTGGGACACTTATTGCTTGGCTACAAAACTGAGGTGCTCCCGGATGGGAGGGGCTTATATAGGGGAGGGTACTTCCGGTTTGGAATTGGCCAGTGCCAACACCTGAAGGTAATCTATATAACCCATTAGTAATGACTAAGTCGCTCTGTGTCCCGTGATGTACTCCAAGAAAAGGATTTTACAGGTAAGCTGTTATAAAAATCCCTTTTTTACTTTTCCTGGAGTTCGGCTTTAATGAAATAAAATGAAACCATAACACCTGGTTTATCTGGTTAACAGCACCACAACAGTATTTGACCTACCGTATATACTCGAGTATAAGCCGAGTTTTTCAGCACATTTTTTTTGCGCTGAAAATTCCCCCCTCGGCTTATACTCGAGTCACCTTTTTGCGCCTGATCTCCCGGACTTTGGGGGGCCGGCCGTAGCCCCACTCTTCCTCTACAAGTGTGCAAAGTTTGTTGTCTGGGGGACCTACGGTCGGGGAGCACCGATTATTTTCAAAGCCGGTCACCCCTTCCATAGACTCCCATGTTAAACGGTCATTTCTCTGGTGACTTTGGGGACCCGGTACCGGCCCCTGGACCCCAAGCTTGGCACACATGTACCCCCATTTCTCCTCTACAAGTGTGCAAAGTTTGTTGCCTGGGGGACCTACAGCCGGGAAGCACCGATTTTTCAAAGCCGGGCACCCCTTCCATAGACCCCCATGTTAAACGTCAGTCTAGTCATGGACACAGTGAGGCATGCAGATGGACACCCTAGGCTTATACTCGAGTCAATACGTTTTCCCATTTTTTGTGGTAAAATTAGGTGCCCCGGCTTATATTTGGGTCGGCTTATACTCGAGTGTATACGGTAATCCTCTTTGAACAAAGGAAAATGTTATTTGTCCCACAACTATTAAAGGAGAGATTCAGAAAGTGAGAGTTATCCACACTTTTTTCACATGACAGAGATTGGAGATTACTCCATAGGATATACTAATGCCGCGTACACACGATCGGAAATTCCGACAACAAAACCATGGATTTTTTTTACGATGGAATGTTGGCTCAAACTTGTGTTGCACACAAATGTTGTCGGAAATTAAGAATGTCAAGAACGCGGTGACGTACAATACGTACGACGAGCCGTGATCAATGAAGTTCAATAGGCAGTTCGGCTCTTCTGCTTGATTCAGAGCATGCGTGTTTTTTTTGTGCGTCGGAATTGCATACAGGCTATCGGAATTTCCGACCAGAACTTTTCTTGTCGGAAAATTTGAGAACCAGCTCTCAAATTTTTGTTGTCATCAATTCCAACAGCAAATATCCGATGGCGCCCACACACGGTCGGAATTTCCGACAAAAAGCTCACATCGGACATTTGTTTTTAAATGTACTTGACCCCCAATATCACTACATCTTTTCAGCTGCATCCTCTGTGATTGTGGTATTGGATTTGTTTGGATTGGTTTGTATTTTAAATGAAAATATGATTACATGGTCTTTAGTGTGTCAATAAATATATTTTCCTACTCGCTTTTTATGTATTCTAAAGGAGTGTATTCAGGTGCACCTTTCCTTTTCTGTAACTTTATTTCTCCATGTATGAGTAGAAGTTGCCATCATCAGATGAAGACTTCTGAGGAGCATTAACAGCAATTTACAAATTTACAAGTAGAAACAATGGCCAGGACAGTGTTAAAGTGGTTGTAAACCCTTATTTGTGACTTCTACCTATAGGTAAGCCTAGAATAGGGGTTACCTATAGGTAGTGGAAATATCTCCTAAACGTGCGCCATTTAGGAGATATTTCACTTGTAGTCCGCCGAGAATGTAAAGGGCCCATGTGCTGGGAAGGAACAAAACTAAGTGCCGTTTCTTCCCTAGCCTGTGCCGTTAATGGCGGCTCCCGTGCGCATGCGCGGGAGTGACGTCACGCGGCTCCGGCGAATCACAGAGCCGGAGTTCGTGGCCCGGAAGGAAGAGGGGCCAGAAGATGGAAGCAGCCTACACAGGGGACATCGCTGGATTCTTTTGCAGGTAAGTGCCACATAATGGGCTAGATGCTTCTTAAAGAGGAAGTAAACCCTGATGGGTTTTACTTCCTCTTTTGCTCCCTGCAAATGAAAAGCATAATGGGCTAGTATGCAATGAGCAAAAGAGGAAGTAAAACCCATCAGGGTTTACTTCCTCTTTAAGAAGCATCTACCACGAACTGACTTAGAACTTAAAATAGGCAAAAAGAAACATTTAATCGGGTTTATCCTGATATACCCTTTTAAGATGTCCCAAGAATGTCCTTGCACATTCATTTACCCAGGAGGGGATAACTGAACTGAGAATATACAGTGCATCTGGAAAGTTTTCACAGCGCTTCACTATTTCCACATTTTGTTATGTCACAGCCTTACTCCAAAATGGATTAAATTCATTATTTTCCTCAAAATTCACAAACAATACCCCATAATGACATTGTGAAAGAAGTTTGTTTGAAATCCTTTGCAAATTTATTAAAAATAAAAAACGAAAAAAATTACATGTACATAAGTATTTACAGCCTTTGCCATGACACTCAAAATTGAGCTCAGGTGCATCCTATTTCCACTGAGCATCCTTGAGATACTTCCACAACGTGATTGAAGTCCACCTGTGGTAAATTCAGTTGATTGGATATGATTTGGAAAGGCACACACCTGTCTATATAAGGTCCCACAGTTAACAGTGCATGTCGGAGCACAAACCAAGCTATGAAGGCCAAGTAATTGTCTGTAGACCTCCGAGACAGGATTGCATCGAGGCATCGATCTGGGGAAGGGTACAGAAACATTTCTGCAGAATTGAAGGTCCCAATGAGCACAATAATCGCCATCATTAGTAAATGGAAGAAGTTTGGAACCACCAGGACTCTTCCTAGAGCGGGCCGCCCGGCCAAAGTGAGCGATCGGGGGAGAAGGGCCTTAGGGAGATGACCAAGAACCCGATGGTCACTCTGACAGAGCTCCAGCGTTTCTCTGTGGAGAGGGGAGAACCTTCCAACCATCTCTGCAGCATTCCACCACTCACACCTGTACAGTAGAGTTACCAGATGGAAGCCAGTCTTCAGTAAAAGGCACATGTCCGCCCACCTGGAGTTTGCCAAAAGGCACCTGAAGGACTCTCGGACCATGAGAAACAAAATTCTCTGGTCTGATGAAACGAAGATTAAATTCTGGACCTGAATGTCAGACGTCATGTCTGGTGGAAACCAGGCACCAATACCATCCCTACAGTAAAGTGTGGTGGTGGCAGCATTATGCTGTGGGGATGTTTTTCAGTGGCAGGAACAGGGAGACTAGTCAGGATCGAGGGAAAGCTGAATGCAGCAATGTACAGAGACATCCTTGATGAAAACTTGCTCCAGAGTGCTCTGGACCTCAGACTGGGGCGAAGGTTCATCTTTCAACAGGACAACGACCCTTAGCACACAGGCAAGATAACAAAAGAGTGTCTGCAGGACAACTCTGTGAATGTTCTTGAGTGGCCCAGCCAGAGCCCAGACTTGAACCTGATTGAACATCTCTGGAGAGATCTGAAAATCGCTGTGCGCTGACGCTCCCCATCCAACCTGATGGGGCTTGAGAGGTCCTGCAAAGAAGAATGGGAGAAACTGACCAATAATAGTAGGTGTGCCAAGCTTGTAGCATAATACCCAAGGCTTGGAGGCTTTAATTGGTGCCAAAGGTGCTTCAATAAAGTATTGAGCAAAGGCTGTGAATACTTATGTATATGGGATTTTTTTAATTTTTTTTTACAAATTTGCAAAGATTTCAAACAAACTTCTTTCACATTGTCATTATGGGGTATTGTTTGTAGAATTTTGAGGGAAATGATTAATTTAATCCATTTTGGAATAAGGCTGTAACATAACAAAATGTGGAAAAAGTGAAGTGCTGTGAATACTTTCCAGATGCACTGTACATGGGTTTTAATGGTTAAACTCTCGCCTTGCTGTTTTGTCGATCCAAAGGCTTCAATAAGTTTATCCACTTACCTGGAACATGTATACAAATTAACAATTCTGACTTTCCTCTGACTTCATTTGCGGCATGCATTTCTTTCTCGTACATCACGGGACACAGAGCGACATAGTCATTACTAATGGGTTATATAGATACCGTCAGGTGCTGGCACTGGCAACTTCCAAAACCGGAAGTACCCTCCCCTATATAAGCCCCTCCCATCCGGGAGCACCTCAGTTTTTTGCCAGTGTCTAAGGTGTTGGCCAAGAAGAAACATGTGTTTTTCACTGAGCTTGCGTACAGGTTCTTTTGGGCCTCAGTAAGCTATTCCGGATCCGACCAAAAAAGCTTCATAGCTAAACGGTCGGTACCCGGGCCTTGCAGAGAAGAGCAAGGTTTTGCCTGTAATGCTTCTCTTAGGAGAGCTGGACCCTGGGATCCAGAGCTCTGGTCATACCCACGACCAAGATGTTTTCTGTGCAGGGTGCTATACAGGTCCAGGGGAGTGGAATCCTTGGGAACCCGGTCCCTGAAGGTTTGATTACAATGCCTGCCGTGATAGGTGAAGTTTGGGCTTTTGTGGACCAAACAAAGTCCTGCGGCGGGGAACAGGTAAGTGGGGGCCCCCAGGAACTTGGTTCTATTGGGGGACCCCCAAGCCTAATTTGTCTTTCTGTCTGTTACCTAATGGTATTCCCGCAAAATTCTGTGCATGCCTGTAACTACTAAAAAAATGTAATAATTTTTAATGGTGGTCAAGAAAAAAAAAATATATATATATTTTTTTATATATATTTAAGATATTAGACTGCGGTACCTGTGTTTGTCCACTAGAGGCCGCTGTGGAATGTTTTCTTGTCATGTGGACTAGTTTCTTCTCAGCAGAGCAAGTCCAGGCAGATGGTGAGTTCTCTTATGGGAAACTGCTTCCTCTGCCATGTTGCAATGCTCGTCCATCCCCCGGCCTGCGGCAAAGAGGGGCCCTGGCTCTTGTCCCTAGTCTCCATTTTTCAAAATTAGCGCCGAAGGCGCACGTGGCCGCGCGCGTGCACGCGCCTCTATATATAGAGGTGAGCCAGGAAAGGGGGCGGAGCCTGGGGGATGACGCTCTGTGTGCGCCGCAGCGCTTCTGCGCATGTGCGGGCGTCCCAGCATGTAAAAACCACAGTTTTGTGTGGTGAGCTGGCTATGAAGTACAGAGACAGAGCTGGCAACATTTAAAAAAGGGCATACAGCAAGCGGTTGATACAGGCATCCCCTAGAAAGGCACATTAGTAGACACCAACTGTGATATAGCAGCAATTGTGCTAGACTATTCTCAGTAAAAGTGGTGTATTACGGCTGGAATACCTCAGCTTTAGGCTTAGGAATATGCCGTCCAGAAGCTCCGGAACTGAATCTTCCAGGAAGCGAAGGGGGTCTCATCGGGCTCGGAGGATCTTGGGCATACTTCTTCTGCACCAGTCTCCCCTGAAGTTCAGAGGTAAGTGACCGTAGAGACCCCGCAGGGGTACTTGGTATTGTGGCTGTCCTCAGTTCACCTGCTCCTGTGTATGTAACAGAGGAGGTTTTTTCCTCAGCTCTGGGAGGATTAGAGAGAGATTGTCAACATTTATCGCTGCCTCCCTGTCAGGGAAAGCACGCCCGATCTCCGTCTCCTCCTTCAGAGTGCCTGTTAGCAGAGCAACAGTCCCATACAGGGATCGACCTGCCTGAAGGGGATCAGGATGAGGTTGATTCTGTTATAGAGGAATCAACAGTGGGGGAACCTTTTCTCAGCATCTCAAGCTGAAAGATTATGGGTTCAGTCTCTGACTAACATGGTCCGATCAGCATTTAAAAATGCACCTTGCGGAACCATCAACCACTACTGTATCCTCGTTGGGGTCGCTAGAAGCCCCCAGACTGTCTGTTCTTTTCCACTTCACCCTTTACTGAAAGGGCTCATTTACCAGGATTGGGAACGTCCTGAGAAAATATTTATTCCCCCAAGAGATTTCCGGTGGTCTATCCCATGGAGGATAAGTTCATCAAAAAAAAAAATGGAAGGTCCCTACAGTGGACGCAGCCATCTCTTGTATGTATAAATCACTGACATGTCCAGTGGATAATGTCCAAATGTTCAAGAACCCAACAGATAAAAGATTGGAGTCCTTATGAAAATCTGCTTCTTTCTACAGCAAGCTTGGTGACACAACCAGCAGTAGCAGCTATTGGGGTCTGCTAAGCAGTGAAGGATCAGTTGAAACAGGTCTTGAGGGACTTGACAGATCAGCAGGCTTTGCCCTAGCTGATCTGCCTAGAGCCTTAGGCTTTGCGGTTGACGCCATAAAGGATTCAGTCCATCAGGCCTCCCGCCTTACGCTGTCTATAGTACATATGCGTAGGCTCCTATGGCTCAAAAACTGGTCTGCTGAAGCTCCCTGTAAAGAATGGCTGGTTAGCGTCCCATTTCATGGTGAACGCTTATTCAGGGAAAACCTGGACAAATATATCCAGAAAATTTCCAGCGGTAAAAATACGCTCTTGCCGGTTAAAAACAGAGTTAGAGGTCCCTCTTTAAGAGGCCTGCTTCTCCAGTCCCTGGGGCATCGGCTGTGTAACAGTTCCGACGGCCTCCTCGGTCAATTCCCGGGGGTAAAAAACAGGGACAATAGCAGGGTAATGAGAAACCCTGGGTCAGGGGAGGTACAAAACCTCCCCCAAAGTTAAATTCATTGAAGCCCCCACTCAGTCGGGTGGGGGGGAGGACTCCAGTTGTTCGCAAGAGACCTGGCGGGACACGATCAAGACAGATAGGTGCTCTCCGCAGTATGTTTGGGATACAGTTTGGAGTTAAAAGACTCTCCTCCTTCCCATTTTTGAGGTCAAACGTGCCAAGGGATCCCCGGAAGAGAGAGTCCCTCCTGTTGGCACTAGAACAACTATTGCTCCAAGGAGTAATTATGGAGGTTCCCCTGGAAGAATGAGGGTTCGGGTTTTACTCAAACCTCTTTACAGTCCCGAAGCAAACGCGGACGGGAGGCCCATATTAATTCTAAAAGGGCTATACAAATTCCTGTATATCAGGACTTTCCAATAGAGTCAATCCGATCGGTGGCCACTGCCCTACAAGGGGAGGATTGGTTAGCCGCGATCGACATCAAAGATGCTTATTTGCGCATTCCCATCTTTCCAGTCCACCAAAAATTTCTACGCTTTGCAGTAGAAGGGTGCCATTTTCAGTTCAGAGCCTTACCCTTCGGTTCGGCCACAGCACCACGAGTGTTTACAAAAATTCTGGCCCTTTATTGGCCAATCTAAGAACACAAGGTGTAATGATAATGGCATATCTAGATGACTTGTTGCTGATAGACCACTCAGTGAAAAAACTAGACGTGGTCGTTCACAAGACAATCAAGTATCTGGAATCTCACGGTTGGATTATCAACCGAGACAAGTCACCCCTAAAAACCAGTCAAAAGTCTGGAATACTTGGGGCTAAGGTTGGATTCAGGCCAGAGAAAAATATTCTTGCCTCGAGGAAAGGTGTTGTCTTTGAAAGATTTGATCCACTTAGTGGGTACAAAAAAGACAGCCGTCCATACGCCTGTATATGAGGCTGCTGGGAAAGATGGTGGCATCATTCGAAGCAGTACCCTACGGTCAATTCCATTCAAGGAATTTGCAAGGGGCCATACTGTCAGCCTGGAACAAAAAAGTTCAGGCCCTAGACTTACAATGTCCTTGTCCCCTTCCGTTCGCAAGAGCCTCCGTTGGTGGTTGGTTCCCCAGAATCTGGAAAAAAGGAGATCCTTCAGTCCGATTTCTTGGAAGGTGGTCACTACAAATGCCAGCCTTATAGGCTGGGGAGCAGTACTGGAGCAATGGTCTCTCCAGGGCAGATGGTCGGATGCAGAAAAGGCCCTGCCCATCAATCTCTTAGAGATACGAGCAGCCCGGTATGCCCTAGTAGCATGGACATCCAAACTCCAAGGGTCCCCTGTCAGAATTCAATCATCAGGGGGGCACCAGAAGTCGTGCAGCCCAGAGGGAAGTAAATTACATCCTGAAATGGGCAGAAAAATATGTCCCAGCCATATCTGCGGTATTCATTCCAGGAGTGGAGAATTGGAAGGCGGACTTTCTAAGTCGCCAGCAATTAGGCCCAGAGGAAGGGTCCCTTCACCCCGAGGTTTTCTGGACAATATGTCAGCGGTGGGGAACATCGGATGTAGAGCTTCTAGCATCCAGATTCAACGCAAAGGGGGACAGGTTTGTCTCTCGGACAAGGGATCCCCTAGCTTGCGGCTCGGATGCCCTAGTGTTCCCTTGGGATCAGTTCAAGCTGATATATGCATTCACACCGCCACAATGGTTACCTCGATTACTCCGCAGAATCAGGGTAGAAAAGAAACCAGTGATTCCGGTGACTCCAGCGTGGCCCCGAAGAGCGTGGTACGCGGAGATTGTAAAATTTCAGTGGGGAGTCCTTGGACTCTCCCACGTCGTCCGGACCTGCTTTCGCAAGGACCGATATACCACCCTTCCTTACCAGCCCTAGGTTTGACGGCCTGGCTATTGAAGCCCACATTCTAAAAAAGAGAGGGCTCTCTAATGCTGTGGTATCTACCATGATCAATGCCAGGAAGCCGGTATCCAGGCAGATCTACTATAGAATCTGGAAGGCGTACATCGCGTGGTGTGAGGCCAAGAAATGGCATCCACATAAGTACGTAATAGGTAGGATTCTGGACTTCCTACAAGTGGGCTGTAGATAGGAAGCTTGCCTTGAGTACTATCAAGGGTCAGATTTCGGCCTTGTCAATATTTTTTCAAAGGCCCTTGGCTTCGCATTCACTAGTCAAAGCCTTTATACAAGGAGTGATGCGTATTAGTCCTCCGGTTAATATTCCCATATGTCCATGGGATCTAAACTTGGTTCTGTCGGTTCTACAGAAACAACCATTTGAACCATTACAGCATATTTCCTTGGTGCTTCTCACCAGGAAATTTGATTTTTCTAGTAGCCATTTGTTCGGCTAAAAGAGTATCGGAATTAGCAGCTATGTCCTGTAAGGAGCCATATCTGGTTATCCATAAGGACAGAGTAGTGTTACGTCCTCATCCAGCCTTTCTTCCTAAGGTGGTATCGAGGTTTCATTTGAACCAAGATGTGGTTCTTCCTTCTTTTTTCCCCAAACCTACTTCGGTAGAGGAAAAGTTATTGCATTCTTTGGATGTAGTAAGAGCAGTTAAAGCTTATCTAAAAGCCACTGCTCAGATTCGCAGAACGGATACTTTGTTTATTCTGCCGGAAGGCCCCAGAAGGGGTCAGGCAGCGTCAAAATCTACTTTAGCCAAGTGGATTCGACAGGTCATAATACAAGCCTATGGCTTGAGAAATAGACCGCCTCCGTTCAAAGTTAGGGCGCACTCCACGAGAGCAGTTGGAACTTCATGGGCAGTGCATCACCAGGCCTCCCTGGCTCAAATCTGTAAGGCCGCAACATGGTCTTCAGTACACACGTTTACTAGGTTCTACCAGGTGGACGTTAGAAGTCAGGAGGATGTCGCCTTTGGGCGCAGTGTGTTGCAGGCCGCAAAAGATCCTCATGTCTGATAGCGCTCAGCTTATATATGGTGTATCCCCCCCCCCCTCATTTGGCATTGCTTTAGGACATCCCATTAGTAATGACTATGTCGCTCTGTGTCCCGTGATGTACGAGAAAGAAAATAGGATTTTTATAACAGCTTACCTGTAAAATCCTTTTCTTGGAGTACATCACGGGACACAGAGCTCCCGCCCCTCTTTGGGGACACTTATTGCTTTGCTACAAAACTGAGGTGCTCCCGGATGGGAGGGGCTTATATAGGGGAGGGTACTTCCGGTTTTGGAAGTTGCCAGTGCCAGCACCTGACGGTATCTATATAACCCATTAGTAATGACTATGTCGCTCTGTGTCCCGTGATGTACTCCAAGAAAAGGATTTTACAGGTAAGCTGTTATAAAAATCCTATTATTTCAGCTTAGTAATTCACAAAGTATTGAGCCCAGAGACAGCCAGGGCACTAGCTTTTTTTAGAGGGTCAGCCATGGCAGACTCTGTCATGCTCTTAGTACTGATTTCCTTTAAATAATACTTGCATTATATAAGTGGACCATTCCTTCCCAAAGTCAGTTATTGAGGTCTAGCACTTACTCCTTGATCCCTTGAGCACACAAAAGTATAAGTTAGGAAAAGCCTTACATGCTTTAGTGTACCAGGAAGGACAGTTGATGGTTAGAGATAATGCGGGATGCCAGCACCACTGGTGGTCACCAAACTGAAAAACAAGGAACTTGGAATCAAACAAAAATTATTTTCCATGTGAGTATTATTAGCAATGCTTCAGAAACAACATATTAGCATAATTTGCAGTAAATCACAGGAAAAAAATCAGTTGTACAGTTTACAATTTTTTCCTAAAAGATTAAAGCACAGTTATAATGTACATGTATTCAGGGCCGCTGATAGAAATCATGGGGCCCCGTACAGTCTACCTGACGGGGCCCCCTTCAGCCCCACCCCCTGGTACCGCCTTCAGCCCCGCCCCTGGCCCCTCCCTAGACTCTGCCGTGAAACAAAGTGCAGATTTGTCTTCAAGTGATATTCATCACTGCAGACAGTGCCGCCAATGCCATAATGTGCTGCAGACAGTGCCACCCATGCCGCCAATAGTATAATGCAATTGGCAGCATGGGTGGCACTGTCTCTGCAGGTAGCACATGCGTTATGGGATTAGCGTCATGGGTGGCACTGTCTGCAGCACATTGGCGGCATGGGTGGCACTGTCTCTGCAGACAGCACATGCGTTATGGGCCATAATGCATGTGCTACCTGCTGACAGTGCCACCCATGCCGCCAATGCCGTAATGTGCTGCAGACAGTGCCATCCATGCCGCTAATGCCATAACGCATGTGCTACCTGCTGACAGTCCCACCCATGCTGCCAATGGCATATTGCGCTGCAGACAGTGCCACGCATGCCGCCAATGGCATAATGCCATTGGTAGCATGGGTGGCACTATCTCTGCAGGCAGCACATGCGTTATGGCAGACCTCAAATTTTCCACTCGCATTTTGCTGAGATGCTGAGATGTGTAGTATATCACAGGCGCGGGGTCAGGAGGAGGCGGGGCTGTGGGAGCGAGCAGAGAGGAGGAAATTTAAATGTAATTTGTAACAGCATGCTTTACCGCTCTGCGATCCCGCGGCTCTCTCCTCTTCCTCCTGTCATGATCTGGCCGCCAATGGGAGCACGGTGAGTCTGCAATAGGGGGCACGGTGAGTCTGCAATAGGGGGCACGGTAAATCTGCATTGATGGGCACAGGTGAGGCTGCATTGATGGGCACAGGTGAGGCTGTGCTGAGGGGAACTGATAAAGTTGTTGTTAATATCTATTTTTGTAACTTAATTCTGCAATAAACATTTTTACGTGATAATTTATGAGGGCGTGATTAGCGGCAGAATTAGGGGCGGAGCAGAGTAGGGGTTGGGTGGGGCAACTAGTGGCGAGTAACACTGGAGGCCTGGCTAGTGGCTCAAGACTTGAAATTTTGAGCCCTGCGTTATGGAATTAGCGTCATGGGTGGCACTGTCTGCAGCACATTACGGAATGGGTGGCACTGTCTCTGCAGGCAGCACATGCGTTGTGGGCCATAACGCATGCGCTACCTGCAGACAGTGCCACCCATTCACGTTAAGGGATGGCTGGATGATTTTTTTTTACATGATTAAATTACTCTACTGATTAGGTTGCCCGGGCCCCCCTGCTGGCTGGGCCCGGTACAACAGGGCCAGTTGTACTGGCCTATCAGCGGCCCTGCATGTATTGTCCTACTATGTTATTATATAGCAGAAGTTCTGTTGTCTTTCTTAACCACTTCAATACAGGGCATTTT
Source organism: Rana muscosa (assembly GCA_029206835.1). Classification (NCBI taxonomy): domain Eukaryota; kingdom Metazoa; phylum Chordata; class Amphibia; order Anura; family Ranidae; genus Rana; species Rana muscosa. Next base: position 686,362,297 of record CM055117.1, on the reverse strand, counting down.
CACCCCCTTCCTGCTCAGACCAATTTTTATTTTTCAGTGCTGTCGCACTTTGAATGACAATTGCGCGGTTATGCAACACTGTACTCAAATGAAATCTTTATCCCCAGAAATAGAGCTTTCGTTTGGTGGTATTTGATCACCTCTGCGGTTTTTATTTTTTGCGCTATAAACAAAAGAAGAGCGTCAATTTTGAAAAAAACACAATATTTTTTACTTTTTGATTTAATAAATATCACAATTTTTATTATTTATTTATTTTTAATTTTCCTCAGTTTAGGCCGATACGTATTCTTCTACATATTTTTGGTAAAAAAAAAAATCGCAATAAGCGTATATTGATTGGTTTGCACAAAAGTTATAGCGTCTACAAAATAGGGGATAGATTTATGGCATTTTTATTTTTTTACTAGTAATGGCGGCGATCTGCGATTTTTATTGTGACCGTGACATTGCAACGGATATATCGGACACTTTTGACACGGTTTTGGGACCATTCACATTTTATACAGCGATTAGTGCTATAAAACTGCACTGATTACTGTGTAAATGTGACTGGCAGAGAAGGGGTTAACGCTAGGGGGCAATCAAGGGGTTAAATATGTTCCCTAGGGAGTTATTCTAACTGTAGGGAGAAGGGACTCACAAGGGGAGGAGAGAGATCTGTGTTCCTCTGTACTGGGAACACGCATCGGTCATTGCACCACCAATACACACCACAGCAAAACTCCATTTGTCAAATCCATGGGAAAGATCTGAAAGCAGTTTTCCTGCTTCTCCCCCCATCACCATGCTAAAGGAAGGAACAGAGCTACATAATGACCATCTGACAAAGCTGCAGATTTCCTGGTTTACTATGAGATTAGCAAAAGTTTGCTGTATTTAATGTACTCCTGACCACTACACTTTGTAATCTGTGTTGTACCTGACCTTCTATGAACCATCCTAATTTATTTGCTGTGCTGTATGTGACATGCAACTCACCACTATACTCCATACACTTTACTAGCATTCCGACCACTCCACTCAGTATTCTCTGCTGCATATAAATTATTTCACATCGTTCCACTCTGCACATTGTCATAAACTGTATGCTGCTAAGCCTTTTACTGTTATCATATTGATTACCCTCAGGGCCCAGCTGTTGATTTTTATAGTACGATCATCCCTAAAGAAGTGTGGACTTTGGAAAAAACAAAACATACATACTTGCCTCACTGCTGCAGCATTGGTGTGATGCTGCAGCTGTCCCACATTCTCTAAGACCTGAAACTGAGCAATCACATGACTGCTTATCACTCAGCCCTTGGTCTTCTCGGAGTGGAGAGCAGTGACTGTCAGTCACCGCTCTCAACCCTGCTCTTCCGGCGCTCACTGAAGCGCCATTCAAGAGAGAGGGCGGGCAAGTCTGGTTCCGGCTCTAAGCCGCACGCTGAGAGGCCAAGCAGGCAGTTTCGTGGATCCTGCCAGTATTGTTGGGATCCTTGCAATGCCTGAAGTAACTCTGCCACATCAGCTAATAGCAGGCAATAGCCCGCTATTCGCTTACTCCAAATGACAGGAAAGCATAAATAAGTGTACTTCTGTTATCCACAAAAAAAAAGTCTGGCCAAAAAAGCTTTGGCCATACTTTTATTTTAATAATTCAAGAGATTTGGGGTGTGACCTGTTGGCAAAGAAGTGTGTATCATAAATTGTGCCCCTGTGTTGCAGTGATCCCAATACTATTACGGTATTCATTTTTAGTATTCACACATGCTTAAAGTGTAGGAATGCCTTCCTCCCTATTCACTACAGTTCTATATAGAAAAATAGAATCCTCTGTGACTGCAGGCAACAGAGGTCCCCATCTTTGCTCATTGTCCGCCTAGTAACCTGTTCCAGAAATCTTTTTCTACCCTATTGCTATCTAAAGTGCTAAAAGCATTTAGATTACAAGCCAGTGCTCAATGCCATGAATCCTATTTTATTATAAGAAAATCTAGGTACAAATGTATTTCTTATATAAAGAGTATTAGGCACACATGCCTGTTCTACATGGAGATGCAAAGATCCAAACCTATAAAGTAACCTATTATCAACTAATCAGATTAGTTGGGAAGTAATTTCTGGTTGGTTGCAACGACTTACAGCACTTGTATATTCACAAATTGTAATTTGCCTATTCTCATTACTCTTTCCATTGATTTTTAAATATTACTTCATTTTGTAAATGTTATCCCAAGCGTATCACTAAATATGTGTTTAAAATCTGTACTCCTCACCTGAAAATAGGTGTCTTCATATGCCTTTCATGTTTTTTTTTGTTTTTTTTCTAGGTGAACATTATTCCCGTGATAGCAAAAGCAGACGTGATCTCAAAGTCAGAGTTGCATAAGTTCAAAACAAAACTGATGAGTGAACTGGTCAGCAATGGAGTCCAAATCTACCAGTGCCCAACAGACGATGAGACCATTAGTAAATTGAACTCCTCCATGAATGTAAGACTTCAGCACCACATTTACACTCTACTATTTCAGTGCATGTTATGCTCCATTTTTTTTATTGTTATAAATATGTGATGAGTTACTCCAGTGAGTGGACCTTCATCCTAGTGTGGAAAGAGTGGTGTGTGTTGCTTTATGCAGGACACAACTTTTTTGTAGCTGTAACCCAAATACTGAATGCTCAAAGCAGCCATACTTACAAAATGTTTGGGCCTCTGCAAATTAAATTTGCTAAATCACATCTGTGACTTTCATTAGGACATGAGCTACAGTATTTACGCATATGACTAAAGAAAATCGTTTTTTAAACTTTCTGTTTGTAGTTATGTTAGTTCACATCCTTACAAAACTCACCATTAAAGACTAAAACTTGGGGGCGTGGCCTGACGCGGCATGTGAACAGACCTGTTCGACGGAGCTCCCGCTGTAGATCCTGTTTGTGATCCTTTCCTCGCCACCTACAACGCCCGATTCAGCCACAACCTGCGCCTAAAGACCTCCAGAGACCCTCGGTTCCAGCGGTGCTCGATAATCCCGGCATGATGACCCGGGGAAACAAAGGAGAAGCTGCGGCTGCGGCCTCCCAGGCCTTCCAAGATGGCGCCTGGATGTCTCAGTCTCTGCCTCCCAGGACTCCACGAGGGCAGGAGAAGAAGACGGAGCTGGGGGGTAAGTCCACCAAAGCCCCTAAAGGGACAGACCAAACGAGTGACATGCTATATTATGCCAGGAAACTGACAGGCCCGGAAGATTCCCTGCAGACTGTTGCACAGGGTCATGCAATGCCCGCAGAGTAGGCTGAGCAGGGACACACTGACATGCTGGAAGCTGAGGATGATGAAATGGAGTCAGCCCCTGGTTCTGTTCCAGCCTTGCTTGACCAGCAGACAGAGGACAGTCCCCAGCCCACACTCAGTGAAATCCTGCATGCTGTTCACAGGTGCACTGCCTCAGTGGATGCCCTGAAGGAGAGATTTGGGGGGCTGGAGGAGAAAGTTAATCTCCTGAGACATGATATACAGAAGGTCAGGGAGAGGACCACGGCCGTGGAGGGCAGAGTCAGTGATATAGAGGATCAGATGCCACACATGACCCGGGAAGTGAGAGTCGCTGCTCAGCAGGCACGCCAGGCCTTTGATCGCCATGATGAGATCGAAAATCGCCTGAGACGCAACAATGTACGCATTGTGGGGCTCCCAGAAAAGGTGGAGGGCAGGGACCCCACGACGTTCATAGAAGGCTGGCTACAGGAGACCTTTGGTAAAGAGGCTTTTTCTCCGATTTACACGGTGGAACGGGCGCACAGGGTGCCACCTCGCCCCCTCCCCCCCGGCAATCCCCCGAGATCCATGCTTGCTAGACTCCTTAACTACAGGGACCGGGAAGTGATACTTCGAATGGCCAGAGAAAGGGGGGCTGTACATTATAACGGAGCCCGGATTTCCTTTTATCCTGACTTCTCTGCAGAAGTGCAACGCAGAAGATCAAAGTTTATGGATGTCAAGAAAAGGCTGCAGAGGCTTCAGCTGTCCTATGCCATGCTATACCCAGCCAAGCTTCGCGTAACAGCCAGAGATGAGGCCCACTTTTTTGAGAATGCACAGGATGCTGCGGACTGGCTAGACCGCAACGAACAAGACTTCCGCAGGAGGGGACCGGAGAATGGTGCAGGTTGATGTGGACAATCCTATCTATATCAAGAGCAATCCGGGTAAAGAAGTGCTGTTGCTGAAATGATGTCACTTGAGAGGATCAATACCTACTTGAAGTTACCAGCGAATAGTTTTCCACTAACTTTTCTGAATTTTCTTTTTTTTCGCTGACCTGAGTTTATGGGTGGAGTGTGTCTCTGCACCCCCCCTATGTACCGTTTGCTGTTATGGTGGACATGGCTTATGTTTTTGTGCCCTGTTGGCACTGGAAATGCCAGTGTTGCTATTACTCAACACCGGTGGGGAGTCCCCAGTGACGCCCAGTTGGCAGTCCAGGAGCCACCGGCAGATGCAGATAAGTTTTACTGTTCTTGTTTTTCTTTATGCTTCCTACTTCTATTTTTACTGTATTGACACCACAGCGCAGATGCGCAGGAATCTCTGCCACAGTTTCTGCAGGATTTTTTTTTCTTTCCCAAGGGACTGTACTGTTCTTACTGATGCACCACAGTCAAAGCTGTTTGAACCACAGGGCTGTTTTTTGATAGCTGGATGGGGGGGAAACAGGACTGTTGCTCTCTTCTGGGTACTCCTCCCACTCAGACAGAACTCTTAGTATACAATCGCCATGTCTTCTACACCCATAGTGTCGTGGAATGTCAGAGGGGTAAATGATCCTCTGAAAAGGACCATGATATCCACTGTATTGCGTAAATTTCACCCGGCCATAATTGGCTTACAGGAGACCCATCTATTGAAAGATACGACTAGTTTCTTGGGATATGCGTGGGTGGGGCAGGCCTATCACTCCACTCACTCCGCCTATTCACGCGGAGTGAGTGTATTGATCCACAAGGCTCTGGTATACCAGGAGTTAGATTCGCTTATTGATATATCTGGGAGATTTGTATTTCTTTATTGCAAACTGTTTACCGTTACTATGATTCTGGCGTTTGTATATGTGCCTCCACCTTTTTCTAGAGAGGTGCTGCAGTTGCTGCTGTCTTACCTGGCAAACAAGCCTGACGTCCCACTACTGTTGCTAGGGGACTTTAATTGCTACCTAGACCCTAAATTGGACAGACACCCCCCGGTGATGCCCCCTAAGGGCAACCGGGGTACGGCTCTTGGACGCCTGATGGAGGAGGTGGGGTGGGTTGACATCTGGCGGGTTAGGAACCCCAAGTGTAAACAATTCTCCTGTTTCTCCAAGTCACATGGTTCCCTCTCCCGTATAGACCTGTGTCTGGGCACTCCCAACATGGTTAGTTGCACCTCTAAGGTGGAGTATTTCCCACGGGGGGTATCAGACCACTCCCCGCTAGTACTTTGGTTGGTAACTCAACCGTCTAGCTCCCTACCTAGAGCCCCATGGAAACTGAATGCTTATTGGCTCAAACTGTTTACATCCCCAGAACGTATTGAAACCAAGATTGAAGTCTTTCTCCGGGCCCATGAGCACTACCTAGACCCACTGCTAAAATGGGAAACTTTGAAAGCCTATCTTAGAGGGGTATTTATCGAGGAAATACAAATTGTCAGGAACAACTCCTCTGCCTTGGTGGAGCGGGTGGGAGACCAGGTGAGGCAGCTGGAACTCGCTTATGTGACTAGCCCCACTGACTTGGCCAGGGAGGCTTGGATGTCGGCCCAGGACTCTCTGGACCGTCTGCGATCCTCACAGGCAGAGCGGAAGAGGTTCTTTACCAAACTTGCATTTTATGAGGAAGGGGAACAAACTGGACGATTGCTGGCCAAGATAGCGAGGTCTCAAACACAATCCCCGGCCATCGGTGCTATACGCGCCTCTACGGGTAAGGTGGTTAATACCCCTGAAACCATTATATCCGAGCTGGCGTCCTTCTATGAAGGCCTTTATGGATCGAGGGATGCCTACTCGGATGCGGACCTTGGAACATACATGGCTAGTATTGATCTGCCTGCTCTCTCCACATCTGCCAGAGAACAGTTAGATGCACCAATTACTCTGGGCGAGCTGCAATTAGCGGCAAGCTCTTTTCCTACATGTAAAGCCCCCGGAGAGGATGGCCTGCCCATAGAAGTGTACACTCAATTTGGGGAGCACTTGTTACCTGAACTATTGAAGGTCTTTAACGCCGCACTAGAGGGTGGTCAGCTACCTGGTTCCATGGCTAGGGCTAATATTATTTTACTGTTGAAGCCGGGAAAGGATCCGGTTGACCCTGGCTCCTATAGGCCTATATCGTTGCTGCAGAGCGATGTAAAAATCCTGGCAAAGGTCCTGGCGCGCAGGGTCAACGGGATAATCACGTCTATTATCCACCCAGACCAGGCTGGCTTCATGCCGCAGAAGTCCACCGCCACCAACTTGAGGCGCATGTTCTTGAACATGCAGGTGCAGGCAGACAATGGGGGCCGTAGGGCGCTCTTGTCCCTTGATGTCAACAAGGCATTTGATAGTGTTAGTTGGAGGTTCCTCTGGGCGACGTTGGCCAAGTTTGGCTTTGGGGACAAGTTTATAGAGTGGGTCAGGCTGCTGTACGCGTCCCCACAGGCGACCATTAGGGTCGCGGGTAGGATGTCACCGGCCTTTGCTCTGGGTAGGGGGACGAGGCAGGGATGTCCCCTGTCCCCCCTGCTCTTCGCGATCGCTATAGAGCCATTGGCTGCCCTGATACGGGCTAGTGCCCGCGTCCGGGGATTCCAATACGGCACGCTGCAAGAAAAAATCATGCTGTACGCGGACGACATGCTGCTGTTCCTGGAGGACCCCACGCACTCCATCCCCGGGGCTATGTCAATAATAGAGCAATTCGGCCACTACTCGGGATTGACCATTAATTGGTCAAAATCCGCCCTGATGCTGTTGGATGAGGATGGTGGGGTAGCCCTGCCGGACTCTTGTCCCATCCCAGTTGTATCTAGCTTTAAATATTTGGGGGTACAGGTGTCGCCCAGGCTGGGGGACTACTGCTCCCTTAATGTGCACCCATTGCTGTCCCGGTTTAGGGACAAAATTAATACTTGGAACACCCTAAAAATGTCACTTGCAGGTAAAGCCAATCTGATCAAAATGATTTTAATGCCACAACTACTTTACTTTCTTCATAACTCGCCTGTAGTGATACACCTGAAAATCTTCCGAATAGTGAACACTCTCTTCCGACGGTTGCTATGGCATACTAGGCCCCCTCGGATTAGACTGGAACACTTGCAGCGGGCCAAGGACAGTGGGGGGCTGGCGGTTCCCAATCCTTGGCTGTACTACATAGCGGCCCAGTTACAGCATTTGATCAGCTCTATGTCCCAGGACCCGGGGAGCTCGGCGGCACGACTGATGCTGTCGGCCACTGGCGCTGAGACTATCCCGATGGGGCTGGAGGCGCAAATGTTCCTCAAATCCAACAAGCGGACCCCGACGCTCGCACTTATCCAGAAAGTCTGGAATAAGGGCCGACAACTCCAGGGAGTGCAGGGATTCACAGAGGACAGCCCAATATGGGGCAATAGGTCTTATGTGGAGTTGGTGAAGCTGCAGCAGGGGCCCAGATGGCGTGCCCATGGTGTGGCTCTGCTGTCCCACATTTTCGTTAACGGCAGGCTTCTCACTTTCCCCGAACTGCAGGCCAGATTTGACCTCCCAGCTCATATGCATTATTACTACATGCAGCTTCAACATGCGGTTGCGGCACACGGGAATGCGGTGGAATGGGTTCAGTCGCCTGCCCCGGTGTTCCGTGTGCTGCACACTAGCACTGAAACAAAAGGATTTATCTCACAATGCTACCAGATGTTACTGGCAAGTCACCTACAGGCATTCCCGAGCAGGGCGGAATCCATGTGGGAGAAGGACATAGGTACACTGTCAGGGGACCAATGGGAGGAGGCGTGGCGGTCAGTCACTACTTGTTCTTTAAACGTTGCGCAGAAAGTGTCACAGCTATATATATTATTGAGGGTACATTACACCCCGCTGAAATTATATAAGATGGGTAAGCTCGGGGACCCTGTGTGTGGTAGATGTCAGAGGCACAATGGAGATCTCATTCATCTCCTGTGGAGATGCCCTAAGCTTCACAGGTATTGGACTGAGGTGGTGGGTACAATAAACAGAGTGTTTCAAACTACGATCCCTTTGGACCCTAAGTGCTGCCTGCTGGGGATCTTGGAGGAAGCGATCCCTGGGGAGTTGACCAGGGTCGCGGTCTCTAGGGCCCTGTTTCAGGCTAGGAAGCTTATTTTGATGGGTTGGAAGTCAGTCTCACCGCCTACCACCACCTCTTGGGTAGCACACATGGGGAATACTCTTATAATGGAAAAGTACATATACCAGCACAGGGGAAGCCCGAGCAGGTTTGAGAGAATTTGGTCCCAATGGCTTGATACCCCTGGCCTGAGCCCCAGGGAGCTGGTGATGTCCCGACTTTTGCAGTAAATTTGAAACCAAGCGGCCGAGGATTAATATGCTTATACATGCAAGATTGTGGTGCTGTTTTTGATGTGATCTTATATGTTGTTTTACAGTTCGCCAGCAGAGGGAAACCTTTGCTATTTTTTGTACAATGGAAACTGTTGTGATCTATCTGGTGTTCAATAAAAACCTTTTTGATTCAAAAAAAAAAAAGACTAAAACTTGGGCTGAATATACATCAATATTATTGGTACAACATCTTTCGCAGTTGACATTTTAATGTATTAGGTGCATTTGAAATTTCACAAAAATGCACAATGCATAGAATAACATTCATTCGTAAAGCTGTTTGTACGCACATGTCCCACCGCCTGGTCCTCTGATCTTGACTGCCTTGCAAAGTTTGCAAAGTGTGTACAGCCTCATCCAGCAAATTGTTTCTCAATATTTATTCAGAGAAAAAGATTTACAATTTGACACTCTTTACTGAGAACTGTTACCAGATGGGCTGCTGGATACATTGTTTCTGCATCGGATTGTAGCCTGGTATTTTATTGTTGACACATTATTCTCTGAATAACCGCATAAACCATTAAACAGTAACTGGTCTATGAGACTTTTATTATATTTGGTGTTACGCTTCTCGGGGTGTCAGATGCCTGCCCCCCCTGCTGCACTTTTTGGTTCCTCTAACCAGCCCCTTCATCTACACAGAGACCAGAACCCTTATAAGCTAAGCTTCAACCTTTAACATCCATCCATTCATCTCCTTTATCCGAACACCAAAAATTAGCACATAACCCATAATTCTTAAACTGAACATGCCACCTAACCCTAAAATGCTAACAGTAAAGGAACCTGCAATTTTTTGTTGGTAACAGGTTTTTTACTTGTAAAAATATACTTTTTTTTTTTTTTTTGCAGGCACAGCTACCATTTGCAGTGGTAGGTAGTATGGAGGAGGTTAAGATTGGAAACAAGATGGTAAAGGCCCGGCAGTATCCTTGGGGGATTGTACAAGGTAAAATCCTTTGTTGCTTTTGAAGTTCTTTATTTACTGTATATACTCGAGTATAAGCCGAGTTTTTCAGCACATTTTTTTGTGCTGAAAATGCCCCCCTTGGCTTATACTCGAGTCACCTTTTTGCGCCTGATCTCCCAGATTTTGGGGACTCGGTATCAGACCCAAAACTTGGCACACATGTAGCCCCACTCTTCCTCTACACGTGTGCACAGTTTTTTGTCCAGGCGACCTACGGTCGGGGAGCAGCGATTTTTCAAAGCCGAGCACCCCTTCCATAGACTCCCATGTTAAACTGTAATTTCTCTGGTGATTTTGGGGACTCGGTACTGGCCGGTCATAGGTCCCCTGGACCCCAAGCTTGGCACACATGTACCCCCACTTCTCCTCTACAAGTGTGCAAAGTTTGTTGTCTGGGGGACCTACAGCCGGGGAGCACCGATTTTTTTTTTTTTCAAAGCTGGGCACCCCTTCCATAGATTCCCATGTTAAACGTCAGTCTAGTCATGGACACAGTGAGGCATAGGCACAGTGAGGCATGCAAATGGACACCCTAGGCTTATACTCGAGTCAATACGTTTTCCCAGTTTTTTGTGGTAAAATTAGATGCCTCGGCTTATATTCGGGTTGGCTTATACTCGAGTAAATACAGTAAATAGAAATGTTGAATGTAGGAGCCTTCTTAACAGGAACCGTGTAAAATATCTTCTGCTGTTTAATCTATTTTTGCCCACTGATGCATATTTACATAAGTAGTCTTTCAGCTGCTAGTCAGTTGAGTGCAATATTGTAGACTAGACTGCTGTTACCCTCTGAAACATAATGGGGTTGATATACTTAAAGTTAACAGGCTGTTTGGTTTGCAAAGTGAATTTTCCCTTTGGAAGGGAATTTTCCCTTTGCATAATGAAGAAAAAATCCTACGTTTATTTGACCCAACGTGTGTAAAAGCAAGGCTGTCATTTTTAGGTATGTAAAGGCCGCTACTTCATGAATACAAGTAAGGCTTTGGAAATATAATGCATATACTTTGTGACTGCATGATGCCAATTCAATAGTTTTATTTTTCAGCCCTAATGCACTAAATGCTTTAGACCAGTGTTTCTCAGCCTTTTTTTTAGTCAAGGCACCCTTTAAAATTCCACACAGTCTCGAGGCACCCCATTCTAAAATGTAAAAAACTAAACTAATAGTTTTATATGACGCAGCAACATCCACACATGTAGGACATCCAATGTTTTAGGTGATTTATTCTTCCAATGCAAATATACCTTTGTACACTGGTACTGACTAGTATTCCAATGTTTCTCTTCTCTGTTTCTCTCCCTCACTCAGCTAATGTGTCCCCAGTGCTGATGAAGAGGGGTAAACAAGGATGCTGCGCAGGCACCCGATGTCCTCCTTATCAACCGATGTTGTCATTGGTTGTTGGGACGCCGGTGGCTAGAAGGTTGTAATGGTGCACAATGAAAACCTGTGGCTTTGTGTAACTAACAGGCAGGCTCATTACAGCCACTGGTTTGTATAACATTTTTGGGCAGTTGGGCAAGGTAACCTCTGAAGAAACCTGAAGGTACCCCAGGGTTCCTGGGCACACTGGTTGAAAATGGCCGCTTTAAACAACTTGTACTTCACTCAACATAAAGTGTAAAGCCTGTCTGTTCAACAGAAACGGGCTGCCATTTGGCCTGTGTATACAGCAGCCTGTCCAACAGAAGCTGAACATCTGTCTTCTGTCGAACGGGCATGCTGGAAAAACAGCAGCCAATTGGCATTGCTGCGGGCGCTGACTGGTGTGTTCTGGTGGGGGGTCCATCCTGTCAGAACACAGTAGCTCAGCGAGGAGATCGCTGTATTAATATTGCATCGTTAGTACAGCGAACTCCTCCGTTTTTTTTTTTTTTTCGTTTTTTTTTTTTCCTTCAGCCTTTTGTGTTGAAAGGGAAAAAAAACTGCCAGTGTGTACCAGGCTTTAACTTTACTTTGATCAGTTTTGTGTATTGTACACCCCTGTATACTATTGATAACGGTGGGTGTAGATTTAATTAAGAGGACCAGATAACAATGCTCGGCCTCAGAGTACAATGGTAACAGTTCCCACAAGGGACCTCCCAACTGGTAAATTCAGCTGCTGTAGTAAACAAGAGATAAAAGAAGCCAAGCTCAATCCAGTAGCAATCAGGCTTGGCTGGATTTAGCCTTTCTGAAAGAGGAGGAATTAGGTCTGCCATTTCGACTTCTGTATATCTACAGTGCCTTGCAAAAGTATTCACCCCCTTGGCATTTTTCGTGTTTTGTTGCCTCACAACCTGGAATTAACATGGATTGTTTGAGGATTTGCATCATTTAATTTACAGAACATGCCCACAATTTGAAGATGATTTTTTTTTTTATTATTGTGAAGCAAGCAACAAATGGGACAAAATAACAGAAAAAGTCAATGTGCATAACTATTCACCCCTCTAAAGTCAATACTTTGTAGAGCCACCTTTTGTCACTGGGATTTTTGCCCATTCCTCCTTGCAAAACTGCTCCAGCTCCTTTAAGGATTGCTGTTCACAAGTGCAAACCATCCAATTTGAAGTCTGACCACAGATTTTCTATTGGATTGAGGTCTGGGCTTTGCCTAGACCAGTGGTCTCCAAACTGCGGCCCTGGGGCTAGATTTGGCCCTTTGCTTGCCTCAATTTGGCCCTTGAGGCACTATTTCATCCACAACTGACACCAAGGATGGGGCACTATTCCTCCCACTGACACCAAGGATGGGGTTCTATTTCTCCCACCGATATCAATAGGGCACTATTCCTTTCACTAAAACCAATGATGGGGCATTGTTTACTCCCACTGGCAACAGTCTAGCCCCCATAAAATCTGAAGGACAGTAAACCAGCCCTTTGTTTAGAAAGTTTGGAGACCCCTGGACTAGACCATTCCAACACATTTACATGTTTCCCCTTAAACCACCCAAGTGTTGCTTTAGCAGTGTGTTTGGGGTCATTGTCCTGCTGGAAGGTAAACCTCTGTCCTAGCCTCAAATCACACACAGAGTGGTACAGGTTTTGCTCAAGAATATCCCTGTATTTAGCACCATCCATCTTTCCCTCAACTCTGACCAGTTTCCTAGTCCCGACTGCTGAAAAATATCCCCACAGCATGTTGCTGCCACCACCATGTTTCACTGTGGGGATGGTGTTCTTTGGGTCATGTGATATGTTGGGTTTGCGCCAGACATAGCATTTTCTTTGATGGCCAAAAAGTTCAATTTTAGTCTCATCAGACCAGAGCACCTTCCTCCATACATTTTGGGAGTCTCCCACATGTCTTTTCGCAAACTCAAAATGTGCCATTTTGTTTTTTGGTGAAAGTAACGCCTTTCTTCTGGCCACTCTGCCATAAAGCCCAACTCTATGGAGCGTACGGCTTATTGTCGTCCTATGTACAGCTACTCCAGTCTCTGTTGTGGAACTCTACAGCTCCTCCAGGGTTATCATAGGTCTCTGTGCTGCCTCTCTGATTAATGCCCTCCTTGCCCGGTCCGTGAGTTTTTGTGTGCGACCGTCTCTTGGCAGGTTTGCTGTTGTGCCATGCTCTTTCGATTTGGTTATGATAGATTTGATGGTGCTCCTAGGGATCATCAAAGATTTGGATATTTTTTTATAACCTAACCCTGACTTGTACTTCTCAACAACATTGTCCCTTACTTGTTTGGAGAGTTCCTTGGTCTTCATGGCAGTGTTTGGTTAGTGGTGCCTCTTGCTTGTGTGTTGCAGACTCTGGGGCCTTTCAAAAAGGTGTGTATATGTAATGACAGATCATGTGACACTTAGATTGCACACAGGTGGACATCATTTCACAAATTATGTGACTTCTGAAGGTAATTGGTTGCACCAGAGCTTTTTATGGGCTTCATAACAAAGGGGGTGAATACATACGCACATGCCAATTATCAGTTTTTTATTTCTGAAAAATAGTTTTATGTGTTTCTTTTTTCTAATTTTACTTCACCAACATAGACTATTGTGTTCTGATCCATCACATATAATTCAGATTAAAAAAACATTGAACTAAAGGCTGTAATGTAACAAAATAGGTAAAAAGCCAAGGGGGTGAATACTTTTTGCAAGGCACTGTACCTGTAAACTTTTCATTACTTCATAAAGTTGTTAAAAATATAAAAAACATTACTTTTCACTTGATGAAACTCTGTGTCATCCTGTACGCATTAAGATTTGTTGGACACTTAGAAGTACTGTAAGTCCCTTACAGATTTGACAGTTTGTCTGACAAAGCAGTGGTAATTTAAAGCCATCAATTATGTTGTGTAATTAAATCTCTACGGCAAGCTAATGATTTTCCATGCTGATCCTTCATTAGGTCAAATTAGGTGAACAGTCTAGCAGTGATCTCAGAACACTGTTAGAATAATTACTACTTTTTATTTCACCTTGATTGTATTTTCTTTTGATTCCATATTTAAAAAAACTGGATTCCTTGTATTAAAGCTGATCTCCATGTTTTATTTAACGTTGCATCGTTTGGGCCAAGTTGTTCCAAGTGAACTATTTATTTCACCAACAGATGCAGTGCTGTAAAATTGTATGTAGCCTCAGCTACATACAATATACAGAGCTGTGTTCCAGCAGCAAGAGAGGAACTTCCCATCCCATAACTAGGACAAAATCAGGTTTGGCTGAGTGCAGCTCAGCCAGTCACAGGGAGCTTTGCATTCTATGAATGAATACAAAGCTTCCTCTGATTGGCTGAGTTGGAGATGGTGATGTCATCCACCCGCTTGATTGGCTGAGGCAGGTGGATGACATAACCATCTCCACCTCAGCCAATCAGAGGAAGCTTTTTCATTAATTCATAGAATACAAAGCTCCCTGCGACTGTCTATCAGCACTCAACCCAACTCCATTTTCTTTGTGGGAGCAGAGACGGGAAGTTCCCATCCCACAGGCAGGAACATAGCACTGTATACTGTATGTAGCTGCACCTGTTAGTGAAGGAAATAGTGTTTTTGGGACAGCTTGGTCCAAGAAACCTATTTAAAGTTGAACTAAACTCAATATCAACATTAATTATTTTAATGCTCTGCTGACGTCACCAAGATCAGTCCAGGCACCGCATCATCCGGACTCTGGGAGTCTTGAACCGCCAGGTGCCTGGACTGATGGCAGTCTCAGCCTCTCAGCGAGCCGCTAAGACAGCCGCTCCCCATCCCTCCACAGCTCAGCGCTCCAGTGAGCAGGGAGAAGCATAGCAGGAGAGCTGCTGATTCACAGTCAGCAGCTCTCTGCTTGGGGATTTGTAAAAACCGAGCCATCGGCGGTGTTCGGTGGCTTGGTTCTCAGTGACGAGGCGGTGGGGGACAGATGCAGCATCCACCCAGGTATGTAGGATTCTGCAAAAATCAGGATTGCCATACTCCTCCTTTAAGCACACCCTCCTGCATGCATGCCTTAGCTAAGGGCAGGTGGATTCCAGGAAGTGAATGCTACACTATCTGCTGTTGCTGAAGATGGCTGCAGTTAGAAATTGTGTGGGGGTGGGGGGGAGTTTTAAAGTGATTTTTTTTTAACAAAATAAAGCATGGAGACATAGATGGGTGGGTGCATTTTCTTTGAATATTAAAAATTCATAAACTAGTGTTTCTTTTTCGTACATCACGGGACACAGAGCGACTTAGTCATTACTAATGGGTTATATAGTTTACCTTCAGGTGCTGGCACTGGCAACTTCCAAACCGGAAGTACCCTCCCCTATATAAGCCCCTCCCATCCGGGAGCACCTCAGTTTTTTGCCAGTGTCTAAGGTGTTGGCCAAAGAGTAACATGTGTTTTCACTGGGCTTGCGTACAGGTTCTTTTACGGGCCTTAGTAAGCTGTTCCGGATCCCACCAAAAAAGCTTCATAGCTAAACGGTCGGTACCCGGGCCTTGCAGCAGAAGAGCAAGGTTTTGCCTGTAATGCCTCTCTTAGGAGGGCTGGACCCTGGGATCCAGAGCTCTGGTCATACCCACGACCAAGATGTTGTCTGTGCAGGGTGCTATACAGGTCCAGGGGAGTGGAATCCTTGGGAACCCGGTCCCTGAAGGTTTAATTACAATGCCTGCCGTGATAGGTGAAGTTTGGGCTTCTGTGGACCAAACAAAGTCCTGCGGCGGGGAACAGGTAAGTGGGGGCCCCCAGGAACTTGGTTCTATTGGGGGACACCCAAGCCTAATTTGTCTTTCTGTCTGTTACCTAACGGTATTCCCGCTAATATCTGTGTATGCCTGTAACTACTGAAAATGTAAAAATGTAATAGTAGTCAAGAAAAAAAAAAAAAAAGGAGGACCGCGGTACCTGTGTTAAACCACTAGAGGCCGCTGTGGTCCATTTTTCTTGTCATGTGGATCTTTGGTTTTCTCAAGTCAAAAGATCCAGGCAGTTGGTAAGTTTCTCTGTGGGAATCCACTTCCTCTGCCCTGTTGCTGCGCTCATCCACCGCACAGGCCCTCCGGCAAAAAGGGCCCTGGCTCCTAGTCCCTGTTTGGTTTTCGAAAAGGGTGCCAATGGCGCTCGGGCGCGTGCACACGCCTCCTATGAAAAAAAAGAGGCGGGGCGGGTGGATGACGCTTGATGCGCGCCACGGCGCTTCTGCGCATGTGCAGGCGTCCCAGCTTGTATAAAGACACAGTACAAGTGTCAGCTGGATGCAACCAGAGCTGGCAACAAACAGTGGCACACAGAGGCGGTTGATGCAGGCATCCCCATAGAAAGGCACTTTAGTGGACACCAGCTGGTATATAGCAGCAACTGTGTTAGACTATTACCAGCAAAATTGGTGTATGACGACGGGAATACCTCAGCTTTGTGCTTAACGGATATGTCGTCCAGACGCTCCGGAAATAAGTCTTCCAGGAAGCCAAAGGGGTCTCCATCGGGCTCTGAGGATATTGGGCATGCTTGTACTGCACCAATCTCCCCTGAGAATTCAGAGGTCAGTAGCCGTAGAAACCCCGCAGGAGTGCCTGGTGCTGCGGCTGTCCCCAGTCCACCTGCTCCTGTATATATAACAGAGGAGGTTTTATCCTCAACTCTGGGAGGATTGGAAGAGAGATTAACAGCATTGATCGCTGCTTCCCTGTCACAGGGAAAGCGCGTCCGATCTCCGTCTCCTCCTTCAGAGTGCCTGTTAGTGGAGGAACAGCCCCACACAGAGATCGACCTACCTGAAGGGGATCAGGATGAGGTTGATTCAGTTATGGAGGAATCAACAGTGGAAGAACCTTTCTCAGCATCTCAGGCTGAAAGATTATGGGTTCAGTCTCTGACTAACGTGGTCCGATCAGCATTTAAAATGCCTCTAGCGGAACCATCAACCACTACGGTTTCCTCGCTGGGGTCGCTAAAAGCTCCCCAGGCTGTCTGTTCCTTCCCAGTCCACCCTTTATTAGAAGGGCTTATTTACCAGGATTGGGAGCATCCTGATAAAATATTTGCTCCCCCCCAAGAGATTTCCGGTGATCTATCCCATGGAGGATAAGTTCATAAAAAAATGGAGGGTCCCTACAGTGGACGCAGCCATCTCTTCTGTGAACAAATCACTGACATGTCCAGTAGATAATGTTCCAATGTTCAAAGACCCAATAGATAAAAAATTGGAGTCTGTACTAAAATCTGCTTTCTCTACAGCAAGCATGGTGACACAACCTGCGGTAGCAGCGATTGGAGTCTGCCAAGCAGTGAAAGATCAGTTGAAACAAGTCTTAAGGGACTTAGCAGATCAGCAGGCTCTTGCCCTAGCTGACCTGCCTAGAGCCTTGTGTTTTGCGGTGGACGCCATAAAGGATACAATCCAACAGGCCTCCCGCTTTACGCTGTCTGTAGTACATATGCGTAGGCTTCTGTGGCTCAAAAACTGGTCTGCTGAAGCTCCCTGTAAGAAACTGCTGGTTAGCTTCCCATTTCATGGAGAACGCTTATTTGGAGAAGATCTGGACAAATATATCCAGAAAATTTCTGCCGGTAAAAGTTCACTCTTACCGGTTAAGAACAAGAGTAGAAGTCCTTCTTTTAAGAGGCCTACTTCTCCAGTCCCGGGCACGTCGGCTGTGAAACAGTTCCGACGGCCTCCGCGGTCAAATTCAGGGGGCAGAAATCAGGGACAATCACAGGGTAACAAGAAGCCCTGGATCAAGAGAGGTACAAAACCTCCCCCCAAGTCATGAAGCGTTGCCCCCACTCAATCGGGTGGGGGGAAGGCTTCAGTTGTTCACAGAGACCTGGCGGGACACCATCAGAGACAGATGGGTGCTCTCCGCAGTAAGTCTGGGATACAAGCTGGAGTTAAAAGGCACTCCTCCTGCCCAATTTTTGAGGTCAAACGTGCCAAGAGATCCCCAGAAGAGGATCCCTCCTTCTGGCACTAGAACAACTATTGCTCCAAGGTGTAATCATGAAGGTTCCCCAGGAAGAAAGCGGATTCGGGTTTTACTCGAACCTTTTCACAGTCCCCAAACCAAATGGGGACGTGAGGCCCATATTAAATCTAAAAGGGCTAAACAAGTTCCTAAATATCAGGACTTTTCGGATGGAGTCGATCCGATCGGTGGCCACCGCCCTACAAGGGCAGGAATGGTTAGCCTCGATCGACATAAGGGGTGCTTATCTGCATATTCCTATCTTTCCGGCCCACCAGAAATTTCTACGCTTTGCAGTAGAAGGGCGCCATTTTCAGTTCAGAGCCTTACCTTTCGGTCTGGCCATAGCACCACGAGTGTTCACAAAGGTTCTGGCCCCACTATTGGCCAATCTAAGAACACAGGGTGTAACGATAATGGCATATCTAGACGACCTGCTACTAATAGACCACTCAGTGGAAAAGCTGGAAGTAGCTATTCACAAGACAATCAAGTATCTGGAATATCACGGTTGGATTATCAACCGGGACAAGTCAGCTCTAAGACCAGTCAAAAGTCTGGAATACTTAGGGCTAAGGCTGGATTCAAATCAGAGAAAGATTTTCTTACCTCCAGAGAAGGTGTCGTCTTTAAAAGATTTGACCCACTTAGTGGGTACAAAAAGAAAACCATCCATACGCCTGTGCATGAGGCTGCTGGGAAAAATGGTGGCTTCATTCGAAGCAGTACCCTACGGTCAATTCCATTCAAGGAATTTGCAAAGGGCCATACTGTCAGCCTGGAACAAAAAAGTTCAGGCTTTAGACTTACCAATGTCCCTGTCCCCTTCCGTTCGCAAGGGCCTCCATTGGTGGTTGGTGCCCCAGAATCTGAAAAAAGGGAAACCCTTCAGTCCGGTTTCTTGGAAGGTGGTCACTACAGATGCCAGCCTCATAGGCTGGGGGGCAGTACTGGAGCAATGATCTCTCCAGGGCAAGTGGTCAGAAGCAGAAAAGGCCCTGCCCATCAATCTCTTCGAGATACGAGCAGCCCGGTATGCCCTAGTAGCATGGACATCCAAACTCCAAGGGTCCCCTGTCAGAATTCAATCAGACAATGCCACAGCAGTGGCATATATCAATCACCAGGGTGGCACCAGGAGTCGTGCAGCCCAGAGGGAAGCAAATTGCATCCTGGAGTGGGCAGAAAGATATGTCCCAGCCATATCCGCGGTTTTCATCCCAGGAGTGGAAAATTGGAGAGCGGACTTTTTAAGTCGCCAACAATTATGCCCGGGGGAATGGTCTCTTCACCCCGAGGTTTTCCAGGCAATATGCCAGCGGTGGGGAACACCGGATGTAGATCTGCTAGCATCCAGATTCAACGCAAAGGTGGACAGATTTGTGTCTCGCACAAGGGATCCCCTAGCTTGCGACTCGGATGCCCTAGTGTTCCCTTGGGATCAGTTCAAGCTGATATATGCATTCCCAACGCCACAATTGTTACCGCGATTAATCCGCAGAATCAGGGTAGAAAAGAAACCAGTGATTCTGGTGGCTCCAGCGTGGCCCCGAAGGGCATGGAACGCGGAGATTGTAAAAATGTCAGTGAGGAGTCCTTGGACCCTCCCACATCGTCCGGACCTGCTGTCGCAAGGACCGATATACCACCCTTCCTTACCAGCCCTAGGTTTGACGGCCTGGCTATTGAAGCCCACATTCTGAAAAAGAGAGTGCTCTCTAATTCTGTGGTATCTACCATGATCAATGCCAGGAAGCCGGTATCCAGGCAGATCTATTATAAGATCTGGAAGGCGTACATTACGTGGTGTGAGGCCAAGAAATGGCATCCACGTAAGTACATGATAGGTAGGATTTTGGACTTCCTACAGTGGGCTGTAGATAGGAAGCTGGCCTTGAGTACTATCAAGGGTCAGATTTCGGCCTTGTCAATATTTTTTCAAAGGCCCTTGGCTTCGCATTCACTAGTCAAAGCTTTCATACAAGGAGTGATGCGTATTAGCCCTCCGGTTAGTGTTCCCATATGTCCATGGGACTTAAACCTGGTTCTGTCGGTTCTACAGAAACAACCGTTTGAACCATTGCAACACATTTCCTTGGTTCTTCTCACCAGGAAATTGATTTTCTTAGTAGCCATTTGTTCGGCTAAAAGAGTATCGGAATTAGCCGCCTTGTCCTGTAAGGAGCCATATCTGGTTGTCCATAAGGACAGAGTAGTATTACGTCCTCATCCAGCCTTTCTTCCTAAGGTGGTATCGAGGTTTCATTTGAACCAAGACGTGGTTCTTCCTTCTTTTTTCCCCAAACCTAGCTCGGTAGAGGAAAAGTTATTACATTCTTTGGATGTAGTAAGAGCAGTTAAAGCTTATCTAAAAGCCACTGCTCAGATTCGCAGAACGGATACTTTGTTTATTCTGCCAGAAGGCCCCAGAAAGGGTCAGGCAGCATCAAAATCTACTTTAGCCAAGTGGATTCGACAGGTCATAATACAAGCCTATGGCTTGAGAAAGAGACCGCCTCCGTTCAAAGTTAGGGCGCACTCCACAAGAGCAGTTGGAACTTCATGGGCAGTGCATCACCAGGCCTCCCTGGCTCAAGTATGTAAGGCCGCAACATGGTCTTCGGTACACACGTTTACTAGATTCTACCAGGTAGACGTTAGAAGTCAGGAGGATGTCGCCTTTGGGCGCAGTGTGTTGCAGGCCGCAAAAGATCCTCATGCCTGATGGCGCCCAGCTTATGTATCCCTCCCCTCATTTGGCATTGCTTTGGGACGTCCCATTAGTAATGACTAAGTCGCTCTGTGTCCCGTGATGTACGAAAAAGAAAAAGGGATTTTTATAACAGCTTACCTGTAAAATCCTTTTCTTGGAGTACATCACGGGACACAGAGCTCCCACCCCTCTTTTTGGGACACTTATTGCTTTGCTACAAAACTGAGGTGCTCCCGGATGGGAGGGGCTTATATAGGGGAGGGTACTTCCGGTTTGGAAGTTGCCAGTGCCAGCACCTGAAGGTAAACTATATAACCCATTAGTAATGACTAAGTCGCTCTGTGTCCCGTGATGTACTCCAAGAAAAGGATTTTACAGGTAAGCTGTTATAAAAATCCCTTTTTTCAGTTTCATGCACATTGGGAGTTTACCAAGCTCCTCTGACCCCTTTTTCTCCTGGCAGAAGAAAAGCAGCTTAAAAAAACACGCCTAAAGTTGAGTTTTGCACAGGCGCTTTCTAATTATGTGACCTCTGTGACAGCCAATCACGGTGGCCACATGGCCCAAATGCCCGCCTTCCAGCTTTTAAAACTTTGACAGGGCCGGGAGGTGATCGACGTAAAGAGGTTAAACACTCATCTCAGAAATGCCTGCTCCTCTCCAAACGCCTGTAAAAGCGGCATTTTTGATGCCCAGTGTGCATTAACCCTAAAGTTCACAGAAACCCGGAGTTCTGCTTTAAAAATTTATCTACCCAGTATGTATGACCCATTTACACGTGGAGTATGCTGGGCAGAGTTACTCACTGGCTTTTTACATCTCTTTAGTTTGATTTTAAAGGAGAGAAATGCAGACAGCTGAGCAACGTGATGCTGCTCGTTCTGTGGTGAGTGTCAGTCTGGACACTCATCAGAGGGAACCTGCTGGCTGCTTTCTCCCTTCTTCCCTTCTTCTCTTCCTCCCTTCTTCCCTTCTCCCCTTCCTTCCCTCTCTCTTCCCTCTCTCTCTTCCCTCCCTCTCTCTTCCCTCTCTCTTCCCTCCCTCTCTCTTCCCTCCCTCTCTCTTCCCTCCCTCTCTCTTCCCTCCCTCTCTCTTCCCTCCCTCTCTCTTCCCTCCCCCTCTCTTCCCTCCCCCTCTCTTCCCTCCCCCTCTCTTCCCTCCCCCCCTCTTCCCTCCCCCTCTCTTCCCTCCCCCTCTCTTCCCTCCCCCTCTCTTCCCTCCCCCTCTCTTCCCTCCCCCTCTCTTCCCTTCCTTCCCTCTCTCTTCCCTCCCCCTCTCTTCCCTTCCTTCCCTCTCTCTTCCCTCTCTCTTCCCTCTCTCTTCCCTTCCTTCCCTCTCTATTCCCTCTCTCTTCCCTTCCTTCCCTCTCTCTTCCCTCTCTCTTCCCTCTCTCTTCCCTCTCTCTTCCCTTCCTTCCCTCTCTCTTCCCTCTTCTCTTCTCTTCCCTTCCCTCTTCTCTTCCCTTCCCTCTTCTCTTCTCTTCCCTTCCCTCTTCTCTTCCCTTCCTTCCCTCTCTCTTCCCTCTCTCTTCCCTCTCTCTTCCCTCTCTCTTCCCTCTCTCTTCCCTCTCTTCCCTTCCTTCCCTCTCTTCCCTTCCTTCCCTCTCTCTTCCCTCTTCTCTTCCCTTCCCTCTTCTCTTCTCTTCCCTCTTCTCTTCTCTTCCCTCTTCTCTTCTCTTCCCTTCCTTCCCTCTCTCTTCCCTCTCTCTTCCCTCTTTTCTCTTCTCTTCTCTTCCCTTTCCTCTTCTCTTCCCTCATCTCTTCCCTTCCCTTCCCTCTTCTCTTCCCTCTTCTCTTCTCTTCCCTTCCCTCTTCTCTTCTCTTCCCTTCCCTCTTCTCTTCTCTTCCCTTCCCTCTCTCTTCCCTTCCTTCCCTCTCTCTTCCCTCTGTCTTCCCTCTGTCTTCCCTCTCTCTTCCCTCTCTTCCCTTCCTTCCCTCTCTCTTCCCTCTTCTCTTCTCTTCCCTTTCCTCTTCTCTTCCCTCATCTCTTCTCTTCCCTTCCCTCTTCTCTTCCCTTCCCTCTTCTCTTCCCTTCCCTCTTCTCTTCCCTTCCCTCTTCTCTTCCCTTTTCTCTTCCCTTCCCTCTTCTCTTCCCTTCCCTTCCCTCTTCCCTTCCCTCTTCTCTTCCCTTCCCTTCCCTCTTCTCTTCCCTTCCCTCTTCTCTTCCCTTCCCTCTTCTCTTCCCTTCCCTCTTCTCTTCCCTTCCCTCTTCTCTTCCCTTCCCTCTTCTCTTCCCTTCCCTCTTCTCTTCCCTTCCCTCTTCTCTTCCCTTCCCTCTTCTCTTCCCTTCCCTTCCCTCTTCTCTTCCCTTCCCTCTTCTCTTCCCTTCCCTTCCCTCTTCCCTTCCCTTCCCTCTTCTCTTCCCTTCCCTCTTCTCTTCCCTTCCCTCTTCTCTTCCCTTCCCTTCCCTCTTCTCTTCCCTTCCCTTCCCTTCCCTCTTCCCTTCCCTTCCCTCTTCCCTTCCCTTCCCTCTTCTCTTCCCTTCCCTCTTCTCTTCCCTTCCCTTCCCTCTTCTCTTCCCTTCCCTCTTCTCTTCCCTTCCCTCCCCTCTTCCCTTCCTCCTTACTCCCCTTTGCTCAGCTAGAGCCTCCCTCTAGTAAGTGTTTGTATAGAAGTTTTTCAGAAGGAGTAAGCCCAATGTGCAGATCCGCACCTGTTGCTGCTAATATCTGTGTCGCATTGTAGCACAGATGTTAGTTTATATGACGCAGAACCTGCAGCATTTCTATGACAATTTGCTAATAATTTTTTTTGTCACAGGTGTCTCAAACCTATTTCAACATAGGGAACACTAAGTTGTTTGTTTGCCGCATGTCTGGTGCCTTTCACACGTGCACAAACAATAATTTATTAGGCCCTATGAATGGATGTATGTTTTTCCTTTTCTGATTAAGGTGACCGTCTTTGATCATAATTGTGACAAGAACCAAGTTGCATGCTCTTTGGGGTATAGCTCTAGGTCAGAATATTCCTCCATTTCTTTCCTTGCATTATAAAAGTTCCCACCATGTACACCCATATCCTTCGATTTACTCATTCTCTCTGTGTGCTTCTATTAAGCTTCCATCATTAGATATATTTGCTATTTAATGGTGAAGTATGGCCAAAGCTTTTGGCTATACGTCTCCTATGGATCACAGTGCACTTCGTTCTGTACTCCTGTGACCAGTTTTCAGCCGTCAGTGGGCTAAAGCTGCTGTGTGAATATGATGGTTCAAGTGAATGCTAAGGTGCTGGCACACACATTTCTCTAATTGAAAGTGTTCATTACTGTAGTGTACCCTGCAACAGTCCTCGCTTCCTCCAGCCTTGCAGTGGGCTGTTGATACAGGGCCAGCGGCAATAAAACCCTTGGTGCCGGGGATGATTCCATTTTCTGGCATGTTTTTTGGGGAAATCCTAAGATCATTGATGAGAATATGCCTTAATAATCACCTTTTTCTGTTCTTCCCCATCTAGTGGAAAATGAGAATCACTGTGATTTTGTGAAGCTTCGTGAGATGCTAATTTGCACTAATATGGAGGACCTGAGGGAACAGACTCACAATAGACATTATGAACTGTATCGACGCTGCAAGTTAGAGGAAATGGGATTTCAAGACCTGGGTCCTGGAGATAAGCCTGTAAGGTAGGTTGCTGTCTTTTTCATTCAGTCATCCTGTGTATTTATGTGATCTGTTTGGAGTAATATTATTACTATGTGGTTAGCAATTCTAATGTCAAACTGAGGACCATGCAGCACTGGGGTCCCCAGTTGTAATCCTGGTAAAGACACTATCTGCAAGGAGTTTGCATGGGTTTCCTCCGTGTATACTGGTTTCCTCTTGCATGCCACACATGCAGGTTGGTTAATTGGCTCCTGTCAAAAATTGGTTCTGGTATGTGTATGTATGCATGTAAATGCTGGTACGTTAATTGGCTTCTGTCTAAATTGGCCCTAGTATATGAACGTGAGTTAGGGACCTTGGATTGTAAGCTCCTTGAGGGTAGGGACTGATGTTAATGTACAATGTATATGTAAAAGTGCTGTGTAAATTGGTGGCGCTATATAAGTATCTTTTTTTTTTTCACAAGAAATCGCTATACAAGTATCTTAAATAATAATAATAATGTAAGATACGGGACTTTGGATTGAAAGCTCATTGAGATCAGGACTGATTTGCGTGTACTGTCAAAAATTGGCCATGGTATGTGTATGCATGCATGTAAATTCTGGTAGGTTAATTGGCTTCTGTCTAAATTGGCCCTAGTATATGAATGTGAGTTAGGGATCTTGGATTGTAAGCTCCTTGAGGGTAGGGACTGATGTTAATGTACAATGTATATGTAAAAGCGCTGTGTAAATTGATGGCGCTATATAAGTATCTTACATTATTATTATTTAAGATGCTTATATATAGCGCCATCAATTTACACAGCGCTTTTACATATACATTGTATATATACATAATAATAATAATAATGTAAGATACAGGACCTTGGATTGAAAGCTCATTGAGATCAGGACTGATTTGCGTATACTGACATGAATATGTAATTGTTGCCACTGTATAACTACCTGTAATAAATAAATCTTTACTGTATCTGAAACTAAATGATATGAATGATTTCAAAAGCATTTTCTCTCATCTGTCCAATCTGCTAACAAGCTACATTCCTAATATAATAGTAAAAATATAAATAAAACCATATCAGATGTCACGTGATGGAAAATAGGTTACCTGGACACAGGCCCATGCAAAGCATGCAGGGAAATGTCCGGGTGGTAGTTTGTGGCCTCAACCTGCACCTGTTGCTTGCACAGCTGTTTGGGACTGTGCTCCGCTGAGTCAGCCTTGCTAGGAATTTTAGTGATCGTTTTCTCAGGGCTGGCACAAATGGAAATAATAAACTAGTGCTTTGGTACTACAGTGTAACTAAGGGAAAGCTAATTCTTTTAGCCTAGGGTTTGCTGACTGGAATTTCTGTTCCATGTAGTTAATACTAGTAAAAATTAAGGAACTGAAATACAGATATTTGAATAAGGCGCTAAATCTTGCCGCCTCAACCTCCGCAACATCTCCAAAATACGCCCCTTTCTAACCAATGACACAACAAAGCTCCTAATTCACTCCCTGGTCATCTCTCGCCTCGATTACTGCAACTCCCTCCTCATTGGCTTACCTCTGCATACTCTATCCCCCCTTCAGTCCATCATGAATGCTGCTGCCAGACAAATCCACCTTACCAACCGCTCTGTCTCTGCTACTCCTCTCTGTCAATCCCTCCACTGGCTTCCGCTCACCCAACAAATTAAATTCAAAATACTAACAACTACCTACAAAGCCATCTACAACTCTGCCCCCAGCTACATCACTGACCTAGTCTCTAAATACCAACCTAATCGTTCTCTTCGTTTTTCTCAAGACCTCCTGCTCTCTAGCTCTCTCATCACCTTCTCCCATGCTCCCCTTCAGGACTTTTCCAGAGCCTCTCCAAGCCTATGGAACTCCTTACCCCAATCTGTCCGTCTATCTCCTTCTCGATTAGCTTTTAGAGGATCCCTAAAAACCCTCCTCTTCAGAGAAGCCTATCCTACCCACACCTAACAACTGTATTTTCATTTTGTCAACCTGATCATCCCCCACAGCTACTACCCTTTGTTTCACTTGACCTTCCCTTCTAGACTGTAAGCTCTAACAAGCAGGGCCCTCTGATCCCTCTGTATTGAATTGTATTGTGACTGTACTGTCTTCCCTGTTGTAAAGCGCTGCGCAAACTGTTGGCGCTATATAAATCCTGTATAATAATAATAATAAATAGGTTTAAGTTAAAGGGGGACCATAGTTTTTATGTTTCTGTGCATGCAATTCATTTTAATATAAATCAATTGTATAGATCGTGTTTCTCAACCTTTATTTCAGTCGCGGCAGCCATTGGGCTCGTTTACACTTGCATTTGGATGGCTATAAAAACATGCGGCCCTTTTCACGCTAGCAGACCCAGTCGAACCCTCCAGTCTTCTTTATGAAGTGGCGGATGCCAACGGACATGTGTCTGTTGACACCTGTTGACATTCGATTCGATCCTATCCACTAAAAACAGACAGATGGGGATCGTTCCCCATCTGTCTGTAGGATCGGATGACAGTCAGGTGTAAACAGATCAGCAGTCCGTTTACATCCGACCGCCCATAGAGGAGAATAGCTTGTGTCTGTGTCTGCTCTGCATAAGTTGACACGGACCAGCCATCTGCCTGCTGAATGGGGATCAGCAGACAAATTCCCCACTGAGCTGGTGGATTCCAATGTAGGGGCCTAAGAGTATGCAAAATCCCAAGTTTAATATGCAGAAAAACATAAATGTTACTTGTCAAAAGGAAACCGGAGTCTGGCACAATGCACACAAACCGCATTGATGAAATTAACTTCACATCAGAGCCTCTCCATCATGTCAAGAGTTCTCCCTATATAAGTCAGAGTCCCTCCATCACATCAGATTCCCCCATCACTAGGTCTTGTCATCACATCAGAGCCCCCCAATCACACAGTTTCCACTTCACATCAGGGCCCTACATTTTGACTCTGGCAGCATGGAGAAGGTGGCGCTGATCCATGGCAAACTGGGTCCTCTGAAGGGGAACCTAACTGGCACCATGGTTGAGAAAAGCTTGTTTCTGTGTATGATGTGAGAACATGAGACACCCATATTTGCTCAAGACCTATGCAGACTGTGCTTTGATGATCGTCTCATCCACGAAATGTTAGGAGTCAGGGTTTGCATGACTGAAAATAGAATCTCTGCAGTCCTTTGACATAAAACCCTAAAATGCTTTTGGTTACAGAGGCCAAGAGATCTTGTTTAGGCCTGGTCACATAAGAGAACTCGGCAGTGATTTTTTTTTTCTTTATTCATACGAATCAAGAGACATTTCTTAAAGAGGTGTTCTGCCCCCCCCCCCCCCCCCACAAAAAATAACAAATACTGTAGCTGCTGACTTTTAAAATTAGGACACTTACCTGTCCAGGGTTCCCCACGATGTCGGCAACCCAGCCGATTTTCAGATTTGCTGTCGGGTGCTGCCGCCGCCTTATCTGTTATTGGAAACCGGCAGTGAAGCCTTTCAGCTTGACAGGTGGTTCCCTACTGCGCAAGCGCGCTGCACTTTCTAATTGGCCCGGCAGCAGAGGAAGGAGGAGGGGAGCCAAACTTTCGAGGGGCAGCGCCGTGGCTCCATTTCCGGAAGTGGGGAAGGGGGACCAGTCAAAAAATGGGTACCTGTACCCCCCCCTCCCAGAAAGGTGCCAACTGTGGCACTGGAGGGGGGGGGAGGAAGCAGATAAGCAGAAGTTCCACTTTTTAATGGAACTCCACTTTAACATGAATGTTTGGTTTTATAATATTTTCATGGTTTTCATGTGTTGTTGGTTAATGTGAAGTGTGAATTTTCATGATGGGTCCACTTTAAGTATCAAGAGTGAGATATGGGTTTTGTGTTTAGCAGCAGACAGGAATCTGGGCATGCATTTTACTGGCTGAGCAAAGGGCCGATACAAATGGATGACCAAGCTTTCTGTTTCAAATTAGGATGTGTGGTGTAGGGGGTTGTACAGCTGTTACATTCAGGAATGTTCAGTCTGTCTGGTTTCTAGTTTGACCATTTGAGCTAAGGGGAGACCTGTTTTGTAGAGCTGTTAATCGCACTCCATTCCTGCGTGTCACAAACATATGTTCCGCTTGTACATTCACTGGCTTTGCCCTGGAGCTTCCACTCCTGTACTTAGATGCCTAATTCACAACATGTTTACAGCTTGGATTCAGGCCGAATAATCTTCTGATAAATAATAAAACATAGTCTTTTGTCTCTTTGTAAAGGAGAGTTATCTGCCTAAGGGTGGCTTTTGATTTTCCATAATTTGTAGAACGTACAGTACGTTGTCCCGAGTAGTAAAGAAGCTCATATTTATGGTAAGGCAGGTTGTGAAAATGTTCTGTTCGGTATCCTAGATCAGTGGTCTCCAAAACTGTGGCCCGTGGGCTGGATGTGGCCCTTCGCTTGCCTTTATCTGGCCCTAGAGGCACTATTCCTCCCATTGAAACAAGGCACTATTCCTACCATTGACACCAATGACTGCTCACCATTTCTTCCACTGACACCAATGATGGAGCACTATCCCTCCCACTGACACCAATGATGGAGCACTATCCCTCCCACTGACACCAATGATGGAGCACTATCCCTCCCACTGACACCAATGATGGAGCACTATCCCTCCCACTGACACCAATGATGGAGCACTATCCCTCCCACTGACACCAATGATGGAGCACTATCCCTCCCACTGACACTAATGATGGAGCACTATCCCTCCCACTGACACTAATGATGGAGCACTATCCCTCCCACTGACACCAATGATGGAGCACTATCCCTCCCACTGACACCAATGATGGAGCACTATCCCTCCCACTGACACCAATAATGGAGCACTATCCCTCCCACTGACACCAATGATGGGGCACCATTCCTCCCACTGACACCAATGATGGGGCACCATTCCTCCCACTGACACCAATGATGGGACCCCATTCCTCCCACTGACACCAATGATGGGACCCCATTCCTCCCACTGACACCAATGATGGGACCCCATTCCTCCCACTGACACCAATGATGGGACCCCATTCCTCCCACTGACACCAATGATGGGACCCCATTCCTCCCACTGACCCCATTCCTCCCACTGACACCAATGATGGGACCCCATTCCTCCCACTGACACCAATGATGGGACCTCATTCCTCCCACTGACACCATTCCTCCCACTGACACCAACAATGGGACACTATTCCTCCCACTGACACAAACCCAAGGATGGGGCGCTCTTCCTCCCACTGCCACTGATAATTGACACTATTCCACCTCTTACTGATCACAGGTGCTATGTAATTTAATTATTCCCACTGACCATCAAGACTGAAACCTTGTCTACTCCCACTGATGCTGGGGCATTTACTACTCCAGCCTAAAGTCTGAAGGACAGTAAACTGGCCCTTTGTTTACAAAGTTTGAAGACCCCTGTCCTAGATCATTTGGAGCTGTGTGATATGTATTTGTTGCCTCTGATAATTCTTTCCTTCAAATTGGATATTATTGAGGACGCACAGATGGACATAATGCAATATAAACATTACAAACTCAACAATAGCGACAACAAAAAAAGTGTATATACAATTTCATGAGACCATTTAGGTAAAACATGGTTGGATCAAGAGGAAAATGAGGAAGTAAGCTTGTAAGAAAAGTCAAAATGGTATGCCTCCTATTTAACAACATTAGGGAGATTGGAGGGTGGGGAAAAATGACAAAGGGAGAAAAATGTGTGAGCGTAACACCTATCAAATTGGTGAACGGGAAAATAGTGACGACATAGGGAAAGATGGTTTGGATTAAGGATATAGGATAGATAGTTTGTAAGATGTGGAGGGTTGGAAAATGATTAAACAGGCGAAGCCAAGGGTTTAAGAGGGGGGGGGGCAGTTCCCAGCTGTGTTTAAGGTAACCCAATAAATCTTTAAGTTGCTGTGAGTCTTTATATATTGTGACAGCAGGAAGGTAAAGTCACCTGGTTGCATCCAGGGGGGTAGATATATTTCGCCCAGATTCAGGCTTTACGCCGATTTATACAGCTAGGTGGAGAGTTGTATAAGCCCAGCTGAGACTAGTGGGCTCATTGATGACTCATACCTCTAGGGAGAGGGCTGGGCGTCGTGCAGACAGGGAGTTGATGAGTCCAGCTGAACCTTGTCAGCTCATTTAGGCCTCTATAAGAAAGCCCAGCTTCATTAGATGTTAGCTCATGCCTGGAAGCAGACCTGTGTGGACTGTCTAGGGAGAGTGAACCCCTGTGCGGTGAGAGAAAGCCTGTGTGGCTATATTTTGCTTGGACATTTAAAACCAGGGACTAGGACAGCACTAGGCTGATCCCAGTCGTTAGTTAGGAAACCTGTAAGTTTAGTCAGAGGTCAAGTTGACCAGGATTTATTTTGTGTTTGTTTTTTTTGCCTTGCTGTGTTTTTGTCACTGTAAATAGAAAATAAACCGCACCTTTTTTTGATTTTGAAAACCACAACCTCCGTCTGCTGGGCCTGTTTTTGGGTGGGGAGCCCATCCCGGGGGTCACACATACCCGCTGCCGAGCTAGCCCCCTCACAGTTGGTGGAGAACCAGTGGCAGTTTTTTTTTAAGCCAGCATGGAGGAGATACTGAAACAGCTGGCTCTAGCAAATGCCAATCAACAGCAGACAAATGCAGGTTTGCAAAGGAGCCTTGCAGCCCAGCAGCAAGCTCATCAACAGAGCCTTGCAACTTTACAACAGAGTCTGGAGGCTCAGCAACAAGCCCAACAGCAATCTGAGGCCCGCTTCATAGACCTGTTGCAGAAGCAAGAGCAGAGACTACAACAACAGATGGAAGCAGTAATGCAGCAACGTCCGCAGACCGGTGAGGAAAGCCGTCCCACTAATACCGCGTCCTTTGGGGTGAGTCGTTTATTGACAAAAATGACTGGAGAGGATGATCCAGAGGTATTTTTGACCACATTTGAAAGGACCGCTGAAAGAGAAAAGTGGCCTGAGGAGCAGTGGGCTGGACTGGTGGCTCCTCTGTTAACGGGTGAATCGCAGAAAGCTTACTATGACCTAGAGCCTGACCAAGCAAAAGACTATGTGATGCTAAAAGCTGAAATATTGGCAAGGCTGGGTGTCACCCTGGCTGTCCGGGCTCAGCGTGTGCATAACTGGACTTTCCAGCTTGGAAAACCCCCCAGGTCTCAAATGTATGATCTCATTCACCTGAGCAGAAAGTGGCTACAGCCAGAGACTTTGTCCGCACCAAAGATTGTGGAACGTGTTGTAATGGATCGGTTTTTGAGAGCTCTTCCTACTGCCATCCAAAAGTGGGTAAGCCATGGAGACCCAGAGACGGCCGATGGTCTTGTGGATCGTGTGGAGAAATACTTGGCTACAGAGAACCTGACGGCCTCTTCCAGAGACACTCGGACTTTCCACCCTAAGACCAGACCATCCCCAGGGGCGGATAAGATGATTCCAAGGGGTAAGGGTGGAGAGAGTGAGAGGGTGGGAGCTCTACCCCAAGTTTGGCGAGAACAGCCTGGGAAATCAGCGGCTCAAGAGGCGGCAAGAAGGATCATTTGCTACCGCTGCCGGCAAGCGGGACATATTGCAGCAAATTGCCCGGTTTTGGAGGAACCCATGCAGTGTGACTTTCTGACGGGCAGACGTCAGTCGCTGTGTGCGACAGTCGCATGCACTGCCATTCGGGGAACTGAGAAACATTTATGCAAAATGTGTATTAATGGTATAAATGTTGTGGTATTGCTGGATTCAGGTAGCCTTGTGACCCTGATAAAGGCTGAGTTAGTTAAAACAGAGGTCTCTGGGAATAGCAAGGTAGCCGTTATTTGTGTGCATGGGGACACCCGAGAGTATCCAGTGACTACAGTGTGTTTCGAGACCCCCAAAGGTACCCTTTCTCATCCAGTGGGCTTAGTGTCTCAGTTACCGCATGACGCCATTGTGGGAAGGGATTTTCCGAAGTTCTGGGAACTGTGGGATGATCATGAGCCCCCCACTGGTGCCCCTATGTACCAGGAATATGATAGCCAGAACTCCTCTGAGAGTGGTGAGGACTCTCCCGAATTTCCCTTGTCAGTATTGGCAGGGGAGACTCAAGAAACTGGAGAGGAGCCCACCTCCTCAGACGAAAACCTACCGTCTGTGGAGTTTTCTGATCTTGAGGTTCACAGGGAAAACTTTGCCACAGAACAGTTGAAAGACCCCGCCCTAATAAAGGCACGGGAAAACGTAGTGAAAATAGATGGCGAGTTAGTGAACCCAGATAATACCTGCACTTACCCATACTTCAGCGTAGAGAAGGACCTACTGTATCGGGTGGCAAAAAGGGCAGAAGAAACCGTTGAGCAGCTTGTGGTGCCCAAACCTTACAGGAAGTTGGTGTTGGAGTTGGCCCATGGGCACATTCTTGGAGGTCATCTGGGGACAGAGAAAACCCGAGAGAGGGTATTACAGAGATTCTATTGGCCTGGGGTGATGAAGGACATAGAAAATTATTGTTCCTCCTGCCCTGTGTGTCAGAGGTCGGCCCCGATGCCACACTTCCGTAGCCCGCTGGTCCCTCTACCCATCATTGAGGTCCCGTTTGAGAGAATCGCAATGGATTTGGTAGGTCCTATAATCAAGTCCGCTAGGGGGCACCAGTACATATTGGTTATAATGGACTATGCCACCCGTTATCCAGAAGCGATCCCTCTCAGAAATACCTCGGCCAAAACCATAGCCAAAGAGCTATCTCTTGTTTTTAGCCGGGTGGGTATTTGTAAAGAACTGCTTACGGACCAAGGTACACCCTTTATGTCCCGGGTTATGAAGGAGCTGTGTAAATTGTTCAAAGTGACGCAATTACGTACATCTGTGTATCACCCCCAAACCGATGGGCTGGTTGAAAGATTCAACAAAACCCTAAAACAAATGTTGAAGAAAGTGGTGGATAGGGATGGAAAGGATTGGGACTGTCTACTTCCTTATTTGATGTTTGCTATTAGGGAGGTGCCCCAATCCTCTACGGGATTCTCCCCCTTTGAGTTACTGTATGGGAGACACCCAAGAGGGCTGTTGGATATTGCCAAGGAAACTTGGGAAAGTGAGAGTTCTCCCCACAGGAGTGTGATTGAGCATGTCGCCCTGATGCAAGATCGAATTGCACAGGTAATGCCCATCGTGAAGGAACATTTGGCCCAAGCGCAGTTGGCACAGCAGAGAGTGTACAACCGTGGAGCCAAGACCCGTACCTTTTCCCCGGGGGATAGGATATTGGTACTTGTCCCTACGGTTGAAAGTAAATTCCTTGCCAAATGGCAAGGCCCCTACGAGATAATGGAAAAAGTGAGCGAAGTGAATTACAAGGTCAGACAACCAGGAAGGCGAAAGCCCGAACAGATCTATCACGTTAATCTGTTGAAAGCCTGGAGGGATAGAGAGTCCCTAGTCGCAGACACTTGGTCACCAGCTCAAACTGGTTGCGTGATTCCTGAGGTTGGAATCGCAGCCACCTTGTCACAACCCCAACAACAGGAGGTTAAGGAGTTTGTGCTTCGCAACAAGGAGGTATTCTCTGAGCTGCCGGGACAAACATCTGGGGTAGAGCATGACATTATTACCCCGCCCGGTGAAAGGGTGAAGTTAAAACCCTATCGGATCCCAGAGGCCCGACGGGAGGCAATACGGGAGGAAGTACAGAAAATGCTGAACTTAGGGGTGATAGAGGAGTCCCAAAGTGATTGGTCTAGTCCCATTGTGTTGGTGCCTAAACCGGATGGGAGCTGGCGATTTTGTAACGATTTTCGTCAGTTGAACAAAGTTACAAAATTTGACACCTACCCCATGCCACGTATAGATGAGTTGATCGACCGGCTGGGAACAGCCCGATACATGACGACTCTTGACCTCACAAAAGGGTATTGGCAAATCCCCCTGGCCAAGTCAGCCAAAGAGAAAACCGCATTTGTAACCCCAGACGGGGCGTTCCAATATAAAAGAATGCCGTTCGGGTTACAGAATGCGCCGGCCACATTCCAGCGGAAAATGGACCAGATGCTGAGGCCCCATCGGAAGTATGCTGCGGCTTACCTGGATGACGTAATTGTCCATAGCACAGATTGGGCCTCACATCTGCCAAAAGTGCAAGCAGTCCTGGACTCTGTTCGGGAAGCAGGGTTTACGGCTAACCCCAAGAAGTGTACCATTGGGCAGGAGGAGGCCAAATATCTTGGGTACACCATTGGGAGGGGAGTAATAAAACCCCAACTCAACAAAGTCGAGGCCATCCAGAGTTGGCCACGTCCCAACAGCAAGAAGCAGGTACGAGCCTTTCTGGGAATCGCTGGGTATTATCGGCGATTCATTCCCCACTTTGCTTCTAAGGCTGTGCCCCTAACCAACCTGACGAAGGGGAAAGGGTCGGTCATGATTAAATGGACCCCCGAGGCTGAGGCAGCATTCCAATTCTTGAAACAAGCCTTATGTAGCCAGCCAGTGTTGTACTCACCCGACTTCTCTAAAGACTTTGTCGTACAAAGTGATGCGTCAGATGTGGGGTTAGGAGCAGTATTGTCCCAGGTCTGGAACGGGGAAGAGCACCCAGTCATTTACCTCAGCAGGAAGTTGAAGTCCCATGAGGTAAATTACGCCACCGTTGAAAAGGAGTGTTTAGCGGTGAAGTGGGCTCTAGATTCCCTTCGATACTACCTGCTAGGTAGGCACTTTGACATGGTTACGGATCACGCTCCGTTAAAGTGGATGGCTCAAAACAAGGAAACAAATAGAAGAGTGAATAGGTGGTTCCTGGCCCTCCAGGAATTCAACTTCACAGTAAAGCATCGCCCTGGCGTTCAAATGGGGAATGTGGATGCTTTGTCTCGAGTACATGAATGCCTGATTGCTGGTGTTCCAACCCCGAGGTTAAAACAAGAGGGGGGGGTATGTGACAGCAGGAAGGTAAAGTCACCTGGTTGCATCCAGGGGGGTAGATATATTTCGCCCAGATTCAGGCTTTACGCCGATTTATACAGCTAGGTGGAGAGTTGTATAAGCCCAGCTGAGACTAGTGGGCTCATTGATGACTCATACCTCTAGGGAGAGGGCTGGGCGTCGTGCAGACAGGGAGTTGATGAGTCCAGCTGAACCTTGTCAGCTCATTTAGGCCTCTATAAGAAAGCCCAGCTTCATTAGATGTTAGCTCATGCCTGGAAGCAGACCTGTGTGGACTGTCTAGGGAGAGTGAACCCCTGTGCGGTGAGAGAAAGCCTGTGTGGCTATATTTTGCTTGGACATTTAAAACCAGGGACTAGGACAGCACTAGGCTGATCCCAGTCGTTAGTTAGGAAACCTGTAAGTTTAGTCAGAGGTCAAGTTGACCAGGATTTATTTTGTGTTTGTTTTTTTTGCCTTGCTGTGTTTTTGTCACTGTAAATAGAAAATAAACCGCACCTTTTTTTGATTTTGAAAACCACAACCTCCGTCTGCTGGGCCTGTTTTTGGGTGGGGAGCCCATCCCGGGGGTCACACATACCCGCTGCCGAGCTAGCCCCCTCACAATATATATAATCCAAGTTTACAAAATGTTTCAAAATCTTACTGTATCTCGGTCTGGAGTCATGGGTTGTTCCATGTGCATTATATAATTTAGGCAGCCCATAGATTATCCAGCTTTTTTTTTTAATTCAACCAGCAGGTTGAACGAGGAAAACTGACCAGATTCCCCCATCCACACAGCTTCCCACTTAGCTATTGTATTCTGACAGTGGGGAGACTACCACACTGTCAGAATACACTGATCAGCATTGCAGGCTATAGCCTGCAGTGCTGATCGAGCAGGAAAAATCCGACAGGGCGGTTGTACAGATCGATAGATCAACTTCTGTACAACCACAGTGTCCATACGATTAAAATTCAACTGGTTCCTGCTAAACTGGCTGAATTTCAATCCATTTATGGCCAGCTTAAGTAACCTCAGACACTGAGAGTAGGGACCTGAGACAACTTGGGGTCTATTTATAAAAAAAATTGCTGTGTGGATACCTTCGCATTTGCACAGCCATCACAAATAATCACTGTAATGTGTCTTGCTGTTTATTTCCTATGATAATCAGCTCCATCTAGTGGTCAGAATGTGGTATTTTATAGAAATGCCTCAATCAGTAGCCCTCTAGATAGAGTTGAATATCATAGGTAATAAACACATTTGACACATTATGGGGATAATTCCTGATGGCAGTGCAAATGCTGTGACTTTTGCGCAAGACTTTTTTTTTTTTTTTTATCACTGGACCCCTAACGTACCTTGATATTTCCTGACATGCAGCAAACATAAATAATCTGAGGATGGACCCTTTGGCCTCTGGTAATTCTTTGAGTGATTTTGTAGTATAAAACTGAGGCTTGCTGTGTATGTGTAATATGCTTGAAACAAGTTTTGACTTTATGCTATGTAATGTTTTCAATAAGCTACTAGTATTATGCATGGTTGGTTAACATTGAAATGATATCACTCACTGTCTTTGTGGTGACTGGGCTGCATTGTTGGCTATTCTCTTTTTGTGTTTTTTCAGGAAATAGATTAGTTTAGAATTAGGAAATAGGTCACAGTGTATTTTAAAGGGAATCTGCTTCCTAAGCAATTTTACACAGCAGTGAAATAAAGTTCTCAGGATGGCTTTATGGGGGCCTATATCCTGTTTACTTTTCTTTGGCCTGAATTGGTGCTGCCGTCTGACTTGTACGCCATCCCTATGATACATGCTACCAACAGTAATCCTATACTTTCCTTGCCGTTGTCATCCTTCATCGCTGTATGTGTTAATTGTTCTGTGATACATATCCCTCTAACAACTTCCTCTATTGGAATTTGAATCTCTTCGGCTGTAATGGAGGGCGGCTGTTTGCAATTAACTGAATGTCCAGTCTTTGGGCCTACCATGTAATATTGACAAAGCATTTTTCCATCTGTTCAAGTTATGTCAAGGTTCCAATTGCTTGTCTAGATCAGGGGTCTCCAAACTTTCTAAACAAAGGGCCAGTTTACTGTCCTGCATACATTAGGGGGCCGAACTGCGGCCAGTGTGAGAAGAAAATGTTCTGGTGTCAGTGGGATTAAACAATGCACCGCTATTGGTATTGGGGGTAGTAATACTGCCCTATCATTGATATCACTGAAATCGTGTCCCATTGTTGGTGTCATTGAGAGGAATAGTGTCCCATTGTTGTCAGTGGGAGGTATAGTGCCCTATCATTGATATAAGTGGGAGGAATGGTGCCCTATCATTGGTATCAGTTTGAAAAATAGTGCCCCAACATTGGTGTCACCGGGAGGAATAGTGCCCCATCGTTGGTATCAGTGGAATGAATTATGCCTCACTGTTCGTGCCGGTGGGAGGAACAGTGCCCCATCCTTGGTATCAGTGGGAGGAATAGTGCCCCCATCCTTGGTATCAGTGGGAGGAATAGTGCCCCCATCATTGGTATCAGTGGGAGGAATAGTGCCCCCATCATTGGTATCAGTGGGAGGAATAGTGCCCCCATCATTGGTATCAGTGGGAGGAATAGTGCCCCCATCATTGGTATTAGTGGGAGGAATAGTGCCCCCATCATTGGTATTAGTGGGAGGAATAGTGCCCCATCATTGGTATCAGTGGGAGGAATAGTGCCCTATTATTGGTATCAGGCTTTCAACTTTGGCATGCGCTACCAACGAAC
The DNA here is from genome assembly GCA_029206835.1 of Rana muscosa. Lineage (NCBI taxonomy): Eukaryota > Metazoa > Chordata > Amphibia > Anura > Ranidae > Rana > Rana muscosa. Next base: position 686,324,298 of record CM055117.1, on the reverse strand, counting down.
ATCCGTATGGAAGAAAACCATCGGGCCTTCAGAAAAAAAATGTAAGACCCACCTCTTCTGAAGGATCAGGACAACACTGGATACAAAGTGCCTTGAGGCAGTTTAGTTTGCATTTGTAGCGCTATACAAGTTATTCACTCACTCAGTGGGAGGAATAGTGCCCCATTGTTGTTATCAGTGGGAGGAATAGTGCCCCATTGTTGGTATCAGTGGGAGGAATAGTGCCCTATTATTGGTATCAGTGGGAGGAATAGTGCCCTATTATTGGTATCAATGGGAGGAATAGTGTGCCATATTTGGGGTCAGTAAGAGGACTAGTGCCCCATTGTCAGTGGCAGGAGCTGTGCCACACTGTTGCTGGCAATTGGGGGAATAATCCCCCCAAGGGCCGGATAAAAGCAAGGAAAGGGTCACCAGACTGCAGTTTGGAGGCCACCGGTCTAGACAATTGTAGTGGCAGTCTAGCATGTTGAGATACAGAGCTGTATGCCTATCGGTAGTGGTTAATGATTTATATGTGACTGCCTGCCAACCAAATGGACTGGGGCTACAGGAATTCAAATGCTAACCACCTGCTGAAACAAGAGCTATCTTATGCATCCTTTGCTGTACTCCTTTTATTGTTTAGAACATCTGATCCTCCTGATATCCTTACAAATCTTAATTACAGGTTTGTTTGACTAGAATGATAAATAGGTGTGACCTCTGCACTTTTGGGACACCGACAGCATTCCTGACATAGCTATGTGTTAGACCCTTAACACTTTTACAGCTGTGCTACACATAGATTTTTACTGCCCACAAGACCAAGGTGAGATGGGAGGTTGCAAATCTGGGAATGGGCTTGATTTACTAAAGGCAAATGAGACATTCAGTTTGTAATGAAATCTCCACTTTGCAAGGGAATTTTCCCTTCGCTTGGTGCAGCCTTTCCCAACCAGTGTGCGGTCTAGGTTTTTCAGGGGTGCTCTCAAACTGACACTCTTAACAATGGTGTAACCGTATATATGCAGCATAACAGAAGTGTACTTCCTTCTGTTGTAGCACATACGTATATACACTCACTGGTCACTTTATTAGGTACACCTTGCTAGTACCGGGTTGGGCCCCCTTTTTGCTTTCAGAACTGCCTTAATTTTTCATGGCATAGATTCAACAAGGTGTTGGACACATTCCTCAGAGATTTTGATCCATATTGAGATGATGGAATCACGCAGTCGCTGCAGATTTGTCGGCTGCATCTTCATGATGGGAATCTCCAGTTCCACCACATGCTGAACAAGCTTTATTGGATTGAGATCTGGTGACTGTGGAGGCCATTGGAGTACAGTGACCTCATTGTGATCAAGAAACCAGTGGTGAGATGATTTGAGCTTTGTGACATGGTGCATTATCCTGCTGGAAGGAGCCATCAGAAGATGGGTACACTGTAGTCATAAAGGGATGGACATGGTCAGCAACAATACTCAGGTAGGCCGTGGTGTTTTAAATGATGTTCATTTTTGTACTAAGGGTCCCAAAGTGTGCCAAGAAAATATCCCGCACACCATTACAATACCCCCACCAGCCTAAACCATTGATACAAGGCAGGATGGATCCATGATTATATGTTGTTCACTCCAAATTCTAACCCTACCATCTGAATATCGCAACTGAAATCAAGACTCATCATACCAGGCAACATTTTCTTTCTCGTACATCACGGGACACAGAGCGACATAGTCATTACTAATGGGTTATATAGATACCGTCAGGTGTTGGCACTGGCAACTTCCAAAACCGGAAGTACCCTCCCCTATATAAGCCCCTCCCATCCGGGAGCACCTCAGTTTTTTGCCAGTGTCTAAGGTGTTGGCCAAGAAGAAACATGTGTTTTTCACTGAGCTTGCGTACAGGTTCTTTTGGGGCCTCAGTAAGCTATACCGGATCCGACCAAAAAAGCTTCATAGCTAAACGGTCGGTACCCGGGCCTTGCAACAGAAGAGCAAGGTTTTGCCTGTAATGCCTCTCTTAGGAGGGCTGGACCCTGGGATCCAGAGCTCTGGTCATACCCACGACCAAGATGTTTTCTGTGCAGGGTGCTATACAGGTCCAGGGGAGTGGAATCCTTGGGAACCCGGTCCCTGAAGGTTTGATTACAATGCCTGCCGTGATAGGTGAAATTTGGGCTTTTGTGGACCAAACAAAGTCCTGCGGCGGGGAACAGGTAAGTGGGGGCCCCCAGGAACTTGGTTCTATTGGGGGACCCCCAAGCCTAATTTGTCTTTCTGTCTGTTACCTAATGGTATTCCCGCAAAATTCTGTGCATGCCTGTAACTACTAAAAAAATGTAATAATTTTTAATGGTGGTCGAGAAAATTTTTTTTTTTTTTATATTTAATATATTAGACTGCGGTACCTGTGTTTGTCCACTAGAGGCCGCTGTGGAATGTTTTCTTGTCATGTGGACTAGTTTCTTCTCAGCAGAGCAAGTCCAGGCAGATGGTGAGTTCTCTTATGGGAAACTGCTTCCTCTGCCATGTTGCAATGCTCGTCCATCCCCCGGCCTGCGGCAAAGAGGGGCCCTGGCTCTTGTCCCTAGTTTCCATTTTTCGAAATTAGCGCCAAAGGCGCACGTGGCCGCGCGCGTGCGCGCGCCTCTATATATAGAGGTGAGCCGGAAAAGGGGGCGGAGCCTGGGGGATGACGCTCTGTGCGCGCCGCAGCGCTTCTGCGCATGTGCGGGCGTCCCAGCATGTTAAAAATCACAATTTTGTGTGGTGAGCTGGCTATGGAGTACAGAGACAGAGCTGGCAACATTTAAAAAGGGGCATACAGCAAGCGGTTGATACAGGCATCCCCTAGAAAGGCACATTAGTAGACACCAACTGTTTCTTATAGCAGCATTTATGCTAGACTATTGTCAGTAACTGGTGTATTTCGGCTGGAATACCTCAGCTTTGTGGCTTAGGAATATGCCGTCTAAAAACTCCGGGACTAGAAATTCCAGGAGGAATAGGGGGTCTCCATCGGGCTCTGAGGATCTTGGGCATGCTTTGGCTGCACCAGTCTCCCCTGAAGAATCAGAGGTTAGTGACCGTAGAGCACCCTCAGGAGTACCTGGTACTGTGGCTGTCCTCAGTTCACCTGCTCCTGTGTATGTAACAGAGGAGGTTTTTTCCTCAGCTCTGGGAGGGCTGGAAGAGAGATTGTCAGCATTGATCGCGGCTTCCCTGTCACAGGAGAAAAGCGCCCGATCTCCGTCTCCTCCCTCAGAGTGCCTGTTAACAGAGCAACAGTCCCATACAGGGATCGACCTACCTGAAGGGGATCAGGATGAGGTCGATTCGGTTGTAGAGGAATCAACAGTGGAAGAGCCGTTCTCAGCATCACATGCTGAAAGGTTATGGGTTCAGTCCCTGACTAATATGGTCCGATCAGCATTTAAAATGCCACTTGCGGAGCCATCTTCCACTTCTGTCTCCTCGTTGGGGTCGCTAAAAGCTCCCCAGACTGTTTGTTCCTTTCCGATCCATCCTTTACTGGAAGGGCTCATTTACCAGGATTGGGAGCATCCTGACAAAATATTTACTCCCCCTAAGAGATTTCCGGTGGTCTATCCCATGGAGGATAAGTTCATCAGAAAATGGAAGGTCCCTACAGTGGACGCAGCCATCTCGTGTGTGAATAAATCACTGACATGTCCGGTGGATAATGTCCAAATGTTCAAGGACCCAATAGATAAAAAATTGGAGTCCTTATTAAAATCTGCTTTTTCTACAGCAGGATTGGTGACACAACCAGCAGTGGCAGCTATTGGGGTCTGCCAAGCAGTGAAGGATCAGTTGAAACAGGTCTTAAGGGACTTGCCAGATCAGCAGGCTCTTGCCCTAGCTGATCTACCTAGAGCCTTATGCTTTGCGGTGGACGCCATAAAGGATTCAATCCATCAGGCCTCCCGCCTTACGCTGTCTGTAGTACATATGCGCAGGCTTCTATGGCTCAAAAACTGGTCTGCTGAAGCTCCCTGTAAAAAATTGCTGGTCAGCTTCCCATTTCATGGTGAGCGCTTATTCGGGGAGGACCTGGACAAGTATATCCAGAGAATTTCCAGAGGTAAAAGTACACTTTTGCCAGTTAAAAATAGAGTTAGAGGTCCCTCTTTTAAGAGGCCGGCTTCTCCAGTCCCTAGGACATCGGCTGTGAAACAGTTCCGACGGCCTCCTCGGTCAAATCCCGGAGGTAAAAATCAGGGACAGTTGCAGGGTAACAAGAAGCCCTGGAGCAGGAGAGGTACAAAACCTCCCCCAAAGTCAAATGCATGAAGGGTTGCCCCCACTCAATCGGGTGGGGGGAAGACTTCAGTTGTTCACAGAGACCTGGCGGGACACGATCCGAGACAGATGGGTGCTCTCCGCAGTAAATCTGGGATACAAATTGGAGTTAAACTCCCCTCCTTCCCGCTTTATAAGGTCAAACGTGCCAAGGGATCCCCAGAAGAGAGGATCCCTCCTGTTGGCACTGGAACAATTATTGCTCCAAGCAGTAATTATAGAGGTTCCCCTGGAAGAATGGGGGTTCGGGTTTTACTCAAACCTCTTTACAGTTCCGAAGCCAAACGGGGACGTGAGGCCCATATTAAATCTAAAAGGGCTAAACAAATTCCTACATATCAGGACTTTCCGGATGGAGTCGATCCGATCGGTAGCCACTGCCCTACAAGGGGAGGAATGGTTAGCCTCGATCGACATCAAAGATGCTTATTTGCACATTCCCATCTTTCCAGCCCACCAAAAATTTCTACGCTTTGCGGTAGAAGGGCGCCATTTTCAGTTCAGAGCCTTACCCTTCGGTCTGGCCACAGCACCAAGAGTGTTCACAAAAATTCTGGCCCCATTATTGGCCAATCTAAGGACACGAGGTGTAACGATAATGGCTTATCTAGACGACTTGTTGCTGATAGACCACTCAGTGGAAAAACTAGAAGTGGTTGTTCACGAGACAATCAAGTTTCTGGAATATCACGGTTGGATTATCAACCGAGACAAGTCAGCCCTAAAACCAGTCAAAAGTCTGGAATACTTGGGGCTAAGGCTGGATTCAGACCAGAGAAAAATTTTCTTGCCTCAAGAAAAGGGGTCGTCTTTGAGAGATTTGATCCACTTAGTGGGTTCAAAAAGACAGCCATCCATACGCCTGTGCATGAGGCTGCTGGGAAAAATGGTGGCATCATTCGAAGCAGTACCCTACGGTCAATTCCATTCAAGGAAATTGCAAAGGGCCATACTGTCAGCCTGGAACAAAAAAGTTCAGGCTCTGGACTTACCAATGTCCTTGTCCCCTTCCGTTCGCAAGAGCCTCCGCTGGTGGTTGGTTCCCCAGAATCTGGAAAGAGGGAAATCCTTCAGTCCGATTTCCTGGAAGGTGGTCACTACAGATGCCAGCCTTATAGGCTGGGGAGCAGTACTGGAGCAATGGTCTCTCCAGGGCAAGTGGTCAGAAGCAGAAAAGGCCCTGCCCATCAATCTCTTAGAGATACGAGCAGCCCGGTATGCCCTAGTAGCATGGACATCCAAACTCCAAGGGTCCCCTGTCAGAGTTCAATCAGACAATGCCACAGCAGTGGCATATATCAATCGTCAGGGGGGCACCAGGAGTCGTGCAGCCCAAAGGGAAGTAAATTACATCCTGAGATGGGCAGAAAGATATGTCCCAGCCATATCTGCGGTATTCATTCCAGGAGTGGAGAATTGTAAGGCGGACTTTCTAAGTCGCCAACAATTATGCCCAGGGGAATGGTCCCTTCATCCCGAGGTTTTCCAGACAATATGTCAGCGGTGGGGAACACCGGATGTAGATCTGCTAGCATCCAGATTCAACACAAAAGTGGACAGGTTTGTCTCTTGGACAAGGGATCCCCTAGCGTGCGGCTCGGATGCCCTAGTGTTCCCTTGGGATCAGTTCAAGCTGATATATGCATTCCCACCGCCACAATTGTTACCTCGATTACTCCGCAGAATCAGGGTAGAAAAGAAACCAGTGATTCTGGTGGCTCCAGCGTGGCCCCGAAGAGCATGGTACGCGGAGATTGTAAAAATGTCTGTGGGGAGTCCTTGGACCCTCCCACATCGTCCGGACCTGCTTTCGCAAGGACCGATATACCACCCTTCCTTACCAGCCCTAGGTTTGACGGCCTGGCTATTGAAGCCCACATTCTAAAAAAGAGAGGGCTCTCTAATTCTGTGGTATCTACCATGATCAATGCCAGGAAGCCGGTATCCAGGCAGATCTACTATAGAATCTGGAAGGCGTACATCGCCTGGTGTGAGGCCAAGAAATGGCATCCACGTAAATACGTAATGGGTAGGATTCTGGACTTCCTACAATGGGCTGTAGATAGGAAGCTTGCCTTGAGTACTATCAAGGGTCAGATTTCGGCCTTGTCAATATTTTTTCAAAGGCCCTTGGCTTCGCATTCACTAGTCAAAGCCTTTATACAAGGAGTGATGCGTATTAGTCCTCCGGTTAATATTCCCATATGTCCATGGGATCTAAACTTGGTTCTGTCGGTTCTACAGAAACAACCATTTGAACCATTACAGCATATTTCCTTGGTGCTTCTCACCAGGAAATTGATTTTTCTAGTAGCCATTTGTTCGGCTAAAAGAGTATCGGAATTAGCAGCTATGTCCTGTAAGGAGCCATATCTGGTTATCCATAAGGACAGAGTAGTGTTACGTCCTCATCCAGCCTTTCTTCCTAAGGTGGTATCGAGTTTTCATTTGAACCAAGATGTGGTTCTTCCTTCTTTTTTCCCCAAACCTACTTCGGTAGAGGAAAAGTTATTGCATTCTTTGGATGTAGTAAGAGCAGTTAAAGCTTATCTAAAAGCCACTGCTCAGATTCGCAGAACGGATACTTTGTTTATTCTGCCGGAAGGCCCCAGAAAGGGTCAGGCAGCGTCAAAATCTACTTTAGCCAAGTGAATTCGACAGGTCATAATACAAGCCTATGGCTTGAGAAGGAGACCGCCTCCGTTCAAAGTTAGAGCGCACTCCACGAGAGCAGTTGGAACTTCATGGGCAGTGCATCACCAGGCCTCCCTGGCTCAAATCTGTAAGGCCGCAACATGGTCTTCAGTACACACGTTTACTAGGTTCTACCAGGTGGACGTTAGAAGTCAGGAGGATGTCGCCTTTGGGCGCAGTGTGTTGCAGGCCGCAAAAGATCCTCATGTCTGATAGCGCTCAGCTTATATATGGTGTATCCCCCCCCCTCATTTGGCATTGCTTTAGGACATCCCATTAGTAATGACTATGCCGCTCTGTGTCCCGTGATGTACGAGAAAGAAAATAGGATTTTTATAACAGCTTACCTGTAAAATCCTTTTCTTGGAGTACATCACGGGACACAGAGCTCCCGCCCCTCTTTGGGGACACTTATTGCTTTGCTACAAAACTGAGGTGCTCCCGGATGGGAGGGGCTTATATAGGGGAGGGTACTTCCGGTTTTGGAAGTTGCCAGTGCCAGCACCTGACGGTATCTATATAACCCATTAGTAATGACTATGTCGCTCTGTGTCCCGTGATGTACTCCAAGAAAAGGATTTTACAGGTAAGCTGTTATAAAAATCCTATTTTTCCAGTCTTTTGTTGTCCAATTTTGATGAGCCTGTGTGATTTGTAGCCTTAGTTTTCCATTCTTAGCTGACAGGAGGGGAACCCGGTGTGGTCTTCTGCTGCTGTAACTCATCTGCTTCAAGGTTCGATTTGTGTTGTGCATTCAGAGATGGTATTCTGCATACCTTGGTTGTAACGAGTGGTTATTCGAGTTACTGTTATCTCAAACCAGTCTGCCCATTCTCCTCTGACCTCAACAAGGCATTTTCGTCCACACAACTGCCGCTCACTGGATAGTTTCTCTTTTTCGGACCATTCTCTGTAAACCCTAGAGATGATTAGAAAAAATATAAATCGTTGCGCTAAACCTGGAATTGTGAACCAGGAAATCAAAATAAATAAACCACTGGGTGGTCAAATGACCAGTACAAAGTGCATCAGTGATGAATAATGGGTTAATGCTTGTTACGTGCTGATTGAAAGCAATAAACAAATAAGTGATGTGAACACCAAACAATAATATATAAATAGTCCACTTATTGAAAAGGACAAAAATCAAACAAAGTCCATATAATAGACTCCAATAAGACACCCGTGCAGATATCCAAAACCAATAAATACCCCGAAGATTTAACACTATCCAGCTACCCTCTTCCTTTCTATGTGCTCTAAATTGGTGTGGAAAGTGCTGACATCCAACTGATGATACATGATCTGTTTGGCTAAACCAGCTGGGATTCATTATATGCCTGTTGAGGTCCTCCGTTTTATAGGGGACCAACTCCATCTGGTAAGCAGGACTATTTCCTTGTGGTGGTGGAACTCACGTTTGGTTATCAGCCTCTAATGAAGATTGGAGAGCCCCCCTTTGGATATCTGCACGGGTGTCTTCTTGAATTCTATTATATGGACTTTGTTTGATTTTTGTCCTTTTCAATAAGTGGACTATTTATATATTATTGTTTGGTGTTCACGTCACTTATTTGTTTTTTGCTTTCAATCAGCACGTAACAAGCATTAAAGCGAAGGTTCACCCACATTTTTAAGTTTGCTTTCAGCAGTCCCTCTGTAGTTTTCTTTATTCTTATTTCTTTACTCCTACTTCCGGGATTTCCTCCCGCGGGAGTAGGCGTGTCCTTTGCTGGGCTATTATTCCGCAATGTCTCCTGGGAGCAAATTGTCCTGCTTCCAAGGAGTAATATTGTCAACACTGCGCATGCGCGAGATCCAGCGATGAATGCCTGGGGAGACAAGCATTCATCACTACCCGGAAGAATATGCTTGTGGGCTTCAAGGTGCCCACAAGCAAAATGGGAGATACAGGAAATTATTTATAAACTATTTTTCTTTATCGTACACCACGGGACACAGAGCTAGTCATTACATAATGGGTTAAGGGTCACCAGCGGTGATTGGACACTGGCACAACCAATGGAAGACAGTTCCCCTCCATATAACCCCTCCCATCAGGGAAGTACCTCAGTTTTTTCGCCAGTGTCGAAAGGTGTTGGACGCGTTAGGAGGTGCTAAAGGAAAGCTCTACCAAAGAGACCCTCTGGGGGTAAAAGAGCTATGCTTTCGGATCCATCCAAGACGCCTACAAATGAGCTGAATCTGGATGGGATCCGGGCCTCATCCATGAGGCGTCGCCTGTAATGTCTCTCTTCGGAGGACTGGGCTCTAAGATCCAGCACTTTTGCTATTTCGCTATAAAGTCCTGGTAAGAGTCTTGTACAAGGCCCAGGGGAGAGGTATCCTTTAAATAGGAACCCATATCCCTGAAGGTTGGCACACATAGCCCACCGTGAAGGGTGAAGTTTGGTATCTGTCTGAAAACTTTCAGCAGAAAAACCTGCGGCGTGGATAAGGTGAGATTAGAAGGTCCATAACTAGGTTGGGACCTTTTTCAAAAAGTGGATGTCTTCTTTTTTTCCACCACTGGGGGGAGTAAAGAGCTGAATATACTCACCTCACTCTGTTCAGTGTCGGCTTCGGCGAAGTACACTGCTCGTCACCTCCGCTGCTGAGCTTGCTGGGGCACCCCGATCCTCCTTTCGGTGGCCGACCAGACACCTGCAGATGCAGGTAAGTGGGAACAAGGGCTGATGAGAGTCCTCTCTCACTATGGCCACCGCCATAGCGCTAAGGGCCGCGCGCGCGCGGGAGCGCGCTTTATCGGAGGGGGGGGGCGAAGGCGTGCGCGGGCACGTGGCGCGCGCAGGCACAGAAACGGCGCCAAATTTAAAAGACTGTCAGTGTGAGAAGCACTGCAGCAGCAAGCAAGCTCGTTAGTTCTCTTGTTCCTGGCAGAGAAACACAGCAGCTATACAGGGACGTAAGACTCCATGTGGTTGGATTGGGTACTTCCTAGAAGACATCCATGTTATGCATAGTTATGTGTTAAAAGTTGCATACTTAATGTATTTGCTAAACTGAACACGGTAGTATATGCATTTAGGTACCTTGTATTTTGTCTAAACAGTAAGCCTTCCAGGGGAAGTAATACGGACAAAAAGAGATAAGAAAGCACCACCGCCTGAGAGGAGGCTCTAACTGTGCTGACTCGGTACCTTTCTCTCCTGTGTTGCTAAATGCACCTGTTCAGGATGAGCCATTACCTCTGTCAGGTATGGCGGCTTCCCCAGTGAAGCCTGGGCCTGTATATGTCACTGAGGACACTTTATCAGCTGCCCTAAATAATCTGGAGGAAAAAATTGCTACCTTAATCGCTAAGTCCTCTAAAAAAGGACAATAAGCGAAGCAGGTCTCTTCCAGTATTGGACCTCCCTTCAGAAGTACCTGAGGGAGGAGGATGAGGAGGAGGAGGCTACATCAGCAGAGGATGAGGAGCCAGATTTTAAGGTCACAGGTACAATGCTATAGCAGTGCATTTAAGTTAACCTCTGCGGAGGTAACGGAATTACCTGTCTCCTCCCTAGGGTCATTAAGATCCCTGCAAGGTGCATGCTCCTTCCCGGTTCATCAGTTACTAGAGGATCTAATATACGCAAACTGGCAACATCCAGATAAGCGTTTCTCACCTCCAAAAAGGTTTAACATTCTTTATCCTATGGGGGAAATTTTTTTAAAGAAATGGAGCCTGCCTGCGGTAGTTGCGGCTATTTCTTGTGTAAATAAAAACCTGACATGTCCGGTGGATAATGTACAAGGGTTTAAAAGATCCTTCTGAGAGGAAGTTGAAATCCTCCTTCCTTTTGGCCGGCTCAATTACCCAACCTGCAGTAGCAGCAGTCGGTATGTGTCAGGTCATCAGCCAACAGGTAAAGCAGGGGCTGAAGGAACTGTCTTCAGAGCAGGCTAGAAATTGGGAAAATTTGCCTAAAGCCTTATGCTTCACAGTGGATGCCATGAGAGATTCTATCATACAGGCATCACGCCTTACACTCCAGCTGGTACAGATGCGCAGAGTACTTTGGCTTAAGCATTGGTCAGCGGAAACCCCATGCAAAAAGCTGTTGGCAAGTTCCCGTACCATGGCGAACGCCTATTTGGGGAAGATTTAGAAAAATATATACAGAAGATATCAAGTGGTAAAACGACTTTTACCTGAGAGAAAGAAAAACAAGAGATCTTGTTTTAAACGCTCTCTCTCCCCAGCTCCCGGGAAATCTGACTCCAACCAGTGGCGGCGGCCTGTTTTAGCCGCCCACAAAACCAAGGGGCAAGCTCAGAAGAACAAGAAGCCGTGGGGTGCAAGAGCTAATAAGCAAGCCCCCAAAGCCTCTCAGTGAAGGGGCGCCCCCGCTCGGCCGAGTGGGAGGAAGGCTTTATCAGTTCTGAGCGACTTGGGGGTCAGAAATCCAGGACAATTGGGTAGTATCCACAATATCCTCAGGGTACAAACTGGAATTTCGAGAGATCCCACCTTCTCAATTCCGAGGTTCAAGACTCTCCAAGGATCCACAAAAAAGAGAATCCTTCTTCAAAGGTTTGAATCACTTAATGGCTCAAGGGGTAGTTACAGACGTACCCCAAAAAGAGCGAGGTGCAGGTTTTTACTCAAACCTCTTTGTGATTCCAAAGCCAAATGGAGATGTCAGACCCATCCTGGATCTAAAATCCCTAAATCGGTTCCTGAACGATCGCCATTTTCGAATGGAAACGATCCGATCCGTGGCCGCCACTTTAAAGGGCGGAAAATTCATGGCGCCCATAGATATCAAGGACGCACATTTACACATACCCATCCTCCCCGCTCACCAAAGATTCCTAAGGTTTGCGGTAGAAGATCGCCACTTTCAATTTGTGGCTCTGCCGTTTGGTGTAGCCACCGCGCCCATAGTATTCACAAAGGTGCTAGCTCCTCTGTTAGCAAACCTAAGAACACGGGGCATTGCGGTAACAGCCTATCTGGACGATCTACTAGTAATAGATCAGTCAAAGGAGGGATTGGGTCACGCTGTACACACTACAGTAGGATACCTGGAGCATTTAGGATGGATTATAAATTTACAAAAATCCTCTCTCCAGGCCCAAAGAAGGATAGTGTACCTGGGCATGATCATAGATACAGCCCAAAACGGGGTATACCTGCCAGAACCGAAGATACAGTCTCTGAAAGACCTGATCCACAAGGTCAAAGCAAACAAGAGGCCGTCTATTCGCCTTTGCATGAGACTATTGGGAAAGATGGTAGCCTCCTTCGAGGCGGTCCCTTACGCCCAGTTTCATTCGAGACTACTTCAAGGCAATATTTTAGCTTCCTGGAACAGGAAGAGCCAAGCTCTGGATATACCCATGCGCCTGTCCTCACAAGTACGCCACAGCTTCGATTGGTGGCTAGAAGCCAGGAATTTACGGAAGGGAAAGTCCTTCCTCCCAGTGGCCTGGAAGGTGGTATCTAGGGATGCCAGCCTATCGGGCTGGGGTGCAGTATTCGAGGAGGCTTCTACCCAGGGAACCTGGGCCAAGACTCAGGGGATCCTGCCCATCAATGTGCTAGAGATCCGGGCGGTATATCTAGCCCTCAAAACCTGGACATACAGGTTACAGGGCTACCCAGTTCGGGTTCAATCCGACAATGCTACTGCAGTAGCTTACATCAATCACCAAGGAGGCACCCGCAGTCGGGCAGCCCAAAGAGAGGTGAACCGGATCCTGGCATGGGCAGAAGAGCATGTACCTTGCCTTTCTGCAATCTTCATTCCAGGGATAGAAAATTGGCAAGCAGACTACCTGAGTCGTCAGCAGCTGCTACCAGGAGAGTGGTCTCTTCACCCCGAGATCTTTCAGGCCATATGTCTGAGATGGGGAAACCCAGATGTAGACCTGCTAGCTGCCAGGTTCAACAAGAAATTGGACAACTTTGTGTCCAGAACGAGAGATCCTCTAGCCTACGGGACAGACGCTCTAATAATACAGACGCTCTAATAACTCCATGGAATCAGTTCTCACTGATCTATGCATTCCCTCCGATCCCTCTTCTACAAAGACTGCTTCGCAGGATCAAGGAGGAGGGAATACCAGTAATCCTAGTGGCCCCAAACTGGCCCAGGAGGCCTTGGTACGCCGAGATTGTAAAAATGGCGATAGGAAGGCCCTGGAAGTTTCCACTTCGACACGACCTGCTGTCACAGGGTCCAGTATTCCACCCTTCCTTACAAAGGCTAAAGTTGACGGCCTGGCTGCTGAGACCCACATTTTGAAAAAGAGAGGGGTCTCTGGTCCGGCTCTTTCTACGCTCATTAATGCTAGAAAGCCAGCCTCCAGACTCATCTATCAGAGAGTCTGGAGAGCATACGTTTCCTGGTGTGAATCCAGATGTTGGAATCCTCAGAAATATGAAATAAGTAGGATTCTTGCTTTTTGCCAGTTAGGAGTGGATATGAATTTAGCCCTTAGCACCATCAAAGGGCAAATATCGGCTCTATCAGTCTTCTTTCAGAGACCATTGGCATCTCACTCCCTAGTTCAGACATTCATTAAGGGGGTACTGAGGATAAATCCTCCAGTTAGGACTCCCTTGTGTCCATGGGATTTGAATTTGGTATTGTCAGTGTTGCAAAAGCAACCTTTTGAACCTATTCGCCATATTCCTTTAATTATATTGAGTAGGAAGTTGGCCTTTCTGATTGCTATAGCTTCTGCTAGGAGAGTATCAGAGCTAGCAGCTCTTTCTTGTAAAGAGCCTTATCTAATTTGTCACAAGGACAAAATCGTACTACGACCCCATCCGGCTTTTCTACCTAAGGTGGTGTCGGCTTTTCACTTGAATCAAGACATTGTTCTGCCTTCCTTTTTTCCAAACCCGCGGACGGCGGGGGAAAAATTATTACACTCTCTAGATCTAGTGAGAGCGGTAAGGGTGTATCTGCAAGCAACCGCTCAGATACGTAAAACAGATGTTTTGTTTATTTTACCAGATGGGCCCAAGAAGGGCCAAGCGGTATCAAAATCCACCATTTCCAGGTGGATTAGACAAGTAATTGTTCAAGCTTATGGTTTAAAGAACAGGACTCCTCCTTTTCCTGTTAAGGTGCACTCTACCAGGGCGATAAGTGCTTCATGGGCAGTGCACCACCAGGCTTCGATGGCTCAGATCTGTAAAGCTGCAACTTGGTCTTCAGTCCATACATTTTCCAAATTCTATCAAATAGATGTGAAAGGACATGAGGATTCCGCCTTTGGGCGAAGTGTGCTGCAGGCAGCAGTATAGGGCTTCTGGTCCGCAAGCGGCCTGTTTTGATCTGTGTCTCCCCCCCTTCATATGAGCATTGCTCTGGGACGTCCCATTATGTAATGACTAGCTCTGTGTCCCGTGGTGTACGATAAAGAAAATAGGATTTTTATAACAGCTTACCTGTAAAATCCTTTTCTTGGAGTACACCACGGGACACAGAGGTCCCCCCCTTCTTATGGGAACCTTACTGCTTTGCTACAAAACTGAGGTACTTCCCTGATGGGAGGGGTTATATGGAGGGGAACTGTCTTCCATTGGTTGTGCCAGTGTCCAATCACCGCTGGTGACCCTTAACCCATTATGTAATGACTAGCTCTGTGTCCCGTGGTGTACTCCAAGAAAAGGATTTTACAGGTAAGCTGTTATAAAAATCCTATTTTTATTTGCAAAACGGACGGGGGATGAAGTGAAGCGCGGGAAAAGTGAGCAATTAAAATGCACACGCTAAAGCATAGAATGCATCTAAAAAAAAAAAAAAGGTATGGACCGCGGAACCTCCGCTTTAACCCATTATTCATCACTGATGTACTTTGTACTGGTCATTTGACCACCCAGTGGTTTATTTATTTTGATTTCTGGTTCACAATTCCAGGTTTAGCGCAACTATTTATATTTTTTCTACTTTACACACTGATGGGTTTTTTTGAGGTTAGTTGCTGCTTCCCATATGTAGACATTTAGTCAGATAATTTGTCTAAAAGTTATTCTAGCGCAGTTTCTTTCCCCTTTTTCTTTTTATCCTAGAGATGATTGTGCATGAAAATCTCAGTAGATCAACAGTTTTTGAAATACTCAGACCAGCCCACCTGGCACAAACTACCATTCAAAGTCACTTAAATCCCCTTTCTTCCTGATTCTGATGCTTGGTTTGAACTTCAGCACGTCCTAGATGCATTGAGTTGCTGCCATGTGATTGGCTGATTAGCAAATCTGTGTTACCAAGCAATTGAACAGGTACCCAATAAAGTGGCCGGTGAGTGTATGTGGCATGTGTTTTGTGCTGGGAGCATGTTCAGTCATGCAACACCCCAGCATGGAGACCGAGCTGCCACTGGTAGCTCCCAGGTCTGAGGAACGATTGAGAGCTTGTAAGACCAACTCCTGATCATATGATTACTCTGATAGGCAATCACTAGAGAAGAAATCTGTGTAAAAAAATGAGAAAAAAAAGAATCTGTTGAAAAATAAAAATTAAGAAAAAAAATAATGAGCACTATTGTCTCTTACTACTATGGGTAGAAACATAAAATATTGCATACGTATTTGGTATCCTCATGCATGTCAGGAACGGCATAAAATAAACAACTAAAGTTTTCCCTTTTTTTTTTTTCGTTTTTTTTGCGCCAGTGATAAAATGAATAACGGAAGATATACTTTTTTTTTTCCCTTGACTGTGTTGAAGTGGCAGCTCTTTATTGCAGAAAATGCATACTATGTCTCTTCTTCAGTAATGTACACTTGACTGCTCGCAGTTTTCTGTTTATTGTACACTGGTTTGTGAGTGTGCAGCTCAGCGTGCTTTCCTGGCATACTCCTGCTGTGTAGGATTGACGGACTTCATGCACATTTACTCCAATATGGAAGAGATCTTATTTACCTCCACTTTCCCTTTTTACCAATATGGTGGTATTTCTTTATGAATTTGTTGCAACAATAGCGCTGTACAGTAAAATATTGTACCAAACGTCAAAGTTACCTGCTCTGTGCAATAGTTTTGCACAGAGCAGCCCCGATCCTCTTCTTCTGGGCTCCCCTACCAGAGCTCTTAGCTCCTCCTGTTCTCGGTGTGCCCTCATAGGAAGCTGCTTCCTATGGTAGCACACCTGTGGTCTAGATCTCGCACACATCGCTGCTCAGCCCTGCTTTCTGCTCACATGATTTGATTGACAGCAGCAGGAGCCACTGGCTTGCGCTGCTTCCTCTTGTGAGCAGATAGAGAGGATAGAGCTGCTGTAGACAGACTTGGTGCTGGATAGAGATAAGGCTCAGATAAGTATATGGGGGGGGGGGGGGGTATACAAACACCGGGATACTTTTTGCTTTAATGCAATGAAATACATTGAGGTAAAAAAATGTCTAGGCTTTAGAACAACTTTAAACTTTGAAAATGAAAGCCGCTGATTGGTTACTATGCACGGCTACTCCCAGATTTCTGTCAGCACCAATCAGTACATTTTATTGTAGTATTATTATTATTATTATTGTAAACTTTCTTTCATTTTGTAAATTTTTTTTCTTTCTTTTTTTTTTCCATCACTTTTGTCCTTGTTTCCTTTAAATCTTGGACCAGACTTTCACAAGCCAGATACTTTAGTGTGTTTGCTGCCATCTAGTGTTTAGTTATTAGTGCAGCTTAGTTTGAGGCCAGCTGTTTATAATTGTTCTATATTTACATAGTGTGGATCGCATCAGAATACTATTATTATTATACAGGATTTATATTGTGCCAACAGTTTGTGCAGTGCTTGCAATGTGAGGGCAGACAGTACAGTTACAGTACAACTCTATACAGGAAGAATCAGAGGGCCCTGCTCATTAGAGCTTACAATCTAAAAGGGAGGGTTAATTGATACAAAAGTTAGTAACTGTGGGGGATTAGCTGAAATACAAGTACAGTTGTTAGGTGGAGGCAGGATATGCTTCTTTAAAGAGAAGTTTTCAGAGATTGTCTAAAAGTGGAATAGGAATAGTCTGACAGATTGGGGTAGGGAGCCCAAGAGGATGGGGGGATGCCCCTAAAAGCTGTCATTAACCTGGCAGGCCCAGCCTTGCAAATATCTCTCCCTGCTATTTTACATATGTCAAACTGCACCTAACTGGACTAAGACAATGAATAACCCACATGCACCTGTATTAGAGGATCATGCTGTTAAAGAGCAATCGCAGCAATTGCCTTCTGCTCTTTTTTTGTGTGGTTGCCCTGTAACATATCATGAGACAAATAACCAGAATAGCTCTAATCTCCATTCATATGTGCAGAATCTTAAGGCTTGGACAATGGAAGCTGCCTGTAAAACATGTATGCCCTTTCAAAACATCTGTTTGGTCAGTGACATTCTCTGTTCTGGGTCTAAAGCCCTAGTACACACAGCCGAAAATCTCGTCAGGAAAAAACCCGTCGTTTTTCCTGACGAGATTCTTGACAAGAATCTTGTCCCGGCCGAGTGTACACACGCTCCATTCAAAAGAACCGCCGTTCTTTTGAATGTTACGAACGCGGTGACGTCATCGACTATGACGAGCATGCGCTCGTCACATTCGATGCCGTCGCCGCCATCTTGCTACACCCTACCTATGCCTAGGAAGCTACCGCGCATGCGTCAAAGTCATTTCGAGCATGCGTGGGTTTCCACGGCGACAGGTAAGTATACACACTCTCGGGTTTCTCGTCGGGAAACAGGCCAACATGAATCCCGACGAGAAAATAGAGAGCAGGTTCTCTATTTTTCTCGTCGAGATTCTGGGCAGTTTTCTTGACGAGAAACCTGAAAGACTCGTACACACGGCCGGTTTTCTCTGCAAGAAAGCTCTCCCGGCAGTTTTCTTGTCGTTTCTTGCCGAGAACACCGGTCGTGTGTACGAGGCCTTAGGGTTGGCTCCTTTCACCGAATTCCAATCTAGAACTCTCCAGGAAAACATTATGTCAGCATAGAAGAAGCCGGCTCTTTCCCTGGACCTACCCATGCCCCTATCCAGCTGAGCATGAACTTCCTTGTCTTCCAAACCATGACAGTCCAGGGAACATGGTCAAGAGAGAAAAATAAATTCCTCATCAACATCTTGAAGTTCAGCAGTCAAGTTTTTCCTTCAACACCTTTATGGACCCAAGGGACTCTTAAAGTGGAGTTCCACCCTAAAATGGAACTTTCACTTTTTGGAACCCCCCCCCCCCTCCGGTGTCACATTTGGCACCTTTCAGGGGAGGGGGGAGCAGATACCTGTCTAATACAGGTATTTGCTCCCACTTCCTGCCATAGATCACCTCGGTAATCTATGCCACTTCTGGCGCCTACTCCTGTACCCCCGCTGTCTTCTGGGAGACGCACAGCTCCCAGAACACAGCGGGGACCAGTGAAGATGCGCAGCGTGACTCGCTCATGCGTTGACTTGCCTGTAAATTCCCTATCTCTGAGTCCAGTAAAAGGACACTTTCCACCCTCCCATACTCTCCTTTGCTACAAAACTGAGGATTCACGTAGTGGGGTAAAGTTATAGTAAAAACACCCAAAAGTTTGCCAGTGTCAAATTACCTAAAGGTGCCAGCCTATAATCCATGGTGTATGAATAAGTTACCTGTGACGTGCTCCAGATATTGTATTTTACATGCTAGTCGAAACTCTTTTTTTTTTTGTTCCCCTGTAGACCTAAATGAGTATTTAAAGGGGTTGTAAACCTTCGTGTTTTTTCACCTCTATGCATTTAGGGGGAAAAAACTATTGTAGTACACCAGAGCCCCCCTTTTACTTACCTGAGCTCGACAGATCCTGCGCCAGGGACGAGCACACCCGCTCCAGCCGGTGTCTTGGGTCCTGATTGGATAGATTGATAGCAGCACAGCCATTGGCTCCCGCTGCTGTCAATCAAATCCAATGACGTGGGAGCCAGGGACAGGGCAGCGTCCTGCTGTCTGTGTCAATGGACGCAGCAGCAGGACACGGGAGCGTGCCCGCAGGGGTGCCCCCCGAGGGAGAGCGCTTCTCCGACGGGGCACTCGAGAAGAGGAGGAGCCAGGAGCGCCGCTAAGGGACCCCAGAAGATAAGGATTGAGCCACTCTGTGCAAAACCAACTGCACAGAGGAGGCAAGTATGACAGGTTTGCGTGTTTTTTTTTTTTAAACTGAAAGTTTACATATCCTTTAACCCTTGAAGTGTGGGGGGAGCCCCACTGCAGGGAATCCTTTTCCTTTCCCTGGAGTTCAGCCTAAAATAAGATAAATAAAATTAAATAAATCTTAACTATTATTCACATGTTTTTTGTAATTGTTCCATTGCCTCTTGAATCCACAATATAGAATGCACCCTGCCAGGATTCACCCGGAATATGTTGTAGAATTTACATTTCATTGTGAAATTGGCATGCATGCTGAAGTTACATTTTCCCTGCACTTCCCTCCATTCTTGGCATCTTCCAGGAACGGACGGGGACTGCGCAGTGCACGTGCACCACACTCTGTGTTTTGCTATCAGATAGGTTGTTTTTGCAGAGGACTTTTAAAAGCTAGTCTACCAACAATCCTTGGGAAACGTGTGTAGATGGATGGAGCATCATTTGGTGCAGTGAAAGTTAAGCAGATAAAAAATAGATTATGCGTATTTTATTCTT
Source organism: Rana muscosa (assembly GCA_029206835.1). Lineage (NCBI taxonomy): Eukaryota > Metazoa > Chordata > Amphibia > Anura > Ranidae > Rana > Rana muscosa. Next base: position 686,304,677 of record CM055117.1, on the reverse strand, counting down.
GCCTATAAGGCATCAAATGATTGTGTTATTTTCTTTCAGTCTGCAGGAGACCTATGAAGCAAAGCGGCATGAATTCTTTGAGGAGCTCCACAGGAAGGAGGAAGAGATGAGACAGACCTTTGTGCAGAGAGTCAGAGAGAAGGAAACTGTGCTGAAAGAAGCGGAGCGGGAGGTAATATTATTACTTGCCAGTTAGTAGCAGTATTTTGTCTTGATCTGGGCTAAAACTTTTATCTTCCCAAGGAAAAATCTCCCAATCTCCACAATCAGTTGGTATTCCTGTCATCAGTTTTTTGCAGCACCTATATTTGTGAGCAATTATTTTCAAGGATGAAGCACACGAAGGGCAAAATTAGAACCAAAATATCTGATGAGCATCTTGAGAATTCATTGAGAATTGTTAATCCATCGAGCCAGATATTGATGCGTTGCTTTATCAAAAACAGTGTCAAATATCACACTAGTTTTATGTTTCCCTCTTTTACGTTTATAATAAAATGTGTTACTAAAAAAAAAAAAATGATGACGTTTTATTAGACCCCTTTCACACTGATGCCATGTACACACGATCGAGTTTCACGGCGGTGAAAACACCGCCGTGAAACCCGACGGGAAAAACAAGGACCGGCTTGGTCCCCTACACACGGTAGTTTTTCACAACATGTTTTCTCTTGGTCGAGAAAACCGGCCGTGTGTAGGCTCCCTAGCAGTGTTTTCCTATGGGAAAACTGCAGAGGAAAAAAATGCCGTGATTCGCGACGAGAAAATCTAGAGCATGTTCTAATTTTTCTCGCCGTTTTTCTCGTCGGGGGAAAAACGTTGGAGAGCCTACACATGGACGTTTTTCTCGTCCAAGCGAAAAAAATTCATTTTTCCAGACGAGAAAAGTGATCGTGTGTACGCGGCATGAGCCGTTTTTCGGGCGCTTTTGTGCTAAAAATAGCACCTGCAAAGCGCCTGAAAAACGGCTTCCCTGCAGTCTCAGTGTGAAATCCCGAGTGCTTTCACACTGGGGCGATGCGCTGGCAGGACGTTAAAAAAAACCTCTTACAAGCAGCATCTTTGGAGCAGTGTATACACTGCTCCTAAATCGCCCCTACCCATTCAAATTAATAGGGAGTGCCGCCGGCCGATAGCGGGGGTTAAAAGCGCCTCGCTAGTGGCCGAAAACCTCTGCAAAAACTGTGGTAAAGCGCCGCTAAAAATAGCGGCGCTTTACCGCCGACGCCCCTGTGTGAAAGCACCCTTACTCAGAGGGGTACATTATTTATATCAGTGATTGTTAACTGGTTATCTGCCTGGCTTTTTGTGCTCATCATCTATTCTTCTTGATAGAGTGAGCCCTGGTTCACATTGATGCAAATTTGAAGTCGCGCTACTTCACTTGCAAGGTCAGCGCAATTTAAGGTGCTACTTGATAGACATCTGTGTGGCTTCATGCACAGATGTCTATTGAAGTCGCACCTGAAATCGGCAAAAGTAGTGCAGGAACTACTTTTCCAAATCAGTGTGGCGCCGCAAAATCGGTGTCGCACCGATTGGAACCGTGCCATTGCCGCCAATAGGCTGCGACTAGTCATGCGATTTGATCTCTCAAATCGCATGACAAATCGCTCCAATGTGAACCTAGGCTGAAGGAGATTTACTAAATCTGGTGCAGCTGTGCATAGTAACCAATCAGCTGCTAGGTTGTATTGTCAAAGCTTCATTGAACAAGCTGAAGTTAGAAGCGGATTTGTTACTATGCACAGCTTCACCAGATTCTGAGTGCTCATGTTTTAGTAAATCTCCCCCTGTGTGTTGCCCAAGACAATTCCTCTTCTTCCAGTGTGGCCCAATAAAGTCAAAAGGTTGACACCCCTGCCCTAAAGTAACAGAGAAAAGCACAGAAGAGTCAACCAAGCTATTGTGACATTTTCATTCTTTCCCAGACACAGAGAACTTGCCATGTAGGACAGTAAACAAGATTAAGCAGCCATCTTTTGCAGTATATATTTCAAACTTCCTAAATTGTTTTATATATGGCTCGAAATTTCAAGTCCTGAGCTACTAGCCAGGCCTCAAGGGTTACTCGCCACATGTTGCCCCACCCAACCCCTACCCTGCCCCTAAACACGCCCTCATAAACTCTCATGAAATTACACTTAAATGTTTTATGCAGAATTAAGCAACTTTATCTGTGTCCGCCAATGCAGCCTCACCCGTGTCCGCCAATGCAGCCTCACCCGTGTCCGCCAATGCAGCCTCACCCGTGTCCGCCAATGCAGCCTCACCTGTGTCCGCCAATGCAGCCTCACCCGTGTCCACCAATGCAGCCTACCTGTGTCCATAATGCAGGGGAGCAGAGGAGAGGAAGAGCATTGCTGGCCAGATAAGAGCACCGAGGGACATCACTGGAACAGCTTTCATTTCAATTCCCCTCCGCTCGGTGTCACATACAGCCCCACCCCCTGGCTGGGGGAACTTTGATACACGTCACTCGTCCGGGTGATCTGTCTATCAAATTCCCCGGGACCAGGGGGCGGGGCTGTGTGTGACAGCGAGTGCGGGGAACACTCGGCTATTGAAATGCCAGCCGCTAGTGATATCCCTGCGCTCTGATCAACCAGCCAGCGAGCGCTGGGAGAAGGACTCCTATACAACCTGCAGGCCCCCCTCTCTCTCCCAACCAGCCCTTCCTCGCCAGCCCTTAAAATCCACTCACAAAATGCGAGCAGGCCAGTGGATTTTTTGAGGGCTGTGTGTGTGTGTATAATATATATACACACACAGTGGTGTATTTAGGTTTTGTGCTGCCCTAGGCCTGACTAAACTTGTACAACCCCTAATTTAAATATGATCCGCCCCTTCCTGTCAAGGTCACACCCCTTCCCGTTTAAGACCTGCCCTGAAATTTTCCAGTGGGGACACCAGTTCTGCCTATAGTTCTACTTTAAGCACAAATTTCTGATAATTTTATGGAGGACTAAGAGGATATAACCATGCCAGTGGTGCAGCAGAAAACATGTAGCACAGTGATGAAGGTATGTGGTCCAGGCAGTGAGCAAAGGAAGGATTGGGGGCAGGAACAAAGAAATCCATCTTTTTATTTTTCTCATCAGCAATCAACAGAAATAAAATTAAGATTCCCTAATATGTACAACCGACACAAGCAAAGGATTGCAGGAGAGTCCTACTACCTACCTGCCAGGTATAAGTGACTATGTCAGTGTCCCTTGTGTTTGCACCATCCCTATCATACCGGCAGCAGTGCAGCCGCTTTATGGGGGCACCAGACCGATTTGTCCTGCGGCCCAGTCCACCTCATAAGACTCGCGCTACACTAAAAGTGCAGCGCAAGCCGGCAGGGACTCTTTTCATACTGCCCCCCTGCAAAGTGCTGGCCTGGGCCTTATTGGCCTAGGTCAAGATACAGCTGTGTGTGTGTGTGTGTGTGTGTGTGTGTGTGTGTGTGTGTATGTATGTATGTGTATATATATATATATATATATATATGTGTGTGTGTGTGTGTGTGTATATATATATCTTTTTTTTATTATTATTTATTTATTATTATTGTATTTGGTTGTTATGGGTAATTGTACTCTGCACACCATCATAATCTAACTTAAAGCAGAGTTCCACCCAAAAGTGGAACTTCCGCTCATTTGTCTCCGCTGCCGCCCAATTGCTTCCACACACACAGCTAAAGTGCCTCCCCACCCGTGCCCACTCCCCGCTATGTATCCGGGCTTCGTTTGCCCATCTGCGGGCCCAGGTCCCCATTGAGTTTCCCCGGCCAACATGGCCGGTAAGGAATGTAATGCAGTGCGATCTGCACTGCATTACATTCAGTGGAACACAGGGAAGACATGGAGGGTCTTTTTGTCTTTTTAGACCTTCCATGTCTCATTAAAGAGAACCTGTCACCCAAAAGTCTTCACTTTTTGTCCCCTATGTGATAAAAAATTTTTTTATTTTCATTGTAAAAAAGTTAAGTTGCACCCAAGCACATAAAATCCCCCACCCCCACATATACACATGTTCAAATGTAAATGCACGCGTTGGGGCGCCTACGCATTAAAACGTTGATTGCGATACACATCGCCGCAAACGCGCACAAACTGGCTCCTAACTTGCTCTTAGATTCAAAGCAAATTTGTCAAGCCCTGTCCTTATTCCCTCATAATGGCATGTGGTGGCACCGAACAGGTTATACTGTAAAAATTACACCTTTATTGCAGTCAGGCAGTCATGGTTATAGTCATGTTGCAGTCAGGCTTTATAAAGAACAGGTACTTACATTACAGTAAGTCAAACAAAGTGTAGACCTTTTTTTATATATCCTAATGTGGGCATTTCTTTTAAAATAGCTAGTAGCTAAATTATCTGTATCAATATCTGTAGAATGTAACATAGATATTGTACTCTAGACCAGACTGAAGGCCGTCTTTTGATCTGTTTATGATGTATGTACAGCTTCAGAACAGATTTGAACAGCTGAAGAGGCTTCATCAGGATGAAAGAACAAGTCTTGAAGAGAAAAGGAAAGACTTACAGGAAGAAATTAATGCTTTCAGTAAACGGAAAGCTGCTGCAGAGCTCCTGCAAGGACAGGCGTTTGGAACCGTGGCCAACACCAGTTTAAAGAAGGATCGCAAAACGTAAGTGTCTCGTTTCACTTTGTTACAAATCCAATCATAGAGACCAGTAAATATTCCTATTTCCAAAGTAAAACTTTGCATCAAAATTAAACCCTGCTATCAAAGTAAGAGGGAGATGCATGAATACGATATGGAAATACCAATAATAAAATATAAAAAAAGAGAGCAAGTGCAGCGCAAAATAAAATAATGTCCATAAGTCTCTATGGAACGAATTCCAACAATATGGGATAGGACCCCCACGTGAGAGAAATGGAGGAGCTAACGTGCGGACATCACCCGCGGCTATCTCGCTTCAAGTAGACCACACACGGTGGCTTTTTACCTTGTTTTTATCTGCCATATTTTACAACAACAGTTGGGCTGAGTGTACAAATCTTTTGACCAGCCATTCACTGTATTTGAGACATTTTTCAATAAACGATCTTTACGGAGTGCACTTAGATAGTTAGTTTTTTTTTTTTTTTTTTTTTTGTATCTTTTACCTCGATCTGCTGATTTGTCATTACCTACAACGCTGCTGGATCATCATACCATCCCATCCCTCATGTGCAGGGCCGTTTGAAGGAATGGACAACAAATTTTTAAGTTGAGAAGTGGTGGGGGCGGGGTTGTGCTACCACGGGACATTGACTTTTTTTTTTCCAGGACACCAAGTTGTTAATGGGGCCCCAGGACAGCTTGGGGCCCCAAGCAGCTGCTTGGTTTGCCTGTCCTGTTCCGACGCCCCTGCTCATGTGGATATAAGCGCAGTTGACCATCTGTTGATTCAGAGATCCACCCCATCTGGTAAGCACATTGATTTGAAGGTGGGGGATTTGTCACTTGATTATCCAGTGGTGCTGTACCATCAATTTCTCTCACGTGGTGGTCCTATCCCATATGGTTGGAATTTGTTCCATTGAGACTTAAGTATATTATTTTATTTTGCGCTGCACTTGCTCTCTTTTTTTGTTCATTTCTGTTGAAGGTGTTGTGATTACCCTTTAAGTGTGCAGCTTGCATATCCCTTTTTGGGCGTTTTCATTAAATACTTGTGTGCGCTGATTGTTTTCTATATTTATAATGATAAAATATAGGAGCACTAAATTGCACAGATTATGCAATCTATTTAATAAATAAAATAAGATGCTCTCATTAAACTTACAGAGAAACCTGAGCCCCTCAGACTTAAATATTGCACATATGACAACTGTCAATGTAAATATACCTGTTGGGATCACCCAGTGAAGGGGGGTGGTCCTGAAATGCATCAGTGGTGGTGTTGGCTCACACTGGAGTACACTACATATAACCCGCTCAGCAAATTGGAAAATCACAGGTGTCCCAGGAACCACGCATCAGATCAAGACCATCAAGTGTAATGGTAAATGGCAGCCTCAGCCTGTACCCCTTTCAGGCCATGCCCTCGGGGTGGAGAGATACGTGCTGGGGCATGGCCTGGTGGGGGTCCATTTACAATTGCACAGCGGGTCTTGATCTGATGTGTGGCTCGCAGGACACCTGTCATTTTCCAGTATTGTCTGAGGCATAGGCGAGCTCCCCTCCTGGCCGGCTCTGTGGCAAGCACAGGATCTTGTTCCTACACACTACGTGAGCGACTCTCACACATCTTTGGTCCGCTCGGTATATTACCTGGGCTGTGATTGGTCAGATTGTCTTTTGTGCTAGCTAAGGGGGAAACTGGTGATTTTTACAGAAATACTTACCTCGATGTCACACGAGTAATATTTGAGCCTGTGAGCTCAAAACTCCATGCAAGTACAAATCAAGCATATTTAAATATTAAATAAATGTGCACAGTTTACTGTGCCTGTATCTTGGTGTTATGGTTTCCTGTTTCCAGTGTGGGAAACCCGCAATTTGCAGCGGGTGTCAGGGTTAATGACATCCTAAATGCAGGTCGCAAATGCAGTGCGCTTGCCTGCATCGGATCGCATAGTAAAGTAGTACCATGGGGGGGCGTGTCCGGATGTGAGAGCCGGCGGATGTGTTTTTGAGGAGCTACGGCTATCCTGTTTGAATCCTTTGCCATCCGTGCATTTCTACCGACTTAAAAGAGTAAATACTCACTCCAGCCTGTTCCCCTGTGTCCCCTGTCTCATCCTGGGGCAAAATTGTGGAGACTCTCTGCCCGGATCGCCTGCACGCCTGAACCTCCACTCACCTGCGGCCGCCGCCATCTTCCCGGCCTGCAACTGTGTTGTGCTGAAGGGACCCGATCCCAGCTTGCCTGAAGGTAAGAGACTGTCATCCGGCCACATCTGCCTGCCCATCCACCTTCCTGGCCCGATCCGGAGGTCCGCCGGGCCGAAAAAGGGATCCGTGGAGGCCGCGACCCGGTGCGGCCTAGTGCGGCCTGTGAAGCACCGGTCTTTCCTAAACCGCCGCCCCGCCGGAAGTGCACCGTGGCCGACATCGACGAGCGCAACAGCGCGGATCGCCTGCCTCCTCACGCCCTGTCATCCCTGCCAAGGCCTGGGGTACTGTAGCACTGAAATTGCCTAAATTGGATCAGCTGCGTTACCCCTGGAGCCCAACTTCTCCGGTCCTCCGCCACCCCTCTGCCTCAGCCTTGCTGCTCTGGTCCCAGCTTCTCATCCTTACCACCCTGTTCCTACTTATTTGTCTGCTGTGGGGTGGGGGGCTGCTGGTAACCACTGACGGCCTGCCCTGCTGGAGGGCTGTCTTTACCTGGTGTCTGCAGTGGAGCCTGACTGGTGGCGGCACCTGACGGCCGGATGGCATAAACTCCCCTGAGACACCCGCTGTGGCCTGGGTCGCCCCTTACCTACCTCCTGGGTGCTCATCTGAACACCGACAACTCTTCTGGAGAGTGGGCCCCCCCTGGCGGACTGTCAGATGTCCACCTCCTCCAAAAAAGGGAACAGGTCCTCTAAAGCCGCAAAGACCAACGTACCACTCCAGCTGCCACCGCCATCTTCCCCACAATCTGATCCCATACTTCTGGGTCGGCTTCGGGCCTTGCTGGCTGGCTTAGAAATGGATCCCATTGAAGCTCCGCCGACAGAGGGGCCAGCCCCACTGGAAGGATGGTACAGCGGTGATCCTCGCTGCGATCGAGCAGAGTAGGACCTCGCTTTTGGTGCATATTGACCACCTCGCTGAAGAATGTAACCTCATACGAAACGACCTTGACAAAATGAGGGGTAGAATGGCGGAAACTGAGTCCAGAGTGTCGACCACCGAAGATCTTACGGCCTCCCATGCCGCCTCCATTGCCGAGCTGCAGCGCACAGTGCAGTCCCTCGTCGCAAAGTCAGATGATGCCGAGAACAGGCTGAGGCGCAACAATGTCAGAGTCCTAGGTTTGCCTGAGGGGGAAGAGGGAGACCACCCTGCTATATTTGCGGAGGAGTTCTTTAAAAATCTCCTGGGCCTTACAGACGTTCCCCCTACCTACGTGGTGGAGAGGGCCCACCGGGTGCCCACGGGCCGAGCCACCCCGGGGAAACCCCCCAGGCCCTTCTTAGTCCGCTTCCTTAACTATCGGGATAGGGACAAGATTCTGTCGGAAGCCCGCCAACATCCCACGCTCAAATATTGTAACTCCTCTGTCCTCCTCTTCCCTGACTTTTCGGCGGAATTGCAGAGAAAGAGGAAAACCTTTTAACGATGTCCGCAAATGACTTAGAGATAAGAACATTAAATATGGCATGCTTTACCCAAGCCGCTTACGAGTCCAACATGAGGGGGCGGTCCGCTTCTTTGATAACCCAGCGGATGCTGACGACTGGCTGACCAACTTGCGTTGAAGGGATCTTCTCACGGACTCCTATGATGCACGGATCTTCCACATCCTTGTTCGCTCTATCCTACTACACTTTCTTCAACCACCGGAGTTACTTCAAATGTACCTTTACACGAGACCCCCACGAGGCTTTAGATTGCCCTTGTTTTCGCTTTTGTTTTTGTTTTTTGTTTTTCCTCTTAAAACACGGACTTTATTTTTCGCTGACTTTGAGGATACAGGTTTATGGGATAGATATCCCACGTCCCTCTGCTCCTTGTTCTTACGAGACGGATGAGACACTGCCCGTCGACAGAGTGGATGAACTACTACCAGAAGTGTAGGGCCCCCAGTGTAAGGGTTCACTAGCACTCTTTATAAAAGTTTTTCTTTTGGGTAAAAACTGTTCCCAGACCTTCCCCCCCTGTTAGGAGGTAGGCTGGGTATAGTAGGATAGGCACTGTGCCTGGGAAGTTAGATTAGGGATTTAGTCATCCCTTGTTCTTATGGTTTTATATTTCTTATTTGTATACTTTTGTTTTGTGTTACGCTTAGGTACTGTCAGCATTTTCTGCAATGTGACCGGGATCTTGCTGCTCGTGGGGTGCACCGGTACATGACCTCTAGAGTATCTCCTTAATTGTTCTTCCCCATCACCCAATGGCTAGTCAAGTAGCTGACTCCTTCACCGTTCTCTCCTGGAATGTCAGGGGTCTTAACTCCAAATTTAAGCGAGCCCTTTTATTCAAATACTTAAAATCTCACTCCCCCCAGCTTATTCTCCTTCAGGAGACTCACCTCACGGGCAGCAAGATTTTGACTCTCAAGAAACCGTGGATACAGCGAGCGATACATGCCACATATTCTACATACGCCAGAGGTGTATCGGTCCTTGTCCACAAGAATTTCCCCTGTGTTATTGAGGAGATCCGTACTGATCCCCAGGGGAAATTTGTGATAGTGGTGTTCACGCTATGGTCTGTCAGGTATATTGTTCTTAATGTATACATCCCTCCCCCGTTTTCATCCGCATTATTGTATGAGGTTCTAGAAAAAATTTCACCTTTCTGCCCAGGGAAGGTTCTGGTAATGGGTGACTTTAATGCCATTTTATCGCCTGAGCTAGATAGACCTGCCCCGACTAAGAAACGGTGTATGGACCTCTCTGCCTGGGCTCAGGCGGTGGGGCTGGTGGAGATCTGGAGGTGGAGGCACCCTACCACAAGGGCCTATTCATGTTTTTCGGCATCCTATAAGACTGCGTCGCGGATAGACCTAGCCTTCTCCAACCCTGCACTGTTAGCGGATGTTCTGGAGACGTCCTATCTGCCTAGCGGTCTGTCCGATCATAGTCCCTTAGTGGTGGTGCTTCGCTCCCCGGCTTCCCGGAGCGCTGCGCTCTGGAGGTTGGGCACACAATGGGTCTCTCATCCTGACCTCGCTGGCCAGCTGCCACCCCTGCTGTCTGAGTTCTGGGAAAATAATAAAGACTCCTCTTCTCCTGATATTGTATGGGATGCCTTTAAAGCTTTCACGAGGGGACAGTATATTTCTTCTATTGCTAGCATCAAAAAACAACAATCGGCTGCAGCGCTGGCGCTGCAGAAGGCTGTTGACGATCACACTGCTACGTATAGCAATGACCCCACCCCAGTTCACTTTGACCTACTAATGGCGGCTCAGAGGGAACTGCAGTTGCACCTGGCTGAGGTCACGCGACTCGAGTCGTATAGAGGTAAACAGAGGGCCTTTGAACAGGGTGACCGGAATGGCCGCCTGCTAGCCATGATGACACAACACGACCAACCCCTTACCCTTGTATCCACCCTACAGACCCCGGGGGGCGGGACGGTGTCCTCCCCCTCTGATATTCTACAGACGTTTAACTCCTTTTATGGCAAGTTATACTCATCCGGTCTGTCCTCAGAGTTTCAGCCGGAGTCGCTGAACGGTCTGTTAGACCCGTTGGCGCTTGGCTGGCTCTCTGACCACGAAAGAGAGATTTTGGTCCAACCTTTTACGGTCTCGGAGGTCGTAAAGGCTATCCGATCCTTCCCCCCCGGCAAGGCGCTGGGGCCGGATGGGCTTCCAATAGACTTTTATAGGGCTCATGTGGAACTTCTAGCACCCCTGCTGGCACAACTATATATTGTATGCCTGGCAGACGGTAGTCTGCCTGTTTCAATGTACCACGCCTACTTGACACTGATATATAAGGCTCCCAAAGACCCCACTTCCTGTGCTTCATATCGTCCTATTGCATTGCTTAATTCTGACTTTAAAATTCTGACTAAGCTTCTGGCCCTTCGGTTGTACCCCATGCTACCCTCAGTGATAAACCCAGACCAGACGGGTTTCATGCCCCGTAGGTCCACGGATGTGAATCTCAGAAGACTATTCACCAACATACACGCTCACCACCTCAATAAGGGATCTCGAACGGTGGCCTCTCTGGACGTGGAAAAGGCCTTTGATACGAGTGGCCCTTCTTGTGGGAAACTTTACGCAGGATGGGGTTTCCTCTGCTGTTTATCAGGTGGCTCCAGGTGATCTACAAATGCCCCACTTCCTCGGTGCGCTTGGGAGGTGGACTATCGGCCCCCTTTGGGCTTACCAGGGGAACGAGGCAGGGCTGCCCTCTCTCTCCGGCTTTGTTTGCCCTTGCTATCGAACCGGTGGCGGAGGCACTTCGCACCTCACCGCACATTAAGGGTCTCCGACTCGGGTTGCTGGAGGAGAGGGTGGCCCTGTACGCGGATGACATGCTACTCTTCCTAAATGATGCCGGCCCGTCCCTGCAGGGAGCGCTAAATATTCTGGACACCTTTGCAGAGGTCACCGGTCTTAGGGTAAATTGGTCTAAATCCCTCCTGTTCCCAATTGATCCAGCGGCTAGGTCCACATCCCCTCCTGATAGCCCCCTCCTGTGGGTAGACTCCTTTACATACTTGGGGGTACATGTCTCTGGTTCAGCCTCAGATTATATATCCTTAAATCTAGCCCCGTTACTATTGGAGTCCCAGACGAAGCTCAAATCCTGGAGTAACCTGCCCCTGTCTTTATGGGGGCGAGTTAATCTCATAAAAATGAAGATTATTCCCAAACTGACATATCTTTTCCGCCACTCCCCACAATGGGTGCCCAAGTCCTTTTTTTAAAAATTGAACTGCATCTTTTCTTCCTTCTTATGGGGCCCCTCTCCTCCCAGATATAGATTGACGACTCTGAGGCCACGAACGCAGGGTGGCATGGCATTCCCGGACTGTCATAAGTATTACCTCTCCGCGCAGTTGGTGACTGCGGCGTGGTGGCTACAGCCGGACAGAACAAACTCGTCGACTGTGCTGGAAGCAACAGTGGTCGGTTCGTTGGAAGCTCTTCAATTATTACTTTCTCTTATCGTCCATGGACCGACGCAGCTCTCATACTGATTACATGTGGGTATATGTCCCTGCTCGCAGGAGAAGACCTAGGCAGAATGTTAGAGGTTAAAACATTCTAGAACAAGCCAGAGCTGAACAGCCCCGCCCAGGGGGGCGGTCCCTCCGGACATTACCCTTCCACCTGCAGCTAATCAGCCTCAGTTTTTTTCTGCCTAGCAGAAGGAGAAGACGTGGCTCTCAGGAGCCAGTCTTCTGGAAGATTTTACTTTTGATTTTTATTCCTTTGGGAATTTTATTATTTTATTTTTGAGACCTTCAATCAACTGTCGGCTGGGCAACAGGTTGGGTACACTAGTATCCTCGTAGTCTACCCTGTCCGACCATCGAGCGTGCTGATCCTCGCCTTGCGTGCGTGAGACTCAGTTCACGACATACCCCATGACTCCAGGGGTGGCCGGGTTGCTTTCATGCTCTCGCGGTCCTCTCAAGATTGAACAGTACTTGACTGACTGTATCTCTCGCGGTGGACCGGGCCGACAGCTACGCAGTACGACTCTGTGATAGGTCTGTCTGAAACAAGCCAGTGAGTCCCTGAAAGGGACGGGTAAGTAGTCTCTCCTACTGCAGGTGAGTACATGCTGGCTGTGTTTCTGTGTGTGGGGGTTTCTCCCTGTCCCCCCCTGTTATGCTGCTCTCTGCACCCTGTACTGGTGCTGTGCTGTGGGGTGTTTGGGGGTCACTCTGGCCTGGTTGGGCGCTCATGTCTGCAGTTTTTTCTGGTGTGTGAGGTGATTATTGCGTGCGCCATTGGCGCTGTTTGAGGTGGTTATTGCGTGCGCCATTGGCGCGCATTAGAGCTTTGAATTTTGCGCTCGGCGGCCATCTTGGCGTTCAGTGGCACAGTTATGGCTGTGGACGGCGGCCATTTTCTTGTGGCCGTCGCGCATTTATTTCTGGCGGCGGCGCGAATCCCCTCACAATCTCCTCACAGACTGAGTTGTCCTTAAGGGTTGGTGGGTCCTCCCCGGGTATCCCCTCCTCAGCGTAGCCAGTGGGTGGACTGTATATTCACTGCATAGTGTATAAGGTCTCAGAGGGTGGCGTTATGGAGTCTGATACACCTGCTCTCCACATTGCCTGGGGCAACTGGCAGTGCTGCACAGTTAAACATGTTCATATGTTTCCTGCACCTGCGGTCCTTATGGACCAGTTGTCAGCAGTCCTGGAATCATTCCTGTCAGAATGGAAGTGGTGTGCGAGCAAAAGGAGCTATAAGCCCCCTCCCCCCACAAAAATCTTTAGTGAAGGAGTGCTCTGAGTCAGATATGGGCCTAGCTATTGGGCTCAGGACCCTACCTCTGAATATTTAATGTTTATGAACAGGACATTCCCTTGTGAGGAAGACTCCAGTTCTGTGTCAGTGAATGACAGGGCGCTTGTAAGTGATCTCATTGATGATGTGAGAAACACACTCAGGCTGAAATTGCTGTGACAAGCTTTTCTTTTACAGTTTCCTCAGTTTTCCTCACACGCTGCCTCAAGAGCAGCATGGATGAGGGAGGACTTTATTCATTTATGTCTCTAATCCCTGTGAGCCTTGTGTGTGATACCTGAGGTAACATTTCCCGCCATTTCCTGGGGAATGATTTGAGCTCTGACAGACACACGGTCTGAGGATCAGAGGTTACCTGAATGCTGCTTCAGCAGCACAGTCAAGCAGGTTGGAATGATACAGAGAAGATTATGCGCCTCTGCGCCATAATTTAAACTCATCCTATACCTCTACACTGCATACATTCACAGTGTATGTATGTGTTATTGGTCTCTGTGTCTGCGTGGCTGTCCCCACGTTCCAATGCTGTGTTTCAGTGCCATACATGATATAAACGTACAAAATATGTTTATGCACGACTCCAGATACATTCACAGTATATGTATGTATCATACTCTCTGGGCTGGCGGGGGCTCTGGTGTCCTCCCGCACTCTCATGGTATGTGCGCTTCGGCTCTCTGCACAGTATAGACATGTTCAATATGTTTATTGCACATATGATACATGTTTACAGTATGGGTATACTGTTTGCGTGGGGTTCCTCCGGGTACTCCGGTTTCCCCCCACGCTCCAATGGAAATGCACAGCATAAACATGTGCAATATTATGTTGATTCACATGCTATCATTCCTACACGGTATCTGTGTGCTGTCTGCGTGGAGTTGTACCGAGTGGGCGCTTCGGCGCTATGCACAGTCTAAATTTGTGCGATTGGACCTACCCGGTATGTCTTTGCAGTCTGCGTGGGTTTCCGCCCACGCTACATGACATGCATGCCTTTGGTGCAATACACGATGTAAACATACACATTATGTTTATACACTACACTTAATACATTCAGAGTAGTTGTAGGTATTGCATTCTCTGAGTATGCGTGGGGTACTTCAGTTCCTCCCACGCGCCAACGGTGTGCGCGCCTTCGGTGCTATGCACACATGAGCTTGTGCAAAAGGTTTAGCACACACACTATAATACCTATACGGTATGCGTATGCAGTCTGCGTGGGTTTCTGCCCATGCTACATGACATGCATGCTTTTGGTGCAATACACGGTGTAAACATACACATTATGTCTATACACTACACTAAATACATTTACAGTAGCTGTAGGTATTGCATTCTCTGAGTATGCGTGGGGTACTTCGGTTCCTCCCACGCGCCAACAGTGTGCGCGCCTTCGGTGCTATGCACACATGGGCTTGTGCAAAATGTTTAGCACACATACTATAATACCATACACGGTATGCGTATGCAGTCTGCATGGGTTTCATCCGGGTGCTCAGGTTTCTCCCCTGCGTTCCAATGGTGTGCGCATTCTCAGCGCTATGCACAGTATAAACATGTGCAATTTGTTTATTCGCAGGCTAACATACCTACACGGTTGTGTACGCAATCTGTGTGGCTGGTTTACGTCCAGGCCCCGATGATGTGCACGCCTTCGTCGCTGGCACAGTATATACGCGTTTAATAGGTTTATCCACAAATACTAAACTACATACGCCGTATGTGGTGGTATTATGCTCTTTGTGGCTGCGTGGGTTTCCTCCCACACTCTCCATTTGTGCGTTTGACGCAATACATAGTATAAACTATGTGTTTGCACAATCAGCACCTATCCATGGGTAGCTGCTGGATGGAGCATTGTCACAAGGATCCCTGGTTTCAGGGGTATCACTTTCCACCTGCTTTCAGTGGTGATCAGAAGCGCTGGCTTGGACTGTGTTCGCCAGGCTGGGGTTGGCGTTGCGCCCGTTAGTGGCTGTGTCTCTGGCATTTTTTGTAGCTCAATGACTGGGCAAAAGCCTCTGCTTCATTCATCAGTCGTCTAGCAGGTGCACTACAACTGCTTTAGCCTTTAGGGTCTCTGTGCCCGGGGTGGGTTTGCGCCACCTGTGGAGGCTGAGGTACTAGTCCTCTGACCGAGTTTCTAGGGAAGTTCCGTCAAGTTGCCTTTATTGGCCAACATTTGAGGCACCCTGTACACTGGGGCCTCCCTTCTCCGATACATTGCGGAGTCTCTTTGGGATTTTCATACGTCTCGCTGCAAGACGGTCCTGTCGGCCGTGTGCATTGCAGGCGAAGGGTCCTTGCATCCGGAGGTGTTTCCACATTCTTTACCGGAGGTGGGGCACCGGAAGTGGACCTTGTGGCCTCTCGACTCACTCGCAAGGTGGCAAGATCGTGGTCAGGTCCAGGGACCCCTGGGCGGATGCGTTAGACGTGTTGGAAGCCCGTGGGGGCAGTATCGCCTGATATATGCTTACCCTCTGCTACTGTTGTTGCCTCGCCGGCTTCGCAGAGCATACTTCATCCTGCTTTACAGTCCTTGGCTTTAATGGCATGGCTGTATAAAGCCAGGTGCTAAAGGACCGAGTTCTCTTGTATTCGGTCATCTCTTCTATGTTGTTGACACGGGAATCTTCCTCCAGAAAGATATCTCACCGTACCTGGAAGGCTTACAATGCTATGTGCGAGGAACTTGAGTGGCATCCTTGGATGTTTTCCGTTCCCAGGATTTTGCTGTTCTTACAGCGTGGTGGGACCCAAAAGCTGGCCTTGCATACCTTTTTTTTTGAGGGTCGGATTTCGGCCCGGACTGTCTTTTTCAATGACCGCTGCCGGGCCATTCCTTGATTAGCACCTTTTGGGCAGGGGGTTCGCCATGTGGTCCCCCCTGTCAAGCCTCCTCTCCCTACTTGGGATCTGATTTTGATGCATCTCGGTTCTCCAAGAACATCCCTTTGAGAATATCAGAGAGATTCCTCTCTTGACCTTGTCCCGGAAGTTGGCCTTATTGGCCATTGCTTCGGTTAGACGGGTGTCTGAGTTGGCAGCCTTGTCTGGCAAGTCGCCTTACTTGGTCCTCCATAAGGATATGTTGGTGTTGCGCCCACGACCATCCTTCTTTTCTAAGGATGGTCTTGGCCTTTCACCTTAAGAAGGACATTGTTCTTCCGTCCTTGTGTCCTCACCCATCGCTTCCCTGAGAGTTTGCGCTTCATACATTAAGATGGGTACAAGCCTTACGAGTGTACCTGTCTGCTACTGTTTCCATTCGGAAATCTGTGTCTGGTCCAAAACAGGGCCGAGCGGTGTCGTCTGCCACCGTCTTTAGGTGGATCAGGCAGACCGTCATACAGGCCTATGCCCTTAAGGGGCGGGCGCCTCCCTTTCCGGTTGCGGCGCATTCCACCAAGGCAATTGGTGCTTCCCGGGCCTTCCGACATCAAGCGTCGGTTGCACAAGTGTGCAAGGCGACGACCTGGTCGTCCGTTCATACCTTTTCAAAGTTCTACAAGGTTGATGTGGCTGTATCTTCGGATGCTTCCTTCGGCCGCAAAGTGTTGCAGGCCGCTGTCTAATGTTGCAACTCCTCCGTTGAGGGGCTCTGCTGGTTTGGAGTGAAGTTTTGGTTGTTCCTTACTTTTTTTTGCTCCCACCCTTTTCTTATACTGCTTTGGGACGTCCCACATGTAATCAGTATGAGAGCTGCGTCGGTCCATGGACGATAAGAGAAAATAGGATTTTTGTACTCACCGTAAAATCCGTTTCTCTGACGTCCATGGACCGACGCAGCACCCACCCTTCCTTTTAAGTTTGTACTGCTTTGTTACGAACTGAGGCTGATTAGCTGCAGGTGGAAGGGTAATGTCCGGAGGGACCGCCCCCCTGGGCGGGGCTGTTCAGCTCTGGCTTGTTCTAGAATGTTTTAACCTCTAACATTCTGCCTAGGTCTTCTCCTGCGAGCAGGGACATATACCCACATGTAATCAGTATGAGAGCTGCGTCGGCCCATGGACGTCAGAGAAACGGATTTTACGGTGAGTACAAAAATCCTATTTTTTAGGGGCCCTCGTGCCCCGTATCCTCTGACCCCTTCTATGCTTACCACCCTGCGGGCATGGCGGACAGGATTAGCCATTGAGAAATGTAAACAGTCAGAAATCTCCCCCAATGCACCTATCTGGCTGAACCCTAGTCTATCTCACATTTACAAGATCCCTGACCCCTACGCGTGGACAAAATACGGTATCAAACTTGTGTCACACATAATATCTCAAAACTCCCTACTCCCCTTCTCGCACCTTTCCTCCCAATACAACCTACCCAACCATTTCCTATTTAGATATCTGCAACTGTCCCACGCATTTGCGGCGCAATTTCCGCAATCTTCGTGCATCGTGGCCCAGTCGGAACTGGAGAGGACACTTAGATTTAGCTGTGAAGACAAACCCACCTCACATCTTTATTCGTACTTGATCTTTGTGTCTCTTCCACCTCTGGATAAACTCTGGAATAAATGGCAGACTGATATCCCCACATTAGATAGGGATGACTGGGACGACGTGTGGGACCTCCCCTTCAACTCCTTAGTCTCCATGCGTGACAGGTTAGTGCAGTACAAAATTGTTCATAGAGCTTATTTCACCCCACACAGACTGCATAGGATGGACCCTGCCCATTCCTCTGGGTGTTGGAGATGCGGCGCCTCACCGGGCGACTTCTCCCATATCTTCTGGTGGTGTTCAGGGGTCCAGCAATATTGGGAAATGGTGCTGGATTTGGTTAACAGAGTTGCCTTAGTCGCTGTGCCTTTGTCAATGGAGGTGTGCCTTTTGGGGCTCATTGAGACCATTGTACCGTCCTCTGCCAAACGCACGCTAATTTCCTTGCTGCTCTTCTATGCCCGAAAGAATATTGCTATGCGGTGGAAGAAGCCTGCCCCCCCCCCCTTTGGCGCAATGGAAACACTTGGTAAACAGCAGCCTTCCTTTATACAAAGATACCTATGCCAATCGGGGCTGCCCACTGAAATATGACAGGGTCTGGCGCAATTGGTTAGATGAGCCCGAAACAGCCTAGTGAGTTGGGGGTGAACCAGGTCATTGTGTCAAGGTCTTGCCTTGCTCTTCTACCTTCCTCTTCCTCCGATGACCTCTGATATGTTTTCATTGACTAGTGGGTCTTACCATACTGGATGCCCTCCTAGATTTTTTTTGGGCGGTGCTGCTGTACCCTTCCATGACTGTGCATTGTTTCGCTGGGTTCACATTGCAATTGTATTCTCATCTGTACATGTTCTTTTTCTATAACTGTAGGTGCTTAAGCTGTATGTTTTGTACGTGTTAGAAAATTCAATAAAAAACAATTATAAAAAATAAAAAAAAGTAGTACCATGCAATCTGGTTGCTGTGTGTTTTAAGGTAGTGCATGAACTACTTTTGGTGCAGTCCAGTGCAAATTTAGCCCACTAGGGTCGCATATGAATTGCACCTGTGCGATTCAGGGTGTGAACCAGCCCTCAAAGAGATGACAGTATTTAAAGAGGAAGTAAGCCCTGCTGGTGGCCGCATCCATCTTCACCCCTCTTCCTTCCAGGGCCGTGGACTCCGACTCTGTGACTGGCCAGAGTTGTGGGAGCCTGCCTGTTGATCCCTTTAGAAAGGCCACAATCCCTTTCTTCAGTGTACATGCGCCGATGACATTGGCACAAGCGTATATGGTAAATATCTCCTGAACCATGCAGGTTTAGGAGATATTTGCAGTACCTACAGGTAAGCCTTCTTATAGGCTCACCTGTGGGGAAAAGTTGTGTAACTGGGTTTACAACCACTTTAAGTAATCGCTATAACTGCAGTCTTTCCATAATTTTTACTCTGTAAATGCAGTGTCTTAAAGCAAACCTTTTAACCACTTGCCGCCCCACCAGAATACATTTACTGCAGCAGCTGCAGGCTTAGTGACGTACTGGTATGAGCACCTACGCCCTGGTTTGCCCCCTGGGGAGAGCAGCTGCGTGATCCTGTGACCACTGTCCTAGAGGTGTTTAATTGCCCTGGTGTGTCTGCCTCTGGTTTTATTACTACTCACTAAGGGCACTTCCACACTGAGGTGCTGGGGACGGTAGTGGTAAAGCGCCGCTAGTTTTAGCTGTGCTTTGCCGCCGCTAGCGGTGCGCCTTTAACCCCCCAAAAGGGGTTCAAATCGCCCGCAAAGCGCGGCTGTTAAAGCAGGGCAGGGTGGTTTAGGAGCTGTGCATACACCGCTCCCGCACCGCCCCAAAGATGCTGCTTGCAGGACTTTTTTTCTCATCCTGCAAGCGCACCGCCCCAGTGTGAAAGCACTCGAGCTTTCACACTGGGGCTGCAGGTGAGGCAGTTTTCAGGCGCTATTTTTAGTGCTATAGCACCTGAAAAACGCCTCAGTGTGCAAGTAGCCTAACCCAGAACACAACTATGAGAAAAGGCCTTCTGACTTTTCTCCAGATTTCCTAATCAGCATATTTGCTCTGGGCCAGTGAATCCAAAAAGTACTGTAGATTTACCATAACAACCAGGCAGCTAGCATTTTCAGAAGATCAACAATTGCAATACCATATTTCTATTGGGGAAAAGTTGCTCTGGAGTGGATTTGTTAGATATAACTGTTGTGGGGATTTATTCATACAGATGTTATAGAATTTTACCAGAAATGTAAAGTTGATATTCCGTGTAAGACTTTTAAACCCAACCATGCTATTATGTTTTGCAGTTTCATGTGATTGGATGATGCTACAATCATATTCACCGGTGGCAATGGTTTTCACTCCGCCTGTTTTTAAATGGATCCATAAAGCCTCCATCCATTTCTGAAAAGAAAGAACAGAAATCTGTGTACAATAGCCAGTGACAGAAGATAAGGAACAAAGCAAATTTCCAACTAGACATTTTCATTGTAACCCCGTCAAAACCAGATGGCTGCTTGGATGTTATGCTCCCTCCTGGATCTGCCTGGTACCAAAGAATACAAGGGGAGACGTTTGCAGCTGTAGAGTCCAGGAATCATTACTGATGGTTTTTCGGGATAACCAAAATATTCTGTTGTGTAGGTTACTAAAGAAAAGTGGACATATACAAACTGGAGATATGTTATTGTGCCCACAGATAATTCTATACGTATAATCTGCTTTGTTCAGACATGTTACGGTTTTCTAACTTTTACTGTTACAGGAAAAAACATTTATATTCATATCTATTCTGTAATATTGTCTATTTCATGCGGACTTTGAATCTTAGGTCATTTCGGATTTCCCTGTGTTTTGACATATCACTAAGATGATAATGGGTTTGAATTGCAGGAGTGCATAAACAGTTGCCTAATCCAAATGTATATTTTAAAACTGATGTTATACTATATAGGCAAGTATACTATAAACGGGAACTTTTTCACATGAATACATCGAGTTCTTCTTAATAAGTCGTGTTGTGTTGATTGCATAACAACTACCCAAGCTGACATTTTAACATTGTGTCTGGTAAAGAGTTGTCTGCTTATAAAACCTTCTGCAGGTTTTAGTGCCAAAGCTTGCCTGCCTCCCACACATCATCATGATGGGTTAATATAAATATATGGTGGCTGGAAAGAGAGAAGAAAAGCTCTTACACATAGGCATGCACAGGGTGTGTGCCTGGTCACACCCTAATCACTGTGTGCGGTGCCAATTCTGCCTACTCCCCTTGTTTCAGGATAAGGAACGGGGGAAGGGGCTAGTACCTATGTAATTTACCGGCCCTTTCATTTTCTAAATGAACACACTCGCTCACTGTGTCCATTCAGAACTGAAGCATAGTAAACGGTGTTTACTATGCTTTAGGTTGTGAATGAACAGGAAGGCACTCAGCACAGAGCACTTCACATTCATTCAATGCCTTGTACAGCAGAGGCTGCAGAGAAAGGCATAGGTGTTTGAGCTTTGGGGTGCACACCCTAATGCAATAGGCTGCGCACACCTATGCTCTTACATGAAGTGTTGCAACTGACTGGCGTTCAGGCAGCTTGTGTTGGTTTGGCTGCAGAAAGGGCAGCATACATGTTCTGATTACCCCTGCTGCTGTTTATTAGTTTATTTTAGGTACCCCTTAAAATGCAAGTTGTTTTTTTAATGCATTCTTTTCAAAATATTTTTTTTTTACATGTATTCCAAATCATCCAACACAAATTGGAACAGCAAAAATAATACAAGAGAAACCACCCTTAGTTGGGTGCAATAAAAAATGTTAATATACAATCCCTTGCTAAAGAGGACCTTGTGTTTCATCATACGGAGGAACGTAAAGTGAGAAACTTGTATTGTATGCGTCCAGCCAGAAGGATAGTAATACAGGTCGCCAATTGCCGTAGAAAGCAGTGCAGTTGACCCTTCTTATACATCATTGAGTTGGTCGTTTCTCCCGCTGTGTCCGTCACATGCTCTACATTGTATTTTGCACCTCTTGGTGTAACTTTCCAAAGTAAACATTGAGAGAGAGGAAAAACAAACAAAAAAATAACATTATATATAAGTAATAAATAGGGGGTAAAGGGGCATCGGTGGGCTATGGCCATATTCGATCCACTTCAGCGCCTTATGTTCCATAACTGATGGTCAACCATCAGAGGTCTTTGTTGTTGGGTTGAGTCTATTTGGAGCGGCAATCTCTGTTTTGTATATACCTTGGATGATGGTCAACTTTTGCCGGGGGTATGGAATACACATACAGCATACATACTTTGCTAGTCTCTGCATCACTGGGTGAAGGAGGCTGCTGACCTGCCAAAATGTGCTCAAACTCATTGGTGCAAGAATACGCAAGCCAGTAGAACCAGGTTCTATTAAATTTCTCTTTAGTTCTCTTTAGGGCGCCAATCAGACTCTCCATAAGGCCAATATCCTCAACCTTACGGAACCATTGTGTGAAAGAAGGGACTCTTGTGGATTTTCACAATCCTGGGATAAATGAACGAGCTGCATTAACCAAATGTTGCAGAACTGATTTCTTGTACACCTTCACCAGCATTGGAGTATGGTGTATCCTTTTAAAACCACTTGAAGGCCAGGCCTTTTCTGACGCTTTTTGTTTACAAGTATAAGGCTGGGTTCACACCAATGCGAATTGGGTTTCCCCGCATCCACTTCATATGACAGGAGATTGTGATCGGCTCTCTATGAAGCCGGTTCACATATCTCCCTGACGGCTGTGGAGCGCACTGCACAGGAGTCCTGTGCGTCTTTGGCTCAGTTTTCAGGTCCGAATTCAGGCAAAAATTTGGCCTGAAACGGAGAACAGGGACACACCGGACCCCCCGCTGTCAGCTGCATCCTTGTTTAGTGTGAACCCAGCCTAAATCATTTTTTTTTATGCTAGAAAATTATTTATAACTCTCAAAGATTGTATATATATTTTTTTTGGCAGACACCCTAGGGAATAAAATGTTGATTATTACAATTTTTTATGTCGCACGTTATTTTCACGGTGGTTTGATGAATTAAAAATAAAAAAAACAATACAATGGGGAAAATAATTATTTGATCCCCTGCAGATTTTGTAAGTTTGCCCACTTACAAAGAAATGAAGGGTCTATAATTGTTACCATAGGTGTATCTATACTGCCAACAGTCAGTGTCCCTGATCACCACCACACCAGTGGCCTCTTTCAGCAGGATAATGGGCCCTGCCACACTGCAAAAATGGTTCAAGAATAGTTTGAGGGACACAACGAGTTTGAGATGTTGGCTTGGCCTTCAAACTCTCCAGTTCTCAATCTGTGGGATGTGCTGGAAAAACGTCCCATCCAGAAGGGGCTGGGCAAGACCAAAATATGTGGAGCATATTTCCCCCGTTAGCGGCACAACGCCAACAACTGTTGGACACCGCTGGGTACATTTGTTGCAATGCAGCTGCGTTCGATACCACCTTGTCAGTATTTTATATCCTGATTCCTGGAACCTATTGCTGACGGAAAATTTATACGACAGGGACAACATTTTGTTGAGTTGAGTGTAAAGTTTCCGAGAGTAGTAATTTATAGGTAAAGGAGAGAGCATGTCTAATTGGGTCCACCAGTCGAAATTCCTGTTCAGATGTGGTTAATGGATCGTTATACGAAGAAGCATCGGGCAATCATTTTAGAAAGTAATATAATTGCAGTAGTTGAAAATGACTTTTGTTGTTAAAACTTTGATCCCCGAAAATTTTTAAGTGGTGTCTTCTCCCAGACGGGTGGCGGCGGGATAATATACATAAGTCATATATTGCTGGTGTCATTGAGAAACATTAAGCCGTAGATTATTAGTGTTACTGGGTTAAAATATGTGCCATATTTTTGGTGTCAGTGGGAGAAAAGGAAGCCCCAAATTGTTGTTGGTTGAGTGAATTAAGTACTAAATTGTTGGTAGCAGTGACAGTAAGAATAAGCTTTAGTGTGTAGTTCAGGTCCGCCAGTTTTTCAGGCGGACCTGAACGGACGCTCCATGCAGGTCTATGGAGCGACGGATGTCAGCGGTAACATGTCCCCTGACCTCCGATCTGCTAAATTCAGATGGATGGAAACCCTATTTCTTTCTCGTACATCACGGGACACAGAGCGGCATAGTCATTACTATGTGGGTTATATAGTTTACCTTCAGGTGCTGGCACTGGCAACTTCCAAACCGGAAGTACCCTCCCCTATATAAGCCCCTCCCATCCGGGAGCACCTCAGTTTTTTGCCAGTGTCTAAGGTGTTGGCCAAGAAGTAACATGTGTTTTTCACTGAGCTTGCGTACAGGTTCTTTTGGGCCTCAGTAAGCTATTCCGGATCCGACCAAAAAAGCTTCATAGCTAAACGGTCGGTACCCGGGCCTTGCAGAGAAGAGCAAGGTTTTGCCTGTAATGCTTCTCTTAGGAGGGCTGGACCCTGGGATCCAGAGCTCTGGTCATACCCACGACCAAGATGTTTTCTGTGCAGGGTGCTATACAGGTCCAGGGGAGTGGAATCCTTGGGAACCCGGTCCCTGAAGGTTTAATTACAATGCCTGCCGTGAGAGGTGAAGTTTGGGCTTCTGTGGACCAAACAGAGTCCTGCGGCGGGGAAAAGGTAAGTGGGGGCCCCTCAGGAACTTGGTTCTATTGCGGGACCCCCAAGCCTAATATGTCTTTCTGCCTGTTACCTAACGGTATTCCCGCTAAATATCTGTGCATGCCTATAACTACTAAAAAATGTAATAATTTTAAGAGTGGTCAAGAAAAAAAAAATGGTTAAACCGCGGTACCTGTGTTAAACCACTAGAGGCCGCTGTGGAACGTTGTTTTCTTGTCATGTGGATTTTTTCTTTCCAAGTCAAAATCCAGGCAGATGGTGAGTTCTCTGGATGGGAAACTGTTTCCTCTGCCATGTTGCAATGCTCGTCCATCCCCCCGGCCCTGTGGCAAACAGGGCCCTGGCTTCTGTCCCTAGTTCCTTTTAAAAAAAAAGAGCGCCGAAGGCGCACGTGCCCGCGCCTCTATTTATAGAGGTGAGCTGGAAAAAGGTGCGGAGCTTGGTGGATGACGCTCTGTGCGCACCGCAGCGCTTCTGCGCATGTGCGGGCGTCCCAGCATGATAAAAAGCACAATTAGGTGTTGTCAGCTGGTTATGAAAGGCAGAAACAGAGCTGGCAACATTTAGAAAGGCATACAGCAGGCGGTTGATGCAGGCATCCCCATAGAAAGGCACATTAGTAGACACCAACTGTTTATATAGCAGCAATTGTGCTAGACTATTGTCAGTAAGTGGTGTATTTCGGCTGGAATACCTCAGCTTTGGGCTTAGGAATATGCCGTCTAAAGTCTCCGGGACTAAGAATCCCAGGAAGCATAGGGGGTCTCCATCGGGCTCTGAGGATCTTGGGCATGCTTCGGCTGCACCAATCTCCCCTGAAAAATCAGAGGTTAGTGACCGTAGAGCACCCTCAGGAGTACCTGGTACTGTGGCTGTCCTCAGTTCACCTGCTCCTGTGTATATAACAGAGGAGGTTTTTTTCCTCAGCTCTGGGAGGACTGGAAGAGAGATTGACAACATTGATCGCTGCTTCCCTGTCAAAGGGAAAGCGCGCCCGATCTCCGTCTCCTCCCTCAGAGTGCCTGTTAGCAGAGCAACAGTCCCATACAGGGATCGACCTACCTGAAGGGGATCAGGATGAGGTTGATTCTGTTGTAGAGGAATCAACAGTGGAAGAGTCATTCTCAGCATCACATGCTGAAAGATTATGGGTTCAGTCCCTGGCTAACATGGTCCGATCAGCATTAAAATGCCCCTTGCGAAGCCATCATCCACTTCTGTCTCCTCGTTGGGGTCGCTAAAAGCCCCAGACTGTTTGTTCCTTTCCAATCCATCCTTTACTGGAAGGGCTCATTTACCAGGATTAGGAGCATCCTGATAAAATATTTACTCCTCCCAAGAGATTTCCGGTGGTCTATCCCATGGAGGATAAGTTCATCAAAAAAAAAAATGGAGGGTCCCTACAGGGGACGCAGCCATCTCTTGTGTGAATAAATCACTGACATGTCCAGTAGATAATGTCCAAATGTTCAGGGACCCAATAGATAAAAAATTGGAGTCCTTATTAAAATCTGCTTTCTCTACAGCAGGCTTGGTGACACAACCAGCAGTGGCAGCTATTGGGGTCTGCCAAGCAGGGAAGGATCAGTTGAAACAGGTATTAAGGGACTTGCCAGATCAGCAGGCTCTTGCCCTAGCTGATCTACCTAGAGCCTTATGATTTGCGGTTGACGCCATAAAGGATTCAATCCACCAGGCCTTACGCTGTCTGTAGTACATATGCGCAGGCTTCTATGGCTCAAAAACTGGTCTGCTGAAGCTCCCTGTAAAAAATTCCTGGTTAGCTTCCCATTTCATGGTGAACGCTTATTCAGGGAAGACCTGGACAGATATATCCAGAAGATTTCCAGCGGTAAAAGTACACTCTTGCCGGTTAAAAACAGAGTTAGAGGTCCCTCTTTTAAGAGGCCTGCTTTTCCAGTCCCTGGGACATCGGCTGTGAAACAGTTCCGACGGCCTCCTCTGTCAAATCCCGGGGGTAAGAAATCAGGGACAATCGCAGGGTAACAAGAAACCCTGGGTCAGGAGAGGTACAAAACCTCCCCCCAAGTCAAATTCATGAAGGGTTGCCCCCACTCAATCGGGTGGGGGGGAAGACTCCAGTTGTTCGCAGAGACCTGGCGGGACACGATCAGAGACAGATGGGTGCTCTCCGCAGTAAGTCTGGGAAGAGATTGGAGTTAAAAGACTCTCCTCTTTCCCATTTTATGAGGTCAAACGTGCCAAGGGATCCCCGGAAGAGAGGATCCCTCCTGTTGGCACTAGAACAACTATTGCTCCAAGGAGTAATTATGGAGGTTCCCCTGGAAGAATGGGGGTTCAGGTTTTACTCAAACCTCTTTACAGTCCCGAAGCCAAACGGGGACGTGAGGCTCATATTAAATCTAAAAGGGCTAAACAAATTCCTACATATCAGGACTTTCCGGATGGAGTCGATCCGATCGGTGGCCACTGCCCTATAAGGGGAGGAATGGTTAGCCTCGATCGACAACAAAGATGCTTATTTTCACATTCCCATCTTTCCAGTCCACCAAAAATTTCTACGCTTTGCAGTAGAAGGGCGCCATTTTCAGTTCAGAGCCTTACCCTTCGGTCCGGCCACAGCACCAAGAGTGTTCACAAAAATTCTGGCCCCATTTCTGGCCAATCTAAGAACACGAGGTGTAACGATAATGGCATATCTAGACGACTTGTTGCTGATAGACCACTCAGTGGAAAAACTAGAAGTGGTTGTTCACGAGACAGTCAAGTATCTGGAATCTCACGGTTGGATTATCAACCGAGACAAGTCAGCCCTAAAACCAGTCAAAAGTCTGGAATACTTGGGGCTAAGGCTGGATTCAGACCAGAGAAAAATTTTCTGCCTCAAGAAAAGGTGTCGTCTTTGAGAGATTTGATCCACTTAGTGGGTACAAAAAGACAGCCGTCCATATGCCTGTGCATGAGGCTGATGGGAAAAATGGTGGCATCATTCGAAGCAATACCCTACGGTCAATTCCATTCAAGGAATTTGCAAAGGGCCATACTGTCAGCCTGGAACAAAAAAGTTCAGGCCCTAGACTTACCAATGTCCCCTTCCGTTCGCAAGAGCCTCCGTTGGTGGTTGGTTCCCCAGAATCTGGAAAAAGGGAAATCCTTCAGTCCGATTTCTTGGAAGGTGGTCACTACAGATGCCAGCCTTATAGGCTGGGGAGCAGTACTGGAGCAATTGTCTCTCCAGGGCAGATGGTCGGATACAGAAAAGGCCCTGCCCATCAATCTCTTAGAGATACGAGTAGCCCGGTATGCCCTAGTAGCATGGACATCCAGACTCCAAGGGTCCCCTGTCAGAATTCAATCGGACAATGCCACGGCAGTGGCATATATCAATCATCAGGGTGGCACCAGGAGTCGTGCAGCCCAGAGGGAAGTAAATTGCATCCTGAAATGGGCAGAAAGATATGTCCCAGCCATATCCGCGGTATTCATTCCAGGAGTGGAGAATTGGAAGGCGGACTTTCTAAGTCGCCAACAATTATGCCCAGGGGAATGGTCCCTTCACCCCGAGGTTTCCGGACAATATGTCAGCGGTGGGGAACACCGGATGTAGATCTTCTAGCATCCAGATTCAACGCAAAGGTGGACAGGTTTGTCTCTCGGACAAGGGATCCCCTAGCTTGCGGCTCGGATGCCCTAGTGTTCCCTTGGGATCAGTTCAAGCTGATATATGCATTCCCACCGCCACAATTGTTACCTCGATTACTCCGCAGAATCAGGGTAGAAAAGAAACCAGTGATTCTGGTGGCTCCAGCGTGGCCCCAAAGAGCATGGTACGCGGAGATTGTAAAAATGTCTGTGGGGAGTCCTTGGACCCTCCCACATCGTCCGGACCTGCTTTCGCAAGGACCGATATACCACCCTTCCTTACCAGCCCTAGGTTTGACGGCCTGGCTATTGAAGCCCACATTCCAAAAAAGAGAGGTCTCTCTAATCCTGTGGTAGCTACTAGACTTGTGCACAACGGAAAAATTCGTTCCGTTTCGGTTCGTTTCTTTCCGGTCCTGTTGATTCGTAATCATTCGTAATTTTGCTAGACGGGATTTTTCGTGTTCGGACTCATTCGTATTTTTGCAAGCGACATTTTTCGTTGAATTTTTTGTTGCTTTATAATTCGTACTTTCGGTAGAGTACGTTGTTTTTCGTTGATTCTGGACACAACTCCTACTCTCGTAACTTTTTTTGGGTTCGTACTTTCGGTAGAGTACATTGTTTTTCGTTGATTCTGGACACAACTCCTACTTTCGTAACTTTTTTTGGGTTCGTTGATTCGTAATTTTCCGTGTCTCTCTCACAACGACGCTGCCTATTATGCCTAATGTGCTTCGAATGGATTTGTACTTTTCTAAATACATAGCGGTTATTTGTAACGATTCGAAATCTCGTATTTTACTTTCGTTTTTTACATGCGGCTATAGGCTCCGCCCCTGTACACCATTTTGAGAGGGTTCAGCACGGTGAGGGAGAAGCAGAGAGCAGAGCAGAGTGAGTGTTATTGTGCTTCGAATGGATTTGAAATCTCGTATTTTACTTTCGTTTTTTCATGCGGCTATAGCCTCCGCCCCTGTACACCATTTTGAGAGGGAGTTCAGCATGGTGAGGGAGCAGCAGAGAGCAGAGTGAGTGTTATTGTGCTTCGAATGGATTCGTACATTCGTAACTTTTTTCATAACGAATTATGCCGAAGACCTTCGGGCATTCGCTATTTTGCGGTATAATTTATTTCGGATTCGGTTTTATTCGTAATTGCTCTGTTCGGAAATTCGAATGCTTCCGAATGTCCGAAAGTTGCTAAATTCGGACGAATTTTGATTCGTTACGAAACGAATTGCACAAGCCTAGTAGCTACCATGATCAATGCCAGGAAGCCGGTATCCAGGCAGATCTACTATAGAATCTGGAAGGCGTACATCGCTTGGTGTGAGGCCAGGAAATGGCATCCACGTAAGTACGTAATAGGTAGGATTCTGGACTTCCTACAGTGGGCTGTAGATAGGAAGCTTGCCTTGAGTACTATCAAGGGTCAGATTTCGGCCTTGTCAATATTTTTTCAAAGGCCCTTGGCTTTGCATTCACTAGTCAAAGCTTTTATACAAGGAGTGATGCGCATTAGCCCTCCGGTTAATATTCCCATATGTCCATGGGACTTAAACCTGGTTCTGTCGGTTCTACAGAAACAACCATTTGAACCATTACAGCACATTTCCTTGGTTCTTCTCACCAGGAAATGGATTTTTCTAGTAGCCATTTGTTCGGCTAGAAGAGTGTCGGAATTAGCCGTTATGTCCTGTAAAGAGCCATATCTGGTTATCCATAAGGACAGAGTAGTGTTACGTCCTCATCCAGCCTTTCTTCCTAAGGTGGTATCGAGGTTTCATTTGAACCAAGATGTGGTTCTTCCTTCTTTTTTCCCCAAACCTAGTTCAGTAGAGGAAAAGTTATTACATTCTTTGGATGTAGTAAGAGCAGTTAAAGCTTATCTAAAAGCCACTGCTCAGATTCGTAGAACGGATACTTTGTTTATCCTGCCGGAAGGCCCCAGAAAGGGTCAGGCAGCGTCAAAATCTACTTTAGCCAAGTGGATTCAACAGGTCATTATGCAAGCCTATGGCTTGAGAAGGAGACCGCCTCCGTTCAAAGTTAGGGCGCACTCCACGAGAGCAGTTGGAACTTCATGGGCAGTGCATCACCAGGCCTCCCTGGCTCAAATCTGTAAGGCCGCAACATGGTCTTCAGTACACACGTTTACTAGGTTCTACCAGGTGGACGTTAGAAGTCAGGAGGATGTCGCCTTTGGGCGCAGTGTGTTGCAGGCCGCAAAAGATCCTCATGTCTGATAGCGCTCAGCTTATGTATGGTGTATCCCCCCCCCCTCATTGGGCATTGCTTTGGGACGTCCCACATAGTAATGACTATGCCGCTCTGTGTCCCGTGATGTACGAGAAAGAAAATAGGATGTCGTCACTGGTCACTGGTCCCCGCTCTCTCCTGGGAACAGTGTTTCCCAGAAGACAGCGGGGGGGGGGGGATAGGGGCGTGACTGCCGCAGAAGTGTATTCCCGGAAGTGGGTGCAAATACCTGTCTTAGACAGGTATCTGCACCCCTCTCCCCCCTGAAAGGTGCCAGATGTGACACCGGAGGGAGGGAGGGAGGGAGAGTTCTGAAAAGCGGACGTTCCATTTTTGTTTGGAACTCCGCTTTAATGTTAGGCAACAGATCACTGTGACTAATAGTCCGGCATAATTACACCTTGCTTTCAATCTGCACAGTGTCCTGGATCCTGTGGAACAACCCGCGGGATGTGGGCTTTGTAGGATAGGATCCAAAATCTCAGGACTGATCCGCAGGATCTGAGACACTTAGCTACTATGCTGTAGTATGAAAAAAATTCCAAGCAAGTGCACAGAGACCCATGTGTGCACATTATTAGAACTGCAATCATTCTGTTCTCTGATGCTTTTTAGAATTTTTTTTTAAGTCGTCTTTTTTGCTAGCTATGGACACATGACACAGTTTCATTCCTATATATCAATATTTCTCAACTTCAGTCCTCAAGTACCCCCAACAGGTCATTTTTTCAGGATTTCCCTCAGATGAAATGGCTGTGGTAAACAAATCACCTGTGCAAAATAATGGAAAGCCTGAAAACATGACCTGTTGGGGGTACTTGAGGACTGGAGTTTAGAAACATTTCTATATATTATGCGTATTTAAAAATACTAACAGCGTTTTCATAAGGAACCCATAAACAGAAGGAAAATTATGTTTAATTTAGGCATGCTGTGGCCTGGCTGGTGTAGGCTCTTAAAGCGGAGGTCCACAGAATTATTTTTTTTTTTTAAATCAGTAGTTACAAATACTGCAGCTGCTGACTTTTAAAATAAGGACACTTACCTGTCCAGCGCGCCCGCGATGTCGGCACCCGAGGCCGACCCGTCCCTTGGTCCTCAGATGCTGCCGCCGCCATCTTCCGTAAGGGAATCAGGAAGTGAAGCCTTGCAGCCTAATTTCCTGGTTCCCTACTGTGCATGCGCAACTCGCGCTGCGCAATGCCACTGGTCCCTGCTGTCTTCTGGGACCTGTGTGTCTCCCAGAAGACAGCGGGGGGCGCCGGACGTGGCGTAGACTCCCGCAGAAAATACCCCACCCCATTTGAAAGGTGCCAAATGTGACACCGGAGGGCACGCAGCGGCTCCCAGCAGGAGTCCGGTGCGTCCTCGTGCACAGTTTCAGGTCTGATTTCAGCCTGAATTTTTGGCTGAAATGGACCAAAAGACGCACAGGGCTCCTGTGCAATTCGCACCGGAGCCGCTGCAGAGATATGTGAACCGGCTCCATAGAGAGCCAGTCACAATCTCCTGCTGTGCTCATGAGCCACTGGAACACTTTTAGAAGTGGCAGGAGGGGATGCCACTCGCTGGTGTTTCTCAGGCTTACCGTGTTTACTGGCGTGCCTAAGAAACGTCCAGCTGGTCACAGAGGCGATAAAGACCAGATTGTCTTTGATTGCCTCTATGGTCTTGGAGGACAGGAGCGATGTCATGACATCACTTCCGGTCCAGAGTGGAAGTAAACAAATTTTTTTAAAGCAAAAAATACAGTTTAATTTATATATATATATATATATATATATATATATATATATAAATTAAATATTTTGCTTTTAAAAGGTGGAGAGATTTGGGGTATTTTTGACCCCAGATCTCTCCATATAGAGGGCCAGTCATCCTTCCGAATGCATACGTAAGTCGTGCACACATATGTAATCGTGTTTGCACCACACATGAGGTATCGTCATGAACATTAGAGCGAAGTCAATAATTCTAGCGCTAGACCTCCTTTCTAATTCTCAACGGGTAACCTGTAAAAAAAATTAAATCATCAACCATGGGGGTTTTCAAGCACTGTAGTTTGTCGCTATTCCATGTGTGTGCGCAATTTTAAAGTGTGACATGTTGGTTATCTATTTACTCGGCAAGACTTTTCATATTTTACAAAACTTGGGTTATACAGTGAGAAAAATAATTATTTGATTCCCTGCAGATTTTGTAAGTTTGCCCACTTACAAAGAAATAATTTTTTATCATAGGTGTATTTTAAATGATAGAGACAGAATATCAACCAAAAATCCAGAAAAAAAAACATAATACAAATGTTATAAATTGAGTTGCAGTTCAGTGAGTAAAATATGGGCCCTTTCACACTCACGGATCCCATAAGGATCCGTTCCTTTATTATCCGCTTGCTCTGCGGGGATCGCTCCGTTGATCCCCACTGAGCCGGCAGACGACAGGGCGGTCCCTGCACGCTGTGCAGGGACCGCCCTGTCAGATCTCCGCTCTCCCCTATGGGGGGATCGGATGAACATGGACCGTCTGTTCGTGTTCATATGATCCGCTCTGCAGATGGATTGAAAAATAGGATTTTCCTCCGTCTGCAGAATCGGACCATAGCGGAGACGGATGATATCGGGTGTCAGCGGATGTTCATCCGCTGACACCCGCTATCCCATAGGGATACATGTATGTCTGTATTTCATCCAAAAATGGATGGATGAAATATAGACATTTGGTCCGCACATGTGAAAGGGGCCTAAGTATTTGATCCCCAAGCAAAACATGACTTGGTACTTGGTGGAGAAACCCTTGTTGGTAAGCACAAAGGAAAGATGCTTTTTGTAGTTGGTTACCAGGTTTGCACACATCTTAGGAGGGATTTTAGTCCACTCTTCTTTACGGAACTTCGATAAATTCTTAAAGGGTCAAGCCTCGTACACACAGTTCGATTGTTGGCAGGGGATCGTCTGTTGACAGACTGTTGTCCTAAAATCTTACCGTTAGTATGCTCCTTTTGACAATTGTTGTCCAATTTTCTGCCAACAAATGTTGGATGACAGGCTAGTAAATTTTCGGCGGACAGCGGTTTGCCGTCTGATTTTCATATGGTCAGTACCCAAATCCGTGTATAGAAAAAGGAAGAAAACAAACGCGCTGTCTTAACCACTTGGCCACTGGGCACTTAAAGCGGGGTTCTGGGCATATTTTTTTTATTTTTTTTGCAATATAAAATTAATTACAGTGAATATTCCCTAAAACATATTGATAAATCCCCAATCGTTACAGAAATCAGTGCAAACACTTACCTGATATCCTCTCGGCGATCTTGTGGCCGTTTCCATCATAGCTGTGGGCATGTGAAGCCCAGTTCCTGTGTCTTCCTGGTTTTTCAGAGAGAGAGGTGCATGCTGGGTAACCAGCATGCACCTCTCGATCATGCGCAGTAGAACGGCGTTCGTAGCGCCGTTAGTTTGTTTTGTTGTCAGGACAACGGGCGGTGACGGAGGAATTAACGTGATTTTTTGGCAAAGTAAAGACATGACATGAGTGTCATCATTTCCCAGGAGGCCACTCGACTTAGGAAGGGCAGAAGACAAACCGTGGTCCAGGAACTAGGCAGATTAGCAAATCTGCCTAGTAACAGCAATTTAAAGGCAAGAAAAAATAATTTTTTGGACAAAATTTTTTATTTTAGGTTACAAGGAAGCTATTTAAATGAAGTTTAATTTTTGGGGTTGGACCTCCGCTTTAAACCCCCTTCCTAACCAGACCAATTTTCAGCTTTCGGTGCTCTCACAATTTGAATGACAATTACTCAGTCACCCATTTTTGTCCTTTTTTTCACACAAATAGAGCTTTCTTTTGGTGGTATTTATTCACCGTTGGGTTTTTTATTTTTTGCGCTATAAAAGAAAAAAAAGACTGAAAATTCTGTAAAAAAAAATAATTTTTCTTTGTCTCTGTTATAAAATTGAGCAAATTAGTAATTTTTCTTCATAAATTTTGGCCAAAATTTTTACTGCTACATATCTTTGGTAAAAATAAGTACAAATTGGTGTATATTATTTGGTCTTTGTGAAAGTTATAGAGTCCACTAGCTATGGTGCCAATATCTGAAAATTTATCACACCTGATAATTTCTTGAGACCCTAACATGCCAGAAAAGTACAAATACCCCCCAAATGACCCCTTTTTGGAAAGAAGACATTCCAAGGTATTTAGAAAGAGGCATTGTGAGTTTTTTGAAGTTGTTATTTTTTCCCACAATTCTTTGCAAAATCAATATTTTTCTTTTCTTTTTTTTCACAAAATTGTCATATTAACAGGTTATTTCTCACACACAGCATATGCATACCACAAATTACACCCCAAAACACATTCTGCTATTACTCCCGAGTATGGCGATACCACATGTGTGAGACTTAGGCTGCATTCACACCTGAGCGTTTTGTAGCCCTAAGCCTGAAGCTACAAAACGCTAGAGGGGAAAAAATACATTATTCTCTATGGAGATGGTTCCTATCTCCACTCAAAAACGTCTGAAACCGAACGCCTGAAGCTTAAACAAGTTCCGGACCCTTTTTTGTCACGCGAATCGGGCAGATTGGGCGTTTTAGGATTCATATAATGTAATGGAAACGCCCGATTCAAGCGTCTACCGCGACAACAAGCGTTTCGACGGGCGCAAATTCGCGCGACAAAACGACGGTAAAAACGCTCGAAGCGCTACGCTCAGGTGTGAATGCAGCCTGACACAGCGTGGCGACATACATGCAGGGAGCACCTTCGGGCGTTCTGGAGCACCCAGGCCAATTCTGACATTTCTCTCCTACATGTAAAAATCATCATTTTTTGCTAGAAAACTACATAGAACCCCAAAACATTATATATGTTTTTTTTTTAGAAAATACCCTAGAGAATACAATGGCAGTCGTTGCAACTTTTTATCTCGCACAGTATTTGTGCAGCAATTTTCTAACGTGTTTTTTTGGGGGGAAAAAAACAGTTTTGTGCTTTAAAAAAAACAGAACCGTAAAGTTAGCCCAATGTTTTGGCATAATGTGAAGCATGAAGTTACGCAGAGTAAATAGATACCCAACATGTCACCCTTCAAAATTGCACACGCTCGTGGAATGGCGCCAAACTTCGCTACTTAAAAATCCCCATAGGTAACACTTTAAAAATTTTTTTTACTGGTTACATATTTTGAGTTACAGAGGAGGTCTAGGTCTTGCTCTAACGTTCGCAGTGATACCTCACGTGTGGTTTGAACACTGTTTTCATATGTGGGCGGGACTTGCGTATGCGTTCGCTTCTGCATGCGAGCTCACGGGGACAGGGGCGCTTTTTTATTAATAGTTTTACTTTATTTTAGTTTGACACTTTTTTCCCAAAAAATCAATGTTTTGATCACTTTTATTCCTATTATAAGAAATGTAAACATCCCTTGTAATATGGCATGACAGGTCCTTTTTACAGTGATATATGGGGTCAATAAGACCCCACATCTCACCTCTAGGCTGGGAAGCCTGAAATTTTAAAAAAAAAACGATCATGGCTTCGATCGTATCGGTGATTCGGTAGAAGCACCAGAGGGCGGCGGGAGGGGGGGACGTCCCCTGTCGCCTCCCGTAAGAAAGATCAAGCGGCAGGACAGCCACTATGATCATTCCTATGGTGTAGGGAATCGCCGGCTGAAAAAGATGATATCTGAATAATGCCTGTAGCTGCACCCATCATTCAGATATCCCCGCACAAAGTCATATGATGGTGGGCGGGAAGTGGGTAAAAGTTTTTTTTTTTTTTTTTTAAACACAAAATTGTCCATTTATACAATATTTCTAACACATAGCATGTACATACCAAAATTGACACCCCAAATAGATTCTCCTACTCCTCTTGTGTACGGTGATACCACATGTGTGAGACTTCCACAGCCTGGCCACATACAGAGGCTGGGTATCGCCGTGTACGGCCGGGATGGCTGGATGTGACTGCAATTGTCACAAAGCAGCGCTGTGGGTACTACAGATCCAGCCCACAGCGCTGCTGCCACCGATCCCTCCCCCTCTCCTCTCACACTGTACCGATCGGTACACAGAGGGGAGAGAGGAACCGGCGTCATGACGCCGGTGTGTTTACAAGTGATCGCTCCGTCAGCGGCCATTTACCGTGATCCGCCGGGTCCTCCGGTCACAGACACTCCTGTGTGCGTGCGGGAGCACGATTCTGGGAGGACGTCTATGTACGCCCTCCCAGAATTATGGAGCCGCCTTGTAGCCGTCATTCGGCTATGGGCGGGTCGGGTCGGCAAGTGGTTAAAATAACAAACAATCGCAGCCGGCACAACAAAAGATCAATCTGTGAAATGAACAAAGTAAAAATGGTATAGTGCAGCACTAAATCTAATGATTGAAAAGAGTGTGACGGACCCCCGCTTTATATGTCCACATTGGAAGCTGTGTATGCTGACATACTTCTCTCCCCTGGGTGTGCTACACCAAAATCTCTGTTGACTCATTGGGCGTATGCCTAGTTGGGTTGAACGTGTCAGGTAAGCCTCTTTTTCTATTGGTGGTGGAATATCTACAGACAAACTAGTTTACAACTACTCACCTTGGAAAGTCACTTTATCCACTGGAGTCACTTTATGGACTATATAAATATGCACATGCGCCTTTGTTTTATGTAAATGTGTTATTATTTATCACGTATTAGTCACATTGATTGTCATTATTAGATTCATTTTCTATATGTTTTTTTTTTTTGCACTTTAGTGAATCTCCGCTATCAGCTTTGGTCTGAACAGCAGGAGTTCCACTCTTTTCAATCATTAGATTTAAAAGTACACAAATCCGTCACACAAAAGTCCAAACACGCATGTTCGGAATCAATGCTCGCCAAAAACGAAATTAGCTGAAGCGACCCAAAGGGTGGCGTTCAAGAGCTGAAATTCCTTGTAGTTTGTTACTACGTTCATGTTTGTGGCACGGCAAATGGGTACCGTTAATATGCAAGACAAGATCCTGGCACACGCCCTTTTGACAAAAATCAGACGCACGGTTGGCCAACAATCATACCGAGTGTACGAGACTTAACTCCAGTTTTGTGGGGGGCAAATAAAGAGAAAAACTATATACAATTGGGACACAAGTCATATTGTAATTGAAAATGTTATTAAAAATGACCTTTCCTTTTCAGTCTGCAGCTCTGTCATTTTATGAAAATGCAATATGGCTACCTGGAGGTGTTCAGTACACAAAATGTGTACAGAACACCCCCCAGAAACAAAATTTCCTGGTTGTGTGATTGGCTCACTGATTTTCCCAGAAGTCTGCACTAAGTTACAAATCAAATTTCCAGCATCCCCTGCAGCAAAAATTTCATTTTTGGTGAGATACTCCCAATAGGAAATCCTGTCTAAAGGGAAGCAGACCCTGCAATTTTCCTCATTGGAGCCCTGTAGCTGCTGCAGCTGATTGATGATTATGAAACCACGCCCATTAGACGCACTCTGCACAGAGGAACAAACAGAGATTTCTTCAGAATACCAAATGGTAGGAATCTGCAACAAAGGGGTTGTAAACTTTCATGTTTTTTCACCTTAATGTATCCTATGCATTAAAGTGAAAAAACATCTGACAATTACTGGCCCAGCTAGCTTCTCCTCCTTCTGTGTATGCTCACAAAGGCTGTATTAGGGCTACAGATAAGTCCAGGCTGCCTGCAATTGAAAATGAAGAAAGTCAGTGAATGCAAAATGGGTTTGTGCTAGATCATTATACAAATGTATGGCCATGTCTCTTAGTAAATCAGGCCCATTGCATTGCTCCAGTAGGGTTGCCATCTAGCCCATGAGGACTGATGCACTTGGGTGCACAGAGCTGTACGCCACCATGAAGGAGTGTTTTTCTGCACCTGGAAGTCATATACCAGGCCATCTGTCCACCAGCTGAAGCTCAACAGAAGATGGGTGTTGCAACAAGACAACGACCCAAAGCATAGAAGTAAATCAACAACAGAATGGCTTAAACAGAAGAAAATACGCCTTCTGGAGTGGCCCAGTCAGAGTCCTGACCTCAACCCGATTGAAATGCTGTGTCATGACCTCAAGAAAGCGATTCACACTAGACATCCCAAGAATATTGCTGAACTGAAACAGTTCTGTAAAGAGGAATGGTCAAGAATTACTCCTGACCGTTGTGCACGTCTGATCTGCAACTACATGAAACATTTGGTTGAAGGTATTGCTGCCAAAGGAGGTGCAGCCAGTTATTAAATCCAAGGGTTCACATACTTTTTCAACCTGCACTGTGAATGTTTACATGGTGTGTTCAATAAAAACATGGTAACATTTAATTCTTTGTGTGTTATTAGTTTAAGCAGACTGTGATTGTCTATTGTTGTGACTTAGATGAAGATCAGATCACATTTTATGACCAATTTGTGCAGAAATCCATATCATTCCAAAAGGGTTCACATACTTATTTTTGCAACTGTATCATCCATCAACCAATTCCCACCCCCGGCATGCATACACACCACAGGTCTCCATATCTTCTGCTGACAGGCATCACTCCCAGCTTTATCCTACACCCTAATTGACAGACGTTATTCCATAGTCACTTTTTATCCCCCATCCCCCCAACATCCCTCCATGGTAATTCCACAGACACCACCACTGAACGACATCCTTCCTGACTCACCTCCACCCACAGACATTCCCCACACTGTCATACCCTCCACACTCCTCTCCTGTACATACTGTATTCCTCCGCACTCCTCTCCTGTACATACTACCCACTGTCATACCCTCCGCACTCCTCTCCTGTACATACTACCCACTGTCATACCCTCCAAACTCCTCTCCTGTACATACTACCCACTGTCATACCCTCCGCACTCCTCTCCTGTACATACTACCCACGGTGATACCCTCCACACTCTTCTCCTGTACATACTACCCACTGTCATACCCTCCACACTCCTCTCCTGTACATACTCCTGTACATACTACCCACTGTCATACCCTCCACACTCCTCTTCTGTACATACTACCCACTGGCATACCCTCCACACTCCTCTCCTGTACATACTACCCACTGTCATACCCTCCGCACTCCTCTCCTGTACATACTACCCACTGTCATACCCTCCACACTTCTCTCCTATACATACTACCCACTGTCATACCCTCCGCACTCCTCTCCTGTGCATACTGTCATACCCTCCGCACTCCTCTCCTGTACATACTACCCACGGTCATACCCTCCACACTCTTCTCCTGTACATATTACCCACTGTTATACCCTCCACACTCCTCTCCTGTACATACTACCCACTGTCATACCCTCCGCACTCCTCTCCTGTACATACTACCCACGGTCATACCCTCCACACTCTTCTCCTGTACATACTACCCACTGTCATACCCTCCGCACTCCTCTCCTGTACATACTACCCACTGTCATACCCTCCATACTCCTCTCCTGTACATACTACCTACTGGCATACCCTCCACACTCCTCTCCTGTACATACTACTCACTGTCATACCCTCCACACTCTTCTCCTGTACATACTACCCACTGTCATACCCTCCGCACTCCTCTCCTGTACATACTACCCACTGTCATACCCTCCATACTCCTCTCCTGTACATACTACCTACTGGCATACCCTCCACACTCCTCTCCTGTACATACTACTCACTGTCATACCCTCTGCACTCCTCTCCTGTACATACTACCCACTGTCATACCCTCCGCACTCCTCTCCTGTACATACTACCCACTGTCATACCCTCAGCACTCCTGTACATACTGCCCACTGTCATACACTCCTCCTCTCCTGCAAACACGTGTGTTATAACTTCGGGGTGCACACCCTATAATAGGCTGCGCACACCTATGGCCTGTCACTCAGCCACAGACAGAGCAGCCTGAGCGGCTGAATGAAGTACGGCCGTGGCAGCCGCTCGGGCTGCTCTGTCTGCGGCTGAGCGACAGGCGAATGTGATGACGTCCTCGCCAGGGAATGCCAGTCTGTGCGAGGTGGAGGACTGTAACAAAGTTCCGCCTCCTAGATAGATGGAACACTGATCCAATGATACATTAAATCAGTGTGACGTGTATCATAGGAGGCAGGAATTTGTTACAGTTGCTGCCGGGATATTCAAAGTGAATCTGTTTCAGAGCTCTGTGTGATCAGGCTGTATTCCATGGGCACAGGTAAGGCTGTATGGGGGAAGGGGGGGGTGGTCGGTGGTCGGTGCCGGCGCGAAGCGTCATCTACTGCCACTCAATGGATATTTTCTCTTTTTCAGACCATTCTCTGTAAGCCATAGAGATAGTTGGGCGTGAAAATCCAAGAAGATCCGCAGTTTTTTAAATACTCAGACCAGCCCGTCTGACACCAACAACAATGCCATGTTCAAAGTCACTTAAATCCCCTTTCTTCTCCATTCTGGTGCTCGGTTTGAACTTCAGCAAGTCGTCTTCACCACATCTAGATGCCTAATAGCATTGAGTTGCTGCCATGTGATTGGCTGATTATTTGTATTACCAAGCATCTGAACAGCTGTACCTAATAAAGTGCATAGCTCCCAATTGTCCCTGATTTCAAAGGACTGTCCCTGATTTGGAACAATGTCCCTTTGTCCCTCATTCCTCCTCATTTGTCCCTCATTTTGGTCTGATCTATCCAGCGGTATATAAAATGCACCTTTCATCTGATTTCTAAATTGCTGCATTTGTAAATTCCAAAAGCCAATATAAAGGAATATAAGTGGTAAAAAAAGCACTTGTGGGTTTACCCAATCTTGTTTTTTTGTACAATTCACCTTTAAGGGGGCGTGGCAAGGGGTGTGTCCTATGCCTGCATACTTTTGCTGACAGGTGTCCCTCATTCCCATCTCAGAAAGTTGGGAGGTATGTAAAGTGGCTGGTAGTCTGAGTGGTTACCTGTGTACAGGGATGGATGAGAAGCCTGTGGCCAGGACCACGTATTCCTCCCTTTCACACGGACGGATAGAATGTTGCTTTTAGCTGCGGACTTTCTAGTTTTCTACCGCAGCTAAAAGCACACAATGCTTTCCTATAGCCCCATTCACACACAGCGTTTAGCTGCGATTTCGTTATATGCGGTTCGGTGCGAATAGAAAAAATAAAATTGAATGCATCCAGGTGCGATGTAGCGCAGCTATATGCATATAACTGCAGGTAATCGCAGTGCACCGTGTCAGCTGCGGATAGCAGCGTGAACAAAAGAAAAAAACAACAGGAAGCACATCAAATTAAAAATGGTTGCTATGGGGATGACAATAATGGCCAACCGCAGCTAAACGCAGCCGCATGTAAACACACGTAAACGCAGCTAATCGCAGCTGATCGCTGTGCCTGGGGTCTTGAATTTCAAAAGAAAGAAACATGCTTTTAACTGCGGCAGAACAGCCGCCCGTGTGAAAGGGGCCTAAGGCACATGAGCAGTTACATCCGTACAGCTGCCGCATCTGTTGGCCTGTCATTAATTTGTACAGACCGACAGCTGTGTCTGTATGCAAACAACTGTGACAGAGACTCCGAAGAACAGAAATTATTCATAGAAAAATAGATCACAAGGCTAGCATGTCTTCCCAGAACAGGCACTCATCATATCTTATATTTTTAACCAACATAAGACTTTCATCTAATTTATATAGATATATATGTGTGAATTTTAAGGAACAAGT
The DNA here is from genome assembly GCA_029206835.1 of Rana muscosa. Taxonomy (NCBI): domain Eukaryota; kingdom Metazoa; phylum Chordata; class Amphibia; order Anura; family Ranidae; genus Rana; species Rana muscosa. Next base: position 686,262,869 of record CM055117.1, on the reverse strand, counting down.
GATTTTTAACACAAAGAAAAGTTCCAGCTTCAATCATTTCCTAGTGCCAGAATCAAACATGGCCGCTTCCAGCACACGTGTCTCAGAGTAATGACGGATGTGATTGTCGCCCAGCCAGTGACGTCCAGCCTGGAAGGCGGAGCTGATTGTTGCAGCGTGTTCTGGTGGTGGCGGAGGTGTAGTTGCTGCTCCGGGTGTGTTGGGATGGCGGTGTACCATGACGAGGTGGAGATCGAGGACTTCGAGTATGACGAGGATACGGAGATGTATTATTACCCCTGTCCGTGCGGGGATAAGTTCGCCATCTCTAAGGTATGATGAGCAGGGCTGGCCACAGATGAGAGACTAGGTACACACCACGTGTCACATGACTCACAGCATCAGTGGGAGGGGACAGGTGACACATGGGGCGTGTCCTGTCATTTCTTATACAATCTATGCATGGCTCTGAGGTCAGTTCATCTTTATAGTAAGTTTTGCTGTACCGCCTATAGTAGACAAAGCTTTATTTAAATGACACACCTGTTCCATGAAGTAGTAGAATTGTAGGTGAGGAGTGCCATCTTGTACATAAGCTGTGGGGATATGGTACGTTGAGTGCGCCCCCCCAAAGTCAACTCTAGCGATTTGAAATGCGTGTTTTTTTTGCACAACATGCATAGAGAAGCCTATTGATGTCAATGGGCTACCCTACTCATGACAAACGCCGCTAAGTAACTCCTAAAACATTTTTTTTGCTATTCTGGTTTGCGTTTTTTGCTACATTGGTTGCTCTTTCTTGCGTGTGGGAAAAATGCGCAATTGCTTCCTGTGTTTGATGTGCCGTTAACAATGGCACCACAAGCGTCACGCACATTCCCAGAATGCACAGATGTCAATGGAGCTTAAGAAGTGTGGAGGTTCTGTATTGCTCGTCTGCACATGCTCAGTGGGCTCTCCACCCATCCACGAATGTGCAGTGCTCTCATCCTCCTTGTCACAACAGAGCAGTACTAATTTGTGGCTGAGCAGTACAGCAGCTCCGCACTCCTTCCTGTGATGATGGAGGCACGCTCAACATGCCATCCAGCCTATCTTCTATGCAGGACGCCACTCAGAATACTACTCTTGGCCAGGCTTTACGGAAGCCGCGGTTGGCCAACAGGTATGTCATTCAGCCTCCTGATCACATTGACTGCGGCTTTGAAATTGTGCGACTTCATCTGAAAGTGCACCATTTCAAAGCTGCATGTCATTGCGACTTTGAAGACATCCCCAAAAGTAGTGCACTTTTTCAAATCGATGCAGGACCGCAAAGTTAGCATTGCGCTGATTGAAACCGTGCAATTGCTGGCAATAGGACATCAAATCGCATGACAAGTCGCTCCAATGTGAACAGAGGCTTAAAGGAAGCTCAATTTGTCAACATTACACCATTGTTTATAAATTATTGGCGCCCCTTGACTGCACTGCAGATTTTATTATAACAGTGAGATAACTCTTTAACCACTTAAAGACCAGCCGCCGCAGTTGTACTGCGGCAGGTTGGCTCTATTACGCGAGTCATTGTACGTTGCTTCATGTAATAGATATAGCAGGCTCTGGATCCCGTGCCCATGGCCGGCGGGCGTGATGTCCATCGGTCATCCGTAATCGCTCTCCACAGAGGCAGAACGGGGATCTGCGAGTGTAAACACAGCGGATACCCGTTCTGACAGGAGTGCTGAGAGTGATCGTCTGTTCCGAGTGATTAGGAACAGCAATCTCTCTCCTTCAGTCAGGCCAGCCCCCATACAGTTAGAAACGCCTCCCAGGGAACACATTTAGCCCCCTAGTGTTAACCCCTTCCCCCGCCAGTGACATTTATACAGTAATCCATGCATTTTTATAGCACTGATCGCTGTAAATGTCACTGGTCCCAAAAAAGTGTCCAATCTGTCCGTCGCAATGTCACAGCCCCGCTAAATATCACAGATCGCCGCCATTACTAGTAAAAATAAAAAAATGCCATAAATCTATCCCCTATTTTGTAGACCTTATAACTTTTGCACAAACCAATCAATATACGCTTATTACGATTTTATTTTTAGGTTCAATACGTTTTTATTGTTTTAACAAGCTTATAGACATAAGAAGCAAAAAACAGGATCAGGCGCCCGACAAGGGGCGACCCGTATTGCGATTTTATTTTACCAAAAATATGTAGAATAAATATTGGCCTAAACTGAGGAAGAAATTTTAGTTTTTTATATATATTTTTTGGGGATATTTATTATAGTAAAAAATAATTTTTTCTTTTTTCAAAATTGTCTTTTTTTTTTTTGTTTAGTTTATAGCGCAAAAAATAAAAACCACAGAGGTGATCAAATACCACCAAAAGAAAGCACGATTTGTGGTAAAAAAAAAAGGACGTTAATTTTGTTTGGGTACAGCGTCGCATGACTGCGCAATTGTCAGGTAAAGCGACGCAGTGCCGTATTGCAGCAAAAAATGGCCTGGTCATTAAGGGGGTAAATCCTTCCGGTCCTTAAGTAGTTAAAGTGACACTAAATGATATCTTTATTCCCCAAAAATAGTTCATACACATCTACTACATAATGGCCCTGTAATCTATTTTTCATAAATGCGTTTCTTGCTTTCTTATGTGCAGTGGCGTCTCCAGCTTTCATATTTAGGGGGGGGACAGGGACAAAAGTAGGGGGGCCAACTATAAAATGCAATTATATATCTCCTGGGGCCCTTTACTATGATCCCACAATGGGCCCTTTCACATGTTCTGCAGTGAGCTCCCTTCCTACTATACTGGGGCCCCACCAGGGTGGCAGAAAACAAGAGATATATGTCACCAGCACACCAAGAAAATATAAGGATCCAAAGCAGTGGGAGAACTATCAGGGTTTGCAAAGGTTGTCTTGCCACCGGGCCCTGGTGTTCTGCCACTGTGGGGTTCCCCAGCTGTCCTGTTCCTGTTATTGACAGCGCTGGTCTGGCATCTGTCTCCTTGGTACTGGCGGCAGTCTTTTAGGACTTTGTGCTGGTGACATTATGCGTGCATGTAGGGGAAGGCTGGCACTATTGGTTATAGAAAGCCGAGCCCCCAGCTGGTCACCTAGCAGCAGTAATGCTGTATAACCACCTCTGTTGACATGTTGATCGGGATGTGATCCAGGTGATGCTCCCAATCAGATCTAATAAACACAGTATTAGCATCAAGAGTACAACCACATATATATAATCAACCGTATGTTCAGCAGCCATGTGGGCTCTATGCCTGTAAAGTGTGGGCTTTGATCAATAAAATCACTGATATTTAACACTAGGATTTGACTAGGAGCATCATCTGGATTGCATCACGATCAGCATGTCAGAGAAGGCTCCACTGCTGCTAAGCAACCTGCAGGGAGCTCAACTGTCTACAACCAATAGAGATGGGCTCGGGTGTGTTTTAAAACCCACATGCCCGATTCCGCCAGGAAGCCGACACTCCACAGTGCTAATCACAGCCAGTGAGACATTTCCTGATCTGTGGAGCTGCGGACCGGGAAATGTCTCATTGCCTGTGATTAGCGCTGTGCAGTGTGGGCTTCCTGGCAGGCTCAGGCATGTGGAATTTTGAACATGCCCAGCCCATCTTTAACAACAAATTGTGCTGGCCCTCCTGTACATCAGCCCCATAAAGTAACCAGCACTGGGTTCCAAAGTGCTGCCGCCGCTGCCATGGAGACAGAGACAAGCGCTGTGAATAGCCGGGACAGGACAGCAACTCTGGTTGTTCCAGCACTGGTCCACACTGGGAACATTCCCCCATCCACCTATAATGTGTAGATGGTGTAGCGGGTACTTGAATTTAGGGGAAGCATCTGGGTGGTAGTGTAACCCAGATGCCTTGATTGTTAGGAAATTCAAGGTTCCCTTTGTGAATCTTGGAGGACTCTGGTGGTGTGAAGTTCCCGCCGGCCTATAGGTGGCGTTGTTGCCTTGGATCAGGGTTTTGCTCGCACCGCAAGACTGTACCTTTTTGTCCTCCCCTGGAGCTGGTACAGCGGGGCGGGGAACCCGCTGTGGCGCAAAGGGAGAGGTCATAAAAGGGGCGGACGCCCTGATCACAGGGTTAGAGTCCGGAGCCAGAAGATGCGGCCGCACCCAGGCACCTTCAGGTTGGGTGCTGGCGTTCCGGTGTTCCAGGCCTAGGTGCCCTTGACCTGGCTGGAGCGGAGATGGAGTCCATCTCAGGCACCTTTAGCCTGGGGTGAGGTACTATGGCGGATCACTGGGGCTCAGTACCTTCGACTGAGTTCCGCGAGGGTGAAGGAATCCGAGGGGGCCCTAACTCCTTGGGTACCCGTGTCTGAGTTCGTGAGGACTGGTGTGCAGTAACTTCTCTGAAGAGTCCGGCGCAGCATCGCTGGTGACGGAGAGGCCTCTATTTCTCCCTTGGACGGATTTCTTCCTCTGACAGGGGCAGAGTGAGCGAAGGTAATTCATGTTCTACATCACCTAGTCAGTGGCAGTGACTATTTGCCGCTGGTGACAGCACAGTGGTCAGCAGCAGAAGGGAAAGGATTGTGCCTCGATCTGTCCCCATTTTCCAAAGTAAAGAAACTGTTTTATTGCTTGGCAAGAAGAATAAAACTGAGTTGGACCTATTCACTGTGTGGAACTCTGGTTACTAGGAGCAAAGGAGTCAGGAACGAAGTACTGGACTTGACTCTAGGACACCTACACAAAACCCAATTTGCTGGCCTTCACCTCTTAGCTATGGAGGACATGGGCCGTGGTGTGTCTTATCTCTCTCTCCCAGGTACCCCTAGACAACAGCCAAATAACCGATAGAGAGAGAGGGGAGACCCCGCTACAGGGGAATTGGATCATTTTCCTTTTTTTTTTCATTCAACCTAATAGTTGAATGAAAAAACGTGATCAATGTATGGGCTGCCTAAGAGCTAAGACCAGCCATAGACGGTTCGAATCTCAGCCAGTTCCTGCTGAACCAGCTGAGATTTAAACTATTAATGAGCAGATTCTCTTATGATTATCACTAGTGATTGCTATAGCCACTAGTGATAATCACTGTTTGTCGGGAGAATACAGTTGCTGGGCAGGAGGGATATTCCCCTGTCAGCACTGTCTGTGTTGATGGGGGGAATTATGCAAGTTTCTTTCCTGCAATCTGTGGATGCAGGAAAGAAATGTGCACTGTATATTACCTGCCTAACTGAAAGTGAAAGTAAATTGTGAATGTCTTGAAAGTACAGGAGAGGGGGAGGGAGACAGATGGGGGAGAGAAGGGATGGAGATAATGCAGTTCAGTGATTAGTGTACTGCAGTGCACACACTTACCCACGGTCCAGGCTAGAATCTCAGGCATCATTCACACAGCCAGGAATGCTGCTGATTTTCATATTTCCCGCCCACACATCCCCTCTCTTCAGATACAGCTCGCCGGGATAGTGTGGGCAGGACTGGAAGGAGGAGGAGGAGCTGTATTCCTCCCTGCTCGTATGTGAGGAGAGTGAGGGGGGGGTGGCTGGGCTGTGAAAGAGTGTCATAGACTGACACTCGGCTCAGCTTGCAGTCACCATTCTCGGAATTTACAGGCTGGTTCTACTGTCCTAAGGACGGGAGAAATCAGTCTGTTTTTTCAGTAACTGAGATGAAGGCTTGGCCCCCCCTCCCACAGTGCTCGTGGAGTCCTTCCTGCAACTCGCTCTTCTCCGTGACAATGAGGATGCGGGGAAAGGAGCAGATCGGGCGGCTGTGGTTGTGTGAGCGCTCGCATTATGCAGTGTCAGCGAGCAGAGGGAGGGGGGAGGAATCCCCCGCAGGAGCTGACTGGGGACGCTCTCCCTCTCAGGAGAGACTGTTACCCCAGCAGCAGCCCGAGCGGAAAAAAAAATGCAAAAAAAAAAAATGTTTTTTTTTTTTTGGTGGGGCACAGCATAATGTTGGGGGGGGGGCAGGGCCCCCTCTGGTCCCCCCCTAGGGACGCCATTGCTTATGTGAGCTCCTGAGCCCTCTCCCTTTTCCCCTTATGTCTGTTTTTTGGGGAAAAAACAAGTTCGTTGCACTGACCAGAACCAAGAAATATGTAGCCTTCATTAGTGTGTAACACAGATTTCTCTAGCCAAAGAAAACCTTTCACAACCTGACGCACGTTAACCCTGTTTTGTCTGGTAGATTTTAGCGACTGGTGACGTTTCTAACGCTTGGGTTGTCAATATTATTTTTTTTGCAGGAAGATCTGGAAAATGGTGAAGAAGTTGCAACATGTCCTAGCTGTTCATTACTTGTCAGAGTCATCTATGATAAGGTAGGTCCCACTCCGCTCATTGGGTCAGAGCTTTTCATGCCACTTTTTTTCTTTTTTTTTTTTACCTTGATTTATACAGCAATAGCATCCCTTACTGAGCTGATAATGGCCGCATTATTACAGTGCAAATGAAAAAATGCTGTTTTCCAGCAGGATCTAATCCTGTTAGGTTGGACCCTGTTCTTCCAACAGAACATTGCGCATTTCATTTTTGCTTAGAAATTCTTCTAAATGCTTTTCCTGCCGACTTCACACTGATGCAGCAATCATTTATGGATCCAAATGCTGCAGTTCTCCTAAAAAAAATAGTTAGAATAAAAGCTCTCCCCTAGTCTACAGGATGAGGGTACTTGCTTCTCAAATCTTAAAGATGGAATTAAATCACCAAATCCATAAGATTGAATTAAAGTAGAACCAAAGGCCGGACTTTATATTTGTTTTGGATATAGTGGAGATGGATTAGAACACATGTCAGGTTTGTTGTCTGTGCCCCCATTAGGGAGATTCACCCTCTTTATGTGTCCTGTTTACCATTAAAAGTAAAAGAAAATCCCAAATTTTTGGGTTGTCCCCAGAAAAGTAATAGAGGGGAAAGCTTTCAATGGGAACACCAGATCTGGGCACCTGGGGGTTCCCAAGGGTTTCCCTTAATTTGCAGGGTTTTTCTCACTTCCTGTTTGGCTATGGGACAGGAAGCAAAAATAAATCTCCCCAAATGGGACACAGATGGCAAAAAAAACTGATAGGGGTTATAACCCTCCCTTACTCTGTCCAAAATGGAGTGATGCATCATATCTTGCACAGATGGGGGCCAATAAACCCTATACGGCTTTATGCTGGAATACATCGCCTTTAATTTATCTGTCCTACACTGATTCAAACACACAGCTTAGCTCGACTTTACTATTTTACCATCTTCTCCAAACCGTACATGGCCATTACTCCTCTACATACTTCATATTAAATCTGTAGGAGATAGAATAAGCAATACAAGCCTGACATGTTTTAGACTAAATGTTCCTTACTGACAATTTTTTGAGTCAAGTGAAAAAATCGCAACAATATATACCCTACATTTCCCATACCTTCCTGTATACAGGTTAAACAAAACGTACATCAAACAAATAAAAAAAGATTTCTAAGCTCAAACTTACCAACCAGCCAGCGACCAACCAAATTGACCTGTTCAACAATATGCGTTAAGAACAGGGGTTTAGTCTGCACACATTTGAAAATACAGTAAAACCTTGATTTGAGAGCGTTTTGCAAGACGAGCAAAATTTTTAAATAAATTTTGACTTGATATACAAGCGATGTCTTGATATACAAGTAGCGTCATGTCACAACTGAGTATAAAAGAGAAGAGAGGAGCCTCTAAGTGTAGCAATATGGTTACATTTAATGAAGGTACAACATTTAGCAACTCACATGATTGATGATTAAAAGAGGCACATCTAAGTATGCAGGCATCCAGAGTAAAGCTGTCCACATAGACCATCCTCAACAACCACCATTAACGTCATCCTTTCCACGCTGCGCTCCACAAGCGGTTTAGGCCTTGCTTTCAGATCGTTCTACTGCAGGGTAGTCTTCCCGGTCAGGATTGCAGACTGACAGCGATGAGAGCTGGCGGTGCGAAGGGCGGTCTATGTGGACAGCTTTACCGTGGATGTCTGCATACTTAGATGTGTCTCTTTTATTCATCGACCATGTGAGTTGCTAAATTTTGTACCTTCATTAAATGTAACCATATTGCTACACTTCGAAGCGCCTCTGTACTCTTTTATACTCTGTAGTTCCTCCTGGATTTTGCTTCTAATCCCCTTGTGGAGGCTGCCATTTGTGGATGGACATTTTATGGTTACACAACCTATAACATTGCTATATTCTTTTTATATGGAATATAGACTGAAGGACTTGTTAATAGATAATTTGTTCCACAACCATTTGAGTTTCCATTATTTCCTTTGGGGAAATTCGCTTTGACATACAAGTGCTTTGGATTACAAGCATGTTTCCAGAATGAATTATGCTTGCAATTCAATGTTTTACTGTACATGGGTAAGCTACAGGCCCCGTCAAGGCACTTTGCATACTGTAGTCTCTAACTCTAACTTCTGGGCTTCCACAATGGGCGTACATGCATTTTAATAGATAGGCAGAGGGCAGGTGAGCCTGGAAGGAGCCAACTCCTCCTTAAAGGTACAGGGGTAAATTGGACACCCTGCACAAAGCACTATGGCTGCAAAGATGTCAGTGCATTTCCTGACCAATATAATCAAAAATACAAACAAGTGGCCACTGTCCCCGCCTATAACTGGTCTATTGCAGCAAGGAGCCCTGGAAGGGTGACGTATGCCAAACAAATACAAAGATTTCCAAGCCCAACTTACCAACCATGTACTCCCATTGTGGAGGCCCAGAAGTTAGGGATAGAGCTGCATGATTAATCATTTAAGAATCAAGATCGCAATTCGTTTTTTTTTTCCCCCCTCGAGATCTTAACAAAGCATTTTGATTCTGTGCAGTGTTTTCTGCTCAAGCCGACAGCTGAAAAAACAAACTAAAAACAGGCAGTCTGCCAAGTTTCACAACATTCCTCAGCCAGCTAACTATAAACATTGTAACATTTTGTACTTTAGCTCAAAGGAATGAACTTAGGTCTGTAAATGAAGGCAGTTTAACCACTTAAAGACTAAACCCTTTTCTGAAATTGGTTAGTTTTAAAATCAAGTTAAAATCATAATTTTTTGCTAGAATAAAACTTGGAACCCCCAAACATTATATATCTTTTTTTTTTTTTTTTTTATCAGAGACCCTAGAGAATAAAATGGCGGTTGTTGCAATATTTTATGTCACACTGTATTTGCACAGCGGTCTTTCAAATGCAATTTTTTGGAAAAGAAAAAACACTTTTAAAGAATTAAAAAAAAACTATAATGTATAATATGAAAGATGATGTTACGGCGCGAGAATCGTGAGAGATCTTTGTTCTAAGCAAAAAAATCATGATTCTCATTTTGGCCAGAATTGTGCAGCTCTAGTTAGGGACTACAGAAAACAGGGTGCCTTGACTGTAGCTTACGCTTGTATTTGCATAAGTGTGCAGACTAAACCCCTGTTCTTAACGCATATTGTTAGACAAGTCAATTCAGTTGGTGGCTGGTTGGTTGGTAAGTTTGAGCTTGGAAATCTTTTTGTATTTCTTTGACATGTGTCACCCTTCCAGTGCTTTCTTGCTGCAAAGACCAGTTATAGGTGGGGGCAGTGGCCATTTGTTTGCAAACGAAACTTACAGAATGAAGTATGCCTATACCACAGGGCTCGACAAAACCCAGGTACCAGGTCGCAATGGCAAAAGGAAAATGCGTCCTGGCGCCTGGGCTACATGGCAGCAGCTGGGACATGGCACCGCTGTAGGTATGCAGACTTCAGCCTGGGCTGACCAAAATTGAGGCCGCGGCTTTGTGACCTACTGGAGAGAAAATGCACGCTTTCTGCAACCAAGCGCCCTCTGGTGGACGGTGCTGTGATGAGCGCAGCTTGCTCTTACTGCCTCCGACATCATCTTCCCAGTCAGGTCGCGGCAGGAGAGAGAAGAGGTGAGTGGACACATCCACATATTGGACAGCACCCCCCGGTCCTCTACTCGCAAGAGACAGAAGAGATGACACTTGTGACACTTTCAAATATTCGACACCACCCATATCTGCCCCCCCCCCCCCCCCCCCATGCCTAAAGCAGTGTAAGGGGCCCCAAAATCATGTGCAGCCTATCAGTGGGAGAGAGAAGAGGTGAGTGGACACATGCACATATTCAGCAGCACCCTCCCCTCCCCCCCGGTCCTCTACTCGCGGCGGCAGGAGACAGAAGAGATGACACTTTCACATATTCAGCAGCACCCCTCCCCCAGGTTCTCTGCAGGGGGCCCATGCCTAAAACATTTTGGGGCCGCTTACACTGCATGTGCAGCCTATCAGCGCACATAAGTGAAGGAGAAAAATAACTTATTTGCAAAATCTTATAACAAACAAAAACAAAACAAGTTTTGTCTCTTTAACCACTTAAGCCCCGGACCATTTGGTAGCTAAAGGACCAGAGATGAATTCAGAATTTTGCACTGCGCTGCTTTAACTGTAAATTGTGCAGACATGCAATGTTGTACCCAAACGAAATTTGCGTCCTTTTCTTCCCACAAATAGAGCTTTCTTTTAATGGTATTTGATTTGCCTCTGCGATTTTTTTATTTTTTGCGATTTAAACGGAAAAAGACCGAAAATTTTGAAAAAAAATGATATTTTCTAGTTTTTGTTATAAGAAAAATCGAATAAACTCAATTTTAGTCATACATTTAGGCTAAAATGTATTCAGCCACATGTCTTTAGTAAAAAAAATGTCAATAAGCGTATATTTATTGGTTTGCGCAAAAGTTATAGCGTTTACAAACTAGGGTACATTTTCTGGAATTTACACAGCTTTAAATTTATGACTGCCTATCTCATTTCTTGAGGTGCTAAAATGGCAGGGCAGTACAAAACCCCCCCAAATGACCCCATTTTAGAAAGTGATTGAATAATGACAAAAAAAATAAAAAATTTACAAAAAGTTGTCACTAAATGATATATTGCTCACACATGCCATGGTTATATGTGGAATTGCACCCCAAAATAAAATTTGCTGCTTCTCCTGAGTACGGGGATACCACATGTGTGGGACTTTTTAGGAGCCTACCCACGTACGGGACCCCGGAAACCAAGCACCGCCTTCAGGATTTCTAAGGGCGCAAATTTTTGATTTCACCCCTCACTACCTATCACAGTTTCGAAGGCCATAAAATGCCAAAATAGCACAAAACCCCCCCAAATGACCCCATTTTAGAAAGTAGACACCCCAAGGAAATTGCTGAGAGGCCTGTTGAGCCCATTGAATATATTTTTTTTTTGTCCCAAGTGATTGAATAATGACAAAAAAAAATAAAAAATTACAAAAAGTTGTGACTAAATGATATATTGCTCACACATGCCATGGTTATATGTGGAATTGCACCCCAAAATACATTCTGCTGCTTCTCCTGAGTACGGGGATACCACATGTGTGGGACTTTTTAGGAGCCTAGCCGCATACGGGACCCCGAAAACCAATTACCGCCTTCAGGTTTTTTAGGCACAAATTTTTGATTTCACTCCTCACTACCTATCACAGTTTCGAAGGCCATAAAATGCCAAAATGGCACAAAACCCCCCCAAATGACCCCATTTTGGAAAGTAGACACCCCAAACTGTTTGCTGAGAGGCATGGTGAGTATTTTAAAGCTCTCATTTGTTTTTGAAAATGAAGAAAGAAATTTTTTTTTATTTTTTTTTAATTTTCAAAACTTTGTGACAAAAAGCGAGATCTGCAAAATACTCACAATACCTCTCAGCAAATAGCTTGGGGTGTCTAATTTCCAAAATGGGGTCATTTGGGGGGGTTTGTGCCATCTGGGCATTCCATGGCCTCCGAAACTGTGATAGGCAGTGAGAAGTGAAATCAAAAATTTACACCCTTAGAAAGCCTGAAGGCGGTGATTGGTTTTTGGGGTCCCGTACGCGGCTAGGCTCCCAAAAAGTCTCACACATGTGGTATCCCCGTACTCAGGAGAAGCAACAGAATGTATTTTGGGGTGTAATTCCACATATGCCCATGGCATGTTTGAGCAATATATCATTTAGTGACAACTTTGTGCAAAAAAAATTGTCTTTTTTCCGCAACTTGTGTCAACATATAAAATATTCCATGGACTCGACATGCCTCTCAGTATATAGCTTGGGGTGTCTACTTTCCAAAATGGGGTCATTTGGGGGGGTTTTGAACTGTTCTGGCATTTTATACACAACATTAGGAAGCTTACATCCACTCTTCTAACCACTTGAAGACAAAGCCCTTTTTGACACTTTTTGTTTACATGAAAACATTTTTTTTTTTTTGCAGGAAAATTATGTTGAACCCCCAAACATTATATATATATATATATATATATATATATATATATATATATATATATATATTTTAAAGCAAAGGCCCTACAGAATAAAATGGTGGGTGTTGCATTTTTTTTTTCTACACAGTATTTGTGCAGCGATTTTTCAAACGCATTTTTTGGGGAAAAAATACACTTTTTTTTTCATTTTAATGCACTAAAACACACTATATTGCCCAAATGTTTGATGAAATAAAAAAGATGATCTTAGGCCGAGTACATAGATACCAAACACGACATGCTTTAAAATTTCGCACAAACGCGCATTGGCGACAAACTACATACATTTTTAAAAGCCTTTAAAAGCCTTTACAGGTTACCCCGTTAGCTTTACAGAGGAGGTCTACTGCTAAAATTACTGCCCTCGATCTGACCTTCGCGGTGATACCTCACATGCATGGTGCAATTGCTGTTTACATATGACGCCAGACCGACGCTTGCGTTCGCCATTGGGCAAGAGCAGGGCAGGACAGGGGTGCTTTTTTTTTTTTTTTTTTTTTTATTATTAATTTTGCTTTTTTATTTTATTTTTAAATTGTTCCTTCCATATTTTTTTTTTTTGTTATTTTAGGGAATGTAAATATCCCCTATGATAGCAATAGGTAGTGACAGGTACTCTTTTTTTGAAAAAACTGGGGTCTAGACCCTAGATCATGGATATGCAATTAGCGGACCTCCAGCTGTTGCAAAACTACAAGTCCCATCATGCCTCTGCCTCTGGGTGTCATGCTTGTTGCTGTCAGAGTCTCGCTATGCCTCATGGGACTTGTAGTTTGGCAACAGCTGGAGGTCTGCTAATTGCATATCCCTGCCCTAGATCTTTCCTCTGCCCTCAAAGCATCTGACCACACCAAGATCGGTGTGATAAAATGCTTTCCCAATTTCCCAATGGCGCTTTTTATATCCAGGGGGGAGGTAATATTCCCTCCCACTGCTTGTAAAAGCAGTCCAGAGGCTAATTAGCCACTAGGATTGCTTTTACATGAAAGCCGGCCGCTGGCTGAAAAGAATGATACCAAGATGATACCTAAACCCGCAGGCATCAATCTGGTATAACCATTCAAAGTCCAGCAACATACCAGTACGTTGCTGGTCCTTGTTGGACATGTATTGTAATCTTTTTTTTCATGCATTCAGGTGGCTGAACGAAAAGAGATTGATCGGTGGGTATGCCCACCATTACAATACCACCCTTCATCCACCCACTTCTAATGATGGGCATACATGCACCATTTATATATGCCGAAGCATGGGGGCATCCTCCCGCAAAAAAGTTATGCCGCACACACGGTCTGACTTTTCCACGGGCAAGCCTCCATCGGAATTTCGACCGTATGTACGTGGCATTAGGAGCAAAATCACTCCTCCGCCCCTGCTGCCCCAATGCTTCGGCATATTTGCTTTTTTTTTTTAACTGTGGTGGTGAAATCACCTCCTACAGCACTGGAGTCGCAGGGATCAGGCCTGTCTCTGCGAACGCTGCAGTTATGTGTGTTGTGTTTTGTAAGTGACAGTGATCGATCGATACTGCACTTGGGTGGCCTGGGCTGGACCGAGGGGCAAAACGCAGGTGCTAGCAGGTATCTGGGCTGATCCCGCTAACACTGCATTTTTGGGAACCCTAAACTGCTGGGGACGCTAGTATAGATCTGATCAGATATTGATCTGTTCAGATACTATACCACTAAGGGAGGTGTATGCTTCACGCGTGGGTGTTAGCGTTACTGGCACTAACCTGACGCTGCCTGTGGTGTGACGCAGACCCTCTCTGACACTAAAACCTAATTGATATCACCCGCCGGGCGATCAGGGGGTTAAACCTTTATTGGGTTATATACGGCGGGTGCCCTGACACTATGAAAAGCAAACTAACTAACCAGCGTCACCCGTAACACTTATATGATGAGCACTGGTGAAAGGGTTAACTAGGGGCAATTAGGGGGTTAAAACCTTTATTAGATAATATATGGGGGTACCTGACGCTATAAAAACCTGCGGCGCACCTAAAAAAAATTACTGGCTACCGATCTGCATCACCGACGCTAAGACAGCAATCAGAAAAATGATCGCTTAGCGACAGTGGTGATAGGGGGTGAAAGGGTTACCTGGGGGGCAATCAAGGGGGTTAAACCTTTATTAGATAATTTATGGGGGTACCCGACGCTATAAAAACCTGCAGCGAACCTAAAAAAAATTACTGGGTACCGATCTGCATCACCGACGCTAAGACAGCGATCAGAAAAATGATCGCTTAGCGACGGCGGTGCTAGGGGGTGAAAGGGTTATCTGGGGGGTGATCAAGGGGTTAAACCTTTATTAGGGGGCTACACTGGACCTAAAACTAATTGTAGTGACACTTTTACAGTCACAAATGTCACTGATTGCAGTGATCAGTAAATAAATGGTCACTGCAATCAGTGACACTGTGACTGGGGGGTGATCTGGGGGGGGGCGATTTATGTGCCTATGTGTGCTGGTGTTAGTGTAGTGTTTGTGCACTAACCTTGATGTCTTCTCTTGTACGGCGCTCGGTATATGTGAGCGCCGCACTGGAGATGACATCACTTCCTCCTGCTTTCTCTGTCTGTGTGTACATTCCACAGACAGAGGGGGCATTTCCATTCGCCGGGAGCGATCGCGGGGGGGGTGGCCGGAATCGAACGGCCGTCCCCTCATGTCGGATCGCTCCCCAACGAATTCCGACCGCTCACTGTACAGAAGGGGGGTCCGATTGGACCCCCCAACTGTACAAAGGCAATCATGTATGCTCTATGTGATTGTGCCTGTCGGTGCCATTGTACCGACGTATATATACAGTGAGCGGTCGTTAAATATTCTAGCTTTTTCCGCTTAGGATCAGGCGTGAGCAATTCTTATTGCCCAACGGCCCAGAGATACAGTTCTCGGCGCTGGGCAGCTGATTTAAAAAAACTGGCTCCTAACTTTTTCAGTTGGCTCCTAGATTCTAAGCAAATTTGTCAAGCCCTGGCCCCTGCTATACCAGATAAGGGACAAAATGATCCAAAAAGCAACATATTCTATAGTGCATCATGTGGCAGTTACTAAATATCCTATTGTAAATGCCAAATAAATAACTAGCAACCTTTAGATCAGTGGTTCTCAACCTTACTAGTGCCGTGACCCCTTGATAAAATTTCCCAAGTTGTGGGGACCCCTAACAGTAAAATTATTTTCGTAGCATGGGATGTCAGCAACCAAGGCAAGACAGGTAATTTGTGCCCCTAACCCACGGACATTTAGCGCTCCCTGAGTCCCTTCTGTCCCTTGTACAGTATTAAATCCCCTTATGGTACATTTTAGGTTGTACCACTCTTTCTCTTTGTTCTCCTTTCTTTCCCTTTTATCTCTCTCTATCCTAATTTATTTTTTCCCCATTCCTCTCTCTAGCCATCTTTCTTGTTCTTTCTCTTAAGCCCTGTACACGCGATTGGATTTCCTATGGATTCAAATCCGATGGATTTTTCCATCGGAATTCCGATGAAGCTGACTTCCATCAGTCTTGCCTACACACCATCAGTCAAAAATCCGACCGTCCCAAACGCTGTGACGTAAAACACTCAGACGAGCCGAAAAAAATGAAGTTCAATGCTTCTGAGCATGCGTCGACTTGATTCTGAGCATGCTTGGGTTTTTTCTCCGATGGAGTTTCACACAGATGATCAGAATTTGCTATCGTTTTTTTTTCCATCGGATAAATTTAAAACACGTTCTATTTTTTCACACCAATGGAAAAAAGACCGATGGGGCCCATACACGATCGGTTTGTCCGATTAAAAAAGTCCATTGGACTGTTTTCATCGGTAAAACCGATCGTGTGTACAGGGCATTATTCTTTCTCTCCCTTTTTCTTTGTTCCTCCCCCTCTTTTCCTTTCCCTTCCATGTATTCTCTTGTTTTATTCCTTCTCTTACTCCTTGGTGGCGGGGGGGTGAGGGAATGGGATGAGTGGCAGTGCTGGGGGGAGTTCTGATCACCCAACTTGGGTGCTCTTGATCAAGGTCATCTGCTGATCTGAGAACTGTAGTGGGGACTTTTAATGGCAACTATAATCACAGGTAGTGTTACTCACTGTGTCTCCGGCTTCACCGTATCTCTGAAATTTGGTGTCTCGGGCAGTGACACCTATGCCGATATCAGGAGATAGGGTCTCCTCCAGCCTTTCCCACTTCACTTTCCTCACCAGTCAGCTGACTTCCAGTTTCTGCCCCCCAGCCATGCCATGAACTGAATGGGCAGAAAAGCTGGGAGAGCGGTGTGGGCTTCAGGAACATTCCAGTCCAGGATTCGGTGACCCCTGGCAAATCGTCATTTGACCCCTGAGGGGGTCCCGACCCCCCAGGTTGAGAACCACTGCTTTAGATTATGCATTAAGAAAGAACATTAGATGGCAGCAAACTACATAAAATATGTAAAAGTAAAGCTTGGGCTATCCAAATAGACTGTGTATCAATTCCAGTATATGTAAAATAAATAAGAGAAACTATCACCAGAGTGTATGTAAAGCCAAAACATATCTTTTAGTTTTAGGTAAAGTAGGGAAGGATTAAATCCCCTCAGTGTATTTTTTGTCTTTGTGTCCTGTTGGGGAGATTTCCCTACCTACAGTCCTGGATTTGCAACCGAAAGCGGGAGGAAGTCTCTACAAAGTCGGGGGAATTCCTCTTAGACATATTTTGAACAGGTATCCCCATTAGAAGACTTCTCTTGTTCTGGTGACAAGTGTAACATTTTGAACTTCCCTTTACTGTCTTTTACAGTGACAATACTAAGAATAACAAACGGCGATTTTACCCAGCAGGGACACAGACCGCAATAAAAAAAAAAAACCTGACACATTCTAATCCCTCCCTACTCTAGCCAATAAAATGTTTGACTAAATATATATATATATATATATATATATATATATATATATATATATATAATAATTGGATGTGGGTAGTCAGAGCTTTGCCTGTCATGAATCATTGGACTGTGATAAGAAGATTGGAGGCTGCTGTAGACATGTCCAGATACCTCCTAGGTTCCTGCACTTTCTACCTGAGCAGTTTTTTATCTTAATGACAGATTCTCCTTGAAGTAAATCTTTCATTGACCTAAAGCTTAAAATTAGTAAAAAGCCTGTAAAAGTACGATATTAACCCCTTGGCACCATCTGCACACAAATATGTGGCCTCTTGGCACCTGGTCTCTGGCACCAAGAGGACGCATATTTGTGTGACTTGTGATCAATACAGCTGTGCCGGGGGCATGCTCCCAGCACAGTTACCGGCGCCTAACCAAAAGTTACCAATCCCAAGCAGCCAATCACGGCGGTCACGTGTTCTTAAGCCCCACCCTGCCTCCCGGCAACCTAATTAACTTAAAGGGCCAGGAGGCGCTGGTGTGAAGAGGTTAAAACGTATGTCAAAGTATAAAAAGGTACGATGCTTACACCCACACTATTGAAGTCCTCATATTATAATCATAAGTCACAATGTGCCACTAATTATGTGACAACAACTTCTGTGTGTGTGGGGGAGGGGGGGGGGGGGGTCATGAATCTCTGGTGAGTGTACATTGCAGACTTTCTCTGAGCACAAGTGGTGTGAAGAATGAGGATTTACTGCTAACTGTGAACAATTGGCTATTTCTTCAATCACATTATGGTGCTGAGATTTGTGCACTAAAGGACTTTTTTGGTCACATAATTGATTTTGTGGTACATTGTTACTAATGATTATAATATGAGGACTTTAATAGTGTGGGTGTAAGCGTACCTTTTTATACTTTGATATATTGCACAGTGGAAGCCTTCACTTAAAGTGGCAGCTACACTAATATTTAAATTGTGTTATGAATTTTTAAGGATCTTATTTCATTTTTTGTCAAATTTCACATATTGCTTTTACACTAAAATTAGATAATAATCAGATAAGGCACCATATAATCTGCCAAATTTAAACTTTCCAGCCAGTGGGGTCTTTTCTCTCCACCTGTGACCCAGTGAGGAAATGTTGAAAAAATCTCTCCAGTGGAGTCCCATCAAAAATAAAAACCCAATAGACATTTTTTTTTTTTCTTTCCTACTCTGTCCAAAGGTTTTTAAAAAAAAAAAAAAAACACACGTCTGAATCTGGGCTAAGGCTGGCCATACATTATACAGATTTCCTTTAGATTTACCAAAACCATATAATATGAGGTCAAACCTAAACACTTTCAATTTGGCCCTTCTACTACATAGTTGAAGGTATATCTAAATAAAATTGAATGTGAGGAAAAGGGGATAAGGCTGTTTTAAGGCTCCCCTTTTCCTTATGGGATTGTTGGCAGGAGCAGTTTCAAGTTTCCCCCCTTTTGAGTTTAAGAGGGAAGGATAAGGATAGGTCAGGCAGATTGTTGCTGGGGAAAAAGTCCTGAGTCCAGGATAGGTCAGTTAGGTCAGTCAGGCGGGAAAGTTAGGGATTGGTTGAACTGACCAGTTACTGGGGAAAAAATTCAGGGTACCCTGGTTTCATGATTGGTCAATTGGGGTCATCTGACCCATAGATCTTTCTAGAAGCCTTCGGGGTCCCTATTTAAAGGGCTAGTCCGGGAGGTCCGGGGCCAGTCGTCCTGAAGAGGATTAACAGCGGAACTTGAGCTACAATACTGGGCAAAGAGCTGTAATACATCCGCTGTTTGATCCTCTTCGGCGGCATGAAGACACTGATTCGGCAGCTGCTGGAACGGGTGGAAGCGGAGGGAGAAGATTGGATACGGCAGTGCTTGGACTTACCTGCGGGTCAAGAAGCCGGAGCGTTCGAGGAGGAGATCGGGGAGCAACATGAAGGGGATATCGCCGCCATCAGAGCGGAAGAAGAAGAGGCGGAGTTGAGGTCGGAACTTCCGCTTCCAGGTCGGGCCTCAGAAGCAGCGGCAGTGATGGACGGGGAGGCGGAGCTGCCAAGCAAGAGGAAGCGCAAGTTGCGGAGGAGATTCAGCCCGCCCCCGAATCGGAGCGACGTACAGCGGAAGGCGGAGCCAGCACAGAAAGCAAGGAAGCGTCTCTCCCATTCTGAAGAGAGAGATAGAGCGGCAGTGTCAGCGAACGTCGAGGCACGCCCCCCAGTGAGGTCATCATCTCCACGGCAACATTCAGCGTCCTTTCAGAATGGTTCTGCCAGGCGGCGGGGCGGTTTTCCAGCAGCCACAGACAGCGCAGCGGTGCCGGTTCTTCAAAATGCAGAAGCAGCTGGTACAATTCCAGTGCTTTGTGCATCACAGCAGCCAATGTCTATGGGCATGGGTGAGTCTACAGGTGAGCTTTTAAATGTACATTTAATTGATCGTTTTTCAGATGTGTTAGCCAAATTTATGGAGAGTTTTAAGAAAGATATGTTATTACATCAAACTAAGGTGAATACTCTTTCTGTTTCTAATGATCATGGCTTAGGGTCACAGGAACCTGCTGCTCTGGTTTGGTCTGCTGAAAAGATTTCAGGGACAGCTCCGGAGGTAATACAGGCTACTGATCCGGTTTCCATGGTAGCAACAAGCTCTGTTAAGCATTCCATTCCTATAGCAGTGTCTGACAACCATGTGAAAGAATCAATGCCTTGTTTTTTATCACCTCTAGGTTTTCATCTATCTTCCACAGTGAAGGAAAAAATTTGGAATGGTGACTTTATTGATATTTTAACATTGTTACCATCCTTGAAGGAGCCTTTTTCTAAAGCTGAAAAAGGTGACAAATTAGATGAAGATAGACGCAAAAGTGTACCTTTTAAGTCATTCTACAACTGGTTGCAAGGATTTTGCATATTTTCAAGTGTTTTGTGTGAAAGATTTCCGGATAAAAGTCCGGGACTTTTTCAACACATTGATATCATACAGGAAGCCTACAGGTGCTTTTCAGGTTTTTCCTGGTTTACATATGATGAGGCTTTCCGACATAAAATGTCCCTTTACCCGGGTTTGCAGTGGGGGTCAAAAGATGTGGGCCTGTGGCTTAACCTTTTTCTTCCACAGAAACCATCTTTGCCCAGGGTAACCTCAGGTAATCCCACACCAATGCCAACGGGTTCGTACAAGAAGGGCTTATGCTTTTCTTTTAATGACAGCCAATGCAGATGGCCTGCTACATGCAGATACAAGCACGAGTGTGCTTTCTGTGGGGGGTCGCACCCGGTGGCTAAATGCTTTAGCAAAATGTCAGCTGCTAATCAGCAGCAGCCGCAGAAGGAATTTTTTCTTAAAAGCAACATCACCGGTGATAGTGGAAAACATGCTTCCTTGGCTACAGCAGTACCCAAATCGTCAGAAGGCGGAGCTTCTCACTAGAGGTTTTCAGGAAGGTTTTTTAATTCCTCAGTTTTACGGAACAGGTTGCACGATGGTGGATAATCTGAAATCTGTTTCGGATTTTCCAGTTATAGTTAAAAGAAAATTGGAAGCAGAAATTGCTTTGGGTAGAATATCAGGCCCTTTTGATGAACCTCCTTTTCGGGATTTTCGTTTGTCCCCGTTGGGTGTTGTACCAAAGAAAGAACCAAATTCTTTTCGCATAATACATCATCTGTCTTTTCCAGTGGGATCTTCATTAAACGATCAGATAGATGATGGGCTATCGGCAGTCTCTTATGCTTCTTTTGAGCAGGCTATCCAAAAACTTAGGGTGCTAGGAGGCTCAGCTCTTCTAGCAAAGGCAGATATAAAAGCAGCATTTCGGTTACTTCCGATTCACCCTAGCTGTTTTAATTCTTTGGGTTTTCAATTTCAAGGAAAGTTTTATTTTGATCGTTGTCTGCCAATGGGTTGTTCACTATCATGCTCATATTTTGAAGAGTTCTCTACATTTTTGGAATGGGTGGTATCGTGTAAGTCAGGATCCCCTTTCCTGATGCACTATTTAGACGATTTTTTGTTTATGGGTTCTTCTGATTCCAGTGCTTGCATGTCATTATTGCAACATTTTATAGCCATTTGCGAAGATTTTGGTATTCCATTAGCGCATGAGAAAACGGTTTTTCCTTCTACATGCATTGAATTTTTAGGTATCACAATTGACACCGTTCAAAAGGAGTTTAGGTTGCCTGTAGAGAAAGTTGAAAAGTTGAAGAATCTTCTTCTGTCTTTTATCAAGAAGAAGAAGATTCTTTTAAAAGAATTACAGTCTTTACTGGGTTTGTTAGCTTTTGCTACACGCATTTTACCGGTAGGTAGAATTTTCTCTAGGCGTTTATATTTAGCTATATCAGGAATCAAGAACCCTCATGCACATATTCGATTGACAGTAGATTTAAAAGAAGATTTATTAGTTTGGTATAATTTTTTAATACACTTTAATGGGAGAACTTTTTGGCAGGATGAGTTTGTTAGGGATAGTGATTTCTGCTTATCCACTGATTCGGCTGGATCAGTGGGTTTTGCAGCCGTTTGGAAAAACCAGTGGTGCTCCGCTACTTGGCCTCAGAGTTGGGTAAGTAGGGGTTTGTGCAAGAATGTTGTACTTTTGGAACTTTTTCCTATTATAGTTGCGTTGGAGATTTGGGGTGATATGTTTGCAAACAGGAGAATCCTTTTCAGTACTGATAATAGGGGTGTTTTGTTTGCAGTCAACTGTTTGACTTCCAAATCTCCTCCTGTGATAGCCCTGTTACGTTATCTAGTGTATAAATGCCTGTGTCACAACATTTGGATTAAAGCTAAATACATCCCAGGTAGGGTGAATGAGACGGCTGACGCACTCTCTCGTTTACAGATGGAGCGTTTTTTCTCCCTGTTACCCACAGCGGACCTTGTCGGGACTCCTTGTCCATCACGTTTATGGGATATCGTTTAATTTCAGACAATATAGAGAAATCTTTGGCTACCACTTCTTGGTCCAGTTATCGGTCCTCGTGGTTGCTATGGTTGCAATTTTTAAATTCCAAGAGGGCCCAATTTTCGGATGTGTCCGAAATATTGGTTTTGTCCTTTTTGGAATGTCTTATGAATAAAGAATATTCTTGGTCTTATGTGTATAAGACGCTGTCAGGTATATCCTTTTTTCAGAAATTGAACAGTTTGACCTCTTGTTTATCCTATTTTTCAGTACAACAAGCACTTAAAGGTTATAAAAAGTCTCATTGCAATATTGATAATAGACAACCCATTACTCCCGAGATATTGGAATCCCTTTGTGCTATAACTGCTTCAGTTTGTTCTTCTTCTTTCGAGGCTACTCTATTTAATGCAGTTTTTACTATGGCCTTTTTTGCAGCACTCCGAGTATCTGAAATAGTGTCGATGAGCAAAAGAAATCCGTCTGGGTTGCTACTTAAGCACATAATCCTGAATGATTCGAATTTGAAAATATTCATTCGAGGTAGTAAAACCGACCAGATGGGGAAAGGCAATTGGATACATTTGCTGTCTTCCCCTGGGTCGGTGATTTGCCCGGTGGCAAGTTTATCGGCTTATTTGAAACTTCGGCCTCATTCGGACGGTGTGCTGTTCATTCATATGGATTCTTCTCCTTTGACTAAGTTTCAATTTAATAAAATATTGTCCAGGTGCTGCAAGTTATTGAATCTAGCTAACGTCAGGATTTCTTCGCACTCTTTCAGAATCGGAGCTGCCACGGAAGCTGCAAGGTTGGGGTTTATTGATAGCAGAATTAAGAGCTTGGGGAGATGGAAGTCTAATTCTTTTCAGTTATATGTACGTCCTAATCTTGTTGTTTGATTATTTTAGGTGTGCCTGGAGTGGTCTGGATTATTGGACACTCCTTCGTGTTTTGGGCGCATCATCGGGCTAATGCTCGTTATTACACTTCGAATTTAGGCCTGGATCCATCACAATTTCAAGTCTTATGGTTCGGTAGGAGGGGAATGCTTTGGGAGGAGTTACTTTTTGAATTCAGTTCATTATTATCATATTGGCCTGAACCTGATGTGTTAATTTTACATTTGGGAGGGAATGACGTTGGTCAGATGAGAACTTTAGATCTTATTTTTAGTATTAAGGATACACTCCAAGTTTTGAAACAATCCTATCCAAATATGGTGATTGTTTTCTCTGAAATTATCCCTAGGTTGAGATGGCTGGAGTCTATGGTTTTTAAACCCTTTGAAAAAGTCAGGAAAAGGATAAATAGGGCTATTGAGAAATTCATGGCCCCGGACATGGGTTTCTCTTTTCGTCATGTAGATCTAGAGGGTGGAATTTCGGGCCTTTATAGGGCAGATGGGGTTCATCTTTCGGAAATTGGCCTGGACATACTTAATGTTTCTTTCCAATCTTGCATTGAAAGAGCCGCGTGCTGGGGTTTGGGTGACAGTCGGGGTTGTAACAACCCGTCCTGTCTTTTGGGGAAATTTTAAAGGATGATTCCTTTCAGCTTGAGTCGTAGTGGCTGAGCTGGTTTCTTATTTCATTTATGTGATTTGAATTATTTATTGATATGGTTATGATGATATATTTTAAATGAAAAAACCAATAGTATAAGCCGCGGCCGAATTTTATCCAAAAAAAAAATAAATAAATAAATATATATATAAGTAATAAAATTATATATATATATGTTATGGTTATTTATTTGAATAAATTATTTAAATAATAAAGAAATAATAATAATGATAATAATTTGTTGTTTGTAGTTTTTTGGGTATGTCCAGGCATCCTGCCTAAAATCCCATGTGAGGAAAAGGGGATAAGGCTGTTTTAAGGCTCCCCTTTTCCTTATGGGATTGTTGGCAGGAGCAGTTTCAAGTTTCCCCCCTTTTGAGTTTAAGAGGGAAGGATAAGGATAGGTCAGGCAGATTGTTGCTGGGGAAAAAGTCCTGAGTCCAGGATAGGTCAGTTAGGTCAGTCAGGCGGGAAAGTTAGGGATTGGTTGAACTGACCAGTTACTGGGGAAAAAATTCAGGGTACCCTGGTTTCATGATTGGTCAATTGGGGTCATCTGACCCATAGATCTTTCTAGAAGCCTTCGGGGTCCCTATTTAAAGGGCTAGTCCGGGAGGTCCGGGGCCAGTCGTCCTGAAGAGGATTAACAGCGGAACTTCCCACCCCCCCTTCCCTTTGTCGCGGCTAAAAACTATGTGGTGTGGTTCTTTTGTAATATTTCTAAAAAGAACAAATGTTGTGGGGAAATTTTAAAGGATGATTCCTTTCAGCTTGAGTCGTAGTGGCTGAGCTGGTTTCTTATTTCATTTATGTGATTTGAATTATTTATTGATATGGTTATGATGATATATTTTAAATGAAAAAACCAATAGTATAAGCCGCGGCCGAATTTTATCCAAAAAAATAAATAAATAAATAAATAAATATATATATAAGTAATAAAATTATATATATATATGTTATGGTTATTTATTTGAATAAATTATTTAAATAATAAAGAAATAATAATAATGATAATAATTTGTTGTTTGTAGTTTTTTGGGTATGTCCAGGCATCCTGCCTAAAATCCCATAAGAAAATTGTATGGTGCATGGCCAGCTTAAAGCTATATTACGATTTTAAAAGGGGTATAACCACAACAAAGCTTCATGTAAGTATTGGTTACACACTTTTAGGTATCATGTACACTGCTGCTGGTAAACGGACGTTTAGGAGCAGTTGGGCATTTTTTTCAACTGCTCCTGAACTCTTCTTTGTTATCTTATCAGGACATGTACACAGGGTCGTTTATAGTCCTTTCTAGGGAGTTGAGTTTAGAGGCTTTTTTTGGAAAGCAAAAAAGAGTTCAGACGCTGTGTTTAGAGGAATTTCAAGAGCTAACAGCTTCTAAATGCGGTAACCCCCGTTTCGGTTACAGGTGTTTTTCGTTTTGGGCTATTTAGGCCCCATGCACACGAGACGCTGTTATTTGCTGTTGAACGCGCGTTCAGAGGCAGTTGGACGCTTTTTTCAACTGCTCCTGAACCCATTCAATGTTATCCTATGTGTCCATGCACACACTCTCGTTTTTTGGCGTTTACAAGCAGTTGCGTTTAACCTCGTTTTTCCAGAAGCAAAAAAATGGGTTCAGACGCAAAAGTTTTCCACGTTTCAGACGCTAAACGCGGTACCGGCGTTTTGCCGCGTTTGCGTTTATAAGCGTTTTTAAAGGTGACCTATTTTTTAACATTAGAAATCTCAAAAATGATGGCAAATGATGAAAAACTATTAAAAAATATAAAAGAAAACTGTAATTGCTTGCATTGTGGACAATCCACAACTTGTGTCAGGTGATGTGGCCAGGTGACGTGGCTTGGTGACGTGGCAAGTGGACAATCCACAGCTTGTGGCAGGTGACGTGGACAATCCACAACTTGTGGCAAGTGGACAATTCACAACTTGTGGCAGGTGATGTGGCCAGGTGACGTGGAAAGTGGACAATCCACAACTTGTGGCAGGTGACGTGGCTAGATGACGTGGCAGGTAATGTGGGCAGGTAACATGGCTAGGTGACGTGGCCAGGTGACGTGGCAAGTGGACAATCCACAACTTGTGGCAGGTGACGTGGCCAGGTGACGTGGCACGTGATGTGGCCAGGTGACATGGCAAGTGGACAATCCACAACTTGTGGCAGGTGACGTGGCAAGTGGACAATCCACAACTTGTGGCAGGTGACGTGGCCGGTAACGTGGCAGGTAACGTGGCCAGGTGACGTGGCAGGTAACATGGCCAGGTGACGTGGCCAGGTAACGTGGCAAGTGGACAATCCACAACTTGTGGCAGGTGACGTGGCACGTGATGTGGCCAGGTGACGTGGCAAGTGGACAATCCACAACTTGTGGCCAGGTGACGTGGCAAGTGGACAATCCACAACTTGTGGCAGATGATGTGGCAAGTGATACGCTAAATACAAGTACACTGCTGCTCTCTCAGCTGCTGCTACTCACTCTGGTCTCACAAACTGGCTGAAATGGTTAAAATTTACTGTTTTTTGAGCTTAGGGAGGGTCTATGATGAAACGCTTATAAACGCAAACGCGGTAAAACGCGCGTTTATAAACGCCGGTTTCAGCGTTTAAAAACGTGTGTTCAGCAGAGTTTGCACCTGCGTCTCGTGTGCATGGGGCCTTAAAACGCTTCTAAATGCAAACGCGGCATGTAAACGCAGCAAAACGGACGTTTTAAACGTGAGTTACTATCTGTCAAGTTAAATCGTTCAGGAGAGGTTGTAAAAACGTCCCGTGTACATTAAGCCTTACTTAAATACAAATAATATGAATTAAAAAAATAAGTATTTTCTTTTCTTTTTTACAAACTTTATTGAGATATATCATATTTCAGATACTATTATAAAATATAAACAGACCAGAGTGGCCTGAAAATAAGTATATTAGATCCAGAACTTTCTTACACAGGTTAGTCAGAGTAGGTGTTAGGAGGGGAAGGGAGCATTTTTAAGAGGAGTTGTAGGTAAAGCTCGGAATTCTACCTTAGGAAAGACCCAAGCAGGCAGTAAACAAGTGGAGATGACTCGGAGATGCAGCGTCACAGGACTGCAGCTCAAGGGAAGTCATTTTGAAAAGGGGCTTGGGCTTCTTTAGTAGACAGAGGTTGGCCACACAAAAATACAAGACCAAGGCAAGTATAAGGGTGAGCTATCGATGTCAAGTTTTTAGTTTTACATATACACACACCTGATGGAGTAGTCCTGCACACTGAGATGGGTCCTTCTGTAATTGAAGGGAGGAGATTCTTTACACTGGGATGAGCCTGTCTATACACAAGTAGTTCTCCGCCTTTTTACAGCTGCAGCACTCTTTAAATGTATCAAGGTACTCCATTCAAAAAAAACAAAACGAATACTTTTACATAATGCAGCAACATCCACACATGTAGGACACACAATGTTAGCAGTGACTAAGACCCCATACACACTATTAGACTTTCTTCAGATTTACCAAAACCATATAGTGCAAGGACCTGCCTGATTGCATACAAATTGAAACTCTAAACGTTTGACCTTGTATTATATGGTTTTGGTAAATCTGAAGACAAAAATCTGCAGAAAATCTAATAGTGTGTATGGGGTCTTTATTCTTTTAAAGCAAATGCACCTTTGTACACTGGTACTGACTAGTATGCCAATGTTTCTCTTCTCCCTCAGTTTCTCTCCCTCACTCGGGTAATGTGAACCCAGTGCTGACAAGAGGGGCAAACAAGGATGCTTTGCAGGCGCCTGATGTCTACGTTATCAACCCAATACATCATTGGTTGTTAGGACGCCGGCGGCTGAAAGTTTGTAATGGCGCACAATGAATACCTGTGGCTTTGTGTAACTAAAAGCAGGCTTCATCCACCCGCTGGCTTGTATACAATTTTTTTTTTTTTTTAGGCATTTTGCCAAGGCACCCCTGAAGAAACCTGAAAGGACCCTGGATGGGGAAAAAAATTCTGCTACACACTAATAACTTGCAAAGATCAAATGTTTTTATTTTTTATTTCAGGTGGTTGTATTTTACAATAAAAAGTAACCTCTTGCTCTAGGTTTAGTTCTAGTGATGACATCTAGGAAGGTCTGTAATTGGCATATAAGGTCTTTTGGCTCACCTCAACCTAATGTGACTTGGCTCTGTTAGTTTTTCTCTGAAGAAATGTGATACTCAGATGCCTGTCCAATAAAATCTGTGCCCTTAGACTTGGTTCCCTCATCCTGAAATCATGAACCTGCAGCCTCTGCCTAGCTTTCTCTAATCCAGCAGCCTCATAAAAGACAGTCTGGCAAGCAAATTGGCTTGGAGATGATAGGAATCTTATTTTATTTTTTTGTAGTGCAGTAAAAGGTTGCAAAATGTAGCCTTCATCTCGGTGTTTTTTTTTTTTTTTTTCCCTGAAATATTGTGCAACCCGTATTGTGGAATAAGCATTGAAATTAATCTATTTTTTAGGGGGTTTTTTTTGGTGATTTTTCAAGCACTGATATATGACAGAACTGGATAATAACAATTGATTATTTTATGTTTGCAGGATGAATTTATGAAAGGGGAAGCTGTTCCTGAACCCGTTTCTGGCAAAACTGAACTGTTAAAGTGCTGATCATGAATTTGTAAGCCTATCCCTCTGTGTGGATGCTTCTTTGCTGCTGATGGACTGCTGTTTAAAGCTTCCCTTTTGGATACAAGACAAGTTACAGTTGGCTGCTTGTTTTTAAAATGTCACACCACAGCACTAATGCGCACGTTTTTCATTGCTGCATATGTTGGCAAATGAAAATGCTTTTCTCTGGGTTACAGTACTGCAGAATAACATGTCTTCATTACATCGGGATTGTCTTTGCTTCCTTCTATCAAACTTGTGATAAATCCACAGCTGTTTCTTACCAAATGCATGATGCTATTTACACTTTTTCTGAACCGACTGAGCAAAAGTAGAACCTTAGGAGAACTTTACACATTTTACTGTAAGCTGTATATATTTTAATAAAGTATTTTATTTATATTTAATTGTTTGTAGCGTTTGAGATCTTTGTCAAATATAATGCTTGTACTTAAAGCGGTAGTAAGCTGTGTTTAAAAAAAAAAAAGTTTCCCCAGCAGGCTCATGTCATCATAATATGGTGCAATACTAGCACATTATGCAAGACTTGCCAAAAAAATGGAAATGCCATCTTCACCTGGCATGCGCATAGGAGTCACGGTCGCGGCACAGCTCTCTCAATGGATGGCATGACGTCCAGTGAGAGCGCAGTGCACATGCACTGGTGACGTCAACAGCTGCTACACATATAAATATCTCTTGAGCGGTGCACGTTTAGGAGATATTTATTATAGGCTTACCTGTAGGTAAAAAACAAGGGAGTTTATTACCACTTTAAAGTGGTTGTAAACCCTTACAGACCACTTACACCTACAGGTAAGCCTAGATTAAGGCTTACCTGTAGGTGTAACAAATATCTCCTAAACCTACATGGTTTAGGGGATTTTTGCAAAAAAGACAGCACCGATTGTCTATGGCGCATGCGCGCCGTAGCCACAGGCGCACTGAGCGTGCCGTCAGTGAATGGGGTCATGCCGTTAGTGGCGGGAGTGACGTTATCGCGGCTCCGGCCAGTCACAGCGCTGGAGCCGCGATACCCGGGAGACATGGCGGCGACAGAGGAGGCGAATGAGGGCGGCTGCGGGGGCTTCGATCTCAGGTAAGTACTTCATAATGAGCTAGTATGCTATAGAAAAGAAAAAACAAATGCGCCTACTAAGTGCAGTATGTTAGAAATTTATTCGAGAATAATTAAAATAACAGCCAAATGGCTACTCACAGGATGGAAGTGGAGTAAAAGCATAAATAGATATCCTTCTAAGTTGTCTGCGGAGGGCATGAGTCACTCCGTGTGTCTGTAGTCTCCCGGTGGTGGAATACTGCCAAGATGAAGAGGTAGTGCACTGCGGTGTTGCTGCAGGGATGGGGAGATGGCAGAAGAACGGTAGATGCGAGAAGAGCTGTCCCTCTATGCCAGTGTGGACACCGGTTCCCACACGGCGTGCGGTTCACGCTGGAGCGCAGTCAGCTTCGGCAACCGGACGTGACGTCAATAGCAGACGCTAACTGATGACGCGTTTCAATGCTTCCGCATTTTCCTCGGATCTGATAGGCAATAGAAGCTGTCGGTATTATATGCGTTCCACCGGACGGAACCATCAATCTAGTGTCATACTCCGGAAATGAAGTGCTGTAGGCTGGAAGGAATGGATACATAGGCCTAACAATAGCATATACATAGGAATTCGTAGATTTAAAAAACATACAATATACAATTGATTGAGTTGATAGAAACCTTTAGAAGACTTGCCCTATAATGAATGTATATATGGCAAGAAATTTTATATTTTGACAGGAGATATATATATTGACATCAATGCATGGAAGAAATGCATGAGAGGGGCTTACAAAAAAATATCTTAAAAAGTGCATAGAAAATGCACTAAAAAATATATCAAAAATAAAAATGCTGGATGCAAAAAATATATATATATCTCTAAAAAAGCTGGATGCAAAAAATAAAAATAAAAATAATAAAAATAAATAAATATAAAAATAATAATAGTAGCCAATAATATCCAAGAGACAGTTATGGAGAGCTGTTATTGAGAAACTCATAATCTCAATAATACAGATATCTAATTTATAATGATGGGGATCGCAAGCATGCATATGCACACATCCGCACATGCATGCGTCCAATCCATTGTGTATGGATATTGTGCTCACAATAAAAAAAGGGGTTTAATGATAAAAATTATATAACGATCATTGATAAAGGACCAATTGATAAACAGCCAATTGATAAAAAAATCAATAAATAAAAATCTTTTACCATCAAGGAAGGAATATATAAATAGCAGGAATATATGTACAAATGATGTAATAAAACACAACATAGTGGAATAAGGGTTCCTATTGGTTCTTAATGGTCAAAAAGGAAAAGAGGAAAAAGGTAGAGGAGATGGGGATGTGTGTAGATGAATACAAACATACACCCACACAAAAATAGGATTTTTATAACAGCTTACCTGTAAAATCCTTTTCTTGGAGTACACCACGGGACACAGAGCTAGTCATTACATAATGGGTTAAGGGTCACCAGCGGTGATTGGACACTTGCACAACCAATGGAAGACAGTTCCCCTCCATATAACCCCTCCCATCAGGGAAGTACCTCAGTTTTGTAGCAAAGCAGTAAGGTTCCCATAAGAAGGGTGGGACCTCTGTGTCCCGTGGTGTACTCCAAGAAAAGGATTTTACAGGTAAGCTGTTATAAAAATCCTATTTTCTTTATCGTACACCACGGGACACAGAGCTAGTCATTACATAATGGGACGTCCCAGAGCAATGCTCATATGAAGGGGGGGAGACACAGATCAAACCGACCGCTTGCGGACCAGAAGCCCTATACTGCTGCCTGCAGCACACTTCGCCCGAAGGCGGAATCCTCATGTCCTTTCACATCTATTTGATAGAATTTGGAAAATGTATGGACTGAGGACCAAGTTGCAGCCTTACAGATCTGAGCCATCGAAGCCTGGTGGTGCACTGCCCATGAAGCACTTATCGCCCTGGTAGAGTGCGCCTTAACAGGAAAAGGAGGAGTCCTGTTCTTTAAACCATAAGCTTGAACAATTACTTGTCTAATCCACCTGGAAATGGTGGATTTTGATACCGCTTGGCCCTTCTTGGGACCATCTGGTAAAATAAACAAAACATCTGTTTTACGTATCTGAGCGGTTGCTTGCAGATACACCCTTACCGCTCTCACTAGATCTAGAGAGTGTAATAATTTTTCCCCCGCCGTCCGCGGGTTTGGAAAAAAGGAAGGCAGAACAATGTCTTGATTCAAGTGAAAAGCCGACACCACCTTAGGCAGAAAAGCCGGATGGGGTCGTAGTACGATCTTGTCCTTGTGACAAATTAGATAAGGCTCTTTACAAGAAAGAGCTGCTAGCTCTGATACTCTCCTAGCAGAAGCTATAGCAATCAGGCCAATTTCCTACTTAATATAATTAAAGGAATATGGCGAATAGGTTCAAAAGGTTGCTTTTGCAACACTGACAATACCAAATTCAAATCCCATGGACACAAGGGAGACCTGACTGGAGGATTTATCCTCAGTACCCCCTGAATGAATGTCCGAACTAGGGAGTGAGATGCCAATGGTCTCTGAAAGAAGACTGATAGAGCCGATATTTGCCCTTTGATGGTGCTATGGGCTAATTTCATATCCACTCCTAACTGGCAAGAATCCTACTTATTTCATATTTCAGAGGATTCCAACTTCTGGATTCACACCAGGAAACGTATGCTTTCCAGACTCTATGATAGATGAGTCTGGAGGCTGGCTTTCTAGCATTAATGAGCGTAGAAAGAACCAGGCCAGAGACCCCTCTCTTTTTCAAAATGTGGGTCTCAGCAGCCAGGCCGTCAAATTTAGCCTTTGTAAGGAAGGGTGGAATACTGGACCCTGTGACAACAGGTCGTGTCGAAGTGGAAGCTTCCAGGGCCTTCCTATCGCCATTTTTACGATCTCGGCATACCAAGGCCTCCTGGGCCAGTTTGGGGCCACTAGGATTACTGGTATTCCCTCCTCCTTGATCCTGCGAAGCAGTCTTTGTAGAAGAGGGATCGGAGGGAATGCATAGATCAGTGAGAACTGATTCCATGGAGTTATTAGAGCGTCTGTCCCGTAGGCTAGAGGATCTCTCGTTCTGGACACAAAGTTGTCCAATTTCTTGTTGAACCTGGAAGCTAGCAGGTCTACATCTGGGTTTCCCCATCTCAGACATATGGCCTGAAAGATCTCTGGGTGAAGAGACCACTCTCCTGGTAGCAGCTGCTGACGACTCAGGTAGTCTGCTTGCCAGTTTTCTATCCCTGGAATGAAGATTGCAGAGATGCAAGGTACATGCTCTTCTGCCCATGCCAAGATCCGGTTCACCTCTCTTTGGGCTGCCCGACTGTGGGTGCCTCCTTGGTGATTGATGTAAGCTACTGCCGTAGCATTGTCGGATTGAACCCGAACTGGGTAGCCCTGTAACCTGTATGTCCAGGTTTTGAGGGCTAGATATACCGCCCGGATCTCTAGCACATTGATGGGCAGGATCCCCTGAGTCTTGGCCCAGGTTCCCTGGGTAGAAGCCTCCTCGAATACTGCACCCCAGCCCGATAGGCTGGCATCCGTAGATACCACCTTCCAGGCCACTGGGAGGAAGGACTTTCCCTTCCGTAAATTCCTGGCTTCTAGCCACCAATTGAAGCTGTGGCGTACTTGTGAGGACAGGCGCATGGGTATATCCAGAGCTTGGCTCTTCCTGTTCCAGGAGGCTAAAATATTGCCTTGAAGTAGTCTCGAATGAAACTGGGCGTAAGGGACCGCCTCGAAGGAGGCTACCATCTTTCCCAATAGTCTCATGCAAAGGCGAATAGACGGCCTCTTGTTTGCTTTGACCTTGTGGATCAGGTCTTTCAGAGACTGTATCTTTGGCTCTGGCAGGTATACCCTGTTTTGGGCTGTATCTATGATCATGCCCAGGTACACTATCCTTCTTTGGGCCTGGAGAGAGGATTTTTGTAAGTTTATAATCCATCCTAAATGCTCCAGGTATCCTACTGTAGTGTCTACAGCGTGATCCAATCCCTCCTTTGACTGATCTATTAATAGTAGATCGTCTAGATAGGCTGTTACCGCAATGCCCCGTGTTCTTAGGTTTGCTAACAGAGGAGCTAGCACCTTTGTGAATACTCTGGGCGCGGTGGCTACACCAAATGGCAGGGCCACAAATTGAAAGTGGCGATCTTCTACCGCAAACCTTAGGAATCTTTGGTGAGCGGGGAGGATTGGTATGTGTAGATATGTGTCTTTGATATCTATGGACGCAATGAATTCTCCGCCTTTTAAAGTAGCGACCACGGATCGAATCGTTTCCATTCGAAAATGGCGAACGTTCAGAAACTGGTTTAGATTTTTTAGATCCAGGATGGGTCTGACTTCTCCGTTCGGTTTTGGAATCACAAAGAGGTTTGAGTAAAAACCTGAACCTTGCTCCTTTTGGGGTACCTCTGTAACCACACCTTGAGCTATTAAGTGATTCAAACCTTTGAAGAAGGATCCTCTTTTTTGTGGATCCTTGGAGAGTCTTGAACTTCGGAATTGAGAAGATGGGATCTCTCGAAATTCCAGTCTGTACCCTGAGGATATTGTGGATACCACCCATTTGTCCTGGGTTTCTGTCCGCCAAGTCGCTGAGAACTGACGAAGCCTTCCCCCCACTCGGCCGAGCGGGGGCGCCCCTTCAATGAGAGGTTTTGGGTGCTTGCTTATTAGCTCTTGAACCCCACGGCTTCTTGTTCTTCTGAGCCTGTTCTTTGGCTTTTTTGGGCGGCTGAAAAGGCCGTCGCCACTGGCTGGAGTCAGATTTCCCGGGAGCTGGGGAGAGAGTGTGTTTAAAACAAGGTCTCTTGTTTTTCTTTCTCTCAGGTAAAAGTGTAGTTTTACCACTTGATATCTTTTGGATATATCTTTCTAAATCTTCCCCAAAAAGGCGTTCGCCATGGAACGGGAAACTTGCCAACAACTTTTTGCATGGGGCTTCCGCTGACCAATGCTTAAGCCAAAGTACTCTGCGCATCTGTACCAGCTGGAGTGTAAGGCGTGATGCCTGTATGATAGAATCTCTCATGGCATCCACTGTGAAGCATAAGGCTTTAGGCAAATTCTCCCAATTTTTAGCCTGCTCTGAAGGCAGCTCCTTCAGCCCCTGCTTTACCTGTTGGCTGACGACCTGACACATACCGACTGCTGCTACTGCAGGTTGGGTAATTGAGCCGGCCAAAAGGAAGGAGGATTTCAGTAAGGATTCCAACTTCTTCTCAGAAGGATCTTTAAACACTTGTACATTATCCACTGGACATGTCAGGTTTTTATTTACACAAGAAATAGCCGCATCTACCGTAGGCAGGCTCCATTTCTTTAAAAAATTTTCCTCCATAGGATAAAGAATGTTAAACTTTTTTGGAGGTGAAAAACGCTTATCTGGATGTTGCCAGTCTGCGTACAATAGATCCTCTAGTAACGGATGAACCGGGAAGGAGCATGCACCTTGCAGGGATCTTAATGATCCTAGGGAGGAGACAGGTGATTCTGTTACCTCCAAAGAGGGTAACCTAAATGCAGCTCGCACGGCTCCTGCATAGCATTGCACCTGTGACTTTAAAATCTGGGATACCGAAAAAGGCTCATCCGATATCCCTGATCCGTCTGACTCCTCATCCTCTGCTGATGTAGCCTCCTCCTCATCCTCCTCCTCCTCAGGTACTTTTGAAGGGAGGTCCAATACTGGAGGAGATCTGCTTCGCTTATTGTCCTTTTTAGAGGATTTAGCGATTAAAGTAGCAATTTTCTCCTCCAGATTATTTAGGGCAGCTGATAAAGTGTCCTCAGTGACATATGCAGGCCCAGGCTTCACTGGGGAAGCCGCCATACCTGACAGAGGTAATGGCTCATCCTGTACAGGTGCTTTTGGCAACACAGGAGAGGAAGGTACCGAGTCAGCACAGCTAGAGCCCCCTGTCTCAGGCGGCGGTGCTCTTTTATCTCTTTTTGTCCGCATTACTTCCCCTGGAAGGCTTACTGTTTAGACAAAATACAAGGTACCTAAATGCATATACTACCGTGTTCAGTTTAGCAAATACATTAAGTATGCAACTTTTAACACATAACTATGCATAACATGGATGTCTTCTAGGAAGTACCCAATCCAACCACATGGAGTCTTACGTCCCTGTATAGCTGCTGTGTTTCTCTGCCAGGAACAAGAGAACTAACGAGCTTGCTTGCTGCTGCAGTGCTTTTTACACTGACAGTCTTTTAAATTTGGCGCCGTTTCTGTGCCTGCGCGCGCCACGTGCCCGCGCACGCCTCGGCCCCCCCCCTCCGATAAAGCGCGCTCCCGCGCGCGCGGCCTTTAGCGCTATGGTGGTGGCCATAGTGAGAGAGGACTCTCATCAGCCCCTGTCCCCACTTACCTGCATCTGCAGGTGTCTGTATCGGCCACCGGAAGGAGGAGCGGGGTGCTCAAGCAAGCTCAGCAGCGGAGGTGACGAGCAGTGTACTTCGCCGAAGCCGACACTGAACAGAGTGAGGTGAGTATATTCAGCTCTTTACTCCCCCCAGTGGTGGAAAAAAAGAAGACATCCACTTTTTGAAAAAGGTCCCAACCTAGTTATGGACCTTCTAATCTCACCTTATCCACGCCGCAGGTTTTTCTGCTGAAAGTTTTCAGACAGATACCAAACTTCACCCTTCACGGTGGGCTATGTGTGCCAACCTTCAGGGATATGGGTTCCTATTTAAAGGATACCTCTCCCCTGGGCCTTGTACAAGACTCTTACCAGGACTTTATAGCGAAATAGCGAAAGTGCTGGATCTTAGAGCCCAGTCCTCCGAAGAGAGACATTACAGGCGACGCCTCATGGATGAGGCCCGGATCCCATCCAGATTCAGCTCATTTGTAGGCGTCTTGGATGGATCCGAAAGCATAGCTCTTTTACCCCCAGAGGGTCTCTTTGGTAGAGCTTTCCTTTAGCACCTCCTAACGCGTCCAACACCTTTCGACACTGGCGAAAAAACTGAGGTACTTCCCTGATGGGAGGGGTTATATGGAGGGGAACTGTCTTCCATTGGTTGTGCCAGTGTCCAATCACCGCTGGTGACCCTTAACCCATTATGTAATGACTAGCTCTGTGTCCCGTGGTGTACGATAAAGAAATGTATGTGCACGTGTGTACATGAATATGTCTCTATCACATGACTGTTTTAACCTCAATCTCCTCGTTAAGTCCAAAGGGTGTAAGTGTGTTCAGGATATAAATCCAGTATGTTTCTTGTTTACACAGACGTTGGAATCTCTCTGCTGATGTATATTTGTCGGGTATGGATTCCAAGATCCATACTCGAAGTGCAGAGGTGTCTTTAGAATGGTGAATGTTAAAGTGTCTGGAAACACTATATTGTGGACTGCCATCCTTAACTGCTCGGCGGTGTTCACCAAATCTAGCTCGCAATGTGCGTATAGTCCTACCCACATACAACAAAACCGCATGGGCAGGTTATGCAGTAGATGGACGAACATGGTGGAACAATTGTAGAAGGAAGTAAAAGTATACAGTTTACTGTTAGCGGAGTAGTTTTTTTGACCATGAGTCACATGGGAACAGGTGAGGCACAAGGCCTTATTACATCTATACATACCTACTAAGGGTATTAATGTTAGCTGTCTAGATGTGGTATTTTTAGCATTGATTTTCATTTTGCTAGGTGCAATTTTACCTTTTATGTTCGGCGCCTTGCGGTATGCAAATTTAGGGTGAAGAGAAAGTGATTTTTTCAAAAGTGGGTCCTGTTGTAAAATAGACCAGTGTTTACGGAAGATGCTTTCCATTTGCTTATGACTATGGTGATATTGTGTAATAAACCTCATCACTGGCATAGATGCCTGCTTGGGTTTTGATGCTATGTGGTCTGTACAATATAAGGAGCAAGCGTCATCAATAAGATGTACTGGATACCCCTTATCTGTGAACTTGGTTTTTAGAGGTATACTCTGTGTCACATAATCATCCAATCTAGTGCAATTTCGTCTGAGACGATGAAATTGGCTCTTTGGGATATTTTGAATCCATCGTGGGTGATGACAGCTGGTATAATGTAAAAAAGAATTACCAGCTGTAGGTTTTGTATAACTTTTAGTTGTTATCTCCTTATTGGTATATGATAGTTCCAAATCTAAAAAGCATATGGATAAAGTGTTGGATTCTGAAGTAAAGGTGAGTCCATAGGGGTTAGCATTACAATATGAGACAAAGCTATGAATGAGATCGGTAGGGCCGTCCCAGATGATTATGATATCATCTATGTATCGTCTGTAAAAAATGAGGTGCATAGTGAAAGGATTATTGGCCCAAATGTATTTTTCTTCCCAGAAACCCATAGTTAGGTTAGCATAGCTGGGAGCGAAATTAGCACCCATAGCGGTGCCCTGTTTTTGGCGATAGTAGGTTCCATCAAAAAGAAAATAATTATGATCTAAACAAAAGAGAGTGGCTTGAAGTATGAAATCTATTTGATGAGTGTTAAGATGAGGGTCATTTTTGAGGAAATGAGTAACGGCTTGTATGCCTATATTATGAGGAATAGATGTATATAAGGAGCAGACATCTAGAGAGATCCATTGATAGGTGGATTCCCATGTATAGGGGCGCATTTGTTCAATTAGATCTGTTCCATCTCTAATATAGGAAGGAAGAGCCTGAGCTAGAGGTTGAAGGAAATGGTCTACATATAGCGAAAAACTGGAGGTGATACTCTCCATGGAGGCAACAATGGGGCGTCCTGGTGGGTTGATAGAGTTTTTGTGTATTTTGGGCAGATGGTAAAAGTATGGTACCTGAAAAAAGGATTTTTGAAAGAAGGCCTTCTCCTGTTTGGATAGTATTCCTTCTATATGGGCCTTCTCTACTAAAGAATTGGAGACTTCTATAAACGCAGGCAATGGATCCTTTTTCAATATTTCATAAGTAGCATTGTCTGAAAGAAGCCTGAGGGCTTCTCTCATGTAATCTGCTTTGTCTTGTATGATAATGCTCCCACCTTTATCAGCCGGTCTTATAATTATGTTGTCATTCTGGCTCAATGTTTTTAAAGCAATATTTTCTTGTGGACTCAAGTTGTTCTTAAAATAATTAGGTTTGGTGGATGTTGTCTCACAAAGTTTGGTAAGTTCTGAAAGTACTACCTGATAAAATGTTTGTAAGTATGGGCCCTTGGATTGCGTAGGATTAAATGTAGATTTGGGTCGGAAAGTAGTATGGATGACTGGTGGCGGTAGTTCTGAATGTTGGGACCAGGCAACGATATCATCTTCTTCATCGGCATTCCATAGTTCACATAAATCTAATAATGCTTGTTGTTCCATAGATGAATCTAAGGTTGGAGAGTTGTCGGTCTGGAGATCGGTCTCTATGTCCACAGTAGATGTTTTTTTGTCTTTTATATTATAATGACGCCTCAAAGTTAGGTTTCTGACAAACCTATTGAGGTCTTTAAACATGACAAAAGAATTAGGGGCTATGGCTGGGGCAAAATTAAGGCCCCGTGCCAATAGTGAGAGTTCTTGGTCACTTAGAGATTGGTTAGATAAATTGAAAATCTTTACACTTTTCGCAGTTTCTCTGGTCTGGTTAGATTTAAATTTATTTCTTCCCCCTCTCCTTCCTCTTCTGAAAGTTTTCTTTTTGTTGTGGGTGGGCTGGAGCGGGGGGTCTGCACTAAAAAAGTGTCAATATTGTCCATAGTAGTTGCCCCAAATGTTCTAGGTGAGGTGACCTGGGTGTCTATCTTAGACTGTTGGAAAACCGCAGTGGATGTGACATTGTCCTTGTTTATGGATGGAGTAGGATTCGCTTTTGCTACAGTATTTCCAGAGGAGTGTCTGATGGCAGTCTCTGTGTTATTAATAGGGGTATGTTGGGCTGAAGTAATAGCCTTAGTCGGTGTATTAATTATAATGGCATCTATATTATCCACCAAGACTGTATTGGAAATTGATAATTGTGTATCTGTTCTTTCGGTGGTCTTGGGATGTAAAATAGACGAATCGTTAATATGTAGGGAGGATGATATTTTTAGAGATTCTTTGGGAATCTTACTCTTATAATTAGCCATAAATCTGGGTGACATAAGCGGCATTAATGGAAATGAGGGTTTTGGTCTTTTCCAATAAAATACTTTTTTATGATTATAATCATCTAAATCCCTTTTAAATTTATTGAGTTTGATACTGATCAGAGTATCTTCACTTTTTTTGGTGTTTCGTTTGAGGGTCTTCAACCATTCCATAGGTAAGTGACGGTATTTATTATGTAATTCACTGATGTTGTTCTTAATTTTATCGCAAAGGAATTGAAATCTCTTGTCTCTATGTATGGTGAGCACCTGGATCCATTTCTGGGTGCAGAACTCCGCAATACCCTCCCATTCCTGACGGAGGTCAGCATCCAGAAATGAACAGCCTTTGAGTACGCGCAGGCCACGTGGGGAAATTTTTGTGTCAAAATATTGCTGAAGGAAAAAACCATCCCACCATTGCTGATTGGCTGAATTTATCTGGTCCTCCAGGCGTCTCATTCTCGTACATGTATCTTTAAATTTAGTTTCTGGCCAATATCGTGAGTGTATAGTAGATGAAAAAAACTCATTAGGAAATAGAGTGTATAGTTTATCTAATGTGCCATATTTGGCGTCTTCCAAAAGGTGTAAGAAATCCATGTTAGGCATGGAGTAATATCAAATCAATCAATATAGGAAAAAAAAAAAAGGATTTTTGGATGTGTAATAACAGTATGTTAGTGTTCCTGCAATGCAGCACATACAGAAGCTCCAAATACATAAATTATAATACAGATAACGGCGCAAAAAGAAGGAACAACAACCTAACTGATAAAAATAAATCAGATGAAAATCAATAGGATTTAAAGTATAAAAGTCTTTCTCTTTGGAAGTCCATGTAATATTGAAAGCAAGTCATATGAACATATGCACCGTTGGCAGCAATTGTAGAGCGAAGCAGACTCTATATATGGCAAAGAAAAGAAAAAACAAATGCGCCTACTAAGTGCAGTATGTTAGAAATTTATTCGAGAATAATTAAAATAACAGCCAAATGGCTACTCACAGGATGGAAGTGGAGTAAAAGCATAAATAGATATCCTTCTAAGTTGTCTGCGGAGGGCATGAGTCACTCCGTGTGTCTGTAGTCTCCCGGTGGTGGAATACTGCCAAGATGAAGAGGTAGTGCACTGCGGTGTTGCTGCAGGGATGGGGAGATTGCAGGGTATTTTTTATTTTTTTTTGGAGGCTTTACTTCCTCTTTAACCTCTGTCATCCACAGAAGAATATTTGTGCTTCCCAACACTGACACCACCTACAGTTTTGTATAAATAAGATGTCTGAAGTTTATGGTCTTAAAGTGGACCTAAATTCCTGACATGTCACCACATAATACATGAACTGTATATTTATCTCCTATTCTCTACTCTTTACCTTTTTAAGAGGTCACCCTTCTGCAAGCAGGAGGAAGCATTTTGTCAATCTCTCTTCTCCCCGTGATACCCACACCCGCGACATTGCATCTTTTGTAGTAAGTCACAAGGTTGGTGGCTGCAGCAGGGGGTTCATCTGTGTCAGACATTTGAGAACACAGTCACCAGAATTGTGTTGTCTCCGAGCCATTAGCTTAGTTCAGAAAGTAGATTCTAACCCTGGATAGTGCAATGACCGAGTGATTGCTGTGTGAGGTAAGCGTTTGTCTGTTCTCCCTGTGCCTGTGTGGGTTTCCTCTGGGTACTCTGGTGTCCTCCCACACTCCAAAGACATGCTGGTAGGTTAATTGGCTCCTATCTAAATTGGCCCCTAGTATGTGTATGCATGAATGTGAGTTGGGGACCTTATATTGTAAGCTCCTTGAGGGCAGCGACTGATGTGAATGTACCATATATATGTGAAGCGCTGCATACATTTTTGGAGTTTTTATATATTAATACCTGTTATAAAAAAGAAATACCTGTAGGTGTTAAATCTACAGTTGCATCATACTTGGCATCTAAAATAGTAAAATAAAGTGTAATACATTGTGCTGTATTTTACTATTTTAGATACCTTTTTTAGGGGTGATTATACTAAAATAGAACAGCATAGATGATTTTATGCACATAGAGTATACGGAATAGCACAGTTTGCTTATTTGAATTCCTCTTACTTAACATGCATGCACCTATGAAAAATGTTTGATGCTGATGCTAGGTCCAATTTTTAAATGGCTTAATCTGCTAAAGAAAATACGTAGGCACAATGCTGACCACTAGATGTCAGTATGCATAAATGAATATATATTTTTTTTTGTACGTACAAGATTCCATCACTTGCATCTGTCCTGTGGTCTGTTTTTAATTTTAGAGAAAAGAATGGTGTAGAAAATCATTGATGGTTGTATACATTTGTGTGGGGTTCTGGACACAGATGTCTCACTCAGGATCTTAACTTGTAAAGTTCTGGGCTATGTTAAATATTTTTTTTTTTCTGTATGTTAAGGTTTTTTAAATGAATAGAGCAAGGAACATTTCCAAAAATTATAAAAGCCATTAATTCCAAACTAAAACGCATGCATGCAAAACAGGGTCAAATATTTGGTTCAGTCTTCATAAAAAAACGTCTAGGTTGTTTACAGAAAAAGATAGCCAGTGATTGTATTCACCCTTCCACTTGAGGATGATATATTTACAGCAAAAAAAAAAAAAGCCAACATTGTAGAGACCTGTGCTAGTCAAGTTTCACAGACCTGTAC
This sequence comes from Rana muscosa, assembly GCA_029206835.1. Taxonomy (NCBI): domain Eukaryota; kingdom Metazoa; phylum Chordata; class Amphibia; order Anura; family Ranidae; genus Rana; species Rana muscosa. The sequence goes on along the minus strand of CM055117.1, from coordinate 686,220,709 downwards.
CCGACAATACTTGCAAACACACAACAACCCTCCATTCCCTACTGCATATTAAAGCGCTGGGCACAATGCTGCTGGGCTATAGCAGAATTAGCCACATTAGAAATTAGAAACATTTGGCCAGACAGTGCCATATATATATATATATACACACACACACACCCAAAGGCTGCATTTTGCACAAACTTCTCCATAAAGCTAGAGACTACATGAAACAGGGGCAATGCCCCATAAAGATAGACTGTACTATACACACACTCCCCAATGACTTTAGAGACTGCATGATGCATTGCCTCATAAATGACGGGTAAAGAGGCTGAGCAATACAAAGCCACTGCCCCTAAATAGTTGGTGCCAGAGGCTGTGTGATACAGAGACACTGCTCCATAAATAGATGGTGCCAAAGGCTGTGCATTACAGTTTTTTGCTCATAAAGCAAAATTGAAGAAATTGATCCGAGCTGATGTCTTTGTTGACAGATTTATAGAGAGAGGATATTTCAGAGGCATTTTTTGGACCAGGTGAGAAGACACGTAAAGGAGATGGATAGGGAAGAGTTAATAGAGGGAGAAGGAAGACTTTGGTGTACTGTTAAGTACAGACAGTATAGTTTGTGTACAGATGCCCTCCCACAGTAAGGGACAAAATATAAAAAAAAATGTACCAGACCATCACTTTCTTGGTCCAGGTAGGATTCTACAAATGCGGTAGATGTGTTGCATGTAAAAGTAGAGGAAGAAAAACTAGACACATCGAATCCAGGACAACCAATAAAACATATGAAATAAAAAAATGTATAACGTAGTAGTACCCATGTTGCGTATTTACTAAAATGCCTGTGTGGGTGCCAGTATGTAGAAGGATGACGAGAGAATTAGGGTGTGGCTGAGAAAACGTGAATAATAATAAAAAGGATTGCGGAAAAATAGGCTCTCTAATCATTTTAGGTTGCAATATAATAGAGATCTGACGTTGAGGTTCAACGAGGTAGATGAAAAATAGCGGTTGGAGAGGTACTTAACATAATAAAAGCTGTCTCATGGAATGAAACAAGGTGGATCTACGAGTTAGGGATGTCATCCCCTAGGGGCCCTAATATAGAGATAGATTTAAAGAGTTTCAAGGCAAATTTTTAGAGTTATAGTAATTTATTTGTTTATTGGGTTTTAAGCCGTGTATAAAAATATCCAAATGATATACTCGGTTTCACGCCATATAATATTTAAAGGGTAAAAAAAACAGGAAAAACTGCGCTCAGACAAAAATAAAAAACAAAGGCAGCAGCACTAGTGGGATAACACATGAATACAAGGAACTAAAAAAAATAGAGAGCTGCGCCAATAAGGACATTCAAATTCTTGCATTGACATCCAGGGGCTGGTATGCCAAAAACAATGCACAATTGTCAAACCAAGCCAAAAATTGTCCAGGTTATATATTGCAAAAACTGGTGACCTGAATTAATAGTAATGTCCACAATATTGATATGGAATATCAGATGATAAGTTAATTGTTTGAGTCCCAATATATGCATTGACATCCAGAGGCTAGTATGCCAAACCAGTGCACAATTAGCAGACTGAACCCCAAATGTCTAAATTGATATTGCACAAACTAAGACAGTAATGTCCACATTGATGGTATAGGACAGGGATATGCAATTAGCGTACCTCCAGCTGTCGCCAAACTACAAGTCCCATGAGGCATAGCGAGACTGACAGCATCAAGCATGACACCCAGAGGCAGAGGCATGACGGGACTTGTAGTTTGGCAACAGCTGGAGGTCCGCTAATTGCATATCCCTGGTATAGGATATCAAATGGTGACAATAATCCAAATAATGAGGCCAATTCCATGCACATCACCCGGTGATTCACAAACAAGGAAGGTGCCCACCACCGTAATAAGATGTCTGCTTACCAGAAGGCAAGCCCAGAAAGCAGTCGGCTGTGACCCAGCCGTGGCCTTTGGCTTGCATGTGGAAACGCCGGGATTGCACCAGGAACCAGCGTTACACCAAGAGGCAGAAGGTCAGTTGATTGTGTTCCACCCAATCACAAGGTCCATATAGCCAATGCGATAAACCAAAGAAAGGAAGGAACACGGAACATAGTGTAATACCATAAGGTAATTTAATAAGTAAAATAGTAGAGCACTTACATAAGTAGAGTAAAAAATTTGGATAAAAGTTAGCCGGCCGGTGAATACAGAAGCCCGTCCTCCTCTGCTACAGCGTGGTGACGTCAGAACGTTGCACCAATTTGCGTTTCATCACAGCAGACGTTCTCAATGGGGATAGGGCGACGTATTGACACACCACTAGTTATAGACCAAGCCTCGTTGTGAGATGCGAGGATTGGGTCAAAAAACGCCATATTGATTATGGGCATAGATGCCAGTATCAGCTCGGAGAGCTAATTACGGCATAATAACAATAAAATTAGCACCTTACGGGAAAGGCAAAACCAATACAAAAAGAGCAACTTGCGACCAATTATAAAAATACTAAATTAGCTAATTCATTAAATTAATGTAAATGGCCAGGCCAGATAGCACCGCCAGACCACTAATGGATACTAACATGGATATTACACATCAGTGAACACTCCAGGTAGAACTAAGTATGCACAGTAGTGCCTAAGCATGGTCTATCCACTATTAAATCCTCTAGGGGTGGCAGATTTCCTTCATACCAGTCACCCCGGAGAGGCCATAGTGGGAATAGGGGGGGGGGCCTATGTATTTGGTGTGCTAAATATACTATTAAAAGCATTTAGTTACAGCTTCAAAAAGTGTAAATAATCCTGTTAAATCTGACAGAAATATAAGCTGATAACTTCCTATAGTATACTCTCTGCCTGTGTACTCGGTGCTGTATTCCTATTAGCATTGTTTTCAGCTCTGTCTTTGGACTACAGTACACCTCCCCACAATGAAGTAGAGCAGAGCAGGAGGGGTTCTGCAGCCTTGTCTCGGTGTGACAATGCGTCTCCCCCAAAGATACAGTTCATTGAGTGAGCATTGTCACCTACAAAATGGAAGTGTTTTACTTGTAGAATCACTGTATGAAAATAAAAGAAGAAAAGCCTGAAAAATAAAATTTACGTAGCCACCACATTTCAAGACTGGCATGTTACATTTTTGTTTTCGGCTTTAGAAATGCTTAAAGAGGAGCTTCAGGCTCCCCCCTCCCCCCTCCCAAAACAAAAAAATTGAAAGTCAGCAGCTACAAGTACTGTAGCTGCTGACTTTTAAAATGAGTGCACTTATCTGTCCAGGAATCCAGCGGTGTCCTCACCCCAGCCGCCATTTTGACAGAGGAAAACCGACAGTGAAGACTTATGGCTTCACAGCCGGTTTACTACTGCACATGAGCGAAGCACGCTTCGCTTTATGAATGGACTGGCTGCAGGGGAAGAAGAGGGGACTGAATTTCTGGCAAACTGAGCCGGAAGTGGGTGCGGGTACCTGTCAAAACCATGTACCCGCTCCCCCCTCAAAAATGTGGCAGCAGAGGGGGGGTGGAGGCAGACAAGCAGAGCTTCCCCTTTTGAGTGGAGCTGTGCTTAAGGCTGGGTTCACACCTCCCACGGATGCGGCTCGCAGCAGGGGTCCGGTGGGTCCCTGTTCTCCGTTTCAGGGACGAATCAGGGACAAATTTTTGTCTGAATTCAACCATGAAACGGAGCCAAACGCAACCGCAACAGATATATGTGAACCAGCTCCATAGAGAGCCGGTCGCAATCTCCTGTCATGCAAATTGGATGCAGGGAAAACCCACATCCAATTCTCATAGGTGTGAACCCAGCCTTAAGGGTAGTTTTATGTGGACATGTCCACCCTGTTCAGCAGGGGCAGTAGTGTGGGTTGTCAGCGCCCGGGGCAGGGCAAGAGATTTGCGCCACCCTAACCTGCGGATTTTTAGCACTCTCTGAGTCCCATCCAGTAGTACTGACCACCCTGACTCCTACACTGACCTACCTGGTCACTATACTAACCTACCTGATTCCTATACTGACCACTAAACTGACCTATCTGATTGCTTTACTGACCACTACACTGACCTACCTGATTCCTACACTGACCTGCCCTCCTCCTTCCCCCCAGTCTCTGCACAGTCACAATCCCTGGGATCATCATGGATGGTCTTCAGTGTACATTTACTCACTGCTGTGTCAGTGTCACCACTGGAGCCTAAGCTGGGACTGCACCACAACTTCTTTCTCATAGTGAAGTGGAAGAGCTCACAGTCTCCTAGACAGCACAGCGCAGGAGAAGAGCTGCAGGTAACCTGCCACTGCGCCCCTCTACATTTTGCGCCCCGGGCAACCGCCCCCTGGCCCCCCCACGCTACGCCACTGAGCAGGGGTTCCTTGAACAGATCCTCTTCTGAATTTGAGATAAACAGGACAGATGTTACTTTAATGACATCTGTTTCCTTTCATTTTTAATTCCGCATTTTCACAGCAGGCATACCTGTGATGGCTTTATGGGTGGCCAGATGTTTTCATCAGGCTACCTTTGATCACTCATGCTTAGGTCTACAAAAAAAAGGATGCAGTCCTTTTCTAATTTGTTTTCTGGGCCTGGATGCAGTCGGAGGTAGTCTGCCTGCTCTTATGCCCCGTACACACGATCGGGATTTCCAACGGGAAAAAGTCTGTTGGAAATTCTGACGCAAAAATTGAGAACCAGCTCTCAATCTATTTCTGTCGGAATTCCCGACAGAAAAAGTCAGACGAAGCATACACACTTTCGGAATTCCTGACCAAAAGCTCCCATCTGACTTTTTCTGTCGGGAATTCCGACCGTGTGTACGGGGCTTTAGACTTGCATTGAGCTTCCGATCAGATCCCCCTGAAAAACTGCCAGGCAGACCTGATCATAAAGCCCTTTTGAAAGGGACCTTAGGAGCAAGTGACTCTGCTCCAACAATATTGTAACTACTACGATCATCCGGGTCTGTGGAGAATATCTTGAAGAAATCTGTGTGCCACAAAGTCGGGAAACATTATTTAGGATAATAGCATGCTGTGTGTTTCTGTGCAGCCTATAAATATATTCCGTGAAAGAGCCTTCTGGAAGGGATCAACAAACAGGACTTTACTGGGAGTTTGCCAGATTCCAGTGGTAATTTACTGTTTGTATGATAAATAGCTACATACATTGTGGTATTGTTCTTGTAATGTGATGATGTACATTTCTTTACTGGCCGAAAGGAAAGCAATTATTAAAAATAAACCACTAGTTATACTGATGTATGACCCGCTGAAACAAAGTAATTTAAGAAAAAAACAAGTCTAAATTGCACACTGATGATGTAAAAATTCTAAGCATAGTGATTAGGTTTTCCAGTGTAAAGGCAGAAATGTTTAATAACAGTATTTCATTATTTAGGTGTCCAAACTAAGCACTCAACGTAAATAATTGTGTGTAAAGTAGCAAGAGGGCTTGCTAGTCACAACATTGCATTCTAATATTGTACCATAGAATGCAATGATCATCCCTGGTTGTGCCATGCTGTAACAGACCCATGGTGTCCAGTTGATCGTTGTGCTCTTGTTCTAGATCATATCCCCAAGTGTCCCCCTCCTCATTTCTTACAAATCTCAACTTCTGAGAGAGCGTGTATACCTTGGTGGCTGCTGCCATCACCTATACTATAATGGCAAAAGTATTGGGACGTCTGCCTTTACACACATGAACTGTAATGGCATCCCAGTCTTAGTCTGTATTGTTCAATATTGAGTTTGCCCACCCTTTACAGTTATAACAGCTTTAACTCTTCTGGGAAGGCTGTCCACAAGGTTTAGGAGTGTGTCTATAGGAATGTTTGACCATTCTTCCAGAAGTGCATTTGTGAGGTCAGGCACTGATGTTGGACGAAAAGACCTGACTCGCAGACTCCGCTCTAATTCATCCCAAAGATGTTCTGTCGGGTTGTGCAGGACAGTCAAGTTCCACCACCCCAAACTTGTTACCTGACCCTCCTCCACAGCTCTCACCTCTTCACAGACCCCCCTCTACAACTCTCACCACTTCAGACCCTCCTCCAGAGCTCTCACCTCTTCACAGCCCCCTGCACAGCTCACACCTCTTCACAGCCCCCCTGCACAGCTCTTACCTCTTCACAAATCCCCCTCCACAGCTCTTACCTCTTCACAGACTCCCAGCTCTCTCCTCTTCACAGCCCCCCCTCCCAGCTCTCACCTCTTCACAGCCCCCCTCCCAGCTTTCGCCTCTTCACAGCCCCCCCTTGCACAGCTATCACCTCTACACAGCCCCCCTCCCAGCTTTCACCTCTTCACAGACCCCCCTGCACAGCTCCCACCTCTTCACAGACCCTGCTATAACTTCACAGACCCCACGCTATAACTTTTGAGCAAACTAATCAATATACGCTTATTGGGATTTTACCAAAAATATGTAGCAGAATACATATTGGCCTAAACTGATGAAGAAATTCGATTTTTTACATTATTTTTTTTGGATATGTTTTTTTATAGCATAAAGTAAAAAAATATAATTTTTTTCAAAAATTGTTGGCCTTTTTATTGTTTATAGCGCAAAATATAAAAACCGCAGAGGTGATCAAATACCACCAAAAGAAAGCTCTATTTGTGGGAAAAAATAAATAAAACATTTGTGTACAGCGTCGCACGACCGTGCAATTGTCAGTTAAAATAACGCAATGCCGTATCGTTAAAAATGGCCTTGTCGCGAAAGGGGCTAAACCTTCCAGGGCTGAAGTGGTTAAAGAGTGCGCTATACAGGCAAATACTAAGTGGCAGTAAGTAAACTGGTATTTTGGGACTACCAGTTGCTAAGACATATGAATATGCCAGCCAGCTATGACAAGGCATGTCACAGGAGGCATGGGTTGTTCTTTTTATTTCTTTTTTATGTGTCTTTTTTTTTATTTAAGTATTTCATTCAGCCGAAACCGTACAATAAAAAAATTAAATAATTTAGGAGACATTTACCTTTCAAAGGTAATTCTATCTGAAGTTTTGTTTAGCCAGCAACAAGCAACTGCACACCCTGAAAATAGTAATGTGCTTTAGAAAAATACCTTTTGTTATTGAGGATTATAGTTCCAGCTGTCTGTCCTTGTAAGCAAGGTTATTTAATATGTGGTTAGAAATCTCTTCAGTGAGGGACCACTGAAAGAGGAGCAAAGGTCACTGATGACAGTTTTAGAGTCACACATCTGCATTTTTCTAAAAGTTCTTGTTTGGATGGCATCAGCGTAGGATATATTATCCCAGAGCGATTAGCTGAAAATGGTGGACCTGTTCTGAGAATTCTTCAGCATCACTTCATCACTGGACTGGAGTATTTTAAGTGTGTGGTAACAGAGAGCAGACATAGGGACATGTGCTGTACATCATCAGTCACACACAAGCGTCTTCAGTGTTGGCCGGACTCCAGACACACTACCACCCATTTTACGACCCCACAGAGGTATAAGCTCTTGTTCAGTGGTAATAATTTTACAATTCAAAACAAATTATGACCTGTATTTATTAACCACTTAACGACCGCTCACTGTATATATACGTCGGCACAATGGCACCGACAGGCACAATCACGTAGAGCATACGTGATTGCCTTTGTACAGTTGGGGGGTCCGATCGGACCCCCCTTCTGTACAGAGAGCGGTCGGAATTCGTTGGGGAGCGATCCGACATGAGGGGACGGCCGTTCGATTCCGGCCACCCCCCCGCGATCGCTCCCGGCGAATGGAAATACCCCCTCTGTCTGTGTAATGTACACACAGGCAGAGGAAGCAGGAGGAAGTGATGTCATCTCTTGTGCGGCGCTCACATATACCGAGCGCCGTACAAGAGAAGACATCAAGGTTAGTGCACAAACACTACACTAACACCAGCACACATAGGCACATAAATCGCCCCCCCAGATCACCCCCCAGCCCCCAGTCACAGTGTCACTGATTGCAGTGACCATTTATTTACTGATCACTGCAATCAGTGACATTTGTGACTGTAAAAGTGTCACTACAGTTTAGTTTTAGGTCCAGTGTAGCCCCCTAACCCCCCCTAATAAAGGTTTAACCCCTTGATCACCCCCCAGATAACCCTTTCACCCCCTAGCACCGCCGTCGCTAAGCGATCATTTTTCTGATCGCTGTCTTAGCGTCGGTGATGTAGATCGGTAGCCAGTAATTTTTTTTAGGTTCGCCGCGGGTTTTTATAGCGTCAGGTACCCCCATAAATTATCTAATAAAGGTTTAACCCCCTTGATCGCCCCCCAGGTAACCCTTTCACCCCCTATCACCACTGTCGCTAAGCGATCATTTTTCTGTTCGATGTCTTAGCGTCGGTGATGCAGATCGGTAGCCAGTAATTTTTTTTAGGTTCGCCGCAGGTTTTTATAGCGTCAGGTACCCCCATAAATTATCTAATAAAGGTTTAACCCCCTTGATCGCCCCCCAGGTAACCCTTTCACCCCCTATCACCACTGTCGCTAAGCGATCATTTTTCTGATCGCTGTCTTAGTGTCGGTGATTCAGATCGGTAGCCAGTAATTTTTTTTAGGTTCGCCGCAGGTTTTTATAGCGTCAGGTACCCCCATATATTATCTAATAAAGGTTTTAACCCCCTAATTGCCCCTAGTTAACCCTTTCACCAGTGATCATCATATAAGTGTTACGGGTGACGCTGGTTAGTTAGTTTGCTTTTTATAGTGTCAGGGCACCCGCCGTATATAACCCAATAAAGGTTTAACCCCCTGATCGCCCGGAGGGTGATATCAATTCGGTTTTAGCATCAGAGAGGGTCTGCGTCACACCCCAGGCAGCGTCAGGTTAGTGCCAGTATCGCTAACACCCACGCGTGAAGCATACACCTCCCTTAGTGGTATAGTATCTGAACAGATCAATATCTGATCTGATCAGATCTATACTAGCGTCCCCAGCAGTTTAGGGTTCCCAAAAACGCAGTGTTAGCGGGATCAGCCCAGATACCTGCTAGCACCTGCGTTTTGCCCCTCCGTCCAGCCCAGGCCACCCAAGTGCAGTATCAATCGATCACTGTCACTTACAAAACACAACACACATAACTGCAGCGTTCGCAGAGACAGGCCTGATCCCTGCGACTCCAGTGCTGTAGGAGGTGATTTCACCACCACAGTTAAAAAAAAAAAGCAAATATGCCGAAGCATTGGGGCAGCAGGGGCGGAGGAGTGATTTTGCTCCTAATGCCGCGTACATACGGTCGAAATTCCGACGGAGGCTTGCCCGTGGAAAAGTCCGACCATGTGTGTGCGGCATAACTTTTTTGCGGGAGGATGCCCCCATGCTTCGGCATATATAAATGGTGCATGTATGCCCATCATTAGAAGTGGGTGGATGAAGGGCGGTATTCTAATGGTGGGCATACCCACCGATCAATCTCTTTTTTCATTCAGCCAACTGGCTGCATGAAAAAAAAAGATTACAATACATGTCCAACAAGGACCAGCAACGTACTGGTATGTTGCTGGACTTTGAATGGTTATACCAGATTGATGCCTGCGGGTTTAGGTATCATCTTGGTATCATTCTTTACAGCCAGCGGCCGGCTTTCATGTAAAAGCAATCCTAGTGGCTAATTAGCCTCTGGACTGCTTTTACAAGCAGTGGGAGGGAATGTCCCCCCCCTGGATATAAAAAGCGCCATTGGGAAATTGGGAAAGCATTTTATCACACCGAACTTGGTGTGGTCAGATGCTTTGAGGGCAGAGGAAAGATCTAGGGTCTAGACCCCAGTTTTTTCAAAAAAAGAGTATCTGTCACTGCCTATTGCTATCATAGGGGATATTTACATTCCCTGAGATAACAATAAAAATGATAAAAAAAAAATATGGAAGGAACAATTTAAAAATAAAATAAAAAAGCAAAATTAATAATAAAAAAAAAAAAAAAGCACCCCTGTCCTGCCCTGCTTTTGCCCAATGGCGAACGCAAGCGTCGGTCTGGCGTCATATGTAAACAGCAATTGCACCATGCATGTGAGGTATCACCGCGAAGGTCAGATTGAGGGCAGTAATTTTAGCAGTAGACCTCCTCTGTAAATCTAACGGGGTAACCTGTAAAGGCTTTTAAAGGGTTTTAAAAATGTATGTAGTTTGTCGCCAATGCGCGTTTGTGCGAAATTTTAAAGCATGTCATGTTTGGTATCTATGTACTCGGCCTAAGATCATCTTTTTTATTTCATCAAACATTTGGGCAATATAGTGTGTTTTAGTGCATTAAAATTAAAAAAAGTGTATTTTTTCCCCAAAAAATGCGTTTGAAAAATCGCTGCGCAAATACTGTGTAGAAAAAAAAAATGCAACACCCACCATTTTATTCTGTAGGGCCTTTGCTTTAAAAATATATATAATGTTTGGGGGTTCAACATAATTTTCTTGCAAAAAAAAAAATGTTTTCATGTAAACAAAAAGTGTCAAAAAGGGCTTTGTCTTTAAGTGGTTAGAAGAGTGGATGTAAGCTTCCTAATGTTGTGTATAAAATGCCAGAACAGTTCAAAACCCCCCCAAATGACCCCATTTTGGAAAGTAGACACCCCAAGCTATATACTGAGAGGCATGTCGAGTCCATGGAATATTTTATATGTTGACACAAGTTGCGGAAAAAAGTCAATTTTTTTTTTTTTTGCACAAAGTTGTCACTAAATGATATATTGCTCAAACATGCCATGGGCATATGTGGAATTACACCCCAAAATACATTCTGTTGCTTCTCCTGAGTACGGGGATACCACATGTGTGAGACTTTTTGGGAGCCTAGCCGCGTACGGGACCCCAAAAACCAATCACCGCCTTCAGGTTTTCTAAGGGTGTAAATTTTTGATTTCACTTCTCACTGCCTATCACAGTTTCGGAGGCCATGGAATGCCCAGATGGCACAAACCCCCCCAAATGACCCCATTTTGGAAAGTAGACACCCCAAGCTATTTGCTGAGAGGTATTGTGAGTATTTTGCAGATCTCGCTTTTTGTCACAAAGTTTTAAAAATTGAAAAAGAAAAAGAAAAAAAAAATTCTTTCTTCATTTTCAAAAACAAATGAGAGCTGTAAAATACTCACCATGCCTCTCAGCAAACAGCTTGGGGTGTCTACTTTCCAAAATGGGGTCATTTGGGGGGGTTTTGTGCTATTTTGGCATTTTATGGCCTGCGGACCAGACTTCCAAGAAAGCCCTATTGGAACTGCCTTTTAAGGGCGACAGACTTTTTGGGGCTTCTCTGGATGACATCATCAAGGATGCCACAGGAGGTAAAAGCACTTTGCTTCCCCAAACTAGCAAGGGTAGGGGACCACGCCAAGGGCAAGGGCCCTCCTTTACTGCACGTAAGCGTTTTTTTCGCCCCCTTAAGGCGACAGGGAAAAGACCCCAGGCCGATAAAGCGCCTGCCCAAGGACAAAAGCGTCCTTGGTCCCGCAGACCCAACAAGCCTGCGGACAAATCTGCGTCCACATGAAGGTCCGCCCCCACCTCTCGGGTGGGGGGACGTCTTCGCAAATTCGCGACTCAGTGGACTGCTCTAGTCTCCGACAGTGGGTTTGCGAAGTAATCTCCTCAGGCTACAAGATAGAATTTCTCTCTTGTCCACCAGACAGATTCATCACCTCCAATCTCCAGCTACTACCGACCCGTCGGGAGGCCCTGTATGGGGCGGTCCAGGGTCTACTGGAACGCGGGGTAGTTATTCCAGTTCCAGAACAGGAACGGGGTCAGGGTTTTTACTCAAATCTGTTCATTATGCCAAAGAAGGAGGGGGTTCGTCCAATCTTGGATCTCAAAGCCCTCAATTGCTTTGTGAAGGTACAAAGATTTCGGATGGAGTCGGTTCGATCCGTAGTCACGGCTCTCCATCCGGGGGACTTTCTGGCCTCCTTGGACATCAAGGACGCATACCTGCATGTCCCCATATACTCCAGACACCAGAGGTTTCTGCGATTTGCTATCGGGAAGAACCACTACCAGTTTGTGGCCCTCCCGTTTGGCCTTGCCTCAGCACCCAGGACGTTCACCAAGGTGCTCGCTCCGATTCTGGCACTTCTAAGACAGCGGGGTATCGCTATCACAGGTTACTTGGATGACCTTCTGCTGAAGGCCCCTTCAAGCTCAGAATTAGAGGTAAGCGTGTCCATTACCTGTCAGACTCTTCGAGACTGTGGTTGGATACTAAACACGCAAAAGTCAGTATTGGTGCCCACTCAACGCCTAGTGTACCTGGGGTTGATTCTGGATTCCTCAGAGGCAAAGGTATTCCTCCCTGTGGAGAAGTTGCAGACCCTCCGGGCTGCAGTACGGCAGCTGACTTCCAGGAATTGGTCGTCACTCCGTTTTTGCATGCGAGTGTTGGGCCTCATGGTAGCCTCCTTCGAGGCGGTCCCATATGCTCAATACCACACTCGAGTGTTACAGAAGGAAGTTCTGTCCAGATGGAACAGATGCCCTTCATCTCTGGATTATCAAATCCGAGTGAGCCACCTAGTCAGGAGATCCCTGGTATGGTGGCTGACAGCACCGGCTCTAATGGCCGGGAAGTCATTTCTTCCGGTTTACTGGATAGTGATCACGACGGACGCCAGCCTTACAGGTTGGGGGGGAGTCTGGGGTGTCCAGTAGGCGTAAGGTCGCTGGACCCCAGAGGAAGCCCTCCTGCCGATCAATGTCCTGGAGATCCGGGCGATCAAGCTGTGCCTCTTCAAATGGTCTCAGAGACTACAAGGGCGTCCAGTCAGGATCCAGTCAGACAACGCCACAGCAGTGGCATATGTCAATCATCAAGGAGGAACAAGAAGCTCAGCTGCAGCATCGGAGATCGCTTGCATCCTGAAGTGGGCAGAGAGGAGCGTACCGGCACTGTCGGCCGTGTACATTCCGGGTGTGGAAAACTGGCAGGCGGACTACCTGAGCCGCCAGATGCTGGACCAGGGAGAATGGTCCTTACACCCGGAGGTGTTCCAACTCCTCTGCCAAAGATGGGGCACACCAGACGTAGATCTTCTGGCTTCCCGACTCAATCGGAAGGTATTGAGGTTTGTGGCCCGGTCAAGAGACCCATGGGCAGACGCAACAGACGCGTTGGTAGCATCGTGGGGTCAGTATCGGCTAATCTATGCCTTCCCTCCCTTAAGGCTTCTTCCTCTTCTGCTCCGCAGAGTGGAGGCAGAGGGAATTCCAATGATCCTAATCGCTCCAGATTGGCCTCAGCGTCCTTGGTACGCCGATCTAGTACGTCTGGTAGCAGACGTCCCCTGGCGCCTACCACTACGGAAGGACCTGCTATCGCAAGGTCCCATATTCCATCCTGCTTTACAGTCATTGGCTTTAACGGCATGGCTGTTGAGAACCAGGTACTGAGAGATCGGGGCCTGTCAGACTCAGTAATCTCTACTATGAGAAGTGCTCGGAAACCGTCCTCTAGGAAGGTCTATCACCGCACTTGGAGGGCCTACATCTCCATGTGTGAGGAAATGAAATGGCATCCGCGTACCTATTTGGTTTCCAGAATCCTGCTGTTTTTACAGCATGGGGTAGACCAAAGGCTTGCCCTAAGTACGATTAAGGGACAGATATCTGCCCTGGCTGTCTTTTTTCAGCGACCCCTGGCGACTCACTCTCTCGTGAGTACATTTGTGCAGGGGGTTCGACATGTGGCCCCTCCGGCCCGCCCCCCGTTACATCCGTGGGACTTGAACCTGGTCCTCTCGGTGCTTCAGACGGCACCGTTTGAGAATATTAGAGATATTCCCCTGTTGACACTTTCTCAGAAGGTGGTCTTTTTGGTGGCTGTTACGTCAGTTAGACGAGTCTCTGAGCTGGCAGCCCTGTCCTGCAAGGCTCCCTATTTGATTTTCCACAAGGATAAGGTGGTGCTGCGGCCGCAGCCTTCCTTTCTTCCGAAAGTCGTTTCGGCTTTTCATCTCAACGAAGACATTGTACTTCCATCCTTGTGTCCTCAGCCGTCGAATCCTAAGGAGTCGGCGTTGCATTCCTTGGACGTTGTCCGAGCTTTGAGAGTATACATATCTGCTACTTCCCTGTTCCGGAAGTCAGACTCACTGTTTGTTTCGGTGGCTGGTCCCAAGAAGGGCCAAGCAGTCTCATCGGCCACCATCTCTAGGTGGATCCGACAGATAGTAATCCAGGCTTACGCCTTAAAGGGTCAGGCGCCCCCCTTTCCTGTCACGGCGCATTCGACCAGGGCAATAGGTGCCTCTTGGGCTTTCCGACATCAAGCGTCTGTTTCCCAACTATGTAAAGCGGCGACTTGGTCGTCCGCTCACACTTTCACGAAATTCTACAAAGTTGATATAGGTGCATCTTCGGATGCCTCTTTCGGCCGCAAGGTTTTGCAGGCGGCTGTTTAGAGTTGCAACTCCTCCGTTGGAGGAGTGCTGTTTTGTGTTTTGGGGTGAAGTTTGTTTTTATGCTGTTACCACCCCTCGTTTTTTCTCTGACACTGCTTTGGGATGTCCCACTTTGTCAATAGAGAAGCTGTGTCGGTCCATGGACGAAAGAGTAAATAGGATTTTTTACTCACCGTAAAATCCTTTTCTCTGAGTCCATGGACCGACACAGCACCCACCCCTCCTTTTAAGTTTGTACTGCTTTTTGACGAACTGATCTGCGATGTGCAGACTGAGAGGGTATACCCAGAGGGTCCGCCCCCTGGGCGGTACTGTAGAAGGTGTGATGCAACACTTTTTACAAGTTTTTCTGCCTAGTCACTCCTAATTAACGGATAATACCCACTTTGTCAATAGAGAAGCTGTGTCGGTCCATGGACTCAGAGAAAAGGATTTTACGGTGAGTAAAAAATCCTATTTTTTTTCAAAATTTTTGGTCTTTTTCCGTTTATATCGCAAAAAATAAAAATCGCAGAGGCAATCAAATACCATTAAAAGAAAGCTCTATTTGTGGGAAGAAAAGGACGCAAATTTCGTTTGGGTACAACATTGCATGTCCGCACAATTTACAGTTAAAGCAGCGCAGTGCAAAATTCTGAATTCACCTCTGGTCCTTTAGCTACCAAATGGTCCGGGGTTTAAGTGGTTAAGCCAAAGGAGCCATCCTTAAAAGATACAGCACTACAAATATACTGCTAATTTTATTTACAAAATGGTACATAAGCACACGCAGGGCAGTGTTTTTGAGCATCACCCACCTTTCCTCAAACCCCAAAAAAATGTCCACATACCTAAACAGTACAAAAGCATACACACTTGATAACAGGTAACTTAGCTACAAAGTAAACAAAAAACAAAGTTGTGCCCCATCACTGCCTGTTCCTAGAGTCCCCAAGTCTAATTTCACTGTTTGCAAATTTCACGATGTACAGTATTCAGTATTTGAAAAGTAGCATAACACATTGTAATCATTGCCTGGTACTTTATAACAAGTACATAAGACCTCTCATCCTACATTAAATCAATAAGTACAAGTCAAAATATTTATTCAATCCCATAGGATACAAGGTTGAAAACTTGGCAATCCACCAGACCTCCCTCCATTAGAGAATACTAAAATGGGCATCCCCTCGATATCAGAGGGAGATAATGAGATGGAATCTATACAGTTGAATTACTAAAGGAAAATAGACTATTGACTTTGCAAGGGTGGTTGCAGTTTACAAGAGAATTATCCCCAGAACTTAGTGAATGATGCTATGCTGATGTCCATCATCTATTTTCCACATTCACTAAGCTCTGGGGAAATTTCCCTCATAAAATGCAACTTCCCTTGCAAACAGTCTATATTCCTTTAGTAAATCATCCCCTATGTATCTAAAAGGCATGATGCTCTCCAGGGACAGAGATACAAGGGATTATTGCAACATTACTTTTTTTTTTATCTGGCTTCATTTCAGGCACTCGGCAAACCATACTTCATACTTTTACCTGCAACGACCTCAAGATTAGTTAGTGTCTTCTGAGTATCTCCTCTGTGGGGGAGGAAGGAGGGTGGGGGCTCAGTAGCTGCACCCTGTTTTATTTTTCCATGTTCTCTCCTCCTATTCTTAATTTGATTATCCCTGCTCAGTAAATGGTCTCCTGTTATCCCTTACCCATTCTGCTTTCCTCATGTACCCTATGATGTACCCTCTTCCATATTTACTGAATGGATTTCCCCTTTTGGACTTCCACTATATGTTTTCTATACATAGCTGTTGGTTCCCATTCCCCTTGAGGCTAATTAACTGTATGCCTACTTCCCTATACTGGGAGCTACCTTGTATGGCCCCAATCTTACAATATTCCAAACTCTTCTATTTCCTTGTTCTTGTTATATGCCATGAACCCTCAGGAGAAGTGGTCATTACCAAAAAATAAAAAAGTAATTTTGTGCTTTTAGATAGAAGGTAAAATTCAGAATCCATATTTATTGTTTTATTCAAAAAAATGTTAAAATTTTCATTTTATAATGAACTTTTCTTAATTGCAAACCTCAAAGCCAGATGTCTTTTGTCTGTAACTTTATTACTACTTTCTGAACCTTACATATAAAAGCAGATTACACATATTAGAGAACATGTTTAAAATGCACTGGCAGCAAAGCATTTTGTGAAGCATGAACATAAGGATTGAGATTTGAGGGCTGTTTGTCTTTCCAGCTTTAACCACTTCAATACCGGGCACTTTCGCCCCTTCCTGCCCAGGACAATTTTCAGCTTTCAGCGCTGTCGCACTTTTAATGACAATTGCGCGGCCATGCAACACTATACCCAAACTAATTTTTTGTAATATTCTTCCCACAAATAGAGCTTTCTTTTGGTGGTATTTGATCACCTCTGTGGTTTTTATTTTTGCTAAACAAACTAAAAGAGACCAAAATTTTGGGGAAAAAAAGTTTTTCTTAGTTTCTGTCATAAAATGTTGTTTTTCACTGACGGGCACTGATAAGGTGGCACTGATGAGGCGGCACTGATGGGCACTGATGAGTTGCCACTGATAAGGTGGTCAAATATACGCGGATGACACACAAATACTGGTAGATATGGCTAGCGGTACAGATATGCAACTAAAACTCCAACTCTGTTTAGCTGAAATACATCAATGGATGCTTACCAGTAGACTTGGTATTAACACTGCTAAGACTGAAGTTCTTTTAATTGGTAAAATTACATCTATATCACCAATTTCTAATTGGCCCATATCATTTGGCCCTACTCCAACGCCTGCCAAAAAGATTAAGAACTTAGGGGTCTGGTTTGACTCAGAACTCACATTTATACCACATGTCTTATATATCGCAAAAAATGCAAGCTACTATCTACATTTTCTTCGAAAGCTGAAAAATCTGTTTACCGAATTGAATCGGAAAAAACTAGTACAAGCATTTATACTTTCCAGGTTGGATTACTCGAATGTTTTCTTATTAAATCTCCCAAAGAAATGGATTGCTAAGCTGCAGCTAGTTCAAAACCAGGCCGCTCGCCTGATTAAAGGACTAAATTACAGAGAACACGTCACAAGCTCTCTTCGAGAGCTTCACTGGCTACCCATTGCTAAAAGGGCCGAATTCAAGGCCCTCTGCCTTGTTTTTAAGGTATACTGGAGTCAAGGTCCAATTTATTTATCTAGTATAGTTTCCCACTATACTCCCACAAGATCTTTACGCTCGGCGAATCAAAACCGCCTTATGCCTAAACTATATAATTGTGTAGCAGCTGGTGGAAAAACTATCCAAGTCTTTGGTGTATTTTTATGGAATAATCTTCCTGAGAATATGCGAAAAATCAACTCGCTAATTCACTTTCGCAAGGTACTAAAGACTCACTTACTTTCCAATGTATATGGATAAGGGACGTCTGCTACCTTACTACTAACCAGCTGATTAGCCCGCCCTGACTTGTTACTGCTTCCTAAATGTGGACTGTTACTCTGCTTCTCTTACTTTTTTATTTTTCCTTCTGTTGTTATTTATTATTTGTAGCGGGGTCCTCAATTTAGTGGGATACACCTGGGGGTAGTGTGACCCAAGTGTGTAATTGTGTTAGGGTTCAGACCCCTTTTTGTTATTCGTGGAGGATTGGGTGGTGCGATATTCTCCTTGACCAGTGAGTGTCAGTGTACCTACTGGCTCAGGGTAGAATCACTACCACAGTGCTACCCTTTTTTTGTCCTTTTGCGGAGATGGTACGGCTGGGGCGGGGAACCCGCCGTGGTGTCGATGTGAGGAGATAAAAGGGGGAGACGCCCTCGCCACAAGGTTTTTTTTCTTCGGGGGATCATCCCTTCACGCACCCAGGCACCTTAGGCCTGGGTGCGGGCGGTTCAAGGTTCCGGCTTAGGCGCCCTAGGCCTGGCCGGAATGAATATGGAGTCCATCCCAGGCACCTTCAGCCTGGGATGAGGTACTATTGAGGAGGCCTGGGACCCGGTGACTCCGACTGGGTCCCGCGAGGGTGAAGTTGCTCCAGGGCGCCCCTTGCGAGGGGACCCGCATCTGAGGTGAGGAGGCTGGGGAGGTCACCCGTCCGAAGACCCGGTGCAGTGTCAACCCGGTGACGGATGGGCCTTCGGTAACTCCCTTGGAGGACATCTTCCCCTGATAGGGGCTACAGCGCAGCGGAGGAGCTCTAATCAAGACTCCTGCGACCCCTGGTCATAGCACAGGGAGTGTAGGGACTAGGAACCTGTACAGTGCCTCGACCTGTTCCCCCATCGTATCATGCCGTTGCATTTGACTGTATGTGGAGATACGCAATAAACC
This sequence comes from Rana muscosa, assembly GCA_029206835.1. Taxonomy (NCBI): domain Eukaryota; kingdom Metazoa; phylum Chordata; class Amphibia; order Anura; family Ranidae; genus Rana; species Rana muscosa. The sequence continues at coordinate 686,201,980 of CM055117.1, read as the reverse complement.
TGAGTTTGGACTTTGATGGGTGTATGGACTCTGTTAATGGGAGCAGAGGGAGATTCTGGCACGGAAGGACTGACCCTCATAACCAGCCCATGTTTGGCCCGAGGAAAAGATTGGTACTGGCCTTCACCTCACCCACAGCTATGGGGAGGACATGGGCCGTAGCGCACCTCACTCTGTCGCGTGACATACCCCTAGCTAAAGAGGACGGGGTGAGGCCGCTACACGTGGGGGCTCGTCAGTTCGGGATGAAATGTGTGTTGACCCTGAGGTTTGGAACGGCTGTGTTTGAACTTTGCCGCCCGGAGGAGGTCCGAGCAGGTCGGCCATGTGATTGGCCAAAGTGCGTCCCTGTGCTCGAAGTCGTGGAAATTTCTCTGAAAAACCGGGAGAGGCCCATGCAGAAAGAGCGGGAAGAGGGAGGAGTCAAGCCGTGTGACGAACTACATGTGGGGACTTTTGCTGCACTGCGCCACGAGGCACCCCGTGACTGTACAATTCGTGGGCGGAGGCTGGCGGAAGCCCGCGAAAGTGTGCAGGTCGTGGGAGGAGTCTGGCCACGTGTGGAGATACATGTGGAGACTCCGGCGCGTGGTCAGCGCGTGATGGAGCAGCAAGTGGTCGGAGTGAACTCAGGCTCCCAGTGGATGTCGGTACCTTATCCTTTCAAGATGACTGCATTTGCTGCTCCCCTGACGGACACGGGAATAAGACTTAGGCCCCGAGGACAGTTGGCTCTGTATTCATGCAGAGACACGGAGGCCCTCGGTGTGATCTGTCCCGGATGCTCGGGACTGGTGGTCCAACTAAAGCCATTCGGGCGATGCGAAGCATGCAAGGAGTTCCTTTTTGAGGTTGAACCACACACGGAAAGGCCCCGGGCCCTACGCCTCAACTGCATCACAGGAACCGCCACTCCGGAGGGAGAGATCAAAGCCTCTGCGGAGGTTCCCGTACGCGCTGACCAGGGCGAAGTGACTGCCCAACCAGAGACTGAGAGAGAAAAATCCGAGGACACTGATTCGGTCACCACAGACTCCCTGCTGCCACCTCCGAAGAGGAAGATAGGCCTGGTGCAGGCCTCCTGTGGTCGTAGTCGAGCTTCGCCCACTGCTTGCCGGACCTGGATGGATCCGGTCGGAAGAATCCTGGACATCCCAGTGCTGAAAAAGGTCCAGGTGAGCCAGGGGCTGGGACTGTGTGTGTGGTTGGAGGTGTCGGGAGTTCACATCTGGTGGAGCCCGCAGGGGAGGGTAGTTCTCCGTCCACTAGGGACTACCTTCCCGCCGAGATGTATGACACCTCCGATCTAGAGTCGCTGTCGGACTGTGGGGATGACGGAGAAATAGACAAGCTGTTTCACCGGAAGGGCTGGGACAGACGCCCGCTACCCGTGCAGAGTAAGCCACAGGACTCCCCCATGTCCATAGATGACAGTACGCTTCGGGTGCAAGCCCTGGAGTTATTGAGGAAGCCTAGTCCTCCAAATAACCTTCCACATTCAACCACATCACCCGCTCTGATAGTGGGGATGCAGCGTGCTTCATTGCGGGCACCAAGAGCAAAGCCGCCTGAGATGGTGAAGGTACCTCGGCACCCGGAGGCCATCGTACAGCCAGGAGAAGGTGAGCGAGATGTGATGCCGCCTCTAGCTCGATTGCAGAGACTTTTCTCCCAGAGAGTCGCCCGTGAATATGGGTGGGAGTACCCCTACTTGCCTCGGGACTTATTGCATGAAGTCGAGGTCTTGCGACCACGGTGGTATGACGAGTTTGTGTGGGAAAAACTCAAAGTGCCCCATGCCCGGCGATACCTGTCATGTTCGCCGCCGGTGTCTAAAAAGTTTAAAGACTGTAAAGCTGATTGGAGACTGGGACGCCATATCCATGCTGATAAGGTGCTCATCTGCAGGAAAGAAGGAGAAGACGTCGAATATTCGGTGGAAGTATTTGACAAACACCTGAAGCCCTTGTTTTTGCCGGATCCAAGATTTTACTTGTAGGAGAAGTGAACTCCTATTTTGTTGCTGTTGAAACTTTCTGGAAGAGACATTCCCAGACGCCTAGAACTGTGCCCTACTTTTGTTTTGATTTGGGCGTTTCTTTCACTCACTGGAGACTTGGGAGCTGTTGTTTTTTTTGTTCTCCCTTTTCTTCATGTGCCAAAAGGCAGAGACATTTGGGGATAGAGTTAGAGTAGGAAAGCAGGAAGAATAAAGACTTCGGCAAGTGTTGTGACCGCGGCGCTGTCACCAGGTGGCAGTGTTGTGCAACGATTGTTTGAAAATGTTACACATACGTCACTTTACTTATTGGAGTGAATGGGTTTCTCGGCTGACAGACCCATTCATGCCAAATGACACAGATTGTTAGGATGTTGTTTTTTTTTGTTTCCCTTCTGCAGGAGATTCATCGATCAAGACTGCTGAGAGTGGGGTGGTTTTTGATTAGGAATGGGAGGGATTGTAAATGTGTACAAATCAGAAGTTTTATATGAGAGTTTATCGTTTTATATTTCCCTTTTCCGTTGAACAGGTCTTGGCATGTACAGTATTCAAAATTTGAGGGATAGCCTCTGGGGCCCACTTCATGTCACCACTCCTTGGGAGACATGGGTGTGCACCTGACGCTGGGGACCAGCGTCAAATCACCAGGGGGAGTGTGTAGCGGGGTCCTCAATTTAGTGGGATACACCTGGGGGTAGTGTGACCCAAGTGTGTAATTGTGTTAGGGTTCAGACTCCTTTTTGTTATTCGTGGAGGATTGGGTGGTGCGATATTCTCCTTGACCAGTGGGTGTCAGTGTACCTACTGGCTCAGGGTAGAATCACTACCACAGTGCTACCCTTTTTTTGTCCTTTTGCGGAGATGGTACGGCTGGGGCGGGGAACCCGCCGTGGTGTCGATGTGAGGAGATAAAAGGGGGAGGCGCCCTCACCACAAGGTTTTTTTTCTTCGGGGGATCATCCCTTCACGCACCCAGGCACCTTAGGCCTGGGTGCGGGCGGTTCAAGGTTCCGGCTTAGGCGCCCTAGGCCTGGCCGGAATGAAGATGGAGTCCATCCCAGGCACCTTCAGCCTGGGATGAGGTACTATTGAGGAGGCCTGGGACCCGGTGACTCCGACTGGGTCCCGCGAGGGTGAAGTTGCTCCAGGGCGCCCCTTGCGAGGGGACCCGCATCTAAGGTGAGGAGGCTGGGGAGGTCACCCGTCCGAAGACCCGGTGCAGTGTCAACCCGGTGACGGATGGGCCTTCGGTAACTCCCTTGGAGGACATCTTCCCCTGATAGGGGCTACAGCGCAGCGGAGGAGCTCTAATCAAGACTCCTGCGACCCCTGGTCATAGCACAGGGAGTGTAGGGACTAGGAACCTGTACAGTGCCTCGACCTGTTCCCCCATCGTATCATGCCGTTGCATTTGACTGTATGTGGAGATACGCAATAAACCTGAGTTTGGACTTTGATGGGTGGATGGACTCTGTTAATGGGAGCAGAGGGAGATTCTGGCACGGAAGGACTGACCCTCATAACCAGCACATGTTTGGCCCGAGGAAAAGATTGGTACTGGCCTTCACCTCACCCACAGCTATGGGGAGGACATGGGCCGTAGCGCACCTCACTCTGTCGCGTGACATACCCCTAGCTAAAGAGGACGGGGTGAGGCCGCTACATATTAATTTATCCTGTATGTGTTATCTGTTATGTTTATCTTTGAAGGTCAGTATATGTATTTGGTCTATCTAGCGCTTAGGCGCAGTTCTTGAACTGTATTTGGAGCTTTACAAATAATAAAATCAATCAATCAATCAATATGTAGTATTGATGGGCACTGATAGGCAGCACTGATATGCAGCACTCATGGGCACCGATAGGCGGCACTGATAGGCAGCACTGATGGGCACTGATAGGCAGCACTAATGAGCACTGACATGCGGCATTGATTGGCACTGATAGGCAGCACTGGTTGGCACTGATTGGCACTGATGGACACTAATAGATGGCACTGATGGGCAGCACTGATGATGAGGTACTGACAGGTGTTACTAATGGGCACTGATTGACACTGTGATGGGCACTGATTGGCAGCTGATGGCCACATCTGATGGGGGCTGTGCTGATTATCAGCACAGACCCCCCCTCTGACAGGGAGAGCCGCTGATCGGCTCTCCCTGTCAGTGCAAACCGAGGAATGCCGTTTACTGACACTTCCTGGTTCACGCAATGATTAGCTGTGATTGGTCACAGCTTATCACGTGATAAGAAGCCTCTGTCAGAGGCTCCTTACTACGACAGGAGATGCAGTGTGTCAGACTGAAACACAGCACCTCTGATCGCCGGGCTGCACGCCCCCGCGGGAGCACACCAGCATGTTATCCTACTGGACGTCATATGACACCCAGTCAGGAAAACTGAACCACCGCCCGGCCGTCATTCTGCTATAGGCCGGGCAGGAAGTTGTTAAAGAACAGTTTCAAGTAATCTGAAACAGTTTCAATTTCAAGTAATCTGAAACCAATTAGTGAACAGCTACAATTATCCAACAAACACTGCAGCTTTTTTAAAGTCCAATTAGATCGCTTTAATCTTCTTCAGCCAGAGCTATTAGAGGCACTCACATGTTTATTAACCACTTCCCGCCCAGTCAATAGTGAATTGACGTCCGGGAAGTGGTTGCATTATCCATACTGGACGTCATATGACGTCCTGCAGGATAATGCCTTGGCCGCGCCCGCGGGGTGCGCAGCGCGGTGATCGGGGACGGCATGTGTCCCTCGGACACAGCGCTTCCCCGATCACGGTAAACAGCCAATTTCATTGGCTGTTTACCATGTGATCGGCTATGTCAAAGTCACAGCCGATCACCTGTCAAAACAGACTCGGCGGCGCGCACCGTGCGCGCCGCCACAGGCTTGCAGAGCGGGGATCGGGGAAAGCGAGTGTCCCTTGGACACAGCGCGTCCCCGATCAGAGTAAACAGCCAATGAATTGGCTGTTTACCACGTGACCGGCTGTGTCCAATCACAGCCGGTCACAAATGTAAACAAACTCCACAGGAGTTACTACCTGATCCCTGCTCTCTCCTCACACACCGATCTGTGAGGAGAGAGAAGAGATCAGTAAGTTAGCTCAGTGTAGTTTGTCTACATAAGTTTACAGTGCACAACACGCCCCCCCCATAAAGAGGACCTGTCACACAGCCCAGCACATCAATCAGCCCAGCCAATCAGCCCATCTGTCAATCAGCCCATCTGTCAATCAGCCCATCTGTCAATCAATCAGCCCATCTGTCAATCAATCAGCCCATCTGTCAATCAATCAGCCGATCTGTCAATCAATCAGCCCACCTGTCAATCAATCACCCCATCTGTCAATCAATCAACCCATCTGTCAATCAATCAATCAGCCCATCTGTCAATCAATCAGCCCATCTGTCAATTATCTGTCACAGGCCCACCTCCATCGGTACCACCATTGGTACCGCCACACAGGCTACCAGTACCGCCATCGGTACCAGTACCACCACCAGTACCGCCACCAGGCCCAGCATCTATACTGTCACACAGGCCCGCTACCAGTATCACCACTAGTGCCGCCATCGGTACCACCACCAGTACCACCACCCGTACCACCGTCGGTAGTGCCACCACCACCTGTACCACCACCTGTACCGCCATCGGTACCATCACCACCCGTACCGCCATCGGTACCACCACCACCTGTACCGCCATCGGTACCACCACCAGCTGTACCGCCATCGGTACCACCACCACCCATACCGCCATCGCTACCACCACCACCCGTACCGCCACCTGTACCGCCATCGGTACCGCCGCCACCACCACCACCCGTACCGCCATCGGTACCACCACCACCTGTACCGCCATTGGTACCACCACCACCCATACCGCCATCGGTACCACCACACAGGCCCACCACTAATACCTCCATCGGTACTACCACACAGACCGCCACCACTACCACCAGCAGTACCATTACACAGGCCCACCAATAAGCACTGCCATAATGTCCCAAAGGGTTTACACACCTGAGGAGGCATATGCCATTCTTGCCATGTCGGATGATGAGAGCAGCGGGGAGCTCCCATTATCCGATTCTGGTTCGGAATACGAGCCAGTGGAGGATAGTGGCTCAGAGTCCGAGTCCCCGGAGGAAACCGTCCCTCCCAAAAGAATGCGATCAGCACCAAGATCAGCACCAAGATCAGCACCAAGATCAGGAGAACTGCCCACCACCAGCAGCGCCATACCCCAGGAAGAGGAGCCCAGTACAAGCAATGGAAATGCACGCCCAACCCGAAGAATCCAGCCCCAATCCTACCTTCCCGATGCCCTGGCAAACCCCTTATGGTTGCCTGCCAACTCAGGATCCGCTATCATCCCCCCTTTCACCGCACAGCCAGGTGTGCAGCCCGACACTACTAATTTTTCTAAATTTGATTATTTTTGTTTATTTTTCCCACAAGATTTGCTGCAGAATATAGTGGATCAAACGAATCTGTATGCATCCCAATTTATTGCTGCCAACCCCGAATCTTCCTACGCCCGCATGTTCCAGTGGCGGCGTCTAACATTGGAGGAATTTAAATTATTTTTGGGCCTTATGTTCAATATGGGGCTTACAAAAAAGAACGAAGTCCATTCATATTGGTCCAAACGCCCCATCCAACACATGCCCATATATTCCGCTGTCATGTCCAGGAAAAGATACGACATGATTATGCGCTTTCTCCACTTCAATGACAATTCACAGTGCCCTCCCCGAGATCATCCCAACTACGACAAATTGTACAAGATACGCCCCCTAATCAATGCCTTTTCCCAGCGATTTGAAGAAGTTTTCATCCCAGACCAAAAAATGTGTGTGGACGAGTCCCTCGTACATTTCACCGGCCGACTGCAGTTCAAGCAGTACATACCAAGCAAGAGAGCCAGGTATGGGTTAAAATTAAATAAATTATGTGATCGAGCCACTGGATACGTCTGCAATGTCAGGATCTACGAAGGCAAAGACTCCCAGCTCCAGCCCCGTGATTGCCCCACATATATTGGAACCAGTGGGGAAATTGTCTGGGAGTTGGCATACCCCCTGTTCGGAAAAGGTTACCATTTATATGTTGATAATTATTATACCAGCCTGCGCCTTTTTCGCCACCTTTACAGTAAACAAACCCCGGCCTGCGGTACCTTAAAAAAAAAGCGGAAGGGATTCCCACAAAATTTATTGACAAAAAAATTGCGACCTGGAGAATCGGCATCCATGAGGAACGAGGAGGTGTTGGCCATGAAGTGGAGGGACAAGAAAGATGTCCACATCCTCTCTACGATCCACAATGACACCATGGTGGAGATCCCAAGAAGACGCGGCTCCATTGTAAAGCCCGAATGTGTCCACGACTACAATTTGTACATGGGGGGGGGTGGATTTAAACGACCAGATGCTACAGCCCTACTTATCAACCAGAAAGTCCCGTTATTGGCACAAAAAAGTTGCGTTTCACCTGTTTCACATGGTCCTTTTTAATTCGTTTGTCTGCTACCAAAAAGCAACTCAAAATCACTGACTCCACTACCTCCAATATATCGAAGATATCATCGATGCTCTCATTTACCAACAAGATCCCGCCCCAGGAAGCATTCGTTCTGATAGTGTGAGTCGGCTTCACGAGCGACACTATCCCTTTAGCATCCCCCCCCCACAGAATCTGGAAGAAGACGCCAAAAGAAATGCTGTGTATGCAGCAGAGGAGGAGTAAGAAGAGACACCAGCTATTATTGTCCCGATTGTCCCTCCCAACCTGGCCTGTGCATCGGAAATTGCTTAAAAAATTATCATACATCCATTAGTTCCCCTTATTATTAACAGACTGCCATTTCCCCATTTGCCTGCTACCATGTTACTAACTACCTTCCATGTTAATTAACTGACCCTGGCCTGTTTACCGACGATGTCTTTGCTTGCCGATTTAAACCACGTTTCTGACCTCCACGTGCACCAACCTCAGCCTGTTTACCGACGATGCCTCTGCCTGCCGATTTAAACCACGTTTCTGACTTCCACGTGTACCGACCTTGGCCTGTTAATCGACCATGTTTTTGCCTGCCACTTGGACTGATCTTTTGGCCATCTACTTTTAGTACACAGGGGTCTCACATATGTGAGGGGCTTCAGAATAGCGTTCTGAGTAGAGAAAACCAGTTTTTCGTTTTCTGTGCTCCAAGAACAGGGTCTGGTTGCCCGGAGGCTTCAAAGCGATTTGGGTGGGAGAAGCCTCTACCCCTGTCCCCCTGGCCCTAAGCTTGATGGTCCTTCCTGCTGCCTGGACCAATAATTTGGCTGTGCTGACCATATTACTGCCTGTAATGACCCATGACATTATGGACCATGTTTCTTCCTGCTGCTTGGACCAATACTTTGGCTGTGTTGACCATATATCTGCCTGCTGCCTCTACTGACTTTGGACAGCATTTCTGCTGGGACACCTCTGCCTGCTACCTGGACCTGTGCTTTGGCTGTGCTCTGGCTGTGCTGACAGTATCTCTGCCTGTGCGAACTATGGACAGTATTCCTGCCTGCTGCCTGGATGATTGCTTTTGCTGTCCCTGACCTCATCCCTGCCTGCTGCCTGGACCGATGCTCTCCTCTGTGGACCACTGCACTTCTAAAACCACAGGTAATCTTTTGTTATTTGGTATGTACCTGCTATGTGTTAGATATATGAAGGGCCTTCAAAAATGTGATCGGTAGTCAGAAAATGATATGTGCAATTAATGCTGCTAGAATGCCTGGAGGTGCTACTTGGATGTTGGGCCTCTGTATGTGGCCAGGCTGTGTAAAAGTCTCAAACATGTGGTATTGCCATACTCAGGAGGAGTAGCAGAATGCATTTTGGGGTGTTATTTTTGCTATGTATATGCTATGCGTTAGAAATATCTTATAAATGGACAACTTTGTGTAAAAAAAATGCATTTTCATTTTTTCTCCACATTTTCCAAAACCTTCTGGAAAAAAATGAACCGTTCAAAAGACTCATAATGCTTCATAGATTATACGTTGGGGTGTGTGCTTTCCAAAATGGGGTCATTTTGTGGAAAATTCCATTGTCCTGGTGCTCCAGGGCCTTCAAAAGTGTAATAGGTGGTTGAGAAAGGATATGTGCGATTTATGCTTGTAGAACGCCTGAAAGTGCTACTTCAATGTTGGGCCTCTGTATGTGGCCAGGCTGTGTAAAAGTCTCACACATGTGGTATCGCTATACTCAGGAGAAGTAGCAGAATGCATTTTGGGGTGTCATTTTTGCTATGTATATGCTATGTGTTAGAAATATCTTATAAATGGACAACTTTGTGTAAAAAAAATGCATTTTCATTTTTTTTCCACATTTTCCAAAACCTTCTGGAAAAAAATGAACCGTTCAAAAGACTCATAATGCTTCATAGATTATACGTTGGGGTGTGTGCTTTCCAAAATGGGGTCATTTTGTGGAAAATTCCATTGTCCTGGTGCTCCAGGGCCTTCAAAAGTGTAATAGGTGGTTGAGAAAGGATATGTGCGATTTATGCTTGTAGAACGCCTGAAAGTGCTACTTCAATGTTGGGCCTCTGTATGTGGCCAGGCTGTGTAAAAGTCTCACACATGTGGTATCGATATACTCAGGAGGAGTAGCAGAATGCATTTTGGGGTGTCATTTTTGCTATGTATATGCTATGTGTTAGAAATATTTTATAAATGGACAACTTTGTGTAAAAAAAATGCATTTTCATTTTTTTTCCACATTTTCCAAAACCTTCTGGAAAAAAATGAACCGTTCAAAAGACTCATAATGCTTCATAGATTATACGTTGGGGTGTGTGCTTTCCAAAATGGGGTCATTTTGTGGAAAATTCCATTGTCCTGGTGCTCCAGGGCCTTCAAAAGTGTAATAGGTGGTTGAGAAAGGATATGTGCGATTTATGCTTGTAGAACGCCTGAAAGTGCTACTTCAATGTTGGGCCTCTGTATGTGGCCAGGCTGTGTAAAAGTCTCACACATGTGGTATCGCTACACTCAGGAGGAGTAGCAGAATGTATTTTGGGGTGTAGTTGCAATTATGCATATGCTGTGTGAGAGAAAAAAACTGTTAATATGACCAGTTTGTGTAAAAAAAAAAAAAATAATTTAAATTTTCCCAAGAATTGTGGGAAAAAAATACAACTTCAAAAAACTCACCATGCCTCTTAGTAAATACCTTGGACTGTCTACTTTCCAAAAAGGGGTAATTTTGGGGTATTTGTACTTTCCTCGCTTGTTAGTGTCTCAAGAAATGAGATATCCCTTCAGTACATCAGGCGTGATCAGATGTGATACATTTTCAGTGATTGCCACCATAGTTTGTAGACTCTATAACTTTCACAAAGACCAAATAATATACACTAATTTGGGTTCATTTTACCAAAGATATGTAGCAGTATACATTTTGGCACAAATTTATGAAGAAAAATTACTTATTTGCAAAATTTTACAATAGAAACTAAAAAAAAAGTGTTTTTTTTTTAAAATTGCTGTTTTTTTGCTTATATCGCAAAAAATAAAAAACCCAGTGGCGATTAAATACCACCAAAAGAAAGCTCTATTTGTGAGAAGAAAATGATAAAAATTTTGTTTGGATACAGTGTAGCATGACTAAGTAATTGTCATTCAAAGTGTGAGAGTACTGAAAGCTGAAAATTGGTCTGGGCGGGAAGGTGCATAAGTGCATGGTATTGAAGTGGTTAATGGTACGGAAGCACACCAATGCTTGCATGGTGCATCACTGCACATTGCAGTTACTGTGTGTTGCTGTATTGGCCTTGGGTGAATGGACTCCAAATATTTCTTCACCAGTTTTTTTGAAATGATGCTGGTTTTAAGTAGTTATTATTAGCATCTGTTAAGATATAAAATATGCAGTCATAAATGTGTAGTTTGCCACCTTAAATAGGGATTGCCTTGAAAAGAAAACCTCAGAGTCCGCGTTTCTACAAATAGATAGCATTCGTGTAGCATTTATCAGCATTTCACCATAGATGTCAACATGAGATGTAGTGTTCTGTTAACACCTTTCTTTGTTAAAGCTATTGAAGTGGTTGTGTGCTGATGCCTCTTATGTCAAGTGACAATTCTGGGAATTACCAAGCTGTTGATGAAGCCCCAAACGTTACTATGAGAATACAGAAAAGCCACCTGATATAAAAGTAAAAACCTTTAATGCAATTTGTAATGTGCAAATGTTATATGAAAACATGCTGGAAAGTGATGATGTTTAGAAAAATGTTTTTATTTATTAGTAAACAGCTTAGAACGTCCATAAATCTAAATCAAATCAATATTTGGTGTATCTACCCTTTGCCGTTAAAACAGCATCCTAGATACACTTACACACAGTTAAAGTGACATTAAACTCTGGTTTTGAAAAACCAGCTATAACCGGCAGTGCTGATGAGTGTATTCTGACGGCAAGGAAGCCTCTTCTGCCCCCTCCGTGGTAGGGATTCCCCCATCCACCTCGAATCTGTGGATTGGGAAATTGGTTCATTTTCTTTTGTTCAACCTGCTGGTTGGACGAAAGAAAGTCAATTATGTATGGCTTGTCTAACACATTTCACTCGGTAGGGAGCTTAATGCAATCATTGTGTGAAACCCTTGCAGAAGTTTCAAGGAAGACAGGTGTTTCCAGAAGCAGGCAGTGACTGAAAACACAGGGGTCGGCCAAAAATACACCATACTGACTTTGTTTTGCAATCAGAAGATGTGGTACCATCAGCTCAGACTTATCAAAAACCTGTGGCTAAAAAGCCATAACTCTAACATGGAAACAAGGCCAAGCGACTTGTCTATGCATGAGCATACAAGAACCTGTGTGCACAAATACAACAGCAGGTGCTCTGGACTATGTCCAAATGTGTAACATTTGCCTGTAAAAGAAGGCATTTTGTTCTCTGAAAGCCTGGAGAGCAATACAAGGATGACTGTCTACAGGTAACAGAGATGGATATTTGAGGTTCCAGGTTTCTGCACATGGATTTGGTCAGAATTAATGGTATCCGCAATGCTGAAAACTATAGGTAGATATTTATCCATCATGCAGTACCATCGGGGGGGGGGGGGGCGGGTGGGGGGAATCTGATTGGTCCCAAATTCATTGTGCAGCAGAACAATGACCCCCACAAACATAATGAACTTTAGAGAAAAAAACAAGTAGTTCTCGAAGAGACAGTATGGCTCCACGGTGCCCTGATCTCAGCATTATTAAGTCGGGGATCAAATGAAGAGACAGACATCCTAAATTAACAGAAGAACTGTGATTAGTTCCCCTATTTGTTTGAAACAATTTACCTGACTCTATCGTGACCATATATCCCAAAGTTAGATTGTTGAGGTTTGTTAACTACTCCCTTTGAAGATTCCATGGTGCTTTTCCCCATCCCCGTCCTCCCGTCCCCCTTTTTCTCCTTTTTCGTTTTTGTTTTGTTTTCTCTTATCACTAGGTGAGATACCTGCGTAGTGCCCTTGATTTCTGGGGGGGGGGGGGGCACCCTGGGAATCTCACTGTCACCAGACCCAGTGAATACAATCTTGCTTACATGTGTTATATGATATATTGTTTTGTCTTGCCCATTCACTGGCTATTTACTCACTCGCTCAATTCCCTCTGTACGGATAATATCCCATGATAATTGTATGTTGGCAGTACTGCGAATTTATTGATACACTTTTATTATGTGCTGTATGTTTTTTTTCTATTCTGACAATTTTTCGTATCTGTTTTTGTAAACATAAAAAATTTCAATAAAAACTAAACTAGCTATGATTAAGCACTGAATCGCAGTGCGAAACGTCAGCTCATACTTGCTGTTTTTTTGCTGTGGCATGTTGTTTGTGCTTTTGTTTTACATAAAATAACCTTTTTTGGAGTGTGGCTGTCCAAGCGTTTTCCTCAGATTTTTTGCATACCTAGTAGAGTTGTTTTAAAGGCAAAGGTTGGGCACACCAAATATTGAGTAAATATATAGATGTATTTGTAATATATACAGATTTATTAAAAGCTACTCGATACTGGTGAGCATTTCTAGATACTGGGAGTAAGGGAGGAGGGCTTGGGGACAAAAAGCCCTAGACATTAGTGCCATATGGTACAATGAACCCTACAGGCCAGGTAGATATGAGCACAAAAACATGATTTGATAGGAGTAAATAAGTACAAAATCCTTTAGATGTCAAGAGCACCCAGGTCTGATAACACTAAAGCATACAGGAAATGCCAACCAAAGCCAGTCTGACTGGAAAGTTCTCTTTCCAGCCTATGGAGGTCTAATGGGAAGCGTTTAAGCTGTAACAACACAATCTTCATCTTGAGTAAGTGATGCTCTGGGATTCAATTTGCCGCATCATGACATATCCATGTCATCTTCTTAAGCAAATATCTTAGTATCATATATTTCTCATTTTGTTTTTAGTATGGTGCTGCTTTGGTGAATTATTATGGTTTATACTGGCAGTAAGAAGTTGTATTATCATTGAATAACGGCTCGTATTGTTTACTTTTGGGGAAAACCCATGTACTAACTGTTCTCTGAAATAAGTTTTCTGTGAAATGCACTATTCATCATTTAGTCTAGCAGGGTTTGTCATTGTATAGTTGACAATATTGGGAAATGTGTTAGTGAATGTTCTTTGTGATAGGGGCATATTATATTATTTACTAAGAAAATTACCTTATTGACCTTGAACGGCAATATACAAATATGAGAAATGCTCAGTTCCATTCCCTGGATACATATTGCTTGCTAGCTCTAATGTTCTTGTAGATGTCATGATAGGGATTTCACAATGCTGCTTTTGAAACTTCCGCTCTTTTTTTATATAAAATACAAATAATTACAACTCATGAATTTTCCCTATTTTCTCAGGAATATCTAAACATTTTGCTGATTTATTTTTATGTTTTTCATACAGATTTTTATTTTTATATAGCTTTCCTACGTGACTATTTCTGGAAAAAGCAATAAAGAAATCAAGATCCTTCATCTCTAAAATTAAATATTTTTTATACTTCTATTTTTTTAGTCTCTAGGTTTCAAACTATTTATTTCCAAGTTACCTTATGAAATTATCATCAGTCTAACTGTTGTCCAAGAAGAGAGTACAGTAGACAAAAGTCAGCTGTGCAGTCACCCTCTAAATAATTTCTGTAATGAAGGATATTTTTCAAAATATATAAATTTACATCATGCAAACTTACATGTTTGAGCCTATGGGGAGGGGGATTTACTTTGTACAAATCCTTGATGCTAGCACACAACAATTTTGTAAACTGAGTGGTGTCAGTTCTGCCTAGTGGTCTTTTGCTAAACTACTCAAACCCTCCCCCTCTCCTATTCTCCGTAACAAGTAGATGAGAACTGTAAGGGCTAATCAGACTCCTTAAGGTAACAAAAAAGGTACACATTGGACACAGGACATTCCTAAATTTCTCAAAGAGGATTTTTGCCAGCACACCACGGATCATCAAGTAGTGTTCAAACTATTTTTTATTGAAGCATGATCACATCACAGATCAGGTAGTGCAACATTTTGGGGTCACGCAGGACCCCTTTGTCAGGCATGTGACATCCCATGCCTGACAAAGGGGTGTAACGTGAGTCTGAAATGTTGCACTACCTGTTCTGTTATGTGATTAGGCTTCAATAAAAAATGGTTTGGATGCTACTTGACGATCTGTGGTGTGCTGGCAAATATCCTCTTTGTGTCTTTCTGATCCAGTTTCCAGCTGGTGGTTGTTGCAGCACCCAAATCTTCTAGAGCTTTATCCAGGAACGTGTGCGATGGGAATATGGAGTATTCCTGAGTTTCTAACATGATCAATAGAGATTAATTTTCACACATTTGGAACACATATAACATAACACTTTGAATTGAGTATTTAACAGATCAAAAGATAGCAAAAAGTTCATTGTTAGGGTTTAAATACACTTGAAACAGGTATCTTGTCCACAAGATGGCGATGCCAGTTATGCCTTACTTAGCTATGACTAACTTTACACAAGAGTTGCCTTGGAGATGTAGTCTTGGAGGAGGATCTCAACTATAATCATTCCTGGACTTCAACTACAAGGTCCATAGTCACCTGGGAGCAGGAGGGGTCATATATTATAATTTTTTTGTAAATTATTTTTTATTGGCTTTCAAAAGGCATACCCAAGGAGGGGTCATAGATAAGTGAAAGCCTGGGAAAGAGCCGGGGCAGTTGGGGGAAGTGCGTCAACCAAAATGGACTAGGGTAAGAGAACTGTGCTGTGCCGAGCTGTGTTGTGCCCAGAGAGCAGGCTGCTGTGCTGGATCCGCTGGATGCTAGAACAAGGGGGCTGAACCAGAAAGTGACACCTGCATCCAGAATCTGCAATAGACGCCATTGCATCTGCTGATGCTTTCGCTGCCCCTCTGGATAAGGGGGCCCCCCACCCAGGTGAGATCATCTCTGGATCATAATTCAGTTATAACAACCTGTTGACCCTCCCAGCCCAGACATAACTATTCCCACCAACTGACGCTCTACTTATCATACCTGTTGCTGCATTTACAGCTACTTCACGACCAGCAGGGTTATACATAGGTTATAAGTCCATTAGGATTCCAGGGTGCTGAGTTGTTTTTTTATTCCCATCTGACAGCCATCCTAATCTCTTAAACCCTAACTGCTACCTTTGGGCTTGCCCAACTCTTGCATTTGTCACCACAAAGGAATATATGTATACAGTGCATCTGGAAAGTATTCAAAGTGCTTCACTTTTTCCACATTTTGTTATGTTAAAGCTTTATTGTATATATATATATATTATATATCTGCTGAGCCCAACTTGTATAATATACTGCTGTTGAACGCAACCCTCTGATTCATCCTCATCACTTTGCGCACCAATGGTTTTAAAGGGCCCCAATGTAGCTGGCAGAAGTACATCATAAAGACTTGCCTGTGTCGCTCCACCCTCAGGGCAGAACTGTGTTCTGTTATAAAGCTTAAGTGCAAAGGCCCAAGCCTAGCCTCTTTGTTTGACAGCTCGCAAGTGACATAGTCCGCACCACATCTTCCTAATTCCCGCTGGTCACTTGAGGTATAATATCTCATACAGCGATCTACTGTTTACACTCCTTGTATTAGCAGGGGATTTGACCTTAGAAGTACCCTTAAGGAGTTTATTGTACTACTGTTGTGTTCATGTGTATTGACTTTCATGTACCAATCTGCTTTGTTATATTTTGTGATATTATTCTGCTAATACAGTATACTTATCTTCTAAAAGGTGGTGCATATCATTTTTGTGCATTTGCTGGGTGTTCCCGGATGAGGTATTCTGGTGGTGTCTGCGAAGGTGAGGTCTCTAGACAAGAACAAAGGACCCAAAACTACTAGCGGCTACTGCGGGGGGGTAACGGCTACACTATCTTATCACTTTGCAAATAAACATTCAAAAAGAAAAGGAGAAATTAGTTTGAAGTGGAAATGAGACACAAATATTATAGAGATTTAGTTTTAAAGGCTTACTCTGTTATTTGAATATACTGTTATTTTCTAGGATCAGAATTTCCAGGGAGCTAAACTTAAGATGCAGCACATAATTCACGCTAAGACAACATACTGAAGTCATTACTGTGTTGGGATATTTTTGGATAGCTTGTTTGTTGTCCTAGCAACAATGCTATTTTCTAACAAAAGAACATTGCTGTAAATTTCATTATCATTGTTACAGTTTTATCTCTGTGTGTTCACTGACTACATTTATCTCAGCCAAGAGGTTTGTGTAAGCTAGTCAGCGTAAGTGCGTATTACTTGATTTCCCTAAAGCTGACCATACATGGCTCGAATTTTGGCTTATTCATGCTGAATTGGCAGAAATCTGAGCCATGGGTGGTCATGTCGGCACCACCTGGCTTGACAAACTTTGAATTGAGGAAGGAGCCTAGTGGAAAATTGCTGGCTAAAAAATTACTGAAGCCATTCAGTTACAGTCACGGTTCAGATATTCAGAGAGCTTCAGGCACTGCCAGGGACATACTAAACACATGGGATGCTCTGCCAAGTTCATCCTGAAAAATGTGCTTTTAAGAATCAGATACTTACCAGTGCCAGCATTGTCGCAGTTTGTTCTTCTTGCCCACAGTCCCTTGAGATTGCTATCCTGGACATGGGAGCTAGCTATTGTTTCATAAGGAACCACAGCTGGCTCCCTACTGCGCATGTGCAAGCTCGCACGACACTCTGTAAATGGTCCTGCAGCCTTCTGTCACATGTTACTGTGGGAGGGGAGTAGGGAAAAGGGATGTCATCTTAGCCAGGTAAGGATTGTGGAAGTGGGAGCAGGTACCAATAAATAGCAGTACTCACTTCCCCATTTCCCATAAAAAACCTGTAGCTCAATTATAGGCTGGGGGGAAGGAGCAAACCAGTGTGACTGGCATTCTCTGCCAGGACAATATTGGGCACTAGGAACCACTTGCTAGGGATATTAGGGCATTACATTTTCTGCCTGGACATGTTGACCAAATTAGACACTTTGCCAGGGATATGGTGAGTGCATGTAGCATTTATTGATAAGATGACTTGATTTGCTAAAGCCAAATAGACTGTTTACTTTGCAAGTGAAGTTGCACTTTGCAAGGGATTTATCCCTAGAGCTTAGTAAATGAGGTGAAGTTCTGTTGACCTCCACTGTTCAATCATGTGCAAGCAAAGGCAAGGCTGTTTATTTTCCTGTGTGATGTGTATTCTTTTACAAAGTGACGTTTCACTACATTCAATAAGCTCTGGGGAAATTTTTCTTAAAAAGTGCAACTTCATTTGAAACATAACATGAACAACTTATTTTCCTTTAGTAAATCAACCCAGGTGCGTTCTGACATTTTGAAGCTGGCATCCATTTTGACAGTTGACATATTCTGTTTTCTATCATAATTATATGCATTTCTCCCTTCTAACATACCAGCATGCTTTGATGGTGCCATATCTGGGGCACATTTTCAACATATTTTTTTTTCAATAATTCTGCTTTTTGGGCAGGAAACGTTGAGAAATCTGGGCAAGTAAACGTAAGTGTTGGAGATGAAGCTTGATTTCATCGTGACAAGTCCTGGGTGTGCCTCCATTTCTTCCCTATCACCTACATATTAACCCTATTAGCATGTGATGTGTGCATGTGGAGCAGTAAATATGCTGGGGAGAGTGCCCAAAAGAAGGAGCCGGAGTTGCTGTTATTAAAGCATTTGTAAAGGCTCCGTTTAAAAAAAAAAAAAAAATGTTATATTTATCTTCTAGGTCCAGCAATGTTGCAGAAGTGTCTCGGGTGCCAGGGACTCCCCTCCTCAATGACTGAGACAACAGCGTGGCACCATTGGCTCTTGCTGATGTCAATCAAAGTCAGTCAGCCAATGAGGAGAGAAAGGGGAGCGGAGGCGGGTTGCGGTTCCGTGTCTGAATGGACACATGGAGCGGCGGCTCGGCTCAGGTGCCCTATAGCAAGCTGCTTGCTGTGGGGGCACCCAACAGGAAGGAGGGGCCAGGAGTGCTGAAGAGGGACCCAAGAAGAGGAGGATTTGGGCTGCTCTGTGCAAAACCATTAAACAGCAGGACAGGTAAGTATAACATGTTTGTTATTTTGAACAAACGGAAATAACGGACTTTACAATCACTTTAATGCAGAGAATGCATTAAGGTAAAAACATGTTCTGTCTTTTGAACCACTGTAAGCTGGCCATATATGGCTGAAATGTTGTCAGATTCCTGTGAATAGGCTGACATTTGATCTATGGGTGGTAGAGCTGCACGATTCTGGCTAAAATGAGAATCACAATTTTTTTGCTTAGAATAAAGATCACGATTCTCACGGTGTAACATCTTCTTTCACATTATACAAAGCAAAAAAATTGGGCAGTTCTAAAGGGTGGCCGTGGCCCTGTTGACAGCACCCAGCTCGAAGCTTGTATGGCCAGCTTTAGTTTTTTAAGAACTACAAAACAAAAAAAAATGTAATTAAGCTCTATATAGCTCAAAGTATTAAACCTAACTATTAACCTGAAGATGCCTCTAAACCCAATGCTTGCACCCAATATTAATATTATAGCAAAAAAAAAAAGTATCACAACCCAAAGAAGACCATCAACTGGATAACAATACTGCCAAAATGATCTTGCGACAAAATTCCAAACATTTGAAAACCCAAAACATTGCACAATTGCAACAAAAATGGTTAATACAGCTGAATATGAAGTGTAGAAACACATCGGGCACTCGTTAGTAACATTCTAAAGTAAGTGACGTTCCCATTTGTAAGGATACTTTTCGCTACAAGTACATTTAGCACATAAGTCACAATGGGTTACATTGGACAAAGCCCACATAAGCTGCCAAGTAGGATGATACCTGCTTTGGTTGGTCTATGTAATTCATAAAATATGTGTAGTACAGTAAGTAGGCAAGGGGCACACCATACGATATGTACTATATAATCTATACATTTTTCATAGAATATACCCAGCCTTTTGAGGATGTCATGTAATGTGTCAGACTCTCTGTACCTATCAGCTTAAGAGACGAAGGAAAACCTTGTGTCATCATCAAAGCATTTGAGTAGTACCTATTTACAGGATATGCGTGACTATTGCATAAAGATTAAAGACAGATATACTGACCCTGTCTTTTTTATGTTTTACATATGGCTTAAGTCATTACCTTATCGTCCAGGCACCATGCCAAAAAATATTTCAAACTTTCTTTATACCTTGCTAGAGCTTATAAAAATGTTCTAAATATATGTTTTGAAACTCTGCAAAAACTATAATCAAAACAAGTCATAGCAAATTTCCTGGAGCCAATTACTACATTTAATTACAAGTTATTAAAGTACTGTACATTTTCAACCCCCCTAGTGTAAAAACAGGTGGTCTAACTTCCCCCTAACTGCCAACCTAAACAAGGATGTACAACTGCTTAGGGCTGTACACATGCACGGACCTTGATGCTTTGCGACAAATAATGAAACCCCTGTTGCACTTGGCGGGCAGTACCACCACTGAGCACTACCCATTGAGGTGATATAGGGCTGCATGCAATGTGCATGTGCAATACACACAGTTGTGGAGCAGTAGTTCTGCCTTTTCAGGGTTGAAACAGACAGTGAGGAAGCAACATATCACCTTACAGCAGCCTGTCAACTGCCCTCTGAAGATGATCCAATACAGATCACCTCTTTGGGGTGGCAAGTGCTACCACCTGTGTAGGTGAGCCTTCAGGAGCCAATTTAACGATTAGAAATTTGTTTGTTCCCATAAGATTCAACAAACTCTTTCCATTCTTGACCTTCAATTTTTTTGCTTGCTCTGGTCAAAACCAAATCGTCCCCTTGGACATAATCAAACTTTACATAACTGAACATTCTAAAAACAGCATCTTTCAAATTAAACTATACAGGTGTAAGGCATTTTGGGTTATTTTGTGTAAAAAATAACCCATAATGCTTATTTAAAAGTAAAAAAAATAAAAGTTGCAAGGAAATTCTAGATAAGCTCTGGTGCAACTAAATGCCTTCAGAAGTCACATTAGCTGAATGAAAAACTAGGTAACCTGATGTTACAAATGTAGTAAAGACATACCTCAAAAACTCACAGCTGTAAATGCAACCAAATGGTGATCTACTAAGTACCAAATCAGAGGAAAGTATACTTATGCAATTATCAAATGTCTGCTGCCAGGTTTAAATTTTACAACACAATAAGGCCTCATTCACACAGGCATACTTAAAGTGTAAGTAAACCCCCCTATCGTTGTCAGCCAAGGAGGCTGCCATCTTTGCCTCTGTTTAATCTACAACTGCCATGATGCTGCACATGTGATCAGTTTAGACACCAGCCATTGGATGGTTTGACAGTTTGGTTGATAGCGCAACCAATGGGAGTGTTACATTTCCGGCACGTGCCGGAAATTAAATGGTTTATGGATGGGTTTACTTCCGCTTTAGGCGTACACCCATGCAGGTGTCGTGTTTGCCTGCACAGGGATGTACAAGTGTTTTTTTAAATTAATATTTAAATTTTATTAAAATGTATTTATTAAACATGTACAAGTGTTCTGTGTATCCCCGTGTGTGGGCATACATGGCCGAGGCCTAAAAAGTTTTTTTTTGCACCTTAAAATGTTGAGTATTCTGTGTAAATCACATGACAAAATTACATTTTAAATCCAATTTAGTTCTAGGTGCAACACTGCAAAATATGATAAAGTCCAAGAGGGGTGAATAACTATCCTAATTACTGTATGTTATCTATTTTTCCAATGAATGTAATAACAAGTGTAGCGCAGGAGTTTTTGCCACCTAAGTTATACTGTATATATGTGTAGCACTACCCCCAGTTAAGAGAGCTGCTGGTATTGTTGGGCCTGTACCGTACTGCTGTCAACCCCCAGAAACTGGCTCTAACTCTCCACTGACACAGCTGGCAAGAAATGGGATTATGGAACCCACTAGCTATAGGAACCACAATACCGCAATAAGATATACAGTTACCGTTCAGAATTGGTTTACTTGAGTTGGCCTTCTCCCTGTAACAGTTAACACTCCAGACACGTGTTTTCTTAACCATAAAAGTGTTTTACTGGATAAAGAAATCAGGTTAAACAAATATGCGTTTACTTATGCAGAGCCCTGCATAAACCAAAGTTGTAAACATATAAAGATGCCAAATGTAATAAAATCTTATGCACACTAAATGTCTTTAGAATAACTATGCTCGCGAGCTTCCCCCCCTCGTGGGCAATATGGTGCCCAAACAATGTCACTGTGAGTCCCAGTCAGGCCTGACTACTTTTTAACACAGCTTCTCCAACGAGGGGATCTTCGCTAGCAAACGTTGGTGCACTTTAAATTTGTAATGCAAGGGATATCAGTTAGCTGAACTCCTGCTATGCTTTAGGGCGTGAAGTCACAGATAATAAGATGCCCCGCTTTACCTACGCAGTTACAGCACAACACACTGTCCCCTGGTGCGTAGCGCACTGCTCTGATGGCGGTGGGCCCTAGACAAAGTTCACAGGCTTATTAACAGTTTAGAGTCTTGGGCAAGTGCCCTCTCACCCGACCAGGCCCAGTCCGTTCGGCTGATTTCGTTGCTGGTGCTCCGGCACACGATCTCTCTACCACCCGTAGTCTCTGGTCCCTCAGACAACCGTATGGAAGTCGATAGATGGGTCGACTCTTGGATGCTCCGAGATGTCAGCAGGCTCTCCGGGCGAGATCCCACTCCTTCCGACGAGCAGGCTTTCCAGGTTCGGTGGGCCCAGGTTCTCCGACCTGGACAAGCACAACAGGCCCCAACACAGGCTCCAACTTGCTGGGTGGGCGATGTCCAAAGAGACCGCGTGTGGCTCCTTCTTCCCCTTAAATAGCCATCCCCAGCAGACCTTCGCCAGACAATGCACTGTGGCCGTACAGCTGCACTGTGGGTACAGTAGTCTATATAGTATTCACGGCATTGGAGTCCATCTCTCCCTGTACCACAAGTCCCACCATGCACCTTTCCTTAAAGTCAAACAGTAGTCAAATAGAGTTCCGGAGAGATCTGGGTTCACTTGCCTATTAAAGTAGTCTTTACCGCAAACCATAAAGTGACACCCTGCTACATATGTGATGCAGTTAAATTCGAGTTTGGCTCCCTCTGGTTTATGTTGTGCCATTGAAGTTTGTTCAGTTCAGTTTCATTATGGAACAAAGCAAGGTGAGAGGTGAGTCGTGAGGAAGTGGTGAGAGGTGAGTCGTGAGGAAGTGACTCTATGGCTGTGGGTTGGCTTGAGACTACAATACCCACGGTGCCATTGTGCTACCAGAATGCAGGGCACCACCGCACTGCCTGCTGGGGGATGTGATATAAGGACAAGCAAGGCCCCAGCCCACTCTCTCTAGATGCCATCTTTCAACAGGCAGGAGGCCTGCTGTGAGCGTGCTTAGGCCGTAGAAGCCTGGGCCTAAAGTTGGAGAGCGGATCGCCGACGGAGGGGATCCTTGTGGACAGCATCGCTGACTGAGACAGAGAGGGGACCGTCCTATGCTCCACCGCATCTGATGCCATCCATCCACCTGCACCTTGTAAGCAGCCGAGCGGTGGACCGGCGACATCTTGCCTGACAATAATACCAGTGAGGAGAGGACTCCGGGTGGTGAGATGGCACTTGCCTAGCAGCATAATTAACTGAGTTATAGAAGAGTGGTCCCTATAGTGCCACTTATACTTGCTGACACTTGCAGCGCAACATATAGGGATCCTTTGCACCCGAGAGTGGGACAGCGGATTGGGGGAACTAGCGTTTCCTTTACTCTACATTCACAGAGTGATTACTTTCCCTCTTCACATACTGTTTGGAATACAATTTAAGTGCACCAACAGAGCTAGCAGAAGACACGTGAACTTAAAGGAACAGTCATCACTTTATTTCTGTGCAACGTTTACAGTGAAGGGATACGCACCAGTTTGAACTGTCCACTAGAGGGAGTCATATAGCCATAAGAACTCTTATGTTTGATATAACTGTTTATATTGCCTCTGTTGTGCTGCTTTTATAGTAGGTGTGTGTGAGAATTGATGGGGAAGTGTCCCAGTATCGGTGTCATAGCATTGGGAGATTCCTCCACCATACACTTACTCACATTTGACCCAGGTTATAGTAATTGGGTCTTGTAATATAGAAACCTTGAACCAGTTGTATTTCATTGACTTTGCAGGGATCTGTGGACAGTCAATTATATCTGTATAACCATTGTTCTACTTTCTCCAAGTAAACACTTTACAACTGGTTAAGTTACATCTTGTGTGGAACTCTATCTGTTGCAGCTGACAGTCAGGTGACCAGTGCCAAGGTAACTATACATATTATAGTGTGGTGTTGTTGTGGTCCTCTTTGCCATTGGGTCCCACATACGTATTGTTATCCAGTTGTGCCAAGGGGGTTTCACGCCAAATTTCTGAGGTTGACAGGCAGGGTGCAGACCCAAACTAATAACCAGCAGCTCGGCGGTAGTGCTACACAAGTTAAAGCGCTCTAAAAGTATAATTTACTATGTTTGTTATCCCTGCAACATATATGCAGACCATGCACATGGCATTGTGTCTAAAAAAGAAAACAAAAGACCACTTTTCAAAGCTGAAAACATTTACCAAACATTCACTGCAGGTAAATAATTCAGTGTAGTTAAAAACATATCCAGTGAATGTCTGTTGAATGTCACAATCACTGCTTTATAAATACAATCCCAAATTTGCTCTGGGATATATCTATTAACCCAAGTTGGCCTCTTGTTGGATCTGAAAGCCCATGATGTTGATTCTGTACAGTGCGTTTTTAAATCCAATGGATAAAATGTAATTTATGTAGCAGCCCCTAGCATTGTTAGAGTGCTAGAGGTGAGATTTTTGTTTAGTGTAGTGTAGGTACATTTTTGCCGGCTTGGCTGGCAGCCAAGCCTGTCTGTGTTTTTTCCTGGGTTGGGCAGAGATCCAGTGAGAGCTGGATGACTCACAGGCATCATCACTGAGACCTCTCCCTTATTTCTAGAATGTACTGGAACCTTCTAGAAAGATGGGAGGGGAAGTAAGGTGGAGCTGCCTGGAGTATTTTGAAGGCCCTGACTAATCCCCAACTTGGGTTTGCAGGGGACAGGCCCCCTCAATTACTCTGGGTCAGCCCAGCTGGGGAGGAGAGTTTGGGTGGAAGCTGGAGATGGAGTGTTAGGCTGTCGTGGCCTTTAGAGGGCTCCCCAGTCTGGGGGGGAGGGTGACCCTGGGCCTGGGCTCAGGTGCGGACGGGACCTTCCCAAAACCCAGGGAGGTGTTCTGGCCAGAAGGCATTGGGAGCAAGGTGAGGAAAGTGGAAGAACACTGCCTGGCAAGTCTGCAAGAGGAACAGCCAAGAGGGCTGTTGAGTGACACACAGTCAGGAGAATTCAGAGCACCTGAGAGGACTGGGATAGAGCAGTCTGAGGTGTGAAGTAGAATAACAAAGTATCGAACCAGGCAGGACTTCAGCAATGCAGGTTTATTAACAGCTGGTAACATACAGGTTTATGTTCAAAGTATTACAAGATAAAGGTTTAATTTATACAGTTTCTTACAATGCAAGCATATTAGATATAGGTATTCTTATCCTCTAACCAAATAGAAACAATTGTAAATTGTTCTCATCTTGAACCAGAATGGGTCTTTCTGCTAATTCTTGGGAACCCGTTACCTGATGGGAACCAGTCGGTCGACCGGTCTCTGTTAACAGACGGAGAACTTTGGAATAAGGAATCCCATGTGTTCTGAGATTCCCTTGTACGGTAACGGTCACCAGTGGTCTGGTCCCTTCACATGGGTTTGGGTTCTGGCTCGACCAAGTTTGTGAGGGAAATTCACCTGAGACCACACTCTGAAACAAGTCAAGAAGTTTTCTCTATTTGACTCGTACGAGGAGACAAGTTATGGACAGATATTTGCCTATTGGTTCTGACTGTCTGCCACCCGTGCAATAGGGCTGCATAGACAAACTGTCAGCCTGATAGACGCCTATCTGAACAGAAAATTGCCCACTGGTTCTGATCTCTATGACCCGTGCAATAGGGCAGCATACATAGAGTTCAGCCTTGTGGGCTCCTATCTGACTTGTCTGTCTAACAATTGTAAAACTTGCATTTATATACCCTTACAAGCCTTATCTCAGCCATCTCTCCTAGATATGACTGGTTGCTAAGATCTACGTCAAGGTAACACCTGTCCTACAACCAGACCAACTTAATTATTCCCAGAATTCCTATATGTTCATTGAAGTGATTTATAACTGGGTTTGTCCAATTAAAAACACCTGTGTAGAGACAGTATGGCACCCAGCTGTGTTAGATCCAATCCTCCTCGTCCTGATAAGATTCCACCAACAGATTTACGAATTTTGGGAGAATGAACTTTCAATAACCCCACATTATGTGTTATATGTAACAGTTTTAATGAGGGCACAGGCAGACCTTTTTTTGACCCTTTCAAACTTAATTAATGTATTGTACATAACTTTCCCATATTCCACAAAAATTATTTTAAACCACCTGTATTCCTTATTCTTGAAGACTCTTATCTTATCTCTGTGATTTATATGCATTTCAACTGTGGTTAAAATGTTCCCTTTCTAATTAGTGAACTTACAATTAACTATCTTAATACATTTTCAAGAACACCTGTGTAAACTTGTCATGAAGCAGAGAGGTCATCTAAAGTTCAACACTTAAAAATGAAGACGTTCTATATATATAATAATAATAATAATAATAATAATAATAATAATATGAATAATATTTATATTATCAATAAAACATATGCAAATCAATATGAATAATATGAAATAATAATATGAAATACATTGGCTAATATGAAATTCTACAACAGATGGGTGCAGAGCCTTTTAGGAGGACTGTGGTGGCATGGGCACTGGAAAGAGGCATCTGCAGCCAGGAGGGCTGGCAGGGCCTGACTGGCTGGTACTGGGAGCAGTAGCCAGATATAGGACAGCTAGCACCAAAGACTTCCATTTTTGCTACACCATAGGGGCCTGCGATCCCTGCCTGCAAAGGGAATTTGCTTTTGGTCTGACAGATCCAGTCAGATCCCCACATCGGTGCAAGCTAGTCCTGGGAGTGATAGTCTGCAAGCAAGTGTATGTCCTGGAGGTCGAGGAGAAAAGATTGCATATACTGGAGTGTATATAGTTAAGTCCCTATCAATTTCCTTCAATCAAGTGGGCATCCCATATGTACCCTATCACCATCCAAGTTCTATTCCCCTAAAAAAACAAAGAAAAAAAAAAGTTGCAAGGTCTGCTTACTGACTCTGTATGACTGGAAATGTGTGTGCCTGGCTCTGCAGGGTGGGAGACGAACCACATTCACCTACGGGGGTAGCGCTACATTTACAATTGCAAAAAATACAGTAACCAGATGCTTTGTATAGGAATATAAATTAAATTAATTTAAAAAATAATGTCAAATTTCTTAGCCCGCCAACACACATTTAATTTCTAACAACTACATCAATTAAAGGAGTTGTAAAGGTACATTTTTTATTTTCTAAATAGGTTCCTTTAAGCTAGTGCATTGTTGCTTCACTTACCTTTTCCTTAGATTTCCCTTCTAAATATTTTTTTTCTTTGTTTTCTTTGTCTGAATTTCTCACTTCCTGTTTATCCTCAGTAAGCTGTTCAGTAAGCTGTTCTGGATGACTCCACACCACTCGGATGATGGTGTGGAGTTCAGTGAGGAGAAACAGGAAGTGAGAAATTCTGACAAAGAAAACAAACCTTTAGAAGGTAAATCAAAGGAAAAGGTAAGTGAAGCAACAATGCACTAGCTTAAAGGAACCTATTTAGAAAATAAAAAATGTACCTTTACAACTCCTTTAAGGAAAACAGGTAAATAAGGGGCTGCAACCTTCCCACATAAATGCTCCTCCTGGTGCTCAGACCTTGAGGCTGCTGACACCTCCAACGTACCAGAATAAGGAAAGGAATGGTCAGCACTTAAGATGACATCCAAAATAAATAAATAAATAATAATAATAATAATAAATAAATACATTTTGGATGTCCTCCTGAGTGCTGACCATCCCTTTCTTTATTCAACTACATCAATTAACCTATACATGTATATGATTTATAAATACATATATGCTAGCTTTAACCCTTTATTACATTTTACTCTTTTGTTCATTATAGAATGTTTACTAAAGCTATTAATATCTTCAGACACGGGCTTTGTGACAGTGCTAAAATATAAACTTAATCAGTGGATTAGTCTCCATTTTCATGAGAAGCTTTTTTCTCCGACTTAATCATGTAGATTATATTTCATAGTTCTATTAAAGGAACACAACATAATTTAAACAGCAATTTATCAAAACACTTAAGCAATTTAACAGGAACTGTGTACAGGCGGTCCCCTACTTACAAACATCCGACCTACAAACAGAAGGAGACAATAGGAAGTGAGAGGAAATGTACCCCTAGGAAGGGAAATTCTCTCATGTAAGAGTTAATATGGAAAAAAAAGTGTCTCTACTAATGCTTTATCACCAATCCTTGTTTTCCTAATAACCCCAAATTTTCAAAATCCAATTGTCATCGCGGCCCGCGTTCCGGTTTCGGGCGGCCCGTCTGGTCATTTTGACATGTATATCTTTTGTGGCCCCCAACGAATCCCCAAGCGCCGGGGACCACAAAATAAATACATGCTGGCTGCCTTTGGAGGGGACAGGGAGGAGGCGGGACGAGCGCCGTGCATACAGGAGTATTTTCTGTTTACACGGCGACCTCTGTAAAAGAAAGTCCCATCTAATGCGCTGCCATTGGACGACTGTTCTGTCCATCATAGGATGCGGGACTTTCTATTAAAGAGGCCACCGATAAAACAGGAGTTTCTCCTGTATGTCTGTCGGCGCTCATCCCGCCCCCTCCCTGTCTCCTCCAAGGCTGCAAATGGGCATGAATCAGGCTGCACTGATGGCAATGGTGAGTCTGCATTTATGTCAATGAGGGTGCTGCATTCAGGGCAACGGGGGTGCTGCATTCAGGACCAACGGGAGGTGCTGCATTCAGGACCAACGGGAGGTGCTGCATTCAGGACAACGGGAGGTGCTGCATTCAGGACAACGGGAGGTGCTGCATTCAGGACAACGGGGAGTGCTGCATTCAGGACCAATGGGAGGTGCTGCATTCAAGACAATGGGAGGTGCTGCATTCAGGACAATGGGAGGTGCTGCATTCAGGACAACGGGAGGTGCTGCATTTTTTTGGCACTTGTGAGGCTGTATTGATGGGCACTTGTAAGGCTGCATTGATGGGCAATGACCCTTATTTTGCTTCCCAGTTCTTTATTTAAGATTTTTTAAAGTGAAGGTGCGTGTTATACGCCGATAAATATGGTATATCCAAATAACACGCCCAAGCTCATCTCTTTACCACACGCAGCCACAAAGGCAGGAGAATTCTTGTTGGGCATTGTATTAATGCTCGGACGAACATACTTAGACCGAATTTTAACAGTTCACAGAATGTCAGGCAAAATGGTCGGCCCTCACGCATGTTCACTTCATCAACGCTGGCCCTCTTTGAAAAAAGTTTTGACACCCCTGCCCTAGATGGATGGTCAATCCATTTAGATGGTCAAGGGATAAATGTTAACTGTAATAATCATAGAAGTATGATTTTACATAGGCTGCACATAATTTTCTGTTTTTGAAACACAGTGGGTTGATTTACAAAAACTGGAGAGTGCAAAATCTGATACAGCTGCACATGGTAGCCAATCAGCTTCTAACTTCAGCCTGTTCAATTAAGCTTTGACAATAAAAACCAGAAGCTGATCAGTTGCTATGCATGCTATGGCCTCCCATCTGATGGAGCTTGTATAGTTCCAGGGCCAAAGCCACTTGGCCAGGCCAGCAGCATGACACTAATGCTCTTTTTAGTTGTCTGTAAAGGTGGCATTAATCCCACTGTCAATCCCTGAAAATTGTTTTAGAGGTTCCTCTGGGGGAAGAGGTTGAGAAAATCTGTTGTAAGGGCTAGGGATGAGCTTCGTGTTCGAGTCGAACATACGTTCGACTCGAACATCGGCTGTTCGATCGTTCGACGAAGATCGAACGATTTGGGCCGTTCGCGCCAAATTCGAGTGACGCGAACGGCCCACAATGCACTACGCCATCGCAGTGTCATCCAGGCGCTGTGATTGGCCAAGCATGCACTGTGACCCCGCATGCTTGGCCAATCACAGCGCCGGCAGCGAGGAGAGCAATGATTGGCCACAGGCAGGATGCCTGTGGCCAATTATTCTTGAGGGGGTTTAGTACACGCCCCACACTAAAAAAGGCCGCCAGCGCGGCGGCCTTGTGTAGTGTGTTCCGGAGCAGGGAAAGAGAAGCATAGGCAGGGACAGTGTCATGTTTTTTCCTTTACTAATCCTGGATTTCTTGTGCTTAGGGACAAATAAGGATAGGTAGGGAGAGTGTCAGTGTGTTATTCTGTGCTAAACCTTGTTTGTAGGGACAGAGAGGTACAGTGAGGGAAAGTGTCAGTGTGCTATTCTGTTCTAAACCAATCTTGCTGAACCATATTTGAAATCCTTGAGTTTAGGGACAGAGAGGTACAGTGAGGGAAAGTGTCAGTGTGCTATTCTGTGCTAAATCTTGTTTGTAGGGACAGAGTAGGACAGTGAGTGAAACTGACAGTGTGCTATTCTGTTCTAAACCAATCTTGCTGAACCATATTTGAAATCCTTGAGTTTAGGGACAGAGAAGGACACTCGTGGAAACTATCAGTGTGCTATTCTGTGCTAAATCTTGTTTGTAGGGACAGAGAGGTACAGTGAGTGAAACTGACAGTGTGCTATTCTGTTCTAAACCAATCTTGCTGAACCATATTTGAAATCCTTGAGTTTAGGGACAGA
This sequence comes from Rana muscosa, assembly GCA_029206835.1. Lineage (NCBI taxonomy): Eukaryota > Metazoa > Chordata > Amphibia > Anura > Ranidae > Rana > Rana muscosa. Next base: position 686,171,452 of record CM055117.1, on the reverse strand, counting down.
GAGGTACAGTGAGGGAAAGTGTCAGTGTGCTATTCTGTGCTAAATCTTGTTTGTAGGGACAGAGTAGGACAGTGAGTGAAACTGACAGTGTGCTATTCTGTTCTAAACCAATCTTGCTGAACCATATTTGAAATCCTTGAGTTTAGGGACAGAGAGGTACAGTGAGGGAAAGTGTCAGTGTGCTATTCTGTGCTAAATCTTGTTTGTAGGGACAGAGTAGGACAGTGAGTGAAAGTGTCAGTGTGCTATTCTGTTCTAAACCAATCTTGCTGAACCATATTTGAAATCCTTGAGTTTAGGGACAGAGAGGTACAGTGAGGGAAAGTGTCAGTGTGCTATTCTGTGCTAAATCTTGTTTGTAGGGACAGAGTAGGACAGTGAGTGAAACTGACAGTGTGCTATTCTGTTCTAAACCAATCTTGCTGAACCATATTTGAAATCCTTGAGTTTAGGGACAGAGAAGGACACTCGTGGAAACTATCAGTGTGCTATTCTGTGCTAAATCTTGTTTGTAGGGACAGAGTAGGACAGTGAGTGAAACTGACAGTGTGCTATTCTGTTCTAAACCAATCTTGCTGAACCATATTTGAAATCCTTGAGTTTAGGGACTGAGAGGTACAGTGAGGGAAAGTGTCAGTGTGCTATTCTGTGCTAAATCTTGTTTGTAGGGACAGAGTAGGACAGTGAGTGAAACTGACAGTGTGCTATTCTGTTCTAAACCAATCTTGCTGAACCATATTTGAAATCCTTGAGTTTAGGGACAGAGAGGTACAGTGAGGGAAAGTGTCAGTGTGCTATTCTGTGCTAAATCTTGTTTGTAGGGACAGAGTAGGACAGTGAGTGAAACTGACAGTGTGCTATTCTGTTCTAAACCAATCTTGCTGAACCATATTTGAAATCCTTGAGTTTAGGGACAGAGAGGTACAGTGAGGGAAAGTGTCAGTGTGCTATTCTGTGCTAAATCTTGTTTGTAGGGACAGAGTAGGACAGTGAGTGAAACTGACAGTGTGCTATTCTGTTCTAAACCAATCTTGCTGAACCATATTTGAAATCCTTGAGTTTAGGGACAGAGAGGTACAGTGAGGGAAAGTGTCAGTGTGCTATTCTGTGCTAAATCTTGCTTGTAGGGACAGAGTAGGACAGTGAGTGAAACTGACAGTGTGCTATTCTGTTCTAAACCAATCTTGCTGAACCATATTTGAAATCCTTGAGTTTAGGGACAGAGAAGGACACTCGTGGAAACTATCAGTGTGCTATTCTGTGCTAAATCTTGTTTGTAGGGACAGAGAGGTACAGTGAGTGAAACTGACAGTGTGCTATTCTGTTCTAAACCAATCTTGCTGAACCATATTTGAAATCCTTGAGTTTAGGGACAGAGAAGGACACTCGTGGAAACTATCAGTGTGCTATTCTGTGCTAAATCTTGTTTGTAGGGACAGAGTAGGACAGTGAGTGAAACTGACAGTGTGCTATTCTGTGCTAAACCAATCTTGCTGAAGCATATTGCAAATCCTTGTGTTTAGGGACAGAGAAGGATAGGCAGGGGACAGTGTCAGTGTCATTGTTGCTAAGCCTCCTGCACAGTATACACCTGAAGGTAGCCCTTATTGCTGTTTTTCCCATCTCCCTGCAGGCCATCCATTAAAATGTCTGGAAGGCAAACAAGGAGAGGCAGACAGTCAGGAGGCAAAAAAAGAGGGCAAGCAGGCTCTGTGTCTGGGGGCAACAGTGCTGGTCGTAGACGCGGTGCATTGTCATCAGCACATGGCCATGGGACACGCTTGTCCTTCTTTTCGGCAGCTGGACATGTTGAGCCACATCATGCCCAAGACTTGGTAGAGTGGATGACCAAGCCCACCTCATCCTCCTCATCCTCTCTCACCCAGGCTCAGGGTACTGGCAAAGCAGCTGCCAAAGCGTCCTCTTCTCTGGTATCATTATCTTCATTAGTCAATCCTTCCCTAGACCCACCATGTCCTCCTCCTGAGGAGTTCCCCAAACTGTTTGAGCACAGTGTTGGGTACATGCTCCAGGAGGATGCCCAGCGTTTCGAAGGATCTGATGATGATACCCAGATAGAGGAAGGCAGTAGCGTGAGAGCAGAGAGAGGGGATGCTCAAGAAGGACACCAATCTGGCAGTCATGCTCCAGCAGCTGCAGCATACTGCCAGATTGGCTCCAGTGATGAGGAGGGAGGGGATGATGAGGTCACTGACTCCACGTGGGTGCCTAATAGGAGAGAGGAGGAGGAGGAGGATGAGGAGGAGGCACATCTCCAACGAGGCAGGATGCCCCTGGGTGGCCAGCGTATGGGCAGCACACCGACGGAATCACACCGCAGAGCTCCGCCTGTGCAGGGCGCTGCCTCTGCCCGTCATTCAAAAAGTTCTTTGGTGTGGGCCTTTTTTGAGGCGAGTGCATCAGATCGCACAGCTGCTGTTTGCAACATATGTCTCAAGCGTATATCGCGTGGCCAAAACATCAGCCGCTTGGGTACCACATGCCTGACCAGACATATGTTGACCTGCCATGTAGCTCGTTGGCAAGCCTACCTTAAAGACCCACACCAAACAACAAAGCTGACCTCTTCTTGCACCGCATCAGCTGGGATCTCCAACCCCACTATACCTTCAGTCCTCTCTGAAACCTGCTCTGAGAGGAATGAAGGTGTAGAATTAGGTGTGTCACAGCCAAGTACTTGCGGCCACTCTGCTAGCAGTACACCGACGTCCGATTCTAGCAGGCAAATTTCCCTGCCCCAGCTGCTGGACCGTCAAAAGAAGTTCACTCCCAGCCATCCACATGCCCAGCGGTTGAATGCTAGCTTGGCTAAATTGCTAGCACTTCAACTGCTGCCTTTTCAGTTGGTAGCTCGGCGATTCCGGCTCTCTACAGGCATGTGGAAGGCAATGTCTTGGCCTCGCTGGACAGGGCGGTCAGCGGTAAGGTGCATATTACCGCTGACTCATGGTCCAGCAGGCATGGACAGGGACGTTACCTTTCTTTCACGGCCCATTGGGTCACTCTTTTGGCAGCTGGGAAGGATGCAGGACAAGGTGCAGTAGTGTTGGAGGTTGTTCCACCGCCACGCCTCCAAAATGCTACTACTGGTTGTGACACACCTCTCTCCTCCACCCCCTCCTCTTCTTCCTCCATGGCCTCTTCCTGTGCTTTGTCCTCTGAACCAGCGGTGCTCCGTAGGCGTTCAAGGGGCTACGCAAGTTCGCAGGCAAAAAGATGCCATGCCGTGCTTGCGCTGGTGTGTTTGGGGGACAGGAGCCACACTGGGGCAGAGGTCCTGTCTGCTCTGCAGGGGCAGGCCGAGAGGTGGTTGACGCCACGCCAGCTTAAGCCAGGAATGGTGGTTTGCGACAATGGCACCAACCTCCTCTCCGCCCTCCGACAGGGACAACTGACCCATGTGCCCTGTATGGCTCACGTCCTTAACCTGGTGGTGCAGCGGTTCTTGGGCAGGTACCCGGGCTTACAGGATGTCCTGAGGCAGGCCAGGAAAGTCTGTGTTCATTTCCGCAGATCTTATAATGCCAGTGCTCGCCTGGCTGAGCTGCAAAAGGAGTTGAACCTGCCCAAGAACCGCCTTATATGTGACATGCCCACCAGGTGGAACTCAACGTTGGCCATGCTGCAGCGGCTGCACACGCAGCAGAGGGCCATCAATGAGTACCTGTGCGACTACGGCACCAGGACAGGGTCAGGGGAGCTCGGGTTTTTTTCACCACGCCAGTGGGGCATGATCAGGGATGCATGCACTGTCCTGGCACCATTTGAGGAGGCCACGAGGATGGTGAGCAGTGACAGTGCATGCATCAGTGACACTGTACCTCTTGTCCACCTGTTGGAGCACACGCTGCGTGGAATAATGGACAGGGCACTTGAGGCAGAACAGAGAAAGGAAGAGGAGGACTTCCTTGCCTCTCAAGGCCCCCTTTACCTTGACAGTGTTCCTTCTGTCCCACCCATCGCACAGGAAGAGGAGGAGGAGGAGGAGGATTGTGTCAGCATGGAGGTGGAGGCTGGCACTCAGCATCATCAGCAGCAGTCTTTTAGGGATGATTTACAGTCCCAAGAAACCAGTGGACTTGTACGTGGCTGGGAGGAGGTGGCTGCGGATCATGTCGTCCTTAGTGACCCAGAGGACTCCGGACTGAATGCCTCAGCTAACCTACGCTGCATGGCCTCCCTGATCCTGCAAAGTCTGCAGAAGGATCCTCGTTAGGGATGAGCTTCGTGTTCGAGTCGAACATACATTCGACTCGAACATCGGCTGTTCGATCGTTCGACGAAGATCGAACGATTTGGGCCGTTCGCGCCAAATTCGAGTGACGCGAATGGCCCACAATGCACTACGCCATCGCAGTGTCATCCAGGCGCTGTGATTGGCCAAGCATGCACTGTGACCCCGCATGCTTGGCCAATCACAGCGCCGGCAGCGAGGAGAGCAATGATTGGCCACAGGCAGGATGCCTGTGGCCAATTATTGCTGAGGGTGTTTAGTACACGCCCCACACTATAAAAGGCCGCCAGCACGGCGGCCTAGTGTAGTGTGTTCCGGAGCAGGGAAAGAGAAGCATAGGCAGGGACAGTGACATTTTTTTTTTCTTGCTTAACCTGGATTCCTTTAGTTTAGGGAAAGAGAAGGATAGGTAGGGAGAGTGTCAGTCTGTTTTACTGTGCTAAACCTTGTTTGTAGGGACAGGGAAGGACAGTGAGGGAAATTCTCATTGTGCTATACTGTGCTAAAGCATTCCTCATCAACCATCTTTAAAAAAAAAATTTTATAGGGACAGAAAATTATAGGTAGGGAGAGTGTCAGTGTGTTTTACTGTGCTAAACCTTGTTTGTAGGGACAGGGAAGGACAGTGAGGGAAATTCTCATTGTGCTATACTGTGCTAAAGCATTCCTCATCAACCATCTTTAAAAAAACATTTTTTATAGGGACAGAAAACTATAGGTAGGGAGAGTGTCAGTGTGTTTTACTGTGCTAAACCTTGTTTGTAGGGACAGGGAAGGACAGTGAGGGAAATTCTCATTGTGCTATACTGTGCTAAAGCATTCCTCATCAACCATCTTTAAAAAAAAAAAAATTATAGGGACAGAAAACTATAGGTAGGGAGAGTGTCAGTGTGTTTTACTGTGCTAAACCTTGTTTGTAGGGACAGGGAAGGACAGTGAGGGAAATTCTCATTGTGCTATACTGTGCTAAAGCATTCCTCATCAACCATCTTTAAAAAAAAAAAAAATATAGGGACAGAAAACTATAGGTAGGGAGAGTGTCAGTGTGTTTTACTGTGCTAAACCTTGTTTGTAGGGACAGGGAAGGACAGTGAGGGAAATTCTCATTGTGCTATACTGTGCTAAAGCATTCCTCATCAACCATCTTTAAAAAAACATTTTTTATAGGGACAGAAAACTATAGGTAGGGAGAGTGTCAGTGTGTTTTACTGTGCTAAACCTTGTTTGTAGGGACAGGGAAGGACAGTGAGGGAAATTCTCATTGTGCTATACTGTGCTAAAGCATTCCTCATCAACCATCTTTAAAAAAAAAAAAATTATAGGGACAGAAAACTATAGGTAGGGAGAGTGTCAGTGTGTTTTACTGTGCTAAACCTTGTTTGTAGGGACAGGGAAGGACAGTGAGGGAAATTCTCATTGTGCTATACTGTGCTAAAGCATTCCTCATCAACCATCTTTAAAAAAAAAATTTTTTATAGGGACAGAAAACTATAGGTAGGGAGAGTGTCAGTGTGTTTTACTGTGCTAAACCTTGTTTGTAGGGACAGGGAAGGGCAGCGAGGGAAATTCTCATTGTGCTGTACTGTGCTAAAGCATTCCTCATCAACCATCTTTAAAAAAAAAATGTTTTATAGGGACAGAAAACTATAGGTAGGGAGAGTGTCAGTGTGTTTTACTGTGCTAAACCTTGTTTGTAGGGACAGGGAAGGACAGTGAGGGAAATTCTCATTGTGCTATACTGTGCTAAAGCATTCCTCATCAACCATCTTTAAAAAAACATTTTTTATAGGGACAGAAAACTATAGGTAGGGAGAGTGTCAGTGTGTTTTACTGTGCTAAACCTTGTTTGTAGGGACAGGGAAGGACAGTGAGGGAAATTCTCATTGTGCTATACTGTGCTAAAGCATTCCTCATCAACCATCTTTAAAAAAACATTTTTTATAGGGACAGAAAACTATAGGTAGGGAGAGTGTCAGTGTGTTTTACTGTGCTAAACTTTGTTTGTAGGGACAGGGAAGGACAGTGAGGGAAATTCTCATTGTGCTATACTGTGCTAAAGCATTCCTCATCAACCATCTTTAAAAAAAAAAATTATAGGGACAGAAAACTATAGGTAGTGTGACAGCAGGAAGGTAAAGTCACCTGGTTGCATCCAGGGGGGTAGATATATTTCGCCCAGATTCAGGCTTTACGCCGACTTATACAACTAGGTGGAGAGTTGTATAAGCCCAGCTAAGGCTAGTGGGCTCATGGATGACTCATACCTCTAGGGAGAGGGCTGGGCGTCGTGCAGGCAGGGAGTTGATGAGGCCAGCTGAAGCCTGTCAGCTCATTTAGGCCTCTATAAGAACTCCCAGATTCATTAGGTGTTAGCTCATGCCTGGAACCAGACCTGTGTGGACTGTCTAGGGAGAGTGAACCCCTGTGCGGTGAGGCAAAGCCTGTGTGGCTATTTGTTTGGACTTTTACTAAACCAGGGACTTAGGGACTAGGACAGCACTAGGCTGATCCCAGTTGTTAGTTAGGAAACCTGTATGTTTAGTCAGAGGTCAAGTTGACCAGGATTTATTTTGTTTATATGTTTCTTTTTGGCTTTGCTGTGTTTTTGTCACTGTACATAGAGAAATAAACCGCACCTTTTGATTTTGAAAACCACAACCTCCGTCTGCTGGCCCTGTTTTTGTGTGGGGAGCCCAACCAGGGGGTCACACACACCCGCTACCGAGTTAACCCCCTCACAGTTGGTGGAGAACCAGTGGCAGTTTTTTTTAAGCCAGCATGGAGGAGATACTGAAGCAGCTGGCTCTAGCAAATGCCAATCAACAGCAGACAAATGCAGGTTTGCAAAAGAGCCTTGCAGCTCAACAACAGAACTTCGCAGCCCAGCAGCAAGCTCATCAACAGAGTCTGGAAGCTCAGCAACAAGCCCAGCAGCAATCTGAGGGCCGCTTCATAGACCTGTTACAGAAGCAAGAGCAGAGACTACAACAAATGGAAGCAGTAATGCAGCAACGTCCGCAGACCAGTGAGGAAAGCCGTCCCACTAATACCGCGTCCTTTGGGGTGAGTCGTTTATTGACAAAAATGACTGGAGAGGATGATCCAGAGGTATTTTTGACCACATTTGAAAGGACTGCTGAAAGAGAAAAGTGGCCTGAGGAGCAGTGGGCTGGACTGGTGGCTCCTCTGTTAACTGGTGAATCGCAGAAGGCTTACTATGACCTAGAGCCTGACCAAGCAAAAGACTATGTGATGCTAAAAGCTGAGATATTGGCAAGGCTGGGTGTCACCCAGGCTGTCCGGGCTCAGCGTGTGCATAACTGGACTTTCCAGCTTGGAAAACCCCCCAGGTCTCAAATGTATGATCTCATTCACCTGAGCAGAAAGTGGCTACAGCCAGAGACTTTGTCCGCACCAAAGATTGTGGAACGTGTTGTAATGGATCGGTTTTTGAGAGCTCTTCCTACTGCCATCCAAAAGTGGGTAAGCCATGGAGACCCAGAGACGGCCGATGGTCTTGTGGATCGTGTGGAGAAATACTTGGCTACAGAGAACCTGACGGCCTCTTCCAGAGACACTCGGACTTTCCACCCTAAGACCAGACCATCCCCAGGGGCGGATAAGAGGATTCCAAGGGGTAAGGGTGGAGAGAGTGAGAGGGTGGGAGCTCTACCCCAAGTTTGGCGAGAACAGCCTGGGAAATCAGCGGCTCAAGAGGCGGCAAGAAGGATCGTTTGCTACCGCTGCCGGCAAGCGGGACATATTGCAGCCAATTGCCCGGTTGTGGAGGAACCCATGCAGTGTGACTTTCTGACGGGCAGACGTCAGTCGCTGTGTGCGACAGTCGCATGCACTGCCATTCGAGGAATTGAGAAACATTTATGCAAAATGTGTGTTAATGGTAGAAATGTTGTGGTATTGCTGGATTCAGGTAGCCTTGTGACCCTGATAAAGGCTGAGTTAGTTAAAACAGAGGTCTCTGGGAATAGCAAGGTAGCTGTTATTTGTGTGCATGGGGACGCCCGAGAGTATCCAGTGACTACAGTGTGTTTCGAGACCCCCAAAGGTACCCTCTCTCATCCAGTGGGCTTAGTATCTCAGTTACCGTATGACGCCATTGTGGGAAGGGATTTTCCAAAGTTCTGGGAACTGTGGGATGATCCTGAGCCCCCCACTGGTGCCCCTATGTACCAGGAATGTGATAGCCAGAACTCCCCTGAGAGTGGTGAGGACTCTCCGGAATTTCCCTTATCAGTATTGGCAGGGGAGACTCAAGAAACTGGAGAGGAGCCCACCTCCTCAGACGAAAACCTACCGTCTGTGGAGTTTTCTGATCTTGAGGTTCACAGGGAAAACTTTGCCACAGAACAGTTGAAAGACCCCGCCCTAATAAAGGCACGCGAAAACGTAGTGAAAATAGATGGCGAATTAGTGAACCCAGATAATACCTGCACTTACCCATACTTCAGCGTAGAGAAGGACCTACTGTATCGGGTGGCAAAAAGGGCAGAAGAAACCGTTGAGCAGCTTGTGGTGCCCAAACCTTACAGGAAGTTGGTGTTGGAGTTGGCCCATGGGCACATTCTTGGAGGTCATCTGGGGACAGAGAAAACCCGAGAGAGGGTATTACAGAGATTCTATTGGCCGGGGGTGATGAAGGACATAGAAAATTATTGTTCCTCCTGCCCTGTGTGTCAGAGGTCGGCCCCGATGCCACATTTCCGTAGCCCGCTGGTCCCTCTACCCATCATTGAGGTCCCGTTTGAGAGGATCGCCATGGATTTGGTAGGTCCTATAATCAAGTCCGCTAGGGGGCACCAGTACATATTAGTTATAATGGACTATGCCACCCGTTATCCAGAAGCGATCCCTCTCCGAAATACCTCGGCCAAAACCATAGCCAAAGAGCTATCTCTTGTGTTTAGCCGGGTGGGTATTTGTAAAGAACTGCTTACGGACCAAGGTACACCCTTTATGTCCCGGGTTATGAAGGAGCTGTGTAAATTGTTCAAAGTGACGCAATTACGTACATCTGTGTATCACCCCCAAACCGATGGGCTGGTTGAAAGATTCAACAAAACCCTAAAACAAATGTTGAAGAAAGTGGTGGATAGAGATGGAAAGGATTGGGACTGTCTACTTCCTTATCTGATGTTTGCTATTAGGGAGGTGCCCCAATCCTCTACGGGATTCTCCCCCTTTGAGTTACTGTATGGGAGACACCCAAGAGGGCTGTTGGATATTGCCAAGGAAACTTGGGAAAGTGAGAGTTCTCCCCACAGGAGTGTGATTGAGCATGTCGCCCTGATGCAAGACCGAATTGCACAGGTAATGCCCATCGTGAAGGAACATTTGGCCCAAGCGCAGTTAGCACAGCAGAGAGTGTACAACCGTGGAGCCAAGACCCGTACCTTTTCCCCGGGGGATAGGATACTGGTACTTGTCCCTACGGTTGAAAGTAAATTCCTTGCCAAATGGCAAGGCCCCTACGAGATAATGGAAAAAGTGAGCGAAGTGAATTACAAGGTCAGACAACCAGGAAGGCGAAAGCCCGAACAGATCTATCACGTTAATCTGTTGAAAGCCTGGAGGGATAGAGAGTCCCTAGTCGCAGACACTTGCTCACCAGCTCAAACTGGTTGCGTGATTCCTGAGGTTGGAATAGCAGCCACCTTGTCACAACCCCAACAACAGGAGGTTAAGGAGTTTGTGCTTCGCAACAAGGAGGTATTCTCTGAGCTGCCGGGACAAACATTTGGGGTAGAGCATGACATTATTACCCCGCCCGGTGAAAGGGTGAAGTTAAAACCCTATCGGATCCCAGAGGCCCGACGGGAGGCAATACGGGAGGAAGTACAGAAAATGCTGAACTTAGGGGTGATAGAGGAGTCCCAAAGTGATTGGTCTAGTCCCATTGTGTTGGTGCCTAAACCGGATGGGAGCTGGCGATTTTGTAACGATTTTCGTCAGTTGAACAAAGTTACAAAATTTGACACCTACCCCATGCCACGTATAGATGAGTTGATCGACCGGCTGGGAACAGCCCGATACATGACGACTCTTGACCTCACAAAAGGGTATTGGCAAATCCCCCTGGCCAAATTGGCCAAAGAGAAAACCGCATTTGTAACCCCAGACGGGGCGTTCCAATATAAAAGAATGCCGTTCGGGTTACAGAATGCGCCGGCCACATTCCAGCGGAAAATGGACCAGATGCTGAGGCCCCATCGGAAGTATGCTGCGGCTTACCTGGATGACGTAATTGTCCATAGCACAGATTGGGCCTCACATCTGCCAAAAGTGCAAGCAGTCCTGGACTCTGTTCGGGAAGCGGGGTTTACGGCTAACCCCAAGAAGTGTACCATTGGGCAGGAGGAGGCCAAATATCTTGGGTACACCATTGGGAGGGGAGTAATAAAACCCCAACTCAACAAAGTCGAGGCCATCCAGAGTTGGCCACGTCCCAACAGCAAGAAGCAGGTACGAGCCTTTCTGGGAATCGCTGGGTATTATCGGCGATTCATTCCCCACTTTGCTTCTAAGGCTGTGCCCCTAACCAACCTAACGAAGGGGAAAGGGTCGGTCATGATTAAATGGACCCCCGAGGCTGAGGCAGCATTCCAATTCTTGAAACAAGCCTTATGTAGCCAGCCAGTGTTGTACTCACCCGACTTCTCTAAAGACTTTGTCGTACAAAGTGATGCGTCAGATGTGGGGTTAGGAGCAGTATTGTCCCAGGTCTGGAACGGGGAAGAGCACCCAGTCATTTACCTCAGCAGGAAGTTGAAGTCCCATGAGGTAAATTACGCCACCGTTGAAAAGGAGTGTTTAGCGGTGAAGTGGGCTCTAGATTCCCTTCGGTACTACCTGCTAGGTAGGCACTTTGACATGGTTACGGATCACGCTCCGTTAAAGTGGATGGCTCAAAACAAGGAAACAAATAGAAGAGTGAATAGGTGGTTCCTGGCCCTCCAGGAATTCAACTTCACAGTAAAGCATCGCCCTGGCGTTCAAATGGGGAATGTGGATGCTTTGTCTCGAGTACATGAATGCCTGATTGCTGGTGTTCCAACCCCGAGGTTAAAACAAGAGGGGGGGGTATGTGACAGCAGGAAGGTAAAGTCACCTGGTTGCATCCAGGGGGGTAGATATATTTCGCCCAGATTCAGGCTTTACGCCGACTTATACAACTAGGTGGAGAGTTGTATAAGCCCAGCTAAGGCTAGTGGGCTCATGGATGACTCATACCTCTAGGGAGAGGGCTGGGCGTCGTGCAGGCAGGGAGTTGATGAGGCCAGCTGAAGCCTGTCAGCTCATTTAGGCCTCTATAAGAACTCCCAGATTCATTAGGTGTTAGCTCATGCCTGGAACCAGACCTGTGTGGACTGTCTAGGGAGAGTGAACCCCTGTGCGGTGAGGCAAAGCCTGTGTGGCTATTTGTTTGGACTTTTACTAAACCAGGGACTTAGGGACTAGGACAGCACTAGGCTGATCCCAGTTGTTAGTTAGGAAACCTGTATGTTTAGTCAGAGGTCAAGTTGACCAGGATTTATTTTGTTTATATGTTTCTTTTTGGCTTTGCTGTGTTTTTGTCACTGTACATAGAGAAATAAACCGCACCTTTTGATTTTGAAAACCACAACCTCCGTCTGCTGGCCCTGTTTTTGTGTGGGGAGCCCAACCAGGGGGTCACACACACCCGCTACCGAGTTAACCCCCTCACAGTAGGGAGAGTGTCAGTGTGTTTTACTGTGCTAAACCTTGTTTGTAGGGACAGGGAAGGACAGTGAGGGAAATTCTCATTGTGCTATACTGTGCTAAAGCATTCCTCATCAACCATCTTTAAAAAAACATTTTTTATAGGGACAGAAAACTATAGGTAGGGAGAGTGTCAGTGTGTTTTACTGTGCTAAACCTTGTTTGTAGGGACAGGGAAGGACAGTGAGGGAAATTCTCATTGTGCTATACTGTGCTAAAGCATTCCTCATCAACCATCTTTAAAAAAAAAAAAATTATAGGGACAGAAAACTATAGGTAGGGAGAGTGTCAGTGTGTTTTACTGTGCTAAACCTTGTTTGTAGGGACAGGGAAGGACAGTGAGGGAAATTCTCATTGTGCTATACTGTGCTAAAGCATTCCTCATCAACCATCTTTAAAAAAAAAAAAATTATAGGGACAGAAAACTATAGGTAGGGAGAGTGTCAGTGTGTTTTACTGTGCTAAACCTTGTTTGTAGGGACAGGGAAGGACAGTGAGGGAAATTCTCATTGTGCTATACTGTGCTAAAGCATTCCTCATCAACCATCTTTAAAAAAAAAAAAATTATAGGGACAGAAAACTATAGGTAGGGAGAGTGTCAGTGTGTTTTACTGTGCTAAACCTTGTTTGTAGGGACAGGGAAGGACAGTGAGGGAAATTCTCATTGTGCTATACTGTGCTAAAGCATTCCTCATCAACCATCTTTAAAAAAAAAAAAATTATAGGGACAGAAAACTATAGGTAGGGAGAGTGTCAGTGTGTTTTACTGTGCTAAACCTTGTTTGTAGGGACAGGGAAGGACAGTGAGGGAAATTCTCATTGTGCTATACTGTGCTAAAGCATTCCTCATCAACCATCTTTAAAAAAAAAATTTTTATAGGGACAGAAAACTATAGGTAGGGAGAGTGTCAGTGTGTTTTACTGTGCTAAACCTTGTTTGTAGGGACAGGGAAGGGCAGCGAGGGAAATTCTCATTGTGCTGTACTGTGCTAAAGCATTCCTCATCAACCATCTTTAAAAAAAAAATTTTTTATAGGGACAGAAAACTATAGGTAGGGAGAGTGTCAGTGTGTTTTACTGTGCTAAACCTTGTTTGTAGGGACAGGGAAGGACAGTGAGGGAAATTCTCATTGTGCTATACTGTGCTAAAGCATTCCTCATCAACCATCTTTAAAAAAACATTTTTTATAGGGACAGAAAACTATAGGTAGGGAGAGTGTCAGTGTGTTTTACTGTGCTAAACCTTGTTTGTAGGGACAGGGAAGGACAGTGAGGGAAATTCTCATTGTGCTATACTGTGCTAAAGCATTCCTCATCAACCATCTTTAAAAAAACATTTTTTATAGGGACAGAAAACTATAGGTAGGGAGAGTGTCAGTGTGTTTTACTGTGCTAAACCTTGTTTGTAGGGACAGGGAAGGACAGTGAGGGAAATTCTCATTGTGCTATACTGTGCTAAAGCATTCCTCATCAACCATCTTTAAAAAAAAAAAATTATAGGGACAGAAAACTATAGGTAGGGAGAGTGTCAGTGTGTTTTACTGTGCTAAACCTTGTTTGTAGGTACAGGGAAGGACAGTGAGGGAAATTCTCATTGTGCTATACTGTGCTAAAGCATTCCTCATCAACCATCTTTAAAAAAACATTTTTTATAGGGACAGAAAACTATAGGTAGGGAGAGTGTCAGTGTGTTTTACTGTGCTAAACCTTGTTTGTAGGGACAGGGAAGGACAGTGAGGGAAATTCTCATTGTGCTATACTGTGCTAAAGCATTCCTCATCAACCATCTTTAAAAAAAAAAAAATTATAGGGACAGAAAACTATAGGTAGGGAGAGTGTCAGTGTGTTTTACTGTGCTAAACCTTGTTTGTAGGGACAGGGAAGGACAGTGAGGGAAATTCTCATTGTGCTATACTGTGCTAAAGCATTCCTCATCAACCATCTTTAAAAAAAAAAAAATTATAGGGACAGAAAACTATAGGTAGGGAGAGTGTCAGTGTGTTTTACTGTGCTAAACCTTGTTTGTAGGGACAGGGAAGGACAGTGAGGGAAATTCTCATTGTGCTATACTGTGCTAAAGCATTCCTCATCAACCATCTTTAAAAAAAAAATTTTTTATAGGGACAGAAAACTATAGGTAGGGAGAGTGTCAGTGTGTTTTACTGTGCTAAACCTTGTTTGTAAAGACAGGGAAGGACAGTGAGGAAAATTCTGATTGTGCTATACTGTGCTAAAGCATTCCTCATCAACCATCTTTGAAATCCTTGTTTTTTGGACAGTCAGGGAAATTGTCATTGTGCTATTCTGTGCGAAAGCAATCATCCTCAACCAGATTTAGAAATCCTTAAGTAAAGGGACAGAGAAGGACACCTGAAGGTAGCCCTTATTGCTTTTTTCCCATCTCCCTGCAGGCCATCCATTACAATGTCTGGAAGGCAAACAAGGAGAGGCAGACAGTCAGGAGGCAATAAAAGAGGGCAAGCAGGCTCTGTGTCTGGGGGCAACAGTGCTGGTCGTGGACGCGGTGCATTGTCATCAGCACATGGCCATGGGACACGCTTGTCCTTCTTTTCGGCAGCTGGACATGTTGAGCCACATCATGCCGAAGACTTGGTAGAGTGGATGACCAAGCCCTCCTCCTCCTCCTCATCCTCTCTCACCCAGGCTCAGGGTACTGGCAAAGCAGCTGGCAAAGCGTCCTCTTCCCTGGTATCAATGTCAGACTCATCATCAGTCACTCCTTCCCTAGACCCACCATGTCCTCCTCCTGAGGAGTCCCCCGAACTGTTTGAGCACAGTGTTGGGTACATGCTCCAGGAGGATGCCCAGCGTTTCGAAGGGTCTGATGATGAAACCCAGCTAGAGGAAGGCAGTAGCGTGAGAGCAGACAGAGGGGATGCTCAAGAAGGACACCAATCTGGCAGTCATGTTCCAGCAGCTGCAGCATACTGCCAGATTGGCTCCAGTGATGAGGAGGGAGGGGATGATGAGGTCACTGACTCCACGTGGGTGCCTAATAGGAGAGAAGAGGAGGAGGAGGATGAGGAGGAGGCACATCTCCAACGAGGCAGGATGCCCTTTGGTGGCCAGCGTAAGGGCAGTACACCGACGGAATCACACCGCAGAGCTCCGCCTGTGCAGGGCGCTGCCTCTGCCCGTCATTCAAAAAGTTCTTTGGTGTGGGCCTTTTTTGAGGCTAGTGCATCAGATCGCACAGCTGCTGTTTGCAACATATGTCTCAAGCGTATATCGCGTGGCCAAAACATCAGCCGCTTGGGTACCACATGCCTGACCAGACATATGTTGACCTGCCATGCAGCTCGTTGGCAAGCCTACCTCAAAGACCCACACCAAAGAACAAAGCGGACCTCTCCTTGCACCGCATCAGCTGGGATCTCCAACCCCACTATAACTTCAGTCCTCTCTGAAACATGCACTGAGAGGAATGAAGGTGTAGAATTAGGTGTGTCACAGCCAAGTACTTGCGGCCACTCTGCTAGCAGTACACCGACGTCCGATTCTAGCAGGCAAATTTCCCTGCCCCAGCTGCTGGACCGTCGAAAGAAGTTCACTCCCAGCCATCCACATGGCCAGCGGTTGAATGCTAGCTTGGCTAAATTGCTAGCGCTTCAACTGCTGCCTTTTCAGTTGGTAGACTCGGCCCCCTTCCGTGAGTTTGTGCAATGTGCGGTTCCTCAGTGGCAGGTTCCCAAACGCCACTTTTTCTCACGGAAGGCTATTCCGGCTCTCTACCGACATGTGGAAGGCAATGTCTTGGCCTCGCTGGACAGGGCGGTCAGCGGTAAGGTGCATATTACCGCTGACTCATGGTCCAGCAGGCATGGACAGGGACGTTACCTTTCTTTCACGGCCCATTGGGTCACTCTTTTGGCAGCTGGGAAGGATGCAGGACAAGGTGCAGTAGTGTTGGAGGTTGTTCCACCGCCACGCCTCCAAAATGCTACTACTGGTTGTGACACACCTCTCTCCTCCACCCCCTCCTCTTCTTCTTCCTCCATGGCCTCTTCCTGTGCTTTGTCCTCTGAACCAGCGGTGCTCCGTAGGCGTTCAAGGGGCTACGCAAGTACGCAGGCAAAAAGATGCCATGCCGTGCTTGCGCTGGTGTGTTTGGGGGACAGAAGCCACACTGGGGCAGATGTCCTGTCTGCTCTGCAGGGCCAGGCCGAGAGGTGGTTGACGCCATGCCAGCTTAAGCCAGGAATGGTGGTTTGCGACAATGGCACCAACCTCCTCTCCGCCCTCCGACAGGGACAACTGACCCATGTGCCCTGTGTGGCTCACGTCCTTAACCTGGTGGTGCAGCGGTTCTTGGGCAGGTACCCGGGCTTACAGGATGTCCTGAGGCAGGCCAGGAAAGTCTGTGTGCATTTCCGCAGATCTTATAATGCCAGTGCTCGCCTGGCTGAGCTGCAAAAGGAGTTGAACCTGCCCAAGAACCGCCTTATATGTGACATGCCCACCAGGTGGAACTCAACGTTGGCCATGCTGCAACGGCTGCACACGCAGCAGAGGGCCATCAATGAGTACCTGTGCGACTACGGCACCAGGACAGGGTCAGGGGAGCTTGTTTTTTTTTCTCCACGCCAGTGGGGCATGATCAGGAAAGCATGAACTGTCCTGGCACCATTTGAGGAGGCCACGAGGATGGTGAACAGTGACAGTGCATGCATCAGTGACACTGTACCTCTTGTCCACCTGTTGGAGCACACGCTGCGTGGAATAATGGACAGGGCACTTGAGGCAGAACAGAGGCAGGAAGAGGAGGACTTCCTTGCCTCTCAAGGCCCCCTTTACCCAGACAGTGTTCCTTCTGTCCCACCCATCGCACAGGAAGAGGAGGAGGAGGAGGAGGAGGAGGATTGTGTCAGCATGGAGGTGGAGCCTGGCACTCAGCAGCATCAACAGTAGCAGTCTTTTAGGGATGATTTACAGTCCCAAGAAACCCGTGGACTTGTACGTGGCTGGGAGGAGGTGGCTGCGGATCATGTCGTCCTTAGTGACCCAGAGGACTCCGGACCGAATGCCTCAGCTAACCTACGCTGCATGGCCTCCCTGATCCTGCAAAGTCTGCGGAAGGATCCTCGTATTCTTCGGATCAAGGAGAGGGACCATTACTGGCTGGCCACTCTCCTTGATCCACGGTACAAGGGTAAGGTTGCGGAACTTATGTTACCGTCGCAGAGGGAGCAGAGGATGAGACAACTCCGGGAGGCCTTGCAGAAAGGTCTGTGCAACGCGTTCCCAGAGACTGGGAGGTTACAAACTCCTGGTCCTGGACAACGAGTTGCTGAGGCTTCGGCCAGTCAAAGAAGGAGCGGTGGGGAAGGTGGCCGTCTGACCGATGCGTTCAGACAATTCTTTAGTCCGCAGCCCCAAAGTATGATCGGTTCCAGCAACCATCGCCAGCGTCTGATAAACATGGTGCAGGAATATCTAGGGGCAAGGTCAGACTTGGACACCTTCCCCACCGAAAATCCTCTGGCTTACTGGGTCTTGAGGATGGATCACTGGCCAGAGCTTGCACAGTATGCAATTGAGCTACTGGCCTGTCCTGCATCCAGCGTTCTTTCGGAACGCACATTCAGTGCTGCTGGAGGATTTGTCACGGATCACAGGGTGCGCCTGTCCACGACTCAGTTGATCGACTGACTTTCATCAAGATGAACCAGTCTTGGATCACCACCAGCTACCACACACCTGATGCTGATATAACAGACTAATTGATTTTAACATGTCACATCCCTTCAAGACTGATGCTGATGCTGAGTGCCTGTGCTGTTATGTTGACTGGCTATCCTCCTCCTCCGAGTCCTCAATGATACGATTGATGATGATAGCTTGGAAGATCATTTTTGTTTATGGGTGCCGCCACCAGTGCCTAACGCCCAATTTTTCAGCCCCTATTTAACATGGGCGTGTAATTACAATTTTTGAAGCAATACTTTGCAACAGGGCTCATTGCTGTGCTCCAAGTACAGTATCTGTGAGGGGTTGCAGTGTTGTGCCACCAGTGCCTAAGGCCCAATTTTTCAGCCCCTGTTTAACAGGGGCGTGTAATTACAATTTTTGAAGCAATACTTTGCAACAGGGCTCATTGCTGTGCTCCAAGTACAGTATCTGTGAGGGGTTGCAGTGTTGTGCCACAAGTGCCTAAGGCCCAATTTTTCAGCCCCTGTTCAACAGGGGCATGTAATTACAATTCTTGATCTAATAATTCACAGCAGGGCCCATTGCTGCACCCACCAAGAGTAACTCTGAGGGCTTACAGTGTTGTGGCAACGCCACCACCACCACCACCACGAAAGGCCCAATTTTTCAGCCCCTGTTCAAAAGGGGCATGTAATTACAATTCTTGATCTAATAATTCACAGCAGGGCCCATTCCTGCACCCACCAAGAGTAACTCTGAGGGCTTACAGTGTTGTGGCAACACCACCACCACCACCACCACCACGAAAGGCCCAATTTTTCAGCCCCTGTTCAACAGGGGCATGCAATTACAATTCTTGATCTAATAATTCACAGCAGGGCCCATTGCTGCACCCACCAAGAGTAACTGTCAGGGCTTACAGTGTTGTGGCACCAGCACCACCATCAAAGGCCCAATTTTTACTACCACTGTTCAACAATTATATGTAATTACAATTCCTGATATAATAGTTGACAGCAGGGCGTTCCAGCACCAACCAAGAGTAACTGTGAGTGCTTACAGTGTTGTGCCAACACCAACAACTAAGGGGCCTATTTCTGCAGAGTATATACGGCAGGTCCCTACTTTCAAACATCCAACTTACAAACGACTCCTACTTGCAAACGCAAGAAGACAACAGGAAGTGAGAGGAAATCTACCCCTAGGAAGGAAAATTCTCTCCTGTAAGAATTAATATGGGAGAAAGGTGTCTCCTCTGTACTGATACTTTATCACCAATCCTTGTTTCAATAAAAACACCACATTTCAAAATCAGTTTTCATTGGGACGGAAAGTGAGGTGAAATGTTCTGAACAGGGGCACAGACAGCAAAACAAATGTTACAGGGGTGATAACCCTTACCTATGTTTTCCAAAAAGTTTAAAAATAGATTTTTGGGCTGGAGCTACACTTAAACAATGTACCTGTTCAAAATTACAAACAGATTCTACATAAGAACAAACCTACAGTCCCTGTCTTGTATGCACCGCCTGTATACGGCTGTTCAGAGTATATAGGGCCTTTTTTATTTTATGTGCGGGGTTCCCCTTAATATCCATACAATACCCAAAGGGGCTGGTAATGGGCTGGGGTAGGGGGGGGGGGGGGTCATGGGGTAGCTATGCCATTTTTCTTAAAGATTTTCATCCATATTACCGGGACCAGACATTACATTAAAGCCGCAAGCAGTTTTAAATGGCTTTTTTTTCCTTTAGAAGTGTCATTTTGTGCAGGGACAGTTCTAAACACGGGAAACACGTGGCACTTCACAGGCATACTTTAGACACCCCCCAGGTACGATATTTAAAGGAATATTTGACTTTTTTTTTTCACTTTATGCATCATTAAAATGACTGCTCCCGAAAAACGACCGTTTTTAAAACTTCTTTTTGCATTGATACATGTCCCCTGGTGCAGAACCCGGGTTCCCAAACCCTTTTTAGGACAATAACATGCATAATAGTCGTTATAATTAGCACTTTAGAATTCGAACGTTCGCATCCATTGTATTTAATAGGGTTCTAATGTTCGTGCGAACTTTCGGTCCGTTCGCGGGTTCTGGTGCGAACCGAACCCGGGGGTGTTCGGCTCATCACTAATCCTCGTATTCTTCGGATCAAGGAGAGGGACCATTACTGGCTCCTTGATCCACGGTACAAGGGTAAGGTTGCGGACCTTATGTTACCGTCGCAGAGGGAGCAGAGGATGAGACAACTCCGGGAGGCCTTGCAGAAAGGTCTGTGCAACGCGTTCCCAGAGACTGGGAGGTTACAAACTCCTGGTCCTGGACAACGAGTTGCTGAGGCTTCGGGCAGTCAAAGAAGGAGCGGTGGGGAAGGTGGCCGTCTGACCGATGCGTTCAGACAATTCTTTAGTCCGCAGCCCCAAAGTATGATCGTTTCCAGCAACCATCGCCAGCGTCTGATATACATGGTGCAGGAATACCTAGGGGCAAGGTCAGACTTGGACACCTTCCCCACCGAAAATCCTCTGGCTTACTGGGTCTTGAGGATGGATCACTGGCCAGAGCTTGCACAGTATGCAATTGAGCTACTGGCCTGTCCTGCATCCAGCGTTCTTTCAGAACGCACATTCAGTGCTGCTGGAGGATTTGTCACGGATCACAGGGTGCGCCTGTCCACCGACTCGGTTGATCGACTGACTTTCATCAAGATGAACCAGTCTTGGATCACCACCAGCTACCACACACCTGATGCTGATATAACAGACTAATTGATTTTAAAATGTCACATCCCTTCAAGACTGATGCTGATGCTGAGTTCCTGTGCTGTTATGTTGACTAGCTATCCTCCTCCTCCTCCTCAATGATCCGATTAATGATGATAGCTTGGAAGATCATTTTGGTTTATGGGTGCCGCCACCAGTGGCTAAGGCCCAATTTTTCAGCCCCTGTTTAACAGGGGCGTGTAATTACAATTTTTGATGCAATACTTTGCAACAGGCCTCATTGCTGTGCTCCAAGTACAGTATCTGTGAGGGGTTGCAGTGTTGTGCCACCAGTGCCTAAGGCCCAATTTTTCAGCCCCTGTTCAACAGGGGCATGCAATTATAATTATTGATCTAATAATTCACAGCAGGGCCCATTGCTGCGCCCACCAAGAGTAACTGTCAGGCCTTACAGTGTTGTGTCAACACCACCACCACCACCACCACCACCAAAGGCCCAATTTTTCAGCCCCTGTTCAACAGGGGCATGCAATTATAATTATTGATCTAATAATTCACAGCAGGGCCCATTGCTGCGCCCACCAAGAGTAACTGTCAGGCCTTACAGTGTTGTGTCAACACCACCACCACCACCACCACCACCACCAAAGGCCCAATTCTTCAGCCCCTGTTCAACAGGGGCATGCAATTATAATTATTGATCTAATAATTCACAGCAGGGCCCATTGCTGCGCCCACCAAGAGTAACTGTCAGGCCTTACAGTGTTGTGTCAACACCACCACCACCACCACCACCACCACGAAAGGCCCAATTTTTCAGCCCCTGTTCAACAGGGGCATGCAATTATAATTATTGATCTAATAATTCACAGCAGGGCCCATTGCTGCGCCCACCAAGAGTAACTGTCAGGCCTTACAGTGTTGTGGCACCAGCACCACCATCAAAGGCCCAATTTTTACTACCACTGTTCAACAATTATATGTTATTACAATTCCTGATATAATAGTTGACAGCAGGGCGTTCCAGCACCCACCAAGAGTAACTGTGAGTGCTTACAGTGTTGTGCCAACACCAACACCTAAGGGGCCAATTTCTGCAGAGTATATACGGCAGGTCCCTACTTTCAAACATCCAACTTACAAACGACTACTACTTGCAAACGGAAGAAGACAACAGGAAGTGAGAGGAAATCTACCCCTTGGAAGGAAAATTCTCTCCTGTAAGAATTAATATGGGAGAAAGGTGTCTCCTCTCTACTGATGCTTTATCACCAATCCTTGTTTCAATAAAAACACCACATTTCAAAATCAGTTGTCATTGGGACGCAAAGTGAGGTGAAATGTTCTGAACAGGGGCACAGACAGCAAAACAAATGTTACAGGGGTGATAACCCTTCCCTATGTTTTCCAAAAAGCTTAAAAATAGGTATTTGGGCTGGAGCTACACTTAAACAATGTAGCTGTTCAAAATTACAAACAGATTCAACATAAGAACAAACCTACAGTCCCTGTCTTGTATGCACCGCCTGTATACGGCTGTTCCGAGTATATAGGGCCTTTTATATTTTGTGTGCGGGGTTCCCCTTAATATCCATACAAGACCCAAAGGGGCTGGTAATGGGCTGGGGTGGGGGGGGGGGGGTGATGGGGTATCTATGCCATTTTTCTTAAAGATTTTCATCCATATTACCGGGACCAGACATTACATTAAAGCCGCAAGCAGTTTTAAATGGCTTTTTTTTCCTTTAGAAATGTAATTTTGTGCAGGGACAGTTCTAAACACAGGAAACACGTGGCACTTCACAGGCATACTTTAGACACCCCCCAGGTACAATATTTAAAGGAATATTTGACTTTTTTTTTTTCACTTTATGCATCATTAAAATGACTGCTCCCGGAAAACGTCCGTTTTTAAAACTTCTTTTTGCATTGATACATGTCCCCTGGTGCAGAACCCGGGTTCCCAAACTCTGTTTAGGACAATAACATGGATAATAGTCGTTATAATTAGCACTTTAGAATCCGAACGTTCGCATCCATTGTATTTAATAGGGTTCTAATGTTCGTGCGAACTTTCGGTCCGTTCGCGGGTTCTGGTGCGAACCGAACCCGGGGGTGTTCGGCTCATCACTAGTAAGGGCTCTTTACACTATATGTGCATACAAAACTCAGAATGTTTTCTTTAGCTTCTGTCCCCACTTTAAAGTTGAATTAAACTCCCCAAAAATAAAAACTGCCAACTGGCAGGATTTTTATGACAGAAGAGGCCTTATTGGTCTGTTCTGCCATTACTGCTCCCTGTTTGCTTCTCAGTGTTAATGTAACCTAAGCCAAGCATTTCTCTGTGACTCATGTTGTACATATGTGGGAGTGACGTTTTTACGGGCCAGCCATTTATGTGGCCAAATAATCTGAATCCGGAAGGAAGACTGGGAGAAGATGGAAGCTCCCATTACTGCTGAGACTGCTGACACCACAGCGTTGGAAGGGATCGTTTGGCAGGCAAGTCTGCCATATTGTGCTAATATTATGTGCATACTAGTATATTATGGCATAAAGCTCACGAGGGACGTTAAAAAATAAAAAAATAAATTTACAAGGTTAAATTCTGCTTTAATATGACTTGTGTGACTGTGATATTGGATCTTGTTAGATTGATGCTTGGCTACCCATTGAAGAGGAGGAGGAGGCAACACAAGACAGCTGGTCTATGGGAACAGTAAGCATTAATCCAGTCCTGGTCACATCGTCTTATCTGCATACTTGTTCTGGGTTAGTGCCCGAACATTTTGAAGCCATTGGGTCATCAAAAAAAGCTAGACAATAGCTGCCTTCTTTCCTTTAACTTTCCATTTTATATGAAGTGTGTCTTCAATACAATTTATCTCCTTTAATAAGCCCAGGCAAATCAAAAAAGTTTGAAAATGTAACTTTCCACCAATTTATCATTTTTTGCAGTCTTGCAAAATGATTAAGTTAGGCTCAAATCCAAACTTCTGTGCAGCTCTTAGAATCAGAATTGAGCAACCGTTTCTGTAGTGGTAATTCTTTCCTTGATCTGCAGTATCATATTGTTTTAGATGTCTTATTAAACTTCTGCGGCTTTGATGCCTTAAAAGGATGGTGACACTGAGGTGTTTGCATCCCTTATCTTGCACAAAAGATACAGTATTAATAGCTCAACGGGCAGAAGAATGTCATCCTCCCTATTACCAGTGTCATTGTTGAAGTAATGCGGACCATCAAAACTCTGCAGTAGTTATTTTCTCTCTCTTAGTCTGCTAGGAGAAGTGACCCAGCACACAGCAGGTGAGTGGTACCCAACTGTTAGAGCCTTATAAAATCTACCAGGTTTTCAGATGTCAGGATATTTTCTCCTGTTCAAGAACTGATTATTTGAAACAAAAGCAGCTTTTAATATTTCACTTTTATGGAGTATGCTTAATTTTGCTCTTGCGTTAAAATGACATTAAACTCTAGTTTAAAAAATATATATACTTAACTGAAAAAATACACATTGTATTGCTCTCAGCCTCCTCCAAATCTCCAAATTCCGACTTCCTGTTAGAGTGTGGCCAAATTCATTCTTCTTTTCGTAGCCACCATCTCTTGCTTACTCCAAAATTGATTATGGACTATGGGGTTGGTATTGTTCATAGAGTAGGGCACATGGTCACAATTATTGGCCACTGCTCGTTCCAAACAATACAGAAAGCTATAGCAGTAATGTACACACGATGGGTTTTTCCAATAAAAACAGTCCGATGGACTTTTCTCATCGGACAAACCGATCGTGTATGGGCCCCATCGGTCTTTTTTCTATCGGTGAGAAAAAATAGAACATGTTTTAAATTTATCCGATGGGAAAAAAAACGATAGCAGATTCCGATCGTCTGTCTGGAACTCCATCGGATAAAAAAACCCACGCATGCTCAGAATCAAGTCGACGCATGCTCAGAAGCATTGAACTTCATTTTTCTCGGCTTGTCGGAGTGTTTTACATCATGGCGTTTGGGACGGTCGGATTTTTGACTGATGGTGTGTAGGCGAGACTGATGGAAGTCAGCTTCATCGGATTTCCGATGGAAAAATCAATCGGATTAGAATCCATAGGAAATCCGATCGTGTGTACAGGGCTTTACTCAAATTTTAGTTCACTGAAATGATCAGCGATACATAGAATTTAACTTCATTACAATTTTCTTTATCGTGCCAGTTTTTATTTGTACTGTATTTCATACTCTCTTCTTTGCTTGATTAAATAAACTTGAATGATTTGGGATATGGTACCACATTATGAAAATAAACCAGGTAAAATGTGCATTTTTGATTTTGCTCATCCAACCACCAAAACTTTATTTATGAGATTCGTACATTTACTGTTTTGTTATACTATACAAGCTCAAAATAAGCTGGGGCTAGCTTATCCTCTCACCGGTATGCATAATGTGGTACAAAAGATAATCTGACAAAAAAATCCAAAATGATCATTGAGCCAAATCAGATAGCTGCTATGATATATTTAATACCAAAATCAGATCGAGAGACTTTGGACCTGAAGCTATTTTTGTGCAGAGTGTTCTATACATACAGAATATAAAGTACTACGTTAATTTATTGCATGCTAAAACGCAACATTAGTCATGTTAAATGTTTCCAAGAATCAAAGAACAAGAACAAGGTAACATCATTTAACATTTTGCAATAATATTTAAAGTACAACAGAGGTAAAGATGCGTCAGGCCAATAAAAAATATATTGCTGCGTCTTAACCACTTAAGCCCCGGACCATTTTGCTGGCCAAAGACCAGGCCACTTTTTGCGATTCGGCACTGCGTCGTTTTAACTGACAATTGCGCAGTCATGCGACGTGGCTCCCAAACAAAATTGACGTCCTTTTTTATCCCACAAATAGAGCTTTCTTTTGGTGGTATTTGATCACCTCTGCGGTTTTTATTTTTTGCGCTATAAACAAAAATAGAGTGACAATTTTGAAAAAAATGCAATATTTTTTACTTTTTGCTATAATAAATATCCCCAAAAAATATATAAAAAAAAAAAAATTTTTTCCTCAGTTTAGGCCGATATGTATTCTTCTACATATTTTTGGTAAAAAAAAACCGCAATAAGCGTATATTGATTGGTTTGCGCTAGGGATGTCCCGATACCGATACTAGTATCGGTATCGGTACCGATACCAGGCATTTCCCCGAGTACTTGTACTCGGGGAAAATGCTCCGATGCTTCAGCCGATACTTGGGCAGTCAGTGATGATCGGTGCGGCGGGGGGAGTTACAAGCACTGATCACCGCTGTATAGATTTCAATACAGCCCGACAGCTTCTCCCGACCCCCCCCTTCTTTTCAGCTGTTTTAGTGAAATCTATACAGCGGTGATCGGTGCTTGTAACTCCCTCCAAAGCCGCACCGATCACCGCTGACTGTCCCTGTATCCTCCTCCAGTTACCCCATCCGTGCTGCTCTCCCCCTTCACGCTCCGTGTCCCCCCTCCATGCTGCTGATGTCCTCCGTTATTCCGCTCTCCCCCGTGCGCTCCGTGTCCCCCCCTCCATGCTGCTGATGTCCTTCGTCTTTCTGCTCTCCCCCCCCCCGCGCTCCGTGTCCCCCCTCCATGCTGCTGCTGTCCTCTGTTATTTTGCTCTCCCCCTCCGCGCTGCTGCTGTCCTCAGCTCTGTGCCACCCTCCATATCCTCCTCCGCTTCCTTCTGTCAGGATGGAGAGCGGAGGTAGGAGCCGCTAAACCCGGCTCCTACCTTTTCCGAATGTACAGAGTCAGTGACTGACTCTGTCCATTCATATAACTGAAACATCGTAACCTGTGTTTACGATGCTTCAGTTTATGAATGGAGAGGAGCCGTTGTCTCCTCTCCATTCATTTTCAGTGCAGCTGAGAAAGGGACTGGGGAATCTGTTTCCCTAGTCCCTTTCTCTGTCTCAAAGGGGAGATGTCAGAGGTCTGTTAAGACCCCTGATATCTCACCAAAGCCCCCCCAACAGGGCTAGAAATAAAAAAAAAAATTGCAATAAATAAAATAAAAAAAAATGGTAAAAAATAAAAAATAAATACACTGAGATCATCCCCCCCCCCCCACCCACTCCAACAAAGCATTGTAAAAAAACATGACAAAAAATTGTAAAAAAAAAAAATTGTCAAAAAAAAAAAAAAATTGTAAAAAAAAAAAAAAAAAATACTGACACATAAAAAAAAGTATCGGTATTCGGTATCGGTGAGTACTTGAAAAAAAGTATCGGTACTTGTACTCGGTCTTAAAAAAGTGGTATCGGGACAACCCTAGTTTGCGCAAAAGTTATAGCGTCTACAAAATAGGGGATAGAATAATGGCATTTTTATTATTATTTTTTTTTTTTACTAGTAATGGCGGCGATTTTTATCGTGACTGCAACTTTATGGTGGACACAGCGGACACTTTTGACACATTTTTTGGACCATTGTCATTTTTACAGCGATCAGTGCTAGAAAAATGCACTGATTACTGTGAAAATTACACTGGCAGTGAAGGGGTTAACCACTAGGTGGCGCTGAAGGGGTTAAGTGTGCCCTAGGGAGTGCTTCTAACTGTAGGGGGATGGGCTGTGTGTGACATGGCAGTGATCACAGCTTCCGATTACAGGAAGCTGTGATCACTGTCCTTTCACTAGGAAGACTGGGGAAATGCTTGTTTACATAAGCATTTCCCCCTTCTTCCTCGCCGCGACACGATCGCAGGTATGCCCGCGGACATCGAGTCCGCGGGACCCGCGGTCAAAGTCATGGAGTTTGTGGCGCGCGGGTCCACAATGCCGCTTCTTAAAGGGGACGTAAATATACGTCCTTTTGCCTGCCCGTTCCATGCTGCAGACGAATATCTGCGTGCGGCGGGCGGCAAGCGGTTAAACATTAAAAAGACAACTAAAGTAATATTAGGTAAAAAAATTCACAAACTATTTCAGCATGGTTTTTAATTTTCGGTTTCTTTTCAGACTCATTATGTAATTTCAAATATTAGAAATGTAAAGGAAAGTTTTTTTTTTTCAGAACTATTAGAACTAAATATGCATACCTACCACTCAGATATTCAAACTACACATCACACTTTTCTTTAACATACCATTACAGTATACAGTGGAACCTTGGATTACGAGCATAATCCGTTCCAGGAGAATTTTCGTAGTCCATAGCACTCGCATATCAAAGCGAGTTTCCCCATAGAAGTCAATGGAAACTAAAATTATTTTTTCCGCATTGACGTCTATGGCATGCAATACCGCATGTTGCGTGGTGGTGGGGAGGGCGCCGGAGAGCCTCGTAAATACTCGGAAAGGCCCGGAGACAGCTCGGCTGAACTCGGAAAACCTTGGAAAGGCTCGAGAACTGAGTATTTCAGAGTATTTCAGAACAGCTCCGATCGGATCCGCTCGGCTCTGCTTGGCTCAGGCGCCCCCGCACCTCTGGCCAAATGCGGTACTGCATGCCCCATTAGCTTGAATTCTGCTCGTTTTGCAAAACAACACTTGCAAACCGAGTCCGAATTTTTTTAAAAGTTGCTCGGTTTTTAAAATGCTCGTTAACCACGTTACTCGTAAACCAAGGTTCCACTGTATGTAGTTATTTATAGAAACTATAATGCTATATATAAAAGAAACACACAAATGTAGCTTGACTGTAAGAGTCCACAAACTGACAATTAGCAGATAACCTGTAATTGACTTGGGATAGGCAAATAAAAGGAGTGCTTGCTATCAGGCTTCATACGAAGTCAATGGTTACCAATCACACACTGTTTAGCTGCCCTGATCAGACTCTAAACATTCATGTGCAAGTTTTGATATTCAAAAAGTTGAAGCTTGCTAAGATCATGCATGCTTACCCCCCCCCCTTTCCTGTTCCCCAACACTCCTATTCATTTCCATGTGGCAGTGTTGGGCCTGGAAACTGGCTGCTCAGGCATCAGTACCTGGAACCAAGTAGGTGAAGTAGAACAAAAGTCAACAACGCTTATCTCTCCTTCAATGGTCCGAGGTCTATAGTTGGTGCCAGCATCTTCTATCTACATTCTTCTGGGTGCCCGGCTGCAGCTGTTTTCATTATTGGTTCCTTGCACAGGAGTTCAGTTATTTCAGCACACAGGATCTGTGCATGAACAGCACCGTGTACATTCTAAAGAAGACTGCAAGCAGGTAAGTAGGCTGATTTTATTGCAGAAGTACATTACATATCTATATTGCAATAAAGAGCCTGCTTGCTCCCAGTTTTTTGTTAAAGACTTTAGTTCTGCTTTAAAGTGTTTGTAACCCTAAAAAATAAAAATAAATGGATCTTGTTCCCTTAGAGCCCTTTCACACTGCCAGCGCCCAAAAAACGCTGGTAAGCGCTTTTAACCCCCGCTAGCGGCCGAATGAAAGGTTAAAAGCATCAACACAGCGCCGCTGCCGAGGTGCTTTGCAGGCGCTTTGGCGGCACTGCCCATTGATTTCAATGAGAAGGGGAGCTTTAGAAGCGGTGTATACACTGCTCCTGAAGCGCCTCAAAGAAGCTGCTTGCAGGACTTTTTTTGACGTCCTGCCAGCGCAGCGCACCAGTGTGAAAGCACTCAGGCTTTTTACACTGGGATTGCAGATGAGGCTTTTTTCAAGCGATTTACAGGCGCTATTTTTAGCTCTAAAGCGCCTGAAAAATGCCTTCAGTGTGAAAGGGGTCTTATAGTAGGTTAAACATAAGGAACAGCAGGAAAATGTGTGTTGCTTAAACCCTGTGCTCCACAGCCACACGTAGATCTTAGGTTGAATAAAAATCATCTATGTGTGTATACCTAGCTTTACTTTAGAAATATGGTGGAATTTTGCTACATAGCTATATTATAAACAAAGTAGCAGTGTTTTTGAGTTACTAAGGCCCCTTTCACACTGAGGCGTTTTTACCGCGTTTTCGCGGTAAAAATAGCGCTGTAATAACACCTGAAATAATCCTGCCCCAGCATTCTCAATGTGAAATCTCTGAGGGCTTTCACATTGAGGCGTTTTGCTGGCTGGGCGTTGAAAAAAATCCTGCAAACAGCTTTTTTAGAGCAACTTTAGGGCGCATAAAATAGCGCTGTAAAAATGCCTATCCCCATTGAAATGAATGGGATTCGCGGTAAAAACGCGGTAAAAACACGGTAAAAACGCATAGGCATAAGCGTTATGTTAAAAAATAGCGCTAACGCCTATGCGTTTTTACCGCGTTTTTACCGCGTTCGCGCTAATTTTAGCGCGAACGCGGTAAAATCGCGGTAAAAACGCATACGCGTTAGCGCTATTTTTACCGCGATCGCGGTAAAAACGCGGTAAAATAGAGGTACAAAATCCTATAATTTTTGAGCGTTTTTTCAACGCCTCAGTGTGAAAGGGGCCTTAGTTACACATCCATTCAACGCAAAAAAATATATCTTATTTCAAAATAGGCATATTTTTACAGATGGGGATGGTAGGGGGTATGAAAAAAGTTTTTTTTTTTATTTTCAACACAAAGTCTTGCCTGTATTTTCTTAGGGTCCTTTCACACGGGGCGGATCCGTGCAGATCCGCCCCGTGAAGCTCCGCTTGCTCAGCGGGGATCGCTCCGTTGATCCCCGCTGAGCCGACGGATGACTGGGCGGTCCCCGCACACTGTGCAGGGACCGCCCTGTCAGAGCGCCGCTCTCCCCTATGGGGAATCGGATGACAACGGACCGTAGAGTCCGTTGTCATCCGCTCCGCCGACGGAAGGAAAAATAGGGTTTTCCTCCGTCACACTTTGGCGGAGCGGATGTCAGCGGACATGTCTCCGCTGACATCCGTGCTTCCATAGGGCTACATGGAGGATCCGTTTCAGGTCCGCCTAAAAAACTGACAGGCGGACCTGAACGGACCTCCGTGTGAAAGAGCCCTTACATGGTGGACAACTGTCAGGGGGGTAATCTTTTGTATTTTGTATAAACAGCATGCTAACAAGTTTAAATATCGAATCATGTTGGAGGGAAATAAAAAAGCATTTTTTTTACCACATGTATACTCCATTAGTAAATCAACCCTATTGTGTTGTTTTAGCAGTTATTACAATTCACGATGGGACATTAACCACTTGCCCTCTGGAAGATTTACCCCCCTTCATGACCAGGCAATTTTTTGCTATGCAGCGCTGCGTTACTTTACCTGACAATTGTGCGGTCATGCAACGCTGTACCCAAACAAAATTATATATTTTTTTCACACAAATAAAGCTTTCTTTTGGTGGTGTTTACTCACTTCTGCGTTTTTAATTTTTTATTATATAAAAAAAAAAGATCAAAAAAATACAACCATATTTTTTCCTTTCTGCTATAAAAGAAGCAGATTTTTTTTCCGTCGGATAATGCACAGTGTAAATGTTTATTGCAATAGATGCCTCTAAATACCTTTTTTTAGAGATCTTCAGACCGGTCACGTGACTCCCAGCCGCTCTGCTACTCCGAACTCCAGGCTACAGCGGGAGGGGCTAAGCTCTCCCCCTGATGTCAGTTGGGAGGTCACGTGACCGCCATGCTGGTTGCTCAGCCCCTCCTGCTGTAACCCTGGATCTGAGTAGCAGAGTGGCCGGGAGTCACGTGACCAGCCTGAAGATATCTGAAAAATGTATTTAGAGGCTTCGTTTTCAATAAACATTTGCACTGTGAGTTATCGTTGGATAAAGGAGAGGGGCAGGCCGTGAAATTTGTTAAAGTTCAATGTACTATGAATAGCAGCAGGAGAGGGGGGGCGGAGACAGCTCACACAGATACAGTGAGCTGACAGACAGGGAAGGGATGGGGGAGAGGACAGAGCAGAGCTGCGGATGACGGAGGCACGTAAACTGACCACAGTGTCAGGGCTCAGCAGCCATGATAAACTGTGGTCAGTTTACAGGGGGAGGGCAGAAACAGGCAGGATCAGCCTGTTTTTTTTACAGTTTAGAGAGGGAAAGGTTAGAAAGCACAAGCATTGTGCTGTTTAACCTACTATAAGACCCCTTTCACACTGAAGGCATTTTTCAGGCGCTTTAGCGCTAAAAATAGCGCCTGTAAATCGCTTGAAAAAAGCCTCATCTGCAATCCCAGTGTAAAAAGCCTGAGTGCTTTCACACTGGTGCGCTGCGCTGGCAGGACGTCAAAAAAAGTCCTGCAAGCAGCTTCTTTGAGGCGCTTCAGGAGCAGTGTATACACCGCTTCTAAAGCTCCCCTTCTCATTGAAATCAATGGGCAGTGCCGCCAAAGCGCCTGCAAAGCACCTCGGCAGCGGCGCTGTGTTGATGCTTTTAACCTTTCATTCGGCTGCTAGCGGGGGTTAAAAGCGCTTACCAGCGTTTTTTGGGCGCTGGCAGTGTGAAAGGGCTCTAAGGGAACAAGATCCATTTATTTTTATTTTTTAGGGTTACAAACACTTTAAAGCAGAACTAAAGTCTGGATGACGTCTCTCCCACGCATGCAAAGCATCTCTCTTCTGCATTAAAAATTCACCCGTTTTATTACTAAGTTCCAACTTAAAGTGATTGTAAAGTCTCATATTTTCTTTTGTTTTAAATAACAAACATGTTATACTTACCTGCCCTGTTGCAGTGGATTTGCACAGAGCAGGCCGGATCCTCCTCTTCTCGGGTCCCTCTTCGCTGCTTCTGGCCCCTCCCTCCTGTTAAGTGTCCCCACAGCAAGCAGCTAGCTATGGGGGCACCCTAGCCGAGTCACAGCTCCCTGTGTCCATTCAAACAGCGAACTGCCATTCAGCCCCACCCCCTTTCTTTCCTGATTGGCTAACTGATTTTGATTGACAGTTGTAGGAGCCAATCGTGCTGCTGCTGTGTCTCAGCCAATCAGGAGGAGAGTCCCAGATGGCCGAGGGACTCGTGGACATCACTGGACAGAGATGGAGCTCAGGTAAGTATTAGGGGGTGCTGGGGAGGCTGCTACACACAGAAGGTTTTTTTATCTTGATGCATAGAATGCATTAAAGGGGTTTTAAAGAGAATAAAAAAAAAAAAAAAAAAATAACAAACATGTTATACTTACCTCCACTGTGCAGCTCGTTTTGCACAGAGTGGCCCCGAACCTGGTCTTCTGGGGTCCCTCGGCGGCTGTCTCTGGTCCTGCCCACAAGAACTGAACACCTTCATGCGAGCAAGCTCGCATGGTGGTAAGTGGGTCTGTCGGACTCGATGTCTGCCGGGACCCGCCGTTCGTTCGGGACACAAGCAAAACGACAGTCTGCTTATATAAACAAGGCAGACTGCCAATCTTTCAGTAGGGAAGGTATTGATCCTGTATTTTTACAAAGCAGGAACACAGATCTCTGCCTTCCCCTAGTACAAGCACCTCCCACACAGTAACCAAGCACAGGTTAGGCACACATTTAACCCCTTGATCGCCTCTGATGTTAACCCCTTCCCAGCCAGTGTCATTAGTGCAGTGACAGTGCATATTTTTAGCACTGATCACTGTATTAGTGTCACTGGTTCCCAAAAAAGTGTCAAAAGTGTCACTTAGTGTCTGATTTGTCTGCCACAATGTTGCAGTCCTGCTATAAGTCGCTGATCACTGCCATTACTAGTAAAAATACAAAATAAATACAAAATTCAATAAATATATCCCATAGTTTGCAGATGCTATAACTTTTGCGCAAACCAATCAATATACGCTTATTGGGATTTTTTTTATTAAAAATATGTAGCAGAATACATATTGGCCTAAATTTTTTTTTTATTGGATGTGTTTATTAGCAGAAAGTAAAAAATATTTTTATTTTTTCAAACTTGCTCTGTTTTTATTTATAGCGCAACAAATAAAAACCGCAGAAGTGATCAAATACCACGAAAAGAAAGCTCTATTTGTGGGGGGAAAAAAGACATACATTTTATTTGGGTATAGCATTGCACGACTGCACAACTGTCAGTTAAAATAATGCAGTGCTGTATCAGAAAAAATGGCCTGGTCATGAAGGGGGTAAACCTTCCAGAGCTAAAGTGGTAGAAAGTGAGAACTACACCCAGATATCTCACTATAGGAAAACAATGTGAGATAAATGCTCTGTTAGATACAGATGGAGCGATCTCCTAGTGCCACTATTGTATTGTGACAGCTGTAGCTGGCACCTATCAGAATTCCCAAACACTGCATCTGATTGGATGAAGCCACTTTTCCATTGACAATTTTCCACCTGGCTGCTTGTCGGGCGGGAGGTGGCTGGCAGGACCACCCACATAGTGAATTATGGCCTGTTTTATCATCCATAATACCCATGAACATTTTACTGTTTACTTTGAGGGAACAATACTATTTATTCTTCTTTGAAAAGAGCAACATAAAAATTGTATTTAAATAGTACATTAACCTATATATCACATAAATGAGTGATAGTTGTGAAGGAAAGAAGTAAAGGGGATTTAAGGTGGACTTTGCCTCCAAAAGATGAACAGTTGGGAGGTGCGTGTAGGGAGTTTATTGGATCACACTGGTATTTAGGGCATCTACTATATTTATATTTCATGATCAGTACTTTTAAGCTATGCTATGTTTGGAATCTTTTCTAGCAGTGAATAATCTTTGTGCATGGGCATGTATATATGCTGAATGTGTGTTTAACGTTTCTTTGACTAGCGGTTAACCTTGAAAAGACTAATAACTGTACAATATCACACAGGGGTCATGGAATTACTCATTTAGAGTAGTATTTGTATTAGGAATCATTCAGGGGATCATTTATTAAAGACTATTATTTAACTGAGCACAGCTATCAATGTTTCCTTTCAAAACCCTTTTAGAGGATAAAATGTTCTCATAGCCTGAATTCCTGTTTGCCTCTGTTTTATACTGGATATCTGTAAAGCAGGACAAAAAAGAAACACTTTATGGAATAAACTGCTCTCGCCTTAGTACCTCCTGGCTCTTATGTGCACTGTTTACCCCTGGACAGTGCTACATCCCCCTCCCTTGAAGGCAACAAAACAACCCCAACTTCAGGAACCCCCAGAGTAGGGTGACCACGTGTCCCGGATTTCCCGGGACAGTCCCACATTTTTCAGGTCTGTCCTGGGTCCCGGGCACCTTTAATACAGTGTCCTAGAATGAAACTGACACAGCCTACCCACTCCTCCCTCCTGGGCCGATCTGACACCCCCAAAAAAGGCCACCACATTGCCTCACTGACAGTACTTGTCCTGGCCGAGAATGTCTGGAGAGGCACAATCCCCTGCCCCCTGCTTGTGATTGGGACACGTGGTCAGAGTAGGGAAGACAACAAAACAACCCCAACTTCAGGCACCCCCAGAGTAGGGTGACCACGTGTCCCGGATTTCCCGGAACAGTCCCGCATTTTTCAGGTCTGTCCTGGGTCTCCGGCACCTTCAATACAGTGTCCTAGAATGAAACTGACACAGCCTGCCCACCCCCCCTTCCGAGCCGATCTGACACCCCCAAAAAGGCCACCACATCGCCTCACTGACAGTACTTGTCCTGGCCGGGAATGTATGGAGAGGCACAATCCCCTGCCCCCTTCTTGTGATTGGAGAAATCATAACTCCCGCCTCTTGTGTCTAATCACTGCAGGGCAGTGTAGAGCCAGAGTTGGAACAAGGTAAAAGGGTCTCAGCCAGCCAGGATAAGTACTGTCAGATAAAACAGCTGTGGTAATTACTAAGACAGTGAAACTGATCAAATCACCTGTGCAAAATAATGGAGAGCCCGAAAACATGACCTGTTGGGGCGCCTTGAGGACTGGAGTTGAGAAATACTGCTCTATACCCAGAGGTACCAGATATTTTCTTTGTGCCTGAGGATGAACAGAGCAACAGGGAAGGGAAGGAAAGGTGGGTATGTTCCTGTGGACGGTGGCATGAGCAAAGCAAATTAAACCATTCATGACAGAAGTATACTAACTGTCATTGCTGACCTCATTCTGAAAAGGTTGTTGCCAGGCTGTTCTTCTGATGAAAGAATTATGCAAATGAGGAAAGTTGAAAGATTTTACCTGCATTATTGATCCAGGTTGGAATAAAAAGACCATTTATTTTCAGAACCACCCAGAGTGTAAATCAGACAAATTAAGGTGAATAAAGATATCCTCAACCAAACATCAACTTACCGGGCCTCTTACCGCAAGCAGTGGACTATTAATTATAGGTGATCAAACAGGCATAGTATATCCACAAGATTGGTCATCTCTCCAGTCTCCACCAAAGTAACAGGCACCTGGATCTTGTATAGCCCTCACGTATAATAAATCTGCAGGTTTTTACATTAATGAGAGAAAATGTCTCCTCATGGTGCAGTATATCAAACCAATATGAATTTATTCCAATAAGAATTACTAAGCACTCACATTTTTCATGTTAAAAATGAGCATGTCATAAGGTAAAAACGATCATATGTTTCCAACCAACAAGATGGCTGTGGTCAGCGCGTGTATCGTCATGACGTCAAATCCCAGGCTCTACCCTACGCGTTTCGTCCAATGAGGAACAACGTCAGGGGCGTGGTTTACTTGTCATCACTTTCTCTATACACAGGGAGGAGGCGGACGAGAACCGCCTACTCTCCATTGTGTTCCAAGCCTCGGTTTCGACCACCGGAAGCAGAAATTACATCATGGCTGGATGAGGACACTGCGGCAATGACATCTATAACCTAAAACAACGGCACCCATATTAATGAAGACCAAAAATCTAGGCTAGACACAAAAGACCGGGCCAAATTGAAAAAAACATTAATATTAGCACTAAAAGGCACCTAAAAAAAGATTGTTGATCAATCATTCATCTAAAAAGAATCCTATCGAGGACCTAATAAAGGGATAAAAAAATGTGCTGCCATCTTGTGGTTGAAAACAGATGTTACAACAATAATAATAAAGCTTAAAACTAAAACAATAAAAATATATGAAACATAGCCTAGGGACTCAACTATTGTTAATGAAAGTATTGACGTCCCATTTAATATTAAAACCGTGAGGTCTATAAGATTTTATAGAGAAAATCCACCAGGTTTCAATCTTGGAATTTCTTTCCTGGTGTGACTTCCTCTCCAGTGTACGTTGAACCTATCAATAGCCATAAATGACGTACCTTTGAGACTTTTGCCATGACATAACGCATAGTTCTTAGACAGGCTATGATTTAAAAAGCCCTTTTGTATATATTGGCCAGATGTTCTTTAAGTCTGACCACTAGTTTACGAATAGTGCGGCCTACATGTACCCCTTTCTTTACCCATGTTATTGTTACCAATTCTTTGGAATCTAAGCGCAGTGAACACTTCTCATTTTTATTGATCCAGGTTAGTGACACCAAAAATTAGGACAGAAGGTCAGCATTACAGCCAAGCAATTAACATGTTTAGAAAAAGAGTTTAGCAGTGGAACCTCAATTTTTTTCAGTTGCTGAGGAATCAAGAGGAGTAGGCTGTACAGAATAACTGCTTACTTTCGATTAATTTAGTCACCTTTAGGGGTGTTGCTATGATTGTAAAAAAAACCTGAGGCACCCAGTGGCATACTAAAAAAAGGAATTCTCTGGCATGCATACCGCACCAAGGTGATTAGTGGTCATCAGGGCTGGAATTACATTTCAGGAGCCTATAGGCAGAGAATTCTGAAGCGCCCCCCCACTCAGAACAAAAATAAAATAAGTATTACAAGAGAGTGCAGGGATCAGGAGTGCGTTACACTCAGAATGCAGGGTTAAAGTGGTTGTAAACCCATATTGTTTTTTTTAAAACCTGCAAGACAAAGGCATAATGAGCTAGTATGACTAGCATACTAGCTCATTATGCATTACTTACCTTAGATCGAAGCCCCTGAATCCGTCCTCGTCTCCCCCTCCAGCCGCAGCCATCTATCCTGGAGGTTACTTCTGGGTATCGCCGCGCATCTACGCTCCGGCGCTGTGATTGGCCGGAGCGGCGATAATGTCACTCCGCGCATGAGCATGGGAGCTGTAAAAGCCAGCGTTATCATTCATAAAACCGGCATTTACAGTGCTCCTGCGCCGATGTGTACGGCGCGCATGCACCGTACACATTGGTGTACTCTTTTTGGCAAATATCTCCTAAACCTTATAGGTTTAGGAGATATTGCAAACACCTACAGGTAAGCCTTAATCTAGGCTTACCTGTAGGTGCAAGTTGCAAGAGTGGGTTTACAACCACTTTAAGGAGCGTGTTATAATCAGAATGCAGGGATCAGGAGTGGGTTGTGCTCAAAATGCAGGGATCAGGGGTGTGTTATGCTCAGAATGCAGGGATCCTGGAGTGCGTTGTATTCAGAATTCAGGGTTAAGGAACATGTTCCACTCAGACTGCAGGGATCAGTAGTGCGTTACGCTCAGATTGCAGGGATCCTGGAGTCTGTTGCGCTCAGAATTCAGGGTTAAGAGTGTGTTATGCTCAGAATGCAGGAATCAGGAGTGCGTTACGCTCAGGATGCAGGGATCAGTAGTGCGTTACGCTCATAATGAAGGGATCAGGAGTGCGTTTTGCTCAGAATGCAGGGATCAGGAGTGCGTTACGCTCAGAATGCAGGGATCAGGAGTGCGTTACGATCTGAATGCAGGGTTAAGGAGTGCGTTACGATCTGAATGCAGGGTTAAGGAGTGCGTTATACTCAGAATACAAGTATCAGGAGTGTGTTATGCTCAGAATGCAGGGATCAGGAGTGTGTTACATTCATGAGAGAGAAAAGACCGTCAGCTAGAAGGCACGGCGGAGGAGGCTGGAGGGGGAGAAGGACCGGCAGCTAGAAGGTGCAGCGGAGGAGGCTGGGGGAGGAGAGAGAAGGACTAGGCAGCTAGAAGGCGGAGATCGACGGGGCTGCAGGCACCTGTTCGCAGTCTATCTGTCCGCTGGTCACTGAAAAAACATGAGAGAAAAAAAACATTTATACAGACATGCCAGGCGCCCCTCTAGGAAGGGTGCCTGTTAGAGCAACTTCAAAAGCAACAGGTCAAATAGAGTCTAAGTCTTCTTGCTGTATACATATGCTAAAGTCCTTGTGCCACAAAATATGCCTTTTTTACTTTACTTCAAAGACACACAAACCTTAGCACACAGGCTTGTTTAAAAAATGAATTTCTTTCATTACATATGCTTTTTTGCACAAACATTATACACAGAGAGCTAACTCTTTTTCTGATCTTTCCTTAACCTCTTGCCGACCACCAACCGTCGTTTGACGGCGGCAGAATGGCTCCCCTGCGCAAAGTGCCGTAGCTGTATGGCGGACGCTTTAAGTGGTATAGGGGGCACACGCACCCACCGTGTCACTAAGGAGCCGATGCGCATGCCTGGCGGTCGCTATGTCCGCCGGGCACCCGTGATCGCTCCTGACAGAGCCAGAGCGGGGATGTGTGTGTGTAAACACACACATTCCCGTTCTGGCAGGGGAGAGGAGACAGATCGTGTGTTCCTAGTATATAGTACATTGATGATCAGTTCTCAGTGTGCCTCTAAAAATAGCATCGCTTTACTGACGTTTTAGCATCGCTTTCCAGCCGCTAGCAGGGCACTTTTAACCCCGGCTAGCGGCCGAAAAGGGTTAAAAGCAACCGGAATGCGCGGAACCCAAAGCACTTCGGCAGCGCTGCCCATTGATTTCATTGCGGGAGCAGTGTATCCACCGTTCCCGGATTGCCCCAAAGATGCTGCTTGCAGGACTTTTTTTCCCGTCCTGTAAGCCCACGGCTCAAGTGGGAAAGCACTCTGGCTTTAACACTGGGGTGGCTGGGGAGGCGGTTTTCAGGCGCTATTTTTAACCCGTTAGTGGCTGAAAAACGCCTCAGTTTGAAAGTAGCCTTATATTGATGGCTAGTGCCTAGTATGCACCTTTAAATTGGTGGTCGGAGCTCAATGTGCTCCCTTAACCACTTCCCTACCCAGCCATAGACAAATGACATCCACAGATGGGATCTCCCATCCTGGGTGGACGTCATATGACGTCCTCGGCTTTGTAGGGGGATATCTGAATGATGCCTGCAGTTAGAGGCATCATTCAGATATCTTTTTGAAGTGCCAGCGATTCTGTGCACCATAAGAACGATCATAGCGGCGGTTCCGCCGCTTGATCGTTCTTATAGGCGGCGGAAGGGGACACCCCCCCTCCCGCCGCCATCCGGTGCTTCTCCGGGCTCCCCCGTGCGATCGGGGACCCGGAGCGAATCTTCCGGCATCGTTGGTGGAGTCACGTGATGAGCATAGAGATGACTGGTGACCAGATGGTCACCAGTCATCTCTATGATCATCGGAGGCCCGGGCGCGATGTGATGACGTCACGCCCGGGTCTCAAAAATGTAAACAAAGCCGCCGTTGCGGCTGTAAGTATGAAATCAGTGAAAAATGTTTCACTGATCTCATGCTTTCCAGCCTGGAGGAGAGATGTGGGGTCTTATTGACCCCGCATCTCTCAATAAAGAGAACCTGTCACACACATTCCTATTACAAGGGATGTTTACATTCCTTGTAATAGGAATAAAAGTGATCAAAAAAAAAAAAAAAGTTAAATCATTGTAAAAAAATAAATAAATAAGTAAAATAAATAAATAAATAATAATAAAAAAAAATTAAAACGCCCCTGTCCCCGGTAGCTCGGGATCAGAAGCGAATGCACACGTAAGTCGCCCACATATGTAAACGCCGTTCAAACCACGCATGTGAGGTATCGCCGCGTGCGTTAGAGCGCGTGCAACAATTCTAGCACTAGACCTCCTCTGTAATTCTAACCTGGTAACCTGTAAAAAAAATTAAAGCGTCGCCTATGGAGATTTTTAAGTACCGAAGTTTGGCGCCATTCCATGAGTGTGCGCAATTTTAAAGCGTGACATGTTAGGTATCTATTTACTCGGCGTAACATTATCTTTCATATGTTCCCAAAAAATTGGGCTAACTTTACTGTTTTGTTATTTTTTAATTCATGAAACCATTTTTTTTTTTTAAAAAGGCGTTTGAAAAATTATTGCGCAAATATTGTGCAAGAAAAAATGTTGCAATGACCGTCATTTTATTCCCTAGGGTGTCTGCTAAAAAAACATATATAATGTTTGGGGGTTCTGAGTAATTTTCTAGCAAAAGAATGATAATTTGTACATGTAGGAGAGAAGTGCCAAAATAGGCCCGGTATTGAATAGGTACAAAAAGCCCTGTATGGAAGTGATTAAATAGGTTGTCAGTGCTCAGCAGGCACCCTTACAGTCGTGGTCACACTGGTCAGTACTGAGTGTGCACTTTTTTTTTTTTAACAGCAGTGTGCACTTTTTTAATTGGTGGTCAGTACTTGGCGTGTCCATAAAGCTACTGAAATGGATAGCAAGGATTTTCAAATCTGGCGCAGGCCATTTTGAAGGGTCGTACCACCAGAAAAACTAGTATTTTTATTGAATTGCACTGACTGTGTTCTAAAAGCTCACAGTGTGCAGTAAAATCAGAGGAAGCAATTTCAGTCCAGAAGACTGAAGTTCAGCTTGAAGTGATGAAATTGTGGGTTGCTGAGCCATGGTCAGTCATTGTCCTGTACACAGACATCACATAGGTGTGCATCTTCCAGTATAGCCATCAGAGGAGCACCATAGAGGAGCACCATAGAGAAGATGGAGGATCTTCTCTATGGTGCTCCTCTGATGGCTATACTGGAAGATGCAAGGTCCTCCTGGATGAAGACAATGACCTGCTTGGTGTCTGATGGAGGAGGACAGAGGGGAAGGCGCTTAGGTGTGATGGCAGGACACATTCCAGGACAGACATTCATCTTTCCCATGATAAAAGGGACAAGCTTTGCAAAAGAGAAAGTGTTAGACGGCAGATGGGATGTAAAAGAGTGAGAGAGTGGGATGCTTCGTCTCCTTATATGGGCAAATCATATGGAGGGCTCCCGGGGCGCTGCTATCCGAGTCTGCCTGTACACACCGCACACCCGCCCGGGACACACAGCCGACACCGCCAGTCACACCACACCGCCGCCACCACCGCCCAGGTATTGTGTCTTTGTCTGATCGCACACAGGGCTGAGCATTCACATCATCAGCTTCCAGCATCCGTGCTTTGTACTACTGCAGCACGTGGGTTGTGTCAGTGGGCTCCGGGTGTGTGTGCGGCTCCTGGGCATGCATGGGGTATATATACTGGGTATACATGGGGGTACTTAGTGAGGGCAGGTGACAGCAGACACAGCCTGAAGATCTCATACTAGATGGCATAGGAGATTTAGTCATGATGATGGGTGTCATGCTGACATCTGGTTCCAATTCATTCCAAACATTGCACGGAGCCTGATGTGTGGAGGAGGCTTTATTCATAAGCGGAGGATTTTTGTTCCAGATGGAGAAATCCATTGCTTTCATTTATAGACTTTTTATAGTATATATAATGTATCTACTGCTAGTTATATGCAGATTGCTTTGGGAATTGGGTTATTTAATGGAAGGTCAGGTGATCAGTGTACAGGAGGGGGTGATGGACTCAGAGAGGGCATGAGTACTTTGTAGAGGGCATCTTCATTTATAGACGACTGAATATGGCATTTGTCATTTTAAACTAATACATGACATTTACTGTTTATGGAATATACATGGTATTTGTAGTTTATACAAGTCACCTAATTTATTGTGTATAAAAAATAAACGGCATTTATAGTTTATAGAATTTAGATGGCATTTATAGTTTATAGCATATAGATGGCATTTATTGTTTATAGCATATCGATTCCATTTATAGTTTATAGATGGCATTTATAGTTTATAGCATATAGATGGCATTTATTGTTTAAAGAATATCGATTCCATTTGTAGACTATAGAGGGTATTTATAGTTCATAGCATATAGATGACATTTATAGTTTATAGTATATAGATGCAATTTATAGTTTATAGAATATAGATGCCATTCATAGTTTATAGATGGCATTTAAAGTTTATAGCATATAGATGGCATTTATAGTTTATAGCATATAGATGGCATTTATAGTTTATAGCATATAGATGTCATTTATTGTTTATAGAATATACATACCATTTATAGTTTATAGATGGCATTTATAGTTTATAGCATATAGATGGCATCTATTGTTTATAGAATATTGATTCCATTTATAGTCTATAGACTATAGAGGGCATTTATAGTTTATAGATGGCATTTATAGTTCATAGCATATAGATGGCATTTATTGTTTATAGAATATCGATTCCATTTATAGTTTATAGACTATAGAGGCCATTTATAGTTTATAGCATATAGATGACATTTATAGTTTATAGTATATAGATGCAATTTATAGTTTATAGAATATAGATGCCATTCATAGTTTATAGATGGCATTTATAGTTTATAGCATATAGATGGCATTTATAGTTTATAGCATATAGATGGCATTTATTGTTTATAGAATATCGATGCCATTTATAGTTTATAGAATATAGATGGCATTTAAAGTTTATTGATGGCATTTATATTTTATAGCATATAGATGGCATTTATAGTTTAAAGAACATAGATGCCATTTATAGTTTATAGATGGCATTTATTGTTTAAAGACTATACATTGCATTTATACTTTAAGCATGGCATTGTTTACAGACTATAGGTGGCATTTATAAATTAGAATATACTGTAGTGTATAGAATATACTGTAGATGACATTTATACAGGGACTATACATGGCATTTTAGTTTATAGAATATACATGACATATTGGAGGTTATTTACGAAAGG
The DNA here is from genome assembly GCA_029206835.1 of Rana muscosa. Taxonomy (NCBI): domain Eukaryota; kingdom Metazoa; phylum Chordata; class Amphibia; order Anura; family Ranidae; genus Rana; species Rana muscosa. Next base: position 686,128,316 of record CM055117.1, on the reverse strand, counting down.
CAAATCCACTTTGCACTACAAGTACAAACTACAAGTGCAAAGTGCACTTGAAATTGCACTGAAAGTGCACTTGGAAGTGCAGTCGCTGTAGATCCGAGGGGGACATGCAAGGAAAATAAAAAACTGAATTTTAGCTTGCACATGATTGGATAATCAAATCAGCAGAGCTTCCCCTCATTTCAGATCTACCCCTCAGATCTACAGCGACTGCACTTCCAAGTGCACTTTGCACTTGTAGTTTGCACTTGTAGTGCAAAGTGGATTTGCCTTTTGTAAATAACCCCCATTGTTTAGTTGAAAGATTATACATGTATCGTTTAGTTTATAGAATATATATGGCATTTATAGTTTATGAAATATACAGGGATTTCTAGTTTATGGAATATACATGGCATTTATACCTTAAGGACTATACAGGCATTTCTAGTTTATAGAATATACAGGCATTGCTAGTTTATGGAATATAAATGGCATTTACACCGTAAGGACTATATATGGCATTTATACTTTAAAGCAGAACTAATCCTCAAAGCAAAAATGCAGCTCACCAATCCTTAATGTGATGACTACATTTGTTTTCCTTTTTAGACTCCCCCCCCCCCCCCCCCCTGTATTTAACAATCCTAGCTGTCCAGTAAAGGTGGCAGTTAGAGGGTTAAGACAAACCATTTCACTCTATAGGTATGCATTCAATGGTCAGCCAACTTGTCATCAATAATCGTTGTGTCACAGAAGTGGATTACAGTATTTGTTTTGTCTGCTATCACATTCACTGTTTTACAACCTGCAAATTCTATGCTTACATGTTTTGGCTTCCTTAAAGCAGTAATAAACTCAAAAACAAAAATGAAATACATTGCAGTTTGCCAATTCTCAGATGTAAAGCTGTCCAGCAAAAGTAGCAGGTAAAGGGCTGAGACAAACCATTAAAACTGTCAGGGGTGCTTAAAATGATCAGCTTTTATTCATTTATGTACAATCTTTTAAAAAAAGCTGTTTATTTAACTGATTAAAATATTTTAGCATTTTAAAGTGGTTGTAAAGCCTCAAGGTTTTTCACCTTAAGCCCTGTACACACGCTCGGTTTTCACGGCGGAAAAAAGTCTGCAGTGAAAACCGAGGGGAAAGCCGAGAACCCGGCAGGAAAACTGCCATGGAGCTTTGGCCGGGAATCCCAGCCGTGTGTATTCTCCATGGGCACTGCCTCGCAGTGTTTCCCATAGAGCATTAGTAAATCTGGCGAAAAAAAACCCGCCGGGAATCCTGAAGGGAAAATAGAGAGCAGGTTCTCTATTTTCCCGTCGGGATTCCCGTATGTTTTCCTGATGGGAAAACTGCTAGGAAGCATACACACGTCCGGATTTCCCGTCCAAAAGCTCTCTTGGCAGTTTTCCTGGCAGGAAAACCGGTCGTGTGTACGGGGCTTAATGCATTCTTTGCATTAAGGTGAAACACCTTCTGTGCTGCAGCCAGGGCTGCTGTTTAAAATCATGGGGCCCCGTACAGCCTACCTGGCAGGGTCCCCCTTCCCCCCTGAAAATAATAAATTTAATGTTCGCTAAAAATAATCTAAAATCATTATTAGTGGACACAAATACAACAAAATTCCTGCTAAATCTAAAAGATAAAACTGTATTGAGTTAATAAATAAAGTTCTGTGTGCGAATGAGGTTTTCATTCTAAAATGACCCCACTGTGTGCCCTTAGCAGCTGCTGGCAGGAAGGAGAAAAGAGGAGGAAAGCCGTGAGTTGTGAAGGGAAAGTGCAAACGGGGGAGCACACAGGGGGGCCTGAACAGCAGGGGGAAGGTGATGATCAGAGCGGTGGAAAGGGGGGGGGTGGAGGTGCATTTACTAGAATTAATCCCCCTACTGTGTAACCATAGAGGGAGAGGAGGTGAAGCCGGCATCGCTCCATGGGGAGCCACAAGGGGTGTCAGCAATAAGGCAGTACAGCCTTCCTGTAGGTGCCCGGGCCCCCCTTTTGAACTGATGGGGCCTGGTACAGGAGGGCTGGTTGTACTGCCTTATCAGCGGCCCTGGCTGAAGCTGCCCCCCAGACCCCCCTCCCTTTTCCTTACCTGAGCCCAATCCGATCCAGCGATGTGCACGAGCAAGGTGACTCCAGCTGCTGTCTCTCTCCTTATTGGACGGATTGATAGCAGCAGGGGCCATTGGCTCCCACTGCTCTCAATCAAATCCAGTGATGCAGGGGGGCTGAGTCCTGCTGTCTGTGTCACTAGACGCAGCAGCGGGACTCGGGAGCGAGCCAGCAAGGGTACTCCCATGAAAAGTGGATTTCTGTGGGAGCATCCGACAAATAGGAGGGGCCTGGAGCACCGGTGACGCACCTCAGAAGAGGAGGATCGGGGCTGCCCTGTGCAAAATACATTGCACAGAGCAGGTAAGTATAGTCATGTTTTTTATTTAATAAAAAATAAAAAAAAGGGTTTACAAGCCCTTTAATGTGTTAGTCACTTCTGTAAAGTCCATCTAAATCTACTAGTTCATCTTACACTACCCTATCCAGACAGCGCTGTTGTCCAAGGGTGTGTCCGTTGCTCTTTCATAGATAGAGAAGCCACCCTAAGACAGGAAGTTTGTCACTGTCAGGATCACCTGGTAAAAACAAAAGAAAAAAGAATGCTGCTGTCCAAGGGTGGCTCCTCCATAGACAGAGTGGAGGAGTGAGGGTAGCCACCCTAAGACAGGAAGTGTGTTACTAGCTGAATCACTGAGTGAAAATAAAGGGAAAATGGAGAAAAAATCCAACACACCTAAGGTTTGGCAAGCAGCAGTACATAAAATATTTGTTTTTGAGTTTAGATATTTAATGTGTGCCTTATGTGTGGATACCCAAAAAAATACAATATAGCCCCCTGAGATTTATTTTTTTACATTAAATGTAATCTGTTATGAGACAAAAAGGTAAAAAAAACTGTCAGAGCTGACATTTCTTTCTGAGAATTTGTTTGGCTGCAATGCTGTTTCTCTGGCTTCATTGCTTTCTTGGTGTCTGATCCAGTAGAGTAGTTGGACCAAGTCTTTGCGGCTTTAGTTATTGCTTCCTTGCTCTAGATCAGTTTTTCTCAACCTTATTTCACTCAAGGCACACTTTAAAATTATGGACAATCTCAGGGGACCCTCCAAAATTATGAACACTCTCGAGGCACCCTCCAAAATTATGGACACTCGAAGCACCCTCCAAAATCATGGACATTCTTGAGGCACCCTCCAAAATTTGGACACTCGAGGCACCCTCCAAAATTATGGACACTCGAGGCACCCTCCTAAATTTGGACACTCTCGAGGCACCCTCCAAAATTATGGACACTCTCAAGGCACCCTCCAAAATTATGGACAGTCTTGAGGCGCCCCATTCTAAAATGTAAAAACTATTCTGATAGTTTTACATAATGCAACAACATCAATACACGTAGGACACCAAAAGTTAGAGATGATTTATTCTTCCAAAGCAATAACACTTTTGCAAACTGGTACTGACTAGTACAGGGGGTCCCCGGGTTACGAACCCGTTAGGGACTTTCCTCCTGTTTGTATATCGGAAATGTTCGTAAGTCAACCGCGCATGCGCAGACCGGCAATTACGGACATTTCCGATGTTTTCCGATGTTCCGTCGAATGCCATTCTGCGCATGCGCGGCCAATTACGGACATTTCCGACATTTCCAGAGGCTTCGTCTGGCCGCGCATGCGCAGAACAGCAGACGGTCCGTGGCTTTGTGTAACTAAAAAGGCAGGTTTAATCCATCCACTGGCTTGTATACAATATTGGGGCAATATTTAGGCATTTTGCCAAGCTCCCCCTTAAGAAACCTCAAGGCACCCCAGGGTACCTGGGCACCCTGGTTGAAAAATTTCGCTCTAGATTAGTCCCTCAGAACCATAAGTACCGTATTTATCGGCGTATAACACGCACAGGCGTATAACACGCACCCTAACTTTAAGAGGGAAGTTTCAGGAAAAAAAAATTCCACAGCCCCCTGCGTATAACACGCAGGCACAGTTTACCCTCTATTTTCAGGGTAAAAACTTCCTTAACTTTGCAGGGATTTCCTCTCATTTCCTGTTTTGGCTATGGGTCAGGAAGTGAAGAGAAATCTCTCACATGGAACACAGGTGGGAAAAAACTGTCCAAAATGAAAATAAAAATAATGTTTTGCAATTATTTATTTAAGTCACAGTTGATTCAACAGTTATGTTTTGAAAGCAGATCAGCAATGTTACAACTTCTAATACATATTGCTTTGAAAAATAGTGCCCACAACAAGATGCTGTGCTTTAAATATTTTAAATATCCATGTCTTAACCCCATAAAAATGTTGTGTGCTATAATTGCAACCATACCTGCTCTTATATCTATCAAACACTGTGGATAATGATCACTGGGGATCTGGCTTTTAATGTGTCAGTAAGTATTATAAATGACTGATAATAATACTGGCTGCCACCTTTTCTTCACTTTTCATGATAGGTTCCTTTGAGAAACATTGAGGGGCCAAATCTATTATGTGTTAAACCCACATCATTTTTAGCTTAAGCTCCTGAGCACATAAAAAATAAGCATTCCTTAGTAAACTATTTGTTAAAAAAAATCTTACCCCAGCACTCACAGTTTATAACTTTCAATGGTGCTGGCTCCTGTTCTCCCAGTGCTGCTTCCCTGAACGTCACAGGAAAGAGTTAACAGTGGACAGTGCAGTCTCCAGTCAGTCTGTTAGCTTTGAGAATGGAGGGGGAAGTGGAGGAAGGAGCAGGGGAGTACCTTGTCATCCTAGGCTATGGGGCTGTGTGTTTCTATTGATGCACAGTGTAGAGAGACACAGCTTTAGTCCCTGCATGTAAGGGTGACTCCATAGGATGTTGCAAGAGAGAGGAGCCAACCTAAAATAGGAACAGTCACTTGTAGCAGGGGGCCTGTGGAACCCAGCTTCCCTTGAAGAGGTTGGGAAACACTTGTTTCAGCTCCCCATGCCCCTCTTATGTCTAAGTCACCCTGTGTCTATTAGGGGCACAGGGTTACAGAGAAAAGTATGGACAACTACTTGATGGACACTGAGAATGTGGTTTGGATTACTTCAGATGGGACAGTAATATTTATCAACAATATCTCTCAAGAAATATATAGGCTATTCCTGGTTTGTTGATTCTGAACTATACATGTTCATTGAAAGAGCTGGTCACATTGGCCTCTGTTCCATGTAGGAGTCAGACAGACTGTTACTGGGGGTCTCCTACTATTGTCTGAAGGTGCTATGTGTTTTCTGCTAAGCATGTCTGTCCATTGTTAATTGGTTCACCTATTGTCTGAGTAATCACAACATTGTCTGGGTGGGCATTGAGTCACCTAGGCTGGTTTAAATGACAAGTTAATTAGCTCCTGTTAATTATGTTCTTGGTTACAGTTTGTATTGTTAGGGTAACATGATCAGGAGGGGGATGTCCTCCTGTGGCATATATATATTCTGTTTGAGTTTCTATAAAAGTATTCCATGTTCATACAAGCTATTGTCAGCTAGTCTTGTATGACTGGCTATAATATCTGCTCTGTATGTTCAGACTGGAGGAAGCGGTATACTGACAGAAGCAATTAAGCAGAGTGTGTGACGGTTCCTTCACACCCCCTCCCCCAACAGGGGTCCTGAAAACATGTAAAAAATAAAACAAAACAATAAAAATAAACAAAACAAACAATAAATAAACAAAAATAAAAAACACTAGTGGCGGAACTACCAGGGTCCCAAAGGTTGCACTTGCCACTGGGCTCTGGCGTTCCGCCGCCCCAAAACATCAGGAAGGTGGCTCGCTGCGGGACCGTATTAAAGGGTCCCACAATGGAAGTAAGGGGCCTTTGGATCAGTGGGAAAGGCCCCAGTCGGGGGCCAGGGGGGCCCTTCATGGTTTCTTGCACTGGGGCCATGAAGGTTCTAGTTACGCCTCTGATCCCCAGTATCCATCTACAGCCCTTTTCTAATAACCAGTATGAAGCTGTCACTTACAGTACCATTTCTGATTCTAGATTTGTCCCTGAACTATCTGGGTAATATCACAGAGGCTTAGGCCAGCCATAGACGATTCGAACCATGTATGGGCAAGCTAAATGTTCCAAGTTGATTGATCGATCAAATGGGTACAACCAGACTGCTGGATTTACTTGCAATTATCGCTAGCAGCTGGTATAGACATTAACAACAATCACTGTCTTCCTCTGCCTTTGTGGTTGCAGGAAAGAAATTTGCTATGTGTGTGGCTTGCCGGAGGGAAGTGTCTCACAAGTACTTTTCTTAGCAGTGCTTCCACGCTCGCCTTCCAGACGGAGGGTGTTCTCCCACACAATGTTGCAGGCATGACCAATTCATAGTGTTTCCTAGTACGAGATTTTATCTGGACTGATTTATTGAAACATTTACCTGATATTGTCAAGCTTCCAGTATACACTCATTTATGGGGGCAGAACACGAGTAAAACACATATAATATATCAGCGTCCAGTGCTAAAAGACCAAGTGACAGTGCTTCTTTTACTGTTTTATTTTGCTTTGAAGGCCTGTAGATAAAGGTCAGCTACAGACCAAAATATCTTTACCTATTTTCACAGGCATCGTCACACCTCGCGAATCGGGATCGTGGGCAAAATCACAATCTTGCCTGTGATCCTAAAAGTTTGTTTCCTTTAAGAATCAGTCATAGCCCGAGTAGAAATGTCAGTTCCCTGTGTGGAAGCACTAATCTCTCTGCTGAGGTCTAGAACACCACCCTAATGAGTACCAACTAAAGATCTACATTTAGTGGTAAGCTTGAGCTTTGCTGAATGCAGTGCTACAGGTTACAGGTCTCACTCAGTAAGGGGCATGATGGGCCTTTGCAGTAAGGGTCCCACTCTGTAGTATTCTGACAGGCAGTGACGGCCGGTGCTCAATTTTTTTTGGTGGGTGGCAAACTAACCCCCCCACCACACGGGAGATGGATGGGAATGCGGCGATCAACCCCCCCCCCCCCCCGCAGGAGAGGGATGGGAAGGTGGCGATCAGAGGCCTTACCTTAGGAGGGGGGGGAGGAAGACCCTTCCGTCGCTTCTCTTCCCGGCCGAACAGGAAGAGTGTCCTGAGACACGATTGGCCATGAAGTCTTAGGACCCACTTCCTGATTGGCCGGGAGGAGAATCAGGAAGACTATAGCGAATATTAATTTGCTATTGTCCCACAACTGGGTGGGCTCAAGGCGCAATGCTCTGTGCCCCGAGCCCTTCCTATATTTTTAAGCAAATTAGAGCCTCAGGCTCTAATCTTGTGCTTAAAAAAAACCCACATTGAAATCCATGCATTCCGCGCCCTACATGTAGATTAGGGACCAGTGCATGGATTAGGGGGGCGGTGCCCCTGCGCCCCTTATGGATGGCTGCCACTGCTGACAGGCTTTCTACTCTTTGGAAAGAAACACCTTTTGCTTTAATGCCCTTGCAAACCTCCCAACTTTTTAAGATGGGAATGAGGGACACCTATTAGCAAAAATATGTAGGCACAGGACACACCTCCTGCCATGCCCTCCTTAAAGTGATTGTAAAGTAAAAATTTGTAGCAAAAGATGTTAACAACTTTGCCGGAAACATTTGCTAATATCTTGTGTTTTTTGGTAAATGAGTACATGTAACTTGTAAAATTTGTCATAAGTATATTCAATTTTTTTTATTAGGTTGTATACCGGGAGGGATTCTCAGAGAGGAGGTAATAGAAGACGAAGCAGGATTTTTGCCTATTTTGTATTTTTATTTATATATCTGTATTATATTGTGTTGCTCAATATTTTTTACTTAATATTAGTACACTGCAAAGTTAAATTATAGAAAGCAGCACATTCAGCCCAGCACTTGTCCCAAGATATTTTTTAAGCAGACTTTAGATCACAGACCTCTGTAAAATGGCCATGCAGCCGCCAATGTTCAGTGTCTAGGAAACTACAAAGCTTTCATTGTATAGCCATACCTTAGGCTGTGGAATGTGGTGTGGTCACCGTAAAATAGTAACCCCCACATAGTTCCACAGTGGAGAAAGGGAGCTGCCTTTTATACATTCTTTTATACAAGCTAATGCATGAATGACAAACATATCCACATCTGCACTTTCTGTATTACTTTCATTCATTGCACTCTGCTTGGGGAAAAATGCAGATTCAGCAAGTTTAGGAGCTTTTTTTTCCTGTATTTCCAGGGTTCTATTTCCAAAGCAAACAACCCATTTAGTCAGTTATGTCACAGAATTTCAGTTACCTCTGGAACACATTCCACAGTCTTATTGTTCAAGTGGTTAAGGGGGCTGTTGTGGTTTCCAATCCAAACTTCTCCTTCCCCTTTCTAATTTCAATGTATATTCTCAGATTCCTCCTATATAAACAGTGTACTTCTTCATCGTGATTACAACCATATTTTTAAGTTCAGTGCATGGAGTATGTTTACTAAAGTGCTACATACATAGAAGAGTCTTTTGTCGCTGTTTATGCTGGACAACTGCTTTCAGTGGAAAATATCCTGGGACTGAAAAGGTAAAAATACATTTTGGATTGTTGTCACCCTTTAACAGCTCATTCTTCATCTTCCATGTTGGTGGATGCCATCAGATTCCATGGTGGATATTTTGGCCATTCACTAAAGGTATCTGGCTTCCCTACTTCTCTTGCGTGAATTGAGAATAAAATGACAGCTAAAGCAACCGAAGCATACATTTGCATAAAACAGCCTTTTTTCCATTACAAAAATGAATTATCTGTTTCCAATTGGCCCACTCTGGGGTTGGGGTCATGGCACAGATACCTGAAGTATCTATAAAATAATGTGCTGTGCTTCAGTAAAATAAAGTACGTATTGTGTGTATACAAAGTAAAATATGAAAATGTAATCAAAATATGTGAAGAAAAAATTGGAAAAAAAAAAAAAAATCCACTTATAACTCAATATCCACTTATCAGTCTCGATATTCCACTCTAGGAATGAGACAGAATAGTGCATCCTACACCAGTAAAATAAGCCACCACCAAGGGTAGATTTACAAAGGCTTTCCAGAATTCCATGACCCTCTAATTTAATAGAAATATCATAGACCGCATGAGTTAATATCCCTGGCACAGTTCAAGGCACACAACTTAGGCCGGGTTCACACTAGTGCGACACGACATCCGTCCTACTTTGGATCCGACTTTGCCCTGCGACATGAAGCAGACATATGTCCGACTTTCAATGAACGGGGATCCGACTTGGATCCCCGCCAATATCAGGCACTGTGTTTGGTATGAATCTTGAGGGGGAACTCCAGGCCAAATTTTAAATTAAAAAACCAGCGTGGGTTCCCCTCCAGAGGCATACCAGGCCCTTGGGTCTGGTCTGGATTTGAACAGGCGCCCCTACGCCGAAAAAACGGCGTGGGGGTCCCCCCAAAATCCAAACCAGACCCTTATCTGAGCACACAACCTGGCAGGCCGCAGGGGAAAAGGGGGGGACGAGAGTGGCCCCCCTCCCTCCTGAACCGTACCAGGCCGCATGCCCTCAACATGGGGGGTTTGGTGCTCTGGGGCAGGGGGGTGACCTGCGGCCCCCCCACCCCAGAGCACCCTGCCCCCATGTTGATGAGGACAGGGCCTCTTCCCGACAACCCTGGCCGTTGGTTGTCGGGGTCTGCGGGCGTATCGGAATCCGGGAGCCCCCTTCAATAAGGGAGCCCCGGATCCCGGCCCCCCACCCTATCTGAATGAGTATGGGGTACATCGTACCCCTACCCATTCACCTGGTGGAAAAAAATTGCAATAAAAAAACACTACACAGGTTTTTAAAGTAATTTATTACACAGCTCCGGGGGTCTTCTTCCGACTCCAGCGCTCTTCTTCCGACTTCCGGGGGTCTTTTCCGACTTCGGGGGTCTCCGGTGTCGTCTCCGCGCTCTCCGGTTCTTTCTTCTGCCGGGCCTCCGCTAACTTCTTTTTAGCTCTTTTGCTAACGGAGGCCCGGTCTTCCCGTTGTCTCGTCCGGCTCTCCGTTGTCCTTCTGCCGGCCCCTCCACTAACTTCTTTAGCTCTTTCGCTAGTGGAGGGGTCGGTCGTCGCCGTCGGCTTCTTCTTCCCTCTTCTCCTCCTCGATGTTGACGCGTCGCTTCCTCCCGCTGTAATACTGGCTCTCCGCTCCGCATTAATATAGGCTTCTCATGACGTCACAGTCACATGTTCCGGGGCACATGGCCCCGGAGCATGTGACTGTGACGTCATGGGAACATGTGACTGTGACGTCATGAGAAGCCTATATTAATGCGGAGCGGAGAGCCAGTATTACAGCGGGAGGAAGCGACACGTCAACATCGAGAAGGAGAAGAGGGAAGAAGAAGCCGACGGCGACGACGGGAAGACCGACCCCTCCACTAGCGAAAGAGCTAAAGAAGTTAGTGGAGGGGCCGGCAGAAGGACAACGGAGAGCCGGACGAGACAACGGGAAGACCGGGCCTCTGTTAGCAAGAGAGCTAAAAAGAAGTTAGCGGAGGCCCGGCGGAAGAAAGAACCGGAGAGCGGGAGAAGAACCGGAGACCCCCGAAGTCGGAAGAAGACCCCCGGAAGTCGGAAGAAGACCCCCGGAGCTGTGTAATAAATTACTTTAAAAACCTGTGTAGTGTTTTTTTATTGCAATTTTTTTCCACCAGGTGAATGGGTAGGGGTACGATGTACCCCATACTCATTCACATAGGGTGGGGGGGCCAGTATCCGGGGGCCCCCTTATTGAAGGGGGCTCCCGGATTCCGATAAGCCCCCCGCCCGCAGACCCCGACAACCAACGGCCAGGGTTGTCGGGAAGAGGCCCTGTCCTCATCAACATGGGGGCAGGGTGCTCTGGGGTGGGGGGGCCGCAGGTCGCCCCCCTGCCCCAGAGCACCAAACCCCCCATGTTGAAGGCATGCGGCCTGGTACGGTTCAGGAGGGAGGGGGGGCCGCTCTCTCGTCCCCCCCTCTTCCCCTGCGGCCTGCCAGGTTGTGTGCTCGGATAAGGGTCTGGTTTGGATTTTGGGGGGACCCCCCACACCGCGTTTTTTCGGCGTAGGGGTGCCCGTTCAAATCCAGACCAGACCCAAGGGCCTGGTATGCTCCTGGAGGGGGAACCCATGCCGGTTTTTTATTTAAAATTTGGCCTGGAGTTCCCCCTCAAGAGCAGCACAGCACAAGTCGCATGCCAAAGTCGGACCATGCAAGACTGCGGTCCGACTTTGATCCGACTTCAATGATAGTCAATGGGCTGAAGTCAGATCAAAGTCGGACCAAAGTAGTACAGGGAGCATTCTCAAAGTCGGACCGACATGTGTCGGACCAGTTAAGACGGCTCCCATAGGGAAACATTGATTTTCACACGTCATGCGACATGAGCTCCCAATGTCGGAGCGTTTGTCGCCCCAGTGTGAACCAGGCCTCAATTGTAGATTAAGCCCAGGCATACTCAAAGGTGTTCAATCGCTTCCACATAAAGCCCAAAAGGAATTCCAATAGTTGTTCAGTAAGACACTTCTAAAGGTTAACACTGATGGCAGACATCCATGTGCAAATACACAGAGGAAACACAACAGGGGATCCATGCTCCAGTGTAAATCAGTCGCCACTCTTTTATTATAAACTAAAATTGCACTCACATGTAAAAAGGATAAAATACTGCTCTGTACAAACACATCAATCCAAATTCCGTCATGAGGACACTTCCAGTGCAAGCTGATTGCTATCCCATAAATGTTTTTCTTCTATGGCAGTCAGTTCATCATTTATAGACCTGTATGTTGTCTTTATATAAACCTATGCTTTTAACGACCTATACATATGTCCCATTTTCTTCCTGCTTGTGGACCTTCTATTTTGCCCCCGTTGTAGTTTTTCACGTTGTCATGTTAAAAACTTTAAAAAAATAATTTAAAAAAATATTTTTTAATGCTATGGTTTGAACCTTTACAGTTTAAAGACAGGGCCAAACCAAGTTCAAAGCAAAATACAACAGCCAATCGGAGCCCAACAACATTGCTCTTTTAATGATCTGACTGCAGAAAACCCAATCTTATCTGCTATGCAGTACTTCACCAAATTAAAAACACAAACATTTAATATAAGTGGTGGGTGCATTGTTTTTTTTTGTTTTTTTATATATATATTTTCTTGACTGCTGAGGCGCAATGGGCCCAGGTACCATTAACTGTAACATATATATATTATAAAACTTCCCCCTTGCCCCCTCACCCTCTTAAAATAAAACGCTTACAACCATTAGGTTGGAAAGGGCAAGGCCACAGCTTTATTGATTCCAAACATAACATGTGAACATTATTTCAACAAGTGCCAGTCACAGTTGTACTGTGAGCACACAATACCAAAGGGGGTGGGAGGGGCCTGTCCTTACCATAAGTGCTGGACAGGCCGCCTACTTCCGATATCCATCAAGGGGATGGCCCATTACCGCCATTTTCTGCTGGCAAGGTCAAGAAAAACGGCAGCAAGCTGTGACATACCACCGAAAAAGGGGCGGGAGGGTGGGCAGCTCTTCCCAGCACGTCTTCCGAAAGGACCCCAGAATTCCCTGGGGCAATCCTTTACCCGAGCTCAGGCCCAACCCATCCCCCTCATTGACCAATCCTTGGGTGACCAACGCCTTGTCCTGCACCTGGCCATGCCCCCATCAGTCAAGGCTCTCTTTCCCTAGGGGGGTTCAAGAGGCCTTCATGACTGCTGAGGCGCAATGGGCCCAGGTACCATTAACTGTAACATATATATATTATAAACCTTCCCCCTTGCCCTCTCACCCTCTTAAAATAAAACGCTTACAACCATTAGGTTGGAAAGGGCAAGGCCACAGCTTTATTGATTCCAAACATAACATGTGAACATTATTTCAACAAGTGCCAGTCACAGTTGTACTGTGAGCACACAATACTAAAGGGGGTGGGAGGGGCCTGTCCTTACCATAAGTGCTGGACAGGCCGCCTACTTCCGATATCCATCAAGGAGATGGCCCATTACCACCATTTTCTGCTGGCAAGGTCAAGAAAAACCGCCACCGCCTGTCAGTAGCTAACTGATGGGCGCCCCCACCGCCACCAGAGCCTGTACAGGAACGGGCGTAACCAACATCATTCCCACCAGCATGGAGAACCAAGATGATGGGGCCAGAAACATGAGCCCGAAGGCGCAAGCATTCCGGAAGGACCTCTTCCCACTCCAGGAGTTGGACCAGAAGGACAATGCCGACATGGTAGACGAAACCGTGGAACCCGGAGCACCTTTTGCTGCAAGTAAACCAGTTAAGCAAACTACGCAATGCGTCTGTCAAGTGGAGAGGAAATGGAAAAACTACCGCCCGACGTTTGGACCCATTAGTGCCATACTCGACAATACGACGCCCATGTCCGCGGAGACAGCGACGCCCGTAGGAGGTCTAGCAAACATCGGAAATGAGGTTCCACAAGTAGGCCGGACAGGGGGGGCCCTCCTGGGCAGCCGGCGGAGCCAGAGAGGAGCCTGGTCAGCTTGTCACTGGGCAGCCGAAAAACCATTGCCACTGTGACTGTTTCTATGCCCGAAAAGGCTAAAAACCATCACGGGACCCTCAGTCTTGTCAGCGGGCAATGGAACGGCGAACCGTCTGTAGGTATCCTGAAAAACAGATAGGAGATGCTGACACGACCACTGAGCCAATGAAGAGTAAGTCATCCAAGTAGTGTAGCGTGGACTGAAAACCAGCCTCCTGGGCGACCACCCATTCAAGGAAGCAACTGAAGAGCTCGAAGAAAAAACACGACACGGCACAGCCCATGGGCAGGCACATGTCAAACAGTAGCTTCTCTGAAAACAGCAGCCCAGGAGGGCCGAAGAGCCGGACGGGTAGGACAGGTGGTGAATAAGGCAAAATTTTCCCTCCGCCTTCTTCTGGACCACACCCAGAGGGAACACCCTCATGTTGTAAAAAGGGGGGGGAATCAAAAGGGGTTCGCCATACAACCCAACTCCAGCTCAGTCCGGAGCTTGTCGGCCACGGAAACTCAAATTCAATTGCGGATTTCAGATTAGGAGTCATGGTAGGCACCTCCGAAGTAATGAAAGGTATCCAAAAACCCCGGTCCAGGCCGACTCTCAAAATCAAGGCCTCCCTATGGAGAGGGTACCGGTCTAGCCAGGGAAGAATCTATGGCATGTTCACCGGAGGCCCCTGGTTTAGAAAGGTCAGGAATGGCTCCCGGCCCGGCAAGGGGTTGTTTTCCCTTGTGGAAGCATCGGCTGGCGGGGTGAGCACCGCCGCAACTGGAGCACTCATGCTTAAAACGGCACTCTGTGTACCACTTGCAGTGGCTCTCGTTTAACAGCCAACAGATACCTTTTTTGGGGGCAGCCGACGCTCCAGAGGGAGCGCCGGCGGGGGACTGAAAGGACGAAGGCCTGTGGGGGCACATGAGTAACAACCACAGGCTACCGTCCTGGCAATCAAAGCGAAACTCCTTACGTGCCGCCATCTTTTGCCGAAACTGAGTGTCGTAGTGAAACCAGCACTGGCCCCTGTATACCTTGTAGGCACCCAAAATAGGAAAAGAGGGATGCGGCCAACTCCGGGAACTGCTCACAAAGCATGCCGGCGTAAGCGCAGAACCCTTCAAGAACGTTCGAGGAAGCTGTTTTGATTTTTCGCCCTGAACTGCGGCATCAACACGACGCGATTTGTCGATCGACTCCCTGTCAGGAGGGACGAGCGCGAGAAAATCAAGAAATTCGCAACGCCAGATTTTTTCCTTGACCTCCCCTGTCAGGTGCGAGCCAGTAGGCGAAACCGCCCACAAAGCACCGCCGGCGACGGAGCCCCAACTAGCCGCTGAACCCGACACCCCCATTTGAGACAAGACCGACTTAACGACCGTAGCTATGCGTGGGACCGATACGGAAGCGTCATTGGACCTACCCCAAATCAAATCACAATCATACTCACTAATGCATGGAGGCAGAGTCGATGAAGGGCGAACGGGGCAGGTCCAGGCAGAACATCCGGAGCAGGATCGACCGCGGCAGGAGCTGAACGGCAGGAGAGGTCCCGGGGAGGGGATCCGACCACCGATCCTGAGGAGCCTGGGTGGTCACGGACAGCAGTCGAGCAGCAACAGGAGCAACTGCGGACTCCAGGACCCGCAGCAGGAGCAGTCAACATTCCAGGACTGGAGGAGTCTCCCGCCCTGCCGGGCGCAGGGAGACGAGGCTGAGTGGTGGTAAGCTGCCCGCAAGGACCTCCCGCCCAGCCGGGCGCAGGGAGGAGCGGGAATGCAGGAGTCTGCGGAGAGGGGAGGGTAGCCGTAGCGGAACGTCCATCCCCCGTCCAGCCGGGCGCAGGGGGATGCTGGCGTGCGGCGGGCAGCTGCAAGGGACGATTGGCCGACGTGCATCTGTGGTCTTCCTCCCTGCCGGGCGCAGGGAGATGCCGTTGCACGGTAATCGGCTGGGAGAGGTGGGTGGCTGGTGCGAAGTGGCTGTCTCCCGCCCTTCCGGGCGCAGGGAGATCATGGCAGTCAGTAGACCACAGTGCAGGGTAAGAAACTAGTGGATCGTAAGGATCTCCCACCCGGCTGGGTGCAAGGAGATCCTGGACTGACACTACATGCTGGGCAGAGGAAAGGGACACATTTAAATCTCCCGCCCTGTAGGGCGCAGGGAGAGAAGGAGCCACTGGGGGCAGCAGCGCGGATGCTGTACCAGCCACGGAACTGCCATCAGTGACATGGGAGCGGGCACTCGGAGGGGACACAGGAGAGACTGCCCGGCGGCCTCCACGCAACAGGGACCTGGCAGAGGACACCCGGGACGAACGGCGGGGAGCCCCGCCAGCCGCCACTCCATCGCCTGCCGAGGGAGCGAAGGCGGGACAGGGCGCGGACGTAATGGACGCCCGCGTACGCTGAATGGGAATGGAGAGGGCTGCAGCATCCACCCGAGCAGGTACAGGGCGGCAGCTGTGGGGAGGTGACACAGGAAGTGCCCGGGAGGACCGAATCGCGGCTCTAGGGCTCCGCGAGCGTGGGTGTCGTGACGAGGCCCGAGCCGCAGCCGGATCTGGTGATGGGGAAGCCCGCCTAGCAGGGCCCCGGCGGGGATCGGTCGAAGCGCCAGTCCCCCTATGAGGGAAAGGAACGTGGCCTGGGTCATGAGCAGAACCGTGGGAGCGGGAGGGACGTAAGAGGCTCCGGAGGCACTGGGGCTCAGACGGGAAGGAGGGCGAACCCGCCTACGGGCCCTGGGAGCTGGGAGCCCCGCAGCAGGGGCCCCAGGCGGGGGGGGGGAGGCAGAGAGGAACACCTCAGGGGAGAGGAGGGAGAAGAGCCAGTCAGCCTGACCCTGCAGAGCCAGTTCGTGGACCCTGGCCAGCAGCAGCTCAGTGTCCATGGCTGGAGGATCAGCTCTTCCCAGCACGTCTTCCGAAAGGACCCCAGAATTCCCTGGGGCAATCCTTTACCCGAGCTCAGGCCCAACCCATCCCCCTCATTGACCAATCCTTGGGTGACCAACGCCTTGTCCTGCACCTGGCCATGCCCCCATCAGTCAAGGCTCTCTTTCCCTAGGGGGGTTCAAGAGGCCTTCATTTCACCTACTGATTCTTGCACCCTGAAACCATTTTCTTTTTTAGTCTATCCTAATGTACTTTGGGACAATTAAGACTTTCATTAGCAGATTTTAAAAGACAGATATTTATTTTTTAGTTAGTTAGGAAAAGTAAAAATTAGAGTCCAAATTTTACATCGTTATCACAATTCTGATTATTTCCCCTAACATTTTTTAAAGAAAGTCTACCGACAGCAAGAAACCACAATTCATACATAGCACTGTGGAGTGGTAAAGCTCAGTGTCAAAAGTTTGCATTTTTCCCTTACATTATATGATGCATGCAGGAAAAATAATCTGTTTGCCTAAATCATTAGTGTGACATTGGGATAACACCAAGTCAGGTTTGTATAGGCAGAAATGAGAATGATGCAATTATTTTCAGAAATGCGCAACTGAAAACATTCTGAATTACATTGTACACACACTACTGTAAATGTTGATTTTATTTTTACATTTTTTCTTCATGGGGGGCTAGATTAGGTCAGAGGGATAAGGGGAATTTGCTGGATGTCTGCTTGAATGGCTCCTAAAAGAGGATAAGCTTTATCTAATGGTTCACACACACTTTTTCAAAACTGTATAATTGCTGTACTATAATAGAGCAGGAAGAATTTTTAATTTCTGCAGATACCTCACTCTATATCATTATATACCTATTATAATTCTTTCACTGTAGTAGATAATTATAGGGCTATGATTTGGCAACAATCCATTCATTAACAATGTATGTTTGTCCACTATATCCTTTAAGCCATCTGGATATGTTATATTAACCACTTCAGCCCCGGAAGGATTTACCCCCTTCCTGACCAGAGCATTTTTTGCGATTCTGTACTGCGTCGCTTTAGCTGAGAACTGCGCGGTCCTGCGACAGTGTACCCAAACAAAATTTACATCCTTTTTTTCCCAAAAATAGAGCTTTCTCCTCTAGTAACCATAATGATCTTAGTATTTGCACAGTTTCAGAATACCACACCCCTACATCTTGTAACCCAGGGGTAGGGAACCTCGGCTCTCCAGCTGTTTCGAAACTACAAATCCCATCATGCCTCTGCCTCTAGGAGTCATGCCTGTGATTGTCAGGGTCTTGCAATGTCTCATGGGACTTGTAGTTTCGAAACAGCTGGAGAGCCAAGGTTCCCTACCCATGTTGTAACCTCTCAATTCCAAGACAAAAGCCTATATAGTCTAAAAAAAACATTACCAGTTGATTTTGAAAAGTCCATCTGGGAGGAAATGTTTGTAAGATGTACAAAACCTAATTTGAGTGAATGTAATCACCCTACCATTCAAATTGGATTATTTTTTTTTTGGGGGGGGGGTTAGTAAATGACCTACATTGAGTATTTGGGATTCAGAAACACTCATATGGTTTCATTTAGCTTTATTTTCTGGTAGTTTTGCAAATGCTAATATGTAGCAGTCTGTCTGTGACATAAGTTCCTATAGCAGTTGTGGATAGACTAGCCAAGTAAAGTGGCAGTACAGAAGAGACCTAGGAAAATTAGGTTTTATTTTTGGCTGTGATGTCTGGAAGTGACAAAACAGGAATAGGGGAAAGGAAGATATCTCAAGGGCATGGAAGTCAAATCATTTCCTTGTGTAATTCCTGTAGTATTTCAGTGAATGTCAGGGTGTTAAAGTAGAAATCAAATTCTTTCTTTGGGTAGAATAAGGAGGTGCTGGGACCCCATATAGGGACTGTTGCTGTGACAGAGATGCCTTGTTTGGCTGCAAATCATAAGCATAGACACAGAGATTTCTCCCAAAACCAGGATAAGTATAGGAATGCCTGGGAGCAATTATCTGTTTCAAAATGAAAGTGTCTGATGATGATGTTAGGACACATAGGTTTGAAAGAGCAACTGAAGATATATAGTTTGCCATATAGGACCATCCTGCAGCGTGCTAGCCAAAAAGGGGAAAAGATCAATATAAAAACAAAAAAGGAGACACCCTAAATACTGCTCCACAAATTTATTCATAACTAAAAATAAAATCCTAACCCATAAAACCACTTAAAACAAGAAAACTACTTCCCCATGTGCATTACATAGGAACAAAATCTCCAAAGAGATATAAATGAATAACTAAGAGGAGATATGATCACAATATACAATTATCTAAATGGTGATTATAGCATAGGGAGAAACCTATTCAGTCTCATGTTACTTAAATTGACACTTGCCACTCAATGTAGTTGGACAGGAAGAGATTTAAGCTGAAATTGTGTAAGAGGTTCCTTACTGTTGGAGTGGTAAGGATGTGGAACTCCCTTCCACAGTTGGTGGTGTCAGCAGGAAGTGTCGATAATTTCAACAAACTTTTAGATGGACATCTCAGTGATGGCACATGGGAAACGGTAGCGATATAAATTCAAATACACACACATACACACCCACACAGGTTGAACTGAATAGAATGATGTCTTTAGTCAACCTTACCAACTATGAAACTATGGTGTACAATACTTTCTTTTAGATGGAGAAACTGAACATTTTCAAGAGGCAGGCCAGATTATCGAAATTCAATACCAGAATAGTAGATAATATTGTAGTCAACAGGCAAGTCTGACGTCAGTAACAGGGGTTAGAAATCAAGATACCACATTATCAGACAAGAAAAAAGGCATTAGGAATGCCAAGGTCACAAAAGGGAAGTCAGAAAAGGGAAATAATGTAGCAAATACAAAGGATAGGGCAATATGACAAAGCGCCAGGTTCACTTTTTAAAAGCTGGTGATCCAATGAATGAGGAAGAGGTGCAAGGCTTGTTAAGGCGAACAGTTGATGCACAGGTGCTGGTAAAACCAGACACTACAGTATTAGTAATGCCAGTTAATAACGAATGTGGCTAAAGCCAAACTCCCCAGCATCATGCCAAAATAAACCTGGGTTTGAACCTAGGTGGCACCATTTGGTGTGTAGAGAACTGCATATAAATCTGTGTACCTGCACAAGGACTTTTCTGTGTCCTGTTCCAGTAAGGATTGTATGTACAGTACTGCTCAGTTATGGCATGTTTGCATGAGCATTAGCTGACTTAAAGTGGATGTAAACCCAAATTTATTATTTTTTTTTTGCTTTCACAATGTAGAGTATAAGATTTCCTATCATTTGTGCCAGGTCTTGCCACAAAGAGTTAATCCAGCTCTGAGCAATCCTCTTTTATTGTTCAGTGAGATAAGATAAAACGGACAAACAGAGGAAAACCTTTCTCCGTTCCGCCCCCTTGCTTTGAGTGACAGGTTATTTACATATCTCGTGCACTAGCTTTAGACAGGCATTATTTTTTAATTTCCACCCCCACTCCTTTTCTGAAGTCATGTGGTTACTTTTCTGGATTTTGACTGGATGTTAGTGATCATAGCAGAAGGAATACACAGGAGAAAATGCATGTTGACAAGGGGAGTGTAGAGGTGGGCGGGGAGTCTACTGACATCACGACTCCACCCACCGAGCTCCAGACAACAGATCCACCCACAGAATCTGCAGTTTTTCAGGTCTTATAACAGACAGAGGGGAGACATTTGACAGATAAGGATACATGCAGGAGGCATGTATATCCTTATAGATCAGCACTATGGCAGTAGTTTAGAAAGGATGAGAGTGGGTTTACATCCACTTTAAGTTACAGTGGGACTGTCATACAAAGTACTCCACTCAGGCTTTTACATATGTATCCTATACTTCTGTAAAGCAAAGATATTGCTGCAAATGGGTTACTGTTTTATCTCATTGAAGCTTTGCAATAAACTTGTTAAAATGGTCCAATTTTTCTGTGTGTGCATGTGTCCCACACCCTTCAACATCAACCAACACCTCATAACATATATAGCCTGTAAATACTCTTATCAGTTATGATACCAAAAGTGTTTTTCTTTTCTTCTGAATTTTCAGTTGTGAAACTAATGAGGTGACAGAATGATATCTTACATTCAAAATTAGTGCCTTATAGATTTGAAGCTAAGCGGACATTCCAGAATGACATAATGTTTGTCAGAGCATGCCCACACATCTGTAGATACAAAAATGTTAACAGTTGTGTATCATCAGAAACGTGGGCCTGTGATGACACACTCTGTCATGTAGGAACCTCCAGTCATCCTGGAGATTAAGAAATGTCTTCTGACATCCAGCAACCACTGTAAAAGGTCTATGTTTCTGTATGTTGAGCTGACATATTTCTCAATAAAGTTTTGTCTTATGTACTGTTTAGCCCTAAAAGTGTAACTGTGGCCAGGGTATGGACATTCAAGTATTTACATATTCTTAACAAGCAGTAATTTAGCCCTCACTGACCAATAAAATAAGCCCTCACTGACCTTTCTACAGTAGGTGCAGGCATTGTTGAACAAGTTGTTTTCTCAGCAGCTCAACTCACCCAGCTTTCCCTCCCAGCAGTGACTCAATTGCCTGTCAGGCTTTAAAGCAGTAGTAAACCGCAGCATATATAACTATATAACAAAAAATCCCCTGCAAGGCAATGGCATAATGCGCTAGTGAGCTCCTCCCAAAGCCCACATTACTTTTACCCTGCTTACACCCTGAACGTACAAACAGCTCTATGGAACACCCTTTTACCTTTTGTGATGACTTTACATAGAACTCAAGGCAGCCAGCGTGAACCCAATAGACACCAGTCTGTGGTGGACAAACTCAAGAAGTTTGCCCACTTGGAAGCCCAAATTGGTAGCCGTATACCTGCCAAAGTGGATGGCTCGAAAGCCTCCTCTTCGGAGCAACAAAAGGAACCTGAGCAGGAACCTACATTAAGGCAAGTATCCAAACAACTTCTTACAGCAATTAGGGTATGTAAAATCTCATTAAGTGGGAAAACAAAGGAAATTAAAATTGATGCTGGTCTGTTGTGCCAAGATCTGCAAAACAGGGGAATGAATTACTGCTACGTATGATGAATAGAATTTCAGATCTGAAGGATCAGTTTAACCTTATACCTGCTAAACTCTCTGAAAGTTAACACAAGTCAGATCTATATGACCTTTAAAACAGGCTTATGCCACGTACACACGGTCGGAAATTCCGACAAGAAAAGTCCGATGTGAGCTTTTGGTCGAAAATTCCGACCGTGTGTATACACTCCTTCAGGCTTTTGCTGTCGAAATTTCCGCCAACAAAAGATTGAGAGCAGGTTCTCTATTTTTCTGACGGAAAAAGTTTGTCTGTAGCAATTCCGATGCGGAAGCATTGATCTTAATTTTATCGGCTCGTCGTAGTGTTGTACGTCATCGATTTTTGACGGTCGAAAGTTCAGAGAACTTTTGTGTGACCGTGTGTATGCAAGCCAAGCTTGAGCGGAATTCCATCGAAAAAAAACATCCAAGGTTTTTCCGACGTAAATTCCGATCGTGTGTACGCGGCATTAGAAGAAATATCAGAATTGTAGAAGTCCTTTAGAGGGCTGAAGGGTAACACCAAGACAGCTTTTGAACAAATGGCTTTCTTCACAACCTTCACCGTGGAGCATAGGTTCCTAGGAAGGGCTTCAGGAGTCCTTCCTAGACCCTTACTAACTAGACTATTCAACAACAAGGAAAGAGACCTTGTTCTCTACTTAGCAAGAAAAAAATGAGAATTGAAACAAGAATTTTTCTAATTTCCTGTATTTTTTAATTGAATTGCAAAAGTTGAATTTTTTTAATTTTTTACTTTTATGGAAGTTAAAGCTAAAGCTTTGTGACACAAATACCCAGTACGCCATGGCTTACCCTGCATGTCTTTGCATAGTGTCAGATGGGGAATCACTGTTTTTCTCTAATCTCTAATCGAGGCATTGGATTGGCTACAATTCAGAAATAAAGCACCTAAACGAGTTAAAGAGTATTCCTGTAGTCCATTCTCATCTGGACATTTGATAACCATGTTTTGTTAGCATGGTTTCTCTTTTGTTCCCTCCCGCATATACTCCTACGTGCAATAAAAATCTTTCTATAAGCTTCACAACTGACGTACCTATTTGGTTTATGAATCAAGGGACACCCCTTTTGTTGTTTATCTCTTGGTGTACAGTATATGCCACTTCTTAATTTGACTGGCTTTTGCTCACGTTTCATTAGCAGCTCTTCAAGTACTGTATTGAATTCACCCAGCAGTAGACATGGGCGCCGTCAATAAATTTGTTTAGTTTCATTCTTTTCTGTATCGTATTAGCCGTTATTTCGTAATTTGTGTCCGAAATTCAATTTGGATTCGTACGAAATACGAATTTTCGTTAGATTCGTTAACTTTTCGTAAAATTACGAACGTTTGTTATGATGAATTTAAAAAGCAAACCCAGGAACTCAGCACAGAACAGGGATGGTGGGAGACCCTCATAATGTACAAAGCAGGGGTACAGCCCCAGGAGGAAGTCAGTGTTGACGACTGCCATATTGAGAAAGGTATTTTTTGCTTTTTAAATTCGTCATAACGAATGTTACAAAAAGTTAGCGAACTTTCATCAACAAAATTTCGTAAAATTCGGAAGCATATCAATTCGGATTTCGGATGCTTCCGAATGTACGAATTTTCGGAAATTCGTACGAATTTTCGATTCGTACGGAACAAATCGCTCATGTCTACCCAGCAGGAGTCCCCTGCATTTTTCTACATTGCACAGTCATCTATGATTTGTTCTAGGAGACGGCAAGCTGTTTTGAATTATTCCTATGCAGGTTTTAAATGATCTCCACTGGATGACCTGGTTGGCTTTCATATTTGGGTTACTACTCAGTAATACAAGATGGTTCCACAGTTCATATATCCTTCAAAGTGCTTTATTTCACTTATTGCATACAGGCTTCTTCAGTTAGATTTTTCTAATTCCCTAGTCCCATTTTCATTTACTTGGTGTATATCTACTGCAAGAGCTAAGCTGGTATTCTTCTCATTTACTCTGAGCCAAGTACTTTACCCTTTTCTTCTCTGTTTCAAAGACCCATATGTCTGTACCATTTGCACCTTCACTGACTATTGGGCTAATAGAAGGACAAAACTTATTTGATGGGGCAATGGCCCTATGGGTTTTCACACTATGTTACCATGTGTGAGCAGGTACCAAAGTTTGGAGGGTCACGGTTGGACCTTGGTTCTGTTTATGGTGAACATGCATGAATATTACTGTATGTCTGTGTAACTATTTGGCATCCAGAATATACTTGTTTACTAATATTTGTAGAATATACACATGGCTAGTCCAACATTAGGTATTATGTCATGGAATGTTAGAAGTCTTGGTACCTTCCTAAAAGATAATTGGTGATGGCCGGGATAAAAAGTATCCACCCACAGATTGTCAGTATCTAGTAAACTCATCTAACCAAGATCACTTTCCGTTTTGTTAAATAAACAATGGACACAGTAGACTGTTAACTCTGGTCTGTTTTTGAGGGGTCTAAATCTAGAACCTTCATAGAGTTGCTATAGATACCAAAGGCAGATTAATCTTTGTCTATGCAATGACCCAAAATGTACTGTTTGCAATGCTGTGTATTTACAATCCTTCACCAGCATTCATAGAAGTATGCCACAAAGTGTCACACGTTGCCACCGACTAACTTGATGGTAGATTGATATGTATAAGGCATTTCAGTATGGTTTTGGAATAAATTGCCACCTTCCACTCAAACCCATACTTGCAAATATTTACATGTTTTTACTCAAACAGCTGGACGGATAGATATTTGGAGACACGAAGGCCTTCTTCGCACAGTTGATTACCTGCAATTACCTGCATACACTGTTGGGACTGTTAGAAAATCTTACTTATTTTAAGTCATGTTCTTCCTTTAAATAATGTTCTTTCTTCTTCATTCTTCTTCTCATATACAAACTGACAATTTATGTGTGTCAACAGACCTACAGTACACTATAATGTTGAATGAGGTTCAGCTGTGGGGAAACCCAGGACTACCTGAATCTTGTCAGATTCTAGTTGGTTGAAACACAGACCCTAGTAAGTTACCCTAGTAAAACATTTGATACAGAATAATGCTTGTTTAAACATTTACATGCATACAGCATTTGATGTATGGCTATTGGCTGGGAATACCAAGGAACTAGGCAGCAGGAGCCACCTGGGTTTTAGCAACTGAGGATTCTAGGTAGCATGAGCCACCTGCATCCTACCAACCTAGGATATATGATGCAATATTTCAGGAGCTACCTGTGTCCTAGCAACCTAGGATATATGATGCAATATTTCAGGAGCCACCTGCATCCTACCAATCTAGGATATATGATGCAATATTTCAGGAGCTACCTGTGTCCTAGCAACCTAGGATATATGATGCAATATTTCAGGAGCTACCAGTGTCCTAGCAACCTAGGATATATGATGCAATATTTCAGGAGCCACCTGCATCCTACCAACCTAGGATATATGATGCAATATTTCAGGAGCTACCTGTGTCCTAGCAACCTAGGATATATGATGCTATATTTCACAAGCTACCTGTGTCTTAGCAACCTAGGACTCTTGGCAGCAGAAATCGCCTACATCCTAGCAACCTAGTATGCTTGGCAACAGGAACTGCCTGTATCCTCATTTCCAACAGATTTTCTGTAGGATCTTGCTGCCAACAAGATTCTGCATAAAATCATAGGGCCGTGTGCCTGAGCCCTACGAAAACAATTTTGAAACAGCTTCTAATTGGTGTGATTAGGACCCAATGGCCCTGTGCCTTCTTACCAATTTTTTTTATAAATATCTAATTCAGTCCAAATTTTTTTTTACTGAAATAAAAGGTAAAACTTGCTTGAAACATCAAATTTTATTTAAAACTGGGAACATGCATTACAATCTCATATACATGCATCACTAGAGATTAATAATGATGACACCATTATGTATTATCCACCATAGAGTTTTTTTAAATGGGTAGAATAATAAAATGTAATAGATACCAATGTAATTTCTGGCACCTTTTTGGGACTGCCACTATAACAAAATTTTGGTTTTGAGGTAACGATTGTCCAATGCATTACACCAATAAATTACACTATACCCTGAACTTGTTTATTGAAAGTACTTGGCAATTAAAAATGCGGCCACTGCAACTGGATATTCCTAAGGCCCCTTTCACACTGGGGCGGGCATGTGCGGTGGCGGTATAGCGGCGCGATATTTAGCGCCGCTATACTGTCGTAATTACCGCGATATTCGGCCGCTAGCGGTGCGGTTTTAACCCCCGCTAGCGGACGAAAAAGGGTTAATACTGCCCACAAACCGCGGCTACAGCAGTTTGCAGGCGGTATTACTGCAGTGTCCCATTGATTTCAATGAGAAGGAGCGGTATACACACCGCTCCAAAGATGCGGCTTGCAGGAGATTTTTTTTCTCCTGCCAGCGCATCGCCTCAGTGTGAAACCCCTCGGGCTTTCACATTGAGAATGCTGGGGCAGGAGTATTTCAGTCGTTATTTATGCGCTATTTTTAGCGCTAAAACGCCTGAAATATGCCTCAGTGTGAAAGGGGCCTAAGAAAGTGTCTATTTATGGCAAGGAAAAGCTTATCACTAAAATGGATAGTGTGAGATCCTTCATTGACTGGCATCTCCATCCATTTGTTGAACACTACCATACAATATGAACATATTATGTGCCAACAAAAATTCAGAATCTAGGACAATGGTTTTCTAGTGAACACACTGTTTGAAGTATCATTATGAAATCATTGTGTAAATATTGACCCCGATTGGGCAAATCACAAACCTAAAGCCTAATATTGTATACTCAGCTTTATTATAATCATTCTGAGATTTTTTTTCCATAAATGTTTTTTCATTATTGACATGAAAAATAAAATAATAACTGTTGCGGTTGCATATGATGAGTGAGATCCTATCCTCGACCTTCATATCTACACCACGATGGTAGAATGACGGTTATACCTTAAAAATTACTCTATATTACTCTATATTATTATTGAAAAAATAATATTTTTTATCATTCATTATTATTCCATATGATTCATATTAATTACCATTTAAGATTTTATGTGATTCTTGAATTTTCCATTACAAATGTACACTTATTGTTTAAATTTTCCATATTCATATACACTATATTACCAAAAGTATTGGGACTCCTGCCTTTACACGCACATAAACTTTAATGGCAACCCAGTCTTGGTTTGTAGGGTTCAATATGGAGTTGGCCCACCCTTTGCAGCTATAACAGCTTCAACTCTTCTGGGAAGGCTGTCCACAAGGTTTAGGAGTCTGTCTATGGGAATGTTTGACCATTCTTTGTGCTTTGTGCACTGGCATTCTGTCACACTGTAACAGGAAGGGGCCATCCCCAAACTGTTCCCCCAAAGTTGGGAGCATGAAATTGTGCAAAATGTCTTGGTTAGCTGACGCCGTAAGAGTTCCCTTCACTGGAAATAAGGGACCAAGCCCAACCCCTGAAAAACAACCACACACCAATAACCCCCCTCCACCAAATGATTTGGACCAGTGCACAAAGCAAGGTCCATAAAGACATGGATGAGTGAGTTTGGGGTGGAGGAACTTGACTGGCCTGCACAGAGTCCTGACCTCAACCTGTTAGAGCACCTTTGGGATGAATTAGAGCGGAGACTGCGAGCCAGGCCTTCTCGTCCATATCAGTTGCCTGACCTCACAAATACGCTTCTGAAAGAATGGTCAAACATTCCCATAGACACACTCCTAAACCTTGTGGACAGCCTTCCCAGATAAGTTGAAGCTGTTATAGCTACAAAGGGTGGGCCAACTCAATATTGAACCTTACAGACTAAGACTGGGATGCCATTAAAGTTCATGTGCATGTAATGGCAGGCATCCCAATACGTTTGGTAATATAGTGTATATTACCTTATAATTCTGAATACTGTGAATCTTTAAAAACAATCTGATTGTTTATTGCATTGTTTCTCAACTCCAGTCCTTAAGGCGCCCCAACAGGTCATGTTTTCAGGATTTCCCTCAGATGAAACAGCTGTGGGAATTACTAAAGCAGTTAAACTGATCAAATCACCTGTGCAAAACTATGGAGAGCCTGAAAACATGACCTGTTGGGGCGCCTTGAGGACTGGAGTTGAGAAACACTGGTTTATTGCACCACGGTTTCTGTTTTTCTTAGAAGGTTTTGTAGTTTGCATTCAGCCTACTTAATCTATTATAATACTTTTAGTAGTCTCATACATCCTTTACCTATTGTTCATCTGCACCAGTGATGCTCTTAATAACGTGTTATGATGCATTACCTTTCTCTTAGCACGCTTTTACCAATAGCTATGTCTTTTAAAACCTGTTTACTTGTATTTTTTACTGATGGTAAACAAAATAAGTTAAAAAGAAAAGGAATATCAAGCAATGGGACTGCTTTCAACTTGGAAAGGTATGAGGTAGTAGACTTTCCTGGACCTGTACACATTGTTATAAGTATAACAGGTTTTATATTTTAAAAATGATTAGGCTCTGTTAATATACTGCCAATCTTAAATTGCTGGAACAGAACCTAAATATCATGCACACGGGTTTATATATACTGTGTGTATATATATATATATATATATATATATCTACTGTATCAAAACAAAACTGGGCAATTCACCCAACGTTCACCCTGGAGCATGTAATCAAATAAGTCCCTCCTTATTAATGCTCAAGTGGTAAAGTAAATAGGGGCTAAGTGGATTAGTGAAACCAAGGAGAATTTACACAGCAATGACAGTGTTAGACTCCATCTGTATGCTTCTCTTGTAAATATTTAGGAGTGTATGCCTTTAGCTCACATGCCACTGTTTTTATTCCATTAGTGAGTGTTGAAAGTGACAGAATCCAGAATAGATATGTTGATAATGAGTTGGTATTAAATTATGAAATAATATACAAGAGCGTGCGGTCTGTATAGATATGACATATGACATTCACATAGCAAGGTCTGCAGAGGGGCCATTATTTATACATACGCCAAAACCTTCTATCTGGACAGAGAAGTCTAGATCTGGTAGTCTCACCTAGCAGTATCTCCTAAAATAAGGAATCGGACCTCTCTCTTTCCTGTAACAACATGTCTTGAATATTTTGTTTTCAAATCATACTTTCATCTCCTCTCTGGGAAAAATGTGAAATATTCTAAATCAATGATGGACTAAGAAAAAGAACTTCAGTGTATTCATGTGGAACAACTGGCTCAGTGTAACATAAAAGGGAATTAGCTCAAATATACAAGAATGCATGAGAAAATATACAAACTCAAGATGTAAAGGATTTATTTGCACAAAATTAGTATAGCAGATAGACAATACAGCATGATTTGGATGAAGCATCCAAACTACTTAAGATATAAAAGGTTGAAAATTATTGCTTTGGGACTCAGCATATACAGTAGTGTGGACAGGGCAGCCTTGTTTGCTAATTCCATGACTTGACTGTATAAACTGTAAAGGGCCTAGTCATTTATAATAATTTAGCAAATGGAAGAGAACCATAAATGTGTAGCCAGGTGCTGCCCATGACTTTGTATGAAGAGCAGGCTTTGCATTCTTGTACCCACTCTCCTACTTAAAGAGGTTGTAAAGCCTCGTGTTTTTCCACCTTAATGCATCTTATACATTAAGGTGAAAAAACACCTTGCTTTACTTACCTGAGCCCTGAATTTCCGTGGGCACGATCCCGCGTCACTCTCCCCACTGCTTCTTGGCTCTTCATTGGATAGATTGATAGCAGCGCAGCCGCTGGCTCCTGCTGCTGTCAATCAAATCCAATGACGTGGCCGCTGGGGGGCAGGGCCGAGTCATACACTCGGCGGCTATGGACGCTATGAGCCTTCTGAGATAGCTGACCACTAGGCAGAGGGGAGGGTATCTATTGCATACCAGGAGTGGTGAGCCATACAACTGAGCTTAAATCCTTACTGCCCACAGTTAATGCCTATAGAGACTTCTCCCTGCTTATCCATTTCCGTTGTCTTAAAGGTAAAGCTTTATGTGAACACCACCTTTCAGAAGAGCCCCAACGATAGCCGGCTAGGGCTGACAATTAGGTGCCAAGTACTTTGTAGCCACTTCCAGTGGTATCCCTGGTCAGGAACGCGTACAGCCACCCACTAAAGGGCTGTATTTGCAGAATGCACTTGAAGACAGCTTTTTTGGGTTAGTCTTAACTTTTTGTTTATACCAGTTAAAATTTGGTTAGCCTGTCGCAGTATGGTAATTGCCATATTATAGGCCAGTATTCACCTGATTTAGTTAGCATCTTTAAACATTTTCAGTTGCTTGTTTTCTGATTCATGTATTTTTTACCTGCTTTGCCATAATACATCTATTTAATCTACCACTCAGTTGCTTGTGGCCTATTTTCTGTGTAGAGTGCTAAAGTGGTAGCATTGTTGTAAAACTTGAGTTACACAGGTGTGAGCAGCCTTCAACTTATTACCAGGTGTGCCATTCTGGTACAAATATCCTTGCAGAAAGCAACTAAACTTGCAAAGTGCACATTCTATGTTAGGTATCTACAGCAGAGATGACTAGATCTGCGTGCGTAAACTCAGAAACTGAGGCCAGACTATTTATGCTTTAAGTGAGATTTATTTACAGTGCAACAAAATACATCCAAACACCAACGCACAGCAAACATAAAAATACAAGTGAACAAAAAGTCCAGGGACAGAATACCTGACTTATTACTAACAAACAGAAGCCTAACTAACAATTAAATATATACACAACAGGGAACACCAAAAATCAGGAGAAAACTGGAGGTTCAGGGATCAGAAGGGAGGGGGAAGCAAAACTGGGATTAGAAACAAGGGAGAGCAGGTACAAGGCAGCAGGGTACAGGGCTTACGCATGATCAGGATAAATGGCAACAGGCTCTGGCAAAGAAAAGCAGAACGCTGGAGAAAAAACTCACTGAAAGGAGAGGACCTAAATACCCTCCTAGCAGCCAGCATCAGGTGGAGACTGATTAAAACGGCTGGCTCCTCTGAGATACCTGCTGGCGGACCACGGAACTACAGCCCTGGGAACCACAGTGTCACCAGCAGGCAATACAGGTCTTGACAGTCTATTTTCCTTTAGTAAATTGATGGTCAGCCCTGGTTGGCTTACAGTGCTGCCGTTTGTTCTCCCAGTCTAAAACTGCCTACACCTCTGCTTAAATCTTCTCTCTAAAGCAGCAGTATCTAATCAGCCCTTTAGCCATTTTCATTTATGATTTACACAGTTTCTGGGTCTGGTGGATGCAAAACATTTGAAATTTTAGAGACTGCTTCTCACCATTATGCCTGTTCTCAACGAGACAGTCCCTGAAAATTTGTTAATCATATTTTTCCATGAATACAAGAATAGGGCGGCCACTCAGCAATTACAAGATCCTTCTCAGTTGGTGAAGTTTATGAACTGCAAGAATAATGGAAGTGCAGTGATAAGTAGCAGGACATAAGGCCCTGGAGGCATTGTTCTTTTAAAAAACTTAAGCTGACCATACATTCTACATATACAGCGTGGATAGACAAATCCCCTGCTGTGCCTATTGTATATTAACAGCTGTCACAGGAAGCTGTCAGGATGCCTGAACAGTGGCTGCATCTGATGTTGTTCAGATACTGTTTGCCCAAAATTACCTATCCTACTTATTTGATGGCGGCTGTCAGATTGCCTTAAATTTTCCATCCAGCCCCTTACATTTTTCGAAGGATGCTGGGTGTGAGGGACTGACAAAATTTGTGTAGAGTATGGCCAACTAAAAGTGGCCAGTAGGAGTAAAAAATGTCATGGTGTTAGTAACAATGTCCCATCATTGGTGTCCGTGAGAGGAATAGTCCCCCATCGTTGGTATCAGTGCGAGGAATAGTGCCCCATTGTTGGTGTAAGTGGCAGGAATTATGCCCCATTGGTAAGGTCAGTTGGAGGTATAGTGCCTCGGGGGCTGGATAAAGGCAAGCAAAGGGCCACTGGAGACCACTGCTTTAGGGCATATATATGCTACTTTGTATACTAGTTACTTGTTTGGTGAATGTGCAAAATGACAAACTAACAATATACAATTTGCTGAACACTTATATGTATTTGGTCCCTTTTATATTGCCTAAGGCAGTGTTTCTCAATTCCAGTCCTCAAGGCGCCCCAACAGGTCACGTTTTCAGGATTTCCCTCAGATGAAAGGGCTGTGGTAATTACTAAGGCAGTAAAACTGATCAAATCACCTGTGCGAAATAATGGAAAGCCTGAAAACATGACCTGTTGGGGCGCCTTGAGGACTGAAGTTGAGAAACACTGGCCTAGGGTTATTCCTAATTTCTTCTACTGAGCATGAAGAATTTCAAAGGCACCACCTCCTTTCCCTTTAGTTGAAAATGCTAAAGTGTAAAGATTATTCCCAATCAAAATGTAAACTACATATAGTGGGAGCTAAATATTTTGTCTAGTTTAGAATAGCATAGGGAAGACTTAGAACCTTTCTCATTTTATTTATTGTTGTCTGAATCCCAATATGGGAAATTTAAACACACTTTCTGCCATGGCTCTTGTTGTCCCTGGTACAGGAAGTGAGGGAAATCAAAAATGTTAGTTATGAGAACAGAATAGAGGGGAAACTCCCAATGGGAAAACATATTTCAGTGAAAGTGTCACAAAAAGATGGAAAATTCATCAAAGTTTGGGGAGATCTCTTGTCACTTCCTGTTATGCCTCTGATACAGAAATTGAGAGTGAGCACTCATACATAAATACAAAGCTGACAAAGGTTATAACCCTGCCTTGCTGTATAAAAGACTAAAAAAATAAATTTGGCTTCAGTTCCACTTAATCCAACTACAGGTACATGTGCTAAAACAGCTGTAATAGATTTGAAGAATCTTTATGACTTTACAATTAAAAATGGAATTCTGCCATGAATGCAAGATATTTAGGGCCTATTAACACTTATCCATTTTGATGCAGCAAAACTCTTGCATTTTTCTGCAGGAACATGCATGTAAATTAGAAGTCTAATGCCGTGTACACACGATCATTTTTCCCGTCGGGAAAAATGACATTTTTTCCTTTGGACGAGAAGAACGATCGTCTGTGGGCTTTTTGCAGTTTTTCCCGAATTTTCCCGAATTTTTCCCGAATTTTTCTCGTCGTTTTTCCTGACATTTCTTCCACGGCAGTGTTTCCCATAGGGAAACACTGCCGCGGAGCCCATAGAGCCCATAGACGATCGTTTTTCTCGTCATTTTAAAAAATGATGAGAAAAATGACCGTGTGTGGGGAACAAGCTGTTCCCTCGTTTAAAATGTCATTATTCACGGCGGTTTTTAAACCGCCGTGAATAATGATCGTGTGTACGCGGCATAATTTTCTATGAGACTGGTTCACATGTATCACAGTGTAGTGTGAAAGACAAAAGAAACTCTAAGGGCTCATTCACGCCTACACATGTGCATTACCATGTAAATCCAGCATTTAGGTCCCTTTTAGAGGTTGGGTAAACGCCCAAGGATATACACAATTTTTATATGTTATACGGTCTACATGTTATAAAGCCTAATTGTCCTGACTGATCAGCATTTGAGGAAAAGTCAGTAGAGGTTTGTCATTAAATGATGTCCCACACCCTTGGTGTAAAATGACTCCTTTTATTACATTTGATTATATTTTGTAAAGACACTCTGCCCCCCCCCTTTCAGTGCACCTAAACGCAAGTAAAAGAACAGTGTGGATTATACCCTTTAAAATACTTACATGCATTTAAATGTCCTATGATTAAATTTAAATGCATATAAGTGCATGCCTATGTAAATGAGGCCAAATTAAAAAATATAAAAATAATCAAAAAATAAATAATAAAGAAAACAAGCGGCAAGAAGGAAGGAAATAGGGGAAGAGTATTACATGTGGCAAATTATCTCCAGGAAAATATATGAATCAAGTAAAAGTAGACTCTAAGAGAAGTCATATGTTTTATTTTTTGAACAGTAGCAGAAAAATGATACATGTAATTTCTTTCAGGATAAAAAACGATTACATTGAAAATGACCGAGCGCTTTGACTGCCATTACTGCAAGGAATCTCTGTTTGGAAAGAAATACCTGCTGAGGGAAGAGAACCCATACTGTGTGAAATGTTTTGAAAGCCTCTACTCCAACACATGTGAGGAATGCAAGAAACCCATCGGATGTGATGGCAAGGTATGCTTACACTTCCTGTTCATCTGATCATGCCTCCACTGACTAAACAGAAAATTCCATTAGTGAGCTGGAGGTATTAACATAATTGCAAGTCAAGTGGGGATCAGATGCAACTCCAGCATTTAAATCATCTGCGGATATGTTTGAGATTATATATACATGCATTTTTCTTTACATTGGAGAGAATAACCTGAAACATTCATAGCTGAAGTCAACTTTTTCATGATATGTTCTTATTCATATAGCATTTTATTGACCTATTTAGATATATGCCAGATAACAAGTTATTGTAGTTTGATGATGACTGTCCATATTTATGACTGAAAGTCATTGAAGAAATCCAAGATGACCAGATCTACTTTGCATAATGGCAAACAGCCACATCTAACTCATGATTTAGCCAAAAAAATTACCTTTTAAAAGCTAGCTCCTTTGGCAAAATTTGGAATTGTTAGAAAGTCAAAAGGACTGTATACTTTTTAGAATATCTGGATACAAGTTATTCTAAATGTGGTAACTGGCCATGTTTTTGAATATGGCACTACGATCTGTCCCTTTCCAAGAGATGAGGTTTGCACTTGCTGTAGATGGCAGTGTCCAGTGGTAAATTATGATTATTCATTAAAAAAGTATTCTACCTTGATAGGCCAAATCACTGTGTTTAAAGAAAAACATACAATTTAAACAAAATTCATGAGATATTTCTGGAGGATTGAAAAGAAGTTGTACAAATCTATCATGAGATTTTTACCTGAAAAAACTTGCAGACTTTTTAAACCACATATACTAGCAAACAAACTTTCAGATTGTTCTTTTCTGCATGTTCTATAAAACTGTCCCATAATTGGGCTATCATGGTCAGCTACTGGCAACTCCTGCTCACAGACAGCGTAGGAGTTATATTATTTTCATATTCATACATTTTAAGACACGATCAGAGCTTTAGACCATAGGTTATAAACTGTCTTCAGATGACTGGACACTATCAAGCAACGGATGTCTTTTCTCTTTTCTGAGAGAAGCAAACCATTTCCTTTTGTCATTTTTTCATAAAGAATCTATTAGCAAAATTCCTCACTGCTACATAGCCACTGCGGCTTTCTCTTTGTAGCTTTCCAGAGTTTTGGCAGACCATACCCAGATCTAAGCATATAGTGCAATGTATTGAGCTAGCCACAGGGCTAGCCCTAAACCCTAACCCCTAATAGTCCAGGACCATGGTCTATCTGTCCAGTGGGAGGGTGAAAATCTGTCTGGAGCTTGGTCCCTAACATCTCCCCTTTACTGCTTGGAGGAGTGCAAGATGTCAGTAAGCCAGGGATAGAGCCCTATCAGGGAGCGCAGGGTGCTGTTGCTGCAATTCCTAAGGGGTTACATATGGAGCTCTGACTGCAACTCTATTCATCATCACAGCAGCAGAGATTTAACTTTTGATTAGGTGCTCTTTTGTTTGTTTGCCTTAGTCTCTGGGCTGCGAGCCTGGGCTGCCATTATGCCTGCATAGTCTCTGTTTCATGGGAATTCACTGTGCATTTGTGATCCATTTTTGCCTACAGGCATAGACAGCCAGCTTCTCCTCTGCTCTCTAACCACTACTTTACAGCACAGCGGTCTTTGGACGTTTCTTGGCTCTCACTGCCTACAGTGAGTGGTCATCAAAGGCTTAACCATTTTTTCTCAACAGTACCAGTTGGCAGAACCCCTGGTGGGATACCCCTTCCTACACATAGCGGATCATAAGTGCAAGGGGAATAGGTCAGCAGGCTTTGCCAGCTCATGCTCAGCTAATCGCTTTGTGGGAGTCTGTAGCATCTCCTCAAAAGGTCTTGTTCTGTTAGTCCTGACCGCTGTCTCCAGTCGCTTCCCTTCTCAAAGGCTCCTAGCGTCTTCTGGCACACTCCCTCCTCCTGTTTATACAGACAAGAGTTCTCAGCCACTATGTCTGTATTTATGGGTAGGCTTTCAGCTCCTTTGAAGGCATAAGAACGTGGGGATCACAAGTGGGTTCCCACAGCTTCTCTTCCTGAGTCCATCTCTGACATTCCTGTAACCGCTTCAGTGCCTTGTGATGATGTAGTTTGAAGACTCTTTGGTGACTCCTTGGTCACCTACATCAAGGAAATAATGGGGGCTAAGAGTTCCCTCTTACCCCAAATAAGAAGCCAAAAATTCCTTCAGACAAGTCTTTTGCACTTCAGATGAGTTAGAGTTCCAAGTTGAAGCCAGGAACTTAATTCCACTGTAAAACCTGGACCTCTAGTGGTCCATTTACTGTGGTCACGCAACATATGTTGCCCTTTCCTTTGGTCTGTCCACAATACCTCGGGTCTTCATTAAGGTGCTAGCTGCTGTCCTATATCTGCTTCACTCTTGGGGTATTTCTATAGTAGAATATCTGGACAACCTTCTGCTGAAGAAACACTCAGCCAAAGCCCAACATACAGTGCAAACTAGGGTTGCACTGATACCACTTTTTTAAGACCGAGTACAAGTACCGATACTTTTTTCAAGTACTAGTCCGATACCGATTACGGATACTTTTTTTTAAATGTTATGTGACAGCGGCACTAATATGCAGCACTGACGGGCACTTTTGAGGCGTGGACTGTGTCAGTAGTTTTTTTTTTACTATTTTATTTTTTACATATTATATATATATATATATATATATATATATATATATATATATATATATATATACATACACAGTATCCCACAAAAGGGAGTACACCCCTCACATTTTTGTAAATATTTTATTATATCTTTTTATGTGACAACACTGAAGAAATTACACTTTGCTACAATGTAAAGTAGTGAGTGTACAGCTTGCATAAACCGCTGGCAACAAAAGTGAGTACACCCCTAAGTGAAAATGTCCAAATTGGGCCCAATTAGCCATTTTCCCTCCCTGGTGTCATGTGACTCGTTAGTGTTACAAGGTCTCAGGTGTGAATGGGGAGCAGGTGTGTTAAATTTGGTGTTCTCTCTCTTACTCTCTCCTAATGGTCACTGGAAGTTCAACATGGCACCTCATGACAAAGAACTCTGATGATCTGAATAAACTAATTGTTTCTCTACATAAAGATGGCCTAGGGCTATAAGAAGATTGCCAAGACCCTGAAATGGAGCTTCAGCATGGCAGATAAGACCATACAGCGGTTTAATAGGACAGGTTCCACTGAGAACAGGCCTCACCATGGGAGACCAAAGAATTTGAATGCACATGCTCAGCGTCATATCCAGAGGTTTCTTCGGGAAATAGACGTATGAGTGCTGCCAGCATTTCTGCAGAGGTTGAAGGGGTGGGGGGTCAGCCTGTCAGTACTCAGACCATACGCCGCACACTGCATTATATTGGTGTGCATGGCTGTTGTCCCAGAAAAAGGAAGCCCAAGATGATGCACAAGAAAACACGGAAACAGTTTGCTGAAGAAAAGCAGACTAAGGATATGGATTACTGGAACCGTGTCCTGTGCTCTGAGGAGACCAAGGTAAACGTATTTGCTTCAGACAGTGTCAAGCGTGTGTGGCAGCAACCAGGTTAGGAGTACAAAAACAAGTGTGTGTTGCCTACAGTTAAGCATGTTGGTAGGAGTGTCATTGTCTGAGGCTGTATGAGTGCTGCCGACACTGGGGAGCTACAGTTTATTGAGGGAAACATGAATGCCAACATGTACTGTGACATACTGAAGCAGAGCATGATCCCCTCCCATTTGGAGACTCAGCCGCAGGGCAGTATTCCAACATGATAACGACCCTAAACACACCTCCAAGACGACCACTGCCTTGCTAAAGAAGCTGAGGGTAAAGGTGATGGACTGGCCAAGCATGTCTCCAGACCTAAACCCTATTGAGCATCTGTGGAGCATCCTCAAACGGAAGGTGGAGGAGAGCAAGGTCTCTAACATTCACCAGCTCCGTGATTTCGTCATGGAGGAGTGGAAGAGGACTCCAGTGGCAACCTGTGAAGCTCTGGTGAACTCCATGCCCAAGAGGGTTAAGGCAGTGCTGGAAAATAATGGTGGCCACACAAAATATTGACGCTTTGGGCCCAATTTTGACATTTTCACTTAGGGGTGTACTCACTTTTGTTGCCAGCGGTTTAGACATTAATGGTTGTGTGTTGAGTTATTTTGAGGGGACAGAAAATTTACACTGTTCTACAAGCTGTGCACTCACTACTTTACATTGTAACAAAGTGTAATTTCTTTAGTGTTGTCACATGAAAAGATATAATAGAATATTTACAAAAATGTGAGGGGTGTACTCACTTTTGTGAGATACTGTATATATATTATTTTATTTTTTATTATTTTTACAATTTTACTTAAAAATATGTGTAGCGGGTATGTACTTTCCCGGGTGTAATTTTGAATTTGGAAGAGACATCAGTGATGTGTAATTCCCTGCAGCCCAGTGGGTGGCGCTGTCGCCCTGGGCTGGGGTTGAATCATTGCTGTGTGCCGTCCTCCTTCGGCAGCGGTATGGTGGGGCGGGGAACATGCCGTGCTTGCTGGGAGAGGGTATAAAGGGGGCCGGCCATCTTTGTCACGGGGTGGACGTCCCAGGCACCTTTAGCTTGCGGACGGTGGGTCGTGTCGCTCCTCTGGGTGGCTTAGGCCTAGAGGACAGCGGAGGTCGAGTTCCATCCCAGGCACCTTTGGCCTGGGGTGAGGTACTTGGATGGAGGTCCGGAGCTCAGTGCCCAACACTGAGTTCCGCGAGGGAAGGAGATCCTAGGGTGCCCAGGGATTGGGTACCCGAATCCAGAAGGCACAATGGACCGGGGGGAGCTCCTCATTTGAAGACCCGGTGCAGCATATTGCCGGTGACAAGTGAGTCTCTCGTCGGAGACGGCCTGGAAGGAAATCTACCCTCGTGCGGAGACCAGGTCACACTTCTAGGAAGGGAAGTGGCAGCTTACATTGTGTCTGGGCCTGTTCGCATCCACACCTCCTTTTCTGTTCTGTTCTATCAAGGGAGTTCAACTGTTTGTGTTCAGACAAGGAGAATAAAGGAGTGTTGAACTTTATTGGTGTGAAGCTCATTTTCTGACAAGACATGGTTCGCGGTGACTCTTGGAGGGAGGATCCAGGTGCACAACACTGACCCGAAGGTAATACCGAACTGTTGCTTATACCGCACTAACATCTGTGGTGGAAGCTAGGCGTAGTGTCCCCGCTCCCTCCCCTCTAAGATACCCCTAGACAAGAGAAAGACGAGACCAAGAGGGGAGTGTGAGGAGCAGCCACTACATATGTATTTGCTACAATGTTTTTTTGTTATTCAACCCTGTTGGGGGGTAGGGGGGCTTTGGTGAGATATCAGAGGTCTAAACAGACCTTGACACCTCCCCTTTGAGACATGGAAAGGGACTGAGGATAGAGATTGCCCAGTCCCTTTCTCAGCAGCCTCAGCTGCACTGAACATGAATGGACAGGAGATAACGGCTCCTCTCCATTCATAATCTGGAGCATTGTAAACACAGTTTACAATGCTCAGTTATGAATGGACAGAGTCAGTGATCACTGACTCTGTTCATTCAGAAAAGGAGGTAGCCAGTAAATGACATTTACCGGCTCCTTCCTCTGCTCTTAATCCTGAAAGATCTGGGACGGGGGGGGAATGGAGGAGGACAGGGGGAGGGGAGACCAGAGGAGCACACAGAGGGGGACCGGAGGAGGATGGGGGGGAACGGAGGACGACGGGGGGACTGGAGGAGGATGGGGAGGGACCGGAGGACAGGGGGGGACTGGTGAAGCCCACGGAGGAGCACAGAGGAGGACACAGAGGGGAGCCAGAGGAGGATACAGGGGACACTCAGGAACGATCAGTGTGGTGGTGGGGGAAGTTGTAATCACGATCTCCCTGTGTGGCGTTCAAAAAAGCAGCTGAAAGCCACGGAGGCGAGAGGAGGAGAAGCAGCTGTAAGCTGCTTTATTGAAAGCCACACAGGGAGATCAGTGATTATAACTTCTCCTGCCACCGGTCTGATCATCCCTGAGTGTCCAGGTATCGGACTAGGCATCGGGAGCATTTGCAGGAGTACAAGTACTCCTGCAAATACTCGGTATCAGCACCGATACTAGTATCGGTATCGGTGCAAGCCTAGTGCAAGCCCTACAGAAGTTTGGATGGATTCTAAGATTCCATGACCCATCCCACTGCTTGGAGTATGTGGACATGATTTTTGATACAGCCCTCACCAGGGCCTCTCAGTGCTTGGTCATCAGCAGAAGCCCAGCTTTTGATCGATATTCTGGAACTCAGGGCAATTCCATTGTCCCTTCAATATAGGACCTCTCAGCTGCAAGTTCAACCAACTAGGATTTAGCTGGACAGTGTCATGACAGTGGCCTACATCAACCATCAGCGAAGAACCAGTTGTGGAGCTCAAAGAGAAGCAGATCTAATCCTAGCTTGGGTAGAACTTCACATTCTGCCATCAAAAATTTGCAGTCGGACTTCCTCAGTTGTCAGTGTCTGGATTACGAAGTACGGTCTCTGCACCACAGGTGTTTCAAACACTTTGTCCCAGGTGGAAGACACTAAACAGGGACCTTCTGGTGTCCAGGTTCAAATACTAACCAGGCAAGTTTGTCGCTAGGCTCAGAGATCCTTAGGCATTCGCTGGATTCTCTAGTGACTCTGCAGGATCAGTTCACCCTGATCTTTGCATTTCCCCCTCTAAAACACCTTCCTTGTCTGATTCACAGGATTGAGATGCATTTTGGTGATCCTCATTGCATTGAACCAGCCCAGGAGGATTTGGTACTCAGATATACTCAGACTCCTGGAGGACTTTCCTCTGTCTCTCGCGGATTGTCCATATCTGTCCTAGTGGTCGTTCCACCATCTTGCTTCTCGGTCGCTGGCTTTAAGTGCTTTGCCCATCATAGAATACAATGTGCATGGTCAGAACTACCTATCAGCAGGAAGGGGTAGCTATGTGTGTGTGTTTGTGTGTGTTGCATATTATTATTTAAACAGAAAGCAGCAGGAAGATACTATTTGGTCTTGGTGGTGCTAGGGAAAATGTGAAGATACAGTAAGTTGCATTTATTGTCATTTTTTTTCCGCGGCACCTCCGCTTTAAGCTGCCATCCCACTGGCACTGCCACATAGTGATAAGCAGAGTATGATTAACAAATGTGAACATTATGTAGATCATTATTTGTGTTCATAGTATGGCATCAAGAAAACATTTCCTCACCTTTTATATCCTAATGATTCTTTGATAGGTAGCAATCAACCCCCCTGTTGGCTCTTCCCTCGACCAGCTTTAGTATCCCTGTACAAGACTATAGTATAATATTAACTTGAAACAACCCCATATACTGTCCTAAATTCTATAAAATACATCATTTATTTGTATGCTTTCTCTACAGGAGTGATAAATCTATGCAAAATATATGAAAAAGTACTGTATATTTTTCCTAGTCCTGCCGAGAAAGATTATAGACATCAATCCTACTACCTCATACATTCCTAAAAATTAACATATTTTGCTCATCTGTATTTCACAATACAGGAACTGACATAAAGGACTTTTTCTTTCTTTCATGTGTCACTGCAATAAGTTAACAGCGATTGCTATTGCATAAGAGCTACTTCAATACCAAGCATAGCCTTTATAATGGAAAATTGGCATTTTTCCATTGTAACATATTCCTTATTTCTAGATTCATGTGATCATAAATTATTGTTAATCCTGTGGTAGGCAGATGTGTTAAAGTTGTATTACTTTAATAACTGATGCTAAAGTCAAATGTAATTTTTTTTAGATGGGACTAAATTTGGGATTAGTTAAGTGTAGTACTCCTGTCCATTTTTTTATGGTCTGTTGGGTAATCCTCGTAATTTTCTATACTGGTGACATAACAAAAATTAAAAGAAAAGGCTCTCTAAAGTGAAAAGAAATTGTTGACCAGAAAGTTGTTACTGGTACAGTATCTCTATTGTAATCTTTCTGTTTCTATGTCTCTCCCTCTCAAGCCTATACCTCTTTTGATGCAAGAGAGCATCTTCCTCACTCTGGAAGCTGTAGAGCAGGGGTCTCCAACCTTCCCAAACAAAGTTTGGCCAGTTTACTGTTCTTTAGATTTTTGGAGGGCCAGTGGGAGTAGAAAATGTCCCAGTGTCAGTAAACAATATCTGTGGTTAGTAGGAGTAGGAACAGTGCCCTATCATTGGTATCAGTGGGAGGAATAGTGGCCCTTTACTGGTGTCAGTGAGAGGAATAGTGCCCCCTTTGTTGGTGTCAGTGGAAGAAATAGTGCCCCATTGTTGTTGGTATCAGCCAGAGGAATACTGTCCCATCATTGGTGTCAGTGGGAGAAATAGTGCCCCACTGTTGTTGGTATTAGCTAGAGGATTACTGCCCCATCATTGGTGTCAGTGGGAAAAATAGTGCTCCATCATTGGTGTCAGTGGGAGGAATAGCGCTCCAACATTTATATCTGTGGGAGGAATGTTGAATCATCATTGGTGTCAGTGGGAGGAAAGGTGGCCCATTGTGGGTGTCAGTGGCTGTAATAATGCCCCATTGTTGGTGTCAGTGAGAGGAATAGTGCCCCATCATTGGTGTCAGTGGGATGAATAGCGCCTCATATCCTTGGAAGGAATTTTGCCCCAAGGGCCAGGTAAGCAAGCAAAGGGCTTTATCTGGCCCACAGGCCGCACTTTGAAGACCACTACTGCAGAGCATTGCATGCTGTTATTAAAGCATCATACTGGCTACATTATAAATATTCAAAATTGCCTCCCTTCCCAAGCTGATGAAGAAACTATTGTTAATTTTTGCAAGGGGTGGCCTCGCACACTCCTCTGCTTCAAAGCCCTAGAATATGGATTTGATTCTGACTAGTTCTGGGACAAGGTCATCCAGTTCCCAGGGTGGCAAAAATAGTAAACTGTGCCCCCCCCCCCCCCCCCACCCAGGACCGAAATGTATGTAATGTCTGTGGTATGTGCGTACACTGCAGTGAACAGAGGATTTTAAAATTAGTGCACAAATATGGGGCTAACAGTGACAAAGAAAAACATTTACCTGTGTCAGTGGTGTCACTGAAAATGGCACTGCATCAGTGGTGTAACTGGAAGGAAAAAGGTCCTTTCTTCGGTGGTGCCTCTGCAAGAGAAAAAGGTCTCAGCGTCCTGGTGTTACTGAAAGAAAAATGTCCCTGCATCTGTGGTGTCACTGAAAGGAAAAATGTCCCTGCTTCAATGGTATCACTGGAAGGAAAAAGTAGGATTTTTAAAACAGCTTACCTGTAAAATCCTTTTCTTGGAGTACATCACGGGACACAGAGCAGCATAGTCATTATTATGTGGGTTATATAGAATTACCTTCAGGTGCTGGCACTGGCAACTTCCAAAACAGGAAGTACCCTCCCCTATATAAGCCCCTCCCATCCGGGAGTACCTCAGTTTTGTAGCAAAGCAATACGTGTCCCCAAAAGAGGGGTGGGAGCTCTGTGTCCCGTGATGTACTCCAAGAAAAGGATTTTACAGGTAAGCTGTTTTAAAAATCCTACTTTCTTGTTCATACATCACGGGACACAGAGCAGCATAGTCATTACTATGTGGGACGTCCCAAAGCAATGCCACATGAGGGGGGGGGATACACCATACATAAGCTGGGCGCCATCAGGCATGAGGAT
Organism: Rana muscosa; assembly: GCA_029206835.1. Lineage (NCBI taxonomy): Eukaryota > Metazoa > Chordata > Amphibia > Anura > Ranidae > Rana > Rana muscosa. The sequence continues at coordinate 686,084,862 of CM055117.1, read as the reverse complement.
CTTTTGCGGCCTGCAACACACTGCGCCCAAAGGCGACATCCTCCTGACTTCTCACGTCCACCTGGTAGAACCTAGTAAACGTGTGTACTGAAGACCATGTTGCGGCCTTACAAATTTGCGCCAGGGAGGCCTGGTGATGCACTGCCCATGAAGTTCCAACTGCTCTCGTGGAGTGCGCCCTAACTTTGAACGGAGGCGGTCTACTTTTCAAGCCATAGGCTTGTATTATGACCTGTCGAATCCACTTGGCTGAAGTAGATTTTGATGCTGCCTGACCCCTTCTGGGGCCTTCCGGCAGAACAAACAGAGAATCCGTTCTACGAATCTGAGCAGTGGCTTTTAGATAAGCTTTAACTGCTCTTACTACATCCAAAGAATGCAATAACTTTTCCTCTACCGAGCTTGGTTTGGGGAAAAAAGAAGGAAGAACCACATCCTGGTTCAAGTGAAACCTCGATACCACCTTAGGAAGAAAGGCTGGGTGAGGACGTAATACTACTCTGTCCTTATGGATAACCAGATATGGCTCTTTACAGGACATGGCGGCTAATTCCGACACTCTTCTAGCCGAGCATATGGCTACTAAAAATATCAATTTCCTGGTGAGTAGAACCAAGGAAATGTGCCGCAAAGGTTCAAATGGCTGCTTCTGCAGAACCGACAGAACCAAATTTAGATCCCATGGGCATATGGGAGCCTTAATCGGTGGAATAATACGAGTCACACCTTGCATAAAGGATTTGACAAGTGAATGCATAGCCAGGGGCCTTTGAAATAGTATTGACAAGGCCGAAACCTGGCCCTTGATAGTACTTAAGGCAAACTTCCTCTCTACAGCCCACTGCAGGAAGTCCAGAATTCTGCCTATAACGTACTTACGTGGATGCCATTTTCTGGCCTCGCACCAAGTGATGTACGCCTTCCAAACTCTATAGTAGATCTGCCTGGATACAGGCTTCCTGGCATTGATTATAGTTGATACCACAGAGTTAGAGAGACCTCTCTTCTTTAGGATGTGGGACTCAATAGCCAGGTCGTTAAACTTAGAGTTAGTAAGGAAGGGTGGTATATCGGTCCTTGCGAAAGCAGGTCCGGACGACGTGGAAGGGTCCAAGGACTCCCCACAGACATTTTGATGATCTCCGCGTACCAGACCCTTCGGGGCCACGCTGGAGCCACCAGCTTCTTCTCCAACCTGACTCTGCGAAGGAGTCGAGGCAACAATTGTAGCGGAGGGAATGCATATATCAGTCTGAACTGATCCCAAGGGAACACCAGAGCATCCGAGCCGCAAGCGAGGGGATCCCTTGTCCGGGAGACAAACCTGTCCACTTTTGCGTTGAATCTGGATGCTAGCAGATCTACATCCGGTGTTCCCCACCGCTGACATATTGCTCGGAAGACCTCGGGATGAAGGGACCATTCCCCTGGGCATAACTGTTGGCGACTCAGAAAGTCCGCCTTCCAATTCTCCACCCCTGGAATGAAGACAGCTGATATACATGGGACATGCTTTTCTGCCCATTCCAGGATGTGACTTACTTCCCTCTGGGCTGCACGACTCCTGGTGCCTCCCTGATGATTGATATATGCCACTGCTGTGGCATTGTCTGATTGAATTCTGACAGGGGACCCTTGGAGTCTGGATGTCCAGGCTACTAGGGCGTACCGGGCTGCTCGTATCTCTAAGAGATTGATGGGCAGGGTTTTTACTACATTTGACCATCTGCCCTGGAGAGACCATTGCTCCAGTACTGCCCCCCAGCCTGTAAGGCTGGCATCTGTAGTGACCACCTTCCAAGATATCGGGCTGAAGGGTTTTCCCTTCTGGAGATTCTGGGGGATCAACCACCAGCAGAGACTCTTCCGAACGGAAGGGGACAAAGCCATCGGGAAGTCTAGAGCCTGAACTGTTCCGTTCCAGGCTGACAATATGGCCCTTTGTAAATTCCTTGAGTGGAATTGGGCGTATGGCACAGCTTCGAATGATGCTACCATCTTTCCTAGCAGCCTCATGCACAGGCGTATGGACGGCTGTCTTTTTGCACAAAGCAGACGGACCAAGCCCCTCAAAGAGGATACCTTGTCTAGAGGTAAGAAAATCTTCCTCTGGTCTGAATCCAGCCGTAGCCCTAGATATACCAGGTTTTTCACTGGCTGTAGGGCTGACTTGTCCAGGTTGATGACCCAACCGTGAGATTCTAGATACTTGACTGTATCGATAATTACCACTTCTAGCTTGGCAACTGAGTGGTCCATCAACAACAGGTCGTCTAGGTATGCCATTATCGTTACACCCCGTGTTCTTAGATCGGCCAACAGTGGGTTCAGAATTTTTGTGAACACTCGTGGTGCTGTGGCCAGACCGAATGGTAAGGCTCTGAACTGAAAATGGCGCCCTTCTTACTGCAAAGCGTAGGAATTTTTGATGACCTGGAAAGATGGGAACATGCAAGTAAGCATCTTTGATGTCGATCGAGGCTAACCATTCCTCCCCTTGTAGGGCAGCGGTGACCGATCGGATCGACTCCATCCGGAAAGACCGGACGTTTAGAAATTTGTTTAGACTCTTTAGGTCCAATATGGGTCTTATGTCCCCGTTTGGCTTCGGGACTGTGAAAAGGTTTGAGTAGAAACCCAACCCCCCACTCTTCCATAGGAACCTCCATAATTACTCCTTGGAGCAATAGTTGTTCTAACGCCAATAGGAGAGACCGTCTTTTCAGAGGGTCTCTTGGCATGCCTGACCACATAAAATGGGACGGAGGAGACTCTTTTAACTCCAACTTGTATCCCAGAGTTACTGCGGAGAGCACCCATCTGTCTTTGATCGTCTCCCGCCAGGTCTCTGCGAACAACTGAAGTCTTCCCCCCACCCGTTTGAGTGGGGGCAGCCCTTCATAGGCTTGACTTGGAGGCTGGTTTAGTACCTCTTCGGATCCAGGGCTTTTTATTACCCTGTGGCTGTCCCTGATTTTTACCTCCTGAGTTTGACCGAGGAGGCCGTCGGAACTGCTTAGTAGCAGACGTCGCAGGGATAGGAGAGGTAGTCCTCTTAAAAGATGGACCCCTAGACCTCTTCTTACTCGGTAAGAGAGTACTTTTACCACTGGAAATCTTCTGGATATACTTATCCAGGTCTTCGCCAAAAAGGCGTTCCCCATGAAATGGGAAGCTAACTAAGAGCTTCTTACAGGGAGCTTCAGCAGACCAGTTTTTAAGCCACAGAAGCCTACGCATATGTACCAAAGACAGCGTGAGGCGGGAGGCCTGATGGATAGAATCCTTGATGGCGTCAACCGCAAAGCATAATGCTCTAGGCAGATCAGCCAGAGCCTGGGCCTGTTGGTCTGGCAAATCCCTCAGGACCATTTTCATTTGATCCTTTAAAGCTTGGCAGACCCCAATAGCTGCCACTGCTGGCTGTGTAACAGCCCCTGCTGTGGAAAAAGCAGATTTTAATAAAGATTCCAATTTTTTATCCACTGGATCTTTGAACATTTGAACATTATCTACTGGACATGTCAGTGATTTGTTCACAGAAGAGATGGCTGCATCCACCGTAGGAACATTCCATCTCTGGGTGAACTTTTCCTCCATGGGATAGATCACCGGAAACCTTTTAGGCGGAACAAATAGTTTATCAGGATGTTCCCAGTCCTGGTATATAAGTCCTTCCAATAATGGATGTATTGGAAAGGAGCAATTAACCTGGGGAGCTTTTAGCGACCCCAATGAGGAGACAGCAGTAGTTGATGGTTCAACAAGAGGCATTTTAAATGCAGATCGAACCATGTCAGTTAGGGTCTGGACCCACAATCTTTCAGTCTGTGATGCTGAAAATGGTTCATCTACTGTCGATTCCTCAAAAACAGAGCTAACCTCCTCCTGATCCCCTTCAGGTAGGTTGGTCCCTTCCTGGGACTGTTGCTCTGCCAACAGGCACTCTAATGGAGGTGATGGAGATCTGGCGCGCTTTCTTTCCTGTAGAGAAGAAGCGATCAATGCAGCCAATCTCTGCTCCAATCCCTCCAGAGTTGAGGAAAAAACCTCCTCTGTTATATATGCAGGAGCAGGTGGACTGAGGACAGCCGCAGTACCTGGCACTCCCGGGGGTTCCTTATGGGTATTAACCTCTGATTTCTCAGGGGAGGAGGGTGCAGATGACTGCTCCAGATCCTCAGAGCCCGATGGAGACCCCCTACACTTCCTGAGAGGTATATCTCGGAGTTTTTTAGGCGGCATATTCCTTAGTTCAAAGCTGAAGTATTCCAGCCGCAATACACCCCTTACTGAAATAGTCTAATGCAATTTGCTGCTATGTACATCAGTGGGTGTCTACTAATGCGTCTTTCTGGGGATGCCTGTATCAACCGCCCGCTGTAAGCCCCTATACCATGCTACCAGCTCCTTTTCATGCTCTGTGTCCATAGCAAGCAGCGTGGACTGAGTCCTTTTATCTTGCTGGGACGCCCGCGCATGCGCAGAAGCGCTGGGCGCACAGAGCGCGTCATCAGCCAGGCTCCGCCCACTTTTTTGAAGCTAAACCTTATAAAAAGAAAGCATGTGTGCGCGCGCGCGCGCGTGCACGTGTGCGCTCTTGGCGCCATGTAGGGAGAGGAGCCAGGGTCCCTGTTTTACCAGGACTCGGGGATGGAAGGAAACTACTTGGCAGCATGACAGAGGAATGCAGCTTCCCTGATAGAGAGCTCACTCATCTGCCTGGACTTTCACCATGGAAGGAATAGTCCCAAGAAAAAAGACGTTCCACAGCGGCCTCTAGTGGACAAACACAGGTACCGCACTTTTGTCTTTTTTTTTTTTTTTTTAAAACCTCCTTTATGAAAAACATTTCCAGGTTTACAGTTTTTTTAAAACTTCCCTTATGAAAAAACATTTCTAGGATTTCTTAGGCATATACAGCTATTAGCGGGAATACCCTTTAGATAACAGGCAGAAAGACATATTAGGCTTGGGGGTCCCCTCAATAGAACCAAGTTCCTGAGGGGCCCCCACTTACCTTTTCCCCGCCGCAGGACTTTGTTTGGTCCACAGAAGCCCAAACTTCACCTCTCACGGCAGGCATTGTACTAGACCTTCAGGGACCGGGTTCCCAAGGATTCCACTCCCCTGGACCTGTATAGCACCCTGCACAGATAGCCTCTTGGTTTTGGGTATGACCAGAGCTCTGGATCCCAGGGTCCAGCCCTCCTAAGAGAGGCATTACAGGCAAAACCCTGCTCTTCTCTGCAAGGCCCGGGTACCGACCGTTTAGCTATGAAGCTTTTTTGGTCGGATCCGGAATAGCTTGCTAAGGCCCAGAGAACCTGTACACAAGCCCAGATGAATACATGTTAACCTTGGCCAACACCTTAGACACTGGCAAAAAACTGAGGTACTCCCGGATGGGAGGGGCTTATATAGGGGAGGGTACTTCCTGTTTTGGAAGTTGCCAGTGCCAGCACCTGAAGGTAATTCTATATAACCCACATAGTAATGACTATGCTGCTCTGTGTCCCGTGATGTATGAACAAGAAAGGGTATTTTTAAGCCCCTTACACACGATTGGTTTTTCCGACAGGAATTGTGTGATGGCAGGATGTTTTCGGATAATCCAACCGTTTGTATGCTACATCGGACAATTGTTGTTGGAATTTCTGACAACAAATGTAGGATAGCATTCTTTAAAATTTTCCAACAACATACCGTATATACTCGAGTATAAGCCGAGTTTTCAGCACATTTTTTTGTGCTGAAAATGCCCCCCTCGGCTTATACTCTAGTCACCTTTTTGCGCCTGATCTCCCAGATTTTGGGGACACTGTACCGGCTGGCCGTAGGTCCCCTGGACCCCAAACTTGGCACACATATAGCCTCAATATTCCTCTACAAGTGTGCAAAGATTGTTGTCTGGGGGACCTACGGCCGGGGAGCACCAATTTTTCAAAGCCGGGCACCCCTTCCATAGACTCCCATATTAAACGCTCATTTCACCTGTGATTTTTGGGGACCCGGTAACGGCCGGTCCTAGGTCCCCTGGACCCAAAACTTGTAGCCCCATTTCTCCTCTATAAGTGTGTAAAGTTTTTAGTCTGGGGGACCTACGGCCGGGGAGCACTGATTTTTCAAAGCTTGGCACCCCTTCCATAGACTCCCATGTTAAATGTCAGTCTAGTCATGGACACAGTGAGGCATGGACACAGTGAGGCATGCAGATGGACACCCTAGGCTTATACTCGAGTCAATAAGTTTTCCCATTTTTTTGTGGTAAAATTAGGTGCCTCGGCTTATATTCGGGTCGGCTTATACTCAAGTATATATGTGTAGCAATACCCCCGTAGCAGACCGCTGGTTTAATTTGGGCCTTGCACGTTACCTCACTGTTCCGTATGCTCGTCTCAGGGGTTCTCCTTGAAGAGTTGTCCAGAAGAAGTTTGCACCAACATAAAAGTCTCTTTCAGGGGTTTATTTGAATTAAAGTTTCCAACAGAGGGGATGAAGGGATGGGGAGGACTCAGGTACCTTAGTTGCGAATCATAAGAATTTTCCTAGGTCCAGAGGAACAACTGTCTCTACACTGGACTCAGCAAACACCAGATAGGCCCAATCTCACTGGCCTAGCAGCCGATGAACAGCTCGATCACGTATAGTCTCTGCCACAGACTTGGAGTAACCTTTATTTGGGTTACCTTCTGAATGAAGAACACAGCTCTCAGTGTTAGAATCTTTCAGCCGTTCTGACAGCACTGTGAGGTAGATGGTGATCCGGATGCATCCTCCAATTGAATCCTCAATTGCTTGGTCCCTTCCAGCAGGTAAGGCTACACAGGATCATCCCTGGATCAGTAGGCCCCAGCAACTCCTGGGTCTACATTTCAGTAACGGAGCCTCAGGCCAACATTTCCGAGGCGGAAAGTGCCAACACTTCCCTGAGGCCATGAGGGCCCTCAGGTGGGGACCAAAGACACGACCCCAAAATCTCCTTTTGCCCTAATGGCGTCTGTCACTTAAATACCCCCTCCCAGCATGCACAGCGGGTTCACCACGCCCCCTGGGCTGCTTGCTAGGAAAGAGGTACCCAATACGTTCAGCCTGTAGCCTTTCCAATCCTGACCAGCGGTGGCAGCGACACCTACTGTCAGGAGGGAAATCACACAACCAGCTGAACTGAAACAGAGTGCAATTTCACACAATAGTGGTAAAAACATTTGGCTAAGCCTTGGTTTTAGTGCCCCCCCAAGTTGCAAAGACAGCAATCACTCCTTGTCAATAAGGCACGAAGGCACAGAAAAAAGATCCCAGTGCACCTTCCCTCCAAATAATAACACTGCACCCAGGGCACGTGCCCATTCTGCCCCCCCCTCCTTTTTGTCCCGGCCCTGATTCATCCTATGGACATTTTGAGCAAGTTGTGTGTGTGCCCATATGACAGTGCCAATGACATTATATTATAAGCTTAATTGAAGACAAAATGATGGAATTCTTGTTGCTAAAAATGTAGATATGAGCTCCCATGGGAGTCCTGGAGTCTGCTAAAGCCCAGCTGTAGCACACACGACAAACAGAAAGACTAGAAGAGTGTGCTCAGCTGTAAAACACACGACTAACAGAAATAATAGAACAGTATGCTCTCTGCATTGACATAACCCAGTCCAGACTGAAGTCACGTAGCCCTCTGAAATAAACAAAATTGTTTCTGCTTTCTATCAGTTTCACAGTTTAAGCAGTACTCTCTATGTTGATTTTATATGTTTTAACCGCAAATCATATTTTTTTTTTTTAAATACTGAAGGAGGAATTTTTATAAGCCATTTGTTAAGAAAAGAGGATAGAATAAATAGACAGCTTTGCTTTTTCTCCCTGGGAAAGCAGACCGTAAATTATTTTCTGGAACTTTGTCTGATTTTTCTGTAGAGCACATTAGGAATTTCAAAAGCTTGAAAAGAGTCAATACATCAGAGTCAGAAATGTATTTGAGCATTAATCAGGCTGAACTTTTAAACTCAAGATTTATGGTTTGTTATTTAATACAGTCACATACCATTTCCAAAAATATGTTTACAGAAAAAAAAAAAAAATCATTGTTGGCAGACAGATTATCTAATGAGGACATAAAATGACAATCTACAGGAATTGGACCTATTTCACAGTATCAAATTAGATAATAGAAAATGTGTTACTATAAAATTCGGAATATCTCTTAATCCTACTTTGACAGAGTCGTTTTTATGTCCTGTCCCTTTCGTGGGAGAAACAAAAAAGCTTTCGTTACAGACTTCTTATTCTAAAAATGCTAGTTATATGGTTATCCTGCGCTCATACTTCAATATTTTAAGTCTCTGCCCAAAGAAAACAAAAATATAAGGAATTCTGGTATAACTTTGATCAGCATTATTGTTTTAGGTTGGTGATTTAGAGTATTGAAGTCAGAGGGTCAGAATGACAGCCAGGCAATTAGCGTTTTCAGAAGGAGGTCAGCAATAGGAATAAACAAGTAGATCCATGAAAGGCTTTTTGTTTTCCCACTGGATTTAGCCAGTCCTAAACTTGATCAATTTCAGGTTTTATCACAGTTTCTGCAAGATTCAGGTTTTCATGCTGTCACTTATTCTCATTAGTCCTCCCTCTACTTGTGTTTTTGCTGCTAGTCAGAGTTGGTTAGCGTCAAATCAATTGATTCCTCCATCCACGGTAACAGGGTAGATGAATCTCCACTGCTGGCTATTATATTCAGGCAGCCGCTGCATCTTGTGGAAGCTGATGCTGCGGTGCTACTACAGTGATTGCTGCTATCTTTTGGGTCCTGTGTCAAGTGGCTGCCCTTTCTGCACACTGGGGTCTCTCACTCTGCACTGCCACCATTCACAGAATGCCTTGTATTTTTGTTCTTCTTTGATTGGATGAGATGGAGATTGTGACATCACAACCCTTCCTCTCCATCGTGTCTAATCAGAGAACACAGTGAACAATGGTAGTGCTGAGCGAACAATCCCTGTGGTCAGTGTGCAGTGGAACAACCACTTGGCACAGGACCCAGAAGATTGTGGCAATCACTGTGGTAGCAACAACTGCTATAATGATTGTCTACTACCACAGCAGTCCATCAGACATAAAATACGCATACCTACATTGTTCTAAACTAGGGAAAAAAATTCAGTGCAATAATGTGAAACTTTCAACTCAATAAATATACTAACAATGTACTGCCACTGACACTATATGCGTTCCCACATATGTATCAAGATATTGTAATAGTAAATCAGTGCCGCACAGTACTTCTCATTAATTCACCTCTGTTATACACCTCATATACAATAATCCAATATAAAATAAAAATAACCCCCCCCCCAAAAACCAGAAAGAAATCTAAATAAATGTGAGTCCTTAAATATATCCACCACGTGCTCCTTTAAAGTGGATGTCCAGTCTAAAACTAAAATCTCTAAATCTACTTGCAGCCACAATCTAAAACTAACCTATCTAGCCCTGTAAAGCAAAACTCGCTATACATACCTTTTCTGAAGCCGATGCGATCCAATCCGATCCCATGCTGAGCTGTCAGTGGTGGCTTCTCTGTGTAGGCGGGTGCAGAAAAGACAGTGACAATGGAAGCCCCATAGTAACTCTATGGGTGACGTCACTTCCCATTAATTTCCCAACCGTTGCCGGCTTTGTCCGGCACAGAGCTTCTGCCACTGGAGACCGGACTGGATCGGCTACAGAAAAAGGTATGCATTTGCTTTACAGGGTTAGATAGATTAGTCTAAAGCCTGGTACACACAAATTGAATTTTCCACGGACAAAGCGTAGGACTTTTGTCCGAAGGGGCGTTGGCCATGAACTTGTCTTGCATACAAACGGCAAAGAATTGTCGGCCAACAAACACAAAACTACGTGGTTTTTCAGCTCTTAAGCGCCACTCTTTGGGCAACTTCTGCTAATGTTGTGTTATGGTTAGCATTGCTTCTGAGCATGCGTGTTTGTACTTTGGAGTTTTGTCCAAAAGACTTGTGTACACACAATCGGATAATCCGACAGAACAGATTTGTTGGCGGAAAATTTTAAAGCAAGCTATCCAACATTTGTTGGTGGAAAATCCAACAACAATTGTCCGATGGAGCATACAAACGGTCGGATTTTCCGACAACAGCCTGCCATCACACAATTCCCATCGGAAAATCCGATCGTGTGTACAAGGCTTTAGATTGTGTTAGCAAGTAGCTTTAGAGATTTTAGTTTTAGGCTAGACTTCCACTTTAAGTGTCCATATATGTTTTTATTTTTATCTATAATACTTAGTCCACTTCAATTTGAAATTATAATCTTCATGTGAAGTCTTTTGTAAAATGAACCAAATGCTGTGCAATCTTCTAATGCAATTGTGTTTCAATTCACCCAACACGGTGTGCTCTCCATCCCCATTCAACAATTGCCCTACCTTCTGTATTTTAGGTCAAATGCACTTTTCCTCTTATAACCGGGGTCAGTATAGCCATGACCAGTTTCTCACTCTACAGTATCCATATGTTCTCAATCCACCTTCATCCTCTTCACACCATGGGTAAATCCAAGCTCAAAAAGAACAAGCCATCATAGCGCACTTCATTTACTCGTCAGTAAAATATCCACTCACATTAAATTTTTTTATTAAAAGCAGCGGGCTCTCCCTTGAGAGATAGTATCTCTGGTCACTCACAAGATGGTGGCCCACTCACTTCTGATTGCGGCATGACATCATTGGCTCCTCTCTACGCGTTACGTCACAAGTCACGTTACTTCAGCAGGGGGTGGCTTTAAAGGCAATCTGTGAAGGACGGTAGTGCCGAACAAACAACCCCTGTGGTCAGTAAGCAGTGGAACAGCCACTTGGCACAGAACCCAGAAGAATGTGGCAATGATTGTCTGCTTCCACAGTAGTCCATCGGGTATAAAATATGCATACCTACATTGTCCCAAGCTGGATTGTAACTATGCAATTGAGATCATACCTGGAGTTAAGCTTTAACGTTATAAGGTAAAGCTCTCTGGCTAATGGAATGGCTGATTTTTACCATTTCAGAGTGAGAACTGTTGACTAAGAGCTCTGTTCAGGTAGGTAAAACGTGTTGTGTTCATAGAGAGCAGGAGAATCAATTTACAATATGTACTGGAGGCATCATGCATCCTCGCTTACCAAAAGTCAGAAACACGCCCACAATCAGCATTCTATCCATCCTTACATCAGATTTTATTAACAAAATAAATAAGAAATCACAGAGGATTTCAAGATTTATAATAAATGACTGATGCAATGAGAACGGATTTTTTAAACTAGTTTATTCCTGTTATCTTTTATCTTTCTGTCTGATGAATAGCAACTGCATGTGGTACTAATAACATAGTTGGCAAAAAGCCACAGCGTTGCATGTAGTCATTTCAAGTTGTTGTTTGTAAAACCAGTGAGTAAATTACAAACGCTTGCATTTTTTGTGGTAAAATGATCTGGCATAAATTAGTGAAAAATGCGGTTTATCTTGGAATCTGTATATGATACATGACTTAAAGGTTTATACAACTAACTGCACATCCCAAAGGTATGGAAGTAAAACTTTTGCTATTTCTAAGTAAATATTAACAAAGGAAGGGCCCCCATTTTACAGACTACAAGTGCAGTACAAATTTGCATGATCATGCTACAAATATGTGCAAATGCATTCTTCTGGCAAAACCAACACTCACAATAATTTGTTGTTGGTATATGACTCATTGTGGTCCCTTAGAGAGAACAAACAAATGCGTTATGTAAACTCTGGCATCTTGTGCACCTCTGCTTCAAGGTCTTCTCCTACTGGTATTTAAATCTGAATTTATTAAAGATTTTTATATAAACAAGATAAAGCATGGTAACAAAATACTAAGAAAATAGATAACAAATCCAACCCAGAACACTATTTCAACAAGTACAAAAAAAAATTGTATCACTTACTCTATAGACAAAATTTACTGCATGTAAAGGTCGGCGAACAGAGCTGACCCCGCATAGGAGCACATATGGATAAATTACAAGACCAATCAATGCGGGACAGTTAAAATTGATTGAAAAATGACAAAGGGCGTAAAAAGCAATAGGAAAGGGAAGAAGAAAAAAAAAAGGAAGGGGGGGGGGGGGTTACGAGAGAACAAAAAAAAAAAAGGAAAGAGAAAAAAATTGAACACGCATGCAGAGGAAAAATGTAATACTAAGGCCTCTTTCACACGGGGCGGATCCGTGAAGATACGAAAAGGAAGGCAGGATATATGGACAGCCGCACACCAAAAACCATTGAGGTTGCCTTTAATAGGTAAAATACATGAAGCACTGCAAGTCACAGCAAAAACAAGGGGATACAGCCGATGCGTTTCACACTAGGGTCTAGTGCTTAGTCGTGAAGATCCGCCCCGTGAAGCCTCTCTTGTATCTCCAGCCCAGGTCTCACTGAAGGTGGAACAAATGGTGCCGAGGGACAGGAGTAACACGAGTGCCCGACAGGTGTTGATAGCAGAACTTGCAGCAGGATACGCAGGCTTTAGAAGTCAGACAGGGCTTCAGGCCAGGAGCAGATGTGATGCATGCTGGACCAGCCGAGGTTAAAGGGGCACTTTGCATGTATTGCAAGTTCTGGAAGCGTGGCTTGTTGAAGCTCTTAGCAGGCTTTAGGCAGGAACACACTGCGATGACTGAAGTGGTTATAAAGAACAGCCGAAGCAAACACTCAGAAGTAGTATGAAGTCAAGTCGAAAGCAGGAGCGAGGTCACAGTGGTAGCCGGGGTCAGTAGCAGGTGGTCAACGAGGTACAGAAGTGTAGGCAGAAGCGTGGTCAGGAACGAAGCCGAGGTCGGGAACACATGGGCAGAGGTACATGCAAAATCCAGGATCAGGTCAGTAACAAGCTGGATCATCAACAGAAGTCAAATACAGGATACATGCAGGACACAGGGAAAGCTGAAGACCAGTCAGCACTGACAGTGAGAAAAAGTATTTCTTAAATAGCCCGTCTGGTGCCAGAAACAGTGAGCCTGCTCCCACGTGCGTGCACGCACATTTAAACAATGTGTCCACGCTCATTTCAATTAGCGATGCGCCTATGCAAAATTCTATGAGTGATGCTATGTGCATGCACATATCTACGTATACACCAGTCGCAGTACTGGAATTCCCTTACAGGTACAGAGTCTCGAAGGAGCAGATCCTCTAAGGGAGTCAGGTCCCTAACCAAAAGACCACCATTATGTAAAGACCGTGATGTTGAAGGGCTGGAGGAAAGGAGTACTGTTCCAGGTTTGGTGTGAACCTAAGCTCTGACTAAACCCATGCTAACCCCTAGTGATGAGTGGAGATACAATAACGGGGAGCATGCAGTGAAACTTTGAACTTGTACCAGTAGAGAAGATGCTCTGGACTGGAATGAAGGAATGGCCTGGCTAAGGTTGCTAAGTAGTGCATAAGCAGAGAGGCTGACTGGGTAAGGCAAGGCTCTGCAGTGGATGTCTGGTAAGTGTGCCTAACAGCGGGCAACTCCCACTGCACAAATATAGAAAGCCCCAAACAAGAATCATCTCTCATCCTAAAATCTTTCTCCTCTAGCAAAAATCCCTCCCCATCCCCAGCAAAAATCACTCTCCTCCAACAAACACTATCCACCCTCCTAAAACACTTACCAGACCTCAGATATAGAACTGAAGCTAGAGGAGAGTGAGGGGAAGACCTCTTAGGCTTACACTCGACTGTGTCATGTAACATGTTAGAGCCACCGGAGAACCCTGGTATAGCTTCCCTTGGTTCCAGGCTGCATCTGAATTCTGTACACACCAGGGCAATATGTGGGTATCTCTGCAGAGACACGGGCAACACAAACCACTGACTGCATCTGCAGTGATCTGCACCCTGCCATCCCCTAGATATGCTATTGGCTTTAAATTGTTAAAGTATCTTATGTAAATCAAAACTTACAAATCTCAGTTAAATCAATTTGAATTCCTTGTTGGAACTTGTGACATTACAAAATGTAAAAAAGACCAGGGAAGAAATTCTACAGTGAAGCACCGTATATACGGTATGTCTTTTTTTCATTTGTTAATTTCCAATAAGAAATACTGCTTTTTATAGTACCTTTACTCTGTAATTTAAGATTAGCAAACTATCCTTGCTACATTTATATCATCAAACTTTCTATAAAAATAGAAAAGACAAAATCTACAGGACTTGGCTGAACTTACAGATCTAGATTCTGCTGTGTGAGGCCCATTGTAAATTTTATAGCTGTAGATACAGAATGTATAAAAAATTATTAATCTTTTCATAAAACATTATAAGTTATTATATTGAGATGCATTGGCAGTGAGATGGAACATAATACAAGCCTAATCCTTTTAGTGGTTTGTTCATATTTGCAGATGGTAGCCATATAAATTGTTACTTGGATTAATTTGAGACCATGACTTTATTTATTTAGGCTGAGGGATACATTTTATTTTGAAAAGTGGTTTTGTAGCACAAGATGAAGTGTATGTGTCAGGACTTTATCCTAGATTTGGCTAGAATTGAATGTTGTCAGTATTGTAATGGTCAGGAAAGACAATATTGCTTTAGCGTAAATAAAAATTATCTGGCCAGTGACTTTGCGTTCATGGAAATGCCTTTGGAAACAGAGGCTTTCACCAAAGTAGTTTAACTTGTTTTTATGATTGTATTAAGGGACACAATAAGTGGATTAATGGAACTTATGTGCCACATTACATACAGAAGGAATGTATAAATATAGGATTTTAAAGTGTTTGTAAAGGTAATTTTTTTACATGAAAATAACAAACATGTTACACTTACCTGCTCTGAGCAATGGTTTTTGCCAGGAAAAATGTCCAGGCTTCAGAACCACTTTAAAGTGTAACTAAAGGCAAAACTTCTAATAGGAACACTAGTTCGGGTGACCCTGGTGACACACCTGAATTCTCTCACTTTGGAGGGATATCCTCTCGCTTCCTGTTTTGGCTATGGGACAGGAAGTGAAGGGAAATCTCCTCAAAGAGACACAGATGGCAAAAAGAAAAAAAAAACTGATGAGGGTTATAACCCTTCCTTACTTTATCCAAAATGATAAAAAAAAAAAACAATTGCATCATACTTACCGTAATTTTCCTTTCCTGGTGCCTATCCATGGCAGCATACATGTGGTAGTAGCCCCGCCTACTTCCACTCACAAGACCAGTGCATACCTAAAAAAGGTTAACACCCCCACAACAGGCTATTCCCTGTATATCGCTAGGAACGCTAGGATAGGGGCCAGGAAAGGAAAATTACGGTAAGTATGATACAATTTTCAGTTTTCCTGGTGCCTCTATGGCAGCATACCCGTGATAGATCAGTAACTAGCTACCAGGGTGGGAAGCTTCAGCAAATCCTATCATAAGAAAGCAAGTTAACCACTGGTTTCCCACCAGACAGGTTGTAAGAGAACTGATAGGAACTCTCCTGCGCAGGCGCGCGTTCGCCAGCAGTCTCGGAATACTGGCGCGCGCACCCCCGGGCTGCAGCAGCCCTTCCAGAGTGCTAGTACACATGCGCGTGCGCGGGGACGACGTGCACGCGCGGGTGCGCACCCCTAATCTCCTTTGGCGCCAGTCTGCAAGGATCTCACCTGCTGGTGGTAATGCATGTTCCACGGACTGTAGTACCGGTGTCCACCAGCGGGTGTATTCCGGCAGTGTGGGACAGGCAGCACTTCCTGCCCTCAGCTGTGACCTGAAGCCTGATTACAAGACTTCCTATCTATTTAAGGAAGTCCTGACTCTCAAGCAAGTGCTGACTGGTCTTCAGCTGTGTCCTGAAAACTTCCTGGTTCCTGTTATGCTGCTTGATAACCGTTGCTGACTGTGGCTTTCCCTGACTCTGTCTTTGGACTCTGAAACACTTCCTGATTACTGGCTTCTGATCCCGGCTTCCACTGACCCTGCTTCTGATTGATCCTTTGTACCGTGCCGCCTGTCTGTTGCTGAACCCTGGCTATCCTCCTGACCTCTGTTCCTGTGAGCTTCGTTCCCAGAACCTGCAAGTGGGTTGGAGTTCCCCTCAAACCTCTACCCATCCTCCAAGTGTTCCTGTGTCCAGTGTCTGTCCGGCTGTCTGGGTCTCCAAGCCACATCTGTTCCAGCAAGTCCTGCAAGCAACTTCCTCAGGCACTCGTGTTCCTCCTGGCCCTAGCCACCATCTGTTCCACCCTCAGTGGGGCTTGGACTGGAGATACAAGAGAGGCTGACCTCATCATATCAGACTCCTACCAGGTACGTGACAGTACCAGTCAGCCAGGGATGGAGTCTGAAAGGGAGGTCTCTCCACCAGAGGACTTGTTTGAGACAATCTCTACACTCACACATGTCGTGCAGAGTTTACAGAGCGATCTCAGTCGCATGGAGGAGCGACTCTCTGACAAGATAGGAGTCGCATCAGCTTGCGTTTCTCCCTCTGTCGCAGATCCCTCTGCTCAAACCGATTCAAGTTCCTTCCATGGAATTATTCCTCTCCCGGAACCCAGAGTGCCTATTCCCGAACGATTTTCCGGAGATCGTACGATGTTCAGAACCTTCCGGAACTCCTGCGAGCTCTACTTCTCCCTGCTGCCCCGGACCTTTAGATCTGAAGACATTAAAGTGGGATTTGTGATCACCCTTCTCGTGAACGAACCACTCTCCTGGGCTCATCACCTCCGGGAGCAGCATGATCCAGTTCTGGCAACCACAGTTTCGTTCTTCTCGGCTATGGCTCAGCTATATGCTGACCCCTTCCGCCAGCAGTCTGCAGAATCCAAGCTTGGCAGGTTACAACAGGGGTCAAGGCCTGTTGAGGAGTATATCACTGACTTCCGTGTCCTGAGTGCTGACACTCGATGGAACGATCCTGCTCTTCGCCATCAGTTTCGGCTTGGTCTTTCCGACACTCTCAAAGATGAACTGGCCAGAATTGAAGTTCCTACATCCTTGGAAAGACTGATTAGCTCAGCCATCCAAATCGACCGGCGACTACGTGAGAGGCAATACGAAAAGACTCAAGGAATCCTTTCTGTGACTTCTACACCCAGCATATCTGCTGCCCCGTTGAGCACATCTTTTGGAAAGAAGGCTCAGCATAAGACATGCCACAGGAGTTTCCCCAGATCGCCTCTTTCCCCGGCAGAACGTCTCAGACGATTACGTGCCAATCTATGCCTCTATTGTGGAGAAGCAGGTCACTTCATACAGACTTGCCCGGCAAAAACCAGTAGAACCTGCCTTCGTCAGCTTCCTGTAGAGCATCCTTCTGGAGAGGTTCGGTCTCACATCTCTCTCCCAGTTAATCTTTTTGTTGCCGGAAGGACACTCTTAGTATCCGCCATAATAGACTCAGGGGCCTGCAGCTGTTTTGTGGATTCCTCATTTGTTTCTTTACACCAGCTTCCCGTGTGCCCCAAGAAACAGGGATTCCGGGTTCACCTGGTCGATGGCTCTGGTATTAAATCAGGCCCGGTCACACAAGAGACTGCACCTATTTCCTGTCAAGCCTCCTCTGGTCACCATGAATTCCTTCGGTTGGATGTCATAACCTCACCTATGTTCCCCATCATTCTTGGCATTCCCTGGCTAAAGGCACATAATCCGCACATTGATTGGCTTACAGGAGACGTCACCTTTTCCTCCAGCTATTGCCAGACGCACTGTTTCCCTGAAAGGACTGCTAGTACCACTCCTCTCCTGAGTCTACAGCCTGACCCAGAAACCATTAATCTGGTTCCTGCTGCTTACCACGAATACCTGGACGTATTTAACAAGAAGGGTGCGGACACCCTTCCACCCCATAGGACTTATGATTGCCCTATTGATCTCTTACCAGGGGCGGAGATTCCTTTTGGTCGGATCTATCCCCTCTCCGAACCTGAACTGGAAGCCTTACGTGTCTATATCGACGAGAGTTTGAAAAAGAAGTTCATTCGGCCCTCCACGTCACCAGCAGGTGCCGGTATCTTCTTTGTAGAGAAAAAGAATCACTCCTTAAGACCTTGCATTGACTACCGGGACCTTAACAAAGTTACAGTCAAGAACCGGTACCCCCTTCCGTTAATTCCTGAACTTTTCCAGAGGCTGCGGGGGGCACGGATATTCTCCAAGCTAGACTTAAGGGGTGCGTATAATCTCGTCAGAATCAGGGAAGGGGACGAGTGGAAGACGGCTTTTCGAACTCGCTTTGGCCACTTCGAGTACTTGGTCATGCCATTCGGGCTCTGCAACGCCCCAGCTACGTTTCAACACCTAGTGAATGACGTTTTTCGGGATTATCTTGATCTATTCGTCATAATCTACTTGGATGACATCTTGATATTCTCTGAATCCATGGAATCTCATCAAGCTCATGTTAAGAAAGTGCTGGCCCGACTCCGAAAACACTGTCTTTATGCCAAAGCCGAAAAGTGTGACTTTGAGAAACAAACTGTTAATTTCTTGGGACTTGTCATCTCTGCCGACGGTATCTCCATGGATCCGCAGAAAGTTACTTCCGTTCTGGAATGGCCTGCCCCTACAGACAGAAAAGCTGTTCAGAGGTTTGTGGGGTTTGCTAATTTTTACAGAAAATTCATCAAGAACTTTTCTGGTATCATCGCTCCCATCACACAACTAACTAAGCAACACATCCCTTTCTGTTGGACACCAAAAGCTCAAGAGGCCTTTGAACAGTTAAAACTTTTATTTACCTCAGCTCCCATCCTGAAGCACCCTGATCCATCCTTGGCCTATGTATTAGAGGTTGATGCTTCTGAAAGTGCAGTCGGGGCTATATTGTCCCAACGTCAGGGCCCGAAATCCTTACTCTACCCTGTGGCTTTTTTCTCCAAGAAATTAAATCCTTCCGAGAGGAACTATGATGTGGGAGACCGGGAACTGCTGGCCATCAAGGCCGCACTTGAAGAGTGGCGTTACCTCTTGGAGGGTGCTGCCCACCCAATCCTCATATTCACGGATCACAAGAACCTAGAGTACTTGAGAACAGCTAAGCGATTAAGACCTCGACAAGCAAGATGGGCGCTGTTCTTCTCCCGTTTCTCATTTCATATTACTTTTCGTCCTGGTTCTAAGAATGGCAAACCAGATGCCCTGTCCCGTATGTTTAATGATCCTGTGAGTCCCTTGGAGCCTGATACCATTCTCCCGGCCAAGAATTTTTTGTTTCTTCAAGCTGATCTGTTATCTCAAATTAAGACCAGTGTGGTTAACCAACCACCCTCCCAGGACTTGGCTCTTCAATCAAGGAATGGCCTTTTCTTCCATAAGGAACAAATCTTTGTCCCGGAGCAGTTTCGAGTGTCCATTCTGAGTCGCTGTCATGACCACCCTCTAGCAGGACATTACGGGATCTACAAGACTGCCGATCTGGTCTCCCGTACCTTCTGGTGGCCCGATTTAATGCAGGACTGTAAAAATTACGTTAGATCCTGTATTACATGCCTTCAAAACAAAACCGACAGAACTAAAACTTGGGGTCTCTTGGAGCCTCTTCCCATACCTCAGAAACCATGGAGTATGATCTCAATGGACTTTATTGTAGAACTCCCTCCGTCTGAAGACTTCACTACCATCTTTGTCGTGGTAGACCGCCTGACCAAGATGGCGCACTTTGTACCCTTACAAGGAACTCCTTCCGCTACTGAGACTGCCTCAGCCTTCATCAAAGAGGTCGTTAGATTGCACGGTATTCCTGATAGCATTATCTCCGACCGTGGGGTGCAGTTCACCTCTAGATTCTGGAGGGCTCTATGCGAAGCACTTAATATTGAACTCTGCCTCTCTACAGCTTACCACCCACAAACCAATGGACAGACTGAGAGGACGAATCAAACCCTTGAACAGTATCTACGGTGTTTTTCCTCTTTTGCTCAAGATGATTGGTTATCCCTCTTTCCGCTTGCGGAGTTCTCATATAATAATACCATCCACTCAGCAACCAAACAGTCCCCCTTTTTTGCCAATTTTGGGTACCATCCCTCTTTTCTGCCGGAAATACCTGTTGAGTCTTCTTTACCTGCTGTGCAAGACCGATTAGACTTCTTCAGTACTAACAATCAGGTTTTACAGGAGACGATCTCCAAGACACAGGCTAGCAACAAGAAGTTTTTCGACAGAAAGAAGAGGGGTAACCTGGATTTAAAACCTGGGGACAAAGTCTGGCTGTCCACGGCAAATCTAAAGTTGAGCTGTCCTTCTAAGAAACTCGGTCCAAAATTTTTGGGCCCTTTTCCTGTCAAGCGGAGGATCAATGCAGTAGCTTTTGAATTGGTGCTACCCAAAAGCATGAAGATACATCCAGTATTCCACGTTTCTTTGTTGAAACCCACCACGCCTAATCCCTTCCCTTCTCATCGAAGGTAATGAGGAATTTGAAGTGGAGGCCGTGCTGGACTGTAGACGTAGGAGTAACCAGATGCAGTTCCTTGTTAAATGGAAGGGCTACGGCCCTGAGGAAAATTCTTGGGAACCAGCTTCTGATGTTCATGCCCCAAGACTGGTACAAGCCTTCTTTCAGCGCCACCCGGAAAAGAGAGACTTGAGGGGCATCCGGAGGCTGCCCCTAAGGGGGGGGGCAATGTAAGAGAACTGATAGGAACTCTCCTGCGCAGGCGCGCGTTCGCCAGCAGTCTCGGAATACTGGCGCGTGCACCCCCGGGCTGCAGCAGCCCTTCCAGAGTGCTAGTACACATGCGCGTGCGCGGGGACGACGTGCACGCGCGGGTGCGCGCCCCTAATCTCCTTTGGCGCCAGTCTGCAAGGATCTCACCTGCTGGTGGTAATGCATGTTCCACGGACTGTAGTACCGGTGTCCACCAGCGGGTGTATTCCGGCAGTGTGGGACAGGCAGCACTTCCTGCCCTCAGCTGTGACCTGAAGCCTGATTACAAGACTTCCTATCTATTTAAGGAAGTCCTGACTCTCAAGCAAGTGCTGACTGGTCTTCAGCTGTGTCCTGAAAACTTCCTGGTTCCTGTTATGCTGCTTGATAACCGTTGCTGACTGTGGCTTTCCCTGACTCTGTTTTTGGACTCTGAAACACTTCCTGATTACTGGCTTCTGATCCCGGCTTCCACTGACCCTGCTTCTGATTGATCCTTTGTACCGTGCCGCCTGTCTGTTGCTGAACCCTGGCTATCCTCCTGACCTCTGTTCCTGTGAGCTTCGTTCCCAGAACCTGCAAGTGGGTTGGAGTTCCCCTCAAACCTCTACCCATCCTCCAAGTGTTCCTGTGTCCAGTGTCTGTCCGCCTGTCTGGGTCTCCAAGCCACATCTGTTCCAGCAAGTCCTGCAAGCAACTTCCTCAGGCACTCGTGTTCCTCCTGGCCCTAGCCACCATCTGTTCCACCCTCAGTGGGGCTTGGACTGGAGATACAAGAGAGGCTGACCTCATCATATCAGACTCCTACCAGGTACGTGACACAGGTGTAGTGAGGACTACTAATCCCATCAGTAGTGTTGAAGCAAAACACCATAATAGAACCTGATTGACTCTCTTGCCAGTTGTGTTGGCTGCCATCTCTTGCATAAGATGCCCACAATGTCCAGATTCTGCTGGAGGAACGTATAGCAATTACTTTCGGTAGCTACAGCCCAGCTATATAGTGGGACCTTAGAATTAATTTTAGGAACCGCAAGGCGATTGTTCCGTGAGGACAAAAAAAGGAATGGACGGTTGGGAGGGTATTAACATTTTTATAACTATGCACTGGTCCTGTGGGCAGAAGTAGGCAGGGCTACTACCACATATATGCTGTTATGGAGGCACCAGGAAAAAGTTTGGCCTTTAGTTACATTTTAATAGTGGTTTACAGTTCTGACAGAGATACAGTATCTCACAAATGTGAGTACACCCCTCACCTCTGGAGCAATGCTGGCAGCACTCATCCATCTATTTTCCAAAGCAAAGACAACCTCTGGATATGACACTGAGCACGTGCATTCAAATTCTTTGGTCTCCCATGGTGAGGCCTGTGTTCTGAGTGGAACCTGTCCTGTTAAACTGCTGTATGGTCTTGGCCGCCATGCTGAAGCTCAGTTTCAGGGTCTTGGCAATCTTCTTATAGCCCTAGGCCATCGTTATGTAGAGCAACAATTCTTTTATTCAGATCATCAGAGTTCTTTGCCATGAGGTGCCATGTTGAACTTCCAGTGACCAGTATGAGAGAGAGAAAGCGATAACACCAAATTTAACACACCTGAGACCTTGTAATACTAACGAGTCACATGACACCGGGGAGGGAAAATGGCTAATTGGGCCCAATTTGGATATTTTCACTTAAGGGTGTACTCAGTTTTGTTGCCAGCGGTTTAGACATGAATGGCTGTGTGTTGAGTTATTTTGAGGGGACAGCAAATTTACACTGTTATATAAGCTGTACACTCACTACTTTACATTGTAGCAAAGTGTAATTTCTTCAGTGTTGTCACATGAAAAGATATAATAAAATATTTACAAAAATGAGAGGGGTGTACTCTCTTTTGTGAGATACTGTAGTATATAAAAGGAGCTTCTGAGCTATTTTATTAAAGAGTCACAAATCAGCTGAACCCTTCTAAAGTACAATAGGAAATCTTTTTCATTGCAAAAGTAATCTTTATTAATACATCTCTAAAACATTTGCGCAAACAATGTTTTTTTTTCATGATTAAAAAGATTCACATTTTATTGTGGTTTAACAATCCAGTGGAATACAAAATACTCTCCACTGGGCTATTAGCAATGACAACACATTGAGAAATATCCTGTTTAGTCACTTTATTATTTATGAGCAGAGCTAGCTGGTCGCTTTGAGTTTGCCAAGTTTTGTGTTGCTAAATCTCAGTTCATACTGTGACAGATTTATTCTACGTGCTGGAAGCCCTAATGAATTACAGAATAAAAGTGTCATAGATATAAAGAGATGATTTCCATGTGCTATCAAATAACAACTTAAGGCAACAAGTCAAAAAAATTCTGTGAACAGCTAAGGCAATTTAGGAATCATTGCCAGAGAACTAAAGTCTTTCACTTTTTTATTTCAGACCAAGAAGGGCTTTCACAGTGCCTGTGTCTACCTTCTCTCCACTGTTGTCAGGGGGTATGTGTTTAGACTGTAGAGAGGATTGATTGGACAGGGCTGGGATTTGCTGATCTGCCACATTGGCCTTACTGTAGCAAAAAAAAAAGCATTGGGTAGCCATCATCTACTGACGAGTATGTTTCAATAATTATCTCACCTGAAACACTGCAGCTAGGCTACGGGGACAATGATAAACAGTAGTGGAAAAACTAGAGAATGCTGTCAGGGGTGTTGCAAGTAATGCAAAAGACCTGAGGCACTTCAATGAGCGTAATGACATAGATGTGCATAGGGTGCTGCAGTGAATAATGTGTTTTCGAAGATTGCCCTAACATCGGGATGGGCTTAAAGTGGAATGGTGCAGGGATCAGGATTGTGTAACATGCAAAATGGGGGGGGGGTTAGGAGTGTGTTTCCCACAGATTGCAGGGGCCAGGAGTACATAACACACAGAGGGCAGGGGTCAGGAGTATGTAATGTACAGTGTGCAGGAGTCAGGAGTATAAAATGCACAGAGTGTGATGTTTAAACCCAATTCACACTATTTTAGTGCAATATCAGATGTTGTACAGATGCACACTTTTTATGTGTAGGGCAGTCATTCAATTCATTGAGCCCTACATGCGACAAAAGTGGAACTGAAGCTCAAGCACCCTTTTGAGCTTTACATGTTTTTAATGCAAGAGTTAGGAGTACATAATGCACAAAGGGCAGGGGTCAGGAGTACATAACACACAGAGTTCAGGAGTCAGGAGTATGTAACACACAGAGTTCAGGGGAGTGTGACAGCTAGGGGTCAATAGTATGTAACACACAAAGCACCAGGATCAGGAGTATGTAATACACCAAATACAGGAGAAAGTAGCACTTAATACACTTAGGGAAAGCAGTAGCAGTGTATAAAGGGGTCAAGAAGTATGTAGCACACAAAGCATAGGGGTCAGGAGAATGTATTGCACAGCGTTTGAGTTTAGCAATATGTAGCACACAGATTTCAACATTCAATAGTATGCAATGCGCAGGTGATTGTGATGCACAGAGCACAGCGAGCAGGTGTACATACTGTACAGAGCGCAGTGGTCTGGAGTAAATTATGCACAGAGCACAGGGGTCCGGAGTTAGTAATGCACAATGTGCAGGCACCAGGCGTATGTAAAGCAAAGAATGCATAGAGTTCAGAGGTCGGGCAAACTTAATATACAAAAGGCAGTGGTCAGGAGTGAGTAATGTAAAGCATAGAAGAATGTAAAGCACAGGGGTTAGAAGTAGGGTTGCACCGATACTGGTATCGGTATCAGTGCCGATACTAAGCATCTGCAAGAGTATCGGTACTCTTGCAAATGCCCCGATACTCAAAACCGATACCTTCGGGCTCTGTACTTTCAGTTGTCAGCAGGAATTCCCCGCTAACAGCTGAAAAGTAAAGAAAAAAATGCTGGCAATTATTGGTTGTTAAGGAACAGGGCCGCGGCGTGCTTAACAACCAATCACGTGTCCTTGTGATTTCCCTCCCCGCCTCCTCCTCCCCTCTCGCCAGCTATCAACACTTCCTGCATTAGAGGTGAGCAAGCCCAGCTCCCCCCCATTCCACTGTCCTCCCCCTCCTGCCGGGTGCAGCGCTCACATTCAGCTCTGCTCATCGTGGCTCCACTAATTCTGTCACAGTCCGGTGAGCAGGAGTGAGTCCTGTGTGACCTCCGCACAGATCTGACTTTTCCCTGGCAGCTGCAAGGCTCTGCACACAGTGAGGCTTCTCCCAGTGCCCTGTGTGTCCGTACTCAGCCTGGTGGAGCCCCCCCTCTCCAGCAAGCACTGCAGCAGGTCAGTGTGTGATTAGACCCCCCCCCCCCCCCTGATGTGTCAAATACTAATTATCTACATGAAACTGACATAAACAAGTGAATCCTAATATCAATGCCTTAATATATCTTGGAGTGTTATAATCTGAAAATTTCAGATAGTTCAGGCTGGGTGTAACAAGATGTCCGCTGCTGCTTTTATGTGGCCAAGTGCAGGGTGTAGCAAGATGGACGTTGCAGGCAGCATAGAAAAATAGTTTAGGTTCCTTTCATGTCATTTATTTCAGTGCCTGCCCATAAGTGCCATCCATCTGTCAGTGCCCAGCTATCCGTCAGTGCCCATCCATCAGTGCATGCCATCTATCAGTGCCAGCCATCAGTGCCATCTTTCAGTGCATGCCATCTTTCAGTGCGTGCCACCTATCAGTGCCATTTTTTCGTGCGTGCCACCTATCAGTGGTAGCCATCAGTGCGTGCCACCTATCAGTGCCATCTTTCTGTGCATGCCACCTATCAGTGCCATCTTTCAGTGCCAGCCATCAGTGCGAGCCACTCATCAGTGCTGCATAATAAGTGCCCATCCATCAGTGCCACTGCCAGCCATCAGTGCCACCTTTTAGTGCCCATCAGCCAGTGCTATCCATCAGTGCGTCACATGACATAAAAAAAAAGTATCGGTAATCGGTATCGGCGAGTACTTGAAAAAAAGTATCGGTACTTGTACTCGGTCTTAAAAAAGTGGTATCGGGACAACCCTAGTTAGAAGTATATAATGTATGGAGAACATGAGTCAAGAGATGTAACACACAGAGTAAAAGGGTCAAGCGCATCTAAAGCACAGAATACGGGGTCAGGAGTAAGCAACTCAGAAACTTTAGGGTGTGTAAAGCACAGAGTACAGGGGTCAGAAATATGTTAGGCACAGACCACAGAGGTAAGGAGTATGTAATGAGAGTGCAAGGGTGAAGAGTGTGTAAAGCCCAGCGTGCAGGGATGAGGAGTATGTCTATCACAGTGTACAGGGGGTCAGGACTATGTAATGCACAGATATATGCAGGATGTAGCACACAGAGTTCAGAGGTCAGGAGTGTGAGATGCACAGTACACAAGGGTCAGGAATGCTTATTGCACAGAGTGCAGGAATCAGGAGTATGGGGTCTGGAGTGTGTTAAGCACAAAGTGCAGGGATCAGAAGTGTGTAAAACATAGATGGTAGAGGTTAGGTGTACTTATAGCACAGAGTGAAGACATCAGAAGTACATAACCCACAGATTGCAGGGGTCACGGATACATAAACCACAGAGTGCATGGGACAGGAATACATAACCCACAGAGTTCAGGGGTCAGGAGCACATCATGCACAGAATTCAGGAGACAGAAGTAATTAATCCACAGTGGAAAAAGGAAGGTGCGCCAAACTAAGTGCAGTATATAAGAGTATTTAATAAATGGCAGTAATACAAACAGCCAAATGGTTACTCACAAGATGATGTAAAATAAAGGCATGTATCCGGTGGTCCGGTGTCAGCAACAGCAGTCCGTGGGTAGATGTTGGGCCCAGATGGAGAAGCGCTGGAGGAAGTAGCAGCGATCCGGTGTCTGCAAGGAAGGTCATCGGCATGTAGGCACTCAAACTGTATGCGGTGCGTGACCTCCTGTGAGCCAGGAGCGGATCAGGAAGTGCGCCTCAGCGTGGAGCGCAGCGCGGCGTCGGACCGGAAGTGACGTAGGAGAGGGAACGGACCAATGGGATGACGCGTTTCTCAGCATCCGCTGTTTCATCAGATCCATGCAGTCCATTACAAAAGATAAACAATATATAGTAGAGAGAGGTGCTGTGATAGGTCAACAGCACACATGCATTTGTATAAGAATCGCTGTGATTGGTTACATTGGTTACATAGAAGATACCTGGCATATTAAATTGAGATATAAGGGAATAGATAAAACGGCACATTCCATATATGGCTAGGCATATATAGAAGGACATAAACATGAAGATGATGTATTTAAATATAAAGATAATGTATTTAAATGAGGTGCAAGAGGATGCCTGTTGGAAAATTTAAAAAGACGCACCCACAGGAAAATTCTGTATATGACACATGTAAAGAAACCAACAATGAATGGGGATGATATAAGTGTCTAACGTATAGAAACATATGTGCAAAACCACACATGTAAACTAAATATATAAAGGTTATGTGAAAAAAAGGGGGGAACACATATACTTCTGAAAGCAATGTATGATGAGAAGTGGGTCTTAAAAATTAATGGATAACTAACGGCATGAAGTGAATATTAAATTAAGATAACTAATGGAGAATTATATTTAATAAAATCTATTGGGGCCCCGCCAACCAATTGTAGTACTAGATTAGATAAAATTAAAGTAATATAGTATAATATAATCTACCGCCCTGTTAAACTGTGTGTAAACGCAAAAACACATACGTACACGTATACATACATGGCCATACACACACGTGCATGTGTAAATATGTCTGAATCAACCGCATATGTGGGTGGGGCATGATGGATGTATATGCGAAAAGAGTTGAAAAAGTATATGTATATAAAAAATAATATATATGAAAAAAGTGCGTGGCAATGAAAACGCATTGAAATAACAACGCAAGAAAGATATTATTAGACTATAGTATTAGTTTCTATTTCTTAATTTAAGCCATGAGGCGACATAGTGTTCAAGGAATATATCCAATAAGTTTCTTGTCTGCAAAGACGTTGGAATCTTTCAGCTGCAGTAGGTGTTTCTGGTATGGATTCAATAATCCAGACCTGAAGAGCAGTAGTATCTTTGTGGTGGTGTGCCGCAAAGTGGCGTGCCACACTGTATTTAGGGTTGCCTACTTGAACTGCACGGCGGTATTCTCCAAATCTGGCCCGTAAGGCTCTGATCGTTCTGCCTACATATAGGAGGCCACATGGACAGGAAATGCAGTAAACTACATAAGTAGTAGAGCAATTATAAAAAGAGCTTAGGTTAAAAGTCTTGCTATTTGCTATAAAAGTTTTTTTGCCATGGGTGACATTTGAACAAGTTAGACATAGAGCCTTTTTGCACTGAGACATCCCTATAAGTGGGATTAATGTGAGTTGTTTTAACATGTAGTTTTTGTGGTTACTCAGTGATTTAGTTTTGCTTGGAGCGATCTTGCTCTTGATGTTGGGAGCTCTGCGGTAGGCAAACTTTGGTAATGCTGGTAAGGATTTTGAAAGGTGGGGATCTTGAATGAGGATGGACCAATGTTTCTTAAACATATTTTCCATTTTCTTGTGTTTTACATGATACTGGGTGATAAAACGGGTAATAGGTTCCAAGCTAAGTTTCTTGGACATGGGCAAGGTGTCTTGCTGGTAGATAGCGCAAGCTTCTTCAATCAGATCAGGGGGATATCCTTTATCAATAAATGTATTCTTTAATATGTAGTCATCCTCTAATCTAGTACAGTTGTGTCTAAACCGATGAAATTGACTTTTGGGTACATTATTAACCCACCTGGGGGTGGTGACAGCTAGAATAATGTAGATAAGAAATTCCAGCTGTCACATGATCTTTCATAGGAAAGGTTATAATATAAAAGTGACAAGCTATAGCTTTCAAATAAATCATATGTTTAGTTAATTTTTTTTTTTACAAGGATGTCAGAATCATGCATCCAGGTATAAGAAATACACATATGTATTGTGTATGATTGGACTGAAAAAATGCATGCAAAAATTTTTTTATCCAACGCAAAACTAAAGATCTTTCATAGACAGGGCAGCTTACAGCACAAAATTTCCTAACAATGCTATTTTATGCTTATGGGTAAGCATAATAACATAAAGGACTTTGCCTCCCTTGCATTCACCCAAAGGCACCCAGAGCAGACCAACCGAATTTGGAAAAATATATGGGGTGTATGTCCTATATATGTTTTAAGACATCCTACCAAATGGACATCATGCTCATCATGAATATTTGTTGTTTCAGGATCTTTCGTACAAGGATCGTCACTGGCATGAAGGCTGCTTTCATTGTTTCCAGTGCAAGCGCTCGTTGGTGGACAAACCCTTTGCAGCGAAAGATGAACACTTAATTTGTACAGAATGTTATTCTAATGAATATTCTTCCAAGTGCAATGAGTGCAAGAAAACAATAATGCCAGGTTAGTAGATGAAGAAATAGGGGTACAAGTAGTGTGACAAGTGACTAATGGTGGCCATAAACATAACCGTACAGTAGGATATTCACACAAGATCCAACCATCATCTTAAAACCTGTTTTGGCACATACATACATGTTTGGACACCTGAGTGTGTAGGAGCATGCATGTCATACAGAATGGTGAAGAAATTAAAAATGAGGGCGATGACCATGTAGATAGCACTGGCTCCAGCATATCTGAGAGAAAACCAAAACCAAATAGACAAGGTTTTCAAACCTTTTAAATGGATGCTTTATCCAAGACTACTTGGCCAGCAGATGTCTGTTGCTGCCATACACATATGATTGTTGTTCAATCCAAGTGAAAACATCTGTATCAAGCAACAATCATGGCATGTCTAGTCAGTTTTACAATGTTCTTCATTATCTGCCCCATCTTTTTGAATGCCTAGGTCAGACTGCATTTACACTTATAGGGGTATTTAGATCCAAGATCTTCATACTTGCACTCCTCTGCTGGCTTTCACAACCATCAGTGTCTGAGCACAGGTGAGAACATCCAAAAAAAAATACAAGTAACAGGAAAAAGTAATAATTTCTTTGACTAAAAACTAAAAACAAAATATATATATATACACAATACAGTATATAACAAGCTCTATATCAAACAGGGTTGGAAATGTTCACACCCCTCATAAAAGCCTTAAGCCTCCCACAAGAGGTATCGGACTGTATATATACACATACTAAGGTGGTAGTAAAATAAGTTAGGTCTAGTTATGAGTGTAGAGCCTACGTTTGTATAATGGGACCTGATTATGCTTCTAGCAAGGTCTGTGATTTTAAACCAAAACAGTTCTGTAAATGTTCAGAGTAATAAAAGCTGATTCACCAAAAAAAAAAAAAAAGAAGAACAATTTCAGTTACATATTTAGCACAATAGCAAAGTAATAAATCGTTCTTCAAGTAACCACGTTCCCAAAATCAAATCCCCTTACAGCTACCAAATCCATTTTAGAGTAGTTACATCCTACACAGTTTGTATAGATATCCGCTTATTTGAAACTATTCCCCTTGAGGTGGAAAAGAGGTAAAAGGCAAGGCATTGTTAGCATGTGGAATTTCCAAAATGTGCAGTCTCAAGTGTTTCTAATTTGCGCTGACCACCAGTACTGTGTTTCTGCATTTCTACAGTGACTTGGATTTAAATAGCACATGAGACTAGACAGACAAGGCTTAAGCCTCGTACACACGGCCGAGAATCTCATCAGGAAAAAACACGTTTTTCCTGACGAGATTCTTGAACAAGAATCTTGTCCCGGCCGAGTGTACACGCATACGATTCAAAAGAACCGCTGTTCTTTTGAATGGCATGAACGCGGTGACGTCGACTACGACGAGCGCGCGCTCGTCACATTCGATGCCGTCGCCGCCATCTTGCTACACACTACCTATGCCTAGGAAGCTACAGCACATGCGTCAGTCATTTCGAGCATGCGCGGGTTTCCACGCGACAGGTAAGTGTACACACTCTCGGGTTCTCGTCGGGAAACAGGCCAACGAGAATCCCGACGAGAAAATAGAGAGCAGGTTCTCTATTTTTCTCATCGAGATTCTGGCCAGTTTTCCTGACGAGAAACCTGAAAGCCTCGTACACACGGCCGGTTTTCTCGGCAAGAAAGCTCTCCCGGCAGTTTTCTTGTCGTTTCTTGATGAGAAAACCAGCCGTGTGTACGAGGCTTTAGAGTTTAGTAACATTTTTAAACCTGAAACTGCATTGCTTGAGAAGGTATTCAAATGCCCATCTAATATCTGTATATTACAGATATCTGCCTTCATAACTTGATTTCTATCCTTGTGATTATACCACATAGTAGAACATTGACCTGTGTTACAGTGAATCTAAAGCTAGAACTTTTTTCTAAATTTTAGATACAGTACAGAAGGGTATGAGTGTTAGGTTTTTATTACTGTCTGTTTACCTATTTGAAACATTGGTCCCATTTCTTCTCATGAAGACACAACAGGAGGTGAAAGGAAAAAACTCTTAAAAGTGAGGGCAAATATCCATCTATAAAAGTTGTCACTGGAACAGCAGAAAAGTAAAAAAGAATCACACAGTATAAAGGAAAGCCTACGTTGGTTGTCACTGGAACAGGTGTCACTAACCACCATCAAACGATTTCTCAGTGGTCACCTAGAAAAAATAAATCACCAAACTTGGATTCAGATAGCAGGTAACAGGAGAAATTTCTCATCTATTCCAGATCATCTGAAACTTGCTTAATTATTATACAGGATTTAAATAGCGCTGACAGTTTACTTAACGCTTTACAACTTGAGGGTAGACAGTACAAATACAATACACTTTAATACAGTAGGAATCAGAGGGCCCTGCTCATTAGAACTTACAATCTAATGCGGCGTACACACGATCGTTTTTCATGCTGTTAAAAATTCCATTTTTTAAAATGGCCATTAAAACCGATCATGTGTATGTTCCAGAGCATTTTTAACGGCGTGAAAAACGGCCATTAAAAATTTCAAACATGCTCTATTTTTTCACGTCGTTTTTCATGTCTTTTTTTTAACGACGTGAAAAACGATAGTGTGTATGCTTTTACGAGGGGAAAAAAACACGCATGCTCAGAATCAAGTATGAGGCGGGAGCGCTTGTTCTGGTAAAACTAGCGTTCGTAATGGAGATAGCACATTCGTCACGCTGTAATGGACTGAAAAGCACGAGGCTGAAAAGCGCGAATCGCCGCTCAACAAAGTTTACTAACATGAAGGGTAGCGCCATTCGAACGGAACTTCCCCTTTATAGTGCCGTCGTACGTGTTGTACGTCACTGCGCTTTGCTCGAGCGTTTTTTTTAATGATCGTGTGGATGCAAGACAGGCTTGAGAGGAAACATGAAAAAAATAGGATTTTTATAACAGCTTACCTGTAAAATCCTTTTCTTGGAGTACATCACGGGACACAGAGCGACATAGTCATTACTAATGGGTTATATAGATACCGTCAGGTGCTGGCACTGGCAACTTCCAAAACCGGAAGTACCCTCCCCTATATAAGCCCCTCCCATCCGGGAGCACCTCAGTTTTGTAGCAAAGCAATAAGTGTCCCCAAAGAGGGGCGGGAGCTCTGTGTCCCGTGATGTACTCCAAGAAAAGGATTTTACAGGTAAGCTGTTATAAAAATCCTATTTTCTTTCTCGTACATCACGGGACACAGAGCGACATAGTCATTACTAATGGGATGTCCTAAAGCAATGCCAAATGAGGGGGGGGATACACCATATATAAGCTGAGCGCTATCAGACATGAGGATCTTTTGCGGCCTGCAACACACTGCGCCCAAAGGCGACATCCTCCTGACTTCTAACGTCCACCTGGTAGAACCTAGTAAACGTGTGTACTGAAGACCATGTTGCGGCCTTACAGATTTGAGCCAGGGAGGCCTGGTGATGCACTGCCCATGAAGTTCCAACTGCTCTCGTGGAGTGCGCTCTAACTTTGAACGGAGGCGGTCTCCTTCTCAAGCCATAAGCTTGCATAATGACCTGTCGAATCCACTTGGCTAAAGTAGATTTTGACGCTGCCTGACCCTTTCTGGGGCCTTCCGGCAGAATAAACAAAGTATCCGTTCTGCGAATCTGAGCAGTGGCTTTTAGATAAGCTTTAACTGCTCTTACTACATCCAAAGAATTCAATAACTTTTCCTCTACCGAAGTAGGTTTGGGGAAAAAAGAAGGAAGAACCACATCTTGGTTCAAATGAAACCTCGATACCACCTTAGGAAGAAAGGCTGGATGAGGACGTAACACTACTCTGTCCTTATGGATAACCAGATATGGCTCCTTACAGGACATAGCTGCTAATTCCGATACTCTTTTAGCCGAACAAATGGCTACTAGAAAAATCAATTTCCTGGTGAGAAGCACCAAGGAAATATGCTGTAATGGTTCAAATGGTTGTTTCTGTAGAACCGACAGAACCAAGTTTAGATCCCATGGACATATGGGAATATTAACCGGAGGACTAATACGCATCACTCCTTGTATAAAGGCTTTGACTAGTGAATGCGAAGCCAAGGGCCTTTGAAAAAATATTGACAAGGCCGAAATCTGACCCTTGATAGTACTCAAGGCAAGCTTCCTATCTACAGCCCATTGTAGGAAGTCCAGAATCCTACCTATTACGTATTTACGTGGATGCCATTTCTTGGCCTCACACCAGGCGATGTACGCCTTCCAGACTCTATAGTAGATCTGCCTGGATACCGGCTTCCTGGCATTGATCATGGTAGATACCACAGCATTAGAGAGCCCTCTCTTTTTTAGAATGTGGGCTTCAATAGCCAGGCCGTCAAACCTAGGGCTGGTAAGGAAGGGTGGTATATCGGTCCTTGCGAAAGCAGGTCCGGACGATGTGGGAGGGTCCAAGGACTCCCCACAGACATTTTTACAATCTCCGCGTACCATGCTCTTCGGGGCCACGCTGGAGCCACCAGAATCACTGGTTTCTTTTCTACCCTGATTCTGCGGAGTAATCGGGGTAACAATTGTGGCGGTGGAAATGCATATATCAGCTTGAACTGATCCCAAGGGAACACTAGGGCATCCGAGCCGCACGCTAGGGGATCCCTTGTCCAAAAGACAAACCTGTCCACTTTTGTGTTGAATCTGGATGCTAGCAGATCTACATCCGGTGTTCCCCACCGCTGACATATTGTCCGAAAAACCTCGGGATGAAGGGACCATTCCCCTGGGCATAATTGTTGGCGACTTAGAAAGTCCGCCTTCCAATTCTCCACTCCTGGAATGAATACCGCAGATATGGCTGGGACATATCTTTCTGCCCATCTCAGGATGTAATTTACTTCCCTTTGGGCTGCACGACTCCTGGTGCCCCCCTGACGATTGATATATGCCACTGCTGTGGCATTGTCTGATTGAACTCTGACAGGGGACCCTTGGAGTTTGGATGTCCATGCTACTAGGGCATACCGGGCTGCTCGTATCTCTAAGAGATTGATGGGCAGGGCCTTTTCTGCTTCTGACCACTTGCCCTGGAGAGACCATTGCTCCAGTACTGCTCCCCAGCCTATAAGGCTGGCATCTGTAGTGACCACCTTCCAGGAAATCGGACTGAAGGATTTCCCTCTTTCCAGATTCTGGGGAACCAACCACCAGCGGAGGCTCTTGCGAACGGAAGGGGACAAGGACATTGGTAAGTCCAGAGCCTGAACTTTTTTGTTCCAGGCTGACAGTATGGCCCTTTGCAACTTCCTTGAATGGAATTGACCGTAGGGTACTGCTTCGAATGATGCCACCATTTTTCCCAGCAGCCTCATGCACAGGCGTATGGATGGCTGTCTTTTTGAACCCACTAAGTGGATCATATCTCTCAAAGACGACCCCTTTCCTTGAGGCAAGAAAATTTTTCTCTGGTCTGAATCCAGCCTTAGCCCTAAGTATTCCAGACTTTTGACTGGTTTTAGGGCTGACTTGTCTCGGTTGATAATCCAACCGTGATATTCCAGAAACTTGATTGTCTCGTGAACAACCACTTCTAGTTTTTCCACTGAGTGGTCTATCAGCAACAAGTCGTCTAGATATGCCATTATCGTTACACCTCGTGTTCTTAGATTGGCCAATAATGGGGCCAGAATTTTTGTGAACACTCTTGGTGCTGTGGCCAGACCGAAGGGTAAGGCTCTGAACTGAAAATGGCGCCCTTCTACCGCAAAGCGTAGAAATTTTTGGTGGGCTGGAAAGATGGGAATGTGCAAATAAGCATCTTTGATGTCGATCGAGGCTAACCATTCCTCCCCTTGTAGGGCAGTGGCTACCGATCGGATCGACTCCATCCGGAAAGTCCTGATATGTAGGAATTTGTTTAGCCCTTTTAGATTTAATATGGGCCTCACGTCCCCGTTTGGCTTCGGAACTGTAAAGAGGTTTGAGTAAAACCTGAACCCCCATTCTTCCAGGGGAACCTCTATAATTACTGCTTGGAGCAATAATTGTTCCAGTGCCAACAGGAGGGATCCTCTCTTCTGGGGATCCCTTGGCACGTTTGACCTTATAAAGCGGGAAGGAGGGGAGTTTTTTAACTCCAATTTGTATCCCAGATTTACTGCGGAGAGTACCCATCTGTCTCGGATCGTGTCCCGCCAGGTTTCTGTGAACAACTGAAGTCTTCCCCCCACCTGATTGGGTGGGGGCAACCCTTCATGCATTAGACTTTGGGGGAGGTTTTGTACCTCTCCTGCTCCAGGGCTTCTTGTTACCCTGCAACTGTCCCTGATTTTTACCTCCGGGATTTGACCGAGGAGGCCGTCAGAACTGTTTCACAGCCGATGTCCTAGGGACTGGAGAAGCCGGCCTCTTAAAAGAGGGACCTTTAACTCTATTTTTAACCGGCAAAAGTGTACTTTTACCGCTGGAAATTCTCTGGATATACTTGTCCAGGTCTTCCCCGAATAAGCGCTCACCATGAAATGGGAAGCTGACCAGCAATTTTTTACAGGGAGCTTCAGCAGACCAGTTTTTGAGCCATAGAAGCCTGCGCATATGTACTACAGACAGCGTAAGGCGGGAGGCCTGATGGATTGAATCCTTTATGGCGTCCACCGCAAAGCATAAGGCTCTAGGTAGATCAGCTAGGGCAAGAGCCTGCTGATCTGGCAAATCCCTTAAGACCTGTTTCAACTGATCCTTCACTGCTTGGCAGACCCCAATAGCTGCTACTGCTGGTTGTGTCACCAATCCTGCTGTAGAAAAAGCAGATTTTAATAAGGACTCCAATTTTTTATCTATTGGGTCCTTGAACATTTGGACATTATCCACCGGACATGTCAGTGATTTATTCACACAAGAGATGGCTGCGTCCACTGTAGGGACCCTCCATTTTCTGATGAACTTATCCTCCATGGGATAGACCACCGGAAATCTCTTGGGGGGAGTAAATATTTTGTCAGGATGCTCCCAATCCTGGTAAATGAGCCCTTCCAGTAAAGGATGGATCGGAAAGGAACAAACAGTCTGGGGAGCTTTTGGCGACCCCAACGAGGAGACAGAAGTGGATGATGGCTCCGCAAGTGGCATTTTAAATGCTGATCGGACCATATTAGTCAGGGACTGAACCCATAACCTTTCAGCATGTGATGCTGAGAATGGCTCTTCCACTGTTGATTCCTCTACAACCGAATCGACCTCATCCTGATCCCCTTCAGGTAGGTCGATCCCTGTATGGGACTGTTGCTCTGTTAACAGGCACTCTGAGGGAGGAGACGGAGATCGGGCGCTTTTCTCCTGTGACAGGGAAGCCGCGATCAATGCTGACAATCTCTCTTCCAGCCCTCCCAGAGCTGAGGAAAAAACCTCCTCTGTTACATACACAGGAGCAGGTGAACTGAGGACAGCCACAGTACCAGGTACTCCTGAGGGTGCTCTACGGTCACTAACCTCTGATTCTTCAGGGGAGACTAGTGCAGCCAAAGCATGCCCAAGATCCTCAGAGCCCGATGGAGACCCCCTATTCCTCCTGGAATTTCTAGTCCCGGAGTTTTTAGACGGCATATTCCTAAGCCACAAAGCTGAGGTATTCCAGCCGAAATACACCAGTTACTGACAATAGTCTAGCATAAATGCTGCTATAAGAAACAGTTGGTGTCTACTAATGTGCCTTTCTAGGGGATGCCTGTATCAAACCTTCAGGGACCGGGTTCCCAAGGATTCCACTCCCCTGGACCTGTATAGCACCCTGCACAGAAAACATCTTGGTCGTGGGTATGACCAGAGCTCTGGATCCCAGGGTCCAGCTCTCCTAAGAGAAGCATTACAGGCAAAACCTTGCTCTTCTCTGCAAGGCCCGGGTACCGACCGTTTAGCTATGAAGCTTTTTTGGTCGGATCCGGAATAGCTTACTGAGGCCCAAAAGAACCTGTACGCAAGCTCAGTGAAAAACACATGTTTCTTCTTGGCCAACACCTTAGACACTGGCAAAAAAACTGAGGTGCTCCCGGATGGGAGGGGCTTATATAGGGGAGGGTACTTCCGGTTTTGGAAGTTGCCAGTGCCAGCACCTGACGGTATCTATATAACCCATTAGTAATGACTATGTCGCTCTGTGTCCCGTGATGTACGAGAAAGAAAAACGACGAGAAAAACGTTGGTTAAAAAAATGGCATGAAAAACGATCGTGTGTACGCCGCATAAGAGGGAGGGTCGAGAGATACAAGAAGTAATAACTGTGGGGGATGTGCTGGTGGAGAAAAAATATATAAAGTTGTTAGGTGGGGTCAGATAGGCTTCTCTGAAGAGATGAGTTTTCAGGGATTGTCTGAAAGTAGACAAAGTAGGAGATAGTCGGACATATTGGGATAGAGCATTCCAGAGAATGGGAGAGGCTCAGTAGAATCCATGACAATGCTAATTATTAGAATTGCAGTATTATTATTGTTATCCAGGAGTTTTTGGGTAAGCCAATGCTGAAGCCTCGCAACCACTATATGGGCTATGTACAGAAATTCATGCAGGGCAATTCTTATTGAGAGATATGGAATTCTCCTTGGCAAACCAAATATTCCTTAAATCCTTATGCCGCGTACACACGATCGATTTTCTCGACGGTGAAAACACCGTTGAGAAAATCGACGGGAAAAACGACGGAACGGCTTGGTTCCCTACACACGTGTGTGGGCTCCGTGGCTGAGTTTCCCTATGGGAAAACTGGCGTGGAAAAAAACGACGGGAATCACGACGAGAAAAATTAGAGCATGTTTTAATTTTTCTCGTCGTGATTAATGCAGTTTTTCCCGTCGGGAAAAACGGCAAAAAGCCCACAGACGATCGTTTTTCTCGTCCAAAGGGAAAAATGTAATTTTTCCCGACGGGAAAAATTATCGTGTGTACGTGGCATAAGGGTTTAGACTGAGCATCCAATATCTTTATAGAGGAACCCAACAAGTTGTGACCAGATGAATCACATATTCTAGTCAGATTCAATGAAGATAAATAAATATATATATATATATATATATATATATATATATATATTCACATACGGTATAGGGGATTTTAGAATTCTCTTTCTATATTTTTGGTGCCATTTTAAAAATGTTGGCACTATTGTACAGCTTTACCCACAGCCTGGTAAGTTAGGTCTTCAAATGTTTCTTTAAATCTAAAAGTAGGTTGGTCCCCTGATCCCCCCCCCCAGTTAAACAATGGGTGACTCATATGGGAAATACTCTCCTATTTTTGAATGATATGTGTTTCAACATAGAGGTTGCCTGGGTAAATTTGAAAAGCTATGGGCCCCCTGGCTCCATACTCCGGGTTTGAGCCCTATAGAATTGGTAAAACGAGCCTTCTGCAATGTTTTTCCACTACATGATCGGATGTCATTTATTTAGACACTTACTAATGTACTGTAGCGGGCATTTACTTTTTAGTGGTGTTATGTGCCTAAATTTAGGGGTTGGTCTGAGCTGGTAGCCAGGCTCGGATCATTTTAATTGCTAGGTATTTGCTTCTGCCTATGTGATGCTGCCTGGTGTATGGTTCCCTGTGGCCTGTAGGTGGCGCTGCCATATCAGGTCAGGGTTGAGCCAGGGGTGGCATTACTGGCCTTAGGGTGTCCTCTCTCAGCGGCGGTACAGTGGGCGTGGTCGACCTGCTGTGCATGCCGGGAGAGGGTACATAAGGGGCAGATGCCATCTTTAGAGGGGAGTTGGAGGTTGGAGCGGAGGAGTGGAGGAGCCGGAGGGGTGTGCCCCTCGGGGGAGCGATAACTGGCCGAGAAGACTCGGGCACCTTTGGCCCGAGGCTGCAACGTTCTAGGTAGGCCCAGTACCTTTAACTGGGTCTACAATTCGCCCATTGGAGTCCCAGGGTGCCCGGGTGAGGGTTCACGCTCTGACCGTGAGGAAGCCATGGGAGGATCGGTCCCACTGAGGAGATGAGTAATGGAAGATTGCTGTCTCGGGAGAGGCCTGGTGACCTGTCAGAGGGAAGGATTCCATGTTTGGGAGGACTAACCTGTAGGAGTGCCCATTGGCATTATCCTGTTCTTAAAAGTCTACAGAGGTTAGAGGATTTCCTGTGCCTGTCCCTGGAGGGGATAGGGTGACAGAACAGTTTGAGCTCCACACCGGCTGCTAGGACTGTGAGAGAAGACTATCCGGGTGAGCTAAACTCACTCGGGATCGAGTGGTGACGAGGTTACTGGTTGTGCCTGGATCTAATCCCTCACACTATTCATTCTTTCATCTGTCTCTATCTACTACGCAGCAAAATAGAAAACAAACTCTCTGTTGGAGTTAAAGTGTTCTGGACATTGTTTTCTTTGGGGAAGAAATAGAGACTTGACCCCATACTCTGGGGAAGAGAACCAGGGGAGGAAGGCAACTCGCTGCAGGACCCAAAATTGTGAACACCGCTTAACCTCTTCAAACAGGAGGGTACGGGCATATAGCACGGTGTGCCTTGACTTGCAAGTGAGCCAGGCGAGAAAAAGGTTTGTGTGCTACAGTACTATTTGTCTTGAATTTGTTTCCTGAGTAGACTGTGTATCATTGACAAAATTCCATTTGATTGGCTGTTAGTGAACGTTGAATTCTTGTATAGACACCAGATTGACAATGTTCTATTTGGTTCAATAAAAACGTTTGATTAAAAAAAAAAAAACACATTGCCCAGGAAGATTCACCTGCAGTAAATATTTGGTGAATGGCACATTGACTGCTTTATACAGTATATATACGCCCTATACTTTACAGGAACAATGTCCTTGTACGTCTTGTCAAGTGATGATGACTAACCTTTACAATCTTTGGTTTGCCAAACAGGAACACGCAAGATGGAATATAAGGGAAATAGCTGGCATGAGACCTGCTTTGTGTGTTCCCGCTGTCAGCAACCAATAGGAACGAAAAGCTTTATCCCTAAGGAGAACCAGAGCTTTTGTGTGCCATGCTATGAAAAGCAGTTTGCAATGCACTGCATCCAGTGCAAAAAAGTAAGTGACAACCAAGTCATCTGTTAAAGATTCCAATCAATATTGCGTGCTTTAAAAATATGAAAAGCACTTTGCTGAGATCCACCTTATTTGCTTTGGACTATAGAACTTATTGAGCAGTACACTAAAGATAAGAATTATGCACAATATGAAAACTATTTTTCTGTAACTGATACCATAAAAAAGTGCAGTCTGCACATTGTTCAAACCTTTTCTCATTAGTTATAGTTCAATGGAAGGCAAAATATTTGTCAAAGCTATGCAGGAATAGCTTCAAACTTTTCAGCAGACAGGAACTTTATATCTTCTACTTTTTGTAGAAAAATGTGATGGCTAGAAATCCCTACCTCTTTTATTCTGATTACAATGTGGAATAAAGTCTGTAGTAGCCTAAAGCTGAACACAATATAAACAGCTAAATACACATATGCAGGGCTTTTTTTCAGGAGGAACTTGGTGGAACTCAGTTCCACCACCTCTGGCTCAGACCCTTGGGGGGGGGGGCTGCTCGCCACAATCACTTGTAAACACAGAAGTCTGGTTCCTGTGTTTACAAGTGACAGCTCTGCACTCTGTGTGTAACCTCCATGAACCCTGCACTCTGTATGTAATGCAATCCTGGTATTTTTTGCCCCTTTAAGACCCTTCTACTGTTTGTGAAATCTGACCACAACCACTATTTGATGGGATTTGGAGGGTGTGTGTGGGGGAGGGGTTTTGGGGGGGGTCGTGGTTGAGTTCCAGCACCTATTGTTTGAGAAAAAAAGCCCTGCACAGATGATAATATAAAGGGAGCCGTTTTACCTACCAAAAGATATGTATTTTTGTCAGCCCAGTCCAACGATTTTCATGGTTGATCGCTTCCCCTGCGGGATCTTGTCATCAGGTAGGTAACCACCAATGCTGTGGGGTTAAATAACACTGCCTCTTACTACTAAAGTGTGTTTGTGGGGTGGGGGAATAACACTGCCACTATACCTCTTAGCAGTCTTGAATTTTGCAGAACTGTCCTGCATTTTGAAGAAAATCCCAGGGCCCCAAAGACCCCAAGATGACCCTGCTGTGCCCTGCTTATTTGTGCAAGAGTCCTGCTGCTGGACTGCAGGCACAGGGAGTGAGCTCAGCCTCTTAACTAGTAGCAAATGAATAGATGAGGTCATGTTGACGAGCAAAGTTAGAGAAGTAGAGCCCTGCTGCCCACTTACAAGGACCAGCGGTGGAACTCTACTTCTCAAACTCTGCCCGCCAGCGTGACATATATTCATTCCCTA
Source organism: Rana muscosa (assembly GCA_029206835.1). Lineage (NCBI taxonomy): Eukaryota > Metazoa > Chordata > Amphibia > Anura > Ranidae > Rana > Rana muscosa. Next base: position 686,043,485 of record CM055117.1, on the reverse strand, counting down.
ATGTTTTCATTACTAGCAAACAGGTGGAGCTCACTCATCATGCCTGCAATGCAGCAGCAGGACTCTTGCCTCCTAAACTCCGCCTAATTTATGTCACTATGTAGGCAGAGCACTGACTGTTTCTACTAAATCTTGGCTGCTTTTTGGGGAAGGAGCAATGCCAGGTTAGTGATGGGGCAGCGTCAGGTTAGGGAGGGGGTAGTGCCAGGTTAGGTGTGGGAAAGAAGTAGAAGTACTATCCCCTGATCAAAGCAGAGCATCCAGGGCTTTTTTTTCAGAGGGAATGTTGGGGAATGCAGTTCCGGCATCTCCAGCACTGATGTATGTAATGGCAAGGGGTGCTTGAGGGTCTATTGATGCAGACCGCAGGTATACCTATTGTCATTGGTGAGGCTTTATTTTTGCTCTGGGGTCAACTATTGCTGGGATCTGTTGTTACTCTGGGGGTATTTTCTTGCATGGGGGTCTATTGTTGCTGTGGGATCTATCGTTGCTGGGGGCAATCTATTGTTGCTAAGGAGATCTATTATTGCTGGCTGCAGGGGATCTATTTACCGTTTTTCTTGTTATCATTATCTAATTCCATATAAATTACTTAGCACCACAAAATGACACTTGGCTCTGTATTTTGTAAAATGGTAAGTACTGGGGGTATGCACGTGTCCCGGATTGCCCGGGATTATCCCTTTATTTAAATCTTTGTCCCCGGTACCGGGCACCTGCATTCCGGGACAATACAGTGTCCCGAAATGAAACTGACAGTCTGGGAACAGGGCGGACGAGCCGCCATAGTGCTGGCTCTGCCTCCACCTCCTCCAGCTACTCCTGTTTTCTGGTTGCTATAGCCGCCTGGCAACCAGTGACATCACTGCCTAGTGTTGAAAACGGAGGAGGATTTCACTTCCTCCTCCTCCGCACTTGTGCTGCTGGGAGCCACTGCTGGTTCTTTCACCTCCGCACTTGGCTCCAGTGACTGGCTTGCAGCTTGTGTGGGGTGTTTCTGTTCCCACACGCTGCGATTACAGTGTGTACGGCATTTCTCCCTCTCCCTTCCTCCCCCTCCTGCCCACCTCACACTAACACACGGACTGAAGTCCCCTCCCCCTTTTCCTCGGCTCAGATGTCACAGACAGGAGAAGGAGAGGGAGGAGAATGGACACAGCACTCAACAGGACGGGACGTGCTGATCTGAGGTTTGTACAGAATATTAATGCTTGGCACTTGCAGGAGAAGGAGACACAGAGACAGGGGCAAGTTGTCAAAAAGAATACTTGCAGTGAATTTTGGGGGTAAGAGCATGCTGTATGGGCTAGGGGGCACTTTAGGAGGGGAGAGAAATTGTGCTGGGGGGGTCAGATTTTTTATTCAACCCCCCCCCCCCAGCACAATTTCTCTCCCCTCCCAAAGTGTGCCCCCTAGCACATACAGCATGCTCTTATCTCCCAAAATCACTGCAAGTATTCTTCTTTGACAACTTGCCCCCTTCCCCATCTTCAAAGACAAACTGTCTGCTATTGAGGGGACAATTGTACCATCTGGAATCCTGGGAACTTTGCTAGAGATTCAGGGCAATTGCTCCAGGTGCCAGTGTCCCCCTGTCAGGCAAGATAGCGAAGCCAAGTGCCTGAGCTTTTTTCAGCAATGGGCTCCAAGACTCAGGGCTGGTTTACACCACAAATCACATCGGAACATGCTGTGCGTTCCTTTGCAATTCACATGCCTTCCAGGTAATGTGCGATTTCAGCCCTTTCATTTGAATAGGCTGAAACCATGTCGCTCTGCACCAAGAGCTGTGCATGCGCTACTTTACAAAATGCACAGCAACTGGATCGCATGGTACTGCTGATCATACAGTCTGGTGCAGGCAAACACTGCATTTTCTACCTGCATTTGGGTAGTCATTAACCCCTTGGCACCGGCCACACACAAATATGCGGCTTCTCGGTGCCTCGGCCTTGGCACAGAGAGGTCACATATTTGCATGAATTGCGATCAATAGTGCTGTGTGACGACAGCGCGCGCCCTGAGCACCCCCTTCACAGTTACCGGCGTCTAACCGAAAGCTTGCCAGGAGGCAAAGTGCAAAGAGGTTAATGGAAGACATGTAGATATCTGGACAGCCGCACTCCAATCCAACGTGGCTTTTATTGGATAAAAAATATGATAAAACAGGCACTACATATCACAGCAACGGAACAAAATAACAGGGACGGCTAACGCGTTTCACACTAAAGAGTGCTTACTCATAGCTATTTTGAGCCGCTGTCTGACACCGCAGTCTGACACCCCGCAACACCGATCTAGGTAAAGAGTCTCCGACGGAGACTCTTTACCACGTGATCAGCCGTGTCCAATCACGGCTGATCACAGTGTAAACAGGAAAAGCCGGTCATCGGCTTTTCCTCACTCGCGTCTGTCAGACGCGAGTAGAGGAGAGACGATCGTCTGCTCCTCTGACAGGGGGGGTTTGTGCTGATCGATTATCAGCACAGCCCCCCCGAGGATGCCCACTGGACCACCAGGGATGCCACTAGACCACCAGGGATGCCACTGGACCACCAGGGAAGCACACCATAAAAAGGTAAATAAGGTATGCCACCCTAGACCACCAGGGATAATGGATGCCAATCAGTGCCACAATGGATGCCAATCAGTGCCCACAATGGGCACCACTGATTGGCAGGCATTATTGTTTGGCACTGATTGGCATCCATTAGTACAGTACAGTGCCACCTATCAGTGCCCACCCATGCCACCTATCAGTGCCCACCCATGCCCACCCATCAATGCCCATCCATGCCGCCTATCCATGCCCATCCATGCCGCCTATCTGTGCCCACCCGTGCCGCCTATCTGTGCCCACCCGTGCCGCCGATCTGTGCCCATCCGTGCCGCCGATCGTTGCCCATCCGTGCCGCCGATCGTTGCCCATCCGTGCCACCTCATCGGTGCCCGTCAGTGCAGTCCCATCAGTGCCCATCAGTGAAGGAGAAAACTAACTTATTTACAAAGTTTTGTAACTGAAACCAAAAAAAAACTTTTTTTTTTTCAAAATTTTCGGTCTTTTTTTTATTTTTTAGCAGAAAATAAAAGTCGCAGAGGTGATCAAATACCACCAAAAGAAAGCTCTATTTGTGGGAACAAAATGATAAAAATTTCGTTTGGGTACAGTGTACCATGACCGTGCAATTGTCATTCAAAGTGCAACAGTGCAGAAAGCTGAAAATTGGTCTGGGCAGGAAGGTGTTTAAGTGCCCAGTATGGAAGTGGTTAACATCACCCCCTTTAAGCCAATATTTAGCGCAATTTAAGACATGCCCACTGTTCACCATGACGCGCTTTGCGTGCCATATTGTTGTTCTTCTTGATGCCTAGGGCCCACTTTTGATCTTGCACACGGGCCCGCTGATTTCATATGCCCCTGCCCCAAAAATCGGCAAAAAAAATATGTAAAAAAAATCATCTTTTTGGGGGGGGGGGAGGGTTGGTGTCCCTGAATGGCAATTTGGAAATGTGGTCACCCGAACTGGGGGGTGGGTAGGGGGTGGAACCAAGGGACGGTGTGGAGAGGTAGGTAAGAGGTGGAGACAAGGGGTGACTCTCAAGGGGAGTACCTGCGCCTATTTCCTGAGAAAAAAAGCCCTGAGAACATCCACAGAAAAAAATTGAGGAAAGTGTAACCTGTGAAATATTTTCCAAGCCATTATCGGCCTGTCTTGGTATTATTACTGAATTGTCCTTCCTCCCTATCAGTTGAATTTCCAAGAAAAAGTGTAAATGGGGCCCTTTACAGGGACACTGTCCTGCATGGGCAAGATGATAAAAATTGCTTTAAACATAAAGCTGAGAGCAATAAGGACACTTTTAATACCACATTTACAGTATCTCACAAAAGTGAGTACACACCTCACATTTTTGTAAATATTTTAGTATATCTTTTCATGTGACAACACTGAAGAAATGACACTTTGGTACAATGAAAAGTAGTGCGTGTACAGCTAGTATAACAGTGTAGATTTCCTGTTCCCTCAAAATAACTCAATACACAGCCATTAATGTCTAAACCGCTGGCAACAAAAGGGAGCACACCCCTAAGTGAAAATGTCCAAATTGGGCCCGAAGTGTCAATATTTTGTGTGGCCACCATTATTATTTAGCACTGCCTTCACCTTGGGCATGGAGTTCACCAGAGCTTCACAGGTTGCCACTGGAGTCCTCTTCCACTCCTCCATGATGATATCACGGACCTTGCTCTCCTCCACCTTCTGTTTGAGGATGCCCTACAGATGCTCAATAGGGTTTAGGTCTGAAGACATGCTTGGTCAGTCCATCACCTTTACCCAGAGCTTCTTTAGCAAGGAAGTGGTCGTCTTGGAGGTGTGTTTGGGGTCGTTATGTTTGGATACTGCCCTGCGGCCCAGTCTCCGAAGGGAGGGGATCATGCTCTGCTTCAGTATGTCACAGTACATGTTGGCATTCATGGTTCCCTCAATGAACTGTAGCTCCCCAGTGCTGGCAGCACTCATGCAGCCTCAGACCATGGCACTCCCACCACCATGCTTGACTATAGGCAAGACACACTTGTCTTTGTACTCCTCACCTGGTTGCCACCACACACGCTCGACACCATCTGAACCAAATAACTTTATCTTGGTCTCATCAGACCACAGGACGTGGTTTCCAGTAATCCACGTCCTTAGACTGCTTGTCTTTAATAAACTGTTTGCGGGCTTTCTTGTGCATCATCTTTAGAAGAGGCTTCCTTCTGGGACGACAGCCATGCAGACCAATTTGATGCAGTGTATGGTCTGAGCACTGACAGGCTGACCACCCACCCCTTTAACCTCTGCAGCAATGCTGACAGCACTCATACGTCTATTCCCCAAAGACAACCTCTGGATAGGAGGCTGAGCACGTGCACTCAATTTTTTTGGTCGACCATGGCGAGGCCTGTTCTGAGTGGAACCTATCCTGTTAAACCACTGTATGGTCCTGGCCAGCATGCTGCAGCTCAGTTTCAGGGTCTTGGCAATCTTCTTCTAGCCTAGGCCAGTTAAGGCAAACCTATGGCACGGGTGCCACAGCTGGCACACCGAGCCCTCTCTGTATTTTAAGCACAATGCAACCATCTGATCCCTGTATTCTGAGCACAATGCATCCATATGATCCCTGTATTCTGAGCACAATGCGTCCATATGGTCCCTGTATTCTGAGCACAATGCATCCATATGATCCCTGTATTCTGAGCACAATGCATTCATCTGATCCCTGTATTCTGAGCACAATGCATCCATCTCTGATCCCTGTATTCTGAGCACAATGCATCCATGTCTGATCCCTGTATTCTGAGTGTAACACATCCCTGATCTCTGCATTCTGAGTGTAACGCACTCCATTGAAAAAGCACAAAAGGTTTTTTCTGGGCAGAATCGTAAGTTTTTGGTCCCTTAGGGCTCATTCAGAGGGATGATCAGTCCCATCCTCTGTACAGAGCTGCTGGTGGGTTTAATTCCATGTTGGCACTTTGAAATAAAAAAGTTGGTTTTGTGTCACAGTTTGGGCACTCGGGCTCAAAAAGGTTTGCCATCACTGGCCTAGGCCATCTTTAAGTAGAGCAACAATACATTTTTTTAGATCCTCAGAGAGTTTTTTGCCATGAGATGCCATGTTGAACTTCCAGTGACCAGTATGAGAGAGTGAAAGCGAGAACACCAAATTTAACACACCTGCTCCCCATTCACACTTGAGACCTTGTAACACTAACAAGTCACATAACACTGGGAGGGAAATGGCTAATTGAACCCAATTTGGAAATTTTCACTTAGGGGTGTACTCACTTTTGTTGCCAGCGATATACAACTCTTTACACCATATTTAAAAGGACAGATGGTTTATGTTCAAAAGAGGAACTGTTCCAAAAGAAGGACATCTGGAAACTTCTATGCAAAATTATTTTGACTCTTAAACTTCAATAAAATATGCTTGCAAAAATAAAATGAATAAATGGATAAAGTAATGAACGTTTTGGTGAAAATTATTGTTTTTCTTAAAGGCCATCACCACTGGAGGTGTCACCTACCGAGATCAGCCCTGGCATAAAGAATGCTTTCTTTGTACAGGATGCAAGAAACCTCTGTCGGGACAACGGTTTACTTCAAGAGATGAATTTGCCTATTGTCTGAACTGCTTCTGCAACTTGTATGCCAAGAAATGTGCTGCTTGTACTACCCCCATAAGTGGTATTTATTTTCTAAATATGGATTTTTTTTGTTATTCATAGTTATGCATTGCTTAAAGTATACACTGCATTTCAAATTCTATTTTCTTTCATTAAGAATATAAAACAAAATACTCAGATTGAAGTAAAACTAAGATTTGGATAGAGTGATGAGGGGTTAGAAATGCTTTCGGATTTTTTTGTTGTGCTTTATCATTGTGACGCCTTTGGAGATTCACTCTCGAATTGTCCTAATCACCACCAGTATCACCAAGTGAGGGTAAAGCCAAAATTTTGTTTTACCTTCAGGGCTGGTTTACACTTGCTTCAAAACATGGCTTTGGACATGTGTTGTTTAAGCTCTCTGAACGCTATTCAAAGCTCCTGTCACTAAATAAAATGGTTAGCTTACAGTCCTGTTTACACCTTGCTTTTGCTTGGTGCTTCCATGAGGCTTTGGTGGGGCTTCGATGAGGCTTTGGTGGGGCTTTGATGAGCCTTTAGTGGGGCTATGATAAGCCTTTGGTGGGGCTTTGGTGAGGCTTCGATTGGGCTTCAAGCAAGCTTTGCCATAGACTTCTATGAAAGCTTTGAAGACGATTTGAAGCACCACTAAAGCTACATGGGGTATAATTTTTGCAGCAAAGCAAGGCAAAGCAAAGCAAAAGCAGGTGTAAACAGGACTGTAAGCTAACCATTTTATTTAGTGACAGGAGCTTTGACTGGTGATCAGAGAGCTTTAACAAAGCTTGTTCGAAGCAGGTGTAAACTATCCGTTAATGTGTGTTGAAGCCGGAGCAAGTGTAAATGAGCCCCTATTGTTTATTGACAATGGCATTTTTTCTGGATTAGCAGTAAAACTATATCCATTTTGATTTAAAGCAGTATTAAACCCAAAACCAAAAATGCTAATTATTGGAGTTTACCAATCCTTATACAGGCAGGTCCATAAATATTGGGACATCTACACAATTCTAATCTTTTTGGCTCTATACACCACCACAATGGATTTGAAATGAAACAAACAAGATGTGCTTTAACTGCAGACTTTCAGCTTTAATTTGAGGGCATTTACATCCAAATCAGATGAACAGTGTAGGAATTACAACAGTTTGTATATGTGCCTCCCATTTTTTTAAGGGACCAAAAGTAATGGGACAATTGGCTGCTCAGCTGTTCCATGGCCAGGTGTGTGTTATTCCCTCATTATCCAATTTACAAGGAGCAGATAAAAGGTCCAGAGTTCATTTCAAGTGTGCCATTTGCATTTGGAATCTGTTGCTGTCAACTCTCAATGTGAGATCCAAAGAGCTGTCACTATCAGTGAAGCAAGGCATCATTAGGCTGAAAAAACAAAACAAACCCATCAGAGAAATAGCAAAAACATTAGGTGTGGCCAAATCAACGGTTTGGAACATCCTTTAAAAGAAAGAACGCACCGGTGAGCTCAGCAACACCAAAATACCCGGAAGACCACGGAAAACAACTGTGGTGGATGACCGAAGAATTCTTTCCCTGGTGAAGAAAACGCCCTTCACAACAGTTGGCCAGATCAAGAACACTCTCCAGGAGGTAGGTGTATGTGTGTCAAAGTCACCAATCAAGAGAAGACTTCATCAGAGTGAATACAGAGGGTTCATCACAAGATGTAAACCATTGGTGAGCCTCAAAAACAGGAAGGCCAGATTAGTTTGCCAAACAACATCTAAAAAAGCCTTCACAGTTCTGGAACAACATCCTATGGACAGATGAGACCAAGATCAACTTGTACCAGAGTGATGGGAAGAGAAGAGTATGGAGAAGGAAAGGAACTGCTCATGATCCAAAGCATACCACCTCACCAGTGAAGCATGGTGGTGGTAGTGTCATGGCGTGGGCATGTATGGCTGCCAATGGAACTTGTTCTCTTGTATTTATTGATGATGTGACTGCTGACAAAAGCAGCAGGATGAATTCTGAAGTGTTTCGGGCAATATTATCTGCTCATATTCAGCCAAATGCTTCAAAACTCATTGGACAGCGCTTCACAGTGCAGATGGACAATGACCCAAAGCATACTGCAAAAGCAACCAAAGAGTTTAAGGGAAAGAAGTGGAATGTTATGCAATGGCCAAGTCAATCACCTGACCTGAATCCGATTGAGCATGCATTTCACTTGCTGAAGACAAAACTGAAGGGAAAATGCCCCAAGAACAAGCAGGAACTGAAGACAGTTACAGTAGAGGCCTGGCAGTGCATCACCAGGGATGAAACCCAGCGTCTGGTGATGTCTATGCGTTCTAGACTTCAGGCTGTAATTGACTGCAAAGGATTTGCAACCAAGTATTAAAAAGTGAAAGTTTGATTTATGATTGGTTATCTGTCCCATTACTTTTGGTGTATAATGTAGACAATCCGCGCTACCCTTGAGAAAAATGTAATGGTGCAAACAAAGTGCAAAACATACAAAAAATGTATGTAAGTAAGACCAATGTCCTGAAGAGGACAGATATCTTAAAATAAAAATAACATATGTGATGGTGCTGCAATTATAAATTAGTTGGAATAGTTAACTAGAATGAATGGTTATAAAATCAAAATAATGCGCAACCTTACAATAACAGTGAAGTGCATATACAGGTCCTTCTCAAAAAATTAGCATATTGTGATAAAGTTCATTATTTTCTGTAATGTACTGATAAACATTAGACTTTCATATATTTTAGATTCATTACACACAACTGAAGTAGTTCAAGCCTTTTCTTGTTTTAATATTGATGATTTTGGCATACAGCTCATGACAACCCAAAATTCCTATCTCAAAAAATTAGCATATTTCATCCGACCAATAAAAGAAAAGTGTTTTTAATACAAAAAAAGTCAACCTTCAAATAATTATGTTCAGTTATGCACTCAATACTTGGTCGGGAATCCTTTTGCAGAAATGACTGCTTCAATGCGGCGTGGCATGGAGGCAACCAGCCTGTGGCACTGCTGAGGTGTTATGGAGGCCCAGGATGCTTCGATAGCGGCCTTAAGCTCATCCAGAGTGTTGGGTCTTGCGTCTCTCAACTTTCTCTTCCCAATATCCCACAGATTCTCTATGGGGTTCAGGTCAGGAGAGTTGGCAGGCCAATTGAGCACAGTAATACCATGGTCAGTAAACCATTTACCAGTGGTTTTGGCACTGTGAGCAGGTGCCAGGTCGTGCTGAAAAATGAAATCTTCATCTCCATAAAGCTTTTCAGCAGATGGAAGCATGAAGTGCTCCAAAATCTCCTGATAGCTAGCTGCATTGACCCTGCCCTTGATAAAACACAGTGGACCAACACCAGCAGCTGACATGGCACCCCAGACCATCACTGACTGTGGGTACTTGACACTGGACTTCAGGCATTTTGGCATTTCCCTCTCCCCAGTCTTCCTCCAGACTCTGGCACCTTGATTTCCGAATGACATGCAAAATTTGCTTTCATCCGAAAAAAGTACTTTGGACCACTGAGCAACAGTCCAGTGCTGCTTCTCTGTAGCCCAGGTCAGGCGCTTCTGCCGCTGTTTCTGGTTCAAAAGTGGCTTGACCTGGGGAATGCGGCACCTGTAGCCCATTTCCTGCACACGCCTGTTCACGGTGGCTCTGGATGTTTCCGCAGGTCCTCCAAGGTCTGGAATCGGTCCTTCTCCACAATCTTCTTCAGGGTCCGGTCACCTCTTCTCGTTGTGCAGCGTTTTCTGCCACACTTTTTCCTTCCCACAGACTTCCCACTGAGGTGCCTTGATACAGCACTCTGGGAACAGCCTATTCATTCAGAAATTTCTTTCTGTGTCTTACCCTCTTGCTTGAGGGTGTCAATGATGGCCTTCTGGACAGCAGTCAGGTCGACAGTCTTACCCATGATTGCGGTTTTGAGTAATGAACCAGGCTGGGAGTTTTTAAAAGCCTCAGGAATCTTTTGCAGGTGTTTAGAGTTAATTAGTTGATTCAGATGATTAGGTTAATAGCTCGTTTAGAGAACCTTTTCATGATATGCTAATTTTTTGAGATAGGAATTTTGGGTTGTCATGAGCTGTATGCCAAAATCATCAATATTAAAACAAGAAAAGGCTTGAACTACTTCAGTTGTGTGTAATGAATCTAAAATATATGAAAGTCTAATGTTTATCAGTACATTACAGAAAATAATGAACTTTATCACAATATGCTAATTTTTTGAGAAGGACCTGTATGTGAATATATGTAAATATACACAAGCCTAACAACTTGTATACAAAAAGGAGAACAAAAAGGGAAGAAAAAAATGCACATAACAATGTCCATATAATCAGCTGCAAAAGACAGTCTTCGTCCTAGGTATCCATCAAACAGGCAAATATTAGTAGGTATAAATTGGCCACTTACCGGATCTGCTGGATCCCTATTACAGAGATCAAATGGGCTCAGCATATAGGGTTAATCCGGAACTCCACGGCAGGAATCGTGCACTCCTCCGAGTCCTTCACTCCTCCAGAACGCTGCAGACAAAATCTTCCAGGGCTTTATGACCAGAGAAGCCGTTCAGAGCGCATAGTGAGGCATGTTAAAAATAAGGAAAGAAGGCTTCATGGTGCAGAAACTTCGTAAAAAAGATTACCCTTTATTTCAATAATGGGTTACGGACATCCAGGCATATAAATGGAGCGGTTTGTAAAAAAGAAACATGCGAATCCAAACAAGCGATCAGCTTGGTTGCTTAAAAAGTGGGAGGCACATATACAAACTGTTGTAATTCCTACACCGTTCACCTGATTTGGATGTAAATACCCTCAAATTAAAGCTGAAAGTCTGCAGTTAAAGTACATCTTGTTCGTTTAATTTCAAATCCATTGTGGTGGTGTATAGAGCCAAAAAGATTAGAATTGTGTCGATGTCCCAATATTTATGGACCTGACTGTATGTGGTGGCTGCATTGGTTTTCATTTTTTTTTTTTACTTTTTGTTCCCCCTTATTTCGCCTGGTGATCCTGCCAGTAACACGCTTTCTGTCTTGGGGTATCTGCATTGTGGATGGAGGAGTAAAGCAGACACCTTTTTGTCAGTCTGGGAAGAGGGCATTGTTAAAGCAGAAGTAAATTCCAGTGCATAAATCATTTGCAACTATAAGGCCACCAATTTATACTTTTTAAAACACAAATTTATCCACCTACCATGCCCATTGCTTCTTTTCCAGTGTAGTTTAGTTTCTATGTATCCCAGCTGAAGCCTGTGCCATTTTAGCTCCTATCTGCTTCCTGCCCTCAGCATACTTTGCCCTTCCTCTGTGTCTCGCGCACGTGCAGCGGACCTGCTCGCTCCGTTGATGCTGAACGCCGATGTTGCACCCCCTGCAGTGGCGTAGCGTGGGTTGTCAGCACCCGGGGCAAGGCAAGTAATTTGCGCCCCCCCTAACCTGCAGACTTAGACACTCCCAGAGTCCCTTCCAACAATACAATAGTACTGACCAACCTGATTACTTTACCGACCATTACACATTACACTGACCACTATACTATCCACCATACTGTCCACTACACTACACTGACCACCATACTACACTACACTGACCACCATACTACAACACTACACTACACAGACCACCATAATACACTGACCACCATACTACAACACTACACTACACGGACCGCCATAATACACTACACTGACCACCACACTATACTACACTGACCACCGTACTATACTGTCCACCATACTATACTACACTACACTGACCACCATACTATACTACACTAACCACCATACTATACTACACTACACTAGACTGACCACCATACTACACTGACCACCATAATACACTACACTGACCACTGTACTATACGGTCCACTACACTGACCACAATACTATACTACACTACACTGACCACCATACTATACTGTACACTACACTGACCACCATACTACACTACACTGATCACTGTACTATACTGTCCACTACACTACACTGACCACCATACTATACTACACTACACTGACCACCATTCTACACTGACCACCATACTACACGAACCACCATACTAAACTATACTACACTGACCACCATAATACACTACACTGTCCTGCTGCCTACAGTATACCCTCTCTCTCTCTCACTCTCTCTCTCGTTATGTGCACCATTTCTTGTGAATGGTACCACCATGTGTTGCATTTCGCTGCTTTCCTAGCAATACTGCAGGTCCCATTTTCAGTCTTAATTGGTGTGGTAGGTATATTAGGTCTGCGCGCTAAAACGCATTTGTTAAACACACCGCAGTGGACCTGACTGGTTTTCAATAGACCCTTAAGGAATAAAACCCACAATGGACTGATCTTTAAAGAACATCATGCGAGTTGTGGGATAGAGGATGTTAGCGACATTTTTAGTCATAACAGACTACACTATCTCACTCATAATACTTTATGTAGAACAGCTGCCCTTATTTATCAAATCATCAAATGTAGAAAAAAAATAACTGTTTGAGCTTTCATTTGCCAACTCTCATTTTTTTCTTTATACAGTGAATGAAAACTGATATGAATCCGTTGTAAATAACAGCAACATTAGCAACCCACTAGTGTAGTGGGTTTCTGCTACAGCGCTGGAAATTAAAAAACAGGATTAAATTGTAAAATTATAATTTCCTTTTTAAGTACTGTTTCCACATCACTGATAGAACAGTCACAACAACAACTTCACAGAAAAAGGTGGGAGCAAAACAACCACATGAAGTTTTGCTGCGGATAAACTTTAATCATAAAAGGACTGGTACCGCGGCTACACGATGGAATATAAAGGGGCTCACTCACGAACATGTGAACACTCTCTTATCCCCCCCGGGGCCAATAACACGAGGGAGTCTCACTCACCTTCTTGTCCTGGCCTGCATCGGCCCGGCGGATAGGAGGAGGCAGCGGAGGAGGAGGCGGCGGCTCACATTTTAAGCTTGTCTCCCCTGCATTCTGGCCGCCATCATGGCACCATGTGATTGGGCATATGGTGGTCATGTCAGGAGGCGGGACTTCAGGAGCAACCGCGATCACGGACAGGCCAGCCCTACGCCTCACATGACCCCCATATGCCCAATCACAGGGCGTTGGACACTAAACATGGCGCCGGAGCGCTGGGTAACGTGGGCAATCCGCGCTATCTCCCTATGTATAAAAGTGCAATAGTGCAAACACACAAAGCCAAAAAAGAAAAATATTAGTCCTCAAACCGGACTAAATATATAAATATTGAAAAATAAAATAAATAATGGTGCCGCAAATAATAAATAACTGGAATACTCAGCTAGAAAGATATGTAAATGGTAAGAAATAAGTGCGCAACCCTAGGGTAGCAAACAAAGTGCAAAATAATGAGTGATATATAAACACCTGGATTGTGATCCAAATGAAAAAAAAAACACAAATACAGTGTAACAATATAGTAATAAAAGAAATCACCATGGAACAAATAATACAATGTCCATTCACTTTAGCGGCCAAACTTTAACGAGCAAACATAGGCAACAAAGTGTCCATTTAAAGCAGCTACTGATGTATGACCGAGAGCGCTGGGGACACGGAACCTAAAATTAGGAGGAGGCAGCCAGTAGTCACACACACTGGCATGAAAATTCACCCCCCTAAATATTACGCCCGGGGCCACGGCACCCCCTACGCTATGCCACTGACCCCCTGTGACATAGCAAGTCACATGGGGTGTGTCAGGAAAATCTCAATGGGTCCGTAATCTTGCGAGATTACCCGCTGATGATGCAGGCATGGCACAAGAGGAATAGACTGACAGCCCACGAAGCATGGCGTAAATGGAGGTAAAAATGTGAATGCGTCGGTGACGTCATTGAAGTAAACATCAGCGATTTCTTCTAAAGGGCGCACATTGGAGCAATATGAAAGATATTTACATGTAGGTTACTCTAGGCTGCTTTACATGAAAACTATTGAATTCGAGTTCACTTCCACTTCAAGCTTGGTGTTCACTAGTAGATTTTCAAATGAAAATTCTCATTTGATGGCTTCATGATTGTTGTTTAAAATTCTGTTTGCTTTTAACATTTGATTTTAAAATAAATGTACTTTCCTGAACCAAAACTACATACACTGTTCGAAAAATGTTAGTTAGGGAAACATTTTCCATTCTGTTCCTTAAAATTTTCTCATCAGTTTGGCTGAAAACAAATTTTGATTTCACTCCACTAATGATTAGAAAATAAAATGAATGTTCTTAAAACAATTATTTTCATTCAGAAATTTTCTAGTGTTTACCCAGCTTTTGACATGCAGATTTTGGACTTGACTAACAAACTGAAGCTGAACTCCAGCTAACACTTTATAAGCAGTTACAGCAACAGTTTTTTTTTTTTCCTTTTTTGGCTTGAGGGTTTCTATAAATAAATAAAAGTTGACTGTTGGAAGAACCCCCTGTCAGTGGTAAATGGTTTGTCTAAACCCTCCAGCTGCTACTTTTGCTGGACAGCTTGGTCTGTTATAGGAAGTTAGAGTCTAACATACTTACTGGCTGGATCTTCAGGTGAAAATAAAGGAGAAAAGCCTAAAAAAAAGAAAACAATTGCTGCCACCACATCTAAGAATTAGTGAGCTGCAATTTAATACATTTTGGTTTTGGAGTTTAATATCAATTTAGGTATATAAAAATGAAATGCCAGTTTCAGATAAATTATCCTGTTTTATGTTGATAAGTAAACATACATTTTGGATTTCGTCCCACTTTTTGTACCGGTAACAATAGTCATCACGAAAAATAGAGAGGGTGACTCTCTCTAGAACAGTGTTGATCAACATACTTGATATAAGGGGACCCCAAGAACAGCTACTTACCTGGGGCTGCACATAATGTTTAGTGTATACAGTATAATGCTTCAGGGGGCAAAACACAGTAGTTGGCTAGAGACTGTCAGAGACAGGGACACAATACAACAGACTGCTAGAGATCACCGTCATTACAGACCCTTTACAAATTATTGGCCTAAAAGCCCCTTAAAATTTGCCACATGACATATCCATTTATCAAGATACCTTACAAAAGGTCAGCGGGAAAAAAAAAATACACAAAACGAGAAAAGAGAATGAAGAGCAAAAAAGGGTAAGAAAGTGTAATTAAAATAAAACAAAAAACATTAAAAAAACAGGTTAAATATATTCTCATTCACTGTCCCTTATTAAGCACCTAGGCAAACAATACAGTCACTACAGGCTACTGGGCCCATGGGTCTCACAGTAAGTAACAAGGGGGATACATGTTTCCTTTAGACCACAGGCTATACACCAGGGCCCTAGTGGGACACAGACATTAATAAAAACCTGACAGGGGTTCTAACCTTAAATGAAAATGCTTTGCCCCAAGCTGACCTTTAAATTAGGCATAAAAGTATATGTGTCTTAAAGTTGTTATAAAGGCTGAAGGTGTTTTACTTTCATTGCATTCTATGATGAAGGTAAAAAACCTTCAGTGTGCAGCTTCCCAGTCAGCCCCCCCCCTAATACTTACCCGATCCCCGTCTCGATCCAGCGAGCCTTGGCTCGCTGGGGACTCTCCCTCCTCATGGGCTGAGATGCAGCAGCATGAGCCATTGACTCCCGCTGCTGTCAATCACAGCCAGTGAGGAGGGAGCAGGGGCTGGGGTGGGGTTGAGCCACGCTCTATTTGTTTTATGGACGTTTAAAAAAAAAAAAAACAATTGCCTAAACAAACACTTAATTTTGTGTTTTCGGTTATGTTTACATCTTTCAGGGCTTGGAGGAACAAAATACATATCTTTTGAGGAGCGTCAGTGGCACAGCGATTGTTTTAACTGTAAGAAGTGCGCCATCTCCTTGGTGGGCCGTGGCTTTCTTACAGAAAGAGATGAAATTCTGTGTCCTGAATGTGGAAAAGATATATAATAATCATATGATGGATCAAAAGCAGCAAGTTAACATACACGCGTTTTTCCTAAGACATATATTTGATGTCCTTTTTTCATAATAAAAAAAAAAGTTATGACACTTTTTAGTCTTTAAATATCTATAATGATCTGAATAGATTGTATATAGTAGTTGATTTTCATGAATATCCTTCAAGATTACTGAATGTAACACAATCTAGATTTATATTTTATAGCAATTATATTTTCTTATAATATACATGCATGGTACATGGCTTATGTAAAATGCCTTATGCTTTTCTTTGTCCTTTGTTACAATTACTGTATTTTTTGGCGTATAACACGCACAGGCGTAAAAAACGCACCCTAACTTTAAGAGGGAAGTTTCAGGAAAAAAAACTTTCCACAGCCCCCTGCGTATAATACGCAGGCACAGTTTACCCTCTATTTTCAGGGTAAAAAAGTGAGTGTTATACGCCAATAAATACTGTTACCTTCTCAAGGGAAAAGTATATACTGTAAGTCAGCTCTTGGAACTAACTTGTGTATGGCGTCTTCTGTGCAACCAACTGATTTGGAAGTGTACCAGAATTAAGATAATTCTACCCAAATGAGTTCTTCTTTGATAAAAAATAAATAAATTAGTTGCAGCTAAATTAGCATATATAATTTTATTTTATGTAGTAGGAGGGTTCTTGACCTACTGTGAGTCAAGAAACAGTGACATTAGTATCACAGTTATTTGAATGTTATACAAAGACACACTATTGTACATCACATCAGTGAGTCATTGTGGAGGTTCTTTTAGACAAGATACACTATATTGTCAAAAGTATTGGGACACCTGCCTTTACACGCACATGAACTTTAATGGCATCCCAGTCTTAGTCCGTAGGGTTCAATAGTGCGTTGGCCCATTCTTTGTAGCTATAACAGCTTCAACTCTTCCTGGAAAGGCTGTCCACAAGGTTAAGGAGTGTATGGGAATGTTTGACCATTTTTCCAAAAGCACTTTTGTGATGGGGACAAGAAGGCCTGGCTTGAAGTCTCCGCTCTAATTCATCCCAAAGGTGTTCTATTGGGTTGGAGGTCAAGACTCTGTGCAGGCCAGTCATGTTCCTCCACCCCAAACTCGCTCATCAATGTCTTTATGGGCCTTTGCTTTGTGCATTGGTGTGCAGTCATGTTGGAACAGGAAGGAGTCTTCCCCAAACTGTTCCCACAAAGTTGTGAGCATGAAATTGTCCAAAATGTCTGGTTATACTGACGCCCTAAGAGTTCACTTCACTGGAACAAAGCGGCCAAGCACAGCCACTGAAAAAAAAAAACCCTCTCACCAAATAACTTGGACCAGTGCACAAAGCAAGATCCACAAAGACATGGATGAGTGAGTTTGGAGTGGAGGAACTTGACTAGCCTGCACCACAACCTGATAGAACACCTTTGGGATGAATTAGAGTGGAGACTGCGAGCCAGGCCTTCTCGTCCACATCAGTGCCTGACCTCACAAATACGCTTCTGGAAGAATGGTCATACACTCCCATAGACACACTCCTAAACCTTGTGGACAGCCTTCCCAGAAGAGTTGAAGCTGTTATGCTGCAAAGGGTGGGCCAACTCAATACTGAACCCTACAGAATAAGACTTGGATGTCATTAAAGTTCATGTGCGTGTGTAAAGGCAGGTGTCCCAATACTATTAACAATATAGTGTATCTGACCCCCCCCCCCAATCACTGTACTACTTGACCTCAAAGCAATTTATGATGAACAGCTGTAGCTATACCCTTGATTCATATGAACTGTGAGGCTAGATCCACACCATGTGCGATGCATTCAGTGTAATAATTGCATGTGAGGTGATGTGCATTGACATGAAATTTGTATTGCGTTGTGTTGTTGTACATTATTTTTTAGTTTCACAGCTGGAACCAAAATACTTACCTTTTTCTTTCAATGTGTATTTTCTTCAATGGCAGGCGGTCCGCTTTAAGATAAAAGTGTTCTCCGCGGCAGCTTCGCCACGAGATCACATTTATCGGCGGCGGGAGAGGTGACCCCCCATCCCATTTTTTTTCTATTACAAGTCTTGTAATAAGGGATGTTTACATTCCTTGTAATAGGAATAAAAGTGATCGAATTTTTTTTTTTAAAGAACAGTGTAAAAATAAAAAAATATAAATAAAATAAATACAATTAAAAAAAAAAAAAAACCCCGTCCCTCCGAGCGAACGCATACATAAGTCATGCCCACATGTTAAAACGGTGTTCAAACCACACATGTAAAATAT
Source organism: Rana muscosa (assembly GCA_029206835.1). Classification (NCBI taxonomy): domain Eukaryota; kingdom Metazoa; phylum Chordata; class Amphibia; order Anura; family Ranidae; genus Rana; species Rana muscosa. The sequence goes on along the minus strand of CM055117.1, from coordinate 686,025,102 downwards.
TGCCACGATTGTTAGAGTGAGAGTAATAATTCTAGCACAGAACCTCAACCTCCTCTGTAACTCAAAACTGGTAACTTCTAGAAATTTTTAAACGTCGCCTATGGAGATTTTTAGGTGCCAAAGTTAGTCGCCATTCCACAAGCGTGCACAATTTTGAAGTATGACATGTTGGGTATCAATTTACTCAGCGTAACATCATCTTTCACAATATTTGGGCTAACTTTACTGTATTCTTATTTTTTAACTAAAAAAAGTGTATTTTTTCCCCAAAAAATGTTTGTAAGACCGCTGCGCAACTACGGTGTGACAAAGTATTGCAACGACCATCATTTTATTCTCTAGGGTGTATGAAAAAAAAAATAATATAATGTTTGGGGGTTCTAATTAATTTTCTAGCAAAAAAAAATATTTTAACTCAAAATAGGCCTGGTCCTTAAGTGGTTAAAAAACAGAGATGTGATAAAAATATATATATATATATATATATATATATATATATATATATATATATATATACTGTATTTATTGGCGTATAACACTCACTTTTTTACCCTGAAAATAGAGGGTAAATTGTGCCTGCGTGTTATACGCAGGGAGCTGTGGAAAGTTTTTTCCTGAAACTTCCCTCTTAAAGTTAGGGTGCGTGTTATACGCCTGTGCGTGTTATACGCCGATAAATACGGTATATATTTTTTTATATTGCATACTAATTCGTATCCAACTAAATCAAAAACTTCAACAAGTTACTGAAATCATTTGGAAGAAGTGTAGAACTTAGTGCGGATGTGTGAAATGTCTAATGATGTTAGGTATGGTGCAACATTTTTCACGTAAAAAAAAATATATATTTTTTTGCACTTATGACAAGTGACATGTATGTAGTATTGTAGTAAAGAGTTTATCTATGTACGTAGTATTGTAGTAAAGAGTTTATCTAAACTTACTGAATAAAAAGAACCTTATGCCCCGTACACATGATCAGAATATCGTACGACAGATCGTACGACTTTTTTCGCTTAATAGTCGCAAGTAAAATTAAATAGGTTACTAATATCACAAAAATTCTCGTACGACAGAAAAAAAAAAATCGGAAGTGATGTCATGTGTTGTAATGTATTTGTATTGTATTGTATTTTCGGACGACAACTGTACTGACTATACGAAAATCGTACGATCTGGTATGGTACGAGGAAAATTTTCGTGCATGTCCGATAAAATAATATCGGATGAACTGTCATGATCGGCTCTCGAAAGCTCTGTACTAACGATCCGATTATCGTACGATTCTTCCTCGGACGACATTTTTCATACGATATTCGGATCGTGTGTACGGGCCATAAGTCTAATGTACCATAGTACTAGATTTTACATTAAAGATGTTTTATTGCATGATAATAGCTGGCATGAATTGCAACATGGTAAAATAACACACCATCAGTATTATATATTTTGGAATTACATTGCACTACATTTATTTCTGTAAAAATAAAAAAAATAAAACAATTTTTTAAAAAGTTGTACTTATTGGAATATTTTCACCTTTTACAGCCATATGTGGAATATAAACTCAGTTTTCATTGTGTTATAAAGGTAAAGATTTGTTCATGGTGATGAGTATGAGGCAGACACCAGACAGAACACAGTTTTGTTCGGAGAAGATCCTCCTTCATTTTATGAAGACTAAAACCATTATGCCACCAACCAAGTATAGATTAGAACGGTAAAAATCCAAAACACAAATTTTGTTACTGGATGTGGGAACTTGTATGCTTTATATACGAACATTCAACAGTTAACCTGGTTGGTTCTGCAGAGATTTTAAATAATCTACAGTGTGTAGCACACAGACCCTTTTTCTCCTGCTTACCTCCACTTGCAGAGTAGGACACACCATGCCACATGCCCGTAGCCTCCTGGTATAAGAGGTTGAGCGGTGTTCATACTATTTTTGGGTCCTGCAGCGAGTTACCTCCCTCCATTGGTTCTCGTCCCTAGAATGTAGGGAAAAGTCTATTCTCTTTCTCTTAAAAGAAGGCCAATGTCCAGACTGTTTAAACTCATAGGCCTCGTACACACGACCGAGTTTCTCGGCAAGAACCAGCAGGAAACTTGCTGGCAGAGATGTCTTGCCGAGAAATTCGTTTGTGTGTATGGTTTCTCGTCAAGAAAACCGACAAGTAATCTCGACGAGAAAATAGAGATCCTGCTCTCTATTTTCTCGTTGAGATTCTCGTCGGCATGTTTCTCGACGAGAAAAGTGAGTGTGTGTACACTTACCTGTCCTCCGGGAAGCCCGCGCATGTTCGAAATGAATTTGACGCATGCGCGGTAGCTTCCTAGGCATAGGTAGGGTATACCAAGATGGCGGCGACGGCATCGAATGTGACGAGCGCATGCTCGTCTGAGTCGATGACGTCACCGCGTACGCTCCATTCAAAGAACCGCGGGTTCTTTGAATCGAGCGTGTGTACACTCGGCCGGGACAAGTTTCTTGTCCAAGAATCTCGTCGAAAAAAACTACATGTTTTTTTCGACGAGAATCTCGGCCGTGTGTACGAGGCTTAAGTCGAGTTTATTTTTCTTGCTTGTAACTTAGTGGGAAAAAGTTGAAGATAGAGATAGAGTTGGGTAGGGAAGTAGGTTCAGGCACGCGGCACCCATTTACCATATTCTCCACTCAAGCCTGAGTGGGTATTGCTCACCCGGATAGATCCCTCTCACAGTTCTAGCAGCCGGAGTGAAGCATGAACAGTTACTTTAGATTTCGTTCCCTTCAAAGACAAGTTCAAGAGATCCTCTGCCACAGAATCCTTTAGTTCCTGAATCTAGAACTCTCTAGCGCCTGCAACTTTTAGAAACCATAAGTGCCAAGGAGCACATCACAGACGCTACTGTGCAACTCACGGAATCCTTCCCTCTGATAGGCAACCAGGCCTCTCCTGAGACAGTGACTTCCTTCACCGATCCTCCGGACAGGTCCTCCCCTGGTTTTCCTCTCTTTCAGAGTGGGCCACCCTCCCTCGGGTACCCTGGGACTCCGATGGTTTGGTTGTAGACCCAGTTGAAGGTACTGGGCCTACCTGGAACACTATAGCCTCGGGCCGAAGGTGCCCGAGACTTCTCGACCAATTCACGCACCCCTGGCCAGCAGGGCCAAAGGGCGCGACTCTTGCCACCAGTGGTCCCCCTTGGAATCCCCCCGTCAATCTCCCCGCCTAATGGAGTCTTCCCCTTATGTACCCTCTCCCGGCATGCACAGTAGGTAGACCACGCCCACTGAATGGCTGCCGAGAGAGGACACCCAATCACGCTACAATGCCACCTGTGGTTCAACCTAAGACCTGGGCAACAGCGCCACCTGCAGGTCAAGGGGAACTATACACCCAGGCAACACCACAGCAGAGCAGAGACCAATCTAGAGAATCAGAAAACCTGAGCCAAACTATTGCCCAGGCTGCACTTAAATTTAAGGCACAGCGACCCCAATTTTGGGGGTCCGCTACAAGTGAGTCTTGTGACTCCTCTATAGAGCCTTTGCACTCCCCCTTCCTCCAATGCTTTTCTGCCAAACAAAAAAATTTAATCAAACAAATGTTAGCCTAGGTTGACACATATGCGGGTCTGGGGTCTCATGCAATTAGCACTACCCGCAGGCCGTAGCACCATGGCGGTTCCGCACGTTCGTGTTTTAGGTTTCGCCCATCCAACAGGTGCAGTGTCCGTGAACTCTGGGAGACTAGTTCCCCATCAGGTCTGCCTTGCCTGCGATTGACAGCTATAGGACTGAGAAGTGGTTATGGAGTCTGCCCACTGCCACCTGCTGTCAATCACAGGTAAGGAGGCTCCATCAATGCTGAAAACTATATCCAGGTTTTAGAGCAGCATATGCTCCCACCCAGGCAACAACTTTTTCATGGAAAGCCTTGCAAAAATTTAGCAAGACAGTGCTAACCCGCATACTGCATCTATGATAACAGTAGAAGAGTCCAGGCTCTTAACTGTCCTGCCTGGAGTCCAGAACTTTCACCAATTGAAAATAATTGGCCCATCTTGAAAAAAAAAGTGTGAGCAGTTAGAACAGTATATCAGGCAAGAATGGGACATTCCTCTCCCAAAACTCCAGCAACTGGTCCCCTCTGTCCCCAGACATTTACAGAGTGTTATTAAAAGAACAGTGGACGCTACACCGTGGCAAACATTGTTTCTGCTCCTAATTTCAAAATTACCTTTTTTTCCCCCCCTAAAATAGTATGTTTTCTCAGTTCAAACATTCAATGTATTTTCTATTGTGAATAAAAAATATGGGTTTATGAGATTTGCAAATCATTGCATTCTGTGATTTTACACAGCAACCCACCTTTTTTGGAATTGGGGTTGTAATAAAGAAAGGGGTCTGTACCAGAGACCCATATGAAATAACAGATGCAGGTTTTGGGCTTGTTGCCTCACCTTTCCACCATCATTTTAAGTCCCCACCCTTTGCTGCCTCCTTTATCTATACTCACTTGCAGCAAAGAATGACTGGTGAGGAGCCAGCCACGTAATCCATAGTAGGGTTGTACAGGGAAATGGTTCTGGGCTGGCTCTGGGACTCTTTCCAATGCATCTTTGGATCATGTGATATGTGCTCCAGATCAGTGTTTAACCTTTTTTTCAGTCAATGCACCCTTAAAAACAAACAATCTCAAGGCACCCTTTAAAATTATGGACAGTCAAGGTACCCCATTCTAAAATTGAAAAAACGATTCTTATAGTTTTACATAATGCAGCAACATCCACATGTAGGACACCCAATATTAGAGGTGATTTATTCTTCCAAAGCAAATACACTTTTGCACACTGGTACTGACTAGTATTCCAATGTTTCTCTTCTCCCTCAATTTCTCTCCATTACTTAGCTAATGTGACCTCAGTGCAGATGGAGAGAGGCAGAATAGCTGAAAGCTAAGGTTTCGTCTCCTCTCCCTCCTGCTGGCGTTCAACTGCTGCAGGGAGAGGCATATAGAGCTTTGTTCCTTTAATAGCCCCCGTCCCGCTGCACTGATCCCCCCTCCCTGTCCTACCTACATTGGATTCCCTCCTGTGTTTGCCCAGCCCCCTGCAGCTCTGCTAGCTTCCCTGTCTCACCAGCGGCTGTGGGTACACAGGAGCATGTCAGGATGGAGAGCGGTGGAAAGGGCTAGTAAATATGTCATTTACCAGCCCCTTCCTTTAGTGAATGAATGGACACAGCGTGCGATCAGTTATTATCACTCCTGTGTCCATTGATAACTGAGCATGGTAAACTGTTTACCATGCTTCAGCTTATGAATGACTAGAAGCATCTGTCGCCTGTTCATTCACCTGTAGTGCAGCTGAGCCTACAGAGAAAGAAATTGAAGGATGTGTCCTCAATTCCTTTCTCTGTCTCAAAGGTGAGATATCAGGGGTTTGTTTAGACCCCTAATATTTCAGCAAACCCCCCACCCCCAACAGCATTGTAAAAACAAAAAGTAATAAATATTTTACAGTATTGTAAAAAATTATTTAAACATTTAAGAGCTCACTCACACAGGTTTTCTGGCCCATGTAGTTTAAATGAGCGGTTTGTTGGAGCCACCTGTCACTCTGAGGATGCAGCAGCTGTATGAACACAGCCGCAAGTCCTAATTTGTCAGATGTGCAGGTGCGAATGAGTGGCCCTGAATGCATACTGTCTGTGTTTGGGGCCATACACCTGAATCCACACACCTGTCAGATAACAACCTGTGGCTGTGTTTGTACAGCTTCTGCATTCCTATAGCATAACATAGCCTACCTGCACACAGCAATAGGCCACAGCACCTACAGTATGTGAATGAGCATGAGGAGGACATGGGATGGGGGAGAGAGGACTGGGAGAGGAGGAGGGCATGGGATGGAGAAGGAGGTTAACATGGGATGGAGGAGGTGGGACAGGTGGAGGACGACGTGAGGTGGAGGAGATGGGATTGGAGGAGGAGGGGATGGGACAAGAGGACGAGGAGGAGGACATGGGATGGGGGAGATGAGACTGTAAGAGGAGGACATGGGATGAAGACGGAGGTTAACATGGGATGGAGGAGGTGGGACTGGTGGAGGACGACGTGGGGTGGAGGAGATGGGATTTGAGGAGGAGGAGGAGGAGGGGATGGGACTAGAGGAGGAGGAGATGGGATGGAGGATATATTAAGCTGTAAGAGTGTGAAAATAAAAGTGGGGGCACTGAAGGGCTCGTGGGATGGCCAGTGGGCAGGCCCTGGGGACCGTTGGTGGTCAGGCCCAGGGGGCCCAAGCCTAAAGCTTGGGCCCCCTGGGCATGTAAAGCATGTAATGGCCCGTACACACGATCCGAATATTGTACGACAGATCGTACAACTTTTTTCGCTTAATAGTTGCAAGTAAAATTTGAATAGGTTACTAAAGTCACGAAAATTCTCGTACGACGAAAAATCGGAAGTGATGTCTTGTGTTCGAATGTATTTGCATTGTATTTTCGGACGACAACTATACTGACTAAACGAAAATCGTACATTCTGGTATCGTACGAGGAACATTTTTGTGCTTGTCCGATCAAATAATATGTAAAAGTGAAAAAACTGCGCTAAGGCCCAAAATAACTCTAGCCGCCAGCACTCAAACAAAGTGATAAAACAGGTACAAACAAATAGTGCAGCGCTAAAAATATAATTAGAGTTGCTGCTGGAGGCAGCAACAAACAACATGAATGACTTATAAAATAATCTGGAACCCACTGTGTGCTGGTGAGTAAACAAATATATAAATATAGTCCATGAAAAATCAACTCCGATGGGCAGCCATGACAATGAAACTGTCCTTCATGGAAGTCAAGATGTTGTTGCCCTTGTGGGCTGCACACAACTGGAGTGAAATAAGTGCAAAAAGAATAACAATAACCATGAAAAAGTCCAAACAATATGTGCCAAATAAGATGGGTGTCTTCTCATGGATATCGCTACCACAACAAGGACTAGCAGAGGAACCCCAATGTTGATGGTGGAGCTCACAACACAAGGTACAAATGATGTAGTTGGGTACTCTTACCGCAGATGGTGGACCCACCTGTCATACGACAGTGGGTCAGGAAGGCTTGATGGTCTCCGTGACCAGGACCAATGAAGCTGGATGCCATGGATACCTCAGGCCGTCTTGGACAGGGTGGTTCAATATACGAATCACACAATGGAATTCCTCCAATCATACAAACTCCAAAACAGGTCCAAGGAAGATGAAAGGATAAAAGAAAGAAGAAGAACACTCCAAATGGTGCAGGTCAATAAAACCAGGTGGGGATTTATTGAATACAATTTGTCTTACAGAAATTAGACAAATATGAAAGTGATCACAAAGAAGAGGTAATAAAAGCAATGTGGGGTGCAACGTTAGCAAGCCCTACGCGTTTCGACTGCAAAGTCTTCAACAGGAGCATAGTGGCATAATGCCCCTGTTGAAGACTTTGCAGTCAAAACGCGTAGGGCTTGCTAACGTCGCACCCCACATTGCTTTTATTACCCCTTCTTTGTGATCACTTTTATATTTGTCTAATTTCTGTAAGACAAATTTTATTTAATAAATCCCCACCTGGTTTTAATTGACCTGCACAATTTGGAGTGTTCTTCTTTCTTTTATCCTTTCATCTTCCTTGGACCTGTTTTGGAGTTTGTATGATTGGAGGAATTCCATTGTGTGATTCGTATATTGAACCACCCTGTCCGAGACGGCCTGAGGTATCCACGGCATCCAGCTTCATTGGTCCTGGTCACGGAGACCATCAAGCCTTACTGACCCACTGTCGTATGACAGGTGGGTCCACCATCTGCGGTAAGAGTACCCAACTACATCATTTGTACCTTGTGTTGTGAGCTCCACCATCAACATTGGGGTTCCTCTGCTAGTCATTGTTGTGGTAGCGATATCCATGAGAAGACACCCATCTTATTTGGCACATATTGTTTGGACTTTTTCATGGTTATTATTATTTTTGCACTTATTTCACTCCAGTTGTGTGCAGCCCACAAGGGCAACAACGTCATGACTTCCATGGAGGACAGTTTCATTGTCATGGCTGCCCATCGGAGTTGATTTTTCATGGACTATATTTATATATTTGTTTACTCACCAACACACAGTGGGTTCCAGATTATTTTATAAGTCATTCATGTGGTTTGTTGCTGCCTCCAGCAGCAACTCTAATTATATTTTTAGCGCTGCACTATTTGTTTGTACCGATCAAATAATATGAACTGTCGTGATTGGCTCTCGAAAGTAGTGTACACATGATCCGAAAACCGTCCGATTCTTCCTTTGGATGACAGTTTTTGTTCGATATTCAGATCGTGTGTAAGGGCCATAAGGGGTTCCACAATTTTTGATGGCTGCCCTGGTGTCAGTATCAAACTATAACTGATTGAGACTTAGTCTAGCTGTATTAAAAAAACATTATGATATTGCTCTATATGGCAAAGTTGTGTACTGTGACAATACAAGGTGCAAAAAGAAATAGCACCCTGCTTAAACAGTAGATGCAGGAATTTTATGGGTGCTTTAAATTAAAAGGCAACGTGGTCTTCTTGGGGTGTCCTTATACTGTCTTCTAATACTTCCAGCATTTCCAGTGTAGTATCATTTGCGGTGATTGCGCCTCCAATGACAGCCATAGGAGCTAAAACAGATTTTGACTCTTGTTGTCTGAATCCGAGACCAATGCATCACTCTTCTATGGAGAAGACGAAGGATCAAAATACTGTCCGTGTGCTGCTCTCAGAAACGGATAAACCATTTGCCATTTCCCCCTGACCCCCACTCCCAAGCAAGTATTTTATGAGTTTACAGCAGTCAACTTTTATTTTTATGGTTTAAAGTTCAACTTCAGGTTTTTAGTAACCGCAACCTCCCATCCCTCATAACTCATGCCATGTACACACGACCGTTTTTAATGACGAGAAAAATGTAATTTTTTAAAATGGTCATTAAAAATGATCGTGTGTGGGCTTCAGAGCATTTTTCACGAAGTGAAAAACAGCCATGAAAAAATTGGAACATATTCTATTTTTTCTGCCTGTCTCATAACTATTTTTGGTACGATCAACAATTTTTCTCTCAACGGAAGGGTGTTGCCATGGGGGCTAAATTCGCCCCCAGCCTGGCAAACCTATTCATGGGGGAATGGGAAGATAAGTCTGTCTTCTCATCCCAAAGGGATCAGTTGCTTTTCTATAGAAGATATATTGATGATCTACTGTTCATATGGGAAGGTACTGAAGAGTCCCTACATGGCTTTATGAAAGAGCTGAATACTAATAATAATAATATTGTGCTGGATTACGAGTTCAGCCAAAAACAAATCCACTTCCTTGACGTTAATATTATAAGACAAGATGATAGACTGATTACATCTGTATATTTTAAACCTACAGATAGGAACAGTTATCTTCCAATTTTTAGTGGTCATCACCCTCACTGGCTTAAAAACATTCCTAAAGGCCAAATAATGAGGGTGAGGAGGAACTGTACAACAGACGCAGATTTTCAGGTCCAGTCTAAGATACTTAAATCTAGATTCCTCCAAAAAGGATACACCGAGGATAACCTGAATCAGATTATTACTGAAGTAGCGAACACTCCTAGGGAGGTGTGTCTGACGGATATAGTGTCTGTAAAAAATTCTAAGCATGAATGGGGCTTTATCTCCAATTTCCATGATCAGTACAGAGAGATTGAACAGATCTTTAAACGACACTGGAATGTACTGTGTATGGATAAATCCCTAATTTCCATTTTACCACCAAATCCTCCTTTCATATACAGAAAAGCTCCCAATTTTGGCGACAAGGTGGTGAAAAAAGTACTTGACCCACCCAAGAGACCAACCATGTTTTGGAACTTCGCCGGTTTTTATGCATGCAGGAAATGCAAAACCTGTGCCAAAGTTTCCACCCCTATGCGAGGTATTACCGAATTCACTTCTAGTGGTAATAATAGGATTTTTATAACAGCTTACCTGTAAAATCCTTTTCTTGGAGTACACCACGGGACACAGAGCTAGTCATTACATAATGGGTTAAGGGTCACCAGCGGTGATTGGACACTGGCACAACCAATGGAAGACAGTTCCCCTCCATATAACCCCTCCCATCAGGGAAGTACCTCAGTTTTGTAGCAAAGCAGTAAGGTTCCCATAAGAAGGGTGGGACCTCTGTGTCCCGTGGTGTACTCCAAGAAAAGGATTTTACAGGTAAGCTGTTATAAAAATCCTATTTTCTTTATCGTACACCACGGGACACAGAGCTAGTCATTACATAATGGGACGTCCCAGAGCAATGCTCATATGAAGGGGGGGAGACACAGATCAAACCGACCGCTTGCGGACCAGAAGCCCTATACTGCTGCCTGCAGCACACTTCGCCCGAAGGCGGAATCCTCATGTCCTTTCACATCTGTTTGATAGAATTTGGAAAATGTATGGACTGAGGACCAAGTTGCAGCCTTACAGATCTGAGCCATCGAAGCCTGGTGGTGCACTGCCCATGAAGCACTTATCGCCCTGGTAGAGTGCGCCTTAACAGGAAAAGGAGGAGTCCTGTTCTTTAAACCATAAGCTTGAACAATTACTTGTCTAATCCACCTGGAAATGGTGGATTTTGATACCGCTTGGCCCTTCTTGGGACCATCTGGTAAAATAAACAAAACATCTGTTTTACGTATCTGAGCGGTTGCTTGCAGATACACCCTTACCGCTCTTACTAGATCTAGAGAGTGTAATAATTTTTCCCCCGCCGTCCGCGGGTTTGGAAAAAAGGAAGGCAGAACAATGTCTTGATTCAAGTGAAAAGCCGACACCACCTTAGGCAGAAAAGCCGGATGGGGTCGTAGTACGATCTTGTCCTTGTGACAAATTAGATAAGGCTCTTTACAAGAAAGAGCTGCTAGCTCTGATACTCTCCTAGCAGAAGCTATAGCAATCAGAAAGGCCAATTTCCTACTTAATATAATTAAAGGAATATGGCGAATAGGTTCAAAAGGTTGCTTTTGCAACACTGACAATACCAAATTCAAATCCCATGGACACAAGGGAGACCTGACTGGAGGATTTATCCTCAGTACCCCCTGAATGAATGTCCGAACTAGGGAGTGAGATGCCAATGGTCTCTGAAAGAAGACTGATAGAGCCGATATTTGCCCTTTGATGGTGCTAAGGGCTCATTTCATATCCACTCCTAACTGGCAAAAAGCAAGAATCCTACTTATTTCATATTTCAGAGGATTCCAACTTCTGGATTCACACCAGGAAACGTATGCTTTCCAGACTCTATGATAGATGAGTCTGGAGGCTGGCTTTCTAGCATTAATGAGCGTAGAAAGAACCAGGCCAGAGACCCCTCTCTTTTTCAAAATGTGGGTCTCAGCAGCCAGGCCGTCAAATTTAGCCTTTGTAAGGAAGGGTGGAATACTGGACCCTGTGACAACAGGTCGTGTCGAAGTGGAAGCTTCCAGGGCCTTCCTATCGCCATTTTTACGATCTCTGCATACCAAGGCCTCCTGGGCCAGTTTGGGGCCACTAGGATTACTGGTATTCCCTCCTCCTTGATCCTGCAAAGCAGTCTTTGTAGAAGAGGGATCGGAGGGAATGCATAGATCAGTGAGAACTGATTCCATGGAGTTATTAGAGCGTCTGTCCCGTAGGCTAGAGGATCTCTCGTTCTGGACACAAAGTTGTCCAATTTCTTGTTGAACCTGGAAGCTAGCAGGTCTACATCTGGGTTTCCCCATCTCAGACATATGGCCTGAAAGATCTCTGGGTGAAGAGACCACTCTCCTGGTAGCAGCTGCTGACGACTCAGGTAGTCTGCTTGCCAGTTTTCTATCCCTGGAATGAAGATTGCAGAGATGCAAGGTACATGCTCTTCTGCCCATGCCAAGATCCGGTTCACCTCTCTTTGGGCTGCCCGACTGTGGGTGCCTCCTTGGTGATTGATGTAAGCTACTGCCGTAGCATTGTCGGATTGAACCCGAACTGGGTAGCCCTGTAACCTGTATGTCCAGGTTTTGAGGGCTAGATATACCGCCCGGATCTCTAGCACATTGATGGGCAGGATCCCCTGAGTCTTGGCCCAGGTTCCCTGGGTAGAAGCCTCCTCGAATACTGCACCCCAGCCCGATAGGCTGGCATCCGTAGATACCACCTTCCAGGCCACTGGGAGGAAGGACTTTCCCTTCCGTAAATTCCTGGCTTCTAGCCACCAATTGAAGCTGTGGCGTACTTGTGAGGACAGGCGCATGGGTATATCCAGAGCTTGGCTCTTACTGTTCCAGGAGGCTAAAATATTGCCTTGAAGTAGTCTCGAATGAAACTGGGCGTAAGGGACCGCCTCGAAGGAGGCTACCATCTTTCCCAATAGTCTCATGCAAAGGCGAATAGACGGCCTCTTGTTTGCTTTGACCTTGTGGATCAGGTCTTTCAGAGACTGTATCTTTGGCTCTGGCAGGTATACCCTGTTTTGGGCTGTATCTATGATCATGCCCAGGTACACTATCCTTCTTTGGGCCTGGAGAGAGGATTTTTGTAAGTTTATAATCCATCCTAAATGCTCCAGGTATCCTACTGTAGTGTCTACAGCGTGATCCAATCCCTCCTTTGACTGATCTATTAATAGTAGATCGTCTAGATAGGCTGTTACCGCAATGCCCCGTGTTCTTAGGTTTGCTAACAGAGGAGCTAGCACCTTTGTGAATACTCTGGGCGCGGTGGCTACACCAAATGGCAGGGCCACAAATTGAAAGTGGCGATCTTCTAACGCAAACCTTAGGAATCTTTGGTGAGCGGGGAGGATTGGTATGTGTAGATATGCGTCTTTGATATCTATGGACGCAATGAATTCTCCGCCTTTTAAAGTAGCGACCACGGATCGAATCGTTTCCATTCGAAAATGGCGAACGTTCAGAAACTGGTTTAGATTTTTTAGATCCAGGATGGGTCTGACTTCTCCGTTCGGTTTTGGAATCACAAAGAGGTTTGAGTAAAAACCTGAACCTTGCTCCTTTTGGGGTACCTCTGTAACCACACCTTGAGCTATTAAGTGATTCAAACCTTTGAAGAAGGATCCTCTTTTTTGTGGATCCTTGGAGAGTCTTGAACTTCGGAATTGAGAAGATGGGATCTCTCGAAATTCCAGTCTGTACCCTGAGGATATTGTGGATACCACCCATTTGTCCTGGGTTTCTGTCCGCCAAGTCGCTGAGAACTGACGAAGCCTTCCCCCCACTCGGCCGAGCGGGAGCGCCCCTTCAATGAGAGGTTTTGGGGGCTTGCTTATTAGCTCTTGAACCCCACGGCTTCTTGTTCTTCTGAGCCTGTTCTTTGGCTTTTTTGGGCGGCTGAAAAGGCCATCGCCACTGGCTGGAGTCAGATTTCCCGGGAGCTGGGGAGAGAGTGTGTTTAAAACAAGGTCTCTTGTTTTTCTTTCTCTCAGGTAAAAGTGTCGTTTTACCACTTGATATCTTTTGGATATATCTTTCTAAATCTTCCCCAAAAAGGCGTTCGCCATGGAACGGGAAACTTGCCAACAACTTTTTGCATGGGGCTTCCGCTGACCAATGCTTAAGCCAAAGTACTCTGCGCATCTGTACCAGCTGGAGTGTAAGGCGTGATGCCTGTATGATAGAATCTCTCATGGCATCCACTGTGAAGCATAAGGCTTTAGGCAAATTCTCCCAATTTTTAGCCTGCTCTGAAGGCAGCTCCTTCAGCCCCTGCTTTACCTGTTGGCTGACGACCTGACACATACCGACTGCTGCTACTGCAGGTTGGGTAATTGAGCCGGCCAAAAGGAAGGAGGATTTCAGTAAGGATTCCAACTTCTTCTCAGAAGGATCTTTAAACACTTGTACATTATCCACTGGACATGTCAGGTTTTTATTTACACAAGAAATAGCCGCATCTACCGTAGGCAGGCTCCATTTCTTTAAAAAATTTTCCTCCATAGGATAAAGAATGTTAAACTTTTTTGGAGGTGAAAAACGCTTATCTGGATGTTGCCAGTCTGCGTACAATAGATCCTCTAGTAACGGATGAACCGGGAAGGAGCATGCACCTTGCAGGGATCTTAATGATCCTAGGGAGGAGACAGGTGATTCTGTTACCTCCAAAGAGGGTAACCTAAATGCAGCTCGCACGGCTCCTGCATAGCATTGCACCTGTGACTTTAAAATCTGGGATACCGAAAAAGGCTCATCCGATATCCCTGATCCGTCTGACTCCTCATCCTCTGCTGATGTAGCCTCCTCCTCATCCTCCTCCTCATCCTCCTCCTCCTCCTCAGGTACTTCTGAAGGGAGGTCCAATACTGGAGGAGATCTGCTTCGCTTATTGTCCTTTTTAGAGGATTTAGCGATTAAAGTAGAAATTTTCTCCTCCAGATTATTTAGGGCAGCTGATAAAGTGTCCTCAGTGACATATGCAGGCCCAGGCTTCACTGGGGAAGCCGCCATACCTGACAGAGGTAATGGCTCATCCTGTACAGGTGCTTTTGGCAACACAGGAGAGGAAGGTACCGAGTCAGCACAGCTAGAGCCCCCTGTCTCAGGCGGCGGTGCTCTTTTATCTCTTTTTGTCCGCATTACTTCCCCTGGAAGGCTTACTGTTTAGACAAAATACAAGGTACCTAAATGCATATACTACCGTGTTCAGTTTAGCAAATACATTAAGTATGCAACTTTTAACACATAACTATGCATAACATGGATGTCTTCTAGGAAGTACCCAATCCAACCACATGGAGTCTTATGTCCCTGTATAGCTGCTGTGTTTCTCTGCCAGGAACAAGAGAACTAACGAGCTTGCTTGCTGCTGCAGTGCTTTTTACACTGACAGTCTTTTAAATTTGGCGCCGTTTCTGTGCCTGCGCGCGCCACGTGCCCGCGCACGCCTCGGCCCCCCCCTCCGATAAAGCGCGCTCCCGCGCGCGCGGCCTTTAGCGCTATGGTGGTGGCCATAGTGAGAGAGGACTCTCATCAGCCCCTGTCCCCACTTACCTGCATCTGCAGGTGTCTGTATCGGCCACCGGAAGGAGGAGCGGGGTGCTCAAGCAAGCTCAGCAGCGGAGGTGACGAGCAGTGTACTTCGCCGAAGCCGACACTGAACAGAGTGAGGTGAGTATATTCAGCTCTTTACTCCCCCCAGTGGTGGAAAAAAAGAAGACATCCACTTTTTGAAAAAGGTCCCAACCTAGTTATGGACCTTCTAATCTCACCTTATCCACGCCGCAGGTTTTTCTGCTGAAAGTTTTCAGACAGATACCAAACTTCACCCTTCACGGTGGGCTATGTGTGCCAACCTTCAGGGATATGGGTTCCTATTTAAAGGATACCTCTCCCCTGGGCCTTGTACAAGACTCTTACCAGGACTTTATAGCGAAATAGCGAAAGTGCTGGATCTTAGAGCCCAGTCCTCCGAAGAGAGACATTACAGGCGACGCCTCATGGATGAGGCCCGGATCCCATCCAGATTCAGCTCATTTGTAGGCGTCTTGGATGGATCCGAAAGCATAGCTCTTTTACCCCCAGAGGGTCTCTTTGGTAGAGCTTTCCTTTAGCACCTCCTAACGCGTCCAACACCTTTCGACACTGGCGAAAAAACTGAGGTACTTCCCTGATGGGAGGGGTTATATGGAGGGGAACTGTCTTCCATTGGTTGTGCCAGTGTCCAATCACCGCTGGTGACCCTTAACCCATTATGTAATGACTAGCTCTGTGTCCCGTGGTGTACGATAAAGAAAATGTAAATTTTCAAATCAAAGAATTTATTACCTGTAATACTACCCATGTTGTTTATGTGCTACAATGCCCATGCAACCAGATGTATGTAGGCCGTACTAAAAGGACCCTGAAGAAACGTGTGTCAGAACATATTTATAACATCGAAATAGGTTTTAAATATCATAGTGTATCTCTCCATTTTAAAAAATATCACAACCAGGACCCATCCGGTTTGAAGTTCTGGGGTATAGATAGGACTTATCCAAACTGGCGAGGGGCAAACCTGGTAAGAGAGATATCTAAAAATGAAACTAGGTGGATATATCGAATGAATACATTAACGCCTTCAGGACTAAACATAGAATTAGATGTAAACTGTTTTATAAGTGACACATAATTTATTGCAGTTTTAGTCTTTCTAAGTTGGCTTTTATCAAACCCTTTTTGCGGTAAACTCTTTTAGTAGAAACACCTCTCTCCTTTTACATACATAGTTCTAGATTTTTTAGTTTTGTACTATTATTGTTTAACTTTACTTTGATTTGATTTTTTTATTTTTTTATTTGTAATATAGGTATGTCTTTTTTATGGGTGTAGTATATGTGGGGACACAAATTCCCATGCTTTTTTCCTATACTAATGGGGAGTTTCGGTGGAACTTAACCTTTGACCTTTTTAAATGGGTGACCCTATATAGCTTAGAGTGGGACACATGGACATATATACATGTATATGTATCCATGCATATATGTGTATATATATTGCTTTAGGGTGTTTTTTAGGCCCTTCTGATTCTGACATCAATTCTGGGTCTCATTGAGTCTAATATATTTCAATCTCTACACCTGTGTTATCCCTGTATACTCTTTCTAAAGTTATACAGACAATATTATGGATTACACTGGGTCATTAACAGAGGTAATCTGATAGGGTTTTAATTGGGTCGAATGGGTTAATTAAGTTTCGACTGTTTTGTCTCAACTACTCCAGATCCTATACAATTTTAAGCATAGGTGAATTCTTTGTATGGGACTACCACTTTAATATGGGTATACTTTTGTATCTGTTATACATTTATCCGTCTTTTTATATAAGCCTTATATAACAACTGTTATGAGTTTTATAAGGTATACTAAATTCATTTAATGGTTTGAGCCTTATGGAATTTTTTAGGAGAATTATGCGTTGTCCATTTATTAATTTCTACATTTGTTTCAATATGCACAGTTATCTATCTTATTTATATGTAATTTTACTGTACTGTATTTATGTATATTGTTCCATTTTTCTTCCTTTTTTTATGTATAGCTCGAGTGCGCAACATATGTTGGGAAAACGAACTAACATATCTTTTTGTGAGCACTGTGAGCACACTGTAATACAGTAGTTGTGATCTCTTTCTGTTTTTCACCCCCAGTATATTCTGTGTCTAAGGATTAATATCTTCTCTCACAGAATCACTTTTTGCCGAAATCTCGCGAGATCTCGGGTCCCGCGTCTCGCCCCGGCTGGGGTTGCCGGGGTAACGCTCGTAAACCCGAGAGATACAAGGGATGTGCATCAGCAATCAGCTGAGCGATGCGCCGTTTGAGCGGAGCGGAGCTCCGTCTGATTTATATGTGACCTACGGCTCACTGAGCAGTGAGCCGAGGTACGCAAATTAGGACCAGCTGATGCAGTGCATCCAATGGGAGCACACAACAGGCAGATAATAGGGGGCATAGCGTGTCTTGCCTCTACCCTCAGAAGAAGTCATCAGACGAAACTAGTCAGGGAGAGAGCAAGACACGCAGGAGGAGCCGCCAGTCAGCTGTGAAAACTTCACTGCTTCCATCCCCACAGCACGGACAGCGGCAGGAAGTAGTATTACACAGCTAAAAAAGCTAAAGAGCCTGGTTCTGGCGCTGTATGAAATGAGAACATAAGCCTGAAATGTTTTTTGTACATGTGAGTGCAAATTTGTAAGGGAGTTTATTTTAGTTAAAATAAAAGTTTGTAAAACAGAGTTACACTATGTCTGCACCTTTGTTCTTCCTACGGTGACTGATGAGAACTGTAACCACGGACCAGGAGTGTGGATTTCTTTGCTGGGAAGCCCTATCTCTCTGATTGCATATTGGCTGTTATTTCATTACTTTGTGGTAAGAGTCCATCTAGGAGGGGGTTCTATACACACCCCCCCCTCTATATGATTGCAGCACACGAGTGAAGGTGTCTTTCCTCTATTTCTCCTGGTGACAGCAGTTTTTTCCCTTCATCCAACTGGATCAGCGGACTTTATTATTATTTCTATTTTCCAATATTCATAGAAATATATTGGTGTTTTAACTTTTTATGAACTCTCAAGTGGACTTCAATGAATATTGTTGATGCATGATTTTTTATGCATTAGCGCTATCTGGGTGTTTTTATCCATATTTTATTATATTGCTTATATTCACCTCTTTTTTAAACATATTCTATTTTTTCTCGTCGTTTTTCACGTCGTCGTTTTTCTCGTCATGAAAAACGGCGTGTGTGGGCTTTAACGACGTGAAAAAAAATGCGCATGCTCAGAATCAAGTATGAGACAGGAGCGCTCGTTCTGGTAAAACTAGCGTTCGTAATGGAGATAGCACATTTGTCACGCTGTAACGGACTGAAAAGCACGAGGCTGAAAAGCACGAATCGTCTCTCAACAATCTTTACTAACATGAAGGGTGGCGCCATCCGAATGGAACTTCCCCTTTATAGTGCCGTCGTACGTGTTGTACCTCACCGCGCTTTGCTTGAGCATTTTTTTCCACGATAGTGTGTAGGCAAGGCAGGCTTGAGAAGAATAACGTTGAGAAAAACGCCGTTTTGTTCAATGACATTAAAAACGGTCGTGTGTACGCGGCATAACCGCTAGTATGGAAAAAAAAAATCAAACCCAATTAAAAGTCCATTTTACTTGCCTGAAGTCACAGTCACATGGTAATCCTCTCCTTCTGCTCACTTCCTGGAGTCCTTCCTCAGGTGTTCACATCACTGCCTGCACAATGTGCAATTTTCTTATTGGGGGAGGTGACACTTCCAGTGCCCTGGTCCTCTCTCATAGGCTGCAGAGACAGGAGAACTCCAAGGAGTGGCGAGTGGACCTATGCTCAAGAAGACAAGGAGCAGGGAAAAATGTGTGGTCACCAGAGCAAGAAATTAGTTTGGCGCATTGATGAAACTGTGACTTTGATCCTTTAGACTACAAGATAGATTAGGAAGAAATGTCTGTAATCAAGCCTGAGGAGTAAGGTAACAGATGCACAATGCACTAGTTAAATAAAAATTTTGCCTGACAATGGGCTTTAAATGCTTTATTTTTTTATACTGCTTCTGCAACTGTGAGCGGCGTGCCCCAGGGTTCTGTCTTGGGGCCAATGCTGTTCAATCTTTGTAGCAGGTGAAGTGTATTTTCTCAACTGCAGGTGGCGTTCATTTGTAGGGGCAATGCAGGTGGAGGAGGAAGTCGAGAGGAGCCTCATTCCTCTATGATCTCCTCAGTCACAGAGGTGGCATCTGATTGGATGCTGGCATCCCATGTGACTTTGGTGGCCAAATTGGGTCAGGCAGAGTCTATTTAAGGCCCTGGCTGTCGGGTTTTGTGCCCATTTTGCTTGTGGATAGAGTAGGGACAGGTCACCCAGCTCTAACAGTGCTTAGTGTCAGGGAGAGGTTCCAGATGGGTAGGGAAAGTGCAAGGACATGCCATTCTTCCTGGAAGGCTCCCCGCTTGTTCCTCACTGGCCAGGCTGCATTCCGCCCCTCGAGACAGACTTTGTCGGCACATCTGAGACCTACTGCTACTACTCATCGCTGTACATTCTGTAATGCACCCGGGTTGTCTTCCCAGCCTGGCTTGTTGTGCAGTACTAAACTTCATATTCAATATACCGTATATACTCGAGTATAAGCCGAGGCACCTAATTTTACCACAAAAAAATGGGAAAACTTATTGACTCGAGTATAAGCCTAGGGTGTCTATCTGCATGCCTCACTGTGTCCATGTGCATGCCTCACTGTGTCCATGCCTCACTGTGCCCATGCCTCACTGTGACTAGACTGACGTTTAACATTGGAGTCTATGGAAGGGGTGCCCGGGTTTGAAAAAGCGCTGCTCGCCAGCCGTAGGTCCCCCAGACACCAAACTTGGCACACTTGTAAAGGAATAGTTGGTCTACATGTGTGCCAAGTTTGGGGTCCAGGGGACCTAGGGCCGGCCGGTACTGGGTCCCCAAATATCACTGGAGAAATGACCGTTTAACATTGGAGTCTATGGAAAGGGGTGCCCGGCTTTGAAAAATCGGTGCTCCCTGTCCATAGGTCCCCCGGACACCAAACTTTGCACACTTGTAGAGAAATAGTTGGGCTACATGTGTGCCAAGATTGGGGTCCAGGGGACCTACAGATGGCTGGAATCGGGCGCACAAAGTTGAAGTCGGAAACCGACTCGAGTATAAACCGAGGGGGCATTTTCAGCACAAAAGAATGTGCTGAAAAACTCGGCTTATACTCGAGTATATACAGTAGTTCTGTTTTCTGCAACTGGGCTCCGAGTGTTTACTGCTGCTACACCACGTCGCACCTACCCACGTTTATTGATGGAATCAAGGGCTTGATTTCAGTGTTTGCAGATGATTCCAAATTATGCCGGGAAATACATTCATCACACGATATAACATCATTACAGGAAGATCTTGATAAAAAAAAAAAAAGGTGGTTGGGCAGCTACATGGCAGTTGAGGTTTAATACTGAGAAATGTAAACTCATGCATTGTGTGACAAGAATACACAAACAAAATACACTTTAGGAGGGAATATCCTGGGAGAATCAATGATGGAAAAGGATTTGGGGGCCTTGTAGATCACAGACTTAGACCCCATACACACTATACAACTTTTGTTGTCTGATTTCATTTCGATTTACCAAAACCATGTAGTGGCAAGGGCCTGCCTGATTGTATACAAATTGAAATTCTTAAGGTTTGACCTCATATTATATGGTTTTGGTAAATCTGGAGGAAAAAAAATCTACAGAAAATCGTATAGTGTGCATCCAGCTTTAGTGATAGCATGCAATGCCAAGGCACGAATAACAAAGCTAGAAAAATACTGTCATGCATGCATTAAAAAGGGCATACATTGAAGAGATAAATCAATAATTCTACCCCTTTACAAAATACACTTCGCTTTTGGTCACCAATCCTCAGGAAAGACGTAGTTGTATTAGAAAGGGTTCAGGGAAGGGTAAAAAAATGAATAATGGGGATGGAGGACCTCAGCTATGAGGATCGGCTACATAGATTCACAGTTATTCACTCTGGAAAAGAGAGATGCTTCCAGAGTACGTAAATATATACCAAACACCTGGTGCTAGGAATAAGAATAGGTACAACTGCTCATGAAATAGGTCTATTTCAGACAGGCAGTCGGGGGGTGGTTAAAAATGCGGCTGAGCTGCGGTTTTACTGCCTCTCAAATGCCCATCCGACGAACATCCGGACGAGGCTGTTTATATGCAACGACCACGGCATTTTTTAACTTGAGGTGCAGAGTTTGACAAGAGGCACCACATGTCAAACTCATCTACCGAGTTCAGTGGGGCCACGCTGCAACCACACGTAATGCATGGGATTGCAGAGTGGTAGTGTGGCATTATACGGTTAAATCAAGTGGTGGGAATCAACATAACACCTTCTCACCAGCTACCAAATGCCCTCTAAAAAGCACTGTGACTGGAAGGAGAGAGGCGGAGATTGGCGCAGCAGAGATTTCTGCCCATCCTGACCTGGGGTGAAGAACAGTTGCATAGCTCCCGGGGGTTTGCAGTGTGCAGGTGTTGAAACAAAAAGAACATGGCGAGACAGCAAAGTGGTGGGAGAGTGTTGGGATGTCTCTTAGGCAATGCTCCCCACCTCACTGTACCGATCAGTTCCTTAGGCCCTCTTCTTTAAGTTCTTGCAGCTCTGCGCACAAACATCTGTGAGAATCTTAGTGAAAAGCAAACAGGCTCAAGGGCTGGATAGGGGTCTGGGGCGCAATTTGCCCAGGTCTGTTTTAAACTTTGCAACTACTGTATGCAACTGCTCAAGCACGCCTGGCATTTGTATCGTTTATTACAACCCGTCATATTTGCCTGTTAACTTGCATTTAAAAATGGAAATACAAATAAAGGCATATAAAAAAAAAAAGTAATACGCTGAATACTGTCGTTATTACCCACTTAAAGTTGTAGGAATACAATATTTTTATGATACCGACACTTTTATTCCATAGAAAATTAGACCACTTCCATGACAAAACTTGGATTTACTTCTGTTACAAAGACTCCCCCTAGAGAAACTAATGAGGAAATACACAGATTATTGTATGGGTCCCAGTCACACTTCTGCACTCTTGCTGCAACACACAAAATGCCTGATGGTGTCTGTACCATCATAATACAATGACTTTTCTCATGTATTTTTTTCCATTATATTTATTAAAAGTCCTGTAAGCACCATTTTTTCCCTGCAGTTAAAAAAAAAACACATCTGCTACAGAAATGGAATTGCAAAATGCACAATAACAGCAAGTACCACATCTCCACAAATAGTGGGCTTGAGGGCTGGTTCACAACACAAAAACGCACTCCAGATCCATTCCGTGTTTTTGATGCGTTTCCAGATGCATTCCAGAAGCTTTTGTTCTTTTTTTACAGTTTTTTTTTTTTCAATGTACTGGTGCGTTTTTGATCTGTTTTACTGCAGTCCAGTACAGTCCAGTGCAGGAAAAATGCAGCATGTTCTATTTTTTTTCTCGAACTGGAAAGCCCTGAAATGGACTGCACGGGAGTGAACTATGCCATTGGAAACAATATAACCAACTTTCCATGCTTTTTTTGATGCAGGAAAAAAAAAATACACTGGACTGCATGTGGTGTGAACTGGCCCTGAAAACATATAAAAAAAAAAAGGCTTGGTACTCAGTTTTAATGAAAAAAATTAAAACCCTGCTCTGGTTTATTAAAGCATACAAATGTGCAAACATTTTTAATTTTACTTAAAGGGGTTGTAAAGGCAGTTTTTTTTTTATCCTAATGCATTCTATACATTAAGATTAAAAGCCTTCTACGTGTAGCAGCCTCCCTAACACTTAACTGAGGTCCCTCTCTGTCCACAAGTTTCGAAGCCGTCCGAGATTCTCCTTCCCGATTGGAGAAGACACAGCAGTGGCGCCATTGGCTCGCGTGGCTGCTAATCAAATTCAGCTAGCCAATCAGGGGAGCGAGGGGTCGGGGCTCCAGGTCCCCCCGCAGGGATGTAGTCCCAAAAGAGGGGGCAAGCATGCTGACCAACCCCCAGCCAGAACGGCTCTGATGATGGGGGCAAGCTTACTGAGGAACAGGAAGTGAGAAATTCAGACAAAGAAAAAAAACATTTAGAAGGGAAAACGAAGGAAAAGGTAAGTGAACCAACAATGCACTAGCTTAAAGGAACCCATTTAGAAAATAAAAAACGAACCCCTTTAAACCCAAAAGCAAACATTTATTATAGTGCAGCTTACCAATACTTAGATGTGATGGCTGCATTTCGTTTTCATTTGTAGGCTTTCTTTCTTTCTTTTATGTGCACCTGGTGGTTTAACTAATGGGATTGATTTACTAAAGGCAAATAGGCTGTTTACTTTGCAAGTTTAGTTGCACTCATTTTCCCCGGAGATGTGCCATTAATTTTTACATTAAAAACACATATTCCAATCACAATTCAAACCGTTCGGAATAGTTCCTATTTTTATGATTATTGACACGTTGTTGCGGTTCACAGAAAGATAAAGGGGAATGCAGCTTACGTGTTTGTACGCTTGGAGGGTACAATGCGTATACTGGTAAAGCCCATCGGCCCACAGCAGGCCACTACATGTGCTTGCCTGAAGTGGTGTCATTTCTACACTTTTTTTCATTTTCTTTCAGTAAAACCTCCAATGTGCATGTAATCAGTAACTGTGATCACATGATTGGGAACACCTCGGATTTTCTCTCAATCATCAGTGGGGACCCTAGAGACAGCTGGGATTGAAGGACAGCAGCTGTGCAAAGTGGCAGCTGCTCGTTCTCAAAGGGGGGAAGGGTTAATAACGTTATCCCAACATGGGAACATTCATAAATAGATATTTGCGAAGACAGGGTTAGCTGGACCTAAAAGCCAACCCCTCCCTCCCAAATTACATTACACTAACCCCTCCAATTCAGCAGTGCAACCTACTCTGACTTTTACATCCCTTCTGAAAAAAATACTTCCCCATAGACTTAATTGGGCTATATGTATCAAAATTCAATACAAACCTATAGAGAAAAGAAAAGAAAAAAGGTATAGCTGTCCTCAATGCCCATGTATGTGTTGGGTTTAGTACCTACACAGAAAACAAGTCTAAAAAAAAAATCCCACCAGTGGCAACACTGACCGTTTCCCATTGCGTCCATTGTGATGGTACACAGCCTCTGGGGATATGTAGCAAAATCTTCAAAGTGCGGGGACTATTACACTTATTAGCGTGGGTGACGGTAGAAGGTGATCATAATAGAGAAGTGTAGTAGGGGTGAAGGAAAGCGCTGGAACAGGCTTGTTCACTTTTTCATATTTATGAAAATATGCAATTAGGATTCATCAGATTAAAGGCCAATATCCTTTTTTTATTGGTAGGGAGCACATTGTAGAGACATGCAATGGAAGAATATATATTCAAATGTTACATTACTGTTGTAAATAATTTAATTTGTTAAAATAAAAAGGTGATTGGCCATGCAATTAAGATGGTAATACCTCCAAGCATTCTGACCCTCTGGTATGTCCACAAAAAGGAACATTTTAGCTTGCTATTTAAATGAATAAAGAGGGCAGGGGAGGAGATGAGTGGCACAAGCACATAGTACCAACTCAATGGCACATCGGCAATCAAGGTTTTCTAACCTGTCTGATTGATTGATTGTTCTGGCAAAAGGCATCTTTAAAGTGGTTCTAAAGCAGGGGTCTCAAACTGGCAGCCCTCCTGCTGTTGTGAAACTACAAGTCCCATGAGGCTTTGCAAGGCCGACAGTTATAAGCATGACTTCCTTAGGCAGAGGCATGATGGGACTTGTAGTTGCGCAACAGCTGGAGGGCCACCAGTTTAACCACTTAAGCCCCGGACCATTTGGTAGCTAGAGGACCAGAGGTGAATTCAGAATTTTGCACTGCGCTGCTTTAACTGTAAATTGTGCGGACATGCAATGTTGTACCCAAACGAAATTTGCGTCCTTTTCTTCCCACAAATAGAGCTTTCTTTTAATGGTATTTGATTGCCTCTGCGATTTTTATTTTTTGCGATATAAACGGAAAAAGACCGAAAATTTTGAAAAAAAATGATATTTTCTACTTTTTGTTATAAGAAAAATCGAAAACTCAATTTTAGTCATACATTTAGGCCAAAATGTATTCAGCCACATGTCTTTAGTAAAAAAAATGTCAATAAGCGTATATTTATCGGTTTGCGCAAAAGTTTTAGCGTTTACAACCTAGGGTACATTTTCTGGAATTTACACAGCTTTTAATTTATGACTGCCTATCTCATTTCTTGAGGTGCTAAAATGACAGGGCAGTACAAAACCCCCCCAAATGACCCCATTTTAGAAAGTAGACACCCCAAGGAAATTGCTGAGAGCCATGTTGAGCCCATTGAATATTTTTTTTTTGTCCCAAGTGATTGAATAATGACAAAAAAAAAAAATACAAAAAGTTGTCACTAAATGATATATTGCTCACACATGCCATGGTTATATGTGGAATTTCACCCCAAAATACATTTTGCTGCTTCTCCTGAGTACGGGGATACCACATGTGTGGGACTTTTTAGGAGCCTAGCCACGTACGGGACCCCGGAAACCAAGCACCGCCTTCAGGATTTCTAAGGGCGCAAATTTTTGATTTCACCCCTCACTACCTATCACAGTTTTGAAGGCCATAAAATGCCAAAATAGCACAAAACCCCCCCAAATGACCCCATTTTAGAAAGTAGACACCCCAAGGAAATTGCTGAGAGGCCTGTTGAGCCCATTGAATATTTTTTTTTTTGTCCCAAGTGATTGAATAATGACAAAAAAAAAAAAAATTACAAAAAGTTGTCACTAAATGATATATTGCTCACACATGCCATGGTTATATGTGGAATTGCACCCCAAATACATTCTGCTGCTTCTCCTGAGTACGGGGATACCACATGTGTGGGACTTTTTAGGAGCCTAGCCACGTACGGGACCCCGGAAACCAAGCACCGCCTCCAGGATTTCTAAGGGCGCAAATTTTTGATTTCACTCCTCACTACCTATCACAGTTTTGAAGGCCATAAAATGCCAAAATAGCACAAAACCCCCCCAAATGACCCCATTTTGGAAAGTAGACACCCCAAGCTGTTTGCTGAGAGGCATGGTGAGTATTTTACAGCTCTCATTTGTTTTTGAAAATGAAGAAAGAACATTTTTTTTTTTCTTTTTTTTTTCAATTTTCAAAACTTTGTGACAAAAAGCGAGATCTCCAAAATGCTCACAATACCTCTCAGCAAATAGCTTGGGGTGTCTACTTTCCAAAATGGGGTCATTGGGGGGGGGGGGGTTTGTGCCATCTGGGCATTCCATGGCCTCCGAAACTGTGATAGGCAGTGAGAAGTGAAATCAAAAATTGACACCCTTAGAAAGCCTGAAGGCGGTGCTTGGTTTTGGGGTCCCGTACGCGGCTAGGCTCCCAAAAAGTCTCACACATGTGGTATCCCCGTACTCAGGAGAAGCAACAGAATGTATTTTGGGGTGTAATTCCACATATGCCCATGGCATGTTTGAGCAATATATCATTTAGTGACAACTTTGTGCAAAAAATAAAAATAAAAAATTGTATTTTTTCCGCAACTTGTGTCAACATATAAAATATTCCATGGACTCGACATGCCTCTCAGTATATAGCTTGGGGTGTCTACTTTCCAAAATGGGGTCATTTGGGGGGGTTTTGAACTGTTCTGGCATTTTATACACAACATTAGGAAGCTTACATCCACTCTTCTAACCACTTGAAGACAAAGCCCTTTGACACTTTTTGTTTACATGAAAACATATTTTTTTTTTGCAAGAAAATTATGTTGAACCCCCAAACATTATATTTTTATAGCAAAGGCCCTACAGAATAAAATGGTGGGTGTTGCATTTTTTTTTTCTACACAGTATTTGCGCAGCGATTTTTCAAACGCATTTTTTTGGGAAAAAATACACTTTTTTTAATTTTAATGCACTAAAACACACTATATTGCCCAAATGTTTGATGAAATAAAAAAGATGATCTTAGGCCGAGTACATAGATACCAAACACGACATGCTTTAAAATTTCGCACAAACGCGCATTGGCGACAAACTACATACATTTTTAAAAGCCTTTAAAAGCATTTACAGGTTACCCCGTTAGATTTACAGAGGAGGTCTACTGCTAAAATTACTGCCCTCGATCTGACCTTTGCGGTGATACCTCACATGCATGGTGCAATTGCTGTTTACATATGACGCCAGACCGACGCTTGCGTTCGCCATTGGGCAAGAGCAGGGCATGACAGGGGTGCTTTTTTTTTTTTATTATTAATTTTGCTTTTTTATTTTATTTTTAAACTGTTGCTTCCATATTTATTTATTTTTATCACTTTTATTGTTATCTCAGGGAATGTAAATATCCCCTATGATAGCAATAGGTAATGACAGGTACTCTTTTTTGAAAAAACTGGGGTCTGTTGGACCCTAGATCTTTCCTCTGCCCTCAAAGCATCTGACCACACCAAGATCGGTGTGATAAAATGCTTTCCCAATGGCGCTTTTTATATCCGGGGGGGTGGACATTCCCTCCCACTGCTTGTAAAAGCAGTCCAGAGGCTAATTAGCCACTAGGATTGCTTTTACATGAAAGCCGGCCGCTGGCTGAAAAGAATGATACCAAGATGATACCTAAACCCGCAGGCATCATTCTGGTATAAACATTCAAAGTCCAGCAACATACTAGTACGTTGCTGGTCCTTGTTGGACATGTATTGTAATCTTTTTTTTCATGCAGCCTGTTGGCTGAACGAAAAAAAAAGAGATTGATCGGTGGGTATGCCCACCATTAGAATACCGCCCTTCATCCACCCACTTCTAATGATGGGCATACACGCACCATTTATATATGCCGAAGCATGGGAGCATCTTCTCGCAAAAGTTATGCCGCGTACACATGGTCAGACTTTTCCACGGGCAAGCCTCCGTCGGAATTTCGACCGTATATACGCGGCATTAGGAGCAAAATCGCTCCTCCGCCCCTGCTGCCCCCATGCTTCGGCATATATGCTTTTTTTTTTAACTGTGGTGGTGAAATCATCTCCTACAGCACTGGAGTCGCAGGGATCAGGCCTGTCTCTGCGAACGCTGCAGTTATGTGTGTTGTGTTTTGTAAGTGACAGTGATCGATCGATACTGCACTTCGGTGGCCTGGGCTGGACGGAGGGGCAAAACGCAGGTGCTAGCAGGTATCTGGGCTGATCCCACTAACAGTGCGTTTTTGGGAACCCTAAACTGCTGGGGACGCTAGTATAGATCTGATCAGATCAGATATTGAGCTGATCAGATACTATACCACTAAGGGGGGTGTATGCTTCACGTGTGGGTTAGCGCTACTGGCACTAACCTGACGCTGCCTGGGGTGTGACGCAGACCCTCTCTGACGCTAAAACCTAACTGATATCACCCGCCGGGCGATCAGGGGGTTAAACCTTTATTGGGTTATATATACGGCGGGTGCCCTGACACTATAAAAAGCAAACTAACTAACCAGCGTCACCCGTAACACTTATATGATGATCACTGGTGAAAGGGTTAACTAGGGGCAATTAGGGGGTTAAAACCTTTATTAGGTAATATATGGGGGTACCTGACGCTATATAAAAACCTGACGGCGAACCTAAAAAAAAATTACTGGCTACCGATCAGCATCGCCGACGCTAAGACATCGATCAGAAAAAATTATCGCTTAGTGACAGTGGTGATAGGGGTGAAAGGGTTACCTGGGGGGGCGATCAAGGGGGTTAAACCTTTATTAGGTAATATATGGGGGTACCCGACGCTATAAAAACCTGCGGCGAACCTAAAAAAAATTACTGGCTACCGATCAGCATCACCGACGCTAAGACATCGATCAGAAAAATGATCGCATAGCCACGGCGGTGCTAGGGGGTGAAAGGGTTACCTGGGGGGTGATCAAGGGGGTTAAACCTTTATTAGGTAATATATGGGGGTACCCGACGCTATAAAAACCTGCGGCGAACCTAAAAAAAATTACTGGCTACCGATCAGCATCACCGACGCTAAGACATCGATCAGAAAAATTATAACTTAGTGACAGTGGTGATAGGGGGTGAAAGGGTTACCTGGGGGGCGATCAAGGGGGTTAAACCTTTATTAGGTAATATATGGGGGTACCCGACGCTATAAAAACCTGCGGCGAACCTAAAAAAAATTACTGGCTACCGATCAGCATCACCGACGCTAAGACATCGATCAGAAAAATGATTGCTTAGTGACAGTGGTGATAGGGGGTGAAAGGGTTATCTGGGGGGTGATCAGGGGGTTAAACCTTTATTAGGGGGGGTTAGGGGGCTACACTGGACCTAAAACTAAATGTAGTGACACTTTTACAGTCACAAATGTCACTGATTGCAGTGATCACTAAATAAATGGTCACTGCAATCAGTGACACTGTGACTGGGGGTGATCTGGGGGTGTCTGGGGGGGCGATTTATGTGCCTATGTGTCCTGGTGTCAGTGTGCTGTTTTGTGTACTAACCTTGCATCTTCTCCTGTATGGCGCTCGGTATATGTCAGCGCCCCAGGAGAGATGACATCACTTCCTCCTTCCTGGCAGGCAGGGGAAGCTCTCTCATTCGCCGGGAGCGATCGAGAGGGGGTGGCCGGAATCGAACGGCCGTCCCCTCATGCCGGATCGCTCCCGAAGGTAAAACGACCGCTCACTGTAAAGAAGGGGGGTCCGATCGGACCCCCCAACTATACAAAGGCAATCACGTATATGTACGTGATTCTGCCTGTCGGTGCCATTCTGCTGACGTATATTTACAGTGGGCGGTCGTTAAGTGGTTAAGACCCCTGTTCTAAAGCCTAAACAGTTTTTACCTTAATGCATTCCTTGCTCTTAGGCCTTGTACACACGACCGGTTTTCTCTGTTGGGAGAGCTTTCTTGCCGAGAAAACCGTTCGTGTGTATGGTTTCTCGTCGAGAAAACTGTTGTGAATCTCAACGAGAAAAAAAGAAAACCTGCTTTTTTTTCTCGTCGGGAGTTTCATTTTTTTTTGTCGTGATTCTCGTCAGACTGTTTTTGGACGAGAAAACCGTTCGTGTGTATGCTTTTCCGAGTCTTCAAAACCCGCGCATGGTCAGAATCAAGTATGAGACGGGAGCGCACCTTCTTGTAAAACTAGCATTCGTAATGGAGATATCACATTCGTCACGCTGTAACGAACTGAAAGCACGAAGACTGAAAAGCGCAAATCGTCCCTCACTAAACTTTTACTAACACGCGGTAACACGAGATTAGCAAAAGCAGCCCAAGGGTTGGCACCATGAGAATGGAACTTCCCCTTTATACTGCCGTTGTACGTCACCGCGCTTTAGACCGACGAGATTTTGGATTGACAGTGTGCATGCAAGGAAAGTTTGACAAGAATCTCGTCAAGCTTGACAAGAAAAACTACGTTTTTTTTGCGACGAGATTTTTTGGCCGTGTGTACTAGGCTTAAGGTAAAAAATGTTTAGGCATCAGCATCTCCCTCGCCTCTCTTTTACTTACCTGAGCCCTCATTCGTTCCAGCACCGTGCACGTCTGCAGCTCTTCTCTCCTCTCACTTCTGGGTCTTTCTGGTTTTTCTGGGGCTTCCAGTGCTGTCAATCAAAGCCAGTGACGAGGGAGTGGGGGGCACGCATGAGTGCCCCCATGGGAAGTGACTTCCCATGGGGACACTGGACAGAGAGGAGGAGCCAGGAACGCCTGCAGGGGACCTGAGAAGAGGCGGCTTGCGGCCACTCTGTGCAATTCTATTGCACAGAGCAGGTAAGTATAGACATGTTTGTTATTTTTTATTTCACTTATACAATCACTTTAAGTACCCATAAAGTGTGCGACCTGACCTGGCCAAAACATATCTGTATCAACCACCTATTTTCCCATGGCTAGTTTAGAACACAAACCAGAAATTTAACAGAGACAGCCTCAATTCATATTTTTTTTATTAAAATACTGGAAGACCTCTTTGATTAAACCACAATGAAGAGCATTCGTACATGTAGTAAAACATATACCATTGTATGTTTTAGGTCAGATTCTGGAGCATAGAGCTGGTCAAATATATCAACAAACTTCAAAAAAACAATATTACTGTGAGAGAACAGTCATTTCCAAGGGGCAATCCGTCTACTGGCCAAATTTATGCTCCTGCTGCAATTCCATATTGCTTCTGGACATCAGTCACTTTTAGCGCCTCCAAAATTCAATCCAGTGATGAACTATCTACAGTCCACGCTTTGAGGACCTTAAGCATTTGTACAGACAGCTAGCATTCAGGACTGCATCAAGACATGTATATACCATTATCCCCTTGCCCCAACCACATCTGGAGAAAACCTTACCTGCTGGAAGGGATTTATGACCCAGTGCAGGTATATCTGCAGCTAGCCCAAATTTTTTTTTTTTTTTAACCTTCCTAACCTGATAAAATGTAAGTTTTCTAGTAACCTCCCAAGTCATTATTTAAAATCCTCTATGCAACGTTTACTTTAATCAACTCAACCCACCTTCTGCGAGTACCCATCAAAGCCCACTTCAATTTGAAGCATTGACTGTAATTGGCAAGTTCAGCCTGTCAGACATTTTAAAAGTTAAATCTTCAATGAGTGCATTATTTAAAAAGTTAAATAATCATCTCTACTTGATCGAATCCCAAGGGTTGTTCCAACTGGAAAAGAATGATGGTAATGCTCCAAAGCTAGGAGGGACATTAAAAAGACACTGTTGGGTAGAAAGACAGAAGGTCTGCTTTTGAAGACAAGGTTATCCAATGGCAATGAGATCTGTAGGCAATTCTACAGGAATATGGCATATTACCCCCTCTAAATCATCATAGTCCTGGAAGAACCCAAATTAATCAAAAGGAGTACACATGACACAGCAATCCAAAACCATTTAGAATACAAAAATAATATAATGAATTCTAACACGCAAAATAGGTCTACTCTGTACAGTTTTCCAGAACACAAACACCAGGAACAAACAGTCACACAAAGACTACTTAACGGCTCTGAAATGTAAAGAAATTAATATGTAAAGATGTGGTCTATGTGAAGATGCACGTTCCTGGTCTTGTAATGTCTCTGTGTCGACCAACCACTTTCTCTGATCCTCCATCAAAAAGTCAGAATTTTGTACTGCATGACAACAGTTCTGTGAGGTTCTAAGCAAAGGGACTAGATCAAAACATCCCAGTGTGCTCTGTCCCCAAGTCCTTTTTAAAAAAAAAAAAAAAAAAACACGATTCATCAAGTAAAAATCAAGGCCATGTAACATGCTTAATCTTCTTCTTTGCTTCTGTAGGTTTTACGTCACTCTGGAAGAGATAAAATTAAACAATAGTTTTACTGTTCCATACCAAATAATATAAATGCCCACCAGTAGGTCATTTTAGAGGGGAAGGGTTAGAACCCCATGCAGGCTTTTAATTGCCATTTGTGCCCCACTACGTAGTGTCAAAATCTCAATTTGTCCTGGTAACAATTTTCCAGGTGACAAATCCAAAGTGTTATAACTGTCACCAGAACAAAAGGTGAGAGAAAATATTCCAATGAGGACCCCCTCTTCAGGTGCCAACTGTTTGAAAGGGAAATTTCCCTCACTTTGGAGAGACTTCCTCTCGCTTCCTGTTGGACCACCAGAATAGTCTCCCTACAAAAAACAGAGAACAAAATAGACAGTGATTTTATCTACTACCTACTTTATCCAAAACTAAATAAAATTTTTTGGGCTACATGCATAGTTTAAGCTCAACAGAATTGTCTTAAATCTGTATCTGGACTTGCTTCCGAGTCTGAATCGAGTTTGCCATCGCATTAAAGTGGTTGTACACCCTGTACAACCACTTTTACCTACGATTAAGCCTATATTAAGGCTTACCTGTAGGTGCTGGAAATATCTCCTAAACCTCCACAGTTTAGGAGATATTTACAAGAAAGCCGTGCGCTGATGTCTACGGCGCAGGCACACTTTAGAAAGGGCAGATCGTGCCTTTTCTAAAGGGGTCATGCCGTGACTGGCGGCTCCTGTGCGCAAGCGACATCATCCGACTCTGGCCAGTCACAGAGCTGGTTTCTCATCACATATGGCTCCCCATCAGATACGGAAGTGACATTCCGCTGAAAAATTTTGAACTGCGCATGCGTGACGCCGCCATATGCGTTCCAACACTTTTACGACAAAACAGCACACTAAATCCGTGTTGGGTAGCCAAATGTGACAAAACACCTCCATCTTGCTACACTCCGCACTCCTCCACACTAAGGATACAGTGAGAAGGGGACAAGCGGACATCTTTGTATACCCCCCAGAGTTTTACATTTTACACTTATTTATAACAGTAAACTGATGTAGCGGACCCCCCAAATTTGGGGGTCGCTATGTTCTAAATTTAGGGGTAGTATGAGCCATAGTTGGCTCAGGTTCTCTAATTTTGTTAGGCATGGACTCTGTTCTGCTATAGTGTTGCCTGGTGTATAGTTCCTTGTCCTGTGGTGGCACTGTTGCCCAGGTCTCGGGTTGAACCACGGGTGGCATTGTGGTGTGATTGGGTGTCCTCTCTCGGCTACCGTGTGGTGGGCGGGTTTCGCCTGCTGTGCATGCCGGGAGAGGGTACATAAAGGGTAGACGCCATGATCTGTGGGGGGTACTGGGGGGATTCCAAGGAGGACCCCTGGTGGCGAAGTCGCACCCTTTGCCCCTGCTGGCAGGGGGGTGCGTGAACTGGCCGAGGAGTCTCGGGCACCTTTAGCCCAAGGCTACAACGTTCCAGGTAGGCCCAGTACCTTCAACTGGGTCTACAGCCAACACACTGGAGTCCCAGGGAGCCCGTGTGAGTGTGGCCCGCTCTGAAAGAAAGGAAACTGGGGGAGGACCTGTCCGATGGATTGGTGATGGAGTTCATGATGAAGGAGAGGCCTGGTTACCTATCAGAGGAAGGATCCGTGAGTTGCAGTATAGCCCCTGTAGTGTGTCCCACTGACACATATGGTCTCTACTAATCTATGGGGTTCTGTTCAGAAGTCATAATTCAATCATTAGGGATTCTGTGGCAGATGATCTTAGGACTTGTCCGTGAAGGGGACTAAATTCAAGTAGCAACTGTTCGTGCTTCACTCCGGCTGCTAGAGCTGTGAGAGGGATCTATCCGGGTGAGCAAAATTCATACTCAGGCTTGAGTGAAGAATAGGGTAACGGTGCCGCGTGCCTGAACCCATCTTCCTACCTACTTTGTCGCTATCTTCAACCTGTTCCCAAATCAGTTTGAGCAAGATAGAAATAAACTTGGCTGTTTGGAGTTTTAACACGGTTTGTGTTCTTTCCCCAAAGAAACTCAATGTCCAGACTTTTCCCTACATTCTAGGGACAAGAACCAGTGAACGGGAGGTAATTCGCTGCAGGCCCCAAAAATAAAGAACACAGCTCAACCTTCTAAACCAGGAGGATCCACGCATTTAGCACGGTGTGCCTTTATCCCTGCAAGGAGAAGGTAGACAGGAGAAAAAGGGTCCGTGTGCTACAGTGAGTTTACCGGTATATAGGGAAATACTGTATTTAGAACTCTGTCTGACTGTTTAGATGTTGATTTTTAACCACTTTAACACCGGGGTTTTTTTACCACCTCAATACTGGGCCTATTCTGGCACTTCTCTCCTACATGTACAAATCATCATTCTTTTGCTAGAAAATTACTCAGAACCCCCAAACATTATATATGTTTTTTTAGCAGACACCCTAGGGAATAAAATGACGGTCATTGCAACTTTTTTTTCTTGCACAGTATTTGCGCAATAATTTTTCAAACGCCTTTTTTTGGGAAAAAAATGGTTTCATGAATTAAAAAATAAAACAGTAAAGTTAGCCCAATTGTTTTGTAAAATATGAAAGATGATGTTACGCCGAGTAAATAGATACCCAACATGTCACGCTTTAAAATTGCGCACACTCATGGAATGGCGCCAAACTTTGATACTTAAAAATCTCCATAGGCGATGTTTGACATTTTTTACAGGTTACCAGGTTAGAGTTACAGAGGAGGTCTAGTGCTAGAATTGTTGCACGCCCTCTAACGCACGCGGCGATACCTCACATATGTGGTTTGAACGACGTTTACATAGGTGTGCGTTCGCTTCTGATCGCGAGCTACCGGGGACAGGGGCGTTTTACTTTTTTATTTTACTTATTTATTTTTAATACACTTTTTTTATATATTTTTTTTTTTGATCACTTTTATTCCTATTACAAGGAATGTAAACATCCCTTGTAATAGGAATGGTGTGTGACAGGTCCTCTTTATGGAGAGATGCGGGGTCAATAAGACCCCACATCTCTCCTCCAGGCTGGAAAGCATGAGATCGTGAAAAAAATTTCACAGATCCCATGCTTACTAGCCACAATGGCGGCTTTGTTTACCTCTGAGGACCCGGGCGTGACGTCATCACATCGCGCCCGAGCCTCAGACGGTCATAGAGATGACAGGTGACCATCTGGTCACCAGTCATCTCTATGCTTCACCTCCGGCACCGGACGATTCATTATCCGGGCCCCCGATTGCACGGGAGAGCCCGGAGATGCACCGGATGACGGCGGGAGGGGGGATGTCCCCTCCTGCCGCCTATAAGAACAATGAACTATAAGAGCTATGATCGTTCTTATGGTGCGCAGAATCGCCAGCAGAAGACAAGGATATCTGAATGACGCCTCTAGCTGCAGGCATCATTCAGATATCCCCCCACAAAGCCAGGACGTCATATGACGTCCACCCAGGATGGGAGATCCCATCTGTGGACGTCATATTACTACGGGCGGGTAGGGAAGTAGTTAAAAGCAGCGCCAAGCCTGCTGATCGCACAAGTTTGCTAATCTGACAGAAGTCCGCTGCTTTTAAAATTCAACATCTAAACAGTCAGACGGAGTTCTAAGTACTGTATTTCACTATATAAACTCAGTTTACTGTTATAAATAAGTGTAAAATGTTAAACTCCGGGGGGTGTACAAAGATGTCCGCTTGTCCCCTTCTCACTGTATCCTTTGTGTGGAGGAGTGCGGAGTGTAGCAAGATGGCGATGTTTCGTCACATTCGGCTACCCAACACGGTTTTAGTGTGCGGTTTTGTCGTAAAAGTTTTGGTTTTAGGTAAGTGACACATAATGGGCTACTATGCGATGCATAATAGCCCATTATGCTTTACCCTTGCAGGGTTTACTTCCTCTTTAACCACTTAAGCCCCGGACCATTATGCAGGTTAAGGACCAGAGGTGTTTTCACAATTTGGCACTGCGCTGCTTTAACTGGAAATTGTGCGAACATGCAATGTTGTACCCAAACGAAATTTGCGTCCTTTTCTTCCCACAAATAGAGCTTTCTTTTAATGGTATTTGATTGCCTCTGCGATTTTTTTTTTTTGCGATATAAAACGGAAAAAGACTGAAAATTTTTAAAAAAAATGTTTGTTATAAGAAAAATTGAATAAACTCAATTTTAGTCATACATTTAGGCCAAAATGTATTCAGCCACATGTCTTTAGTAAAAAAAATGTCAATAAGCGTATATTTATTGGTTTGTGCAAAAGTTATAGCGTCTACAAACTAGGGTACATTTTCTGGAATTTACACAGCTTTAAATTTATGACTGCCTATCTCATTTCTTGAGGTGCTAAAATGGCAGGGCAGTACAAAACCCCCCCAAATGACCCCATTTTTGAAAGAAGACACCCCAAGGAAATTGCTGAGAGGCATGTTGAGCCCATTGAATATTTTTTTTTTGTCTCAAGTGATTGAATAAAGAAAAAAGAAGGAGAAGGGTCTGGTGTCCCCAGTGACACACTTCCATCCCTGTAACATGTAATAAAACAAAGAATTCGCCCTTTGGGACTTTAAATGAAGTGTGTAACGTTTCCGCCAGTAAATACAGTATATAGTTTATTCAAGTAAAATTGTTTACATGCATGGATAACACCAACAGTTGCCAATTAAAATAAAATGAACAGGGAATATTGGTACATGGATGTAGTAACAGTCAGAGTACACGGGCATCATACTACCCGACTAGTTTCGCGAGATCCAGCTCGCTCTTCAGGGGTGGATGCGTGTAACAATGTACCACTGAGCTTGACCATGGCTACAGATGTGCGGCCCCAAGACCGCGGCAGCAAGTGCCTCACCAGGGAGCTGAGGGGGCGGAGTACAGATGGGACCCCACCAGGAGCCAAACGGAGAGCAGGCATGGATGGATGTAGTGATGTATCCATAAAGACCTCGTTAGTCCATAAAAAGTATAGGCTGAGTATAGTGAATATCCCAAGTGTAGAAGGTAATGAGACACAGCAAGCAATCTCCACAGCTGTGTGTGTCTTCACTGAAGACACACACAGCTGTGGAGATTGCTTGCTGTGTCTCATTACCTTCTACACTTGGGATATTCACTATACTCAGCCTATACTTTTTATGGACTAACGAGGTCTTTATGGATACATCACTACATCCATCCATGCCTGCTCTCCGTTTGGCTCCTGGTGGGGTCCCATCTGTACTCCGCCCCCTCAGCTCCCTGGTGAGGCACTTGCTGCCGCGGTCTTGGGGCCGCACATCTGTAGCCATGGTCAAGCTCAGTGGTACATTGTTACACGCATCCACCCCTGAAGAGCGAGCTGGATCTCGCGAAACTAGTCGGGTAGTATGATGCCCGTGTACTCTGACTGTTACTACATCCATGTACCAATATTCCCTGTTCATTTTATTTTAATTGGCAACTGTTGGTGTTATCCATGCATGTAAACAATTTTACTTGAATAAACTATATACTGTATTTACTACTGTTTATATTTACTGGCGGAAACGTTACACACTTCATTTAAAGTCCCAAAGGGCGAATTCTTTGTTTTATTACAAGTGATTGAATAATGACTAAAAAAAAAAAAAATTACAAAAAGTTGTCACTAAATGATATGTTGCTCACACATGCCATGGTTATATGTGGAATTGCACCCCAAAATAAATTTTGCTGCTTCTCCTTAGTACGGGGATACCACATGTGTGGGACTTTTTAGGAGCCTAGCCGCGTACAGGACCCCGAAAACCAAGCACCGCCTTCAGGATTTCTAAGGGCGCAAATTTTTGATTTCACTCCTCACTACCTATCACAGTTTCGAAGGCCATAAAATGCCAAAATAGCGCAAAACCACCCCCCCCAAATGACCCCATTTTGGAAAGTAGACACCCCAAGCTATTTGCTGAGAGGCATGGTGAGTATTTTACAGCTCTCATTTGTTTTTGAAAATGAAGAAAGAAAATATTTTTTTTTTTCCCACCTTTCAGAACTTTGTGACAAAAAGCAAGATCTGCAAAATACTCACCATACCTCTCAGCAAATAGCTTGGGGTGTCTACTTTCCAAAATGGGGTCATTTGGGGGGGGGGGGGGGGGGTTGTGCCATCTGGGCATTCCATGGCCTCCGAAACTGTGATAGGCAGTGAGGAGTGAAATCAAAAATTTACACCCTTAGAAAGCCTGAAGGCGGTGCTTGGTTTTTGGGGTCCCGTACGCGGCTAGGCTCCCAAAGTCTCACACATGTGGTATCCCCGTACTCAGGAGAAGCAACAGAATGTATTTTGGGGTGTAATTCCACATATGCCCATGGCATGTTTGAGCAATATATCAATTAGTGACAACTTTGTGCAAAAAAAAAAAAAAAATTCCTTTTTTTCCGCAACTTGTGTCAACATATAAAATATTCCATGGACTCGACATGCCTCTCAGTATATAGCTTGGGGTGTCTACTTTCCAAAATGGGGTCATTTGGGGGTTTTTGAACTGTCCTGGCATTTTATACACAACATTAGGAAGCTTACATCCACTCTTCTAACCACTTGAAGACAAAGCCCTTTCTGACACTTTTTGTTTACATGAAAACATTTTTTTTTTTTGCAAGAAAATTATGTTGAACCCCCAAACATTATATATTTTTTTAAAGCAAAGGCCCTACAGATTAAAATGGTGGGTGTTGCATTTTTTTTTCCACACAGTATTTGCGCAGCGATTTTTCAAACGCATTTTTTGGGGAAAAAATACACTTTTTTCCATTTTAATGCACTAAAACACACTATATTGCCCAAATGTTTGATGAAATAAATAAGATGATCTTAGGCCGAGTACATAGATACCAAACACGACATAATTTAAAATTGCACACAAACGCGCAGTGGCGACAAACTACATACATTTTTAAAAGCCTTTACAGGTTACCACATTAGATTTACAGAGGAGGTCTACTGCTAAAATGTCTGCCCTCGATCTGACCTTTGCGTTGATACCTCACATGCATGATGCAATTGCGGTTTACATATGACGCCAGACCGACGCTTGCGTTCGCCATTGCGCAAGAGCAAGGCGGGACAGAGGTGCTTTTTTTTTTTATTATTAATTTTGCTTTATTTTATTTTTAAACTGTTCCTTCCATATTTATTTATTTTTATCATTTTTATTGTGATAGCAATAGGTAGTGACTGGTACTCTTTTTTTGAAAAAACTGGGGTCTAGACCCTAGATCTTTTCTCTGCCCTCAAAGCATCTGACCACACCAAGATCGGTGTGATAAAATGCTTTCCCAATTTCCCAATGGCGCTTTTTATATCCGGAGGGGGGGGGACATTTCCTCCCACTGCTTGTAAAAGCAGTCCAGAGGCTAATTAGCCGCTAGGATTGCTTTTACATGAAAGCCGGCCACTGGCTGAAAAGAATGATACCAAGATGATACCTAAACCCACAGGCATCAATCTGGTATAACCATTCAAAGTCCAGCAACATACCAGTATGTTGCTGGTCCTTGTTGGACATGTATTGTAATCTTTTTTTTCATGCAGCCTGTTGGCTGAACGAAAAAAGAGCTTGATCGGTGGGTATGCCCACCATTAGAATACCGCCCTTCATCCACCCACTTCTAATGATGGGCATACATGCACCATTTATATATGCCGAAGCATGGGGGCATCCTCCCGCAAAAGTTATGCCGCACACACATGGTCGGTTTTCCACAGGCATGCCTCCGTCGGAATTTTGACCGTATGTACGCGGCATTAGGAGCAAAATCACTCCTCCGCCCCTGCTGCCCCCATGCTTCGGCATATATGCTCTTTTTTTTTTAACTGTGGTGGTGAAATCACCTCCTACAGCACTGGAGTCGCAGGGAACAGGCCTGTCTCTGCAAACGCTGCAGTTATGTGTGTTGTGTTTTGTATTGTATTGTGTTGTTTTGGGCGATCAAGGGGTTAAACCTTTATTGGGGGGGGGGGGTTAGGGGGCTACACTGCGCGTCGGGACCCTTCGGGGTAAGACCGCGCTTTATTAAGATACCTCTCAACTCAACTCAACACTGGACCTAAAACACTCTGCCCTGACACTTTTACAGTCACAAATGTCACTGATTGCAGTGATCAGTAAATAAATGGTCACTGCAATCAGTGACACTGTGACTGGGGGCTGGGGGTGATCTGGGGGGGGCGATCGTGTGCCTATGTGTGTGGTGTCAGTGTGCTGTTTAGTGCACTAACCTCTGTGTCTTCTCTCATGCGGCGCTCGGTATATGTGAGCGCCGCATGAGAGATGACATCACTTCCTCCTGCCTGTGTAAACATTACACAGGCAGAGGAAGCTTTTCATTCGCTGGGAGCGATCGCGAGGGGGTGGCCGGAAACAAATGGCCGCCCCCTCATCACGGATCGCTCCCGGCACGATGCCGACCGCTCACTGTATAGAAGGGGGGTCCGATGGGACCCGCCAACTATACGAAGGCAGGCACGTACAGGTACGTGATTGTGCCTGTCCGTGCCATTCTGCCGACGTGTATATATATATATATATATATATATATATATATATATATATATATATATATATACAGTGAGCGGTCGTTAAGTGGTTAAAGGAATTCTTAATTTCTGTCTTCTTATTGAGCAAATCCTAGCTGTCTGGATAAGACTCTAAACTGTTTTACTTCAATACTTTGAGTTCACTAATCCAGAAAAAGAATGCAGATCAGGACTTCTGTTCCTGATATCTATTTATGTTCACAGATTCCAATAGTACCGATACCAGTGGGTTAGCAACAAGCAAGAAGGGCATTAGGAATAGAAGTCCCCACTTTTGGCCTAGAAAGGGTTTACTTCTAGTAAATTTGTGTTTAACATGTTATTTTCTCTTTGACACCCCATTTACACTTTAAATGAGACTTTGGACATCAGTTGCATGACAAGTTGTACCCCATGTTTTCCAATGATAACTATTCATATATGTGTGACCTAAAGTTGTAGCATCTTCAAAGTAGTTTGTGCACTATTTTGGTCCGACTTTGATGTGACTTGAGGGCTGTAGACTTCAATGTTAACCCTCAAAAAGCTGAGTTAGACTTACCGGTAACTCCTTTTCTGAGAGTCTTCCAGGACAGCCCATGAGACCAAGGGCTCCTCCTACCAGGACAGGAAACACGTTACCCCCACCAGATAAAAGGGCGGTCCTCCAGGCCCCACATCAGTCTTCTCGAGAACCGTAGGACAACCCTGAAAAACACATGCATAATATACATAGCTTCCAGACAGAAACCGGGTGGGAATCCAGCTGTCCTGGAAGACTCTCAGAAAAGGAGTTACCGGTAAATCTAACTCAGCTTTTCTCTCAAGCGTCTTCCAGGACAGCCCATGAGACGATGAGCCAGAACTTACCAGTCTAGGGTGGGACAACTGCTTGAAGGACCTTTCGACCAAACGCCTGCTCCTGTGCAGATAGGAGATCCAGGCGATAATGTTTCATGAAGGTCGAAAAACTGGACCATGTGGCAGCCTTGCAAATTTGTTCCGGTGAGGCACCAGCCCTCTCAGCCCAAGACGCAGACAAGGCTCTTGTTGAATGCGCAGTGACAAAAGGTGGAGGAACTTCTCTAATTCTGTAAGCTTCCGAGATGGCTTGCTTTATCCATCTAGCCAATGTGGCTTTAGATGCACTCTTACCTCTGTGCGTACCTGAAAAAAGGACAAACAAAGCGTCTGTTTTTCTAAAGGTCTTGGTGACCTCAAGATAGACGAGAAGAATCCTTCTTACACCTAAAAAACTAAACTTCCTTTCTTGGTTGCCCTGTGGCGAACTGCAAAAGGTTGGCAATACAATGTCCTGAGATCTGTGGAATGTACTGGCCACTTTAGGCAAAAACCCGGGATCAGTTTTCAACACAACCCGATCCTCAAAAATCGTGAGGAACGGCTCCCTTACCGATAAGGCCTGTAACTCGCTTACTCTACGAGCAGAGGTAATTGCTACCAAATTTTTTTTTTTAAAGTAAGTAATTTAACAGAAATATCCTCTAGGGGCTCAAAAGGAAATTCTACCAGAGTTTGAAGCACCAGGGACAGGTCCCAAGTTGGACAACATCTCACCACTACTGGCCTGGCCCTAGAATAGGATTTGAAAAATCTAGCTATAGTGGGATTTTCCAGGAGAGAAAACTGGAGGAAAACACTGATAGCTGCCGCTTGTACCTTTAAGGTACTAACTGAAATACCTTT
The DNA here is from genome assembly GCA_029206835.1 of Rana muscosa. NCBI lineage: Eukaryota > Metazoa > Chordata > Amphibia > Anura > Ranidae > Rana > Rana muscosa. The sequence continues at coordinate 685,982,399 of CM055117.1, read as the reverse complement.
GTCGACACCCTCTTGAAAAAATTCCAAAATAGAAGGAACATCATGAGTTAATCTTTGATTTTCAGATAACCATGAATTCAACTTTTTCCAAACTTTAGAATAAAGGGCTCTAGTGACAGGTTTTCTGCAATTGACCAGGGTCTTGACTACTTTGTCAGAGAACCCCTGGGCCCTTAATATCTTCTCTTCAGATACCAAGCCGTCAAGCTTAAGGAAACCACCTGTGGGTGTTACACTGGACCCTGCGACAACAAGTCCTGTCTCTTCGGAAGCCTCAGCGGAGGCTTCGAGACCAGAGTCTGTAACCGGGAAAACCATGGCCTCTTGGGCCAGAAAGGGGCGATCAGAATAAGATCTGCTTCTTCTAGAAGAAACTTCCAGAGAACCTCCGGAATAAGTCTGATTGGCGGGAAGGCGTAACAGAGGCCGAATGTCCACGGATTCGCCAGAGCATCGACCCCCAGTGAATGATCCGCTGGGTTCAGAGAAAAGAACTCCTCTGTCTTGCGGTTGTCCTTGTTTGCGAACAGATCCGCTTCGGGACAACCCCATTTGTCGGTGAGCTCCGCAAACACCTTGGGATGAAGAGACCAATTGTCTCGATCCACCCTGTAGCGACTGAGATAGTCTGCCAAGCAGTTTTGCGTCCCCTTCAGGTGCACTGCTGTAATTGAGGCTAGATTCCCTTCTGCCCATACTAAAATCTCCTGGGCAATAGATTGAAGGATCCGACTCCTCGTACCTCCCTGCTTGTTGAGGTACGCAACCGTCGCGATGTTGTCGGATAGAATCTGGGAGATTGTGACCCCTGATCTCCATCTGAAAAACTAGCAAGGCTCTCTGAACTGCTAGCAGCTCTCTCTGGTTGGACAAAGCTCTTGCTTCTCTCAAGGACCATTCTCCCTGTGCGACTTTGTTGCCGAGGTGGGCTCCCCATCCCCACGAACTCGCATCTGTAGTTATTCTCTGTGATATAGGAATGGACCAAGGTAGACCTCTTGTTAGATGAAGGTTTGTCCTCCACTACCACAAGCTTCTTTTTACTCTGGTAGGCAATAAAACCCTTGACTCCAGAGACCCTGCGTCCCCGTCCCAATTCCCCAAAAGAAACCTCTGTAATGGTCTTTGATGGAACCTTGCCCACGGTACTGCAGGAAAGCATGAGGTCATCAGACCTACTGCTCTTGCCACCTCTCTTAGGGAGACCGATTGATTGGTCTGTAAAGCTGAGACTGTCTGCACCATCTTTGAGACCTTCTCCTGTGGGAGAAAAACTTTTTGGTCTACTGAGCAAAAGTCGTATCCCAAATATGTCACCTTCTGGGCCGGAATCAAGGAACACTTCTCTCTGTTTATCAACCAAACTAGGGATTGAAGGAAGTCTTGTACAGTCTGGAGATCCGCTGCTAACCTTTGGTAAGACTCTGCCACCACTAGGAGGTCGTCCAGGTAAGGGATAACAGTTATCGCCTTTAACCTTAGCGGAGCCAGCGCCTCCCCCAACACTTTTGTGAAAATGCGTGGGGATGAGGACAGACCGAAGGGGAGGGCTTGAAATTGGAAGTGCCGAATCTCTGTTCCCATTTTGACTGCTATTCTCAAAATTTTTTGGAAGGCTAGATGGATAGGGATGTGAAGATAAGCATCCCTTAAATCCAGAGTGGCCATGAAGCAGTTTGGGTAAAGCAGGTTCTTGGATGTGAACACTGTCTCCATACTGAAGTGCTTGTACCTGATCGATTGGTTTAGAGACCGAAGGTTCAGGATAAGCCGATACTTTCCTGATGGCTTTCTGATAACAAAAATATGGGAATAAAACCCCTTGTTCTGTTCTGAGCGGGGAACAGGGATCAGGACTTTCTGATCTAGCAAGTCTCCAATTTGGAGACCCAGAGCCCTCGCTTTTTCTCGATCTCGGGGAAGGGAGGTGATCAATAGTTGCTCTGGTGGTTGGCAAGAAATCTCCAGCCTGTACCCATTGGCCACTAGATCCAGAATAAAAAGGACTCGAGGTGGCTGCTGCCCATTGTGGGAGAAAGGCCCTCAATCTTCCTCCCACTGGGAGACGAGCGTCACTGTGACTTGGCGGGTTGTTGAGGAGGGCTAAACAGGACGCCCCCTCTACCTCTGCCTTTGTGTCCAGTCCAATGCTTCTTGGGCCTATTGTCCTTTTCTCTAGGACCTTGCTGCCTACTTTGGCCACAAATTTTTTTTCTGGCTGTAGGTTTTTTTCTTGTTTTCTGGAAAGGCCTTTTTCTTATCGGCCATACGTTCCAGTGCCTCCTGCAGACCTGGGCCAAAAAGATGATCCCCTGTTAAGGGAAGCCCACATAGGCGCAACTTAGAGGCTGCATCGCCTGACCAGGTTTTAAGCCACAGGCTTCTTTTTGCCGAATTCACTAAGGCTGAAGTCCTGGCTGACATTCTTACCGACTCTGCGGAAGAATCAGCTAGATACCCTACAGCCCGAAAAAGGAGAGGGAAAGATTTTAGAATCTGCTCTCTAGAGGTACCTGCCAACAAATGGGATTGTATCTGAGTCAGCCATACCTCCAAATTCCTGGCTACACAAGTGGAGGCCAGAGCTGGTTTAAGATTCCCCACAGCTGAATCCCATGCTCTGTGAAGGAGAATATCTCCTTTATTGTCCATCGGGTCCTTAAGCGTGCCCATATCATCAAACGCCAGGTCCGAATTCTTTGAAACCTTTGAAAGAGGTGCGTCCAACTTCGGATTTTTATTCCACGGCTGCGCTGCATCCTCATCAAATGGAAACCTTCTTTTTTAGGTTACCAAAAAAGAAAGGTTTTCTCTCTGGATTTTCCCACTCCAACTTGATAGTATCAAGGAGGGAACTATGCACTGGGAAGACTTTAGCTTTCTTTCTGTGCAAACCTTTGTACATAAGGTCATGTTTGGACAATTGTACCTCCTCCTCTTCCATTTCAAGGGTTGTATAGATAGCCTTTAATAAGTCATCTACATCTTCCAAAGATAATTTAAACCTTGAGCCCCTAGCGGATTCTCTATCCCTGGGCTCTGTGTCTGACCCTGATTCTTCTGGAGAAGAACGGGTAGATCTGACTTCAGTCTCAGAGTCCTCACTCTCCGCATTCTGCTGAGGGGCGCTACTGACTGAAGCCTTTCTACTAGAGGACAGACCCCCTGCGGGAGCTTGAAATCTGTCAATACGATTTTTAAAAGAGCTAAAAGTGGACGTAAGCTCATCTCTAACAGACGTCAGCATCTTCTGACAGGAGGCTACTGGGTCATCCTTTACTAGGCCTTCTATACAAGTGCGGCAAACTGCTTTACTCCATGAAGAGCTCAGTTTGTTTCCGCAGACCGCACATTTTCTTTTAGGTGGCTGCGCTTGGGCCTTGTCCTGGGTCTTGGTCTGCAAGACAAAACAAATGACCCAAAATGAACATCTAAAAACCACCACACACTCCGTAACACCACGTGCAGGAGGGAGAAAATGTGTCCCCTAACACCAAAATCCTATGATTGGGAGGGGGGGGTAAAAACACTCACCAGGACAGCAAGAGCGTGACAAGACAAACACTTCAGGCTTAAATGAGAGGTGCTGGTGTTGGAAACCGCATCCGCTGCCTGTGCAGGTACTGCAGAAGAGTCCATCAGTCCGCTGGTCGTCCACAGCCTGTGCTGCTACTCCCAGAAACACCAGCAAGCCAGCGTCCCCTGTTCGCGCCATTTATGGAGACAGGAACCAGCGTCTCCGGCGCCCGACGATGACGTTGTATGACCCGGAAGTGACCCTCGCCGGATACTTCCTGTGGGCCAGCTTGGAGCGCAGAAGCTCCGCCCCCTCGAGCGCCGTGCCTTCCTCTTTCCCCTGCACAGATCAGCCAGGCTGTCGGCGGGGAAAGGATACCACCATGCTGCTTTATGCAGCGCACGCTGTGGAGCCTGACATCACCGCGGTCTTGGCCCTCCCCAGGCACAGAGGACAGGGGACAGCAGATGCTACCAACCTCCCCAGCGGAGATACTGCTTCTGGCGAGGAGAGAGGTCAGTACAGAAAATATACCCCATCGCCATTTAGAGCCCCTGCTCATAAGACCCAGGGTACCAGGTTCCAGGAAACATGTTACCCCCCCGTCCGGAGGAAACACTAATACTGATGTGGGGCCTGGAGGACCGCCCTTTTATCTGGTGGGGGTAACGTGTTTCCTGTCCTGGTAGGAGGAGCCCTAGGTCTCATGGGCTGCCCTGGAAGACGCTTGAGAGAAAGTTGCATGAAAGTCATCCCTGAATGTTTTACATTCAACTATGGGGTTTATTTACTAAAACTGGAGAGTGCAAAATCTGGTGCAGCTATGCTGAGTAACCAATTAGCTTCCAGGTTTTACTGTCAAAGCTTAATTGAACAAGCTAAAGTTAGAAGCTGACTGGCCACAATGCACAGCTGCACCAGATTTTACACTCTCCAGTTTTAGTAAATCAACCCCAGTGGGTCTGACTTTGTAGAAGGACAACAAATCACATCCAAATGGCACCCATCCAAAAGTTTCATCAATTGTTGCACCAAAGTCGCACAATTTTGCTTTTGTACAAGTGTGAATGGAGCTTGAGGACATCATAAAAAATGCTTTTTCTGGGATCATCAAAATGTTTATATTGTGTCAAGCAAAGTATTAATTGTAATTTATTCTTTCCTAAGAAGCCATTTACACTTGTGCGTCTTTGGACATCAAGTCGTTCCCCATATTCTCCAATGATAACCATTCATATATGTGCGACTTAAAACTACTTTGGTCTGACTTTCATGCAACTTGAGGGCCATAGACTTCAATGATAACCCTCAAAAGTTGCATGAGAGTCGTACCTGAAAGTTTTACATGCAACAGTGGGTCCGACTTTGCAGAGGGACAAGTCACGTCCAAGTCGCACCCATCCAAAGTTGCATCAAAATTGCACTCCAAAGTCGCACAACAAGTGTGAATGAAGCGTTAAATCATGTATGTTTGTATGCAATGTTTATATTCTATGTATTTGTATGCATGTTTGCTTATAGTCTACTATATGTTTCTATGTAATGTTGTTTATATCTGAAAATGGAGACAGGACAATAACTAAACTTTTCACCAGATGACTCAAATCTTATGCCTATTAAAATGAAAGTCCAGTTATATTAAAAGAAACACACTACTAGTATACTATGTGAATTCGGGGAAGTCCCAATTACAACTGAATACTACTGCTATGGTTTTAAATAGGATGGAAAATGTGTTGATAGTTGATAGTATGAATACCACTTGTGTGGCAGTTATAGAAGATGCTTTTTAAGAAAAAAAAATTATTTCCCCTTAAGCTCCATGTACACAGAAGCTCAAAAACGGTCGTTTTGAACGCCAGATTTCTGGCAGAAAAAGCCGCTTTAAAATATAGCTTTTATCAGCGGTTTTTACTAGCGTTTATTAGCATTTTTCAGCGTTAGCGTTTAGCGTTTTTTGATCCATTGAAAAAAAAAAGCTAAAGACCTGCGTTTGAACGTTTTTCACCGTTTCGCGTTTTTTCCCACCGAAAAACGGCAATTTGAACGCGAATTTCTTGCGTTCAGAAAAAAGCCCATTAACTCCACTTCTCATTAAAGCTAAAAAATGCTATGTGTACATGAACACATAGGCTAACATAGAGTGCAGTTAATGGGCTTTTTAAAAAAAAAACGCCAATAAACTGCAGTTTATCAGCTTCTGTGTACATGGAGCCTAAAACTATAAATTTGACAGAATTTCCAAATCTGGTCTACAAAAAAAAAAAAAAAAAAAAGTCTCCTGGTGGAAGGTTTGTTTGCAGTTTGCAAAACCTAATCGATAAAATTACTTTATATTCAAACCAGATTTTATAGAATAATTGACCCTACTTCCCTCAAGTAAGACCTTTTACATTTTTGAAGTTTTCAAAATTCCCATTGTTCCCCAAACCAAAAAAATAAATAAAAAATATAACAGTTTTGTGTATAATTTTTATTTATTTTTTAAAACATTTGATCCCAGAACCCTCGGATAATAGGCAATATTCAGGTTTCAATCAGCCTTCAGCTGATACAGAGTTTAAAGCCATAATTATATATATTTTTTTAAATGAACATACATGTCATACTTGGAGGAATAGTGTTCCATACCAGGAAATTAAATTAACTGCAGCCTACCCCAGCTGTGCCCACTGGTGTGGGATCAGTGAAGGAGTAAGGCTGCTTGCACACTGAGGCGCTTTGCAAGCGCTATTGCGCTAAAAATAGCGCCTGCAATGCGCCCTGAAAGAGCGGCTCCATTCTATCCAGTGTGAAAGCCTGAGGGCTTTCACACTGGAGCGTTGCGCTGACAGGAGGGTAAAAAAACTCCTGCCATCCGCATCTTTGAGGAGCAGTATAATTACCGCTCTTACAGCACCTTTGCCCATTGAAATCAATGGGGTAGCGCCTCCAAACCGCCGGCAAAACTGCGTTTTTGCGGGTGGGTTTAACCCTTTTTCGACCGCTAGCGGGGGTTAAAATCACCCCGCTAGCACCCGCAAATCGTGGCAAAAACGACGATATAGCAGCGCTAAAAATAGCGGCACTATACCGCCAGCGCATCCAGCGCTTCAGTGTGAAAGTAGCCTAAGAGAAGAGTAGATGGGTGAATTAGAGAAATTGGGAAAGGTGGCAATATGGGGGCAGTAGCTAATGATAAGGTAGGAAGACCTGGTCTTCTATCCTTAAAGTGGAGTTCCACCCTGAAAAAAATAAAAAATAAAAAAAATCACACAAAAACGCTGCAAAAAAAATAGAAAAAATTATTTTAGTCACCCGAAATAGCGGTTGCTATGCGGAAGTCCCTAATCTGCCTCTTCCTTATCCGCGGTGGGTCCTCCTTCCGCATCCTCTTCGAGTGAATGGGGCGCGCTGCCTTCTGGGAACTGTGTGTAATCCCAAAGAGCAGCCGCCCATTCACAAATCGGCGTGCATGCGCAGTAGGAAACGGGCAGTGACGCCGTAAGGCCTCACTGCCCGTTTCCCTTAGTGAGGATGGCGGCACGGGATCTGCAGCGATCGAGGGATTGGCAGGGCCATCATCGCGGGCGAGGACGACAGGTAAGTGTCCTTATTAAAAGTCAGCAGCTACAGTGTTTGTAGCTGCTGACTTAAAAGAAAAGAAAAAAAATCGCGGGTGGAATCCCGCTTTAACATTGATTGTAGTATGATGTTAAAGTTTACTTACTGTATATTGCTTTGTGTATATATGCTTTGTCTTATTGTATTATTTGTTTTATAGACCACTCCTCCTGAAGAAGCGGTTTATTCTGCGAAAACCGGTAGAGGAAACAACTTATACTCCACTCCAATAGAAACTCTACGGGGGAACCCATCAGTAGTTGTTTGTTGCATATTTTCTAATACTTTTGTATGTTTTATATGTATTAAATAATATTTTTTACTACAATTATTTTGACGTTGTATCAGTACCGAGTCCATTAAAGGAACACTAAAGGCAAATAATTATTATTATTTTTTTAAATAAAAAACATGTTATACCGGTACTTACCTCCACTGTGCAGCTTGTTTTGCACAGAGTGGCCCCGAACCTGGTCTTCTGGGGTCCCTGGGCGGCTGTATCGGCTCCTCCCCGCAAGAACTAACCACCTTCATGCGAGCTCTCTCGCATGGTGGTTAGTTCTTGCAGGCGCGCTTCCGTAATACAGCTGGCGGCCATAGCTGCTCACTGCAGTGCGTCATTGGATGTGATTCACAGCAGCGCGAGCCAATGGCTGCGCTGCTTTCAATCAACCAATGAATGAGCCGAGAAGCCATCGCGTTCACGGCGCAGGACTTTCGAGGGGTCAGGTAAGCAAACGGGGGGGCCGCTAATCCTCAGATGTTTTTGCACCTTAATGCATAGAGTGCTAAAGGCAAAAAAAACTTTTGCCTTTAGTGTTCCTTTAATTATCCACTTCTAGGTGGTTTTATATGTGTTCGGGTCAGCATTAGCAACTGCCACCATATTTCCACCTTTCCCAATTTCTCTATATCAATCTGGATGATGGTACTTCCACTATAGATTATCTACTAGTATATGAGGCTATACTCAAATCTTGTCATATATGAGTGAATTGGCGCTGCTAAATGACAACAGTGTGAAAAACGTAATAAAGAACATTTTTGAAAATTATATAAAGTGTGCTATCTCTTTAAAACATAAAACACATGTGTTATTTGTGCAAATACAAGTTATAAAGTGTTCTGGTGCTATACAATAAAAATGTGTCCATTTCTTCAGGAATTCCAAAGTGCAAAAATCATCAATAAATCAGCAAAAATAAAAATTCTTAAAAAGTCCACTCAATTTCTTAAGTTCATAAAAAGTGATGGTGAAGTGAAGGAATTTCTAATCACCAAAACTGGTGACTCTTCACACGTGCCCCCTCTCAGGTCCGCACTCACCAAAGGGATGTACTCCTGCAGGGGTAAAAAAAAGGCCTCACAATTGAGTCAGCTCTTTATCCGGTGTACTCACCCATCTACTCTTCTCAAACATGTCATACTTACCTGCTCTATGCAATGGTTTTGCACAGAGCAGTCCCGATCCTCCTCATTCACTGGACCCAACCTCATCGGCACCCCTGGCTCCTCCCCCCAGCCTAGTGCCCACCATAGCAAGCTGCTTACTATGAAGGCACCTGTGCAGGCTTGCTCTAGAGCTGGCTTTGTTTGTCCATAAAACACACAGAGCGTGGCTGCCCTCTCGCTGACTGTGATTGACAGCAGCAGGAGCCAATGGCTGCCACTGCCGTCTCTGAGCCTATGAAGAGGGAGAGAGCAAAGAGAGCCTCTGCTGTAGTGCACTTACAGTTTATAAAGCACTGAGCGGCCGCACCAGTTAGTAAAGGGAATAGTTAATTTAGGCCAGCTTGGAGCCGCCTCTTCATACAAAAGGTATCGGGTCAGGCATCAGGAGCATTTGCCCGAGTACAAGTACTTGGGCAAATACTCGGTATCGGCACCGATACCGATACAACCCTAGTATGACCTGTGACATGAAATGGTCTTCTACAACCTCACCTTGGTAGCCGAATTTGGCTGTTACTCAACCAGTTTTTAGCCTACACCTGACTCTAATCCTACAAAATCCCTGACTTTGTGCAAGTGTACAAAGTGTTCAATTGTAAAAATTGCGGCTGGTTTGAAGCCAAAAGGTAGTCACACCAAATATTGATTTGATTTGGATTTTTCTTCTGTTTGCTTACTTTGCATTTTGTAAACCGATTTAAAACAAAAATATTTTTGAAGGCATTCTTACTTTACAACATGTTTTCACACCTGCCTAAAACTTCTGCACAGAACTGTACTTATTAGAATAGATATTTTAGTTGCCAGAGCAAAAAAAATAGGATTTTTATAACAGCTTACCTGTAAAATCCTTTTCTTGGAGTACATCACGGGACACAGAGCGACATAGTCATTACTAATGGGTTATATAGTTACCGTCAGGTGCTGGCACTGGCAACTTCCAAAACCGGAAGTACCCTCCCCTATATAAGCCCCTCCCATCCGGGAGCACCTCAGTTTTGTAGCAAAGCAATAAGTGTCCCCAAAGAGGGGCGGGAGCTCTGTGTCCCGTGATGTACTCCAAGAAAAGGATTTTACAGGTAAGCTGTTATAAAAATCCTATTTTCTTTCTCGTACATCACGGGACACAGAGCGACATAGTCATTACTAATGGGATGTCCTAAAGCAATGCCAAATGAGGGGGGGGATACACCATATATAAGCTGAGCGCTATCAGACATGAGGATCTTTTGCGGCCTGCAACACACTGCGCCCAAAGGCGACATCCTCCTGACTTCTAACGTCCACCTGGTAGAACCTAGTAAACGTGTGTACTGAAGACCATGTTGCGGCCTTACAGACTTGAGCCAGGGAGGCCTGGTGATGCACTGCCCATGAAGTTCCAACTGCTCTCGTGGAGTGCGCCCTAACTTTGAACGGAGGCGGTCTACTTCTCAAGCTATAGGCTTGTATTATGACCTGTCGAATCCACTTGGCTAAAGTAGATTTTGACGCTGCCTGACCCTTTCTGGGGCCTTCCGGCAGAATAAACAAAGTATCCGTTCTGCGAATCTGAGCAGTGGCTTTTAGATAAGCTTTAACTGCTCTTACTACATCCAAAGAATGCAATAACTTTTCCTCTACCGAAGTAGGCTTGGGGAAAAAAGAAGGAAGAACCACATCTTGGTTCAAATGAAAACTCGATACCACCTTAGGAAGAAAGGCTGGATGAGGACGTAACACTACTCTGTCCTTATGGATAACCAGATATGGCTCCTTACAGGACATAGCTGCTAATTCCGATACTCTTTTAGCCGAACAAATGGCTACTAGAAAAATCAATTTCCTGGTGAGAAGCACTAAGGAAATATGCTGTAATGGTTCAAATGGTTGTTTCTGTAGAACCGACAGAACCAAGTTTAGATCCCATGGACATATGGGAATATTAACCGGAGGACTAATACGCATCACTCCTTGTATAAAGGCTTTGACTAGTGAATGCGAAGCCAAGGGCCTTTGAAAAAATATTGACAAGGCCGAAATCTGACCTTTGATAGTACTCAAGGCAAGCTTCCTATCTACAGCCCATTGTAGGAAGTCCAGAATTCTACCTATTACGTATTTACGTGGATGCCATTTCCTGGCCTCACACCAGGCGATGTACGCCTTCCAGATTCTATAGTAGATCTGCCTGGATACCGGTTTCCTGGCATTGATCATGGTAGACACCACAGCATTAGAGAGCCCTCTCCTTTTTAGAATGTGGGCTTCAATAGCCAGGCCGTCAAACCTAGGGCTGGTAAGGAAGGGTGGTATAATCGGTCCCTGCGAAAGCAGGTCCGGACGATGTGGGAGGGTCCAAGGACTCCCCACAGACATTTTTACAATCTCCGCGTACCATGCTCTTCGGGGCCACGCTGGAGCCACCAGAATCACTGGTTTCTTTTCTACCCTGATTCTGCGGAGTAATCGAGGTAACAATTGTGGCGGTGGGAATGCATATATCAGCTTGAACTGATCCCAAGGGAACACTAGGGCATCCGAGCCGCACGCTAGGGGATCCCTTGTCCAAGAGACAAACCTGTCCACTTTCGTGTTGAACCTGGATGCTAGCAGATCTACATCCGGTGTTCCCCACCGCTGACATATTGTCCGGAAAACCTCGGGATGAAGGGACCATTCCCCTGGGCATAATTGTTGGCGACTTAGAAAGTCCGCCTTCCAATTCTCCACCCCTGGAATGAATACCGCAGATATGGCTGGGACATATCTTTCTGACCATCTCAGGATGTAATTTACTTCCCTTTGGGCTGCACGACTCCTGGTGCCCCCCTGACGATTGATATATGCCACTGCTGTGGCATTGTCTGACTGAACTCTGACAGGGGACCCTTGGAGTTTGGATGTCCATGCTACTAGGGCATACCGGGCTGCTCGTATCTCTAAGAGATTGATGGGCAGGGCCTTTTCCGCATCCGACCATCTGCCCTGGAGAGACCATTGCTCCAGTACTGCTCCCCAGCCTAAAAGGCTGGCATCTGTAGTGACCACCTTCCAAGAAATCGGACTGAAGGATTTCCCTCTTTCCAGATTCCGGGGAACCAACCACCAACGGAGGCTTCTGCGAACGGAAGGGGACAAGGACATTGGTACGTCCAGAGCCTGAACTTTTTTGTTCCAGGCTGACAGTATGGCCCTTTGCAACTTCCTTGAATGGAATTGACCGTAGGGTACTGCTTCGAATGATGCCACCATTTTTCCCAGCAGCCTCATGCACAGGCGTATGGATGGCTGTCTTTTTGAACCCACTAAGTGGATCAAATCTCTCAAAGACGACCCCTTTTCTCGAGGCAAGAAAATTTTTCTCTGGTCTGAATCCAGCCTTAGCCCCAAGTATTCCAGACTTTTGACTGGTTTTAGGGCTGACTTGTCTCGGTTGATAATCCAACCGTGATATTCCAGATACTTGATTGTCTCGTGAACAACCACTTCTAGTTTTTCCACTGAGTGGTCTATCAGCAACAAGTCGTCTAGATATGCCATTATCGTTACACCTCGTGTTCTTAGATTGGCCAATAATGGGGCCAGAATTTTTGTGAACACTCTTGGTGCTGTGGCCAGACCGAAGGGTAAGGCTCTGAACTGAAAATGGCGCCCTTCTATCGCAAAGCGTAGAAATTTTTGGTGGGCTGGAAAGATGGGGATGTGCAAATACGCATCTTTGATGTCGATCGAGGCTAACCATTCCTCCCCTTGTAGGGCAGTGGCTACCGATCGGATCGACTCCATCCGGAAAGTCCTGATATGTAGGAATTTGTTTAGCCCTTTTAGATTTAATATGGGCCTCACGTCCCCGTTTGGCTTCGGAACTGTAAAGAGGTTTGAGTAAAACCCGAACCCCCATTCTTCCAGGGGGACCTCTATAATTACTGCTTGAAGCAATAATTGTTCCAGTGCCAACAGGAGGGATCCTCTCTTCTGGGGATCCCTTGGCACGTTCGACCTTATAAAGCGGGAAGGAGGGGAGTTTTTTAACTCCAATTTGTATCCCAGATTTACTGCGGAGAGCACCCATCTGTCTCGGATCGTGTCCCGCCAGGTTTCTGTGAACAACTGAAGTCTTCCCCCCACCCGATTGGGTGGGGGCAACCCTTCATGCATTTGACTTTGGGGGAGGTTTTGTACCTCTCCTGCTCCAGGGCTTCTTGTTACCCTGCAACTGTCCCTGATTTTTAACTCCGGGATTTGACCGGGGAGGCCGTCGGAACTGTTTCACAGCCGATGTCCTAGGGACTGGAGAAGCCGGCCTCTTAAAAGAGGGACCTCTAACTCTATTTTTGACCGGCAAGAGTGTACTTTTACCGCTGGAAATTCTCTGGATATACTTGTCCAGGTCTTCCCCGAATAAGCGCTCCCCATGAAATGGGAAGCTGACCAGCAATTTTTTACAGGGAGCTTCAGCAGACCAGTTTTTGAGCCATAGAAGCCTGCGCATATGTACTACAGACAGCGTAAGGCGGGAGGCCTGATGGATTGAATCCTTTATAGCGTCCACCGCAAAGCATAAGGCTCTAGGTAGATCAGCTAGAGCAAGAGCCTGCTGATCTGGCACGTCCCTTAAGACCTGTTTCAACTGATCCTTCACTGCTTGGCAGACCCCTATAGCTGCCACTGCTGGTTGTGTCACCAATCCTGCTGTAGAAAAAGCAGATTTCAATAAGGACTCCAATTTTTTATCTATTGGGTCCTTGAACATTTGGACATTTTCCACCGGACATGTCAGTGATTTATTCACACAAGAGATGGCTGCGTCCACTGTAGGGACCTTCCATTTTCTGACGAACTTATCCTCCATAGGATAGACCACCGGAAATCTCTTGGGGGGAGTAAATATTTTGTCAGGATGCTCCCAATCCTGGTAAATGAGCCCCTCCAGTAAAGGATGGATCGGAAAAGAACAAACAGTCTGGGGAGCTTTTAGCGACCCCAACGAGGAGACAGAAGAGGAGGATGGCTCCGCAAGTGGCATTTTAAATGCTGATCGGACCATATTAGTCAGGGACTGCACCCATAACCTCTCAGCATGTGATGCTGAGAACGGCTCCTCCACTGTTGATTCCTCTACAACTGAATCAACCTCATCCTGATCCCCCTCAGGTAGGTCGTTCTCTGTATGGGACTGTTGCTCTGTTAACAGGCACTCTGAGGGAGGAGACGGAGATCGAGCGCTTTTCTCCTGTGACAGGGAAGCAGCAATTAGTGCTGACAATCTCTCTTCCAGCCCTCCCAGAGCTGAGGAAAAAACCTCCTCTGTTACATACACAGGAGCAGGTGAACTGGGGACAGCCACAGTACCAGGTACTCCTAGGGGTGCCCTACGGTCACTAACCTCTGATTCTTCAGGGGAGACTGGTGCAGCCAAAGCATGCCCAAGATCCTCAGAGCCCGATGGAGACCCCCTATTCCTCCTGGAATTTCTAGTCCCGGAGTTTTTAGACGGCATATTCCTAAGCCACAAAGCTGAGGTATTCCAGCCGAAAATACACCAGTTACTGATAATAGTCTAGCATAAATGCTGCTATAATAAACAGTTGGTGTCTACTAATGTGCCTTTCTAGGGGATGCCTGTATCAACCGCTTGCTGTATGCCTTTAAATGTTGCCAGCTCTGTCTCTGTACTTCATAGCCAGCTTACTGCAATAATGTGGCTTTTTAAAAACCTGCTGGGACGCCCGCACATGCGCAGAAGCGCTGCGGCGCGCACAGAGCGTCATCCCCCAGGCCCCGCCCCTTTTTCCGGCCACCTCTATATATAGAGGCGCGTGCACGCGCACGCGCGCGGCCACGTGCGCCTCGGCGCTAATTTTCAAACATGGAAACCAGGGACAGGAGCCAGGGCCCCCTTTGCCGCAGGCCGGGGGATAGACGAACACTGCAACATGGCAGAGGAAACAGTTTCCTGTAGGAGAACTCACCAGCTGCCTGGACTTTGCTCTCTGAGAAGAAACTAGTCCATATGACAAGAAAAACATTCCACAGCGGCCTCTAGTGGACAAACACAGGTACCGCAGTTTAATATACTAAACATATATAAAAAAACATTCTCTTTTTTTTTTTCTTGACCACCATTAAAAATTATTACATTTTTTTTTTTTAGTAGTTACAGGCATGCACAGATATTAGCGGGAATACCGTTAGGTAACAGACAGAAAGACAAATTAGGCTTGGGGGTCCCCCAATAGAACCAAGTTCCTGGGGGCCCCCACTTACCTGTTCCCCGCCGCAGGACTTTGTTTGGTCCACAAAAGCCCAAACTTCACCTATCACGGCAGGCATTGTAATCAAACCTTCAGGGACCGGGTTCCCAAGGATTCCACTCCCCTGGACCTGTATAGCACCCTGCACAGAAAACATCTTGGTCGTGGGTATGACCAGAGCTCTGGATCCCAGGGTCCAGCTCTCCTAAGAGAAGCATTACAGGCAGAACCTTGCTCTTCTCTGCAAGGCCCGGGTACCGACCGTTTAGCTATGAAGCTTTTTTGATCGGATCCGGAATAGCTTACTGAGGCCCAAAAGAACCTGTACGCAAGCTCAGTGAAAAACACATGTTTCTTCTTGGCCAACACCTTAGACACTGGCAAAAAACTGAGGTGCTCCCGGATGGGAGGGGCTTATATAGGGGAGGGTACTTCCGGTTTTGGAAGTTGCCAGTGCCAGCACCTGACGGTAACTATATAACCCATTAGTAATGACTATGTCGCTCTGTGTCCCGTGATGTACGAGAAAGAAATTATGTCTGAAAATAAAACAATTAAGTTTGCCTATTGCAATCAAAAACAAGAACTCATGTACTTACTGTCATATCAGAGTCCTCCTTTGGAGCAGCTCTTTTTATTTTTACAGCACTTGCAGGTGTTTCAGTTTTTACTTTGCCTGTTGATGCATCGGTTCCTGGGCTTCTGGCCTGCTGTCCATTGTTACCAGTGTTGACTGCTTTGGCAGAAGGAGAACAAAGTTTGGACACTGGGCTGGTTGGCTGTTCTGTTAGGATAGTACGGTTTGCTTTTTCCATATGCAAGGGATCAAGTGTCTGAGCTGTGTCTCCATTTTCTGTCTTTTTCACTTTTATGCTAGTGTTAGTAGAGCTTCCATCGAACACTATGAGAGGTCGTTTTCTTCCACTCTCTGCACTGAAACTTAAAAAATAAATAAAAATATATATGTCAATGAATGTGGAAAAGGTTGCTGACCCCTGCTATAGAGCTATGTCACTTGAGTGACAGCTCTGAGTCTGCTGGGGCAGCTGACAAGGAAGGAAGGAAGGAAAGAAAGAAAATAGTTTACAAAAATATACATCATATATTATTGGAAGATTGTTGTTGAAATTAATAGTCTGATGACAAGGTCTCAAATTATTGCATGTAACCGATTTTTTTCTAATAGTAACTAGAGCACAAAAGACTCTTCTCATCACCAAATTTTTTCTTATTGATCTCCAGTTGCCATCACTTGTGTGTCTTCTATTTTGGGACAAATGAGATTGGATGTGTGCACTTCTCATTTCCCTCTACACTCTGGCTGATTTCACACTGAGGCGCTATAGCGCCTGTAAAGAGCCTCTCCTCTCAAAAATCCTGCATCTTTGCAGTGCTGTAGGAGCGATGTATACACCGCTCCTAAAGTGCCCCTGTCCATTAAAATCAATGGGCAGTGCCGCCCAAACGCCGGCTAATTTCTGCTTTAATTTTAATCCTTTTTCGGCCGCTAGCGGGGGTAAAAGCAAAAAAAGATAGTAAAGCGCCGCTAAAAATAGCGGCACTTTACCGCTGACACCCCCAACGCCTTGGTGTGAAAGTAGCCTTTCAGTTTTATCTTTAAGTTTTATTATTATTCTATCGTTATCTAACTTTTTTCTTACAGGCATTAGACAAATGGCATGCCAAACAACAACAGAGCTCCATACTTAAAAAATAAATAAAAAATTCTCACTTACAGTAGTACTGCTAATAAAAAGTTAACTCATTATGTATAATATATTAGAACAGCCCCAATTTTAGACCTCGGATCACCTACAAATTCTGCACCCTCAGATTAACCCAAATGCATGTGCTCATCAGACCTCAGATTAACCCCAATGCGTGTGCTCATCAGACCTCAGATTAATCCCAATGCGTGTGCTCATCAGACCTCAGATCAGCCCCAATGCATGTGCCATCAGACCTCAGATCAGCCCCAATGCATGTGCCATCAGACCTCAGATCAGCCCCAATGCATGTGCCATCAGACCTCAGCCCCAATGCATGTGCCATCAGACCTCAGATCAGCCCCAATGCATGTGCTATCAGACCTCAGATCAGCCCCAATGCATGTGCTATCAGACCTCAGATCAGCCCCAATGCATGTGCCATCAGACCTCAGATCAGCCCCAATGCATGTGCCATCAGACCTCAGATCAGCCCCAATGCATGTGCCATCAGACCTCAGATCAGCCCCAATGCATGTGCCATCAGACCTCAGATCAGCCCCAATGCATGTGCCATCAGACCTCAGATCAGCCCCATCTACTGAGCTGCCCATTACAGCCAATGGCAACTGATTTACATGAGATAATGGGAATTAGCACCCAAAGCCACATTTATCGCAATGCATTTATAATGTTGTACGCATGCACATTTATTTTTTTAGCTGCTATGGACAACTGTCATTCACAGCACTCCATATGGTAGTTTTGATCTACTGAAAACTAGGCCTTAGGGCTTTCACACGGGTGGACTGTTCAGTTTTTTAGGCAAACCTGAACGGAAGCTCCATGCAAGTCTATGGAGCGATGGATGTCAGCGGTGACATGTCCACTGACATCCGCTCCGGCCGCTGAACCCAGGACGGATGGAAACCCTATTTTCCATCCATCTGGCGGATCGGATGAAAATGGACAGGCGGTACGTTTTCATCTGATCCCCCATAGAGGAGAGCGGAGCTCTGACAGGTCCGTCTCTGCACAGTGAGCGGAGACGGACCTGTCATCCACCGGCTCAGCGGAGCGATCCCCCCTGCTGAGCAAGCGGAGTCCATACACGGACAGCCCTGTGTGAAAGAGCCCTTAGGGGGGTATTTGTTTTGGCCTGTGTAACATCTCAGTAAACAGCTGTTACTAAACCTGGCCATACAGAGCTTGATTGCTTCTGAGAATAATGTGAATGAAGGAATTTCTATTGTCGGCTATTGTATTTAGGCAGGCCCAACACCCACATCTGCCCACAGGGCTGAATGAGAGAAATCAAGCCCTGTATGGCCAGTCTTAGTGACAGCTATTTACAAAAACCACAAAGTTACACAGACCAAAACAAATATCCCCCAGATCTAATTTTAGAGTGGATCAAAACCACAGTAAGGAGTTCTATTTTTAGATTGCCAGGCTTTTGTGTGAATGACACAGTTGTCCCATAGGTCTAAAAACTTACATACATAGAACATTGAAAAGTGCACTGGGGTAAATGTGGCTTTGGGAGTTAATTTCTATTAGGTCTTAGGCTTAAACTTAAAAAAGGTCAACTGTCAAGAGTTCTGGCTCGACAAACTTCCCGTTTAGCATGGATGGAGTAATTGATTTGAGAAATCAAAGCGTGTATGGCTAGCCTTAAAGAGACTATGGGGTTTATTTACTAAAGGCAAATCCACTTTGCACTAAAAGTGCACTTGGAAGTGCAGTCGCTGTAGATCCGAGGGGGACATGCAAGGAAAATAAAAAAAACAGCATTTTAGCTTGCATGTGATTGCATAATAAAATCAGCAGAGCTTCCCCTCATTTTTACAGCAACTGCACTTTTAAGTGCTCTTGCAGTGCACTTGTACTGCAGAGTGGATTTGACTTTAGTAAATCAACCCCTATGTCATTAACTTAAAATTTGCATGTGCTCGAATTTGAGCCATCTATGGTCAGCTTAATGCAGATCTTCTTCCAAAACGTTCAGTGAAATATGTGCAGCACCTTTCAAACTCCAATCACTAAGGCCGGGTTCAGTGCAATGGTTTACGTGTTTTACATGTGGTTTTAGGTGTGCTGCCATTGACTTCCTAATGGCTAAAGCCTGGTACACACTGAGTTTTTTTTCGTTCAACCCGTTGAGCTCCGGTGGGAGCTGTTGTACTAACTATCCAAAGTTAGTACAGTGATCTCTCCCGCTGAGCTGTTGTGTTGTGGCGGGGGCCGTCCCCCTGTCGGAACACTCTGATTAGCGCTCTCTGCCATTGGCTGAGGGTGTTGATCGGGAGCCAGTCGGCTGCTGGTTTCCCAACATGCTCGTCTGACAGAAGCCACTCAACTCATTGCCATTGGCTCCCGCTGTCAATCAAATTCAGTGACACGGGAGCCGGGGGCGGGGCAGAGTCCTGCTGTCTGTGTCAATGGACACACCGGCAGGACTTGGGCGCGTGCCCGCACAAGTGTCCCCATGGAAAGCGGCTCTTCCTGGGGGCACTCGAGAAGAGGAGGAGCCAGGAGCACTGTGGGGGGGACCCCATAAAAGGAGGATTGGGGCCGCTCTGTGCAAAACCCCTGCACAGAGCAGGTAAGTATGACATGTTTGTTATTTAAAAAAAAAAAACCTTTACAAATCACTTTAACCACTTTAGCCCCAGACCATTTGGCTGGCCAAAAAAGAGGGGAGCACTTTTTGCGATTCGGCACTGCGTCGCTTTGACAACCTTTTTTCCCCACAAATAGAGCTTTCTTTTGGTGGTATTTGATAACCTCTGCGGTTTTTATTTTTTGCGCTATAAACAAAAAAAAGAGCGACAATTTAAAAAAATATATATATATTTTTTGCTATAATAAATATCCCCCCCCCCCCCCCAAAAAATAAAAATATATATATATATATATATATATATTTTAAAACATTTTCCTTAGTTTAGGCCGATACGTATTCTTCTACATATTTTTGGTAAAAATCGCAATAAGCGTTTATTGATTGGTTTGCGCAAAAGTTATAGTATCTACAAAATAGGGGGTAGTTTTATGGCATTTTTTTAATAATAATTTTTTTATTTTATTTTTTTTACTAGTAATGGCGGTGATCAGCAATTTTTATCGTGACTGCGACATTATGGCGGACACATTCTTGTCACTGATCGTCGTTCCCTATGACAAGGAACAGACGATCAGTGACACTGCCACTAGGAAGAACGGGGAAAGGTTTGTTTACACTTACCTCTCCACGTTCTTCAGCTCTGTGACCCGATCGCGGGACACCGGCGGCAATTGGGTCCCGCAGGCACGGTCAAGGAGCTTCGGACCGGGTCGCACGCGACCCACGACAGGTTTGTGCCTGTCCGTGCCATTCTGTCGACGTACATCATCGTGAGGCAGTGGTTAAGTGGTTAGGCAGAGCTAAACTCAGCGATACACATTTCTCCTTTAACGGTTCGTTATACCTTGCTGCATCCCCTACCCAGCCTCTTCCAGGTACCGTGCTGCGGTCATCTTCACTAGCCGATGCGGGATGATGTCAGCTGATGCAGGAGTGCAGTCATCCTGGCAAATACGCGCTGTGCTGGAACGTAGACTTTACACAGGCAGGTAGTTTTTTTATTGCAGAAGAGGGCCTTCATGGCACTTCTGCAATAAAGAGCCTGCCTGCTTCCAGTTTTTGAAAGCGTGATTTTAGTTCCACTTTAAAGTTAGATAACAGCTCAAACTTTTTACAAGGGATGTGTGGGGATAAATATGCAACTGGAGACTTTATTGTGCCCCAATACAGTAAAAGACGCCATACCTTTTCTGTGGCTGGGTGTGCTTTTTCTCTCCTTTTTTACTTTCCATCATTTTACCCCACCGACTCTTCGGCAAAGCTCTTTGAGGAAGGGGCATGGCGTGCTGGACGAAGATTTCAGTTAATTTCTCCTTGTCCTTCACAGAATCTTCCACTAAAATATTTTTCTGTATCAACAAAATACACAATTCAGAACTTATTGTTATCAAACTTAATTAAAAAATAAAAAACAAAAACATTATGGGCATCTGGCAGTAGTAAAAGAAATACATATAAAAAAATATAAAGTTTTGTGGCGGGGGGGGGGGGGGCTATGATCGCAAACTTTGGATCAGATGATGCAGTGCAGCTTCAAATCGCAAACAATGCATACCTATGGTAGTGCATTACAAGTAAATACTTGGTGCAATTTCCTGGACTATGTTACATACATCGTTGCATAGTAGGTGAGGTTGAAAAAAGACACAAGTCCATCAAGTCCAACCTTCTTAATAAAATATGAAGAAGTTTATCATGACAGACAAATCTTTTATCACTTCAAGGCACTTGCACTTGAGGGGGTTAACAATTCAGTTTGAGAAAATTACCAGTTACATTTACCGGTAACTGTTTCTGGGAAATCTTCCAGGACAGTACACCTGAGAGATGACTGGCCCCACCTGACATGAAAATACAATCAACAAATGAGGTTAAAAACCCCTGCACCTCAGTTCTGACCAAGTATTAGTTTATCCTGGTGCAACTACACCAATAGGTGGGAAGTAGGCCTGCCGTCCTGGAAGATTTCCCAGAAACGCTGTTACCGGAAAGTCTAACTGGTAATTTTCTCTAGTCATATTCCAGGACGGCACACCTGGAAGGCGGAACAAGAAGCTAAAAGGCCTACCTTGAGGCAGGACCACTGCTTGTAAAACCTTTCTGCCAAATGTCAGATCCTGGAGGTGACAACAGTTCCCCTCTGTAATGCCTCAAGAATGTATTCTGCTTCACCCATGTGGCTGTTCAACAGATTTGTTCTATTGAGGCTCCGGCCAAGAGGCCGACAGTGATTTTGTTGAACGGGTTTTAAGTTGGGCTGGTACTGGGGACCCTGATTGCTTAAAAACTATTCCGATGGCATCACTAATCCACCTGGCCACTGTTGGTCTAGAAGCCTTCCCTTCTTAGAGCCACTAAACAGAACTAAAAGGTGGTTTGACTTCCTGAAATCTTTAACCCTATCTAGGTACATCAGCAAACACCTTCTGACGTCTAGTAAATACATTTTTTCTTCTCTTTCGTTCCTCAGATTTTCACAAAAAGGCAAAATGATTTACTGTGATCTATAAAATTGGGAGACCACCTTGGGTAGATACTCTTGCCTCAGAGCTTCCGTCAGCGCCTCCAACATCAGCCTCAGATTCCAAGGCAGGAATCTGTTAATCCTAATGGGAGTCAACCTCTACCTAGCTAACAGAAATCTTTTGATCAGGGGATTCAATGCGAGCCTCTGGTCCAAGAAAACAGACAGAGCCGCTACCTGTACTCCCAGGGTGTTCAGGGCCATCCTCTGGTCCATCCCTGCCTGTAAAAATTCTAGCAATACTGGTACCAATGGCCTGGAGATCTCTCCATCCTGGCACCAGCACGAAATAAAACTTTACAGATCTTTGTATAAATCTTTTTAGTGACTGCCTTCCTGTAGTAGGAGATCCTGCCTGGTGGGGAGGGCACTGTGGAGGGGAGACTGTCCATTTCTTCAAACCCAGCTCCTTTTGACCACCAAGATGAGGTGGCATTCTAAACCGGGCTAACTTCTGTAGGACCCGAGGAAATAATGCTAGTGGGGGGAAAGGCATACACTAGTTTGCAACCCCAGTTCTGTGCCAGGGCGTCCACCCCCTCCGATTCCCATTCTCGGGTGAGAGAGAAACCGTTCCACCTTCCTGTTCCCCCTACAAGCAAAGAGGTCTATATCCGGAAACCCCAAAGCGCCGACTTATCTGAAAAAAAGACTTCTCGGTTCAACTCCCATTCCCCCTGACGTATGAGCCAACTTAAAAAGTCTGCTTCTATATTGGTGGTCCCCTTTATGTAGACCGCCGATATAGATGGAAGGACCCCCTTGGTCCAACCTAGAACTTTCAGGGACAACTTCAGGAGACTCCTGGACCTTGTCCCTCCCCTGACAGTTTAGGTAAAAGACCGTTGTTACGTTGTCCGATAAGACTTGGACTTCTTGCCCCCGAATCCTACCCTCAAATGCCCTCAGGATCTGTCCTACCTCCATGAGCTGCCTGTATTAGGAGGAGGTCTTTGCTTGAGCCAGGATCCCTGGGCTTGAAGTCGGTAGTTAGTTTGACCGGATTCCACTGGGTCCAGGTTTGACTTGACGCCAATCTGTCCTCATCAAGCCAACATCTTATAGAGGTTCTTACTTCCCCTAGGACAGAAATCTTCCCATCCAATGACTCCCTCTTCCTCTCCCAGGAGGTAAGCAGGAAAAACTGCAGTTTTCTGGAATGAAGCTGTGCAGAATAGACCACTGGGATGCAAGAGGTCATTAGCCCAAGGACTCTCATGACGTGTCTGCAAGAGCAGTCTCAGAGTTCCATCAACGATGAAACTGCAGCCACTAATTTCGCCTTCTTTTCCTCTGGGAGAAAAAGCGTTTGAGCTCTGGCATCTAGCAGATATCCCATAAAGACTTGACTTGGAAGGTTTGAGGGATGACTTTTCCCAATTTACTATCCACCCTAGGGTTTCTAAAGGTGAGGATTATTTTTTTCTAAGTCTGCTCTCACCTGCTGTAGGGAAGGACCATAAATATTAAGAGATCCCCTGAAGGTAAGCCACTGCCCCTGCTAGGACCTTGGTGAACACCCTTAAGCCTCGTACACACGGCCGAGAATCTCGTCAGGAAAAACACGTTGTTTTTCTTGATGAGATTCTTGGACAAGAAACTTGTCCCGGCCGAGTGTACACACGCTCCATTCAAAGAACCCGCGGTTCTTTGAATGGAGCGAACGCGGTGACGTCATCGACTACGACGAGCATGCGCTCGTCACATTCGATGCCGTCCCGCCATCTTGCTACACCCTACCGATTCCTAGGAAGCTACCGCGCATGCGTCAAAGTCAATTCGAGCATGCTCGGGGTTCCACGGCGACAGGTAAGTGTACACACACACACACACTTTTCTCATCGAGAAACAGGCCGACGAGAAAATAGAGAGCAGGTTCTCTATTTTTCTCGTCGAGATTCTGGTCAGTTTTCTCGACGAGAAACCATACACACGAACGATTTTGGCGAGAAACTCGTTCGTGTGTACGAGGCTTTGGGCTCGCTGCTAGGCTGAAGGGAAGGGCTTGGAACTGCCAGTGCTGCATCCCCTGTTCCTTGAGGACCGCAAACCTTAGAAGGGACTGATGTTTCAGGGCGATCGGGACGTGGAGGTAAGTGCCCCTCAAGTCTATTGTGGTCATGAAAACATCTTTCAACAGATGTTTCCACACGCTGTATATTCTTTCCATGTGGAAGCTTTTGTGTCATATAAATTTGTTCAGTTTCCTGAGATTTATTATCAGGTGAAATTTGCCTGAAGGCTTCTGGATGATTAACAGATGGGAGTAAAATCCCAGACAGAGCTGTTTCAATGGGAACTGGCGATTACCTCCTGGTACGCCAGATCTTGTATATTGTCTAGCAACCCTTTTGCCCTCTGACGATTCCTGGGTGGATGGGTCAAAATTAAATTCTTAGGGGGAGGGGAGAGAAGCTCTAACAAATAAACCCCTTTTAGTAACTGCAGGATATAGGGGCTCATGAAAATGTCCTCCCACTGAAGGACAAAATATCAGAGTCTCCCCTCTACCCTGATCCTGGCGTCACTTGGACTGCTTACTTGGGTTCTTGGTGCTGGAACAGAGCAGACCACCTTCTGTTTGTGTCCTTCCTGGCCCTGGCAAAGGCAAGGGGGCCACGAAAAAAAAAAAAAAAACTTCCTGTCCATCTCATTCTTGGCTATAACTGGGAATTTTTTCCTTTTTCCGCAGAACGCAAAAGAACCTGGTCTAAGCCAGGCCCAAAGAGCAAGGAACCCTCAAAGAGCAACCCGCAGAGACGTGACCTGGACATGACTCAGACAGCCCTTCTTAGCAGTGGTTCTGGCAGTTTCCACTGCTGCATCTACCAGGTATGCTACTGCTTTACTAATGATCTCCAGGGAGTCTGATCGCTTAGGACCTGTTCTCCCTAGCGACATGATCAGTTAGGCTATATAGCCAAGCATCAACATTTCATGCTACACAAGCTGAGGCCAGTGCTGGTGCCATGCCTGCTGCATTCGCATTCCCAGGCCCTTCGTAGCAGCGTCTCGGACCTATGGTCCATCTGGTCCTTCATGTTGCCTGAGTCCTCGAAGGACAAGTCAGATTTCTTTGAAACATGTGACAGGGTTGCATCCAGTTCTGTCAGATTAGCCAAACCTGGTAGCGGTGGAACGCATGCGCATGTGATGGGATGTTACTTCCGGATCATTATCTGATGGGTTCGCTGGTGTGTAACGTCAGAAAAGTGTTGGAACACATAGCGCGGTGGGACGCATGCGTAGTCAGTTTTTTGGGTCAGAATGTCACCTCCATTACCTAATCTGACGGGTTACAGATTCTGACAGATTCTCCCGGCCGAGACTCCTGCCGCCATCTTGCTGAAGTCCGGCCGCCAGAACCCACACTCGCTTAGCGAGGACGAGGCCTGGAGCACCGCACATGCGTGGAAGAAGCCCATTGCGCCGTCCGACCAGGAAGCGTGGCGGCTCCGAGCCAGGAGACTCCTGTGCTTTACCTGCCGGCCCCTTCACCCCCAGAGCCCTGCAACCTGGATGGAAGGTAAGGGGGGAGAGATACATCCACAGGAGCGCCAGAAACACTTCCCCTGACCTTCCGCTACCGACTTCAGGTCAGGAAAAACAAAACGTTTCGCTGCCAGGAAAACACAATCAAGAACTGAGCTGCAGGGGGAAGGGCGGGAGTTTTTAACCTCATTTGTCGATTGTGTTTCCCGTCAGGTGGGACCAGTCATCTCTCAGGTGTGCTGTCCTGGAAGATGATTAGAGAAACAAATTTTTTTTGAGTAGTAAGAATTATTACAAAATCATAGAGTTGTTAGGTCATTTTGAAAAAATACTGATGTGAATAGATTCATATACACTGTAAATACTGTATAACAAGGGAAGGCAATTTTTCAGAGGTTGAGATCTACCTGGACAACATGAAGGAAATAAAGATCCCCTGGGGAGAAACTCCCTTTTAAAAAAAGAAGAAAACAAAAAAACTATCAAGTCCCCAATAAGAACACAGCATAGTGTCCTGCCCTCTTCACATCACCCCCCCCCCCCACACAGAAACACTGTAGTGTCCTCTGCTCCTCCTCCTATAGCAGTGTCCTGTGCCCCCCAAAAGCAGTGTCCTCTGTCCCCCTTCACATCATCACCCCCCAACTGAAGTGTCCTTTGCCCCTCTGCCCCCCACCTTCCATAGCAGTGTGCTCTGTCCCCTTAATATAACACCCCCCCCCCCCCACTGTAGTCTCTTCTACCTTACACTGGTGTACCCTTTGCAACAGAGTGGAGAATAAGAGCTGTCACAATACTAGATGGAGGGCGGGAGCTTCCGGAGTTAGCTTTTCACATTAACAAGCTGGTTATTGGTTGCTAGGACCACCCAGCTTCCTAACAACCAATCACTTGCTGGTTAATGTGAACAGTTAACTCCGGCAGCTACCGCCCACCATCCAGTACTGTGATATGTCCCACTCTCCTATCTGCAATGAGAGGGAGAGCGGCAGAGGCTGGGGAGGGACATTGGCAATGCAAGGCCGTGTTTGTGATTTACCTGTCAGCTGCCAGCGGTTGACTAGTAGATCGCGATCAACGGCTTTCCGACCCCCGCTATATAACATTAGGATGAGACAAATCCAATAAACCATCAACATTATCAATTCATTTCATACAATACCCCTATTTTGGGAGGTTTCTTTCTGGTCTCTGACCAAAATGTAATAACAGCAGAAGATCAACCGGCAAAACCATATGTTTAAGTGTTATACATTTGATGGTTGCTGGGTCATTACACATGGAAGGAACTTTAGTGGGTGGAAAATATGCTCTACGCGATTTATCACACGGCACGCCCTAGAAGTTGCGTGTGACAAAACGTGTAGGTCAGAGCTACGTGCTGATGTCATTGCACAACAGGAAGTGACCCGAAGAGGTTTGTTTTTGCAGGCTGGACAGTTTTTCAATGTTTTTTTTTAAAATCAGTATTTTTAAAATTTTACACTATGTGGAGCATATGCTCTTCTCTTTCTCTCAGAGTGAAAGCGGCTGGTGGCTGGTGATGTTTAGTTAATTGGGCTTCTTTTTGGACTTTATGAAAGAGCAGAAGGAGACGTGACAGGCGTGGAGTAATACCATACATACATGCTTTACATGACCACTCTTTTACCAGAGGGTTATATTCTTCTAGTAAGCCTGCAGTATGATCTTCCTGGTGGAGGTGTTTGATCTGCCATGGCACATTTAAATATTTTGTCGGTGGATTTATTTTTCAAATTTTTGCACTTTGTGGACGTTCACGTTACTTTTGAGACTTTTCATGTTTGCTTACTTATATC
Organism: Rana muscosa; assembly: GCA_029206835.1. Taxonomy (NCBI): domain Eukaryota; kingdom Metazoa; phylum Chordata; class Amphibia; order Anura; family Ranidae; genus Rana; species Rana muscosa. Next base: position 685,955,423 of record CM055117.1, on the reverse strand, counting down.
AGTATAAAATATATATAACAGCCCTACTCAAAGGCAATACGTGTCAGGGAAACAGGGTGAATGGAAAGCAATCGAGGAGGGTCAGATCCCATAAAGGTATCACATAACAGTAGGCATACTTTAAATAACAGCTATCTTCAGAAAGCACCTGGAGAGCATGGGAATTTTTTTTTATCACAGCATGTACAGTATACTATGATACTCAAAGATAGAAATAATTAAAAGCAGATGGTATTAAGTGTTGTTTGTTGGGCAACAGTCCAACGTCCAGAATTTCCACATTTCTGAGCTTCCAGAAGGCAGGGGGCGGGGATCTGATGTCACTCTCTGCACAGTTCAGAGAGGAGAGCTCAGTGTAATTTGAGACCCGATTGGAGGGAAGGGACACCCCCCCCCCTCTACACAAACTTATAGGAAAACATGCACAGCTGTGGCTGTCAAACACAGGCTGTGTGCTGGAGTTCCCCTCCCCTTCTCCCTGGATCCCTTGGAGTTAGCATAACCTCTGTCAGAAATGACTCATTCAGATAGGAGAGCAAGGAGGCAGCAGACCGGAATCATATCCAGTGCTTTGCATTAAGGCAAGTTTACACTATAGAAGGATATGATTTGCTCATTGTTTATGTTAGAGGTTTACAGCCACTTTAAGAAACTAGGTTGCATCAAAATCCTACACAAGGTAAAGGATGTATCGTATGGGGTATATCCCCTGCAGAAAATATACCATACAGTATATGTCCGTTCAGTGTCATATGTCCTCCAAGAGATATGTCCCTTCCTCACTGCCTGCTTTAACCCACAAAATGCTGACCGAATGCACATCAGCTGTGCGCACTGCATGCGGTTGCAGTGTGGCCCCTATCACTTGAATGAGTCACGTTTGGCAGCGGTTTCACCTGCTGAATGCGACATGTTGTTTAACCACTTCAACCCTGGAAGGTTTTACCCCCATAACTACTTGGAGACCGGGCCATTGTCAAATGACAGCCACAAGGTGGCTCTTCAGGTCCGGGAGGCCATCTATTGATGGCCTCGGCTCCTCCGGCCACTAGGGGGCGCGCGCATCCGCCGCGTCACTGAGGTGACGATGCGCGTGCCTGGCAGCAGCGATGTCCGCCAAGTACCCGCGATCGGCCGTTACACAGCCAAGGACATGGATCTCTGTGTGTAAACACAGAGATCCACGTCCTGTCATGGAGAGGAGACGGATGCTGTGTCTCTTGTACATAGGGACACAGATCGGTCACCTCCCCCAGTCAGTCCCCTCCCCTCACAGTAAGAATCACTCCTAGGGAACACATTTAACCCCTTCCTCGCCCCCTAGTGTTAACCCCTTCCCTGCCAGTCACATTTATACAGTAATCAGTGCATATTTATAGCACTGTTCACTGTATAAATGTGAATGGTCCCAAAAATGTGTCAAAAGTGTCCGATATGTCCGCCGTAATATCGCAGTCCTTACAAAACTCGCAGATAACCGCCATTACTAGTAAAAAAATAAAAATAAAAATAAAAAAAGAATTCATAATTCTATCCCCTATTTTGTAGGCGCTATAACTTTTGCGCAAACCAATCACTATACGCTTATTGCGATTTTTTTTGACCAAAAATATGTAGAAGAATACGTAATCGGCCTAAACTGAGAAAAAAAAAATTGGGATATTTATTATAGCAAAAGGTAAAAAATATTGGGATTTTTTCAAAATTGTCGCTTTTTTTTGTTCATAGTGCAAAAAATAAAAACCGCAGAGGTGATCAAATACCACCAAAAGTAAGCTCTATTTGTGGGGAAAAAAGGACGTCAATTTTGTTTGGGAGCCACGTCGCACGACCGCGCAATTTTTATTCAAAGCGTGACAGTGCTGAAAGCTGAAATTTCGCCTGGGCAGGAAGGGGACATATGTGCCCAGTAAGCAAGTGGTTAATGACCAGGCCATTTTTTACGATACGGCACTGCGTTAATTTAATTGACAATTGCATGACGCTGGACCCAAATAAAATTGACGTCCCTTTTTCCCACAAATAGAGCTTTCTTTTGGTGGTACTTGATCGCCTCTGCGGTTTAAATTTTTTGCGCTATAAACAAAAAAAGCGCGAAATTTTGAAAAATATATATATTTTTTACTTTTTGCTAAAACATATCAAAAAAAATTTTTTTTTTTTTATATAAAATCTAATTTCTTAATCAATTTAGGCCAATATGTATTCTGTTACATATTTTTGGTAAAAAAAAATCCCAATAAGCGTATATCTATCGGTTGATTTGCGCAAAAGTTATAGCGGCTACAAATTATGGTATATTTTTATGGCATTTTTATTTTTTTACTAGTAATGGCAGTGATTAGCGCTTTTTAGCGAGACTGCAACATTGCAGCGGACAAATCGGACACCTAACTGACACTGGGAACCAGTGACGAGTGCTAAAAATATTCATGGTTACTGTACTAATGCCACTGGCAGGAAAGGAGTTAACATCAGGGGCGATCAAAGGGTTAAGTGTGTGCCTAGAGGGTGCTTGCTAACTGTGGGGGGATGGACTGACTGGGGGAACACAAAGATCCGTGTTCCTGCTTAGCAAGAACAGAAGATCTCCTTTCTGCCTCTCTGGGGAATGAATGCGGGTGGCCGGTGGACATCAGGTCCGCCAGACCCGCTGATTGGCTCCCCCTCCGTCCAATGGGCACAAGTGTCCGTGCCCCCAGTATCTATTGCCCGAAATCACGTACAGGTATGTGATTTTGCACAATAGAGCCATCCTGCCACAGCATATAGGCGGTCTTTAAGTGGTTAACTTTTGCCATAGCCATAACATATGGGTACAGCCCTGAGCCACTACATTTCTTAGTTTAGGTGGGCTGTAGAACTGCAGCTCAATAGCCCGCTTTTACTGTGAATTAACCTCACCAAGATTCAACCTTATGGGTGACTATCATTACTCTATAGCGAGTTGCTGCATACAGTAAAATCATACAAGATGGCAAACTATTGGCATATAGACTTAAAGTGGTATTAAAGTTTCAGCTTTAAAAAAAAAAATATATATATATATATATATATATATATATATATATATATATATATATATATATATATATATATATATGTCATACTTACCCCTGCTTTGTGCAGTGGTTTTACACAGAGCAGCCCCAATCCTTTTCTTCTCAGACTCCCCTGCTTGTGCTTCTGGCTCCTCCCCCTTGACCAGTGTCCCCAATAGCAAGCTGTGTGCTCACTCCCGAGCCCTGCTCTATGCGTCCATAAGACACCCCCCGCTCTTTCCTTATTGGCTCACTGGCTATGATTGACAGCAGTGAGAGCTAATGGCTACAGCCGCTTACTCAGCTAATGAGGAGAGGAAGTCTGAGCACAGCCGAGGCTCTTGTGCACATCACTGGATCAAGAGGGGGCTCAGGTGAGTATTTGGGGGGGCAGTGGGGGCAGCACACAATGTTTTTTTTACCTTCATGCATAGAATGCATGAAGGTAAAAAATCTTCAGCCTTTACAACCTCTAATATCTTACCATTTTCCCCATTTTCAGGTACTGCACCCTTGAAAACACTTTATGTAGGCACACATTTGGAGACATTTCACAGATGTGTATAGATGCTGCAGCGGCAATGCCGTGTTTTACTACAAAAAAAATAGGATTTTTGTACTCACCGTAAAATCCGATTCTCTGACGTCCACGGACTGACACAGCTCTAATACTGAAACACGTGGGTATATGTCCCTGCTCGCAGGAGAAGATCTAGGCAGAATGTTAGAAACATACATTCTAGAACAAACCAGAGCTGTACAGCCCCGCCCAGGGTGGGCGGTCCCTCCGGACATAACCCTCCTACCTGCAGCCAGCAGCCTCAGTTCGTAACAAAGCAGTACAAACCTTAAAAGAAGGGTGGGTGCTGTGTCAGTCCATGAACGTCAGAGAAACTGATTTTACGGTGAGTACAAAAATCCTATTTTCTCTTATCGTCCATGGACTGACACAGCTCTCATACTGTAAACATGTGGGATGTCCCAAAGCAGTATCAGAAGAGGGTGGGAGCAGTAGTAAAAAGGAAAAACCAAAAACTTCACTCCAAACAAGCAGAGCTCCTCAACAGAGGAGTTGCAACATTAAACAGCAGCCTGCAACACTTTGCGACCGAAGGGAGCATCCAAAGATGCAGCCACATCAACCTTCTAAAACTTAGAAAAGGTATGAACGGACGACCAGGTCGCCGCCTTGCACACTTGTGCAACCGACGCTTGATGCCGGAAAGCCCAGGAAGCACAAATTGCCCTGGTGGAATGCGCCGTAACCGGAAAGGGAGGCGCCCGCCCCTTAAGGGCATAGGCCTGTATGACGGTCTGTCTGATCTACCTAGAAATGGTGGCAGACGACACCGCTTGGCCCTGTGTTGGACCAGAGACAGACACAAACAGCGAGTCAGACTTCCGAATAGAAGCAGTAGCCGCCAGGTACACCCGTAAGGCTCGCACCACATCCAAAGTGTGAAGCGCAAACTCTCTGGGATGCGACGGGTGAGGGCACAAGGACGGAAGGACAATGTCCTCATTAAAGGTGAAAAGCTGAAACCACCTTTGGAAGGAAAGACGGTCGCGGGCGCAACACCGCCTTATCCTTATGGAGGACCAGGTAAGGCGACTTGCAAGACAGAGCCGCCAACTCAGACACCCATCTAACAGAAGTAATGGCCACTAAAAAAGCCACCTTCTGAGACAAAGTTAAGAGAGGAATATCTCTGATTATTTTAAAAGGGAGGTTCCTGGAGAACCAAATTCAGATCCCAAAAGGAGAGAGAGAGGAGGCTTGGCAGGGGGAATCACATGGCGAACCCCCTGCACAAAAGTGCTAACCAAGGAATGACCTGCTAGCGGTCGTTGAAAGAAAAAAAACGGCCAAGGCCGAAATCTGACCCTTAATTGTGCTCAAAGCCAGCCTTTGGGCCACACAACGCTGCAAGAACCGCAGGATTCTGGGGACGGAGTATGTCCGTGGACGCCAGTCTAGCTCTTCGCACATAGCGATGCAAGCTTTCCAGGTACGGTGATAGATCTTTCTAGAGGAAGACTTCCGTGCCCTCAGCATGGTCAAAATGACCGAATCTGAAAGGCCTCGGCCCTTCAGCACCTGGCTCTCAATAGCCATGCCGTTAAAACCAGAGACTGTAAAGCAGGATGAAAGATAGGACCTTGAGACAGAAGGTCCTCCCTCACGGGCAGTCGCCAAGGGACGTCCACAATGAGACGTACCAGATCGGCATACCAATAACGCCAAGGCCAATCCGGAGCAATGAGGATCACCGGAATGCCCTCAGCAGCTACCCTGCGCAGCAGACGAGGAAGCAACTGCAGCAGAGGGTAAGCATATATCAAGCGATACTGACCCCACGGGGCAATCAACGCGTCCGCCCAGGGGTCCCTGGACCTGGCCACAAACCTTGACACCTTGCGATTGAGTCGAGAAGCCATCAGGTCCACATCCGGCATGCCCCACCACCGGCAAAAGAGTTGAAACACCTCCGGATGCAAGGACCACTCTCCCTGGTCCAGTGACTGACGACTCAGATAGTCCACCTGCCAGTTTTCTACGCCCGGAATGTAGACGGCCGACAAAGCCGGCACGCTTCTTTCCGCCCACCTTAGGATGCGGGCGACCTCGGATTCCGCAGCCGAGCTCCGAGTGCCCCCCTGATGGTTGACATACGCCATGGCCGTGTCGTTGTCCGACTGGATTCTGACCGAGTGGCCCTGTAGCCTCTTCGACCACACGGAGAGACACAGTCTGATTGCTCGCAATTCCAGGACGTTGATCGGTAGATGGGATTCGCCCAGAAGTCCAGAGCCCCTGAGCTGACAGGACTCCCCAAACTCCGCCCCAGCCCGACAGGCTGGCGTCCGTCGTGACCACCGTCCACTGGATGGGGAGGAATGACCTTCCGGACCGAAGAGCCGGGGATCTCAGCCACCACGTCAGGGATGCCCTGACAGACTGACTCACCTGGATCTGAAGATTCAACGACAACGGGGACTTGTCCCAAATGGACAGAATTTCCTTCTGCAATGCCTGAGTGTGTGATTGGGCATATGGAACTGCCTCGAAGGAGGCCACCATGAGTCCCAGGACTCTCATGCAGAAACGGATTGACGACCATTTTCGGGACGCCAGGACCCGTACTGCCGACTGAAATGTCTGTAACTTCTCCGAGGGTAGAAACACCTTCGCTTCCGAAGTGTCCAGGATCAGACCCAGATACTCTAAGCGCTGAGTCGGGACTAGGACCGACGTCTGCATATTCAGGAGCCACCCGAAGTCCGGGAGGGTCTGACTGACTATTGTCACATTTTCCTCCAACTCTGAGCCATCTTCCGCTCTTAGAAGGAGATCGTTCAGATAGCCCACGATAACAATTCCTCGCTGTCTCAGCAAAGCTATAACCGGGGCAAACACCTTGGTGAAAACCCGTGGTACCGATGCTAGGCCGAAGGGAAGAGCCACAAACTGATAGTGGACCTCGCCTATGGCAAAGCGCAGAAACCTCTAGTGACTTGCGCAGATCGGGACGTGCAAGAAGGCGTCCTTGATGTCCAAGGACGCCAGAAAATCCCCTTGGTGGAGTGTAGCGATCACTGTGCGAATGGATTTCATACAGAATTTTTGTACTTTCACATAGGCATTCAAGGCCTTGAGGTCCAGGATTGGCCGGACCCCGTCCTTCTTTGGAACAACAAACAGGTTAGAATAAAACCCCTGAAACCTCTCCTGTGATGGAACCAGCACAAATTCTCCGCACCCAAGCAAATCCTGTACAGCCCCCAAGAGGGCTGCCCAACGGGCAGGAAGGAGAGGGAGATTTGAGGAAAATAATCTGTTTGGGGGCCACGAACGGAACTCTATCCTGTACCCCGAGGTGACCACCTCGCACACCCACCGGTCGAGATCCGGGATGTCCACCGAACTGTGAACCTTCGAAGACGTCCCCACACCCCAGAGTCGGGCAGGGGCAAGACTTCATGCAGTGGCGGGCTTGGGAGCCGGCTTGGTCAGCTTACGCACCCAGGGACGCTTCTGTCCACCAGCCGCACTTTTTTCAGTCTGGGAGGACTTTCCCGTGGATTCTGACTGACGAAAAAACTTCTTCGCCGGAAAGGAAGGGCCCGGTCTACGGTGGGGTTCCTTTCCCTTAGCAGACTGAGGAAGGAAAGTGCTCTTACCCCCTGTGACATCCTTAATAATGTCATCCAGGGCAGCCCCAAACAGTCTACCGCCCTTAAAGGACAAATCAGCCAGGAGCTTCTTGGAAGCTAGGTTGGCCGACCAGCATTTCAGCCAGATAAGACGGTGCAACACCACCGCAGAGATAGAGGCCCCAGATATTAAAGGGGCTGCGTCCAAAGTGGCATTGCACACATACACTAAACCCTGCGCAAGCTGGTGAGCCAGGGCAATGGTCTCTGGAGGGAGATTATGCTCCTGCACCGTCTGGTGCAAAATCTTTGCCCATTCCGTAAGGGTCTGAGACACAAGGGTCGCCGCCACAATAGGGCGTAAGGCTGACTCCAACAAGGCGAACATAATTCTACTCACTACTTCTGACCTCCTGTCAGTGGGGTCCTTAAATGCGGGAGTCCCCTCCATCGGGAGCGTGGTAGCCTCATTTAAAACGGGCGACCGGGGGGGGGGGGGGGTCAACCACTGGGGGGGAGCCCATTTTTTAACCAGGGCCTCCTCAAAAGGGATATCTTATGGATAGACGCTGCGGGACCGTCAATGTTTTCTGCAGCTTATCCCAGACTTGGTCAATGAATTTATCAAAAAAAAAGGCACATATGGAAAGACCTTTTTTGAAGAAACGGCTTTAAAGGAACCAAAGGAGACAGCCTCCACCTGAGGTTCCTCAGCAGCAACATTCAGCTTGAGAGTGTCCCTCACAGCATCGATGAGTTCACTTACAAGCGCCCTGTCAGTTACTGACTCAGAACTGGGGTCTACCTCACAAGGAATGTCCTGTTCAAAAACATTAAAATCTTCAGAGCTAGGGTCCTGAGCAGCAGCAGCTAGGCCCATATCTGAATCAGAGCACTCCCCTACTGGAGAATGTGTGGGGAGAGGGCGCTTTATAGCTCCCTTGCGCTCTCACACCGCTTCTATCCTGACAAAGAATGATTCCAGGACTGCCGACAACTGGTCCATAGGGACCGCAGGTGCAGGTGCACTGCCTGTTGGCTCTGACAAGAGTGGGGAAGCAGGTGAACCAGACTCCATACTCGCCACCCTCTGAGACCTTATGCACAATAAAGTGAATAAACAGTCCACCCACTGGCTGTGCTGACTGAGGAGAGGATACCCAGAGGACTCACCAACCCTTTAGAGGACCGCTCAGCTCCGCTGTATGTCACCGCGCTGCCAGCGCGAGTAAAGCCTGAGGAGATTCGTGCAGCGGCGGCGATAGAGGCCAAAAACGAAAGTGAAAGCGCCGCGGCTTCATGAAAATGGCCGCCGGCCGCGTGCAATACTGTGCCATTGATCTGCAGCAAGATGGCCGCCGAGCGCAGCAAAATTACAGCCAAAGCGCCTAATGGCGTCTCCAAACACCCCACGTTTTCTCAGCCCCAGCACACAGACATGAGCTCCCCCCCCCCGGCAGGCCAGAGTGACCCCCAGGTACCCCCACACAGCTCAGCACCAGATTAGGGTGCAGAGAGCAGCATACAGGGGGGAGACAGGGGAAGAAAAACCCATACAGAGAAACACAGCCAGCATGTACTCACCTGATGCAGGAGAGACTACTTACCCGTCCCAGAGGGACCCACTGGCATGTTTCAGACAGACCTATCACAGAGTAGTACTGAGTAGCTGTCGGCCCGGTCCACCGCGAAAGATACAGCAGGCACTGTTCAATCTTGTGAGGACCGCAAGAGCATAAAAGCCCACCGGCCACCCCTGGAGTCATGGAGCATGTTGTGAACTGAGTCTGACGCACACAAGGCGAGGATCAACACGCTCGATGGACGGACTGGGAAGACTACGAGGATACTAGTGTACCCAAGCTGTTGCCCAGCCGACAGTTGATTGAAGGTCTCAAAAATAAAATAATAAAATTCTCAAAGGAATAAAAATAAAATCTTGTAGGAGACTGGCTCCTGAGAGAGCCACATCTTCTCCTTCTGCTAGGCAGAAAGAAAAACTGAGGCTGCTGGCTGCAGGTAGGAGGGTTATGTCCGGAGGGACTGCCCCCCTGGGTGGGGCTGTTCAGCTCTGGTTTGTTCTAGAATGTATGTATCTAGCATTCTGCCTAGATCTTCTCCTGCGAGCAGGGACATATACCCACGTGTTTCAGTATTAGAGCTGTGTCAGTCCATGGACGATAAGAGAAATTACTCCACTCATTCCCGTATAGTGGGCAGTACTGCTGCCTCACACAAGATAATTAAGTGATTGGGGCTATGCCACAGCTATGAGTCAAACACTAGGCTTGGGGTTATGGCGTGGTATTCCCACTCAAAAAGTCCATTCAGCTGTAGAAAAAAAAAATAAGAAGAAAAAAATACCACATTCAGGAGGTGGCAGTATCACCTTCTGAATGACAGTCTGCAACACCTACACGGCTCTGTGAAAACCAAGGAAGGGTTATAAACCCCTACAACAGTGATGGCGAAACTTGGCACCCCAGATGTTTTGGAACTACATTTCCCATGATGCTCAGCTACACTGCAGAGTGCATGAGATATATGGGAAATGCAGTTCGAAAACATCTGGGGTGCCAAGGTTCACCATCACTGCCCTATAAAAGGTATATTTTTGACATGTGTCCCATTGGGGAGATTTCTCTTCACTTCCTGTCCCAAAACAGGAAGTGAGGGAATCCCTGGTTGTCACCAGAACTAATGTCCCCACTGGAAGATTCCCCCATTACAGTATTCCTGTTCTGGGGACAATCCAAAATTTGGAATTATCCTTTTCTTTCACTTATGTTGATAATGGTAAACATGACAAATGGAGAGGATGAATCTCCCTAATAGGGCACAGGCCGCAATAAAAACTGACAGGTGTTAAATCTCGACTCGAAAAAAAAAAAAAGTTTTGCCTTTAGTTTATAGAATGATGCCAGTGTAAACAGGCCCTAAGGCTGCATTTACACTACAGCGTTTTGAATTGAGGGCAGATTTTCCACGAATCTGCCTGCGATTTGACACCGCGATGTGTGAATGACAAATTGTGGGACTCGCATTTTAGATGCCATTCATTTGAATGGCACCTCAAATCGCGGTGCGGGTCTGCCGCCCGATAATTTGCACTGCAATCACAATAATTCGCATCATGGGTAGAACGTCGCCCAAAAAAGTTCAGGAGCTACTTTGGGGTGACATGCTTCCCGGGATGTAGCGCAAATTATAGCGCAACAATCGCGGCAGACCCGCACCGTGATTTGTGTCATTCAAATGAGTGGCATCTCAAATGCGAGTCCCGCGATTTGTCACTCACACCTCGGCACTGTCAAATAGCAGGCAGATTTGTCGCGGATCTGCCCGCGATTCAAAATGCTCTAGTGTGAATGCAGCCTAAGAGCTCACAAGTTACTCGCCTTTTTTTTTTTTTTTTACTGGCTTGGAGGCACCTTGGTGGTTACTTCAAATGTAGGCCTCCTGCACATGGGCAGAACAACCGCTGCTTTTAAAAGCATTTATTTAGTTTGACATGCCTCTGAATGCTGCTCCATTTTAGCCAATGTATCTATGCACATTGTAGCATTTAGATTCATCTTTTGAAGCAGTACATAAAAAAACATCCCAAACCTGCATTTAGAGGGGAGTGTACTGATATCATTTATGCACATGTATGTATATATTCATCCTAGTGGCTTGTAGAAAAGAATATTCTAGCCATTAGCCCAGGTTCACACTGGGCTGCGGGAGTGAAGCCGTGCGAGTTCAGCTGAACTCGCACGATTTCACTCTCGCTGTCAGTCCCGATTTCAGTCGCGATTACAAAGACATCTGTGCAGGTTTCTGCACAGATGTCAATGTAAATCGCGGGCCGAAATTGCAAAAAGTAGTACAGAAACTACTTTTTTCTTAGGACGGTGCCATTGACGGCAATTTGCGGCAAATATCGCCTTTTTGACATGCCAAATCGCATGTCAAAACGCACCAGTGTGAACTAGGGCTTAAAATTAGTTTGCTTCTAAAGAGCAAATGCTGTCACATGCATGTAATTAAAAAAAAAAAAAAAATGTTTTGGTGCGTAAAGTGGAACTTTACCTGTATAAAAAATAATGGGGTTAATTCACTAACTGTTACCGCATGCAATATGAAGGTCATGCGACTCGTTTTTGGGGGAAATATCGCACGAGCTCATAAAAGAGTCAACTCAAAGTAAAACATCAAAAGGTGAGGTAAATGCTGCACATGTTTTAAAATAGTTAAATACCGCAAAAATAAATAAAAATTTGGAAAATCATTAGGCCTCTACACTGGAAGTTTTTACAGCTGCTGTTTTTAACTTCAGGCATTTTTTTTTCTGCAGCCAGTAAACTGCCCAGCATGTCAGCGGCTCGCTAAGAGGCTGAGCCAGGTGTCGGTCCCAGGATCTGGCAGATCCCGACTCCAAGGTCGTGAAGAAGCCGAGCCTGGACTTCAGCCTTTCAACAATGTCCCCATTGTATTTTTTTTAAACTGCCGCTATGTATCTTATTTTATAGCGCCAATCGGCGCTCACGTGACCCGCTGCGTCTCTCCTCCTGACTGATGTCAGCGGGGTTTCCCAGGCCCCGCCCGCTGGAGCTGTCAGCTCGAGAGAGGAGAGAGTCGGCGGGTCACATGAGCGCCGATCGGTGCTATAAAATAAGATACATAGCGGCAGTTTAAAAAAAAAAAAATACACTAGGGACATTGTTTAACATAGCAAAAGGGATTGTTGAAGGGTTGTTGGAGGGCTTGAAAACCTCTTTACAGTTCCATAATATTGCTGTGTGCCTTCTGGTGCAGTGTTTGGCTTGGTTCACGCTGCCGCAACTTGGAATCTGACTTGTGAGACCCCAAATAGCATGACATGTGAAATCTCATGTTAGTCAATGAGAGCCATCTTAAAGTGTTTGTTAACCCCAAATAAAAAAAGATGGATCCTGTGCTGTGTATTTTGGCCCCCTGTATAACCTGAAATACCTGGCTGATCCTGACAGTTTCTACCCTTCCTTTGTACGCTGACCACGATATATCATGGCTGCTGAGCTCTGACACCATGATCAGAGTACGTGCCTCCATCAGATGCAGCTATCCCTCTGCCCCCCCCCCCCACCTGCCTGTCAGCTCTCACTAGTGCTGCAAAACTATCTCATCTTTATATCATCCCCTCTGTCAGATAAAAAGCTGTGTCTTAGTGTCTGTGCTTTATAAATAAAAAAAAAAGCAAATTTCTACCTGATTTAACATTGTCTTTCAGCGATCACATGACTCCAGGCTCTCAGCTCCTCACCTCCCTGGCGGATGTCAGCAGGGGAATCTTGGTCCCGCCTGCTGGAGCTATCACACGGGGACAGCAGACAGCATGAAGTCATGTGATCGCTGGAAGACACTATGAAAACAGGTAGAAAGCGGCTTTTTTTTTTAACCACTTAAGCCCCGGACCAATATGTAGCTAAAGGACCAGGCCCCGTTTTGCGATTCGGCACTGCGTCGCTTTAACTGACAATTGCGCGGTCGTGAGAACGTGGCTCCCAAACAAAATTGATGTCCTTTTTTCCCACAAATAGAGCTTTCTTTTGGTGGTATTTTATCACCTCTGCGGTTTTTATTTTTTGCGCTATAAACAAAAATAGAGCGACAATTTTGAAAAAAATTAAATATTTTTTACTATTTGCTATAATAAATATCTTCAAAAAAATATATAAAAAAACATTTTTTTCCCTCAGTTTAGGCCGATATGTATTCTTCTACATATTTAAAAGAAAAAAAAAAATCGCAATCAGCGTTTTATTGGTTTGGTTGGTTTACGCAAAAGTTATATCTTTTACAAAATAGGGGATAGTTTTATGCCATTTTTATTAATAATATTTTTTTTTTTACTAGTAATGGCGGCGATCAGTGATTTTTTACGTGACAGTGACATTATGGTGGACACATCGGACACTTGACAAATTTTTGGGATTATTATAATTTTTACAGCGATCAGTTCTATAAAAATGCACTGATTACTGTGAAAATTACATTGGCATTGAAGGGGTTAACCACTAGGTGGCGCTGTAGGGGTTAAGTGTTCCCTGGTCCGACTCACGAGGATGGCGGCAGGGTCGCGAGCGCACAGCCGGCAACGTGTGCGCGACCACACGGACAGGCACTTAAAGGGGACGTACAGGTACGTTGATGTGCCTGTCCGTGCCATTCTGCCGATGTAAATGTACAGGAGGCGGTCAGCAAGTGGTTAATAAAGCAAAGGCACTAGGGCACAGCTTTTTTATGCAACAGAAGGGATGATATAATGATCAGTTAGTGGCTTAACAAACGCTTTAATTAGCACTACTGAAGTCGCTTCTACTTTAGAAAAGTTTGCTGTACTACTTCAAGGTGATTTCTATTCAACTTGTGCCCATAGACGTTAATGGAAGTCGCCTCCAAGTTGGATCTTCACCTATATTGATGCGATTTGGATTCGACATTACAAGAAGATTATCCAGGCATTCCCGCACCGTAGGTCGCAGTAGTGTGAACCGAGCCTTAGCAAGCATAAAAAATTATTGTGAAAAACCCGACGCCAAGAACAACGCAAAATTTAAGCTCTAAATATCTCAAAACATAAATTTTTAAACGCATTCAGAAAATAATGCATGCTTTTTAGTGAATTGGCTACTTTTCACCACAAGTTATTTTAACACAAAAATTCAAGTGGCATTTATCTCTTAGTGAACTGACCTCAATGTTCTTTAGCAAGGAACATACATCCCACATTAATAATTATGCTACCAAAATGAGTGTGTGCTGTAAATTCCCTTCAGCATTGCTCCTGTTTCTTCTTGCTGGAGACTGCCATTTTGCTGAAGCCCAGAGTCCCCGAACAGTAAATCTTAAAGCGGAGGTTCACCCAAAAGTGAACCTCCGCTTTTCGGAACCCTCCCCCCCTCCGGTGTCACATTTGGCACCTTTCAGGGGGGAGGGGGTATATGCACCACTTCCGGGTATAGACTCCTGCGGGAGTCCCGCCCCTTCGCGTCACCCCCCCCGTTGTGTTCTGGGAAACACGCGGCTCCCAGAACACAGCGGGGACCTGTGAGGACGGCGCAGCACGACTCGTGCATGTGCAGTAGAGAACCGGGCAGTGAAGCCGCAGTGCTTCACTTCCCGATTTCCTCACTGAGGATGGCGGCTGGGGAAGCCGAGAGGTAGCTCAGCTTCGGCTGCCTACGTCGCGGGCGACCTGGACAAGTAAGTGTCCATTTTTTAAAAGTCAGCAGCTGCAGTATTTGTAGCTGCTGGCTTTTAAAAAAAATAAAAATTCCGGTGAACCTCCGCTTTAAGGCTTTCAGCAGATTGGCCTCTACAAAATTTGGCTTAGTGCCTAAAAATTAACGATGAGCTCAGGCGTGTTCGCAACCCGCATGTGCAGAACCCACCAGGAAGTCGTCACTGCACAGCGCTAATCACAGGCAGTGAGACATTTCTCAATCTCTGAAGCCGCGGATCAGGAAAATGGCTCACTGCCTGTGATTAGTGCTGTGCAGTGCCGACTTCCTGACTAAAAATAGAGAGCAACTGAGTATGTGCAGAGCAGGGTGAGACAGTGTATTACTGGATCTTAAACCGTATAGGCACTTATTTTTTTATGTTTTACATAGTTACACCTACAAACTGGGCCAGCCTGAAGTGATCTAGCAGGACTTCATATTTTGACTAAAGTTCCACTTTAAGCTGCATTTTTCCGCCAACTCCTGGCACAAAGATCCAGCATAGATAGCTGTAGTGGAATACACCTGTATACATAAAAAAACAAAACTTAGGACTGGTTCACACTGGACAGTCTGTGTAATTTCAATGGGTTGCCAACTGCATAGGAATGCACAAAAAGCAGTGCAGGCTCTACTTTTGCAAACAAACCCGCACCAAGCCACATGGTACTGTATGGTATCTGCAAAAAGGCTACGTTTTAGGGTGCCATTAACAATTAATGGCACCTGCACATGTCACGGTGCAGGAAACATGCACAAAACGCACCTTTCTCGCACCGCGTTCCAATGTGAACCCGCCCCTCAGGCAGATTCTTACGTAGCCAATTCAGTAAACTTGAAAATATATCAAATTAGTCTCCTGATAGAATATTTGTTTAATAAAACATACCTGGAAAGAATTAGAGAAACTGAATGTGGCAGAGCAGCTGCTGTGGGCTACTTCTATCTACATAGCATTGTCACACCTTCCAGGTTTCTGTGATGGAGAAAATGTTTGAGAACAAAGTATGTAGTCAAGGGACACACTCCTGTCAAGAGTTACCAGACAGGTTACAATCTGATCATACATACTTTGTACAATCAAGTTTAGACTTACCAAAACTATGTAATGTGAGCACCTACCTAATGGTTCTAAACAATCTTTGTCCAGGCAGGCCCTGGCACTACATACTGCTGGTAGTTCTAAAGGAGGTTGAACAATCATATTGTAAAATGTGTGGTGAGCCTATGCAAATCATGAAGAATTAATTATGAACTTCTAAATTTGGAAAATTTATCGGACAATGGGGGTTACAAAAGGCAAATCCCCATTGCACTACAAATGCAAAGTGCACTTGAAATTGCACTGAAAGTGCACTTGGAAGTGCAGTCGCTGTAAATATGAAGGGTAGATCTGAAATGAGGGGAAGCTCTGCTGATTTTATTATCCATTCATGTGCAAGCTAAAATGCTGTTTTTTTATTTTCCTTGCATGTCCCCCTCGGATCTACAGCGGCTGCACTTCCAGTGCAATTTTAAATGCACTTTGCACTTGTAGTGCAAAGTGGATATGCGTTTCGTAAATAACCCCCAATGTGCACGAGTGGCTAAACGGCAATGCAAAGAAGCATCAGCATTTGCAAGAGCATTGCCGCGTCAAGCCATTCACTTGTATGGCATGATGTACATTGGCAGGTGCGGCTCCCAGGACACATGTAACCTTATACGGTTTAAAAAAAAAAGGAAATGCAATAATTTAGTGGGGTGGAACTATGTGGTGAAACTTTTTAGCTAATTCAAGTTTCGTGGCTTTTTTTCCAGATTAGACTGAGTTATAATTAAAAGGAGTTGTAAAGGCAAAAGGTTTTTTATCTTAATGCATTAAAGCGGAGTTCCACCCTAAAGTGGAACTTCCGATCATCGGATTCCTCCCCCCCTCCGGTGCCACAATTGGCACCTTTTGGGGGGGGGGGGGACAGGATACCTGTCTTTGACAGGTATCCTTTCCCACTTCCGGGAGTCCGGCCACGGCCATGATGTCACCGCAGGGCTCCCTCCTCCTCCTCCTCCTCCTCCCCTGGCCGCCGGCATGTGCAGTAGGGTTCCCGGCGTGAAGCCGAAAAGCTACACTGCCGGGTTCCCTTACCTACAATGGCGGCGGCAGCACCCGACAGCTGATGGAAACATCAGCTGCGGTGCCGACATTGAGGGACTGCAGGACAGGTAAGTGTCCATTTATTAAAGCCAGCAGCTGCAGTATGTGTAGCTGCTGGCTTTTAATTTAAAAAAATTCCCGGACCTCCGCTTTAAGATAAAAAAAACCTTGTGTGTGTGTGTGTGTGTGTGTGTGTGTGTGTGTGTGTGTGTGTAGAAGCCCCCCAGCACCCCCTAATACTTACCCTGAGTCCCTTCTCTATCCAGCGATGTCCACGATTCCCATGGCAGTCTGGGACTCTCCTCCTGATTGGCTGGCGGCACACATTGGCTAACTGAGTTTGACAGCCACGGGAGCCAATCAGGGAAGAGAGGGGTCGGGGCTCTGTGTCTGGATGGATGCACGAAGCTCTGACTCAGCTGTCCCAATAGCAAGCTGCTGGTCTATGGGGGCACTTGTCAGGAGGGAGGGGCCAGGAGCAGCAAAGAGAGACCCGAGAAGAGGAGGATCCGGGCTGCTCTGTGCAACACCAACTGCACAGAGGAGGCAAGTATAACATGTTTGTTTGTTTGTTTTTTAAGCGAGACGTTACAATCACTTTAAAAGGATAAGTTCACCTTTGTAAAAAAAATAAACGCTCATCTTTTTGCAGGTAAAAAAAATGTACATTTAATATTTTTTTATTTATTAGGAGTCTGCAGAGCATTGCACCTCCGATCAGCAGGTCATGGGTGCAATCTCAGGCTCCTGCAGACTGTTAGTGTAGCTGAACAGGAAGCATCAATGCTTAATCAACCTTAAGCTCTCATTCACATTAAGGCCCCTTTCACCCTGGGGCGAGCAGGTGCGGTGGCGGTATAGCGGCGCGATTTTCAGCGCCGCTATACCGCCGTTATCACCGCGGTATGCGGCCGCTAGCGGGGTGAATTTAACCCCCGCTAGCGGCCGAAAAAGAGTTAATACCGCCCGCAAACCGCGGCTATTGCCGCGGTTTGCGGGCAGTATTACCGCGGTGTCCCATTGATTTCAATGGGCAGCCGTGGTAAAGGAGCAGTGAACACACCGCTCCTTCACCGCTGTAAAGATGCGGCTAGCAGGACTTTTGGAGCGGTCCTGCTAGCGCACCGCTTCAGTGTGAAAGCCTTCGGGCTTTCACATTAAAGAATACAGGGCACGATTTTTCAGGCGGTATAACAGCGCTAATATTAGCGCTAAACCGCCTGAAAAACGTGCCAGTGTGAAAGGGGCCTAAATGCAGCTTTGAAATTGTGCGACTTCATCTGAAATTGCACGATTTCAAAGCCGCATGTCAGTGCGACTTTGAAGACATCTGTGTGGCTTCATGCACAGATATCTATGCAAGTCGCACTCGAAACCGCCAAAAGTAGTACAGGAACTACTTTTTCGAATCAATGCGGCGTCGCACCGATTTGAACAGTCCCATTGCTGACAATAGGACATGACTTGTCATGCAAGTTGACCTGCCAAATCACATGACAAGTCGCTCCAATGTAAACGAGGACAGAGTAATCATCAGCACCCTGGTAGTTCATTGAGAACTGAAAGCTGTTAGCTGCAACGGCTGAAGGTAATTGTATTCCCCCCCCCCCATTCACAAAACTTTGTGAATGAATGATGTGGATGGGTGGGTGGAGCCTTGCACAGCCACATTAATTTAAAATTGTGACCGTGGATGTAGGGAGAAGATCCCTGGTCTGGTGTCACAATGGGGACATATATGGGGGGCTGATGACAGTTACACCCTGGATACGAGCGTAACATGTTAGGAAAGATGAACTTATCCTTTAATGGGGAGTTCCACCCAAAAGTGGAACTTCTTCTCATTTGTATTCTCTCCCCCTCCGGTGCCACAATTGCCACCTTTCGGGCGGGAGGGGGGACAGGATACCCGTCTTTGACAGGCATCCTGTTGCCACTTTCGGGAGTCCATGCCACGGCCCATGACGTCGCCAGGTCAGTAGGAGAGAGGAGCAGGGCCTCACGCATGCGCAGTAGGGTTCCCGGCGTGAAGACACAAGGCTACACTGCCGGGTTTCCCTTATTCGGCTGCGGTGCCAACATTGCTAGACTCCAGGATAGGTAAGTGTCCCATTATTAAAAGCTAGCTGCTGTTTTTTTAATTTATTTAAATTTTTTTGGGCAGACCTCTACTTTAAGGCTGAATTCACACTGCAATGGAGACTTGCCATCTCCAGCAGGTCTCCGCTGTTGGCTGCGGTAGGAGGCAGTGTGGTCACATGGTTCCCCCCCTTTTTTTGTACAAACTTTATTTGAAGTGTAAAAAACATACATTTCATTTACAGCAATACAGCATTTAGGCGCAGTGCTAGGCTGCGTTGCAGTGCGAATGGGACACATAGGAAACAATTGCTCCCCGTGTGTCCCAGTGGTGACAAGACATTTTATAGTGCAATAAAACATGTCACCACTAGGGTGACCACGCGCCCGGATTGCCCGGGACAGTCCCACATTTTGCAGGTCTGTCCCGGGCACATTCATTCCAGGACAATACAGTGTCCCGGAATGAAACTGACACAGCCACCCCCCGGGCCAAACTGATGCCCCCAAGAAAGGCCCCCACATCGCCGCTTTACTCACTGACAGTACTTGTCCTGGCCGGGAATGCCTGGAGGAGCATAATCCCGCCCCCTGCTTGTGATTGGAGAAATCATAAATCCCGCCTCTTGTGTCCAATCACTGTGCTGTGATTCATTACAGCACAAGCTGATTTATGGGAAGGGAGGGTGTCCCTGAATGGTAGTTTGGAAATGTGGTCACCCTAGTCACCACACACAAGGTAAATGATCGCTTAGTGCAGTGGTTCTCAACTCCAGTCCTCAGGGCCCACCAACAGGCCAGGTTTGCAAGATAACTGAAATGCATCACAGGTGATATAATTTGCTGCTCAGGGATTGCAGTATTCTGGTCTGCATCTCACCAAGGTAATACTTAAAATCTGGCCTGTTAGTGGGTCCTGAGGACAGGAGTTGAGAACCACTGGCTTAGTGGATGCATAAAGGACTTAGTGCTGCATTGCAGTTCCATTTGATAATTTCTCTAGGTTTATACATTAGGGGGGTTGTTAACGAGGGACAATCATTATGTATTGCAGTTCCATTTGATGATTTCTCTAGGTGTATACATTAGGGGGGGCAATCATTATGCATTGCAGTTCCATTTGATGATTTCTCTAGGTGTATACATTAGGGGGGGGGGACAATCATTATGTATTGCAGGTCCATTTGATGATTTCTCTAGGTGTATACATTAGGGGAGGGACAATCATTATGTATTGCAGTTCCATTTGATGATTTCTCTAGGTGTATACATTAGGGGAGGGACAATCATTATGTATTGCAGGTCCATTTGATGATTTCTCTAGGTGTATACATTAGGGGAGGGACAATCATTATGCATTGCAGGTCCATTTGATGATTTCTCTAGGTGTATACATTGGGGGGCGGGGGACAATCATTATGTATTGCAGTTCCATTTGATGATTTCTCTAGGTGTGTACATTGGGGGGGGGGGGGGCAATCATTATGCATTGCAGTTCCATTTGATGATTTCTCTAGGTGTGTACATTGGGGGGGGGGGGCAATCATTATGCATTGCAGTTCCATTTGATGATTTCTCTAGGCGTATACATTAGGGGAGGGACAATCATTATGTATTGCAGTTCCATTTGATGATTTCTCTAGGTGTATACATTAGGGGGGGGGGGGACAATCATTATGTATTGCAGTTCCATTTGATGATTTCTCTAGGTGTATACATTGAGGGGGACAATCATTATGTATTGCAGTTCCATTTGATGATTTCTCTAGGTGTATACATTAGGGGAGGGACAATCATTATGTATTGCAGTTCCATTTGATGATTTCTCTAGGTGTATACATTGGGGGGGGGGGGGGCAATCATTATGTATTGCAGTTCCATTTGATGATTTCTCTAGGTGTATACATTGGGGGGGGGGGGGGACAATCATTATGCATTGCAGTTCCATTTGATGATTTCTCTAGGTGTATACATTGGGGGGGGGGGACAATCATTATGTATTGCAGTTCTATTTGATGATTTCTCTAGGTGTATACATTGGGGGGGGGGGGGGGACAATCATTATGCATTGCAGTTCCATTTGATGATTTCTCTAGGTGTATACATTGGGGGGGGGGGGACAATCATTATGTATTGCAGTTCCATTTGATGATTTCTCTAGGTGTATACATTAGGGGGGGGGGGGGGCAATCATTATGTATTGCAGTTCCATTTGATGATTTCTCTAGGTGTATACATTGAGGGGGGCAATCATTATGTATTGCAGTTCCATTTGATGATTTCTCTAGGTGTATACATTGGGGGGGGGGGGCAATCATTATGTATTGCAGTTCCATTTGATGATTTCTCTAGGTGTATACATTGAGGGGGGCAATCATTATGTATTGCAGTTCCATTTGATGATTTCTCTAGGTGTATACATTGGGGGGGGGGGGGGGCAATCATTATGCATTGCAGTTCCATTTGATGATTTCTCTAGGTGTATACATTAGGGGGGGGGGGGCAATCATTATGTATTGCAGTTCCATTTGATGATTTCTCTAGGTGTATACATTGAGGGGGGCAATCATTATGTATTGCAGTTCCATTTGATGATTTCTCTAGGTGTATACATTGGGGGGGGGGGGGAATCATTATGCATTGCAGTTCCATTTGATGATTTCTCTAGGTGTATACATTAGGGGAGGGACAATCATTATGTATTGCAGTTCCATTTGATGATTTCTCTAGGTGTATACATTAGGGGAGGGACAATCATTATGCATTGCAGTTCCATTTGATGATTTCTCTAGGTGTATACATTAGGGGAGGGACAATCATTATGCATTGCAGGTCCATTTGATGATTTCTCTAGGTGTATACATTAGGGGAGGGACAATCATTATGCATTGCAGTTCCATTTGATGATTTCTCTAGGTGTATACATTAGGGGAGGGACAATCATTATGCATTGCAGTTCCATTTGATGATTTCTCTAGGTGTATACATTAGGGGAGGGACAATCATTATGCATTGCAGGTCCATTTGATGATTTCTCTAGGTGTATACATTGGGGGGGGGGGGGGGGGGCAATCATTATGCATTGCAGGTCCATTTGATGATTTCTCTAGGTGTATACATTGGGGGGGGGGGGGGGGGGCAATCATTATGCATTGCAGGTCCATTTGATGATTTCTCTAGGTGTATACATTAGGGGAGGGACAATCATTATGCATTGCAGGTCCATTTGATGATTTCTCTAGGTGTATACATTGGGGGGGGGGGGGCAATCATTATGTATTGCAGTTCCATTTGATGATTTCTCTAGGTGTATACATTAGGGGAGGGACAATCATTATGCATTGCAGGTCCATTTGATGATTTCTCTAGGTGTATACATTAGGGGAGGGACAAATCATTATGTATTGCAGTTCCATTTGATGATTTCTCTAGTGTATACATTAGGGGAGGGACAATCATTATGCATTGCAGGTCCATTTGATGATTTCTCTAGGTGTATACATTAGGGGAGGGACAATCATTATGCATTGCAGGTCCATTTGATGATTTCTCTAGGTGTATACATTAGGGGGGGGGGACAATCTTTATGCATTGCAGGTCCATTTGATGATTTCTCTAGGTGTATACATTAGGGGGGGGGGGGAGGACAATCATTATGCATTGCAGGTCCATTTGATGATTTCTCTAGGTGTATACATTGGGGGGGGGGGGACAATCATTATGCATTGCAGGTCCATTTGATGATTTCTCTAGGTGTATACATTGGGGGGGGGACAATCATTATGTATTGCAGGTCCATTTGATGATTTCTCTAGGTGTATACATTAGGGGAGGGACAATCATTATGTATTGCAGTTCCATTTGATGATTTCTCTAGGTGTATACATTAGGGGAGGGACAATCATTATGCATTGCAGGTCCATTTGATGATTTCTCTAGGTGTATACATTGGGGGGGGGGGGACAATCATTATGTATTGCAGTTCTATTTGATGATTTCTCTAGGTGTATACATTAGGGGGGGGGACAATCATTATGTATTGCAGTTCCATTTGATGATTTCTCTAGGTGTATACATTAGGGGGGGGGGCAATCATTATGTATTGCAGTTCCATTTGATGATTTCTCTAGGTGTATACATTGAGGGGGGCAATCATTATGTATTGCAGTTCCATTTGATGATTTCTCTAGGTGTATACATTGGGGGGGGGGGGCAATCATTATGTATTGCAGTTCCATTTGATGATTTCTCTAGGTGTATACATTGAGGGGGGCAATCATTATGTATTGCAGTTCCATTTGATGATTTCTCTAGGTGTATACATTGGGGGGGGGGGGGGCAATCATTATGCATTGCAGTTCCATTGATGATTTCTCTAGGTGTATACATTAGGGGGGGGGGGGCAATCATTATGTATTGCAGTTCCATTTGATGATTTCTCTAGGTGTATACATTGAGGGGGGCAATCATTATGTATTGCAGTTCCATTTGATGATTTCTCTAGGTGTATACATTGGGGGGGGGGGGGGCAATCATTATGCATTGCAGTTCCACTTGATGATTTCTCTAGGTGTATACATTAGGGGAGGGACAATCATTATGTATTGCAGTTCCATTTGATGATTTCTCTAGGTGTATACATTAGGGGAGGGACAATCATTATGCATTGCAGTTCCATTTGATGATTTCTCTAGGTGTATACATTGGGGGGCGGGGGACAATCATTATGTATTGCAGTTCCATTTGATGATTTCTCTAGGTGTATACATTAGGGGAGGGACAATCATTATGTATTGCAGTTCCATTTGATGATTTCTCTAGGTGTATACATTAGGGGAGGGACAATCATTATGTATTGCAGTTCCATTTGATGATTTCTCTAGGTGTATACATTAGGGGAGGGACAATCATTATGCATTGCAGTTCCATTTGATGATTTCTCTAGGTGTATACATTAGGGGGAGGGACAATCATTATGCATTGCAGGTCCATTTGATGATTTCTCTAGGTGTATACATTAGGGGAGGGACAATCATTATGCATTGCAGTTCCATTTGATGATTTCTCTAGGTGTATACATTAGGGGGAGGGACAATCATTATGCATTGCAGTTCCATTTGATGATTTCTCTAGGTGTATACATTAGGGGAGGGACAATCATTATGCATTGCAGGTCCATTTGATGATTTCTCTAGGTGTATACATTGGGGGGGGGGGGCAATCATTATGCATTGCAGGTCCATTTGATGATTTCTCTAGGTGTATACATTGGGGGGGGGGGGGGGCAATCATTATGCATTGCAGGTCCATTTGATGATTTCTCTAGGTGTATACATTAGGGGAGGGACAATCATTATGCATTGCAGGTCCATTTGATGATTTCTCTAGGTGTATACATTGGGGGGGGGGGGGGGGGGCAATCATTATGTATTGCAGTTCCATTTGATGATTTCTCTAGGTGTATACATTAGGGGAGGGACAATCATTATGCATTGCAGGTCCATTTGATGATTTCTCTAGGTGTATACATTAGGGGAGGGACAATCATTATGTATTGCAGTTCCATTTGATGATTTCTCTAGGTGTATACATTAGGGGAGGGACAATCATTATGCATTGCAGGTCCATTTGATGATTTCTCTAGGTGTATACATTAGGGGAGGGACAATCATTATGCATTGCAGGTCCATTTGATGATTTCTCTAGGTGTATACATTAGGGGGGGGGGGGGGAGGACAATCATTATGCATTGCAGGTCCATTTGATGATTTCTCTAGGTGTATACATTGGGGGGGGGGGGACAATCATTATGCATTGCAGGTCCATTTGATGATTTCTCTAGGTGTATACATTGGGGGGGGGGACAATCATTATGTATTGCAGGTCCATTTGATGATTTCTCTAGGTGTATACATTAGGGGAGGGACAATCATTATGTATTGCAGTTCCATTTGATGATTTCTCTAGGTGTATACATTAGGGGAGGGACAATCATTATGCATTGCAGGTCCATTTGATGATTTCTCTAGGTGTATACATTAGGGGAGGGACAATCATTATGCATTGCAGGTCCATTTGATGATTTCTCTAGGTGTATACATTAGGGGAGGGACAATCATTATGTATTGCAGTTCCATTTGATGATTTCTCTAGGTGTATACATTAGGGGGGGGACAATCATTATGCATTGCAGGTCCATTTGATGATTTCTCTAGGTGTATACATTAGGGGAGGGACAATCATTATGTATTGCAGTTCCATTTGATGATTTCTCTAGGTGTATACATTAGGGGAGGGACAATCATTATGCATTGCAGGTCCATTTGATGATTTCTCTAGGTGTATACATTAGGGGAGGGACAATCATTATGTATTGCAGTTCCATTTGATGATTTCTCTAGGTGTATACATTAGGGGAGGGACAATCATTATGTATTGCAGTTCCATTTGATGATTTCTCTAGGTGTATACATTAGGGGAGGGACAATCATTATGCATTGCAGGTCCATTTGATGATTTCTCTAGGTGTATACATTAGGGGAGGGACAATCATTATGCATTGCAGGTCCATTTGATGATTTCTCTAGGTGTATACATTAGGGGAGGGACAATCATTATGCATTGCAGGTCCATTTGATGATTTCTCTAGGTGTATACATTAGGGGAGGGACAATCATTATGTATTGCAGTTCCATTTGATGATTTCTCTAGGTGTATACATTAGGGGAGGGACAATCATTATGTATTGCAGTTCCATTTGATGATTTCTCTAGGTGTATACATTAGGGGGGGGGGGACAATCATTATGCATTGCAGGTCCATTTGATGATTTCTCTAGGTGTATACATTAGGGGAGGGACAATCATTATGCATTGCAGGTCCATTTGATGATTTCTCTAGGTGTATACATTAGGGGGGGGACAATCATTATGCATTGCAGGTCCATTTGATGATTTCTCTAGGTGTATACATTAGGGGAGGGACAATCATTATGCATTGCAGGTCCATTTGATGATTTCTCTAGGTGTATACATTAGGGGAGGGACAATCATTATGCATTGCAGGTCCATTTGATGATTTCTCTAGGTGTATACATTAGGGGGGGGGGGGAGGACAATCATTATGCATTGCAGGTCCATTTGATGATTTCTCTAGGTGTATACATTGGGGGGGGGGGGGGACAATCATTATGCATTGCAGGTCCATTTGATGATTTCTCTAGGTGTATACATTGGGGGGGGGACAATCATTATGTATTGCAGGTCCATTTGATGATTTCTCTAGGTGTATACATTAGGGGAGGGACAATCATTATGTATTGCAGTTCCATTTGATGATTTCTCTAGGTGTATACATTAGGGGAGGGACAATCATTATGCATTGCAGGTCCATTTGATGATTTCTCTAGGTGTATACATTAGGGGAGGGACAATCATTATGCATTGCAGGTCCATTTGATGATTTCTCTAGGTGTATACATTAGGGGAGGGACAATCATTATGCATTGCAGGTCCATTTGATGATTTCTCTAGGTGTATACATTAGGGGAGGGACAATCATTATGCATTGCAGGTCCATTTGATGATTTCTCTAGGTGTATACATTAGGGGAGGGACAATCATTATGCATTGCAGGTCCATTTGATGATTTCTCTAGGTGTATACATTAGGGGGGGGGGGGGGAGGACAATCATTATGCATTGCAGGTCCATTTGATGATTTCTCTAGGTGTATACATTGGGGGGGGGGGGCAATCATTATGCATTGCAGGTCCATTTGATGATTTCTCTAGGTGTATACATTAGGGGAGGGACAATCATTATGTATTGCAGTTCCATTTGATGATTTCTCTAGGTGTATACATTAGGGGGGGGGGGACAATCATTATGTATTGCAGTTCCATTTGATGATTTCTCTAGGTGTATACATTGAGGGGGACAATCATTATGTATTGCAGTTCCATTTGATGATTTCTCTAGGTGTATACATTAGGGGAGGGACAATCATTATGTATTGCAGTTCCATTTGATGATTTCTCTAGGTGTATACATTGGGGGGGGGGGGGGCAATCATTATGTATTGCAGTTCCATTTGATGATTTCTCTAGGTGTATACATTGGGGGGGGGGGGGCAATCATTATGCATTGCAGTTCCATTTGATGATTTCTCTAGGTGTATACATTGGGGGGGGGGGGGGACAATCATTATGCATTGCAGTTCCATTTGATGATTTCTCTAGGTGTATACATTGGGGGGGGGACAATCATTATGTATTGCAGTTCTATTTGATGATTTCTCTAGGTGTATACATTAGGGGGGGGACAATCATTATGTATTGCAGTTCCATTTGATGATTTCTCTAGGTGTATACATTGGGGGGGGGGGCAATCATTATGCATTGCAGTTCCATTTGATGATTTCTCTAGGTGTATACATTAGGGGGGGGGGCAATCATTATGTATTGCAGTTCCATTTGATGATTTCTCTAGGTGTATACATTGAGGGGGGCAATCATTATGTATTGCAGTTCCATTTGATGATTTCTCTAGGTGTATACATTGGGGGGGGGGGGGCAATCATTATGCATTGCAGTTCCATTTGATGATTTCTCTAGGTGTATACATTAGGGGAGGGACAATCATTATGTATTGCAGTTCCATTTGATGATTTCTCTAGGTGTATACATTAGGGGAGGGACAATCATTATGTATTGCAGTTCCATTTGATGATTTCTCTAGGTGTATACATTAGGGGAGGGACAATCATTATGTATTGCAGTTCCATTTGATGATTTCTCTAGGTGTATACATTAGGGGGGGGGGGACAATCATTATGCATTGCAGGTCCATTTGATGATTTCTCTAGGTGTATACATTAGGGGAGGGACAATCATTATGCATTGCAGGTCCATTTGATGATTTCTCTAGGTGTATACATTAGGGGGGGGACAATCATTATGCATTGCAGGTCCATTTGATGATTTCTCTAGGTGTATACATTAGGGGAGGGACAATCATTATGCATTGCAGGTCCATTTGATGATTTCTCTAGGTGTATACATTAGGGGAGGGACAATCATTATGCATTGCAGGTCCATTTGATGATTTCTCTAGGTGTATACATTAGGGGGGGGGGGAGGACAATCATTATGCATTGCAGGTCCATTTGATGATTTCTCTAGGTGTATACATTGGGGGGGGGGGGGGACAATCATTATGCATTGCAGGTCCATTTGATGATTTCTCTAGGTGTATACATTGGGGGGGGACAATCATTATGTATTGCAGGTCCATTTGATGATTTCTCTAGGTGTATACATTAGGGGAGGGACAATCATTATGTATTGCAGTTCCATTTGATGATTTCTCTAGGTGTATACATTAGGGGAGGGACAATCATTATGCATTGCAGGTCCATTTGATGATTTCTCTAGGTGTATACATTAGGGGAGGGACAATCATTATGCATTGCAGGTCCATTTGATGATTTCTCTAGGTGTATACATTAGGGGAGGGACAATCATTATGCATTGCAGGTCCATTTGATGATTTCTCTAGGTGTATACATTAGGGGAGGGACAATCATTATGCATTGCAGGTCCATTTGATGATTTCTCTAGGTGTATACATTAGGGGAGGGACAATCATTATGCATTGCAGGTCCATTTGATGATTTCTCTAGGTGTATACATTAGGGGGGGGGGGGGGAGGACAATCATTATGCATTGCAGGTCCATTTGATGATTTCTCTAGGTGTATACATTGGGGGGGGGGGCAATCATTATGCATTGCAGGTCCATTTGATGATTTCTCTAGGTGTATACATTAGGGGAGGGACAATCATTATGTATTGCAGTTCCATTTGATGATTTCTCTAGGTGTATACATTAGGGGGGGGGGGACAATCATTATGTATTGCAGTTCCATTTGATGATTTCTCTAGGTGTATACATTGAGGGGGACAATCATTATGTATTGCAGTTCCATTTGATGATTTCTCTAGGTGTATACATTGGGGGGGGGGACAATCATTATGTATTGCAGTTCCATTTGATGATTTCTCTAGGTGTATACATTGGGGGGGGGGGGGGGGCAATCATTATGCATTGCAGTTCCATTTGATGATTTCTCTAGGTGTATACATTGGGGGGGGGGGGGGACAATCATTATGCATTGCAGTTCCATTTGATGATTTCTCTAGGTGTATACATTGGGGGGGGGGCAATCATTATGTATTGCAGTTCTATTTGATGATTTCTCTAGGTGTATACATTAGGGGGGGGACAATCATTATGTATTGCAGTTCCATTTGATGATTTCTCTAGGTGTATACATTGGGGGGGGGGGCAATCATTATGCATTGCAGTTCCATTTGATGATTTCTCTAGGTGTATACATTAGGGGGGGGGGCAATCATTATGTATTGCAGTTCCATTTGATGATTTCTCTAGGTGTATACATTGAGGGGGGCAATCATTATGTATTGCAGTTCCATTTGATGATTTCTCTAGGTGTATACATTGGGGGGGGGGGGCAATCATTATGCATTGCAGTTCCATTTGATGATTTCTCTAGGTGTATACATTAGGGGAGGGACAATCATTATGTATTGCAGTTCCATTTGATGATTTCTCTAGGTGTATACATTAGGGGAGGGACAATCATTATGCATTGCAGTTCCATTTGATGATTTCTCTAGGTGTATACATTGGGGGGCGGGGGACAATCATTATGTATTGCAGTTCCATTTGATGATTTCTCTAGGTGTATACATTAGGGGAGGGACAATCATTATGCATTGCAGGTCCATTTGATGATTTCTCTAGGTGTATACATTAGGGGAGGGACAATCATTATGTATTGCAGTTCCATTTGATGATTTCTCTAGGTGTATACATTAGGGGAGGGACAATCATTATGCATTGCAGTTCCATTTGATGATTTCTCTAGGTGTATACATTAGGGGAGGGACAATCATTATGCATTGCAGGTCCATTTGATGATTTCTCTAGGTGTATACATTGGGGGGGGGGGGGGGGCAATCATTATGCATTGCAGGTCCATTTGATGATTTCTCTAGGTGTATACATTAGGGGAGGGACAATCATTATGCATTGCAGGTCCATTTGATGATTTCTCTAGGTGTATACATTGGGGGGGGGGGGGCAATCATTATGTATTGCAGTTCCATTTGATGATTTCTCTAGGTGTATACATTAGGGGAGGGACAATCATTATGCATTGCAGGTCCATTTGATGATTTCTCTAGGTGTATACATTAGGGGAGGGACAATCATTATGTATTGCAGTTCCATTTGATGATTTCTCTAGGTGTATACATTAGGGGAGGGACAATCATTATGTATTGCAGTTCCATTTGATGATTTCTCTAGGTGTATACATTAGGGGAGGGACAATCATTATGCATTGCAGGTCCATTTGATGATTTCTCTAGGTGTATACATTAGGGGAGGGACAATCATTATGCATTGCAGGTCCATTTGATGATTTCTCTAGGTGTATACATTAGGGGGGGGGGGGGGAGGACAATCATTATGCATTGCAGGTCCATTTGATGATTTCTCTAGGTGTATACATTGGGGGGGGGGGACAATCATTATGCATTGCAGGTCCATTTGATGATTTCTCTAGGTGTATACATTGGGGGGGGGGGGGACAATCATTATGTATTGCAGGTCCATTTGATGATTTCTCTAGGTGTATACATTAGGGGAGGGACAATCATTATGTATTGCAGTTCCATTTGATGATTTCTCTAGGTGTATACATTAGGGGAGGGACAATCATTATGCATTGCAGGTCCATTTGATGATTTCTCTAGGTGTATACATTAGGGGAGGGACAATCATTATGCATTGCAGGTCCATTTGATGATTTCTCTAGGTGTATACATTAGGGGAGGGACAATCATTATGTATTGCAGTTCCATTTGATGATTTCTCTAGGTGTATACATTAGGGGAGGGACAATCATTATGCATTGCAGGTCCATTTGATGATTTCTCTAGGTGTATACATTAGGGGAGGGACAATCATTATGTATTGCAGTTCCATTTGATGATTTCTCTAGGTGTATACATTAGGGGAGGGACAATCATTATGTATTGCAGTTCCATTTGATGATTTCTCTAGGTGTATACATTAGGGGGGGGACAATCATTATGCATTGCAGGTCCATTTGATGATTTCTCTAGGTGTATACATTAGGGGAGGGACAATCATTATGTATTGCAGTTCCATTTGATGATTTCTCTAGGTGTATACATTAGGGGAGGGACAATCATTATGCATTGCAGGTCCATTTGATGATTTCTCTAGGTGTATACATTAGGGGAGGGACAATCATTATGCATTGCAGGTCCATTTGATGATTTCTCTAGGTGTATACATTAGGGGGGGGGACAATCATTATGCATTGCAGGTCCATTTGATGATTTCTCTAGGTGTATACATTAGGGGAGGGACAATCATTATGCATTGCAGGTCCATTTGATGATTTCTCTAGGTGTATACATTAGGGGGGGGACAATCATTATGCATTGCAGGTCCATTTGATGATTTCTCTAGGTGTATACATTAGGGGAGGGACAATCATTATGCATTGCAGGTCCATTTGATGATTTCTCTAGGTGTATACATTAGGGGGGGGGGGGGGGAGGACAATCATTATGCATTGCAGGTCCATTTGATGATTTCTCTAGGTGTATACATTGGGGGGGGGGGGACAATCATTATGCATTGCAGGTCCATTTGATGATTTCTCTAGGTGTATACATTGGGGGGGGACAATCATTATGTATTGCAGGTCCATTTGATGATTTCTCTAGGTGTATACATTAGGGGAGGGACAATCATTATGTATTGCAGTTCCATTTGATGATTTCTCTAGGTGTATACATTAGGGGAGGGACAATCATTATGCATTGCAGGTCCATTTGATGATTTCTCTAGGTGTATACATTAGGGGAGGGACAATCATTATGCATTGCAGGTCCATTTGATGATTTCTCTAGGTGTATACATTAGGGGAGGGACAATCATTATGTATTGCAGGTCCATTTGATGATTTCTCTAGGTGTATACATTAGGGGAGGGACAATCATTATGCATTGCAGGTCCATTTGATGATTTCTCTAGGTGTATACATTAGGGGAGGGACAATCATTATGCATTGCAGGTCCATTTGATGATTTCTCTAGGTGTATACATTAGGGGAGGGACAATCATTATGTATTGCAGTTCCATTTGATGATTTCTCTAGGTGTATACATTAGGGGAGGGACAATCATTATGTATTGCAGTTCCATTTGATGATTTCTCTAGGTGTATACATTAGGGGAGGGACAATCATTATGCATTGCAGGTCCATTTGATGATTTCTCTAGGTGTATACATTAGGGGGGGGGGGACAATCATTATGCATTGCAGGTCCATTTGATGATTTCTCTAGGTGTATACATTAGGGGAGGGACAATCATTATGCATTGCAGGTCCATTTGATGATTTCTCTAGGTGTATACATTAGGGGAGGGACAATCATTATGCATTGCAGTTCCATTTGATGATTTCTCTAGGTGTATACATTAGGGGGGGGACAATCATTATGCATTGCAGGTCCATTTGATGATTTCTCTAGGTGTATACATTAGGGGAGGGACAATCATTATGCATTGCAGGTCCATTTGATGATTTCTCTAGGTGTATACATTAGGGGAGGGACAATCATTATGCATTGCAGGTCCAATTGATGATTTCTCTAGGTGTATACATTAGGGGGGGGGGGGACAATCATTATGCATTGCAGGTCCATTTGATGATTTCTCTAGGTGTATACATTGGGGGGGGGGGGGACAATCATTATGCATTGCAGGTCCATTTGATGATTTCTCTAGGTGTATACATTGGGGGGGGGGACAATCATTATGTATTGCAGGTCCATTTGATGATTTCTCTAGGTGTATACATTAGGGGAGGGACAATCATTATGTATTGCAGTTCCATTTGATGATTTCTCTAGGTGTATACATTAGGGGAGGGACAATCATTATGCATTGCAGGTCCATTTGATGATTTCTCTAGGTGTATACATTAGGGGAGGGACAATCATTATGCATTGCAGGTCCATTTGATGATTTCTCTAGGTGTATACATTGGGGGGCGGGGGACAATCATTATGTATTGCAGTTCCATTTGATGATTTCTCTAGGTGTATACATTAGGGGAGGGACAATCATTATGCATTGCAGGTCCATTTGATGATTTCTCTAGGTGTATACATTAGGGGAGGGACAATCATTATGTATTGCAGTTCCATTTGATGATTTCTCTAGGTGTATACATTAGGGGAGGGACAATCATTATGCATTGCAGTTCCATTTGATGATTTCTCTAGGTGTATACATTAGGGGAGGGACAATCATTATGCATTGCAGGTCCATTTGATGATTTCTCTAGGTGTATACATTGGGGGGGGGGGGGGGCAATCATTATGCATTGCAGGTCCATTTGATGATTTCTCTAGGTGTATACATTGGGGGGGGGGGGGCAATCATTATGCATTGCAGGTCCATTTGATTATTTCTCTAGGTGTATACATTAGGGGAGGGACAATCATTATGCATTGCAGGTCCATTTGATGATTTCTCTAGGTGTATACATTGGGGGGGGGGCAATCATTATGTATTGCAGTTCCATTTGATGATTTCTCTAGGTGTATACATTAGGGGAGGGACAATCATTATGCATTGCAGGTCCATTTGATGATTTCTCTAGGTGTATACATTAGGGGAGGGACAATCATTATGTATTGCAGTTCCATTTGATGATTTCTCTAGGTGTATACATTAGGGGAGGGACAATCATTATGCATTGCAGGTCCATTTGATGATTTCTCTAGGTGTATACATTAGGGGAGGGACAATCATTATGCATTGCAGGTCCATTTGATGATTTCTCTAGGTGTATACATTAGGGGAGGGACAATCATTATGCATTGCAGGTCCATTTGATGATTTCTCTAGGTGTATACATTGGGGGGGGGGGGGAGGACAATCATTATGCATTGCAGGTCCATTTGATGATTTCTCTAGGTGTATACATTGGGGGGGGGGGGGACAATCATTATGCATTGCAGGTCCATTTGATGATTTCTCTAGGTGTATACATTGGGGGGGGGGACAATCATTATGTATTGCAGGTCCATTTGATGATTTCTCTAGGTGTATACATTAGGGGAGGGACAATCATTATGTATTGCAGTTCCATTTGATGATTTCTCTAGGTGTATACATTAGGGGAGGGACAATCATTATGCATTGCAGGTCCATTTGATGATTTCTCTAGGTGTATACATTAGGGGAGGGACAATCATTATGCATTGCAGGTCCATTTGATGATTTCTCTAGGTGTATACATTAGGGGAGGGACAATCATTATGTATTGCAGTTCCATTTGATGATTTCTCTAGGTGTATACATTAGGGGAGGGACAATCATTATGTATTGCAGTTCCATTTGATGATTTCTCTAGGTGTATACATTAGGGGAAGGACAATCATTATGTATTGCAGTTCCATTTGATGATTTCTCTAGGTGTATACATTAGGGGAGGGACAATCATTATGCATTGCAGGTCCATTTGATGATTTCTCTAGGTGTATACATTAGGGGGGGGGACAATCATTATGCATTGCAGGTCCATTTGATGATTTCTCTAGGTGTATACATTAGGGGAGGGACAATCATTATGCATTGCAGGTCCATTTGATGATTTCTCTAGGTGTATACATTAGGGGGGGGACAATCATTATGCATTGCAGGTCCATTTGATGATTTCTCTAGGTGTATACATTAGGGGAGGGACAATCATTATGCATTGCAGGTCCATTTGATGATTTCTCTAGGTGTATACATTGGGGGGGGGGGACAATCATTATGCATTGCAGTTCCATTTGATGATTTCTCTAGGTGTATACATTAGGGGAGGGACAATCATTATGCATTGCAGGTCCATTTGATGATTTCTCTAGGTGTATACATTAGGGGGGGGGGGGGGGACAATCATTATGCATTGCAGGTCCATTTGATGATTTCTCTAGGTGTATACATTGGGGGGGGGGGGGGACAATCATTATGCATTGCAGGTCCATTTGATGATTTCTCTAGGTGTATACATTGGGGGGGGGACAATCATTATGTATTGCAGGTCCATTTGATGATTTCTCTAGGTGTATACATTAGGGGAGGGACAATCATTATGTATTGCAGTTCCATTTGATGATTTCTCTAGGTGTATACATTAGGGGAGGGACAATCATTATGCATTGCAGGTCCATTTGATGATTTCTCTAGGTGTATACATTAGGGGAGGGACAATCATTATGCATTGCAGGTCCATTTGATGATTTCTCTAGGTGTATACATTAGGGGAGGGACAATCATTATGCATTGCAGGTCCATTTGATGATTTCTCTAGGTGTATACATTAGGGGAGGGACAATCATTATGCATTGCAGGTCCATTTGATGATTTCTCTAGGTGTATACATTAGGGGAGGGACAATCATTATGCATTGCAGGTCCATTTGATGATTTCTCTAGGTGTATACATTAGGGGAGGGACAATCATTATGTATTGCAGTTCCATTTGATGATTTCTCTAGGTGTATACATTAGGGGAGGGACAATCATTATGTATTGCAGTTCCATTTGATGATTTCTCTAGGTGTATACATTAGGGGAGGGACAATCATTATGCATTGCAGGTCCATTTGATGATTTCTCTAGGTGTATACATTAGGGGGGGGGGACAATCATTATGCATTGCAGGTCCATTTGATGATTTCTCTAGGTGTATACATTAGGGGAGGGACAATCATTATGCATTGCAGGTCCATTTGATGATTTCTCTAGGTGTATACATTAGGGGGGGGACAATCATTATGCATTGCAGGTCCATTTGATGATTTCTCTAGGTGTATACATTAGGGGAGGGACAATCATTATGCATTGCAGGTCCATTTGATGATTTCTCTAGGTGTATACATTAGGGGAGGGACAATCATTATGCATTGCAGGTCCATTTGATGATTTCTCTAGGTGTATACATTAGGGGGGGGGGGGAGGACAATCATTATGCATTGCAGGTCCATTTGATGATTTCTCTAGGTGTATACATTGGGGGGGGGGGGACAATCATTATGCATTGCAGGTCCATTTGATGATTTCTCTAGGTGTATACATTGGGGGGGGACAATCATTATGTATTGCAGGTCCATTTGATGATTTCTCTAGGTGTATACATTAGGGGAGGGACAATCATTATGTATTGCAGTTCCATTTGATGATTTCTCTAGGTGTATACATTAGGGGAGGGACAATCATTATGCATTGCAGGTCCATTTGATGATTTCTCTAGGTGTATACATTAGGGGAGGGACAATCATTATGCATTGCAGGTCCATTTGATGATTTCTCTAGGTGTATACATTAGGGGAGGGACAATCATTATGCATTGCAGGTCCATTTGATGATTTCTCTAGGTGTATACATTAGGGGAGGGACAATCATTATGCATTGCAGGTCCATTTGATGATTTCTCTAGGTGTATACATTAGGGGAGGGACAATCATTATGCATTGCAGGTCCATTTGATGATTTCTCTAGGTGTATACATTAGGGGGGGGGGGGAGGACAATCATTATGCATTGCAGGTCCATTTGATGATTTCTCTAGGTGTATACATTGGGGGGGGGGGGACAATCATTATGCATTGCAGGTCCATTTGATGATTTCTCTAGGTGTATACATTAGGGGAGGGACAATCATTATGTATTGCAGTTCCATTTGATGATTTCTCTAGGTGTATACATTAGGGGGGGGGGGACAATCATTATGTATTGCAGTTCCATTTGATGATTTCTCTAGGTGTATACATTGAGGGGGACAATCATTATGTATTGCAGTTCCATTTGATGATTTCTCTAGGTGTATACATTAGGGGAGGGACAATCATTATGTATTGCAGTTCCATTTGATGATTTCTCTAGGTGTATACATTGGGGGGGGGGGGGGGGCAATCATTATGTATTGCAGTTCCATTTGATGATTTCTCTAGGTGTATACATTGGGGGGGGGGGGGGCAATCATTATGCATTGCAGTTCCATTTGATGATTTCTCTAGGTGTATACATTGGGGGGGGGGGGGGGGACAATCATTATGCATTGCAGTTCCATTTGATGATTTCTCTAGGTGTATACATTGGGGGGGGGGACAATCATTATGTATTGCAGTTCTATTTGATGATTTCTCTAGGTGTATACATTAGGGGGGGGGACAATCATTATGTATTGCAGTTCCATTTGATGATTTCTCTAGGTGTATACATTAGGGGGGGGGGGGCAATCATTATGCATTGCAGGTCCATTTGATGATTTCTCTAGGTGTATACATTGGGGGGGGGGGGGGCAATCATTATGCATTGCAGTTCCATTTGATGATTTCTCTAGGTGTATACATTAGGGGGGGGGGGCAATCATTATGTATTGCAGTTCCATTTGATGATTTCTCTAGGTGTATACATTGAGGGGGGCAATCATTATGTATTGCAGTTCCATTTGATGATTTCTCTAGGTGTATACATTGGGGGGGGGGGGGCAATCATTATGCATTGCAGTTCCATTTGATGATTTCTCTAGGTGTATACATTAGGGGAGGGACAATCATTATGTATTGCAGTTCCATTTGATGATTTCTCTAGGTGTATACATTAGGGGAGGGACAATCATTATGCATTGAAGTACCATTTGATGATTTCTCTAGGTGTATACATTGGGGGGCGGGGGACAATCATTATGTATTGCAGTTCCATTTGATGATTTCTCTAGGTGTATACATTAGGGGAGGGACAATCATTATGTATTGCAGTTCCATTTGATGATTTCTCTAGGTGTATACATTAGGGGAGGGACAATCATTATGCATTGCAGTTCCATTTGATGATTTCTCTAGGTGTATACATTAGGGGAGGGACAATCATTATGCATTGCAGGTCCATTTGATGATTTCTCTAGGTGTATACATTGGGGGGGGGGGGGGCAATCATTATGCATTGCAGGTCCATTTGATGATTTCTCTAGGTGTATACATTGGGGGGGGGGGGGGCAATCATTATGCATTGCAGGTCCATTTGATGATTTCTCTAGGTGTATACATTAGGGGAGGGACAATCATTATGCATTGCAGGTCCATTTGATGATTTCTCTAGGTGTATACATTGGGGGGGGGCAATCATTATGTATTGCAGTTCCATTTGATGATTTCTCTAGGTGTATACATTAGGGGAGGGACAATCATTATGCATTGCAGGTCCATTTGATGATTTCTCTAGGTGCATACATTAGGGGAGGGACAATCATTATGTATTGCAGTTCCATTTGATGATTTCTCTAGGTGTATACATTAGGGGAGGGACAATCATTATGTATTGCAGTTCCATTTGATGATTTCTCTAGGTGTATACATTAGGGGAGGGACAATCATTATGCATTGCAGGTCCATTTGATGATTTCTCTAGGTGTATACATTAGGGGAGGGACAATCATTATGCATTGCAGGTCCATTTGATGATTTCTCTAGGTGTATACATTGGGGGGGGGGGGGGGGAGGACAATCATTATGCATTGCAGGTCCATTTGATGATTTCTCTAGGTGTATACATTGGGGGGGGGGGGGGCAATCATTATGCATTGCAGGTCCATTTGATGATTTCTCTAGGTGTATACATTGGGGGGGGGGACAATCATTATGTATTGCAGGTCCATTTGATGATTTCTCTAGGTGTATACATTAGGGGAGGGACAATCATTATGTATTGCAGTTCCATTTGATGATTTCTCTAGGTGTATACATTAGGGGAGGGACAATCATTATGCATTGCAGGTCCATTTGATGATTTCTCTAGGTGTATACATTAGGGGAGGGACAATCATTATGCATTGCAGGTCCATTTGATGATTTCTCTAGGTGTATACATTAGGGGAGGGACAATCATTATGTATTGCAGTTCCATTTGATGATTTCTCTAGGTGTATACATTAGGGGAGGGACAATCATTATGCATTGCAGGTCCATTTGATGATTTCTCTAGGTGTATACATTAGGGGAGGGACAATCATTATGCATTGCAGGTCCATTTGATGATTTCTCTAGGTGTATACATTAGGGGGGGGGACAATCATTATGCATTGCAGGTCCATTTGATGATTTCTCTAGGTGTATACATTAGGGGAGGGACAATCATTATGCATTGCAGGTCCATTTGATGATTTCTCTAGGTGTATACATTAGGGGGGGGACAATCATTATGCATTGCAGGTCCATTTGATGATTTCTCTAGGTGTATACATTAGGGGAGGGACAATCATTATGCATTGCAGGTCCATTTGATGATTTCTCTAGGTGTATACATTAGGGGAGGGACAATCATTATGCATTGCAGGTCCATTTGATGATTTCTCTAGGTGTATACATTAGGGGGGGGGGGGGGACAATCATTATGCATTGCAGGTCCATTTGATGATTTCTCTAGGTGTATACATTGGGGGGGGGGGACAATCATTATGCATTGCAGGTCCATTTGATGATTTCTCTAGGTGTATACATTGGGGGGGGGGACAATCATTATGTATTGCAGGTCCATTTGATGATTTCTCTAGGTGTATACATTAGGGGAGGGACAATCATTATGTATTGCAGTTCCATTTGATGATTTCTCTAGGTGTATACATTAGGGGAGGGACAATCATTATGCATTGCAGGTCCATTTGATGATTTCTCTAGGTGTATACATTAGGGGAGGGACAATCATTATGCATTGCAGGTCCATTTGATGATTTCTCTAGGTGTATACATTAGGGGAGGGACAATCATTATGTATTGCAGTTCCATTTGATGATTTCTCTAGGTGTATACATTAGGGGAGGGACAATCATTATCTATTGCAGTTCCATTTGATGATTTCTCTAGGTGTATACATTAGGGGAGGGACAATCATTATGCATTGCAGGTCCATTTGATGATTTCTCTAGGTGTATACATTAGGGGGGGGGGGACAATCATTATGCATTGCAGGTCCATTTGATGATTTCTCTAGGTGTATACATTAGGGGAGGGACAATCATTATGCATTGCAGGTCCATTTGATGATTTCTCTAGGTGTATACATTAGGGGGGGGGACAATCATTATGCATTGCAGGTCCATTTGATGATTTCTCTAGGTGTATACATTGGGGGGGGGGGGGACAATCATTATGCATTGCAGGTCCATTTGATGATTTCTCTAGGTGTATACATTGGGGGGGGACAATCATTATGTATTGCAGGTCCATTTGATGATTTCTCTAGGTGTATACATTAGGGGAGGGACAATCATTATGTATTGCAGTTCCATTTGATGATTTCTCTAGGTGTATACATTAGGGGAGGGACAATCATTATGCATTGCAGGTCCATTTGATGATTTCTCTAGGTGTATACATTAGGGGAGGGACAATCATTATGCATTGCAGGTCCATTTGATGATTTCTCTAGGTGTATACATTAGGGGAGGGACAATCATTATGCATTGCAGGTCCATTTGATGATTTCTCTAGGTGTATACATTAGGGGAGGGACAATCATTATGCATTGCAGGTCCATTTGATGATTTCTCTAGGTGTATACATTAGGGGAGGGACAATCATTATGCATTGCAGGTCCATTTGATGATTTCTCTAGGTGTATACATTAGGGGGGGGGGGGGGGAGGACAATCATTATGCATTGCAGGTCCATTTGATGATTTCTCTAGGTGTATACATTGGGGGGGGGGGGGACAATCATTATGCATTGCAGGTCCATTTGATGATTTCTCTAGGTGTATACATTGGGGGGGGGGACAATCATTATGCATTGCAGGTCCATTTGATGATTTCTCTAGGTGTATACATTGGGGGGGGGGGGGGACAATCATTATGTATTGCAGGTCCATTTGATGATTTCTCTAGGTGTATACATTAGGGGAGGGACAATCATTATGTATTGCAGTTCCATTTGATGATTTCTCTAGGTGTATACATTAGGGGAGGGACAATCATTATGCATTGCAGGTCCATTTGATGATTTCTCTAGGTGTATACATTGGGGGGGGACAATCATTATGTATTGCAGGTCCATTTGATGATTTCTCTAGGTGTATACATTAGGGGAGGGACAATCATTATGCATTGCAGGTCCATTTGATGATTTCTCTAGGTGTATACATTAGGGGAGGGACAATCATTATGCATTGCAGGTCCATTTGATGATTTCTCTAGGTGTATACATTAGGGGAGGGGGGGACAATCATTATGTATTGCAGGTCCATTTGATGATTTCTCTAGGTGTATACATTAGGGGAGGGACAATCACTATGCATTGCAGGTCCATTTGATGATTTCTCTAGGTGTATACATTAGGGGAGGGACAATCATTATGCATTGCAGGTCCATTTGATGATTTCTCTAGGTGTATACATTAGGGGGGGGGGGGGAGGACAATCATTATGCATTGCAGGTCCATTTGATGATTTCTCTAGGTGTATACATTGGGGGGGGGGGGACAATCATTATGCATTGCAGGTCCATTTGATGATTTCTCTAGGTGTATACATTGGGGGGGGGACAATCATTATGTATTGCAGGTCCATTTGATGATTTCTCTAGGTGTATACATTAGGGGGGGGACAATCATTATGTATTGCAGGTCCATTTGATGATTTCTCTAGGTGTATACATTAGGGGAGGGACAATCATTATGTATTGCAGTTCCATTTGATGATTTCTCTAGGTGTATACATTAGGGGAGGGACAATCATTATGCATTGCAGGTCCATTTGATGATTTCTCTAGGTGTATACATTAGGGGGGGGGGGACAATCATTATGCATTGCAGGTCCATTTGATGATTTCTCTAGGTGTATACATTGGGGGGGGGGGGGACAATCATTATGTATTGCAGGTCCATTTGATGATTTCTCTAGGTGTATACATTAGGGGAGGGACAATCATTATGCATTGCAGGTCCATTTGATGATTTCTCTAGGTGTATACATTGGGGGGGGACAATCATTATGTATTGCAGGTCCATTTGATGATTTCTCTAGGTGTATACATTAGGGGAGGGACAATCATTATGCATTGCAGGTCCATTTGATGATTTCTCTAGGTGTATACATTAGGGGAGGGACAATCATTATGCATTGCAGGTCCATTTGATGATTTCTCTAGGTGTATACATTAGGGGAGGGGGGGACAATCATTATGTATTGCAGGTCCATTTGATGATTTCTCTAGGTGTATAC
Organism: Rana muscosa; assembly: GCA_029206835.1. NCBI lineage: Eukaryota > Metazoa > Chordata > Amphibia > Anura > Ranidae > Rana > Rana muscosa. Next base: position 685,913,370 of record CM055117.1, on the reverse strand, counting down.
ATTAGGGGAGGGACAATCACTATGCATTGCAGGTCCATTTGATGATTTCTCTAGGTGTATACATTAGGGGAGGGACAATCATTATGCATTGCAGGTCCATTTGATGATTTCTCTAGGTGTATACATTAGGGGGGGGGGGGGGAGGACAATCATTATGCATTGCAGGTCCATTTGATGATTTCTCTAGGTGTATACATTGGGGGGGGGGGACAATCATTATGCATTGCAGGTCCATTTGATGATTTCTCTAGGTGTATACATTGGGGGGGGGACAATCATTATGTATTGCAGGTCCATTTGATGATTTCTCTAGGTGTATACATTAGGGGGGGGACAATCATTATGTATTGCAGGTCCATTTGATGATTTCTCTAGGTGTATACATTAGGGGAGGGACAATCATTATGTATTGCAGTTCCATTTGATGATTTCTCTAGGTGTATACATTAGGGGAGGGACAATCATTATGTATTGCAGTTCCATTTGATGATTTCTCTAGGTGTATACATTAGGGGAGGGACAATCATTATGTATTGCAGTTCCATTTGATGATTTCTCTAGGTGTATACATTAGGGGAGGGACAATCATTATGCATTGCAGGTCCATTTGATGATTTCTCTAGGTGTATACATTAGGGGGGGGGGGGGGGACAATCATTATGCATTGCAGGTCCATTTGATGATTTCTCTAGGTGTATACATTGGGGGGGGGGGGGACAATCATTATGCATTGCAGGTCCATTTGATGATTTCTCTAGGTGTATACATTGGGGGGGGACAATCATTATGTATTGCAGGTCCATTTGATGATTTCTCTAGGTGTATACATTAGGGGAGGGACAATCATTATGTATTGCAGTTCCATTTGATGATTTCTCTAGGTGTATACATTAGGGGAGGGACAATCATTATGCATTGCAGGTCCATTTGATGATTTCTCTAGGTGTATACATTAGGGGAGGGACAATCATTATGCATTGCAGGTCCATTTGATGATTTCTCTAGGTGTATACATTAGGGGAGGGACAATCATTATGCATTGCAGGTCCATTTGATGATTTCTCTAGGTGTATACATTAGGGGAGGGACAATCATTATGCATTGCAGGTCCATTTGATGATTTCTCTAGGTGTATACATTAGGGGAGGGACAATCATTATGCATTGCAGGTCCATTTGATGATTTCTCTAGGTGTATACATTAGGGGGGGGGGGAGGACAATCATTATGCATTGCAGGTCCATTTGATGATTTCTCTAGGTGTATACATTGGGGGGGGGGGGACAATCATTATGCATTGCAGGTCCATTTGATGATTTCTCTAGGTGTATACATTAGGGGAGGGACAATCATTATGTATTGCAGTTCCATTTGATGATTTCTCTAGGTGTATACATTAGGGGGGGGGGGACAATCATTATGTATTGCAGTTCCATTTGATGATTTCTCTAGGTGTATACATTGAGGGGGACAATCATTATGTATTGCAGTTCCATTTGATGATTTCTCTAGGTGTATACATTAGGGGAGGGACAATCATTATGTATTGCAGTTCCATTTGATGATTTCTCTAGGTGTATACATTGGGGGGGGGGGGGGGCAATCATTATGTATTGCAGTTCCATTTGATGATTTCTCTAGGTGTATACATTGGGGGGGGGGGGGGCAATCATTATGCATTGCAGTTCCATTTGATGATTTCTCTAGGTGTATACATTGGGGGGGGGGGGGGGGGACAATCATTATGCATTGCAGTTCCATTTGATGATTTCTCTAGGTGTATACATTGGGGGGGGGACAATCATTATGTATTGCAGTTCTATTTGATGATTTCTCTAGGTGTATACATTAGGGGGGGGGACAATCATTATGTATTGCAGTTCCATTTGATGATTTCTCTAGGTGTATACATTAGGGGGGGGGGCAATCATTATGCATTGCAGGTCCATTTGATGATTTCTCTAGGTGTATACATTGGGGGGGGGGGGCAATCATTATGCATTGCAGTTCCATTTGATGATTTCTCTAGGTGTATACATTAGGGGGGGGGGGGCAATCATTATGTATTGCAGTTCCATTTGATGATTTCTCTAGGTGTATACATTGAGGGGGGCAATCATTATGTATTGCAGTTCCATTTGATGATTTCTCTAGGTGTATACATTGGGGGGGGGGGGGGGGCAATCATTATGCATTGCAGTTCCATTTGATGATTTCTCTAGGTGTATACATTAGGGGAGGGACAATCATTATGTATTGCAGTTCCATTTGATGATTTCTCTAGGTGTATACATTAGGGGAGGGACAATCATTATGCATTGAAGTACCATTTGATGATTTCTCTAGGTGTATACATTGGGGGGCGGGGGACAATCATTATGTATTGCAGTTCCATTTGATGATTTCTCTAGGTGTATACATTAGGGGAGGGACAATCATTATGCATTGCAGGTCCATTTGATGATTTCTCTAGGTGTATACATTAGGGGAGGGACAATCATTATGTATTGCAGTTCCATTTGATGATTTCTCTAGGTGTATACATTAGGGGAGGGACAATCATTATGCATTGCAGTTCCATTTGATGATTTCTCTAGGTGTATACATTAGGGGAGGGACAATCATTATGCATTGCAGGTCCATTTGATGATTTCTCTAGGTGTATACATTGGGGGGGGGGGGGGCAATCATTATGCATTGCAGGTCCATTTGATGATTTCTCTAGGTGTATACATTGGGGGGGGGGGGCAATCATTATGCATTGCAGGTCCATTTGATGATTTCTCTAGGTGTATACATTAGGGGAGGGACAATCATTATGCATTGCAGGTCCATTTGATGATTTCTCTAGGTGTATACATTGGGGGGGGGGCAATCATTATGTATTGCAGTTCCATTTGATGATTTCTCTAGGTGTATACATTAGGGGAGGGACAATCATTATGCATTGCAGGTCCATTTGATGATTTCTCTAGGTGCATACATTAGGGGAGGGACAATCATTATGTATTGCAGTTCCATTTGATGATTTCTCTAGGTGTATACATTAGGGGAGGGACAATCATTATGCATTGCAGGTCCATTTGATGATTTCTCTAGGTGTATACATTAGGGGAGGGACAATCATTATGCATTGCAGGTCCATTTGATGATTTCTCTAGGTGTATACATTGGGGGGGGGGGGGGAGGACAATCATTATGCATTGCAGGTCCATTTGATGATTTCTCTAGGTGTATACATTGGGGGGGGGGGGGGGGCAATCATTATGCATTGCAGGTCCATTTGATGATTTCTCTAGGTGTATACATTGGGGGGGGGGACAATCATTATGTATTGCAGGTCCATTTGATGATTTCTCTAGGTGTATACATTAGGGGAGGGACAATCATTATGTATTGCAGTTCCATTTGATGATTTCTCTAGGTGTATACATTAGGGGAGGGACAATCATTATGCATTGCAGGTCCATTTGATGATTTCTCTAGGTGTATACATTAGGGGAGGGACAATCATTATGCATTGCAGGTCCATTTGATGATTTCTCTAGGTGTATACATTAGGGGAGGGACAATCATTATGTATTGCAGTTCCATTTGATGATTTCTCTAGGTGTATACATTAGGGGAGGGACAATCATTATGCATTGCAGGTCCATTTGATGATTTCTCTAGGTGTATACATTAGGGGAGGGACAATCATTATGTATTGCAGTTCCATTTGATGATTTCTCTAGGTGTATACATTAGGGGAGGGACAATCATTATGTATTGCAGTTCCATTTGATGATTTCTCTAGGTGTATACATTAGGGGAGGGACAATCATTATGCATTGCAGGTCCATTTGATGATTTCTCTAGGTGTATACATTAGGGGGGGGGACAATCATTATGCATTGCAGGTCCATTTGATGATTTCTCTAGGTGTATACATTAGGGGAGGGACAATCATTATGCATTGCAGGTCCATTTGATGATTTCTCTAGGTGTATACATTAGGGGGGGGACAATCATTATGCATTGCAGGTCCATTTGATGATTTCTCTAGGTGTATACATTAGGGGAGGGACAATCATTATGCATTGCAGGTCCATTTGATGATTTCTCTAGGTGTATACATTAGGGGAGGGACAATCATTATGCATTGCAGGTCCATTTGATGATTTCTCTAGGTGTATACATTAGGGGGGGGGGGGGGGACAATCATTATGCATTGCAGGTCCATTTGATGATTTCTCTAGGTGTATACATTGGGGGGGGGGGGACAATCATTATGCATTGCAGGTCCATTTGATGATTTCTCTAGGTGTATACATTGGGGGGGGGACAATCATTATGTATTGCAGGTCCATTTGATGATTTCTCTAGGTGTATACATTAGGGGAGGGACAATCATTATGTATTGCAGTTCCATTTGATGATTTCTCTAGGTGTATACATTAGGGGAGGGACAATCATTATGCATTGCAGGTCCATTTGATGATTTCTCTAGGTGTATACATTAGGGGAGGGACAATCATTATGCATTGCAGGTCCATTTGATGATTTCTCTAGGTGTATACATTAGGGGAGGGACAATCATTATGCATTGCAGGTCCATTTGATGATTTCTCTAGGTGTATACATTAGGGGAGGGACAATCATTATGTATTGCAGTTCCATTTGATGATTTCTCTAGGTGTATACATTAGGGGAGGGACAATCATTATCTATTGCAGTTCCATTTGATGATTTCTCTAGGTGTATACATTAGGGGAGGGACAATCATTATGCATTGCAGGTCCATTTGATGATTTCTCTAGGTGTATACATTAGGGGGGGGGGGACAATCATTATGCATTGCAGGTCCATTTGATGATTTCTCTAGGTGTATACATTAGGGGAGGGACAATCATTATGCATTGCAGGTCCATTTGATGATTTCTCTAGGTGTATACATTAGGGGGGGGACAATCATTATGCATTGCAGGTCCATTTGATGATTTCTCTAGGTGTATACATTGGGGGGGGGGGGACAATCATTATGCATTGCAGGTCCATTTGATGATTTCTCTAGGTGTATACATTGGGGGGGGACAATCATTATGTATTGCAGGTCCATTTGATGATTTCTCTAGGTGTATACATTAGGGGAGGGACAATCATTATGTATTGCAGTTCCATTTGATGATTTCTCTAGGTGTATACATTAGGGGAGGGACAATCATTATGCATTGCAGGTCCATTTGATGATTTCTCTAGGTGTATACATTAGGGGAGGGACAATCATTATGCATTGCAGGTCCATTTGATGATTTCTCTAGGTGTATACATTAGGGGAGGGACAATCATTATGCATTGCAGGTCCATTTGATGATTTCTCTAGGTGTATACATTAGGGGAGGGACAATCATTATGCATTGCAGGTCCATTTGATGATTTCTCTAGGTGTATACATTAGGGGAGGGACAATCATTATGCATTGCAGGTCCATTTGATGATTTCTCTAGGTGTATACATTAGGGGGGGGGGGGAGGACAATCATTATGCATTGCAGGTCCATTTGATGATTTCTCTAGGTGTATACATTGGGGGGGGGGGGACAATCATTATGCATTGCAGGTCCATTTGATGATTTCTCTAGGTGTATACATTGGGGGGGGGGGGACAATCATTATGCATTGCAGGTCCATTTGATGATTTCTCTAGGTGTATACATTGGGGGGGGGGGGGGACAATCATTATGTATTGCAGGTCCATTTGATGATTTCTCTAGGTGTATACATTAGGGGAGGGACAATCATTATGTATTGCAGTTCCATTTGATGATTTCTCTAGGTGTATACATTAGGGGAGGGACAATCATTATGCATTGCAGGTCCATTTGATGATTTCTCTAGGTGTATACATTGGGGGGGGACAATCATTATGTATTGCAGGTCCATTTGATGATTTCTCTAGGTGTATACATTAGGGGAGGGACAATCATTATGCATTGCAGGTCCATTTGATGATTTCTCTAGGTGTATACATTAGGGGAGGGACAATCATTATGCATTGCAGGTCCATTTGATGATTTCTCTAGGTGTATACATTAGGGGAGGGGGGGACAATCATTATGTATTGCAGGTCCATTTGATGATTTCTCTAGGTGTATACATTAGGGGAGGGACAATCACTATGCATTGCAGGTCCATTTGATGATTTCTCTAGGTGTATACATTAGGGGAGGGACAATCATTATGCATTGCAGGTCCATTTGATGATTTCTCTAGGTGTATACATTAGGGGGGGGGGGAGGACAATCATTATGCATTGCAGGTCCATTTGATGATTTCTCTAGGTGTATACATTGGGGGGGGGGGGACAATCATTATGCATTGCAGGTCCATTTGATGATTTCTCTAGGTGTATACATTGGGGGGGGGACAATCATTATGTATTGCAGGTCCATTTGATGATTTCTCTAGGTGTATACATTAGGGGGGGGACAATCATTATGTATTGCAGGTCCATTTGATGATTTCTCTAGGTGTATACATTAGGGGAGGGACAATCATTATGTATTGCAGTTCCATTTGATGATTTCTCTAGGTGTATACATTAGGGGAGGGACAATCATTATGCATTGCAGGTCCATTTGATGATTTCTCTAGGTGTATACATTAGGGGGGGGGGGACAATCATTATGCATTGCAGGTCCATTTGATGATTTCTCTAGGTGTATACATTGGGGGGGGGGGACAATCATTATGTATTGCAGGTCCATTTGATGATTTCTCTAGGTGTATACATTAGGGGAGGGACAATCATTATGCATTGCAGGTCCATTTGATGATTTCTCTAGGTGTATACATTGGGGGGGGACAATCATTATGTATTGCAGTTCCATTTGATGATTTCTCTAGGTGTATACATTAGGGGAGGGACAATCATTATGCATTGCAGGTCCATTTGATGATTTCTCTAGGTGTATACATTAGGGGAGGTTGCTAACGAGGGACAATCATTAGGTTTAGGACACAACAGTCACCAGCCTCACCTGCTCTAGAGACAACAGCAGGAAATCCCTGGAAAGCAGCTCTGGGTGCAGAAAGAGATCGCAGTCCTGCCCCATAGCCACTGATCGGCCACCAACCTGAGCCATTACCAGCAACTCCCACAATGCCCCGCGCCTCGGCCGGAAGTGACAGCTCAGCTGCAGGGCCGTAGAGCGAGGGTATGTTAAGAAGCCTTGGTGGGTTTTTGATAAAGCTATTGTTTCATTGTATAGAAATAAACAAAAGGCTGTTCCATAAAACGAGTAACGGGTGGATTCCTAGGTGTGCTGCCTTTGTTTATTTTTCTATTGCACGCTTTACGTTGTGATACCCAAACACAACATGGCGGAAGCGGCCTCGCTGACATGTCACATGGGGTGCGCTAGAGTAAGGGCGACGCGTCATGTGTGTCCTGAGCCCGCCCCCTGTCGGTGGCACGTGACCGTGGCAGAGAGGAGGCCCGGGGCTGCCAGAGCATAAGCAGGTACTGACCCTCACCCCTTTTCCCCTGCATACCTGTACACAGGGAACCTTTCCCCGGGTGTGTGTGTCTTCTATGTCCCTGTGTTAAGGGCAGTCTAGTGTCGGCATTCATGGGAAGCTGTATGTGTCTAGTGATTCCTATAGGAGGGGAGTCTATGTATGTCCTGTGTGCATAGGAAATGATTCACCTCAGAAGCCACCCTCACCCAGCACCATCCACTTGGCTTCTTCCTATAGGGGTCCATGGATCTGCCTCACCCACAGCACTATGACAGCTTCTGCTAGTGGGGAAGGAATTACTGCTGGGACCCTCAGACTTTTCATCAGGACAGCCAATGAAGGAACAGCCATTCACTATGCTGTAATGAGCTCAGCCTTGGTGACAACCATGCTGCTGGTAATATGGATAGGGGGTCATCTTTAGGACTGACACTAAACCATATCCTAATTACATAGTAGGCGAGGTTGAAAAAGACACAAGTCCAACCTATGTGTGTGATTATAGGTCAGTATTACATTGTATATCCCTGTATGTTGTGGTCAGTCAGGTGCTTATCTAAAGGTTTTTTAAAAACGATGTCCCCCGCTGGGACCACCGCCTGTAGAAGAGAATTCCACATCCTTACAGTAAAGAACCCTCTACGCAGTTTCCGGTTAAATTGCTTTTCCTTTAATTTCCTTTAATTTTATCACTCCATTTCCAGTACATCCTTCCTGAGGACTGGTGCCCAGAACTGGACGGCATACTCCAGGTGCGGCCGGACCAGAGTCTTGTAGAGCGGGAGAATTATCTCTTTATCTCTGGAGTTGATTCCTTTTTAATGCATGCCAATATTATATTGGCTTTGCTTGCAGCAGCTTGGCATTGCATGCCATTGCTGAGATTATCATCTACTAGGACCCCCAGGTCCTTTTCCATCCTCAATTCCCCCCAGAGGTTCTCCCCCTAGTGAGTAGATTGTATTCATGTTTTTGCCACCCAAATGCATTATTTTACATTTTTCTACATTGAACCTCATTTGCCATTTAGTTGCCCATCCCATTAATTTGTTCAGATCTTCTTGCAAGGTTTCCACATCCTGTGGAGAAGTTATTGCCGTGCTTAGCTTAGTATTGTCCGCAAATACAGAGATTGAACTGTTTATCCCATCGTCCAGGTCATTAATTACAAGTTAAATAGGATTGGTCCCAGGACAGAAACCGCAAGGCCCCCGAACATTCTCCAAACATAATCAATACACATCCACTACCTAATAGTCCTTTATTCTATTTTTCATGTTTCTTACCGTGCTCCTTGTAACATCCTCCCATGAGCTCCCAAACCTCCCCTTTACGTCTTGGCTTTCATTTGTTAGTAGAGATGGGCTCGGGCGTGTTCGGTATCCTAGTCCCAACCCACCTGCCCGATCCGGCCAGGAAGCCGACACTGCACACAGCCAATAACAGACAGTGAGACATTTCCTAAACAAAGGAAAAAACAAAAGGCGCCACTTAGTTAAAACTGTTTATACTTTAATAACACAAAAGTATCAAAGCACTCACTCGTAAGTTGACTGTAATAGGCACATGAATCGTCTGGTCAATGGTCATATTCCGCTTGCTGTAATTAATTTAGTGAGACATTTCCGCAGCTGGACAGATGGGGAAATGTCGCACTGCCTGTGATTGGCTGTGTGCAGTGTCGGCTTCCTGGCTGGGTTGGGACTAAGATACTGAACATGCCCGAGCCCATCTTTATTTATTAGGACAGAGCAGTGTACTTGAATTGTGGTCACAAAAATTTGAAAACTTGGGACTTTTGGAGGTGCATCAACTTCCTTAGAGACAGCAAATTTTATGCAAAAACATTTAGAGGGTAGATCTGCCCTCAAAACGTGTCAGCCTTTTAGAATATCTTCTCATGTTTGGGACTTGTCCAGTGGACCAGACTGTTTGGAGCATTCTTTGATGTTGCAGTTTGTGAGTATACATCTGCACTTGTTTTTATTATTGGTCATCTCAAAGGTAATGCGTTAGGCTGGTGCGCCCTCTGTTTCTTGTTTTTGCAGTTACTCCTCTGGGTTTCCCTGGCCTGTCTTTGGGGGGGACCAAAACTGGCACAAAATTCTGATCAGCTGAGGACTGTATATTAATCCTTGCCTACACATTTCTCTCGAGCGTAGGAGATTTGTCTTTTTTTGGCAGCACGTTTTATGTATGAAAGCAAAGTTTATTATAAACATTTAAAAACATTATTGGCATATCTCATATAAAAAGCACAGAGCGTACACCATTAAAATGTGCAGGATTCATAGTTGCCCCTTTTTGATCTCCTACTCAACGTCATAAAATATCTCTTAGACCCCCAGATCTCTCCTACTCTCTTAAAAGCATCTCATCACACTAAGAACGGTGCGTTCAGATGCTTCCACAATTTGTTTACATCTGCAAAACCGCAAGTGACAAAAATTTCTTGATGCTTCCAGTCTCCAAACTATGGTGCTCCAGTTGTTCAGGAACTACAATTCCCATCATGCCTAGTCATGTCTGTGAATGTCAGAGTTTTACAATGCCTTGTGGGACATGTAGTTCTGCAACAGCTGGAGGGCCATAGTTTTGAGATTCCTGTCCTAGACCATAGAGGTGATCAGAGATGATCCAGTCTCCATTCATATCTATTGTAAGCCGGCGCAATTGTCGGAATCGGGTGCCCGGGCTTCCCACAGAGACCAGAGAGGTGACAGGGGAACCCCCATCCTTTCCACCACCTGTAAAAGCAATCCAGCAACTAATTAGCCACTAGGATTGCATTTATCGTCTAGAGCTTCGCCAGCTCTAAAAAAATCAATACCCGGGTTATGGCTTGGCAGTTACAGATGAGAGTCCCCCAGGAGTGAGGTCTGTACAAAGCAGGAGATGTCCCAACACGTTTTGAGAGCTTCTTCAGGGATTATGGGCAAAAGAAGGTTGCATAACACACTGTATAAAGCTAAAGTGGTTGTAAACCTTAGTCCTAGCCACTGAGCCAATCAGGAGAGAGAGAGAGGGGGCAGGGATGAGACACGGCTCTGTGCGTGAATGGACACGCAGAGCCGCAGCTTGGGAGCGAGCCTGCTTGGGTTCCCCCATTGCAAGCTGCTTGCTCTTGGGGCAGGAGAGAGGGGCCAGGAGTGCAGGTGAGGGACCAGAGAATAGGCAGATCAGGGTGTCTCTGTTCAAAACCACTGCACAGAGCAGGTAAGTATAAATTGTTTATTTAAAAAAAATAAAAGAGACTTTAATATCACTTTAAAGCTTAAATAAGCCGTTTACAACCAAGGAAGCAGCTGCCATAGCATCTGATCTGCAACAGCCATGGTTTTGTGCATGTGGATCAACTATGACACCAGTTGTTTAATGGTTTGACAGTCCAGTTGAGAGCACAAGCGACTGTATCCGTTATCATTCACAGCATGCCTTGAAAGTAACTCTTTTGGGGAAACTGTTAAGTTGTAGCTGCTTTACTTATTTAAGTGCCATTCTTTAATAGGAACTCCTCCTCCCTTTAGGTCCTATTCACAATACATATCCATACTCTAGTGTACAAACTGGTTTATGCGCCCGCTAGAATTTTTTTTGTGTACTTTGAGCTGTAAATCTGCATTTTAGATTGCTCATTTAAATTTGTAAAACTTTCATCCGCCACACTCTGCTTACATACCCCAAAATTCAAGGCGGGGTGGGCCTCCCAGACTTTGAACTATACCACAGGGCGGCAATGTTGTCTATGGTCCTGGAATGGTTCCCTTGTCCCTTTTCCAAAGCATCCACCATGATGGAACAAGACCTATCCACTCCCGACCTCCGGGCCCTACTCTGGGGCTACGGGCAGAAGTTGCATTTACTTTACTTTCCTCCTCCTCTCCATTAACAATCGCTGCCTTACATCTATGGTACAAAAAAGGACTGTCGTCGCTTCTATCCATGGACCCCTCGTCCCTCACATCATTGTTTGACCACCCTGCACTACCTCAGGGAATGGGATCCAACATAGTAGGCCCATACTCCCGCTCAACCTGGCCTGTAGCGGGTTCATTTGTAAACCCCATCTCAGGTACCCCTGTTGAACCGAGAGACCAATTGGCTCACAGCCCTTCTTCGTATATCCTCCTTTTTGTTCTGATTTTGTTTTCCTCTTCCCAAATGCACAGATCCCTGACAGGATATGAGCAGCTGTGCTCTCTCAGAAACACCCAGACACTTGCTCTTTACTATCTACAAACTACAACACTCACTGGTACACGATCAACCCCCCTCTTACACTAGGAGGTGGTCCACAGACTTGGGAAAGGAACTCTCTTTAGTCGACTGGCAAAAGTCATTCCGCTTCATGCACAAATCCTCTATAGCCTGCTATACCCAGAATTTTTGTTTTTAAACAACTCTACCGTTGGTACAGGGACCCTCGCTCTCTACACAAAATATTTCCGTCCGTACCTCCCTCGTGTTGGAGATGCGGCTCGGCAAAGGGAAGCTATCTATACGTTTTGTGGAACTGTAAGGCCATACAGCCCTACTGGTCGTAGGTTTTTGCCATATACAGCAGCTTACATGAGTGGCCACTGACACCCACCCCAGAGATAGCTTTATTATCCATGCTTCCAGGCTCCATAGCCTCCCAAAAACGCACCTTGCTATGCTTTTTCCTGTCAGCCGCCAGACGGCTTATCCCCCTATTTTGGAAAACCACTACCACCCCCCCCTTCCCTTGTCCTTGTGGATCTCAATGGTCAATGACATAATGCTGCATGGAAGAGATGCTAGCCCTAGACAATGAGACCTTTGACAAATTTAAGATCCTATGGCTCATCTGGATCAATTACTCTACCTCGTACTCCCTGAAAGTGATGTTGACACCCCGTTGTCAACCCGGACACACCTCCTGATTCCATCATACAGGTTTGTTGCGCCATGGTCTTTCTCAATTCCCCTCTAACCCTTTCCTCTCCCATACCACGTCTGCACTCCCCCCCCCCCCCCCTTCCTTATCTCTTTCCTCCTCCCCTCTCTTCTCTTTCTCTTCCTTTCTCCTTCTCCCCACGTCTGTCTCTTCACCCCACACCCAGATGTTTTACTCCCCAACTGTAAAAGTTATCCCTGCAATACTTACCGGTTTTAACCGCCTGATCCTGAAAGACGGCTATAAGTTGGTACAATCACCTGGGATTGTATCCTAAAGTGTACTAGATACGTGACTTGCATTGTAATGCCTTCTGTATTGAACAGCTGGTCATTAATTATGTTGTTTTTTTCTGTTAAACATAATAACATATTTGGCTCTAAATTTGTAAAACTTTAATAGACAGAATAAACAAAAAACAGACACAACACTGTAAATGGGCCCTTGTATCCTTTTAAGCCAACAAGTTGAGATATATTGTTCATTTCACATCAGTTAAGTTGTACATGGGTAGCAGTATGTGGCTGTGGTTGATCTCTTCTCTATTAGTAGAGGAAAATAAGGAATCTGCTGACTCTTTACAATCAACCTAAAAAGGCAGGAAATGTATGCATGGCACCTCTTGCATCTGCTAAAACGAATGTCTGTAACTGTGTAACAAATCTACCAGGCTTGATCTGTGTATGCATGTACACTTAATAGATCAAGCCTGGCAGACTTGATACACAGTTACACAAGTTGGTTTTAGTGAGTGCAAGGTGTTCCATACATTTGCTGGATGTTTTTTTTTTTTTTTTTTTATTATTGTAAAAAAAGAATCTCCAGTGCAACTTATGTACACATACTTCACAGAAACTTGTAAAAGGGTATCGATTAAAAAAAAAAAAAAAACTGATAAGGATCTTACTTCACGATGTGTCATACGTTTCTAGATTTCATAGTTTCATTTTAACTTGCTGGCAGTGCTTTAAGGAATGAGTTTGTTTTATTACAGTTTGTTTTTCCATTATGTTAAATCTTTCAACAGTGCAGTAACCATTGGCCCATGTAAGCTATGTACACAAGGATTGTTTCGCACTATTATCACGTGCTATGCTGCCTAATGTAGGTTTACTGCAGAGATGGATTAGAGCAAGGTGGCAGAGTTGGCCCTCCATCCCTTAGATTGCATTCATAAGGATTGTAGTGGGATCCAAAAAGCTGCCCATCTTCATTGTCCGTTCTGCCATAGTATGTCCCATGAGAGAGAATTGCCTAAAAAAAATTCACCCTCCCTTGTGAAGTGGTGGGCAGGTGCACAGATTTGACCAGTTGCAATATTCCCCATGTCACAGCATAAAGCTTGTGGCTGGACTCCCTGGGTACCCATTGGGCCCTAGGCTCCTGTCCACACTGTCGTGTACATAATCTGGCTCTGGTTTTCCTCACATAATGTTGAAAGCTGAAATGTGAAAATATTTGATTGCTTAATTTAAAAGCATGGTAAATATTCTGTTGTCTTTGTTTTTCTTAGGGCCTATGAACATCCTTAAGTTGTGCTAATGGACCCGCATTAATTAGCGTTGTGTTTTTTGAAACTGTTAAATCGATGGGTTTATTTCCGCTTTCAAGCGGAACTAAACGTGTCTCCTCTCTAACGGCCTGGGTCCCTCATCGCTATCTTTTTCCTGTGTGCTGGTCATCCACAGTGGTTGGCGGGATGATGTAACTCCTGTGCATACACTCATCCTGGCACATAGAGACTGTGTCGGCGATGTAAGCAGCGTTGCACATGCCCAGCTTAGTTACAAAGCACAGAAGAATTTGAGCAGGCAGGTAGGAGTATTTTGTTGCAGAAGGGACATTGCATGTCTCTTCCTCGGAAAGCCTGTCTGCTTGCAATCTTTTGTTAATACCTTAATTTCCACTTTATATCTAGAGCCCAAAACGCTTTAATTTAGTTATGGATATTGTGGTGAATGGTTATCCATAATATAATAATAATAATGTCCATTTTTGATTTCTGTGTCCTGTTTAGGGGACTTCCCTTTTCTATCCTGGCTACAATGCTGTTACTGTGGCAGGAAGTGAGAGAAAATCTCCTTAGGGACACAAAAAAACATTTGTTCCTATTGTGTCCCTGTTAGAGATTTTTCCTTGTGTCCTGGTGAAGACATGACTGCTAAGTTGTGAAACATTCATTTTGAAATGTTAACGTATTACCTTGGTCTCCTCTCTTGTCTCTGGTTTCCACAAACACTGCATTTGCCCAATCAATGACAAAGATGACATTTTGTGACTATGAAAAAATATTTTTTGAGATGTTTCTGATTGTGTTTCCTTTTAACTTTTACAGGACGCCCTGGGGCTCTCCCCTCCTTGGCCATGAGTGTGCAGGCATTCAGATTGGTGTGTGCATCTGGGAAGGATCACCTCCCTGCTGGGATACAGATTGAGTGCTTGGAGTGCTCTGGACATGATCTGTACATTGGCAGCAGTGATGGCTGCATTTACCATCTTCTGCTGGTGGAAGAAAATGGCACAGAGTCAGCTGGACTTCCTCTGGGTCAGCAGTCAGATTACCCTAACACTAGTTTTACTACCAGCCGACAAAACCAGAGACAGCTAGGTGTAAAGAAACCAATATGTGAATTGAGAGCCTCCTCCGCCCTTGGCCGGTTACTTGTGCTGTGTGATAATACCATTTTCTTGCTGTGCAGTGACTCTCTGGAGCCAGTACCAGGGACTAAGATCAGGGGTGTTCTCAGCTTCACCCTAAATGAGAATCCAGTAAGCGGAGACCCGTTCAGTGTAGAGGTTTGCTTGATCTCCTCCAAGAAACGCACAGTGCAGATCTTCAGTGTGGGACAGGAGCGGGTACAGATAGTTCGAGAAGTGGCTACGCCTGAACAGCCATGTTCTCTTGCTGCTGATGGATATTATCTGTGCCTGGCACTCAGCAGTCGTTATGTCATCCTAAATTATAATACAGGGCATTGCCAGGATCTCTTTCCTTATCCCAGCGAGCAGAAAAGACCAATTATTAAGAGAATCAGCAGACAGGAGTTTCTGTTGGCAGGGCCTGGAGGATTAGGTGGGTACACTGAATAGATGTTTCTCTTTAGATTGAAATGAATAGTTGTATTATCATATCAAGCATATCAAGTAATGTGTGTTTTTTTTTTTTTTTTTGTTAATGAAACAGTGATTTAATAAAACTAGATAATGCAAAATCTAGTGCAGCTGTGCATGGTCGCCAATCAGATTTTAACTTCAGCGTGTTCAATTAAAGGATAAGTTCACCTTTGGGAACATGTTGCATGCTCCACCCAATCTTAGGGTGGAACGTGTAACATATTCCCACTGCTGCAGCCACCGCATGTGGAGCGCTGTGGTAGTTCATTGAGTCTTCCTGTCAGGGAGCATCAGCTTATGTATATGGGATGTACGGGCACACAGATACACTAACAGTGTGCAGGAGGTCTGCATGGCATCCGTGATCTGCTGATCTCTGGTTCAATGCTTTACAGGCTCCAACTACAAAACATAATAAATGCACATTTTTTTTACCTGCAAAAAGCTTTTGACAAAAAAATCCTGGAATCTGATTGGATTCTATGAAGTCTGCACCAGGTTTTGCACACCCCAGTTTTAGTAAATCAACCGCAGTATGTTCTATTGTCTTTTAATAATTCTTTACACTTTACTGGGCTGTTGAGGTGATAGAAATCTACTTAAAATAGATGTAAGCTCAATGGCTAAAATTTCATAAAATATTTAACATGTTAATTTCAAAATATATATTCAATATTTTAAAATCTGAAGCTTTCATGAAAAACAAAAACCGTAGTTATTGTGCCATTTAAGCCCTTGTGCAGAAGCTGCTGGTATAGGGTGACGATGCTCTGTCACAGTTGTGCTTCTACATTAGCACGCTGTTTCATGGATTGTAGAGACTTCAAGTGGTCTTTTCCACACACATTATGCAGGCATGATCCACTGTTGTCACCATCAGGAAAACTGGCATGGGAAATGGCAAGCAGGCATCACTGGAATGCATACATGTAGACAGAAAGTGGCTGCAAAGAGACTAGGAAATCATAAGCACTGAGATGCAACGGGATAAGAAAAAAAGTTGTGCAAAACGAATTCAGGTGTTGAAACTGAAAATTTAGGATGCACCTGGCCAAAAACTGAAACAGGCAGTTTTAAAAAAACATTTCTTAAATTGAATTAACGTGGCTGGTGTTTTTTTTTGATTGAACTCAATGGCACGCGATTTTCCATTGAAGTCAGTAGGGGGTAATTTTGCATTGTAGTCAATGGGACACAACATGCCATTATCGGCACTTATATTTAAAACAAATTCTCTATTGGCAAAACGCGAATAGCCCTATTTTCGGTGGCCGATATATTGATGGATTCCTAGAAAAAAGTTATGACATCTACTTTAAAATATTGTCATTAAAATAAGCCCTGCTGCTAACATGCCCATTCTGCTTCTCTGAAACAAACTTCAGAGAATAGGTGTGGCTGCAGCCGCTGATTGAGAGAAATCTTCCAACAAGCCTGTTCGACAGAAGTCAGTGGTTAGCGGACACACATGAATCGAAATTTGGCCAGTCTCTGCTGACCCAGCTGAATTTCCATCCACCTATGGCCAGCTTAGGCAATACATTCAAATCAAATGTGTCTTGTAAACTTGTACTATAGCTTTCTTAGGTAGCCTAACCGGCTTTTCTGGACAGTCATACACGTGGGCGTGGTTAGAAAGTGGAGAAGGCCAATAAAATGGGTGTGGCTTAAAGTGTCATTCAGGCTCCATTCACACTTGTGCGACTTGCTATGCAACTATGGACATCAAAGTTGCATGACAAGTCGTTCCCCATGTTTTCCAATGATACCCATTTATATATGCGCGACTTAAGTTGCAGCAACTTCAAAGTAGTTCATGTAGTACTTTGGTCCGACTTTCATGCAACTTGAGGGCCAAAGACTTTAATGTTAACCCTCAGAAGTTGCATGAAAGTCGTGCCTGAATGTTATACAATGCAACTTGTGTGCAACAGTTGTCTATAATTACTGGTAAAGCCAAAGTCATATCCAAGTTACACCCATCCAAAGTTGCATCAAAGGTGCTCTCCAAAGTCGGTGCAACTTTGCAGTCGTATAAGTGTGAATGGGTCCTAAACCCAGAACCTAAACTTTATTTTAAGATGCAAAATTATATGTCCGATTGTGTGCGCTGCTATGATATGGGATTTAGGAGAAGCCCCACGCCGAAAAAACAAACAAACATCCTGCCTCCCATGTGAACGAGTATTTAGCAAAAAAGTCAAAAGTAAATAAAAACGCAACACAGAGTCCTTTTATTAAAAAAAGGACGCATCCATCTTTAAATTGGCTTGCATCTAATGACAGCAGCGGTGTTTACACCCCCCCCCCCTCATTAAGCCCCAGGCAAGCTTTTTTGGCTGAGAGGGGTTTTCAAAAAGGTCCATCATTGCTTTACAGTTGCATACTGACTCAGAGCAATACACTGTGCCCAAAAGTCCATGCAGTGCACAGTGGGTGTAGCGAGGCAGGAGAAGGAGCTTGGCAAAGGAGGGGCAGCCTGGGGAATATGGCCACTGTCGCTTGTAAACACATCGGGCAGAAGGAGTCTTCTACTGCTCCCTTTTTTTTGCAGCTCACATGCCATCTAACGCAGGGCGTGGCAGAGGAAGCAAGTGGTGGAAGACTTCCTCTGCCAGTTTCTGTGTTTACAAGTAGCAGCGGCAAGTGAACTTTCACAGTGTGCCCTGAGTACAGGACCGGTGTTGGGAGGTCCCAAGATGCAGTCCTGGTGCAAAAAAAGGCCTGCTAATACTTGCCTGTCTGGCAGGTGGTATCTTCAGTCTTTTTGCACTGAGCTACAAATATCCAACACTTGTGTGAGATAGTGTGCCCCCTGCTTGGGTACTGTGCTTCCTCAGATTGGCTGCTATATCACTACTGCGTCCAATACCTCATTACAGATTTCCTTTAAAAACAAATAACCAATAAAGAAGTTCTATGTTCACAGCATACACTTTCATTTTATAATATCAGCATTGTAATGGCAAAACCAACAATAGTCCTATTTGACAATCCAATATAAGCTTACTTTTTATAGTCTCGGTATCTATCGATCGTTGAATTTTAAATCATTTATCTGAAGCTAGCATAAAGATTATAAGTCAGGACTCCTGAAATGCATAGTTCTTAAAGTACTATTAACCCCAAAAACGAACATTTATTATATTGCAGCTTACCAATTTCTTCGATGTTAGATCTTTCTTTCCCTAATTTTCACTTGGTGATCCAGCTAGTAAGTCTGTTCTTTTTCAACCGAACACGCTGTCCTGCAAATGTATCAGTTAAAAATGTTGAGACAAACCATTTACCACTAGCAACCCCGCTTACAATAATCAGCTTTTATTCATGTAAAATCTTTATTTTAAAAAAATAAAATAAAAACTTGCTTTACCACTTATGAACCACCCACAGCTCTGTGCCAGATCACGTACCTAGTATGTGATCTGACACTTCTGGGTCTGGGGCGTGCATGCCATCGTCAATCTGCTCCCACTGTGATTATACACAGCGGGAGCCCAGCGCTGGATACCACGGTCTCAATGTCCGCCGGCGCCCGCTGATTACACAGGCAGAATGGCGCTCTACCTATGTAAACAAGGCAGACTGCTGTTCTGTCAGAGGGGAAGGTATTGTTCCTGCTAAGCAGGAACATGTATTTTTGCCTTCCCTTAGTCAAAGTAGCTGCCACACAGTGAGTAAGCACAACCTAGGCACACATCTAACCCGTTTGATCGCCCTTGCTGTTAACCCCTTTCCTGCCAGTGTCATTAGTACAGTGACAGTTCATATTTTTTTAGCACTTATCCTTGTATTAGTGTCGCTGGTCCTCAAAAAGTGTCAGGTGTCCGATTTGTCCACCACAAATCGCTGATTGCTGCCATTACTAGTAAAAAAAATAATGTAAAGAAATAATTGATAAAAATGTCCCATAGTTTGTAGACGCTATAACTTTTGTACAATATAGGCTTATTGGGATTTTTTTAACCAAAATATGTAGCAGAATGCATATTGGCCTAAATTGATGAAGAAATTTTTGATTTAAAAAAAATAAATGATTGGGTCTGTTTTATGGCAGAACCGCACAATTGCCAGTAAAAGTAGCGCAGTGCCGATAATTAAAAAATAAAATAAAATTTATTGCTAGTATAATTATGTATTTTGCTAGTTACTGGTATTTTTGCTTAAATTTTGCAAACTGTTAACAGCCTTTGTTGTTGTGTTGGCAGGGATGTTTGCCACAGTAGCAGGGATCTCCCAGCGTGCTCCAGTTCGATGGTCTGAGAATGTAATTGGAGCTGCAGTGTCTTTCCCTTATGTGCTGGCTTTAGATGAAGAATTCATCACAGTGCACAGCATGCTGGACCAACAGCAGAAACAAAGCCTGCCCTTTAAAGAAGGAGTTATCCTGCAAGATTTTGAAGGTACTGGTTGTGAATTGGGGTTTGTGATATAGAGTAAAAACTGGGGTTGCACCGATACCACTTTTTTAAGACTGGGTACAATTACAGATCATTTTTCAAGTATTCCCAATACCAAAACTTTTTTTTAATGTCATGTGACAGTGGCACTGATGAGGCATGGACTGTCAGTAGTTTTTTTTTTATCAGCCCTGTTGGTGAGTGGCTCTGGTGAGATATGTCTAACATCTCCCCTTTGAGACGGAGAAAAGGACTGAGGACAGATTCCCTTTCTCAGCAGCCTCAGCCTTGAAGATGAATGGACAGGAGACAGAGGCTCCTGTCCATTCATTCATAAACTGAAGCATCGTAAACACAGTTTACGATGCTCAGTTATGAATGGACAGAGTTGGTGATCACTGCTCCTTCCTCCGCTGTCCATCTTGACAGATCTGGGACAAGGACGGGACCGGAGGAGGACACAGGACAGTCGGGGGTGATCGGTGAGGTGGGTGCAGTTACGAGCATCAATCTCCCTGTATAGCTTTCAATAAAGCAGCTGACAGCCGCAGAAGGGAGAGGAGGAAAAGCGTCTGTCAGCTGCTTTATTGAAAGACACACGGAGATCGGTGCTTGTAACTCCCCCAATTACAGCACCGATCACCCCCGACTGTACCCTGTGTCCTCCTCTGGCTCTCCGTGTCCTACCTCCTGCTGGGAGGTATCGAATTAAACATCGGAGCATTTGCACGAGTACAAGTACTCGTGCAAATGCTCAGTGTATCGGCAAGGATAA
This sequence comes from Rana muscosa, assembly GCA_029206835.1. Taxonomy (NCBI): domain Eukaryota; kingdom Metazoa; phylum Chordata; class Amphibia; order Anura; family Ranidae; genus Rana; species Rana muscosa. The sequence continues at coordinate 685,892,665 of CM055117.1, read as the reverse complement.
TAGTATCGGTACCAGTGCATCCTTGGTTAAAAAGAAAAAAAAAACTGTTCTATGTATTTATAATATTTCAGGATATGATGGCCTTAAGACCTTGCGTGCACGGGCGCATGAAGCCGTACAGCCTAAAGTGATAATAAAGGCTGGTTTTTTTTTTGTTATGTTTTTTAAATAAGAAAGAGGGCATACTTGCGTGCTCTGTGCAATGACACTGGTGCCTTCCCTGCTCTACTGGCAGTCCCTTGGAGTCTATGGGTCCTGCTATCCTCAGTGTCTCCTGTGAAAACATGAAGTGAGGGGAATAATGCTACAGCTAAAACAGCGCTGAAGTGGGGACAGAAGTCAATTAAGTGTTTAGGGATGGTGGTGGGTAGGACAAGTAGTGGGGTGTTTTTTTTACTTAAATGCAGAGAATGCATTAGGGTAAAAAACCTTTTTAAGTTTTAGAACCACTTTCAATTGTGGTCGTATTTTGGCACCCAGGGAGACAGATACAGAATATTATAGTAATTACTGGTTGTACACAGGTATACGCCGTAGTTGCACAAATGTATGCATGGGTGTAAATCCCTGGTTGCGCCTATTATACGTCTGCTGCATTCATTCAAGTCACTGGCCGCAGAAAATGAATTATCATTTATGTATCTTTCTACAGATCTGTAAATGGCAGCTCCACTTAAAATGTCTGTCAAGGTTGTTAGAGAGTGGTTAGGATTCAAATTCTCATTGAGCTTTAAAGGTCTTTGGGAGTTTGATGATGGAAAAACATATCCCCCTACTCCTGCTTTTGCTGTATGCAAGAACGAATTATACAGCCGAAAAAAAAAAAGTGTGATGTATGATGTATTCATTATATTAAACTATAATTGTATTTTTGCATACAACTAGCCTGTACCGGAATATTATTATTATTGTCTTGCTGTAATCTTCAAAACTGCAATCAGATTGGGGTGGTGAGCACTAGGCACCTCTCTAGGCTACGTTACATCAGACAGCTTTGTGCCATTAACACAATAGCAGAGAGAGATTTGTTCTGAACTGTGGACAGTGAAGATGCTTGCAAACTACGGACATAAATGGGGTAAGATTGTGGTGTTTGAATTAAAACATGGAATTCCACGTAAAAGTAATTTCTTGTGAAAAGACTTTCATCAGTCGTAGGGAAACTGAATCAGTCGGCACTATAAACAAACTTAATGAACTCTACCGGAAATGTTGCAGTGTACGTGAGCAATTGGAATCCTCACTAAATGGACACCAATAAGACATTTTCTTGACTGTTGCTTTCCTCATGGGATTCAGTAATATATATAAAAAAAAAAAAAGACAAATAGCCAAAAATATGGACTTAGAGAATTGTTTAATATTTATATTATTCATATTTTTTTTATCTTTTTATTGTTTTTTACATATTGTCAGCATTTGCTTGTTTCCTTCCTCTTATTGGAACAGGATATGGCTGGGAACAGCACATATATGCACATAGCCTTAGTGATAAGAGTGGACATAGCAGACAACAGGACACTGGAATAATAACATGGATTTAATTTTAGACAAACTTTTAGTTTGTGTGGATATAATGCAGAGATTCACAGTAGCAGAATACTGATAAATGATTACAGAGGAAGTCATGTTACATAGGATTTATCCTCTTGCATGATCGGCCATATACTGTTTAAACCCCCCCCCCCCCCAAACTTGTTTTAAAATCAGTTCAGAGTGACCCTTGGCATCAGTTAGTGTGCTGTGTAGGTGTTACACATCATTCTTTTCTGTATTGTTTAACCACTTAACGACCGCCCCATAGCAAATTTACTGCTGCAGTAAAGTTGCTGATCACTGCCATTACTAGTAAGAAAAAATAAATAAAAATAGTTCCAGTATATAAAATCTTCCGGAGGTCAAGTGGTTAAAGTACTATTAAGCTCTCATTCGACTTTCTTCACAGGACAGTGTTCAAAGAGAAGTAAATGATTTCTCCCCCCCCCCCCATTATATTTACCTAGGTGGGTGCTGCATCTGCCCCCGGCGCCTCCACACTGACAAAAGAGCGATCGCACACTGCTGATCACTTGGTTTTCAGAGCTGTGTGAGTAGAGAGCTGTAGATTGTCTGTCAGTCACAGCTCTCTGCTCTTCTCCCTTCTTGCTTACTGGAGCGCTGGGCGGTGGAGTGGCTCTCAGGCTCTCAGGTGCTCGCTGAGAGGCTGAGACGGTTGTCTGTCCAGGCACTTGGTGGATCCAGACTTCCATTGTCGGGATGATGCCGTGCCTGGACTGACATTGGTGACATCAGGAGAGAGCAGACTTCAGTCCGCTCTCTGCTGAAAACGGGTGACAGCAGTGCAAAATTAACTGCACTCCTGTGATCCATAGGAGAAGTATAGCCAAATGAGCTTTGGCTGGACTATTCCTATTTAAAGTGACAAACTTTGGTGTTTTAATACAAAAAAAAGGAAATTCTATTCAAGCATGTATTCTTAACTCGAACAGTACCTTCTGTTGCTGGTAAACAAAGGGCATTTTGATTTTTCTTTCTTTTTTTTTTTTTTTTTTTTGTTGCTCTGCAAGGTAGAGACCCTGTTGCCAGACCATTCATTTTAACAATTCTCTTCCCATATTATGCTATGTGCATTAATTTTTTTTTTTAGGTATGTTATTTACCAGTAAAAGCCTCCTTTTTTATATAGACAGCCAAAAGCCCTGAGACTGCTTCTGGGCACCCCAGTGGAAACAGCTGTCATGTATTTTATTTATTACAGGTACTTATATGGTGACGTCAATTTACTCAGCGCTTCACATATGTATTTTACATTCACATCAGTCCCTGGCCCTCAAGGAGTGTACAATCTAAGGTCCCTAACTCACATTCATACATACACATAATAGGGCCAATTTAGACAGGATCCAGTTAACCTACCAGCATGTCTTTGGAGTGTGGGAGGAAACCCACACAGGGACAGGGAGAACATGCAAGCTCCAGGCAGGTAGTGTTGCGGTTGGGATTCGAACCATTGACCCTAGTGTTGCTGGGCGGAAGTGTTAACCACTTAGCTACTGTGCTGTCATTTTAACTGACCACTTTCCTTTCTTGCCTGGCAGCTTTGCTGGCAGTTATGTGGGAAGGTGAGGGGATGGGTGGGGGAGCTGAGCCAGCACGGAGCATAGTTGGACACTCAGAAGAGGAGAGGATTATGAAATGCAAGCAGGGAGAGGGCTGTGCTAGTGTGGTGACTCCTAGAGCAGTCATAATTTCTAGAAAGTTCACTGACACATTGCAAGTGAAAATAAAAAACTTAATTTATGTAAAGGGGAAAAAAAGCTGCAAGTAAGCATTTACTTGATTTACTGTGCTCTTTCCTGCATTTTTTATTTTTTTTTAAGTTGAAGACCGGGTCAATTAAGTATTGTGATTTATTTTGAATTTTTTTTAAATGATTATTTTTGCTCCACATGTTTTACAGGGCGTGTGATTGTAGCAACTACAAATGGTGTGTATGTTTTAATTCCCTTACCTTTGGAGAAACAGATTCAGGATCTACTATCAAACCAGAGGGTAGAAGAAGCACTTGTTCTAACTAAAGGAGCACGGCGCAATATTCCAAAGGAGAAATTTCAGGTGTGCTTTTAAACTTTCATTTCTAAAATATAGACAAACTACATGTTGCTTAAAAGCACTGCAGTCGTTAAGGCCTCATGCCCACGGGCGTTTTTTCAGCCGCGTTTTTGAGCGTTTTTTACAGCTTAAAAACGCCTGTCCATGTTAGTCTATAGCTTCATGCCCACCTAGGCGTTTTTGAGCTGTAAAGAGCATAGGCGTTTGTAAGCTGTAAAAAAAAAAACAGGACCAGTGCGTTCCTCAGCGTCAGAATTAGGCAGAAAAAAACGCGAGCGTCAAAAAACGCGCACTAACGCGCGGTCGCGTTTTTAGCTCCGACGTGTTTTTTTTTTTTTGTTTTTTTTTTTTCAAAAAAAATTAAAAATTTACAATAACATGGACAGGCGTTTTTAAGCTGCAAAAAACGCAGCTGTAAAAACGCCAGTGGGCATGAGGCCTAAGAGGAGGAAAAGCATATGTGTTGAAATAGAATGGATCTAAACGGGCCTAAATGCATCTGTTATATATCTGTTTGTAATAAATTACTGTAAAATCTTGGTGCAATAATACATTACAGCAGCGGTCTCCAAACTGCGGCTCAGGGGGGCAGATGTGGCACATTACTTGCCTTTATCTGGCCCTCGGGCCACTGTTCCATCCACTGACACCAACAGTGGGGCATAGTTCCTATCGCTGACACCAACAATGGGCCTTATTCCCCCCACTGACACCTTCAAAAGGGTGCAATTTCTCCCACTGATGCCATCAATAGGGCACAGTTCCTTCCATTGATACCAATGATGGGGCCCAATTCCTTACATTGATACCAATGATGGGCCACTATTTATCCCACTGAAACCAACAATGGGGCACTATTCCTTCCACTGGCACCAAAGATAGGGCATTGTTTTTCACTGGACGCCAGGACATTGTCTATTCCCACTGGCCTTAGTCCGGCCCCCCCTAAAGTCTGAAGGGACAGTCAATTTCCCTTTTTGTTTAGAAAGTCTGGAGACCCCTGCATTAGACCCCTTTCACACTGGAGCGTATTGCAGGCGCTATAGCGTTAAAAATAGCGCCTGCAATCCGCCCTGTCACAGCTGTCACGTTCACGCACACTGGAGCGTTGCGCTAGCAGGACGGTAAAAAAAAGTCCTGCTAGCCGCATCATTGGAGCGGAGAAGGAGCGGTGTGTTTACCGATCCTCCTCCGCTGCTGCCCATTGAAATCAATGGGACAGCGCAGCACATTGCGGGCGGTTTTAACCCTTTCGCAGCCACTAGCGGGGGGTAAAACCGTCCCGCTAGCGGCCAAAATGCGCCGCAAATCCGCCCATGGCGTCAGCGGTAAAAATAGCGGAGTTTTACCTGCGACGCTATGGGCGCCTCAGTGTGAAAGGGCTCTTAGAGTAAAACATTCTTGGAAAGAGAATATTACCATGCTTCTTTTTTGCATTTACTAATGTTTAAAGAGGAACTGCAGTCTGCTCACACATAATTTGTAATAAAAACATCTTTGCCATTCTGAAGCTTCCCTCCAACCACTTTGCATATTATTTTATATATTTTGTGATTCTGTACTTGCCAAATATGCTGCATAAATCTCCCTCCACATGGTCTGGCTGCAGTCTAATAAATGGAAAGATGAAAAAATGACCTGAAGTTCCGCTTTAACTAGTGATGGTAGTTGAAGGCCACATTATAGTAGTTTCTGTATTACATTGGGAATGTTTCCGGTATGTCGGCTCTATTGTGAGAGTGTAAGCTGTAAATGTAGACCTTTCTGGCTTTGCCAAGGATAGGCCTAAACTACTAGTATGTAAATCACAAACAATATTTTTCTACAGGTTATGTACAGAAGAATCCTGCAACAGGCTGGATTTATACAGTTTGCTCAGCTTCAGTTTTTAGAAGCAAAAGAATTATTCAGGTAAATCTTTTTCTATCCGTTTGTTCTCAGTGGCAGAATGCTACAGATTTCTATTTGAATTAACTGCATTGCTATCTTAAAAAGTATGCACTGGTGCAGGGCTCGACAATCCCCGGGCGCCAGGTCGCAAATGCGACTAGAATTAGCGACCTGGCGCCTGGGGCAGCACAGCTGAGGTTTCCTGTATCTCCGCGTGCCCCCCCCCGCGGGATCTCGTCGGGCCGCGCCGGCTGGTAATTTAGGCCGCGGCTTTGCGGGCTTCTGCAGGCCTAGGCTTCATTCTGTAATCTGGCGCCATCTTGTGGTGGCCGTTGGTATGACAAGACAACCAGCAATGCTTGCCTGTTTCACTGCCCGCCCATCTCCTTCCCTTTACTTAGAAGTTAACCCCCAAACATTATATATATATATATATATATATATATATATATATATATATATATATATATATATATATATATATAATAAAAATATATAAATATAAATATATATATATTTTTTTTTTTATTCTAACACCCTAGAGAATAAAATGTCGGTCGTTGCAATACTTTCTGTCACACCGTATTTGCGCAGCGGTCTTACAAGCACACTTTTTTAAAGAAAAAAAAATACACTTTTATAAATTAAAAAATAAGACAACAGTAAAGTTAGCCAATTTTTTTTTTTTTATATATTGTGAAAGATAATGTTACGCCGAGTAAATTTGATACCCAAAATGTCACGCTTCAAAATTGCATCCGCTCGTGGAATGGCGACAAACTTTTACCCTTTAAAATTTCCATAGGCGACATTTAAAAAATTCTACAGGTTGCATGTTTTGAGTTAGAGGATGTCTAGGGCTAGAATTATTTTATCTCGCTCTACCGATCGCGGCGATACCTCACATGTGTAGTTTAAACACTGCTTTCATATGCGGGCGCTACTCACGTATGCGTTCGCTTCTGCACGCATTGGTCGTTAAAAAAAAAAAAAAACCTGGCTCCTAACTTTTTTAGCTGGCTCCTAGATTCCAAGCAAATTTGTCAAGCCCTGCACTGGTGTATACATGGTTATATCCATGCTCATATGAGAATTTATTCAAACGAGGTTGTGGCACAATTGAGTATATGCATTTTTAAATACTGTTTGGATCAAGCACATCAAACAATACAATAATGAAAACATACATACATGATGTATAGATTATAGAGAGAAATTGTGAAGGCATTATTTGAGTTTATATTCGTTTTCCAAAACTCACAGCATGACCAAAAGTAATGCTTTTGTATTTAAGGGTTCATACGCCTGGGCATATTAGGGACAACAACTTGAAGTTCTGGCTTTTTTTTGTCTGTGCCTGGGAAGCCCAGGTACTGCATGCAGCCTCCCATAGACATGAATAGCTGTACACAAGTACTTGTGTATAGCATGTGGATGTATTCCCAGAACTCAGACTTTATGCTTTCTGGGAATACATCCACACACTATATGTGGGTATACACACACAAACAGTCACTCATGTCTATGGGTAACTGTATGCAGTATCTGGGCTATACATTTACTTTGCATGCCCCAAATGTGCACATGTACATAAGGCCTCTAAAGTGGCTCTGAACTTCCATCCAAATAACTAAGCTCTCTAGCACCATTTAATAGCTTATACTATATTAACCAAAACCACATTGTTTTTACTTGCAAAAAGGCTAGGGAAGATAAAAAATTTTTTTTAAATACCTGTAAAGTTGCCAGTCCATGGGCATGGCTTAGGACCAGAGACTTGGGACATTTATTTCTCTGCCTCCCAAGTTCCCCTCCAGCTATACCCACCCTCCTAAAAACAAATGTGCGTAGCCTCATTAGCATGCACGTTACAGCTACCAGGAGGTGCCTGCATAACTATGGACTAGGCAACAGAGCAGCAGGGACACCCCCTTTTACAGAGTATTATTGGGAGGCTCGTGCATTTGTCCCCTCCAAGAGAAGGGGAAAGCGGTCCCTATTTATTTCCTTGTGTTGGCTTTAGTCTGTTCAGAAGCGTGGCCATAGATGGTTGGAATCTCAGCCAGTTCAGCAGGAACCGGCCGAGATTCGACCCATGTAAGGACATGCTGAATATACCCAAGTTGATCTGCAGTTGCCATGGTGCTGCACATGTAATCAGTTATGATGTCAGCTATTTGATGGTTTGACAGTTCAGTTGAACACAAGCAACTGTGATGGTTATCTTTCACGGCATGCCTGTTTTGGCAAACTGTTAAATCAATGGGACTATACCTACCTCCATACCTACCTGTCCAACGGTCCTGCGCTGGCACCAGCATTTTCTTCTTAGTTCTGGTCTTCGGGCCTCTTCATTTGCTAGCAGGGTATGATGTCCCTTCTATGCATGCGCAGGAGCCCATCATCCCGGGAGACCAGCCCGACACTGTAACAATTAGGTTCATGTTAATTAAAGTTTTATTGTCTGAAAAGAACAGTTACAAACGTGCACATTAAGGCTAGGTTCACACTGCTGCGAATTTGAGCCGTTGCGATTGCTCAAATTCGCAAGTCATTTAAATAACATTGTTTTACATTAGTGCCGTTCACAGTAATGCGTTGCGTATCTAAGCTGTGGAAAAAAGGGTCCTGTGCGAGTTTGATCCGTGTGCGATGCAAATTCAGCTCTATAGACAGGCATTCCCGAAAATCGTGCTAAAATGGCCCGATTTTGAAGTCGCAGTACTGTGAACCCAGCCTAAGGGCCAGTTCACACAGGATGTAGTTCCGTACAGTTCCGTGCGCATTTTTTCTGCTCTAAAAATGCATGCACAGTGTTTTCCATGGATTCCAATGGCTCTAGTTCACACCATGCAGTCAGTTTCCGGTGCAGAAACTGACCGAAAACTGACTGCATGGTGTGAACTAGAGCCAACAAGAGCCATTGGAATACATGGAAAACATTGCTGTTTTGCTGCACAAAATGCATGCACACACGGAACTGCGTCTGGTGTGAACTAGCACTAAATAAAAAACACATATGTATGACATGGTTCTAAATCTCTTTATGTGCCATCTTCTGTATTATATTTTAGTTCTCTTTCTCATCGTGAAATATTTTCCTGACTATTGTATACAGTTTTGTAATTTGTGTTGTTTTGGTCATTGTAGAACTAGTCACTTGGATATTCGGGAGTTGATTTCTCTCTATCCTCTCTTGCTGCCATCATCCTCTGGATTTATCCGCGCACATCCTCCTCTGCACGAATATGCGGATCTTAACCAGCTCACCCGAGGAGACCAGGAGAAGGTTTCAAAATGCAAACGTTTCCTCATGTCTTATTTAAGTGAAATCCGCAGCACCGAGGTGGCTAATGGCTATCAGCAGGATGTGGACACGGCCTTACTGAAACTTTATGCAGAGGCAGATCATGAGAGCCTACTTGATCTGCTGGTGTCGGACAATGCTTGTGAAGTGGGAGATAGTGCAGCATGGCTGGAAAAGCACAAAAAGTGAGTTGTTTAAGATTTAAGTAGATGTGCAGTCATGTGACCTCCAAGATGCAAATTTGAAAACAGGTTTTTCACCCTAAATTCCTTAAAACGAATGTCTACAGCTATCAGTTTTCTTGGGTCATTTAAAGTACTTGGGGACAAGAGCGTCGGGAGGGCCGGGCTTGGGGGGCCGAAGCCCCGAATGGCTCCCCGAAAAGCCCAGAGTCTATGGAATGCTGCATTCCATTGTTAGCCCCGAGCGCCGGGACCGATCTGATCGCAAGTGCGGCTGCAGCCGAAAGTGGCCGAATGCCATAACAGGTCCTGCCTTCTGGAGCCTGCAGCGCCAATGCCAGGACCGTGGGACGTGTGACGTGATGTCCATCATAGTCTGCAGGCTCCAGAAGGCGGGAATTATAAATGCGGCCACCGCCGCGCCACTTTCCCGCTCGGGCGGATGGCTCTCCTCTCCTTCTCAGCTCGGCTCCTCTCTGACGAGTGACTGACTGTTTGCTCCCTGCTGTGACCGCACACCACGGCTGAGCTGAGGTAGGTCAGTGTGTGTGTGTATGTATGTATGTATGTATGTCATTGTCAGTAGGTCAGTGTGTGTAGGTCAGGCAGGTCACTGGCCAGTGTGTGTAGGTCAGTGTGTGTATGTATGTATGTATGTAGGTCAGGCAGGTCAGTGTATGTATGTATGTAGGTCAGGCAGGTCAGTATATGTATGTAGGTCAGGCAGGTCAGTATATGTATGTAGGTCAGGCAGGTCAGTGTATGTATGTATGTAGGTCAGGCAGGTCAGTATATGTATGTAGGTCAGTATATGTATGTAGGTCAGGCAGGTCAGTATATGTATGTATGTATGTATGTATGTATGTATGTATGTAGGTCAGGCAGGTCAGTGTTATGTATGTATGTAGGTCTGGCAGGTATGTATCTATATAGGTATTGTCATCGCTGCCGCCCACTATTCAGGTGTCTGGCCCCCTGTTGAGCGCCGGCCATCTGAATAACAGCAGTGGGTGTGTTTTTGGAAGTGCCTGGTTAGAGCCACTCTAATAGGCTTCCCGATTAGGGCCTGTGGGCTCTAATCTGCTTCCAAATGGTTAACCAGAGGGCGCACAGGCTGTCTCTCAGCCAATCAGGTGCACAGGGTCTGGTTACCGGTCACCTGGTTGGCTAAAGCGACAGGCAAGCAGAGATGACATTGAGGGAGCATGGAGGAGGATGGCTGACCCGAGAAAAGTAAGTGCCGGGAGGGGGCAAACTGGCTGCATTTGAGGGAGAAAACTGGCTGCGTTTGATGGGCACAGTAGCTGCGTTTGATGGGCACAGTGAGGCTGCAATTGATGTTTTTTTCTTTTTTAGTTTGTTTGGCAGGTCAGTGTATGTAGGTCAGGCAGGTGAGTTTAGTGGTCAGCATTGATGGGCACTGGTAAGTCGCACAACCCCACCGCCCCACCCAGAAAAAAAAAAAGCCACGCCACATACAACACCCCCCCCCCCGGTTCCGGCCTTGGACTTCAGGCTGAAGCCCCTGGTCTTTTTGCCACCTAGCAACGCTCCTGCTTAGGAACATCTCTGATTGATTTCTCTGAGATGTCTCAACTCTTCTGCATATAAAACCTCCTTTAGTAGCAGTGATTAGGGTGTGTGGAAGCCTTGTGTACACATTTCTTTCTCGTACATCACGGGACACAGAGCGACATAGTCATTACTAATGGGTTATATAGATACCGTCAGGTGCTGGCACTGGCAACTTCCAAAACCGGAAGTACCCTCCCCTATATAAGCCCCTCCCATCCGGGAGCACCTCAGTTTTTTGCCAGTGTCTAAGGTGTTGGCCAAGAAGAAACATGTGTTTTTCACTGAGCTTGCGTACAGGTTCTTTTGGGCCTCAGTAAGCTATTCCGGATCCGACCAAAAAAGCTTCATAGCTAAACGGTCGGTACCCGGGCCTTGCAGAGAAGAGCAAGGTTTTGCCTGTAATGCTTCTCTTAGGAGAGCTGGACCCTGGGATCCAGAGCTCTGGTCATACCCACGACCAAGATGTTTTCTGTGCAGGGTGCTATACAGGTCCAGGGGAGTGGAATCCTTGGGAACCCGGTCCCTGAAGGTTTGATTACAATGCCTGCCGTGATAGGTGAAGTTTGGGCTTTTGTGGACCAAACAAAGTCCTGCGGCGGGGAACAGGTAAGTGGGGGCCCCCAGGAACTTGGTTCTATTGGGGGACCCCCAAGCCTAATTTGTCTTTCTGTCTGTTACCTAATGGTATTCCCGCAAAATTCTGTGCATGCCTGTAACTACTAAAAAAATGTAATAATTTTTAATGGTGGTCAAGAAAAAAAAATAAAAAATTTTTTTTTTTATATATTTAATATATTAGACTGCGGTACCTGTGTTTGTCCACTAGAGGCCGCTGTGGAATGTTTTCTTGTCATGTGGACTAGTTTCTTCTCAGCAGAGCAAGTCCAGGCAGATGGTGAGTTCTCTTATGGGAAACTGCTTCCTCTGCCATGTTGCAATGCTCGTCCATCCCCCGGCCTGCGGCAAAGAGGGGCCCTGGCTCTTGTCCCTAGTTTCCATTTTTCGAAATTAGCGCCAAAGGCGCACGTGGCCGCGCCTCTATATATAGAGGTGAGCCGGGAAAGGGGGCGGAGCCTGGGGGTGACGCTCTGTGCGCGCCGCAGCGCTTCTGCGCATGTGCGGGCGTCCCAGCATGTTAAAAATCACAATTTTGTGTGGTGAGCTGGCTATGAAGTACAGAGACAGAGCTGGCAACATTTAAAAAAGGGCATACAGCAAGCGGTTGATACAGGCATCCCCTAGAAAGGCACATTAGTAGACACCAACTGTTTCTTATAGCAGCATTTATGCTAGACTATTGTCAGTAACTGGTGTATTTCGGCTGGAATACCTCAGCTTTGTGGCTTAGGAATATGCCGTCTAAAAACTCCGGGACTAGAAATTCCAGGAGGAATAGGGGGTCTCCATCGGGCACTGAGGATCTTGGGCATGCTTTGGCTGCACCAGTCTCCCCTGAAGAATCAGAGGTTAGTGACCGTAGAGCACCCTCAGGAGTACCTGGTACTGTGGCTGTCCTCAGTTCACCTGCTCCTGTGTATGTAACAGAGGAGGTTTTTTCCTCAGCTCTGGGAGGGCTGGAAGAGAGATTGTCAGCATTGATCGCGGCTTCCCTGTCACAGGAGAAAAGCGCCCGATCTCCGTCTCCTCCCTCAGAGTGCCTGTTAACAGAGCAACAGTCCCATGCAGGGATCGACCTACCTGAAGGGGATCAGGATGAGGTCGATTCGGTTGTAGAGGAATCAACAGTGGAAGAGCCGTTCTCAGCATCACATGCTGAAAGGTTATGGGTTCAGTCCCTGACTAATATGGTCCGATCAGCATTTAAAATGCCACTTGCGGAGCCATCATCCACTTCTGTCTCCTCGTTGGGGTCGCTAAAAGCTCCCCAGACTGTTTGTTCCTTTCCGATCCATCCTTTACTGGAAGGGCTCATTTACCAGGATTGGGAGCATCCTGACAAAATATTTACTCCCCCTAAGAGATTTCCGGTGGTCTATCCCATGGAGGATAAGTTCATCAGAAAATGGAAGGTCCCTACAGTGGACGCAGCCATCTCTTGTGTGAATAAATCACTGACATGTCCGGTGGATAATGTCCAAATGTTCAAGGACCCAATAGATAAAAAATTGGAGTCCTTATTAAAATCTGCTTTTTCTACAGCAGGATTGGTGACACAACCAGCAGTGGCAGCTATTGGGGTCTGCCAAGCAGTGAAGGATCAGTTGAAACAGGTCTTAAGGGACTTGCCAGATCAGCAGGCTCTTGCCCTAGCTGATCTACCTAGAGCCTTATGCTTTGCGGTGGACGCCATAAAGGATTCAATCCATCAGGCCTCCCGCCTTACGCTGTCTGTAGTACATATGCGCAGGCTTCTATGGCTCAAAAACTGGTCTGCTGAAGCTCCCTGTAAAAAATTGCTGGTCAGCTTCCCATTTCATGGTGAGCGCTTATTCGGGGAAGACCTGGACAAGTATATCCAGAGAATTTCCAGCGGTAAAAGTACACTTTTGCCGGTTAAAAATAGAGTTAGAGGTCCCTCTTTTAAGAGGCCGGCTTCTCCAGTCCCTAGGACATCGGCTGTGAAACAGTTCCGACGGCCTCCTCGGTCAAATCCCGGAGGTAAAAATCAGGGACAGTTGCAGGGTAACAAGAAGCCCTGGAGCAGGAGAGGTACAAAACCTCCCCCAAAGTCAAATGCATGAAGGGTTGCCCCCACTCAATCGGGTGGGGGGAAGACTTCAGTTGTTCACAGAGACCTGGCGGGACACGATCCGAGACAGATGGGTGCTCTCCGCAGTAAATCTGGGATACAAATTGGAGTTAAAAAACTCCCCTCCTTCCCGCTTTATAAGGTCAAACGTGCCAAGGGATCCCCAGAAGAGAGGATCCCTCCTGTTGGCACTGGAACAATTATTGCTCCAAGCAGTAATTATAGAGGTTCCCCTGGAAGAATGGGGGTTCAGGTTTTACTCAAACCTCTTTACAGTTCCGAAGCCAAACGGGGACGTGAGGCCCATATTAAATCTAAAAGGGCTAAACAAATTCCTACATATCAGGACTTTCCGGATGGAGTCGATCCGATCGGTAGCCACTGCCCTACAAGGGGAGGAATGGTTAGCCTCGATCGACATCAAAGATGCTTATTTGCACATTCCCATCTTTCCAGCCCACCAAAAATTTCTACGCTTTGCGGTAGAAGGGCGCCATTTTCAGTTCAGAGCCTTACCCTTCGGTCTGGCCACAGCACCAAGAGTGTTCACAAAAATTCTGGCCCCATTATTGGCCAATCTAAGGACACGAGGTGTAACGATAATGGCATATCTAGACGACTTGTTGCTGATAGACCACTCAGTGGAAAAACTAGAAGTGGTTGTTCACGAGACAATCAAGTTTCTGGAATATCACGGTTGGATTATCAACCGAGACAAGTCAGCCCTAAAACCAGTCAAAAGTCTGGAATACTTGGGGCTAAGGCTGGATTCAGACCAGAGAAAAATTTTCTTGCCTCAAGAAAAGGGGTCGTCTTTGAGAGATTTGATCCACTTAGTGGGTTCAAAAAGACAGCCATCCATACGCCTGTGCATGAGGCTGCTGGGAAAAATGGTGGCATCATTTGAAGCAGTACCCTACGGTCAATTCCATTCAAGGAAATTGCAAAGGGCCATACTGTCAGCCTGGAACAAAAAAGTTCAGGCTCTGGACTTACCAATGTCCTTGTCCCCTTCCGTTCGCAAGAGCCTCCGCTGGTGGTTGGTTCCCCAGAATCTGGAAAGAGGGAAATCCTTCAGTCCGATTTCCTGGAAGGTGGTCACTACAGATGCCAGCCTTATAGGCTGGGGAGCAGTACTGGAGCAATGGTCTCTCCAGGGCAAGTGGTCAGAAGCAGAAGAGGCCCTGCCCATCAATCTCTTAGAGATACGAGCAGCCCGGTATGCCCTAGTAGCATGGACATCCAAACTCCAAGGGTCCCCTGTCAGAGTTCAATCAGACAATGCCACAGCAGTGGCATATATCAATCGTCAGGGGGGCACCAGGAGTCGTGCAGCCCAAAGGGAAGTAAATTACATCCTGAAATGGGCAGAAAGATATGTCCCAGCCATATCTGCGGTATTCATTCCAGGAGTGGAGAATTGGAAGGCGGACTTTCTAAGTCGCCAACAATTATGCCCAGGGGAATGGTCCCTTCATCCCGAGGTTTTCCGGACAATATGTCAGCGGTGGGGAACACCGGATGTAGATCTGCTAGCATCCAGATTCAACACAAAAGTGGACAGGTTTGTCTCTTGGACAAGGGATCCCCTAGCGTGCGGCTCGGATGCCCTAGTGTTCCCTTGGGATCAGTTCAAGCTGATATATGCATTCCCACCGCCACAATTGTTACCTCGATTACTCCGCAGAATCAGGGTAGAAAAGAAACCAGTGATTCTGGTGGCTCCAGCGTGGCCCCGAAGAGCATGGTACGCGGAGATTGTAAAAATGTCTGTGGGGAGTCCTTGGACCCTCCCACATCGTCCGGACCTGCTTTCGCAAGGACCGATATACCACCCTTCCTTACCAGCCCTAGGTTTGACGGCCTGGCTATTGAAGCCCACATTCTAAAAAAGAGAGGGCTCTCTAATGCTGTGGTATCTACCATGATCAATGCCAGGAAGCCGGTATCCAGGCAGATCTACTATAGAATCTGGAAGGCGTACATCGCCTGGTGTGAGGCCAAGAAATGGCATCCACGTAAATACGTAATAGGTAGGATTCTGGACTTCCTACAATGGGCTGTAGATAGGAAGCTTGCCTTGAGTACTATCAAGGGTCAGAATTCGGCCTTGTCAATATTTTTTCAAAGGCCCTTGGCTTCGCATTCACTAGTCAAAGCCTTTATACAAGGAGTGATGCGTATTAGTCCTCCGGTTAATATTCCCATATGTCCATGGGATCTAAACTTGGTTCTGTCGGTTCTACAGAAACAACCATTTGAACCATTACAGCATATTTCCTTGGTGCTTCTCACCAGGAAATTGATTTTTCTAGTAGCCATTTGTTCGGCTAAAAGATTATCGGAATTAGCAGCTATGTCCTGTAAGGAGCCATATCTGGTTATCCATAAGGACAGAGTAGTGTTACGTCCTCATCCAGCCTTTCTTCCTAAGGTGGTATCGAGGTTTCATTTGAACCAAGATGTGGTTCTTCCTTCTTTTTTCCCCAAACCTACTTCGGTAGAGGAAAAGTTATTGAATTCTTTGGATGTAGTAAGAGCAGTTAAAGCTTATCTAAAAGCCACTGCTCAGATTCGCAGAACGGATACTTTGTTTATTCTGCCGGAAGGCCCCAGAAAGGGTCAGGCAGCGTCAAAATCTACTTTAGCCAAGTGGATTTGACAGGTCATAATACAAGCCTATGGCTTGAGAAGGAGACCGCCTCCGTTCAAAGTTAGAGCGCACTCCACGAGAGTAGTTGGAACTTCATGGGCAGTGCATCACCAGGCCTCCCTGGCTCAAATCTGTAAGGCCGCAACATGGTCTTCAGTACACACGTTTACTAGGTTCTACCAGGTGGACGTTAGAAGTCAGGAGGATGTCGCCTTTGGGCGCAGTGTGTTGCAGGCCGCAAAAGATCCTCATGTCTGATAGCGCTCAGCTTATATATGGTGTATCCCCCCCCCTCATTTGGCATTGCTTTAGGACATCCCATTAGTAATGACTATGTCGCTCTGTGTCCCGTGATGTACGAGAAAGAAAATAGGATTTTTATAACAGCTTACCTGTAAAATCCTTTTCTTGGAGTACATCACGGGACACAGAGCTCCCACCCCTCTTTGGGGACACTTATTGCTTTGCTACAAAACTGAGGTGCTCCCGGATGGGAGGGGCTTATATAGGGGAGGGTACTTCCGGTTTTGGAAGTTGCCAGTGCCAGCACCTGACGGTATCTATATAACCCATTAGTAATGACTATGTCGCTCTGTGTCCCGTGATGTACTCCAAGAAAAGGATTTTACAGGTAAGCTGTTATAAAAATCCTATTTTTAGAGTACCAGTAAACCAGAGTATACATGTAATAAGGGCTAAATATAACATGCACAAATATGTGAACATTTCAATTTTTATACAAAAATGTGGTACATTCAGATAGTTGATACAGAATTTGACTTTACTGTGCATTTATAAAATTTTGTAGTCCATTTCTGATTTAAAGAAGAAATACAGGGAAGCTGGCAGAATAGAAGTATGGGAGCTTCTTTCTTCTTTGCTCATTTAGTTGTAAAGGTTAAAGCTTTAGGTTATTACTGCATTGAGACTCAATTTGCCTGGAAACAAGCCTGCCAGGAAATTGCCTGGCAATTTCAACTTTACTGATCGAATACCTGGTGTAGGTCATTGTTTCTTTAGGTTGTGAAACAAGGATGAGGATTATGGACCTCAAGCTTGCGTCTTTAAATTGAAGTTCCCTGTAGCATCTCTAATATTTCAGCCCTGGCAGGTTTCAATTAAAAATGGCAGTATGTGTTAATATTATGTGGATTTACTTAACAAATCAGAATATCTTCCACTCCACAATGAAAGTGTTTTCAAATATTGTGATTTTTGGTAAGCTTTAGAAATGTATGCAGTTTTTGTGAATGTAAATAGAACTACACAGATTTGTTATTTACTCTTGGCCATTTAAAGGAGGATTGTAGGTGCTTATATTTAGTTGCATTGTGAACCACACTCTAACTGCTTATGTCAAGAAGATACGGTGCTCAAAAGATATGCGCGGTCTCATGTGAATCATTAAAGTGAAGTATTGTAAACAAACACAAAAATTACCACCATGAGATTAAGTGAACATAATATGAAACCAAATTCATTAGAAAAATATTCACCAAACGGTATTAATCACATTTTTTTTTTTTTATAAAAATATATTTTTCCATCAAAATATACATACGTTTTTTTTGGGGGGATTAATTTGGTTTCATATTAGGTAATTATGTTAATTTAAACAAATGTTGGTAATTTTTGTGTTTGTTCACAATACTTCACTTTATTGATTCACATGAGACACCGTATCGTATATCTTTTTATATTTTGAGCAACATATCTTCACCTCCTCATATTCAAGGACTAGTAAAAGTGCAGCAGTCTTGCCTATATTTAGCACAAGGTTTTTCTATACTATTTATGTCAAGATAGCCATGTCCTGTTCTGAGCCACAGCAATCCTCCGTGCTGCCTCTTTCCATGCAGCGAGCATTTATAGACTTATTAACTGAGACTGGAGATAATTGGAAGATGGCTCTGTACAAGTCTATAAATGCTTCCTGTATAGGCGCGAGCGGGATTCAGGCCAGAAAGTATTAAAACCATGCTGTGGCTAGGAGCAGGATGTTTCTCTTTTTAAGGTAAGTAATATACTTTGGGAGGGTAGGGTTGGTATAGTTAAAGCAGAAGTTTAGTCAACAATTATTAATTTTTTTCCCATTTAGCTGCAATCTAATTTACCTGTAATGACGTACAGGTATGTCCAATGTTCAGCAGGCAGCTGTTTCATGTAGAAATCTTATATGACGAGAGCCTGTTCTTCCTGGTACTTAATTCCTGGCATGGCAGGGATTATAAGCTTCGGGTCTTCAAGCTAAGCTGCATTCAAGACAGTCTGATGGAGACCCACCCCCTGCTGCCCTCTCATCCATTGAGAAAAGCCTGTGCATACTGTACATTGTAACACTGAATGGAGAAAAGTCAAATAATTGACAGGATTTTTTCCCCATTAAAAGATTGTGTTATAGTAATTTTAAACAATGCACAGACAGGGGTTCCGGTTGGACTACTTTGAATGCAGTTCAGCGTAAAGACTGAAAGCTTTTAACCCCCATTCCAGAAGTTCAGTGCCAGAGAGAGGACCAAGCACCTAGCAGAAAAGGTTTCTTTAGCGCGTGGGACATACAGTGCCTTGAAAAAGTATTCATACCCCCTTGAAATTTCCCACATTTTGTCATGTTACAATCAAATATTTTTGGGATTTAATATGATAGACCAACACAAAGTGGCACATAATTATGAAGTGGATGGAAAATGATAAATGGTTTTCCAAATTTTTTACAAATATGTGAAAGTGTGGCGTGCATTTGTATTCAGCCCCCCTGAGTCAATACTTTGTAGAGCCACCTTTCACTGCAATTACAGCTGCAAGTCTTTTTGGGTATGTCTCTACCAGCTTTGCACATCTAGAGTGAATTTTTTGCCCATTCTTCTGTGCAAAATAGCTCAAGCTCTGTCAGATAGGATGGAGAGGGTCTGTGAACAGCAATTTTCAAGTCTTGCAATGGATTCTCAATTGGATTTAGGGGGTGTGAATACTTTTTCAAGGCACTGTACTTCATTACAGTTAACTGATGCAGCTATAAATGTCATTTTTGACTAAACTTCAGTTGTTAGTTTAGCAAGGCTACAGAAGGTAGGTTAGGCCCCTTTCATACATGTGCGACTTGTCCTGCAAAGTCGCATGACAAGTCGTACCTCATGATTTCCAATGAATACCATTCATATCTGTGCTACTTCAAAGTAGTCCCTGCACTACTTTGATGCGACTTCAGCTCCATAGACCTCAAGATTACACAGGCATTGCTTCAAATCGTGACAAAATTGCGTGTGAAAGAGGCCTTAATGTAAAGTGCACATTTTTTTTCCTTTTCTAATACTATATAAGGTGCATTATTAAAACGATTGCTTACTTCTTGAAGTGTAAAATATGTTTATTACATGCTGCATTTATTTTAGGTATTTTGCACTTGGCTTACTGTATCACTATAACAAGCAAGACGCTGCTGCTCTTCAGGTATATTACATTTTGTTTAGCCTTTCTACCTTTTCATTTTGTCTTGCTACAAAAGCTTGAAGGCTTCATTGGCTATTTTGTGTGTTTGTGTGTTTGTAGTTGACTGAAATTGTAAGAACGGAAGTAGATTACTCAATGTATGGCTTTTTATATTTCATTATGGACATTAAAGGATGGGCACAGGTGCAGACAAGATTAACTTTCTGACAGGTCTATTTATTAAGAACATAATCAAATGGATCTGGTCTGTTAAAGGATAAGTTCTCCTTTTTAACAAAAATAATAAATGCACATATTTTTTTTTTTTTTGCAGGTAAAACTTTAAAAATGTGCATTATTTTTTTTCTTCTGGAGCCTCTAAAGCATTGCCTCAGCAATCAGCAGATCGCTGGTGCCATACAGATCTCCTGCAGACCTGTCAGTGTATCTGTGTGCCTGTACATCATATGGGCAAGCAGATACGCTCTGACAGGAAGACTAAGTTAACTACCACAGCGCCATGATAGTTCATTAAAAACTACAAGCTGACAGCCACAAAAGCTGTCGGGACTTGTTTTTTTCCATTCACAGAGGACTGTGCATGAGTGACGCAGCCGGGCGGAGCCCCGCTCAGCTGCGTTTTTTTTTTTTTTTTTTTTTTTTTTTTTTAATTGTGAGAGCTAGCAGGGGAGAAGATTCCCCCTAGCTATCAGAGCAGGGGGTCTGGGGGAGGGGGGGCCAGTCTGTTTGCAACATGTTACACCCTGATCATTGACATTACCCCACAAGCACCACATATAGAGCTATGCGTTGTAGTAACAGCTTTTCCACAGCACAATGGTCTGAATGGGCACTTAGTGTACTGAATATCTGGCCAGCTTAAAGTGATTGTAAAGGCAGAAAACCTTCTGAGTGCATCACCCCCCCCCCTTTAATACTTACCTGAGTTCCCTCTTTAACTAGCGAAGTCCACGAGTGCCTTGGCTGTCCAGGACTCTTCCTCTTGATTGGCCGAGACACAGCAGTGGTGCCATTGGCTCCCGCTGCTGTCAATCAGACTCCGCCAATCAGGAGAGAAAGAGGACGGGGGCCGAACCAGGGCTCCATGTCTGAATGGATGCACAGAGCTGCAGCTCTACTCTGGTGCCCCCATAGCAAGCTGCTTGCTGTGGGGGCACTGGACAGGAGCGAATTGCCAGGAGCTCCAGCCAGAGACCCGAGAAGAGCAGGATCTGGGCTGCTCTGTGCAAAACCACTGCACAGAGGAGGCAAGTACTGTACTGTATAACATGTTTGTTATTTTATGAGAAAAAAAAAACAAGACTTTTTACAATCACTATCTCTAGAGAAAGTGAGTTTCATTAAGTAGATCCAACACTATCAATTAATATTTCATTCAGATTGGCTGACTGGGAATGTCTGTGGAGGGGTACTAGTGCCCATGGTCTTTGGGACCATCAGCGGATTTAGTTGAGGCTATCTGGGTTCAGGCCAGTGGTCATTACATTTTAAGTACACCTGTACTTTCAACAAGCTTTTGATGGAAAAGATAATAAAAGTAACTTTTCTTTCTCGTACATCATGGGACACAGAGCGACATAGTCATTACTATGTGGGTTATATAGATACCTTCAGGTGCTGGCACTGGCAACTTCCAAAACCGGAAGTACCCTCCCCTATATAAGCCCCTCCCATCCGGGAGTACCTCAGTTTTTTGCCAGTGTCTAAGGTGTTGGCCAAGAAGTAACATGTGTTTTTCACTGAGCTTGCGTACAGGTTCTTTTGGGCCTCAGTAAGCTATTCCGGATCCGACCAAAAAAGCTTCATAGCTAAACGGTCGGTACCCGGGCCTTGCAAGAGAAGAGCAAGGTTTTGCCTGTAATGCCTCTCTTAGGAGGGCTGGACCCTGGGATCCAGAGCTCTGGTCATACCCACGACCAAGATGTTTTCTGTGCAGGGTGCTATACAGGTCCAGGGGAGTGGAATCTTTGGGAACCCGGTCCCTGAAGGTTTGATTACAATGCCTGCCGTGATAGGTGAAGTTTGGGCTTCTGTGGACCAAACAGAGTCCTGCGGCGAGGAAAAGGTAAGTGGGGGCCCCCAGGAACTTGGTTCTATTGGGGGACCCCCAAGCCTATTTTGTCTTTCTGCCTGTTACCTAAGGTATTCCCGCTAAATATTCTGTGCATGCCTGTTACTACTGAGAAAATGTAATTTTTTTTATAGTAGGCAAGAAAAAAAAAAAAAATGTAAGACCGCGTTACCTGTGTTAAACACTAGATGCCGCTATGGTTCTTTTTTCTTGTAATGTGGATTTTTTTCTTCCGAAGTCAAATCCAGGCAGTTGGTAAGTTCTCTGCTGGGAAGCTGTCTCCTCTGCCCTGTTGCTGCGCGCATCCATCCCCGGGCCCTGCGGCAGGGACCCTGGCTCCCATCTAGCTCCTTGTTTTTTCAAAAAAGGCGCACGCGCCTCTCTATATAGAGGCGATCTGGGAAAAGGGGCGGAGCGGGTGGATGATGCTCGGTGTGCGCCGCGGCGCTACTGCGCATGTGCGGGCGTCCAGCATGTTTAAAGGCAATCAAGCTGGCTATTGAAGTGCACAAACAGAGCTAGCAACAGTAAAAAGGCACACAGAGGCGGTTGATGCAGGCATCCCCTAGAAAGGCACTTTAGTAGACACCAACTGATATATAGCAGCAATTGTGCTAGACTATTCTCAGTAAAAGGGGTGTATTACGGCTGGAATACCTCAGCTTTGGGCTTAGGAATATGCCGTCCAGAAGCTCCGGAACTAAATCTTCCAGGAAGCGAAAGGGGTCTCCATCGGGCTCTGAGGATCTTGGGCATGCTTCTGCTGCACCAGTCTCCCCTGAAAATTCAGAGGTTAGTGACCGTAGAGACCCTGCAGGAGTACCTGGTACTGTGGCTGTCCTCAGTTCACCTGCTCCTGTGTATGTAACAGAGGAGGTTTTTTCCTCAGCTCTGGGAGGATTAGAAGAGAGATTGTCAACATTAATCGCTGCCTCCCTGTCACAGGGAAAGCACGCCTGATCTCCGTCTCCTCCTTCAGAGTACCTGTTAGCGGAGCAACAGTCCCATACAGGGATCGACCTGCCTGAAGGGGATCAGGAGGAGGTTGATTCTGTTATAGAGGAATCAACTGTGGAGGAACCTTTCTCAGCATCTCAAGCTGAAAGATTATGGGTTCAGTCTTTGACTAACATGGTCCGATCAGCATTTAAAATGCACCTTGCGGAACCATCAACCACTACTGTCTCCTCGCTGGGGTCGCTAAAAGCTCCCCAGACTGTCTGTTCTTTTCCACTTCACCCTTTATTGGAAGGGCTCATGTACCAGGATTGGGAACATCCTGATAAAATATTTACTCCCCCCAAGAGATTTCCGGTGGTCTATCCCATGGAGGATAAGTTCATCAAAAAATGGAGGGTCCCTACAGTGGACGCAGCCATCTCTTGTGTGAATAAATCACTGACATGTCCAGTGGATAATGTCCAAATGTTCAAGGACCCAATAGATAAAAAATTGGAGTCCTTATTAAAATCTGCTTTTTCTACAGCAGGCTTGGTGACACAACCAGCAGTGGCAGCTATTGGGGTCTGCCAAGCAGTGAAGGATCAGTTGAAACAAGTCTTAAGGGACTTGCCAGATCAGCAGGCCCTTGCCCTAGCTGATCTATCTAGAGCATTATGCTTTGCGATTGACGCCATAAAGGATTCAATCCATCAGGCCTCCCGCCTTACGCTGTCTGTAGTACATATGCGCAGGCTTCTATGGCTCAAAAACTGGTCTGCTGAAGCTCCCTGTAAAAAATTGCTGGTTGGCTTCCCATTTCATGGTGAACGCTTATTTGGGGAAGACCTGGACAAATATATCCAGAAAATTTCCAACGGTAAAAGTACACTCTTGCCGGTTAGAGGTCCCTCTTTTAAGAGGCCTGCTTCTCCAGTCCCTGGGGCATCGGCTGTGAAACAGTTCCGACGGCCTCCTCGGTCAAATCCCGGGGGTAAAAATCAGGGACAATCGCAGGGTAATAAAAAACCCTTGGTCAGGAGAGGTACAAAACCTCCCCCAAAGTCAAATGCATGAAGGGTTGCCCCCACTCAATCGGGTGGGGGGAAGACTCCAGTTGTTCGCAGAGACCTGGCGGGACACGATCAGAGACAGATGGGTGCTCTCCGCAGTAAGTCTGGGATACAGATTGGAGTTAAAAGACTCTCCTCCTTCCCATTTTATGAGGTCAAACGTGCCAAGGGATCCCCGGAAGAGAGAGTCCCTCCTGTTGGCACTAGAACAACTATTGCTCCAAGGAGTAATTATGGAGGTTCCCCTGGAAGAATGGGGGTTCGGGTTTTACTCAAACCTCTTTACAGTCCCGAAGCCAAACGGGGACGTGAGGCCTATATTAAATCTAAAAGGGCTAAACAAATTCCTGCATATCAGGACTTTCCGGATGGAGTCGATCCGATCGGTGGCCACTGCCCTACAAGGGGAGGAATGGTTAGCCTCGATCGACATCAAAGATGCTTATTTGCATTCCCATCTTTCCAGTCCACCAAAAATTTCTACTCTTTGCAGTAGAAGGGCGCCATTTTCAGTTCAGAGCCTTACCCTTCGGTCTGGCCACAGCACCACGAGTGTTCACAAAAATTCTGGCCCCATTATTGGCCAATCTAAGAACGCAAGGTGTAACGATAATGGCATATCTAGACGACTTGTTGCTGATAGACCACTCAGTGAAAAAACTAGAAGTGGTCGTTCACAAGACAATCAAGTATCTGGAATCTCACGGTTGGATTATCAACTGAGACAAGTCGGCCCTAAAACCAGTCAAAAGTCTGGAATACTTGGGGCTAAGGCTAGATTCAGGCCAGAAGAAAATATTCTTGCCTCGAAAAAAGGTGTTGTCTTTGAGAGATTTGATCCACTTAGTGGGTACAAAAAGACAGCCGTCCATACGCCTGTGCATGAGGCTGCTGGGAAAAATGGTGGCATCATTCGAAGCAGTACCCTACGGTCAATTCCATTCAAGGAATTTGCAAAGGGCCATACTGTCAGCCTGGAACAAAAAAGTTCAGGCCCTAGACTTACCAATGTCCTTGTCCCCTTCCGTTCGCAAGAGCCTCCGTTGGTGGTTGGTTCCCCAGAATCTGAAAAAAGGGAAATCCTTCAGTCCGATTTCTTGGAAGGTGGTCACTACAGATGCCAGCCTTATAGGCTGGGGAGCAGTACTGGAGCAATGGTCTCTCCAGGGCAGATGGTCGGATGCAGAAAAGGCCCTGCCCATCAATCTCTTAGAGATACGAGCAGCCCGGTATGCCCTAGTAGCATGGACATCCAAACTCCAAGGGTCCCCTGTCAGAATTCAATCAGACAATGCCACGGCAGTGGCATATATCAATCATCAGGGTGGCACCAGGAGTCGTGCAGCCCAGAGGGAAGTAAATTGCATCCTGAAATGGGCAGAAAGATATGTCCCAGCCATATCCGCGGTATTCATTCCAGGAGTGGAGAATTGGAAGGCGGACTTTCTAAGTCACCAACAATTATGCCCAGGGGAATGGTCCCTTCACCCCAAGGTTTTTCGGACAATATGTCAGCGGTGGGGAACACCGGATGTAGATCTGCTAGCATCCAGATTCAACGCAAAGCTGGACAGGTTTGTCTCTTGGACAAGGGATCCCCTAGCTTGCGGCTCGGATGCCCTAGTGTTCCCTTGGGATCAGTTCAAGCTGATATATGCATTCCCACCGCCACAATTGTTACCTCGATTACTCCGCAGAATCAGGGTAGAAAAGAAACCAGTGATTCTGGTGGCTCCAGCGTGGCCCCGAAGAGCATGGTACGCGGAGATTGTAAAAATGTCAGTGGGGAGTCCTTGGACTCTCCCACATCGTCCGGACCTGCTTTCGCAAGGACCGATATACCACCCTTCCTTACCAGCCCTAGGTTTGACGGCCTGGCTATTGAAGCCCACATTCTAAAAAAGAGAGGGCTCTCTAATCCTGTGGTATCTACCATGATCAATGCCAGGAAGCCGGTATCCAGGCAGATCTACTATAGAATCTGGAAGGCGTACATCGCCTGGTGTGAGACCAAGAAATGGCATCCACGTAAGTACGTAATAGGTAGGATTCTGGACTTCCTACAGTGGGCTGTAGATAGGAAGCTTGCCTTGAGTACTATCAAGGGTCAGATTTCGGCCTTGTCAATATTTTTTCAGAGGCCCTTGGCTTCGCATTCACTAGTCAAAGCCTTTATACAAGGAGTGATGCGTATTAGCCCTCCGGTTAATATTCCCATATGTCCATGGGACTTAAACCTGGTTCTGTCGGTTCTACAGAAACAACCATTTGAACCATTACAGCACATTTCCCTGGTTCTTCTCACCAGGAAATTTGATTTTTCTAGTAGCCATTTGTTCGGCTAAAAGAGTGTCGGAATTAGCAGCTATGTCCTGTAAGGAGCCATATCTGGTTATCCATAAGGACAGAGTAGTGTTACGTCCTCATCCAGCCTTTCTTCCTAAGGTGGTATCGAGGTTTCATTTGAACCAAGATGTGGTTCTTCCTTCGTTTTTTCCCAAACCTAGTTCGGTAGAGGAAAAGTTATTACATTCTTTGGATGTAGTAAGAGCAGTTAAAGCTTATCTAAAAGCCACTGCTCAGATTCGCAGAACGGATACTTTGTTTATTCTGCCGGAAGGCCCCAGAAAGGGTCAGGCAGCGTCAAAATCTACTTTAGCCAAGTGGATTCGACAGGTCATAATGCAAGCCTATGGCTTGAGAAGGAGACCGCCTCCGTTCAAAGTTAGAGCGCACTCCACGAGAGCAGTTGGAACTTCATGGGCAGCGCATCACCAGGCCTCCCTGGCTCAAATCTGTAAGGCCGCAACATGGTCTTCAGTACACACGTTTACTAGGTTCTACCAGGTGGACGTTAGAAGTCAGGAGGATGTCGCCTTTGGGCGCAGTGTGTTGCAGGCCGCAAAAGATCCTCATGTCTGATAGCGCTCAGCTTATGTATGGTGTATCCCCCCCCTCATTGGGCATTGCTTTAGGACATCCCACATAGTAATGACTATGTCGCTCTGTGTCCCGTGATGTACGAGAAAGAAAATAGGATTTTTATAACAGCTTACCTGTAAAATCCTTTTCTTGGAGTACATCACGGGACACAGAGCTCCCACCCCTCTTTTGGGGACACTTATTGCTTTGCTACAAAACTGAGGTACTCCCGGATGGGAGGGGCTTATATAGGGGAGGGTACTTCCGGTTTTGGAAGTTGCCAGTGCCAGCACCTGAAGGTATCTATATAACCCACATAGTAATGACTATGTCGCTCTGTGTCCCGTGATGTACTCCAAGAAAAGGATTTTACAGGTAAGCTGTTATAAAAATCCTATTATCACTGCGGTTCTGGCCAATACTGCAAATCAATGTAATCTGTTGGCAGTGGGTTGAAGAAAAAGTGTACAGAAATAGAACTATGCTTTATCATATTATACTTTTGGCTAATAATTATTTTCTGTAATCGATGGAGATTAAACTCTTACTACAAATTTGCTATATCCAATGGGCATATGTAATTCAGTCAAACTAATGTTCATACATATTTTTTCTTTTTCATATTTTAAAGCATTGGATATTCACTAAGGCGTTCATTATTTTTTATTTTTTTAACTACAGATCTGGGTTAGAATAGTGAACGGTGACCTGGAAGACAACACTCGGACAGACCTGTTTGAGTATGTGGTAGATTTTCTGACCTTCTCCAAAGACCAGCAGTTGGTGTGGCAGTATGTGGATTGGGTTTTGCAGAAAAGTGAGCAGGTTTGTGGTTCTTGGCTTAGGCTTAGACTATGTCAGCCCTTGTGACGGTGTATCATTCATGCTGGTTTATTTTTCCTGGACATATACAGTGTTAGAACGTTTATGATCTATACATCTTACTTTGAGTATCTGGATTACATGACACAGGATGGGAATGGAAGTAAAGCCCTGTACAACGTTGGTTTTCTCAACGGGATTCCTGGCAAGCTTGTCTTGCCAAGCCCTGTGTACACAAAAGAACCGCCGTTCTTTTGAATGGCAAGAACGCAGTGACGTCATAGACTACGACGAGCCGGCGCTCGTCACATTCAATACCGTCGCCGCCATCTTGCTACACCCTACACTACCCTTGTATGCTACCGCGCATGAAGTCTCCTCGAGCATGCGCGGGTTTCCCTGGACGGGTAAGCATACAGACGACCGGGTTTCTCGCCAGGAAGCACTCTGCCGAGAATCCCAACGAGAAAAATAGTGAGCAGGTTCTCTATTTTTCTCGTCGAGATTCCCGACAGTTTTCCTGCCAAGAAACCATCCACACGAACGGTTTTCTCTCCAGCAGTTTTCTTGATGAGAAAACTGGTCGTGTGTACGAGGCTAAAGAGGTTATTTTGATGCTACAAAATTATCCAATTCGTATGATTCTACTCCAAATGGTATTTTCCTAAGTAAAGATATTGCCAGAAATGCTTAAAATTCTCCATCTCTCTGAGGAATATTGTTGCAGACAGTATAATTGGATATATATTATCACTACAGGACCTAATTATTTCTACTGATGTTCAGATTGGTCAAAGTAAACAGAACATAGTCAGAACTTTGTTTTAATATACATACATACATACATACGTACATTTTTAAGAAACGGTTTTAGAAAGTACTAAAAACCAACAACTTACACTTTTGCATACTTGCTTAGCTGTAAGGGATTAACCTATAAACTTGTACCTTGAAAATTATTATTTTTTATACTGAGACTATCCACTACATCATACCGACTGATGACAGTACAGGTAGCAAAGTAGAGGAATCACTCTTTTGCATTATGGTAGCTGAGCTTTTTCTGGTTCATATCTACTCAGTAGTTCCATACTGAATCAGACGTGACTCTACTTAGCTTATTCTAATCCTTCCAAAACCTCTGCCAATGGCATGGGATTGGGTGAACGTGTGTGTGTGTGTGTGTGTGTGTGTGTGTGTGTGTATGTATCACTCACTCTCACTCACACTCTATTACGAAATGTATTGGGATGTCTGCCTTTACACGCACATGAACTTTAATGGCATCCCAGTCTTAGTCTGTAGGGTTCTATATTGAGTTGGCCGACCCTTTGCAGCTATAACAGCTTCAACTCTTCTGCGAAGGCTGTCCACAAGGTTTAGGAGGGTGTCTATGGAAATGTTTTTTTACCATCATTCCAGAAGCGCATTTGTGAGGTCAGTCACTGATGTTGTAGAGAAGGCCTGGCTCGCAGTCTCCGCTCTAATTAATCCCAAAGCTGTTCTATCGGGTTGAGGTCAACACTCTGTGGAGGCCAGTCAAGTTCCCCCACCCCAAACTCACTCATCCATGTCTTTATGGACCTTTCTTTATGAACTGGTCCAAATCAATTGGCAGAGGGGGATTATGGTGTGGGGTTGTTTTTCAGGGGTTGGGCTTGGCCCCTTGGTTCCAGTGAAGGGAATTCTTAAGGCGTCGGCATACCAAGACATTTTGGACAATTTAATGCTTCCAACTTTGTGGGAACAGTTTGGGGTTGGCCCTTCCTGTTCCAACATTAGTGTCTGACCTCACAAATGCCCTTTTGTAAGAATAATCAAACATTCCCATAGACACACTCCTTGTGGACAGCCTTCCCAGAAGAGTTGAAGCTGTTATAGCTGCAAAGGATGGGCCAACTCAATATTGAACACTACGGACTAAGACTGGGATGCCATTAAAGTTAATGTGCGTGTAAATGCTGGTGTCCCAATACTTTTGGTAATATAGTAAATATTTAAAAAATGAAGGCACGCTATCGCCGTTTAAATGTTACAAAGAATATAACAGAATATGTAAAAAAATAAAATAAAAACACATGACAGATTGCAAAGGATAGTAGGACAAACCCCCAAAAAATCTTCAAATATAATAAAAGGTCAGGTCTGAGCGTGTAGGCCCTTTACAAAATAATCTAGAGTGGGTGACTGGGGACAAAGAGAGAGACAATTTATTAACCACTTCCGGACCACCGCACGCCGATATACATCGGCTGTTTGAAGAGGGATATCTCTGTTATGGCAGCAGCTAGCTGCTATAACCCAGGTATCTTCCTCTTCAGCCAGCGGTCCGGTTTCCGATAATCGAATTCCGATCCCTATATAGCCGGATTAAGAGCTGTGAACTTCATGGTTAATGCAACCTGCCAGCCCACTGCATAGCTGAAAAACTGCTTTCAGCTCGATTCACACCTATGCAGTTTTCTTTTGATCGTTTCTGCAGTGGTTTTTGCTGTGCTTCTTCTTTTTTTTTTTTTTTTTTTTTTTTACTGCGATTTTGCCGCATTTTATTTGCATTTTTTTTTTCTTGCAAAAAAAATAATAAATTGCGGCAAAAACACAGTAAAAATGCACTCCATGCTTTTCACCAGCTTCTCAATTGAACCAAAAACACAAAAAAGCACCGTTTTGCGTTTAAAAAAGTCCCTGACCCTTTCAAAAGACGCAGAGGCATAAAAAAGCATTGATGTGAATGTGTTCCATAGGAACCCATGTTAAAAAAAAAAAATTACTTGCGTTTCTGCAAAAAGCATTAAAAAACACATTGGTGTAAATGGAGCACTAAAGGGGTTGTAAAGGTACATGTTTTTTCACCTTAACCGCTTGCCGACCGCCGCACGAACTTTTACGTCGACAGAATGGCACGGCTGGCCAACCCTGTCGCGAGCTCCGTGACCGTGCCCGCGGACTCTGTCTGCCGGTGTCCCGCGATCGGGTCACAGAGCTGAAGAACAGGTAGATGTCAGTGTAAACACAACATCTCCCCGTTCTTCCTAGTGACATGTCACTGATCGTCCGTTCCATCTCATCGGGAACAGCGATCAGTGATGTGTCACTTGTAGCCACGCCCCCTAACAGTTAGAATCACTCCCTAGGACACGCTTAACCCATTCAGTGCCCCCTACAGGTTAACCCCTTCACCGCCAGTGTCATTTTTACATTAATCAGTGCATTTTTATAGCACTGATCGCTGTAAAAATGACAATGGCCCCAAAAATGTGTCAAAAGTGTCCGATGTGTCCACCATAATGTCGCAGTCACGATAAAAATCGCTGATCGCCGCCATTACTAGTTAAAAAAAAAAACTATTTTATAAAAATGCCATAAAACTATCCCCTATTTTGTAGACGCTATAACTTTTGCGCAAACCAATCAATAAACGCTTATATTTTTTTACCAAAAATATGTATAAGAATACGTATCGGCCTAAACTGAGGAAAAAAAAAAATTTCATAAATTTTTTTGGGGATATTTATTAGGCCTCATGCCCACGGACGTTTTTACAGCCACGTTTTTGAGCGTTTTTACAGCTTAAAAACGCCTGTCCATGTTGTATAAATTTTTCAGCCGTATTTTTTTCGGGGGAAAAAAAAACCGCTGGAGCTCAAACGCAATTGTTTTTGCGCGTTTTTTAACGCTTCCCGTTTTTTTTTTTTTATGCCGACGCCAAGGAACGCACTGGTCCTGTTGTTTTTTTTTTTTTTTTTTTTTTACAGCTTAAAAACGCCTATGCTATTTGCAGCTCAAAAACGCCTAGGTGGGCATGAAGCTATAGACTAACATGGACAGGCGTTTTTAAGCTGTAAAAAACGCTCAAAAATGTCCGTGGGCATGAGGCCTTATAGAAAAAAGTAAAAAATATTGAATTTTTTTTCAAAATTGTCGCTCTATTTTTGTTTATAGCGCAAAAAATAAAAACCGCAGAGGTGAACAAATACCACCAAAAGAAAGCTCTATTTGTGGGAAAAAAAAGGACGTCAATTTTGTTTGGGAGCCAAATCGCACGACCGCGCAATTGTCAGTTAAAGCGACGCAGTGCCAAATTGCAAAAAGTGGCCTGGTCTTTGGCCAGCCAAATGGTCCGCGGCTTAAGTGGTTAATGCATTCTATGCATTAAGGTGAAAAAACATCAAACGATTAGTGGCCCCTCAGCGCCCCCATTTACTTACCTGAGCCCTGGAAAGTCCCGCGCCGCGAACGCGCTCGATCGTTGCCCGGGCTTCTCGGCTCTTCTCAGGTCTTCATTGGATAGATTGGTACCAGTGGGACCCCAGAAGAGGACGTTCGGGGCCACTCTGTGCAAAACGAACTGCACAGTGGAGGCAAGTATGACGTGTTTGGGTTTGTTTTAAAAAAATGTTTTTAAAAACAAACAACCCCTTTAAGGTGGACTGACCTTTTAACCCTAGCTTATTCTGAAAAAGAATGTCACCTGGATCACATCCCTCTGATCATTTTTTTTAAGAATTGTTGATCATAATATTTTTAGCACAGGTAAAGGTGATGTAAACATTTTATTTCTGTATGGAGTACATTCACAGCTTTATCACGTTGTTTCATATTTAGTTATTTTCAAAATCAAGGCCTCGTTCACATGCGCATAAGTGTACACTTGTGTGAGGGCTGGGTTTGCCCACATCCCGACAGTCCTATTTATGTTAATTGGGATGCAGCGGCTGCATGGACATTTGACATCCTTGTTGGTGCAGGAGTGTGTCCCTGAACACAGACCATGTGAGTTCAGGGACACCTACTTGTACCCACACAGATGCCAGATTAATCACAATTAATATGAATGGAACTGCCTGCATGTGTGGATGCACAGGAACACCTATGCATCCAGTGTGGGCAAACAATGCCCTCCCATGGGTTGTTCGCTTAAGTACGCCTGTGTAAAGGAGGCCTTAGTGTTTATGTTCTGTAAGATTGTATGGAAATGTGTTTTCACTATAATTCATCTTCCAGGTTGGGGTCCAGATCTTCACAAAACGTTCTTTAGACGAACAGTTGCAGAATGGCTTCTGTCCAGATAAAATTGTAACCCACCTGTGCAAGTACCGGCGGGCTTTGCTCCTCTACTTGGAACATTTAGTCACGGATAAGATGATCCAGGTAATGGTCTTCTGAAAATCCTTCATAATGGTTAGGCCTATAAGCCAAGGGAGCAGTCTATATATGTGAACACTAACTGCTTTTAATGATTGGATGATTTGCTGTATGCAGACTGTAAGCTCTAAGGAGCAGGGCCCTCTGATTCCTCCTGTATTGAATTGTATTGTAACTGTACTGTCTGCCCTCATGTTGCAAAGTGCTGCGCAAACTGTTGGTGCTATATAAATCCTGTATCGTAATAATACATACAGTGGGTACGGAAAGTATTCAGACCCCCTTAAATTTTCACTCTTTCTTATATTGCAGCCATTTGCTAAAATCATTTGTTATTTTTTTTTTCCTTATTAATGTACACACAGCACCCCATATTGACAGAAAAACACAGAATTGTTGACATTTTTGCAGATTTATTAAAAAAGAAAAAGTGAAATATCACATGGTCCTAAGTATTCAGACCCTTTGCTCAGTATTTAGTAGAAGCACCCTTTTGATCTAATACAGCCATGAGTCTTTTTGGGAAAGATGCAACAAGTTTTTCACACCTGGATTTGGGGATCCTCTCCAGTTCTGTCAGGTTAAATGGTAAATATTGGTGGACAGCCATTTTTAGGTCTCTCCAGAGATGCTCAATTGGATTTAAGTCGGGGCTCTGGCTGGGCCATTCAAGAACAGTCACAGAGTTGTTGTGAAGCCACTCCTTCATTATTTTAGCTCTGTGCTTAGGGTCATTATCTTGTTGGAAGGTAAACCTTCGGCCCAGTCTGAGGTCCTGAGCATTATATTTCCACCTCCGTGCTTGACTGTAGAGATGGTGTTCTTGGGGTCATAGTAGAGTTGCACGATTCTGGATAAAATGAGAAACAATTATTTTGCTTAGACTAAAGATCACGATTCTCTCACAATTCTTGTGGCGCAAGATCATCTTTCACATTAAATATAAATTAGGCTAACTTTACGTTTTTTTTTTAATTCATTGAAGTGTATTTTTTCCCAAAAAATTGTTCGAAAGACTGCTGCGCAAATACAGTCTGACAAAAAATATTGCAACGACCGACATTTTATTCTCTAGGGTCTCTGCTGCCGATTTTATAATTTTTAAAGGAAACGTGTACTGAGAGAAATACATGGGCTTTCATTTAATTGTTAACTTTTATTTCTGAAAGTGCTAGTTGCTTGGTTGTCATGCTAATTCACTGGCTTCTGTACTTTTGAGTCATTGACAAAGAACAGGTATGCAAGGAACATTTACGCAAAGCAGGAATGAATGACTGATTGAGTACTGAAGCCAGAGAAAGCCAAGGAATTAACATTTTC
The DNA here is from genome assembly GCA_029206835.1 of Rana muscosa. NCBI lineage: Eukaryota > Metazoa > Chordata > Amphibia > Anura > Ranidae > Rana > Rana muscosa. The sequence continues at coordinate 685,858,994 of CM055117.1, read as the reverse complement.
AGAAGGAGCTCAGCAACCGCAGCCTCCATGATACTATCTGTACTAGTTTTGTTGAACGAACATACAGGAAGATAAATCATGTTTATCGGTCTTCCAACAATGTGTTTAAAGGTTCATCATGATAAGATCAAGTACAAAGTTTGGCTTTTACATCTCACTTACACTGACATAGCAATTAATACGTGGGGAAATGTCCCTTTTCCACCTATTCCTTTGTCAAAGAAGGGCAATCCCTTCCATGGCAACACATCTGTGTCCCAGTGACACCCTGTATAAAAAAGGAAGTAGTGGGAAAACTCCACAACAGGGACACAAACAATAAAAAACCCACCATTGGGCTTAAAAAATAAAAATAAAAATTGATATATTCTTACAAACACAGGAAATCAAAGTCTGAACATACAGTGGGGAAAATAATTTGATCCCCTGCAGATTTAGAAATTTTGCCCACCAAAAAAAAAGCTGGCAAATGTTTATCAACATTCCTTAGCACAGAGAGATAAAGACAAGAGATACAAAGTATCTCTCAGTTCTTTTAGATCAAGGGGATAAACTTTGGTCTGTAAATGAGGTTAGTTTAACCACTTACAGACTAAGCCTTTTTCTGACACATGTTGCTTACAAGTTAAAATCTTTTTTTTTTTTTTTGTTCGAAAATTACTTGGAACCCCCAAACATAAATTCAAAGTTTATCCCAGAGTGGGCATTTTTCTATGGCCTGCAGAGCTGTTCTGTGTATTCTGACGGCGGAGAAGTCTTCCAACTGTCAGAATACAATAGAAAGGATTCCCCCGTCCACCTCAAATGTGTGAATGGAGGAATCGGGTTCAGTTTTTTTTTTTTCAACCTGCTTGTTGAATGAAAAACTGACTTCTCTATGTCGGTGTTTCTCAATTCCAGTCCTCAAGGCGCCCCAACAGGTCTCGTTTTCAGGATTTCACTCAGCTGGAAGGGCTGTGGTAATCACTAAGGCAGTACAACTGATCAAATCACCTGTGCGAAATAATGGAAAGCCTGAAAACATGACCTTTTGGGGCACCTTGAGGACCGGAGTTGAGAAACACTGCTCTGTCATCCCTAGCAATGAGCTTTCACCCTGCTTAGTGGAGCTTATTTGCTGCACTAAAATATATTTCTTTCTCGTACATCACGGGACACAGAGCGGCATAGTCATTACTATGTGGGTTATATAGTTTACCTTCAGGTGCTGGCACTGGCAACTTCCAAACCGGAAGTACCCTCCCCTATATAAGCCCCTCCCATCCGGGAGCACCTCAGTTTTTTGCCAGTGTCTAAGGTGTTGGCCAAGAAGTAACATGTGTTTTTCACTAAGCTTGCGTACAGGTTCTTTTTTGGGCCTCAGTAAGCTATTCCGGATCCGACCAAAAAAGCTTCATAGCTAAACGGTCGGTACCCGGGCCTTGCAGAGAAGAGCAAGGTTTTGCCTGTAATGCTTCTCTTAGGAGGGCTGGACCCTGGGATCCAGAGCTCTGGTCATACCCACGACCAAGATGTTTTCTGTGCAGGGTGCTATACAGGTCCAGGGGAGTGGAATCCTTGGGAACCCGGTCCCTGAAGGTTTAATTCCAATGCCTGCCGTGAGAGGTGAAGTTTGGGCTTCTGTGGACCAAACAGAGTCCTGCGGCGGGGAAAAGGTAAGTGGGGGCCCCTCAGGAACTTGGTTCTATTGGGGGACCCCCAAACCTAATATGTCTTTCTGCCTGTTACCTAACGGTATTCCCGCTAAATATCTGTGCATGCCTGTAACTACTAAAAAATTTAATAATTTTAAGAGTGGTCAAGAAAAAAAAAAGAAAGGTTAAACCGCGGTACCTGTGTTAAACCACTAGAGGCTGCTGTGGAACGTTGTTGTCTTGTCATGTGGATTTTTTCTTTCCAAGTCAAAATCCAGGCAGATGGCGAGTTCTCTGGATGGGAAACTGTTTCCTCTGCCATGTTGCAATGCTCGTCCATCCCTGGCCCTGTGGCAAACAGGGCCCTGGCTTCTGTCCCTAGTTCCTTTTCAAAAAGAGCGCCGAAGGCGCACGTGCCCGCGCGCACGCGCCTCTATTTATAGAGGTGAGCTGGGAAAAGGGGCGGAGCTTGGTGGATGACGCTCTGTGCGCGCTTCTGTGCATGTGCGGGCGTCCCAGCATGTTAAAAAGCACAATTAGGTGTTGTCAGCTGGTTATGGAATGCAGAAACAGAGCTGGCAACATTTAGAAAGGCATACAGCAGGCGGTTGATGCAGGCATCCCCATAGAAAGGCACATTAGTAGACACCAACTGTTTATATAGCAGCAATTGTGCTAGACTATTGTCAGTAAGTGGTGTATTTCGGCTGGAATACCTCAGCTTTGGGCTTAGGAATATGCCGTCTAAAGTCTCCGGGACTAAGAATCCCAGGAAGCAAAGGGGGTCTCCATCGGGCTCTGAGGATCTTGGGCTTGCTTTGGCTGCACCAATCTCCCCTGAAAAATCAGAGGTTAGTGACCGTAGAGCACCCTCAGGAGTACCTGGTACTGTGGCTGTCCTCAGTTCACCTGCTCCTGTGTATATAACAGAGGAGTTTTTTTCCTCAGCTCTGGGAGGACTGGAAGAGAGATTGACAACATTGATCGCTGCTTTCCTGTCAGAGGGAAAGCGCGCCCGATCTCCGTCTCCTCCCTCAGAGTACCTGTTAGCAGAGCAACAGTCCCATACAGGGATTGACCTACCTGAAGGGGATCAGGATGAGGTTGATTCTGTTGTAGAGGAATCAACAGTGGAAGAACCATTCTCAGCATCACATGCTGAAAGATTATGGGTTCAGTCCCTGACTAACATGGTCCGATCAGCATTTAAAATGCCCCTTGCGGGGAGCCATCATCCACTTCTGTCTCCTCGTTGGGGTCGCTAAAAGCTCTCCAGACTGTTTGTTCCTTTCCAATCCATCCTTTACTGGAAGGGCTCATTTACCAGGATTGGGAACATCCTGATAGAATATTTACTCCTCCCAAGAGATTTCCGGTGGTCTATCCCATGGAGGATAAGTTCATCAAAAAATGGAGGGTCCCTACAGTGGACGCAGCCATCTCTTGTGTGAATAAATCACTGACATGTCCAGTAGATAATGTCCAAATGTTCAAGGACCCAATAGATAAAAAATTGGAGTCCTTATTAAAATCTGCTTTCTCTACAGCAGGCTTGGTGACACAACCAGCAGTGGCAGCTATTGGGGTCTGCCAAGCAGTGAAGGATCAGTTGAAACAGGTCTTAAGGGACTTGCCAGATCAGCAGGCCCTTGCCCTAGCTGATCTACCTAGAGCCTTATGCTTTGTGGTTGACGCCATAAAGGATTCAATCCATCAGGCCTCCCGCCTTACGCTGTCTGTATTACATATGCGCAGGCTTCTATGGCTCAAAAACTGGTCTGCTGAAGCTCCCTGTAAAAAATTGCTGGTTAGCTTCCCATTTCATGGTGAACGCTTATTCGGGGAAGACCTGGACAAATATATCCAGAAAATTTCCGGCGGTAAAAGTACACTCTTGCCGGTTAGAGGTCCCTCTTTTAAGAGGCCTGCTTCTCCAGTCCCTGGGACATCGGCTGTGAAACAGTTCCGACGGCCTCCTCGGTCAAATCCCGGGGGTAAAAATCAGGGACAATCGCAGGGTAACAAGAAACCCTGGGTCAGGAGAGGTACAAAACCTCCCCCAAAGTCAAATGCATGAAGGGTTGCCCCCACTCAATCGGGTGGGGGGAAGACTTCAGTTGTTCGCAGAGACCTGGCGGGACACGATCAGAGACAGATGGGTGCTCTCCGCAGTAAGTCTGGGATACAAGCTGGAGTTAAGACACTCCTCCTTCCCATTTTATGTGGTCAAATGTGCCAAGAGATCCCCGGAAGAGAGGATCCCTCCTGTCGGCACTAGAACAACTATTGCTCCAAGGTGTAATTATGGAGGTTCCCCTGGAAGAATGCGGGTTCGGGTTTTACTCAAACCTCTTTACAGTCCCGAAACCAAACGGGGACGTGAGGCCCATATTAAATCTAAAAGGGCTCAACAAATTCCTACATATCAGAACTTTCAGGATGGAGTCGATCCGATCGGTGACCACTGCCCTACAAGGGGAGGAATGGCTAGCCTCGATCGACATCAAAGATGCTTATTTGCACATTCCCATCTTTCCAGTTCACCAAAAATTTCTACGCTTTGCAGTAGAAGGGCGCCATTTTCAGTTCAGAGCCTTACCCTTCGGTCTGGCCACAGCACCACGAGTGTTCACAAAAATTTTGGCCCCATTATTGGCCAATCTAAGAACACAAGGTGTAACGATAATGGCATATCTAGACGACTTGTTGCTGATAGACCACTCAGTGGAAAAACTAGAAGTGGTTGTTCACGAGACAGTCAAGTATCTGGAATCTCACGGTTGGATTATCAACCGAGACAAGTCAGCCCTAAAACCAGTCAAAAGTCTGGAATCCTTGGGGCTAAGGCTGGATTCAGACCAGAGAAAATTTTTCTTGCCTCAAGAAAAGGTGTCGTCTTTGAGAGATTTGATCCACCTAGTGGGTACAAAAAGACAGCCGTCCATACGCCTGTGCATGAGGCTGCTGGGAAAAATGGTGGCATCATTCGAAGCAGTACCCTACGGTCAATTCCATTCAAGGAATTTGCAAAGGGCCATACTGTCAGCCTGGAACAAAAAAGTTCAGGCCCTAGACTTACCAATGTCCTTGTCCCCTTCCGTTCGCAAGAGCCTCCGTTGGTGGTTGGTTCCCCAGAATCTGGAAAAAGGGAAATCCTTCAGTCCGATTTCTTGGAAGGTGGTCACTACAGATGCCAGCCTTATAGGCTGGGGAGCAGTACTGGAGCAATGGTCTCTCCAGGGCAGATGGTCGGATGCAGAAAAGGCCCTGCCCATCAATCTCTTAGAGATACGAGCAGCCCGGTATGCCCTAGTAGCATGGACATCCAAACTCCAAGGGTCCCCTGTCAGAATTCAATCAGACAATGCCACGGCAGTGGCATATATCAATCATCAAGGGGGCACCAGGAGTCGTGCAGTCCAGAGGGAAGTAAATTGCATCCTGAAATGGGCAGAAAGATATGTCCCAGCCATATCTGCGGTATTCATTCCAGGAGTGGAGAAACGGAAGGCGGACTTTCTAAGTCGCCAACAATTATGCCCAGGGGAATGGTCCCTTCACCCCGAGGTTTTCCGGACAATATGTCAGCGGTGGGGAACACCGGATGTAGATCTGCTAGCATCCAGATTCAACGCAAAGGTGGACAGATTTGTCTCTCGGACAAGGGATCCCCTAGCTTGCGGCTCGGATGCCCTAGTGTTCCCTTGGGATCAGTTCAAGTTGATATATGCATTCCCACCGCCACAATTGTTGCCTCGATTACTCCGCAGAATCAGGGTAGAAAAGAAACCAGTGATTCTGGTGGCTCCAGCGTGGCCCCGAAGAGCATGGTACGCGGAGATTGTAAAAATGTCTGTGGGGAGTCCTTGGACCCTCCCACATCGTCCGGACCTGCTTTCACAAGGACCAATATACCACCCTTCCTTACTAGCCCTAGGTTTGACGGCCTGGCTATTGAAGCCCACATTCTAAAAAAGAGAGGTCTCTCTAATCCTGTGGTATCTACCATGATCAATGCCAGGAAGCCGGTATCCAGGCAGATCTACTATAGAATCTGGAAGGCGTACATCGCTTGGTGTGAGGCCAAGAAATGGCATCCACGTAAGTACGTAATAGGTAGGATTCTGGACTTCCTACAGGGGGCTGTAGATAGGAAGCTTGCCTTGAGTACTATCAAGGGTCAGATTTCGGCCTTGTCAATATTTTTTCAAAGGCCCTTGGCTTCGCATTCACTATTCAAAGCTTTTATACAAGGAGTGATGCGTATTAGCCCTCCGGTTAATATTCCCATATGTCCATGGGACTTAAACCTGGTTCTGTCGGTTCTACAGAAACAACCATTTGAACCATTACAGCACATTTCCTTGGTTCTTCTCACCAGGAAATTGATTTTTCTAGTAGCCATTTGTTGGGCTAAAAGAGTGTCGGAATTGGCCGCTATGTCCTGTAAAGAGCCATATCTGGTTATCCATAAGGACAGAGTAGTGTTACGTCCTCATCCAGCCTTTCTTCCTAAGGTGGTATCGAGGTTTCATTTGAACCAAGATGTGGTTCTTCCTTCTTTTTTCCCCAAACCTAGCTCGGTAGAGGAAAAGTTATTACATTCTTTGGATGTAGTAAGAGCAGTTAAAGCTTATCTAAAAGCCACTGCTCAGATTCGCAGAATGGATACTTTGTTTATTCTGCCGGAAGGCCCCAGAAAGGGTCAGGCAGCGTCAAAATCTACTTTAGCCAAGTGGATTCGACAGGTCATAATACAAGCCTATGGCTTGAGAAGGAGACCGCCTCCGTTCAAAGTTAGGGCGCACTCCACGAGAGCAGTTGGAACTTCATGGGCAGTGCATCACCAGGCCTCCCTGGCTCAAATCTGTAAGGCCGCAACATGGTCTTCAGTACACACGTTTACTAGGTTCTACCAGGTGGACGTTAGAAGTCAGGAGGATGTCGCCTTTGGGCGCAGTGTGTTGCAGGCCGCAAAAGATCCTCATGTCTGATAGCGCCCAGCTTATGTATGGTGTATCCCCCCCCTCATTGGGCATTGCTTTGGGACGCCCCACATAGTAATGACTATGCCGCTCTGTGTCCCATGATGTACGAGAAAGAAAATTAGGATTTTTATAACAGCTTACCTGTAAAATCCTTTTTTTGGAGTACATCACGGGACACAGAGCTCCCACCCCTCTTTTGGGGACACTTATTGCTTTGCTACAAAACTGAGGTGCTCCCGGATGGGAGGGGCTTATATAGGGGAGGGTACTTCCGGTTTGAAAGTTGCCAGTGCCAGCACCTGAAGGTAAACTATATAACCCACATAGTAATGACTATGCCGCTCTGTGTCCCGTGATGTACTCCAAGAAAAGGATTTTACAGGTAAGCTGTTATAAAAATCCTATTTTTAGATATATATTCATCATATGCTTTCAGTGTATAAAGCCCCCTTTCGCACCTGTGGACCGTTCGTTTCATCAGTTCAGTCACATTTTTCCAAACAAAAAATAAATGAAGTTTGTCATGCGTTTTTACAGCCTTTTTTTTTTTTTTACCACTTGAGTACCGGAGCCATTTTTTCATACAAAAACGAACCGTTTGTCCGTTTTTTTACATCAGCTTTTATTTTGTCCGATCCATTCCAAAAAACAGATGTTGATGGAAGCTGATGTAAATGGATGATCATCTGTTTGCATCTCTATGTAAAAATTGATGTATTGATGGCTGTTTTTCATCCGTCAACGGATGGATGAAAGACGGACAATTGGTCCACATGTGTGAATAGATCCTAACAGCCATGTCATCATTCCCACTTCTCTATTTTGAGTAATCAAATTATTTTTTCTCCTCACATCCAGAAGGAAAAGTATCACACACACTTGGCTGTGCTATACCTTGAAGAAATCTTAAGACTAAACTCTATGGACTCTTCAGACCACACTGAACTGGAGGAGCTGCGTCAGAGATTTCAAAGCCTTCTGCGGCAGTCAGACCTTTATCGGGTCCTCTTCCTCTTAGGTGTGTGTTTTTCGTTTTTCTCCTCACTCAGTTGAATACAAATGTACTGGCTGTGTGCTAATGGCTGAGATTATGTGTAAGTTTTGTTGAAGCTTTTATTTGTATAGCTTTTTTTTTTTTCTTGTTTGTAAGGCTGCATTCACACCTGAGCGATTATCAGCTTGAAGCTCAAAAACGCTGGAGGAGAAAAAAAATCTATTATTCTCTATGGAGATGGTTCACATCCCCACTCCATGTCGCCTGAAGCCAAATGCCTGAAGATTAAACAAGTTCTGGAGCTTTTTTTTCTTGCTCAAATCGGGCATATTGTGGCTTTTTTTTTTTTTTTTTCCACGTGTTTTATTCTCGTAGAAATGAATGTAAACGTGCCATTTGCGCATTTTTGTGTGTATTCGCTCGTTTTTGTGCTCAAATGAAAAAATGAAAAAATATTTAAATAGTAATAATACATGAATAAATAAATACACAAATAAGTAAAATCAATATGTAATAATACATTAATAAATAACCTCTAACCTTAAAAAATATTAAATACATTATTAATATATTTTGTGTTGGGGTGTTTAGTTATTAATTTTATTTTTTAAGGGGTAAGGGTTAAAGTTGAGGGTTAATTAATTTATTGTTGCTTGGTATTCATTTACGATTTTTTTATTTTATTTATGATTTTTTATTAGTGTATTTTATTTTACATTTATATTATTAATTATTATTATTATTATTATTATTAATAAAATAAAAACTCCTAACCTAAACTGAACTCGAACCCCTTACCCTAACGAAAAAACATTATAATAAAATGCATAATAATAAAAGAAGAAATAAAAGCTAATGGAAAAGCTAAAGAAGCTGAAATATCTAGCAACAAATAATGCAACAGATAATAGTTTTCTCTATTGGCTAATAAAAAACCGCCTAAGCCCAAAAACGCTGCATACAAACGCATGGCAAAACGCTTAGAGGCTACACTTTAATGTGAATGCAGCCCAATGGAGGTGGAACTTTCACGTACCGTATATACTATAAGCCGTATATACTATAAGCCGAGTTTTTCAGCACATTTTTTTTTGTGCTGAAAATGCCCCCCTCGGCTTATACTCGAGTCAGGCGCCAAAGAAAAAAAAAAAGCGTGTGCGTGAGTACGGTGTACAGAGCAGTGTCCGCTCCCCCTTCACTCACAAGCACAGCCTGACTCTCATAGACCCGCCGCTGGTGTGCAGAGCAATGTGTCCGCTCCCCCTTCACTCACGAGCACAGCCCAGCTCTCATTGACCCGCCGCTGGTGTGCAGAGCAGTGTGTCAGCTCCCCCTTCACTCACTTACGAGCACAGCCCGGCTCTCATAGACCCGCCGCACTATGCCAGCCCGCCTCACACTGCCCAGGGATGAGAAAGAGAGCCGAGTCTGGGGCCCGGGAACATGACAGCTACGGTGTGCCGCCTGAAGAACCTGAGGATACCGGGGACAAAGGGGATGGACGGCGACACCACCAAGGGGATGAAGAGGTTCAGCAGGTGAGGGGGCTGTGTACACCGGGAGCGGAACACAAGGACGGGGGTGTCACCTCTGTCTACTGCATACACCACACTGGACTGACACTGTACTGACTGCACTGGACTCTCACTGTGCACACTGACAGTGCATGGAGGAGGACTGACACTGTACTGATTGCACTGGACTGACACTGCCTCTGTCTCATTTCGATTCATCTGCAGTGCAGTTGAGGCTACAGAGAAAGGGACTGGGGAATCTCTGTCCTTAGTCCCTTTCTCTGTCTCAAAGGGGATATTTCAGGGGTCTGTTAAGACGCCTGATATCTCACCAAAGCCCCCCCCCTCCCCTGGGCAAAAAAAAAAGTTTAAAAGGTTAAATTGTAAAAATAAAACAAAAAACAGACCCTCTTTTCCACTTAAGCCTCGTACTTACGACCGAGTACTGTTAAGCCTCGTACACACGGCCGAGAATCTCGTCAGAAAAAACTAGTTGTTTTTCCTGACGAGATTCTTGGACAAGAATCTTGTCCCGGCCGAGTGTACACACGATCCATTCAAAGAACCGCCGTTCTTTTGAATGGAACGAACGCGGTGACGTCATCGACTACGACGAGCGTGCGCTCGTCACATTCGATGCCGTTGCCGCCATCTTGATACACCCTACCTATGCCTAGGAAGCTACCGCGCATGCGTCAAAGTCATTTTTGAGCATGCGCGGGTTTCCACGGCGACAGGTAAGTGTACACACACACACACACACACACACACACACACACACACACTTTTCTCGTCGAGAAACAGGCCGACGAGAATCTCAATGAGAAAATAGAGAGCAGGTTCTCTATTTTTCTCGTCGAGATTCTGGCCAGTTTTCTCGACGAGAAACCATACACACGAACGGTTTTCTCGGCAAGAAAGCTCTCTTGGCAGTTTTCTTGTCGTTTCTTGCCGAGAAAACCGTTCGTGTGTATGGTTTCTCGTCGAGAAAACTGGCCAGAATCTCGACGAGAAAAATAGAGAACCTGCTCTCTATTTTCTCATTGAGATTCTCGTCGGCCTGTTTCTCGACGAGAAAAGTGTGTGTGTGTGTGTGTGTACACTTACCTGTCGCGGTGGAAACCCGCGCATGCTCAAAAATGTCTTTGACGCATGCGCGGTAGCTTCCTAGGCATAGGTAGGGTGTATCAAGATGGCGGCAACGGCATCGAATGTGACGAGCGCACGCTTGTCGTAGTCGATGACGTCACCGCGTTCGTTCCATTCAAAAGAACGGCGGTTCTTTGAATGGATCGTGTGTACACTCGGCCGGGACAAGATTCTTGTCCAAGAATCTCATCAGGAAAAACAACTAGTTTTTTCTGACGAGATTCTCGGCCGTGTGTACGAGGCTTAACAGTAGCTGCTGCATTCTCACCCTAGGCTTATACTCGAGTCAATACGTTTTACCATTTTTTTGTGGTAAAATTAGGTGCCTCAGCTTATACTCGAGTATATACGGTAAATCTATTTTGTGTTTTTGTTCTGTATTTTAGTATACTCAGATTTGTTCTGTTATTTCATCTATCAGATAAAATCAAAGCCACAGATATGCATATGGAGCGAGCAATATTACACGGGAAACTGGAAGAGCATGATCAAGCGTTGGATATCTTAGTTCATCATTTAAAAGACTTTTCTGCAGCTGAGAGTTATTGTATGTGGAACTCTGAGGGCAAGGAGGCTCCTTATCGCAAGAAACTTTTTCAGCTCCTTCTTTCCTCCTACCTCAGTCCGTCCACACCTGCCAACACTTTGACAGTGGCTGCTGTAGACTTATTGAATAACCACCCTACAGAATTTGATGCTGCCACTGTTTTGCATGTGTTGCCACAAGAATGGTCTGTGCAGCTTCTTTGTCCGTTCCTGGCAGGGGCCATGAGGGAGCATGTTCATTCTTTAAGGATGTCGCAGATAGCAGTAGGATTAGCAAGGGCAGAGAACATCATCTATAAAAATGAGAAGGTGAGTGAAAAGGTATTTTCATAGTGACTTCAAAAATGTTTTCATTTTTATTCCCAGATCTGATATACATAACCCATATCCACCAATGAAAGGAGGTCAGGAGAAGGGTTTTATATAATCTTGTGAACGGTCTGCTTCAATTTTTTTTGTGGGTGTTTACTACTGTGGCGGTTTTCTATAAATTCCTGTGTTTACCATCTTCCAATGAAACTAGATTTGTCTGAGAGATGCTAGTGTCTATACTTGCTAACGCAAATCCACGCTATATTTGGCATATGTTCAGATTTAGCACAGTGCCAGCAAGGACTGAATTAGAGACTATGTCAAAAGTCGACATGGCTGACCTTTTGAAAAGGCTAGTTTCCTTGCTGCCTCAATTTTGTAAAGGCTAGTTTCGGGCTGCCTCCATTTTGTAAAGGCTAGTTTCCGGGCTGCCTCCATTTTGTAAAGGCTAGTTTCCGGGCTGCCTCCATTTTGTAAAGGCTAGTTTCCGGGCTGCCTCCATTTTGTAAAGGCTAGTTTCCGGGCTGCCTCCATTTTGTAAAGGCTAGTTTCCGGGCTGCCTCCATTTTGTAAAGGCTAGTTTCCGGGCTGCCTCCATTTTGTAAAGGCTAGTTTCCGGGCTGCCTCCATTTTGTAAAGGCTAGTTTCCGGGCTGCCTCCATTTTGTAAAGGCTAGTTTCCGGGCTGCCTCCATTTTGTAAAGGCTAGTTTCCGGGCTGCCTCCACTTTGTAAAGGCTAGTTTCCTTGCTGCCTCAACTTTGTAAAGGCTAGTTTCCTGGCTGCCTCCATTTTGTAAAGGCTAGTTTCCGGGCTGCCTCCATTTTGAAAAGGCTAGTTTCCTTGCTGCCTCAACTTTGTAAAGGCTAGTTTCCTGGCTGCCTCCATTTTGTAAAGGCTAGTTTCCGGGCTGCCTCCATTTTGAAAAGGCTAGTTTCTGGGCTGCCTCAATTTTGAAAAGGCTAGTTGCCTGGCTGTCAATTTTGTTTTGTTTTTTTGTAAGTCATGAAGATGTATGCAGTAAATAAAATCAGCGAATTCTGGCAATTGCTGGTCTGTCTCTGGCTTTAATACATCCTGACCAATCATTAGCCCAGAATAACCATGCAAAAAAGTGCAATCCTAATGGCCTGCACATTTTTTCACTGTTGTTGACTTGATAAGCATGAAACCACTAGAAAGCATTTCTGCCATCCCTAGAAGTAATTGGGAGGCTTTACAGCCACCATGATCAGTACTACATTGTATCTGAGATGGTTTTAAAACCAAGCTCACTGCAGCCATAAAATTATTTTAACCTTTTCGATGCCATGGTGTGTGGTACATCACTGGTAGTGAACGGGTTAAAATAAATCTAATGATGGCAATACTAGACATGCCATTACTGACTTGTTTTTAAAGGGACAGAGTACAGTGCCTTGAAAAAGTATTCATACCCCTTGAAATTTTCTTACCGCCAAAAATGTAAATGTATTTTATGTGATAAACCAACACAAAGTGGCACATAACTGTGAAGTGAAAGGAAAATGATAAATGGTTTAACATTTTTTTTTTTACAAATAAATATGTGAAAAGTGTGGCTTGCATTTGCATTCAGCCCCCCTGAGTCAATACTTTGTAGAACCACCTTTCGCTGCAATTACAACTGCAAGTCTTTTTGGGGATGTCTCTTCCAGCTTTGCACATCAAGAGTGAAATGTTTGCCCATTCTTTGCAAAATAGCTCAAGCTCTGTCAGATTGGATGGAGAGTGTCTGTGAACAGCAGTTTTCAAGTCTTGCCACAGAGTCTCAATTGGATTTAGGTCTGGACTTTGACTGGGCCATTCTAACACATGAATATGCTTTGATCTAAACCATTCCATTGTAGCTCTGGCTGTATGTTTAGGGTCGTTGTCCGGCCAGAAGATGAACCTCTGCCCCAGTCTCAAGTCTTTTGCAGACTCTAACAGGTTTTCTTCTAAGATTGCCCTGTATTTTGGCTCCGTCAATCTTCCCATCAACTCTGACCAGCTTCCCTGTCCCTGCTGAATTAAAGCATTCCCACAACATGATGCTGCCACCACCATGTTTCACGGTGGGGATGGTGTGTTCAAGGTGATGTGCAGTGTTAGTTTTTTTTGTCACGCATAACTTTACTTTTAGGCCAAAAGCTCCATTTTGTCTCATCTGACCAGAGCACCTTCTTCCACATGTTTTGTGTGTCCCCCACATGGCTTCTCGCAAACTGCAAATTGGACTTCTTAAGACTTTCTTTCAACAATGGCTTTCTTCTTGCCACTTTTCCATAAAGGCCAGATTTGTGGAGTGCACAACTAATAGTTGTCCTGTGGACAGATTCTCCCATCTGATTTGTGGATCTCTGCAGCTCCTCCAGAGTTCCCATGGGCCTCCTGGCTGCTTCTCTGATTAATGCTTTTCTTGCCCGGCCTGTCTGTTTAGGTGGACGGCCATGTCTTAGTAGATTTGCAATTGTGCCATACTCTTTCCATTTTCGGATGATTGAGCAGTGCTCTGTGAGATGTTCAAAGCTTGGGATGTTTTTATAACCTAATTGTGCTTTAAACTTCTCCACAACTTTATCCCTGACCTGTCTGGTGTGTTCCTTGGCCTTAATTCTGCTGTTTTGTTCACTAAGGTTCTCTAACAGTCCTCAGGGCTTCACAGAACAGCTGTATTTATACTGAGGTTAAATTGCACACAGGTGGACTCTAATAACTAATTAGGTGACGTCTGAAGACAATTGGTTCCACTAGATTTTAGTCAAGGGTATCAGAGTAAAGGGGGCTGAATACAAATGCACATCACACTTTTCACATATTTATTTGTAAACTATTTTAAAACCATTTATAATTTTCCTTCCACTTACACAAAGTGGCACATATTTGTGTTGTCCATCACCTAAAATCCCGATTAAACATATTAAAATTTTTGGGTGTAACATGACAAAATGTGGAAAATGCATATGAATACTTTTTCAAGGCACTGTATGTGGCTTGTTCCAGGTCAATGATTTACTAGATTGTGAAACACGCATCATCAGCACCTGAAGCCTCGCCCATAAAAAAGTTAGTAGTGGCAAATCCTATATTTTGTCTTCTTTTAAAGACTTTGAAAACGTATACCTTTTTTACCATAAACATTTTTGCATGCTTTAAACCCTTCGTTTTGTCCAACCTCTGTCTTATGCCCCGTACACACGTTCCGATTATCGGATAATAAAAATCGCTTTCGGATAGATCGTTCGATAATCTGATCGTTAGTACACAGCTTTCGACAGCCGATCACGACAGTCCATCCAACAAAATCCGAAGGGACAAACACGAAAACTTTGCTCAGTCGACAGCCCATCGTACGACAATCATTTAATCAGTACAGTATGCGCCCGCTAAAAATCGATAGAAAAACACAGCGCATGATCGTAAACATGAAAATAAACCAGAAGGACATGGGTCACACGTATTTGGCATAATTTCAGATACGTAGCTACGCACACCGGAAAGTTTTTCCAGAATCGTACGGCAAAAATCGTAAATTTTTGTAGAGCACATTTTGCAATGTTGTATTCGATATTCGTTTTATACAACAAAATGCGAACGATGCGTCGTATGATAATCGGAACGTGTGTAAGAGGCGTTATGCTTGCAATACAGCTATAAAAAGTTAACCCTTTAAAAGTTTAATATCGGAAGGCTAGTTTTTACATTTCCTTTTTGACCTATTTTTTCCACTATTCACACAAGAAAAAAGTAGAAGCACCGATTTATGACATGCCTGATAGTAAATATCAGACCAACAATAATAAAGAAAAAAAGCAAGGACTTCTACACACCCTGAAGCGTTAACTACAAAAATATTTTATTAATATAACCTATACAATAAATTACTAGCACTTTACATAGACCCCCCCCCCCCCCATATACCAATACAGAACTCCCTATAACAAAGGGGGTTCTATGTAAAATATTTCCCTCCCCAACACAATTCCTTTCAAAGAATTAAACACACTGTGTAGGGCAAAGGTGTACCCCTAGTGTATCTAAGGGGCAAGATGCCTTTACAGGCACATGAAGATTAATGGCATCCCAGTCTTAGTCTGTAGAGTTCAATATTGAGTTGGCCAACCCTTTGTAGCTATAACGGCTTCAACTCTTCTGGGAAGGCTGTCCACAAGGTTTAGGAGTGTGTCTATGGGAATGTTTGACCATTCTTCCAAAAGCGCATTTGTGAGGTCAGGCACTGATGTGGACAAGAGGGCCTGGCTCACAGTCTCTGCTTTAATTCATTCCAAAGGTGTTCTGTGGGGTTGAGGTCAGGACTCTGTGCAGGCCAGTCAAGTTCCTCCACCCCAAACTCGCTCAATAATGTCTTTATGGCCTTGCTTTGTGCACGGTCATGTTGGAACAAGGGGCCAACCCCAAACTGTTCCCACAAAGTTGGGAGCATAAAATTGTCCAAAATGTCTTGGTATGCTGACGCCTTAAGGCCCCTTTCACACTGAGGTGCTTGAAAAACTGCCAGTAAAACACTGAGCGCTTTTGAAGCGCTTTTCAGGTGCTTTTGAAGCGCTTTCAATTCATTTCAATGGAGAGGGGTGTTTTTTCAGCGCACTGCCCCAGTGTGAAAGCATTCATTGATTTTAATGGAAATAAGTTTTCGTAAGCTTTTTAGGTGCTTTTTTTAGCGTGAAAGCGCCTGAAAAGCGCCTCAGTGTGAAAGTGGTCTAAGGGTTCCCTTCATTGGAAATAAGGGGTCAGCCCCAGCCCCTGAAAACAACCTCACACCATAATCCCCCCTCCACCAAATGATTTGGACCAGTGCACAAAGCAAGCATAAGAAAAACAGCTGTTGTTAATTCATTCATAACAGCTTTGTTGACATTGTGATTATGTGATTTACTATGCGATCACATGATCCCCCAGCTGATTTAAAGAGGTTACGTACAGGCAACAGGACACAGTGATTGGGGGAGCGATGCGCAAGTGTGCATGTGTTTATGGGTTTATCACTTGGCCTGTAGCTGCTGCCTGTCCATAGTATATGCACTGTGGGTAGTTGGCAACTGGATATAGTAAGCGTTTTAAATTATTGAGTGTTTAGCTGTTTTTTCATACTGAGGTTTAAACTGATACTACTGATGCATGTTTTCTATTTTCAGTTGAACATGAAAGAAAAGCCAGTAATTCTGTCAGAGAAGAAGCTTTGCCACATGTGCCGGAAGCCATTCCAAGAACCGGTATTTGCCAGACAGCCCAACGGTCACATTGTTCATGCCCACTGTGCTACCAACCAGCACGTCAACAGCAGCATTGACCATGTGCCCAGTCAAAGCAAAAGAACATGATTTAAAGTGATAAAACATAACGGTGACTACAGTAGCCTCCCCCTGGAGACCGCAATGGAACAGGAAAGTTGGAGGCTTCAGTGCAATGTAATGTGAAAATAATGCACTTATCGGCAGACCTGTAGAACGATGATGATAGCAATATGAATCTGCAGGACCTGGCATAAAAGGATACTGGCTATATCTCTCTTCGCTCAGCTATGTAAACCATGGCGGAATCAAATGTCCATCTGAATTCTTAACGGAGCTCTTTGCATTTTTTTTTTTTTTTTTTAAAGTTATTTGCACTGAGGATATTTTGCATATACTTTAATAGGCTGGATAAAGGAAGATGAACTGTAGGAGACAAGATGTGGTGAATGTGTTTGTCTCCCTAGCGAAGATGGCAGTCATTGTGGAAGTTTATGGTTTGGGTCTATTCAATCATGGATGTTTTATGTATTGCACATTCGATCAATCTCATGGTCATAGTCAGCATTCCAGTCACGTAGAATATGATCCTTTTCCATGGACAGAGAACTGGCTGTACCACACTCTTCCAAATGTAGTCCTGGGAATGCAGTACAACTTCAAAAGGCTTATCACCTCTGTCATACCCTCTGATTTGAGCTGAAATCCACTAAACGTTTTAAAGATTATTTCAGTATACAGCGATAACTTGATTTAATATATTGATTGATTATAAAAGTCCTGTGTTTTCACGCTTTTTTTCTTTTTATACTGTTTGTTTTTTTTTTTTTACTGTTTCCCTTTTTCTGCTACATGTAGAGGTTCACAATCAGGGGGAGCCACTAATTCACTGCCTGCAATACCCACACCCTGTATTTTTGACCTTGGCGTGTACATATTGTTATATGGTTAGCTAGGGAAACCTTGCACATAGCCGAAAAGTGGTTGGACCAGTGGAATAAGGATTTTTTTTTTTCTTTTTATAAATAAGCGTGCCCATAAGACTCCATTCACACAGGGGCAACACGACTTCCAACGCGACTTTGGTAGGCAACTTGGACACGACTTGAGCATGAATCACAGCGCGACCTGGAGCTACTTACAAGGCAACTTCAAGTTGCCTCCAGGACAGGAGACATTCCAGTGGCCAATCAAACAAGAATCTGTGGGAGGGAGGGGTTTGCCTGATAAATGTATGTTTTCTTCCTGGAAAGTTGCTTCTGTTAAGACAGGGATCCGACTTCTGAAGCGACTTCCATTGAAATCAATGGGTACAGGTCGCCTAGCAGTCGGATTGAAGTAGTACAGGAACCTTTTTTGAAGTCGGAGCGACTGCAGTAGTGTGCATTAAGACGGCTCCATTCACTTACATTGATTTTCTCATGCAGCACGACTTGAAGTCGGATCCAAAGTTGCCCCTGTGTGAATGGGCTCTTACTGTTCATGTCCTGTATCACATTGAAACAATAATGTTTAGGGAAATCTAAAACAAGTGAATTTTTTTCAGTTCTTCAGAATATATGTACCATGCAGCTGTAAATCTTGTTGGCAGTGAAATTCTACTAATAGTCTGTTATCCAGTTCTCTTAATGGGGTAAATGTTCAAAAGACGGTGCTATTGTACAGTTTTGCAACTCTGGAGACGTACTGCTGACACCACTGCCCCCCTGTGTACTCCCCATGGCAAATAGTGCATGTTTCATTTCTTGGCAGTTACCACACAACTAGCTGGTGCTAGAACATCTAGAAGAGGCATTTCCAGCTCATTGGCCATTTTATTCTCCCCCCGCAAGATCCATACTAAAGATTTAGTATCTGCTGTATCAGCTGTGCTACCAGTGCATTCTTTTAACATATGAGCTGGTTAAAAACCTGGTCAGATATGAGTGACATTGTCAGGACAGGTAGGATTTATACCTTCTTGTGATCTGTGATGTTTGTCACCATAGTTTTACATTAAAGAAGTAAAAATAAAAATGGCATGAGACAGATAAGTTTGAAAGCAAGAAAATAACTGAAATAGCCAGATCATAATAGTTAAAGAAAAAACTAAAAAAATCGGATGTAATGCAGCAACTTGCTTTATTCTTAATAAACTCTGTCTTGCTCTGCCTCTGCAGCTTGGTTCCTGTTTTCTGTCTGTTTCTTTTGCTTTCCTGTCTTTTGTAGCTGCGATAAATAGAATGTGTGCTCCATTCTCACTAGTGCCACTTGTGTCGCATGATAAGTTGAAAACCATGTATTTTTTTTCTTTTTTCAAACTTATTTTTATTGTAAGTTTTACAGAGTAGAAAGTACAAAGTTGAGCAGTAGATCGTCAAATAAACAATCAATTGAGGAGCAGGGAAAACCATGTATTTCAATGGCCACCCTTCTAATTGCTGCAACTCAAGTTGCAGCGACTCCAAAAAAAGGTTCCTGCGCTATTTTGATGCAAGTTTCTTTAGACTTGAATGCCATGCAGCTGTTGCGGAACTACCAGTCTCGTGAGGCATTGCAAGACAGAAGCATGACAGGACTTGTACTTCTTCTGCAACAGCTGGAGGGCCACATGTTGAGCGCTCTTTCCATAGAGTGTATTAAGTCTCATTTAAGTTGCATGGGAGTCGCACTAGTGAGAGCAGAGCCTTAATATTGTATTTTGTGTTTATTTACTATTTAGAATAAGCCCTGTACACACGGCCATGATTCCCAGCCAAAGCTCTCCCTGCAGTTTTCCCATCGGGATTCACACTGGACTTTATACCGCCGGGAATCCTGGCCGTGTGTACAGGGCTTAACATGTATGCCACCTCGTGGGTTTGTTAAAAGTGGTAAATCCGCGCTAACCCCATGACAAAATATATATATCAACGTATATATTTAAATATTCAAAAATGAATAAACAAGAAGCAAATAAGAAAAATTATGGTGCTGCAACTAAAACAGAGAGCATAACTCTTCAGCTCATGAAAGTGTGCAAAAACTGGTATCAATTGCACAACCCAAATAAACACAAGCAAACGTGTGCAGAAAAATATTAAATGTATCAAAAGTGTATCCTTCACATAGTAAAATTGAAAGCACTGGGAATGTATCGTATAAATCCTTCCCAAAGGATGGATGTGAAACAAACTGAATGAATTGAACGTCCATAACAAATGACATTTCGGTATGGATGGATAATGAGTGGATCCTTGAATAAAGGAGACAGATGATACTGTTCTTCCACACGACAGCCAGTCAATAATAAAAAGTAGCCACACAGGCTGCTTGCCAGAACTGTAGGATCTCTATTACGGAGATCATATGGGAACATACAGGAGGGATCACTCTGGTCACAAACCAATCAGCTCACTCGTCCAACCCGATCCTCTCCTCCACTTTTCAGTTCCAGGTGCTGTGGTGATCTCCGTGAAATCCTTTTCTCTCAGGACTGGGTTAAATCATACAGGATATTTAAAAGTGGAAAAAGGAAGGCTTCATAGTGAAGTAATTTAAAACAAAAGTTTTTATTCCATTTGCCCTTTCCCTGCTGATGCCTCTTACGGAGAACCGCTGCGTCAGGTGGAGCATTAGGACCTGACGTCACCACGAACCAGCTGACAGGCTTGAGCCACGTGCTGAGAAGTATCGTTTTAATTGTTTGCTACTTTTTGCATCCAAATATGTCAGTAGCCCAGCAAATGGTATAAAAACTTTTGTTTTAAACTACTGCACTATGAAGCCTTCCTTTTTTCCTCTTTTAAATATCCTGTATGAGCTAATCCAGTCCTGAGAGAAAAGGATTTCACGGAGATCACCACAGCAGCACCTGGAACTGAGAAGTGTAGGAGAGGAACGGGTTGGCCGAGTGAGCCGATTGGCGAGTGATCCCTCCTGTATGTGCCCATATGATCTCCGTAATAGAGATCCTACAGTTCTGGTAAGCGGCCTGTGTGGCTACTTTTTATTATTTCCTATTATTGCCTGGCTGTCGTGGAAGAACAGTATCATTATCTGTCTCCTTTATTCAAGGATCCACTCATTATCCATCCATACCGAATGTCATTTGTTATGGACGTTTAATTCATTCACTTTGTTTCAGTGTTTGTTTCACATCCATTCTTTTGGGGGAAGGATTTATATGATACATTACCAGTGCTTTCAATTTTACTATGTGAAGGATATACTTTTGATACATCTAATATTTTTCTGCACACGTTTGCTTATGTTTGTTTGGGTTGCGCAATTGATACAAATTTTTGCACACCTCGTGGGTTTACCGCTTTAATTTGCATCTCACTGTTTTGCGAATCTCCAGTAGTGCAGCTATAACTACACTTGTAAAGCTCTGACAGGAGAGACACTGTGTTCTCCAATACAGCATCTCTGCACATCCCTCCCGCCCTGCCGTTAGTTCACTTAATACAAAGCACTTGGTGGGTGGACAGGAGGAAAGAGGGGAAGGTTTAGAGGCTGCATGCAACTCGGTAGCCTCAGGATCTGAGACCAGAGGGTCCAGTTTCAGGAAATAAAATGAAAACCTTGTGATAGTTATGCTCCCTGACACTCAAAAAAAAAAAAATGTAAGCTGTATCATCTCCTCACTGCTTTGGACAAGAGGTAACCAGAAGTCTGCACATGGTTCAGCATGGCCTTACTAAAGGGCAGAAATATATGGCTCATAGCACAGTGCTGGTCCACTAATGTACTGTGGCATTGAAGACCTTACATTGTAGAAGAGTGCTTTCAATTTTTGGGTTGAAACCCCCATAAAAATAAACTTTGGCCTTCAACATCTTCCCACAGAAATTAGGAGTTGGTTTCTTTAAAGTAGATCTACATTTTAACTGTTTTCTTTCATAAAATACTGTTTTTAACCTTTTATCATCCTTGTTTTTATCTTTGTGCTGCTTATCTTCTGTAGCCTCTTTCAGACACTTCTGTCTACATGCACTCACTTCAGTAATGGCTGAACATCATTTCTCTGCAGCTTTGTGATAGTAACAACGGTGGACCATTCCTACTAACTGTGTCTGCACAGCCACTGGTTGTCTCAGCCAGGGGCACGTGACAAAACAGGAGTACAAAAGGGACATAGTTGTCACAGAAAAGAAAGTGCCTGGACCGTTATGGCAAGAACATTAAGTGTTCTTTAAATGGAAGTTGCTCCTTTGCTCCAACCTAGAATGGTGAATGAAATACTTGACCTATTGGTTTCTGAACACCATAGTTGAAAATGCCTGATCACTGTTGATGTGCCAGAGTTTTGTGCTTTAGATTTACATAACTTATCTTAAGTTGAATATGTTACTTCAAAATATAACTGTAAAATAAAACTCTAGCTATTTTGTTTTTTAGTTTGACACTGTACAGAAGGGTCAAAATCTCTGCCGGGTTTTAATGGCTGTATTTATTCCCCCCAGTGGCCAGATTGATCCTCTCTGTCCCTGTAACCAGGACAGAAAGTTTGGGAAAATCTCACAGTTGCTGCATAATATTTCCCTACGGTAATGGACACTTGACTATTACACTAATGATTGTTGGACATCCAATTCCGCAGCCATGATCATTAACCAGTTAAGGACTGCCCTCTAGCAGATTTACTGCTACAGGGCAGCCCTCCTGTGCAGAATTATGTGTGTGTATATATTTACGTGATTCTGCACTTCTGCCTAGGGGGTATGTGCATTGTTCTGCTGTGATTACAGCAAAAGCCGATCTGCAGGTGCAGGGCATCGGATGTCTGCTGCCACCCACCGTTTGTCAGGCAGAGATGCAGAGCTCAGCCTATGTAAACAAGGCAGATCCACATTCTGATTGGGGAGAGGGGGTGGATTGTGTGTCCCCCTGAAAAGCAAGGAATAAAATCCATTGCTTCCCCGAGTAAAAGCAGCACACATAGTGCAGTAAAACACTGGTTTGGCACACATTTAACACTTTGATTGCTCTAGCTGTTTAACGTCTTCCCAGTAAGTGTCATTAGTACAGTGACGATGCATATTATATTTTTAGCACGGTTCGTTGTATTTGTGTCATTGGTTCCCACAAAGTGTCAATAGTGTCCAACTGTCACAGTATGGCAGCCTCACTATAAGTTGCTGATCGCGGCAATTACTAGTATAAAATAAAAAATCCAATATATACCATAGCATGTAGAGGCAAAAACTTTTTTATTGGGATTTTGTTTTTTTACCATTAAATATGTAGCAGAGTACATATTGGCCTAAATGTAGGAAGAAATTGGATTAAAAAACAAACTATTTTTATTGTATATGTTTAATAGCAGAATTTTTTGTTTTATAATGCATAAAATAAAAATTGCAGTGGTGATCAAATACCGGCAAAAAAAAAGCTCGATTTGTGTGGGGGGGGGGGGGGGGAGAATACTAATTTTGTTTGGGTAAAGCGTTACCCTGTATCTCTGACCATTACTGTAAAAAACAGGTCTATGAAGGGAATATATTCACTTCACATTGCAGACTTTTTAAATTTGGTACGAAAATGTAACCACTCGGATGGATGACCTGGTGGTACATCACACCACTGCTTGCACACTTTGATGCCACTTTTGCTTAGATCCCTTGAAAGGTACCTGGGCACTTCCTTCTGCCCTTTTGCCACATGGATTATTTACAGGACTGTCTAAACCTGGGTTACCGCATACTCTTTACAGACACCCTTACCCTATACTCTGCACCCTATTCTGAGAGTCCCCCACAGGCTAATACCCTCACTTGTAGTTATGGCAGAGACCAGGTGAAAGGCAGCCAATGCAAAATTGCAGGTGAACATTCTTTGCCAAAGGCCCGCACAACACTCGACCCAGAATAATAATGCGTCCCTTGCATCAGAGCAAGTACTGGTTCCAACACTGGTCTCGGCACCTGATTCTAGTTTGTCAGGCATGTAAGAAGTGGCCTATTTGACTAAGGCAGAATTCTCTGTCATATTTCCTCAGACAACCTACGGCCTTAATACAGCCATCTTCATCCAGGGCTTGAAAATGCCACACCTATTCTACTCCCATTTCTCAAACGGAGCCAGATCTTCGTATGCCAGTCCTAGAGGACGCAGAAGGATATCAAAATAATATTGATAAAACGGAGGAGGCCAAGGAACATGGTCTTTGAGAGATGCCAAACTTTCCATCAACATTTTGGCACTCAGAGGTCACTCAGTTTGGTCCTGCAGAACTGGATCCCTCTTCTGCAGGGCACCCAATCATATTGCAGTGAAACAATACCACAATGGTTGTCTACATAAACCATGAAGCCGCACCAGGAGTCTGGCTGTCTTGAAGGAAGTGAACCTTTGGACAGAAACACAGTGAGGTTGATTTACTAAAGGGAAATCCACTCTGCACTACAAGTGCACTTGTAAGTACAGTAGCTGTAGATCTAAGGGGAAGCTCTGCTGATTTTAGCATCCAATCATGTGCTAGCAAAAATGCTGTTTTTTATTTTCCTTGCATGTCCCCCTCAGATCTACAACGACTGCACTTGAAAGTGCACTTGCAGTGCAAAGTGGATTTGCCTTTCGTAAATAACCCCCAGTGTCCAGTGATCTCTGCAGTCCACATTCCAGGAGAGGTCAACTGGAAAACGGATAATATCAGCTACCATTGCCTAAATCAAGGATGTCTCCATCCAGATGTCTTCAATCTCATATGCCTAAAAAAGGGGATTCTGGATGCCTCCCAATTAAACAACAAACTGCTTCTGTTTGGTGTCAGAACCGGGAAAAAAAGCCTGGTGCTTGTAAAAGTGTCTACAGCTTTTACAAGCTCTTAGGAGTGTTTACAGGCGTTAAGAGCTTGGGCATTAGTTAATTTAATTAGCCAGAATAATAATTTATTCTGGCCATTGAAATAAACGTGCTTAGCGTTTTAGGCTCGTTTAGCAGCATCAAATGGTTTTTCTGCCAAAACTCTGCTGCTCCTGGATGCACTGGCAGTGGGTTTTCTTTTCTGCCTCTAAAAGCCCCTACCACTAAACACTGCTAGAAGCATACATAGGCTAACATGCAGGGGAGTTCAGAGGCAGCAAAAAACAAACCAAAAAAAACGCCTGATGCCCCTGGAAGCAGCTGCAAAAACGTCCAGTGTGCATGAGACCTAAGAAAGTACACTAAAAATCACTGATCATGTGACCAAACAGACTCTTTTGCTTCCTCCTTCCCCACAAGGGGGGTGTGTCTAGAGCAAGTAGTGAAGTCTGTTTACTATGTGTGTGTCCTAGAAGATCCATGCATTTACAGGCGGCATCTGCAACACAGCAGGGCTTTGGCCACAAAACTGACCACAAGTGTGCCTGTATCTCTTGGCAGGGATTCCAAGGATGAAAACTGTTCACGCTACCACAGATCTGCCTCCATGTTTAGCAAGATCAGTTTGATAAACTGAATTGGCAAGATCAACAGGTATTTGGCAATTAACTTTAGTTAACCAGTACATGCAGGTACACAGGCTGATACAATTATATGCAAATCCAATTTTCCCTGTAAAGGAATGTAAAGTCTAGCCTGACCCCACCTATTGCTGCTGTCTCTTGAGCCTTCCTAGTAGTCAATTAAGGCTCATGGGATGAGGCCAAACTCACTGATTACTGGTAAAGTTCTTGCAGGGAAACATTTTATTATCTTTGTAACTGCATTCAGTGACATGTTTTAAAGGAAAACGGGATGCATTTTTAAATCATACGCTCAGTTTGGATTTCTCTGGCATGTGATAGTTTCATTTTAAAGCTGTACTTCAGTTTAAGGCGGGCCATACATTATATATTTGTTTTTTCATTTAACCAGTGGGTTGAACGGGGGAAAAAAAAGTGCCAATTCCCCTATCCACACATTCAATGTGGATGGGGGAATCACTCCTGCAGTGCTATTGTGTTCTGACCGCCTGGAGCCTTCCCCGCCGGCAGAATACAATGATCAGTGTTGCTGGCTATAGCCGGTGCCCCTGATGGGGCAGAGCGAACCTGGCGGGCTCATTGTACAAAAATCGTTTGGGCACCCCTTTAGGGGTTCCCACAATTAGCTGCGAGAGGCAGTCCCATTGAAAGCGAATTGCGCCCACTTGAATGTAATAGTTAATGCAGCAATCTCATGCAAGTGATCATCCCTGGATGCAGATTGACTGCGTCTAGGGCCGATCACTCGCATGTGATCATTACATGTAATCAATTACAGATAATCACGGAAACCCCTGGAGTTCTCACATCTAATTGCTGAATGGTTGCATTTGAAAGTGTAAATGCACCCTTCTAAACAAAAATTTTTTTAATTGTAATTAGCATGGTATGATTTAGAACGGAGAAAGAACTTCAGTAATACAAAGCCTATCAATTCCAAATAAACCCGAGCCATTCATAATGGTCAAGTAGAAATAAATTCAGACTGCACTTTTTTCACCTTCGTGTCCCCATCAGAGTTCTCCCAGACATCAAGGTCCCCCTCACATCACTGTCCTCTTTTGAGTCTCCCCTTATTTTGGTGTCCCCATCAGAGTTCCCCCTTACATTAAGGTTCCCTATTCCATCAGGGTTCTTATCAGATTCCCCTTTTATACATCAGGGTCCCTCCTTACTTTGGTGAGCCCCATCACAGTCCCCTCTTACGTCAGTTCCCACATTACAGTGTCCCTACCAGAGATCCCCTTTCATCAGAATCTGCCCCTACTTCAGTGTCCCCATCAGTCCTCCTGATTGAGTTCTCATTATATCCGTGTCTTTCCTACATCGGGGTCCTCTTTTTTTTATCAGAGTCCACATCATCATCTTATTGAGGTGACTTTTTTTTAAGAAGTGGGCTGTCCCCACTGTGAATCCAACTCTATGTACTTAAGTTATAAAAAAAACACTAACCTTACCAATCAGGTATGTAGCATTGTTTAACCACTGGCTTACTGGGCACATATACCCCCTTCCTGCCCAGGTGAAATTTCAGCTTTCAGAACTGTCAAGCTTTGAATGACAATTGCGCGGTCGTGCGACGTGGCTCCCAAACAAAATTGACGTCCTTTTTTCCCCACAAATAGAGCTTTCTTTTGGTGGTATTTGATCACCTCTGCGGTTTTTATTTTTTGCGCAATAAACAAAAAAAGAGCGACAATTTTGAAAAAAAAAAACACTTTTTTACTTTTTGCTATAATAAATATCCCATTTTTATTTTTTTAACAATTTTTTTCCTCAGTTTAGGCCGATACGTATTCTTATATATATTTTTGGTAAAAAAAATTGCAATAAACGTATAGTGATTGGTTTGCGCAAAAGTTATAGTGCCTACAAAATAGGGGATAGAATTATGACTTTTTTTTTCTTTTTACTAGTAATGGCGGTTATCTGCGATTTTTGTCAGGACTACGATATTACGGCGGACACATCGGACACTTTTGACACATTTTTGGGACCATTCACATTTATACAGCGAACAGTGCTATACATATGCACTGATTACTGTATAAATGTGACTGGCAGGGAAGGGGTTAACACTAGGGGGTGAGGAAGGGGTTGAATGTGTTCCCTAGGAGTGATTCTTACTGTGGGGGGAGGGGACTGACTGGGGGAGGTGACCGATCTGTGTCCCTATGTACAAGGGACACAGCATTGGTCTTCTTTCCCTGACAGGACGTGGATCTGTGTGTTTACACACACAGATCCACGTCCTTGGCTGTGTAACGGCCGATCGTGGGTACCCGGCGGACATCGCGGCCACCAGGCACGCGCATCGGCACCTCAGTGACGCGGCGGGCATGCGCGCATGCCCCCCAGTGGCCGGAGGAGCAGAGGCCGTCGATGTTGACAAATGTCTGGAACCCCTTTCCAAATCCTTGTTCTGCTAGCAGGCCCCGATATGCAACCTACCATAGCCATGATGTCCATTTGTCAAACCTTAGGGGAAAGGGCTAAGCTTATGTCACAGGATCCAGATACAATCTTTACTGATCCTTTATTTGTAGAGACTTCAGCTCTACACTGTTGCATTTATTGTTTAGTATTATCTGTCTTATTTCCCAAAATAACCTCCTGTCTGTAAATATGAAATCTCATTGGCTGAAATGTCGGTCTGCAGAACAGCAATGTAAAAATTCCTTCTCCTGTCTCTGAAGCCAAGAAGGGTTCCTTTTCATTTTTTTTTTTTTTGTGGCTTTCCACTCCAAACTGGAGCCAGGGGCCTGGGTTAGTTGCAGACCTTGGGCCTCTAAACCAAACACCAAACCTGCAGAAAAGTCTCTTTTGTCATGAAGTTGGAGACTCCCCCACTTTCCATAGAGGGGGGACGTCTGTTGGCCTTAGTAGACACCTGGTCAGAAAGTATCCCGGATGCCTAGATAAGAGACATGGGGGTTGATTTACTAAAACTGGAGAGAGCAAAATCTGGTGCAGCTCGGCATAGTAACCAATAAGCTTCCAGGTTTTATTGTCAAAGCTCAATTGAACAAGCTGCAGCTAGAAGCCGATTGGCTACCATGCACAGCTGCACCAGATTTTGCATGCTCTAGTAAATCAACCCCTATGGTGTCCAGGGACTAAAGCCAGAGTTTCTCTTTCTACCCCTGCCCCACTTCAGGTTGTCCAGCCTAACTGTCTCTGCACAGGCTAGCAGACATTCATGCTGCTTTTGAAAATCCTTTTTAAGCAAAATAATTATTATCATTGTTCCAATGCCAGAAAGCCTTAGGCCCCTTTCACACTCAAGAGTTTTTCAGGTGTTTTAGCGCTAAAAATAGCACCTAAAAACAGCCTCAAAAACTCCTGCCCTGCAGTCTCAGAGTGAAAGCCTGAGTGCTTTCACACTGAGGCGATGCGCTGGCAGGACGAGAAAAAAAGTCCTGCTAGCCGCATCTTTGGGGCGGTGAAGGAGCGGTGTGTATATACCGCTCCTTTATCGCTGCTGCCCATTGAAATCAATGGGACAGCGCGGCTATACCGCCCGAAATGCGCTGCTTGCTTCAGCAGCCCATTGCGGGAGGTTTTAACCCTTTCTCAGCCGCTAGCGGGGGTTAAAACCGCACCCCTAGCGGCCAAAAAGCGCCGCAAATCCACCCATAGCGTCGGCGGTAAAAATAGCGGCGTTTTACCGTCGACGCTATGAGCGCCCCAATGTGAAAGGGTCCTTTGGGTTTTTACTCAAAACTTTTTACTTTCTAAAATCAGATCTAGGTAATCCTAGATCTGGAGGCTTTAACCACTTGCCGTCCAGCAACCTACTTGTTCGTCGCTGGATTTGAAGGGTGATATCTCGGCTATCGCTGCAGTTGCAGCATTGGTTGAGATATTTTTTAGGGCCGGTGATTCCCTTCAATGTAAAAGTAATCCCAACGGCTAAAAAAAACACTGGATTACTATTACACATGGTGGAAGAGGGTCCCACACCCCTCTTACCACCACCTTTACTGGGCTCTCCTGTGATACCAAACATGGTCTGTATTATGGCGTCCAAAGAGTTAAATTTTGGTCTCATCTGACCAGGCTATATTCTCCCAGTACAGTGGAACCTCGAATTGAGAGTAACGCAGTTAACGAGTGTTTCGCAATACGAGCACTGTATTTCTAAAAATCCTAACTCGGTTTGCGAGTGTTGTCTCGTAAAACAAGCAGGATTCAGGCCAAAGCGGTGGGCAGTACCGCGTTTCGCCTGAGGTGGGGGGGGTGCCGGAGCCAAACGGCACCAATTGGTGCTGTTCGGAAATGCTCAGAAAGGCCCAAGGACAGCTCGGCTGACCTCGGCAAACCTTGGAAAGGCTCGGGAACGGAGTATTTTTCAGGTTTACCGAGGTCAGCCGAACTGTCCTCTGGCCTTTCCGCCCATCTCTGAGGCTCTCCGGCGCCCCTCGCCTCTGGCCGCATGCGGTATTGCATGCCATTGAAGTCAATGCAGAACAAATTATTTTCTTTTCCATTGACTTCAATGGGGAAACTCGCTTTGATATGCGAGTACTTTAGATTACGAGCATTCTCCTGGAACGGATTATGCTCGTAATTCGAGATTCCACTGTATTTCACAGGCTCGTCTAAATGTTGTGCAACAAACTTTAAACAAGCTTCAAAATAAATCAAAAAGAAATCCTAAGCACCACTCCTATAACGTGATAATGGAAAGCCTAAAAAGCTGCTGACACTAATCACAATCCTACATGTGTATCAATGCATTTAAACCATCAATTGTGCAGTGCTTAAAACTAAACACACTAAAGTGCATATATATTGAAAATATATAAGTATTCTGATGATATCACAAATATCACTTCATATGTGAAACCAATACTAATCGTGTAGTGCATAAACACTTACATTTTGTAAAACAATAAAAAACAGAATTCATATAAACATATATTAAAATTTTTATATAGAAGAAATTAGTCCAGAAAGTCCCCACAATGTAAGTGCTTCATAATAAGTGCTCAAAATGAATCCACTCCTCTGTGTTCAAAAAGGATCCAGGATGTGTATCCGCATAGGTGCTCCCCCCCCCCCCCCCTTCACCAGTCTGTAAACAGCAAAGATAAAATCCATGTTTGGGAATCGCCTCTCTAATTTCGCACAAGACCCGCTGGCACTTCTAATGGAAATAATTAGCTCCACGCTAGTTCCTAATACCGCGATCGTCCTTGCCCCTCCCCAATGCGATACAGGGTCTCATATCTTCCTCAGGGGGATTTCAGAGAGGGGATTCCCAAACACGGATTTTATCTTTGCTGTTTACAGACTGGTGCACTTGTAGCACTAGAAAAATGTGAGTACCTTGTTATCGCTTTGTATGCAAATGAATGCTTTTTAAACAATATAAGCACTATCGGTTTTCTCTTTCTACTATTTGTCATTGGTAATCACTGGCCACCTGGGAGCAAGGAGTGGAGAGGAGCTCTGGAGTTATCTTATATGATAGCTATATTATATTATGTTATAATATAGCCCATGGTGAGGCTAGAAATCTGTTTTCGACCCTACTTAGCTGTAGTGGTAACACTAATCCAGGTGAGAATATTCCTGCAGAGGGGGAGCACCTGTGGTGTTATACAGCCTGGATCCTTTTTGAGCACTTATTATAAAGCACATTGTGGGGATTTTATGGACTAATTTCTTCTATATTAAATTGTTATTATATGTTTACATGAATTCTGTTTTTTATTGTTTTACAAAATCCAAGTGTTTATGCACTGCACGATTAGTATTGATTTCACATATGAAGTGATATTTGTGGTATCTTCAGAATACTGACAGTGCTTTGATAAAGTATTCATACCCCTTGAAACTTTCCACATTTTGTCATGTTACAACCAAAAACGAAAATGAATTTTATTGGAATTTTACGTGATAGACCAGCTCAAAGTGGCACATAATTGTGAAGTGGAAGGAAAAAAATAAATGGTTTTCAAAATATTTTACACATTTAAATCTGAAAAGTGTGGTGTGCATTTGTATTCTGCCCCCCTGAGTCAATACTTTCTAGAACAGCCTTTCACTGCAATTACAGCTGCAAGTCTTTTGGGGGATGTCTCTACCAGCTTTGCACATGTAGAGTGAAATTGTTGCCCATTCTTCTTTGCAAAATAGCTCAAGCTCTGTCAGATTGGATGGAGAGCGTCTGTGAACAGCAATTTTCAAGTCTTGCCACAGATTCTCAATTGGCTTTAGGTCTGGACTTTGACTGGGCCATTCTAACACATGAATATGCGTTGATCCAAACCATTCCATTGTATCTTTGGCTGTATGTTTAGGGTTGTTGTCCTGCTTGAAGGTGAGCCTCTGCTCCAGTCTCAAGTCTTTTGCAGACTCTAACAGGTTTTCTTCTAAGGATGGCCTGTATTTGGCTTCATCCATCTTCTCATCAACTCTGACCAGCTTCCCTGTCGCTGCTGAAAAAAAGGCACCCCCACAACATGATGCTGCCACCACCATGTTTCACGGTGGGGATCGTGTGTTCAAGGTGATGTGCAGTGTTAGTTTTCAGCCACACATATCATTTTGCTTTTAGGCCAATAAGTTCAATTTTAGTCTCTTCCGACCCGAGCACCTTCTTCCACATTTTGCTGTGTCCCCCACGTGGCTTGTTGCAAACTGAAAACGGGACTACTTACGACTTTCATTCAACAATGGTTTTCTTCTTGCCACTCTTCCATAAAGGCCAGATTTTTGGAGTGCACGACTAATAGTTGTCCTGTGGACAGATTCTCCCACCTGAGCTGTGGATCTCTGCAGCTCCTCCAGAGTTACCATGTGCCTCCTGGCTGCTTCTCTGATTAATGCTCTCATTGCCTGGCCTGTCAGTTTAGGTGGACGGCCATATCTTGGTAGGTTTGCAGGTGTGCCATACTCTTTCCATTTTCAGATGATGGATTGAACAGTGCTCCATGAGATGTTTAAAGCTTAGGATATTTTTTTTATAACCTAATCGTGCTTTAAACTTCTCCACAACTTTATCCCTGACCTGTCTGGTGTGTTTCTTGGCCTTCATGATCCTGTTTGTTCATTAAGGTTCTCTAACAAACCTCTGAGGGCTTCACAGAACAGTTGTATTTATACTGAGATTAAATTACACACAGGTGGATCCTATTTACTAATTTGATGACTTCTGAAGGCACTTGGTTCTACTAGATTTTAGTTAGGGGTATCAGAGTAAAGGGGTCTGAATACAAACGCACCCCACACTTTTCAGATATTTTTTGGTAAAAAAAAAATTAAAACCATTTATCATTTTTCTTTCCACTTCACAATTACGTGCCACATTGTGTTGGTCTATCACATAAAATTCCAATAAAATACATTTACATTTTTGGTTATAACGTGACAAATTGTGGAAAATGGTATATATTTTCACTATATATGCACTTTAATGTGTTTAGTTTTAAGCGCTGCACAGTTGATTGTTTAAATTTAAACGAGCTTCAACATGCTTTTTCTTCAGCAATGTATTCTTGCGTGTTGAGTGTGCATACAGGCCATGGTGGTTGAGCGCATTACTTATTGTTTTCTTTAAAACAATTGCACCTACTAATTCCAGGTCTTTCTGAAGCTCTCCACAAGTGGTCCTTGGCTTTTGGACAACTCTTCTGATAATTAATTTCACTCCTGTTAGAAATCTTGCGAGGAGCACCTAGTCGCAGTTGGTTTATGATGAAATGTTCTTTCCAACTCCAGATTATGGCCATAACAGTGCTCACTGGAACATTTCGAAGTTTAGAAATCCTTCTGTAGCCAATGCCATCAGTATGTTTTGCAACAATAAGATTGCAAAAGTCTTGAGGGAGCTCTTTGCTTTTACCCATCATGGGATGTTTCTTGTGTGACACGTTGGTAATAAGACACCATTTCTTAGGCCATCAGTTGAGACTTAACCAGCTGATATTAATTTGCACTGACAAGGGGCAGGATTGCTTTCTAATTACTGATAGATTTCAGCTGGTGTCTTAGCTTTTCATGCCTTTTTTGCACCTCCCTATCTTCATGCGTTCAATACTTTTTTCCTGTGTCATTCCATTTTATTACACATAACTTAATTTCTGAATTTATTTGTTTTGGTTTCTTTGTATGTATGGATTGCATGGGTTGTTACAGATGTGGCGAAAATGTCATGTCTATAGCACCTTTAGAAATATATTTACCTCGAAAAATGGTGACATGTTCAATACTTATTTTACCTGCTGTAGCTGTCTGCCTGTACCTCCCATATGGGCAGGTAGTTACTGAATTGTAGGAATAATCCATGAACACAAGCGCTCATCAGCACCCTTGCAGTTTATTGAGAACTACAAGCCGTCTACCGCAGTTGAAAACCGCATTTTGTGGTTCATTCATTCACTGATCTGTGTAAATAAATGATATGGCTGTGTGACCGGAGCACAGTAATTTGTTACATGTTACACCCTATATATGGATGTAACATGTTACAAAAGGTGAGCCTATCCTTTAACTATTTCCTGTACTAACAGGTGCACTCACTGGGCATGTTGTATAAACTGCATGCAGCAGAGGCTACATACAGTATACAGCCGAGTGTGGGAGGTGAAAGGTCTTGTTTCTCGTCCGGAACAAAATAAGTTTGGGCTGAGCAGTGTTCAGCTATTCAGTGACAGCTTTGTATTCTATGAATGAACACAAAGCTTCCTCTGACTGCCTGAGCCAAAGATTGTGACATCGTCCACCCAACTCTTCGCTTCAGAGGAAGCTTTGTATTAATTTATATAATACAAAGGTGCCTACTAATAGTAAATGAGTGATGCTCAGCCTGACTCTCTATTTTGTTCCGGGTGTGAGATGGTAAGGTCTCGTCTCAATGTAACACAATGTTGTATACTGTATGTAGCTAAGGCTACAAACAGTTTGTACAGGGCACCTGTTAGGTTGGAAATATTTTGTTTGGGCCAGCTTGTAAAAGTGACAGTAAAGCTGTAAAGTAACTCATTCACTATTAAATGGCCATCAACTAGTCCCAATGTATGAAATAATGCACCTGCGCTATTTTTGGCAACACAATGCACCGGGTATTTACATCAGCACACTGTGGTGTTCTATGACTTTAGTATGCTTGTTTTTACTATGTGTGTTGTAGTGCAATTAAAGTGGTAGCAAACTCTCTATGTATATTTTTACCTACAGGTAAGCTTATAATAAAGCTTAACTGTAGGTAAAATGAATATCTCCTAAATGTGCACTGTTTAGGAAATATTCTAGTGATCAGCAGTCATCGCATACCCATTCCGTTCCGTTCCTTTAGAGCTCTGTGCCATGGCAATGCATGCGTGGGAGTGACGTCATGGCAGCCTAACCATTCAAATGGCCGCAGCCAAGAATTCGGCATGAAGACCGGGTGAAGATGGAAGCCTCGGCAGTGGTGACAGTGCACTGCTAAAGGCTTTGCTTCAAGGTAAGTCTTTCATAATGTGCTAGTCTGCAATGCATAATGGCACATTTATATGCCTTTACCTTGCAGTGAGTGTTTTTTTTTTTTTTTTATTTGTCCACATTTACTACCACTTTAAGAATAAATGTTAATGCACATATACAGCTTATGACCTTGATGCATGTTAAATGTGGGTTTTACTGAGTGTTATTGCATGTGCAAAGGTGTGAATCCAGCCTATAAAAACATTTTGTAGCACTGCAAAGATTGAGTATAGAACAAGCAAATATAGCTACACCCATGTAATTACAAATCATACACAGAAACTTTTTGCTACAATTTTTTACATCAATATCTTTTACATGTATTATCTATAACAAGTTTTAGGTAGACAAAACAGCCCATTTAAGATACACATTATATCCAACTTTATTTTCTGCTGAACTCAACAGTAAAAATACTAGCAATCTGTCAAGTGCTCTGAAGAGTATTGGCTGTTAACTAGCCAGTGAGGTACCTGAGCATACAGAGTGTAATTTCACTTTCTATAAAAACGGATACAGATGTTGGTCACTTGGATACTAAAAATACTAGCTGTCTGGTTGTCATGCTCATGCAGTAGTTTCACTGCTTTGGGATACTGACCCAGAACAAGAATTTAAAGCATGATTTTAAACTTTGCTTTCATACTGAAGCCAGAGGATTAGCATGACAGCCATGCACCCAGCATTTTCAGGAGAAGGTTGAAAGTGGCATTTTTATATTTTTCTCAGCTCAGGAGTTGTTTTAAATACACAATTATAAGTAAATGTGCCCAAATGGTGTGTACTGAACCTACCATGCACAATTTCATAAAGAGCATTTGATATTTTTCAGAATCCATTTACAGTGGGTAAAATAAAAGAATTGCCCCCTTTAAATAATCAAATTTTGTTGCTTTGCAGCCTGAAATGAAGACAGACACATTTTTTGTTTTATACACCTGTATTTGCTCCAGTCGTGCAACCTATAACAGAATAGAATAGAATAGAAAAAAGGGGGGGGGGAAACCACGCTGTCAGATGTAGATGGGGGTAGCTGCCTGCACAACAGATATACTGTAATATAAGAGCAAGTGGAAGTGGTAAAGTGCGGCGCTCATAGTGATGGTATGTGTGACCAAAACTCAAGATGTAACCTCCATAGTGAAATGGATTGATACAATCAATAAATTGGTTTGATTCACAAAATGGTAAATGATACAAAATAGTGGAATAAACAATAATAAATAGAACTATAAATGGAACTGGACACCATGAATGGCAAAAGCAAAAAGCTTACCAGACGAGTTGGACCCAGCAAGGCGTACGCCTGATGGGTCAAACGAGCTTGTTGGTGTAGCACACCCAGGGAGAAGTACAGCAAGCACAGCTTCCAATATAGACCAGGCAGAGAAGTTTCACAATATTGACATCAATGAATATCCATCAATGAATATCCACCATAGATTAAGCCACGATACTCCATGTACAATTCCTACCAATGTATCATATGGTAAAAGGAGAAAGATTGGCCCACATAGCGTGGTTCCGTTTAAAATGAGAACATTTATTTGCAAAATATAAAATGGTCACTCACATTTGAGAAGACATATAGAAGCATACAAGATCAAAATGACGCAGTGGCATCAGCAGAGCCCTTCCCGACGTTTCGTCCTAATAAGGCATCTTATATGCTTTTATATGTCTTCTCAAATGTGAGTGACCATTTTATATTTTACAAATAAATGTTCTCATTTTAAACAGAATCACACTATTTGTAAAATATAAAATGGTCACTCACATTTGAGAAGACATATAAAAGAATATAAGATGCCTTATTAGGACGAAACGTCGGGAAGGTCTCTGCTGATGCCACTGCGTCATTTTGATCTTATATGCTTTTATATGTCTTCTCAAATGTGAGTGACCATTTTATATTTTACAAATAAATGTTCTCATTTTAAATGGAATCACACTATGTGGGCCAATTTTTCTCCTTTTACCATATGATACATTGGGAGGATTTGTACATTAAGTACCGTGGCTTAATCTATGGTGGATATTCATTGATGTCAATATTGTGAAACTTCTCTGCCTGGTCTATATTGGAAGCTGTGCTTGCTGTACTTCTCCCTGGGTGTGCTACACCAACAAGCTCGTTTGACCCATCAGGCGTACACCTTGCTGGGTCCAACTCATCTGGTAAGCCTTTGATCTTCATGGTGGTGGATTACCTGCAGACAACTATACATTTAAATCACTTTTAGCACTTTGGAATACTTGGATTTTTTATTTACTTGCTCACCAATACATTTGGTTCATTGCCACTGAGGCGTTCTTAATGTTTTTGCAATGTTTTTTTAGAATATATATCATCTTTTCATATACAAAGTTAACCATTTGAGCACCATAAGCACATTGAAATTTGGACTTCACAATCACTTGTTCACTTGCTTAATCTGCTTTTGCCATTCATGGTGTCCAATTCCATTTATAGTTATATTTATTTTTGTATATTCCACTATTTTGTATCATTTACCATTTTGTGAATCAAACCAATTCATTAGTTGTATCCATCCATTTCACTATGGAGGTTACATCTTGAGTTTTGGTCACACATACCATCACTTTGAGCGCCGCACTTTACCACTTTCACGGGCAACCTATAACACCGACATGTCAGAAAAAAATAGAACAAAATCAGAATCCCGGAGTTCGAAAAAGGAAAACCCCCTCTCCTAAAAATGACTTGTAAACTCAATTAGGTGTAGCTAAACACCTTCTCAATGGCACACAAAGCCATTTAACTTTCAACTGTGATCGGCTGTGGTAATTTGTATTAGCTCAGCATGAAAAGAGCTTTCCTAGAGCATTTCAGTCCCTGGTAGTGCAACTAAAGCAATCAACTATGTGAGGCAAGGCACTGTCAAAAGATCTCCAGGATAAAGTTGTGGACAGGCACAAGTCAGGAGATGGATATTAAAAAATGTTAAAGGCTTTAACAATGCCTAGAAGCTCAGAAGTCTATAATTAAGAAGTGGAAGGTATTTGGTACAACACAGTTACTCCTTGGATCGGGACTTTGCTCCAAACTGGATGAAAGAGCCAGGAGGAAACTGGTCAGAGTGGCTACCAAGAGTCCTACAGTAACTCTGAAGCAGTTGCAGGAATTTATGACAAAGTGGTCATTATGTGCATATGACAACAATATCACAAATTCGCCACAAATGCTTGTATGGGAGGGTTGCAAGAAAAAACCCACTCCTCAAGATAGACCACATGCAGTTAGTTACCACTGAGCTTTGCCAAAATGCAGCTTG
Source organism: Rana muscosa (assembly GCA_029206835.1). Classification (NCBI taxonomy): domain Eukaryota; kingdom Metazoa; phylum Chordata; class Amphibia; order Anura; family Ranidae; genus Rana; species Rana muscosa. The sequence goes on along the minus strand of CM055117.1, from coordinate 685,821,426 downwards.
AAGATTCTGAGACCACATGGAAAAATGTATAATGGTCAGATAAGACTGAAATTTAATTATTTGGCCTCAACACGATATGTCTGATGGAAATCCATCAAAATAACACCATTCCAACATTAAAGCATGGAGATGGTGATATCCTGTTAAGGGGCAAAAAAACTTCAAATTCTTGAGGAAAATCTGCTGCCCTCTGCCAGAAAGTTGTCAATGGGAAGAAGGTTTACCTTCCAAATGACAATGACCCAAAACACACAGCAAAAATGACCACACAGTGGTTGAAAGAGAAAAGGGTGAATGTCTTTGCATGGCCTAGTCAGAGCCCAGACTTAAACCCCATTGAAAATCTGTGGAATGACTTGAAGACTGCAGTCCACAAAAGGTCACTATCAAATTTAACTGAACTTGAGCAGTTCTGCAAAGAAGAGTGGGCAAATATTGCAAAGTCTAGGTGTACAAAGTTAGTAGAGACATATCCCAACAGACTAAAGGCTGTTATTTAGACTGCATTCACACCTGAGCGTTTCAGAGTCTTGCACTTTTACTGCGGGTTTTAACGTGTTTTTACCGCGATTTTGCTGCGTTTTTGTTCAGGTCACCAATGTAAAAGGCAGAAAAACACCTGTAATTTGCCCCAAAGAAGCTCATGTTCTTTTTTTGAGCTTAGGGCATTTTTTTTTTTTTTTTTTTTTGGGCGTCGTTTTGCTTCAGGTGACAAAACGCTCAGATGTGAACAGGTGCCATTGAAATGAATGAGATTTTGCTTGTTGGGCAATTTTCAGGCGTTTCTTTGCGCGTTTTATGGGCTGAAAACGCTCAGGTGTGAATTGCAGCCTAAAGCAAAAGGCGGTTCAACAAAATATCGACACGAGTGATTTTTTTTTTACATTTTGGCATGGTAGTGTTATATTTTTCACTTGGATGTTATAAGTTGCACTGAGTAAATACAACTGGATAAAACAAAAACGGTGTCTGTCTTCATTTCAGGCTGCAATACAACAAAATGTGATTATTTTAAAGGGGGTGATTGTTTTCTATACTCACTGTATTATATTCAACGGTCATAATTCTTCAATCTGTCTGCATTTGCCTAATGTGAGGTAGATAGATGTGGCCAATCAGATGACCAAAATAGCCATATGAGTAGAGTGTTTGCTTGCATATATACTCCTAAGCAATGTTACAAAGGCACCTGAAGAACAAAAAGTAAGTAAGAAATATATTGAAATGCTACTTTTATTCCTGGTTTTATTGCAAATTGTATTATATATCCATTTCTTATATTGCTTAAAGTGATAATTTCCTGTTTTCATTGAGAAAAAATATGTACAATAATTCAGTGCAATACAAACATATTTCTTCTGCTGCTTCTGGAGCATACAAGTATATAACCTCACATACAAGTTGCATTAGATTTGATTATTCATGTACAAGCAAAAACTTCATTATGAAGGGCAGGAGACACTGCACATTACCATTAAATAGTGCATGTAAATGTCAGCAGCAGTAAACTTCTGGATGGACAGTGTTCTGATATTAGAAGACCAATATACATACAGTACATTTAAACAAGAAATAAAGAAACCTAAAAGATTTTTGGCAAACAAATATGTAAAAGTAGTGTTTTGTGTTTGATTAAAGAATATCTAAAGACAAAACTTTTTTTGAATAGAGTAGGGGAGGGTTATCATTTTTAATTTTTTGCCATCTGTTAGGCCCCTTTCACACGGAGGGTCCGTTCAGGTCCGCCTGTCAGTTTTTTAGGCGGACCTGCACGGACGCTCCATGTAGCCCTATGGAGGCACGGATGTCAGCGGTGACATGTCCGCTGACATCCGCTCTGCCAAAGTTTGACGGAGGAAAACCCTATTTTTCCTTCCGTCGGCGGAGCGGATCGGATGACAACGGACTCTACGGTCCGTCATCATCCGATCCCCCATAGGGGAGAGCGGCGCTCTGACAGGGCGGTCCCTGCACAGTGTGCGGGGACCGCCCAGTCATCCGCCGGCTCAGCGGGGATCAACGGAGCGATCCCCGCTGAGCAAGCTGAGCTTCACGGGGCGGATCATGACTGATCCGCCCCATGTGAAAGAGCCCTTAGGAAGATTTCTCCTAACTTCCTTACCAAACTCAACAGGAAGTGAGAGGATACCTTTCCAATGTGCAGGATATCCTCTCTTTGATAGTGGTTATGGAAAAAAGTGTCCCCATTGGAAAATTTCCCCCATTATTGCTGTTCTGGTGCCAGCCTTCACTTTCATTCATGATGACTTTGGTGATCAATTAGAGAGAGTGAGTCCTCCTAAAGCCTCGTACACACAGTCGGACTTCAAACAAACTTTTCCGTGGATTTTTGTCCGAAGGGAGTTGGCCGGGCACACCCATAGCATACACACGGCAGGACTTTTCTGCAAACTTTCCCAAAACTTTCCCAACATCACGTGGTTTTTCTGCTCTTTACCGCCACCCTTTGGTCAACTTCTGCTATTGTTGGTTGATTTTAACATTGGTTCTGGGCATGCGTATTTGTACTTCGGACAAAAGTCCGATGGATTTCTGTACACACGGTCGGACGTTGCACCATCAGACTTTTGTTGCCGAAAAGTTTGTCCGTTTGCAGAGCAAACTTTTGTCCGATGAAAACCGAAAAAGTTTGTCCGATGGAGCGTACACACGGTAGGATTTTTTGGAAAACCTGGTCATTTTGAAGTTTGTTGGCAAAAAGTCCGACCGTGTGTACGGGCCTTTAGGCTTCATGTACAATAGCAGCTCACAAACTTGAGTTTAGGAGCTTTTCTTTTTTTTTTTTGCCAAGGCCCCTAAACTCTTTGTGTCAATGTACACATAGGCTTTTACCAGAGTTTAGGAGCTGCTGTGGTTAGGGGAGCTTCAACCTCTCTCTCCTGAATGCGGAAGAATCACATTCAGGATGGGACCATTTGACTGCCAGCCTCAGAAAAACGTGGACAGCGGCAAAACGCGTTTTGTGTTTTCCCGTGGCCGGCGGTCAAAGAAGGCAGTGTTTACATAAAGCCTAATAGGGAAACAGGCAGCAATAAAAAAAAAAGAAAAACCCCAAGAGTGGTTCTACCCACTCACCACTCTATCCAAATCTACAAAAAAAAAAAAAAAAGTTTTGACCTTAGTTATACCTTAAAGGAGTAGTAAAGTTACATGTTTTTTCACCTTAATGCATCCTATGCATTAAGGTGAAAAAACATTCGACAATACCGCCCCCCCCCGAGCCCCCGTTTTTCTTACCTGGCCCCTCGAAAGTCCCATGCTCGTCCCCGTCATCCTCTTCGTTTTTCTGCCTGGCCGCCGATTGGCTACACTGGATAGATTGAAAGCAGCGCAGCCATTGGCTGGCGCTGCTGTCAATCACATCCAATGACGCGGCACGCCGGGGGGCGGGGCCGAGTGATACAGTCGGCGGCTATGGCCGCCGCTGTATCACGGGAGCGCGCCCGCAATCACTCCACACCATGCGAGCTCACTCGCATTAAGGTGTGGAGTCCTTGCGGGGAGGAGCCAAGACAGCCGCCGAGGGACCCCAGAAGACCAGGATCGGGGCCACTGTGTGCAAAACGAGCTGCACAGTGGAGGTAAGTATAACATGTTTGTTATTTTTAAGCAAAAAAAAAAAAAAAGGTATAGTGCTCCTTTAACAGTTATCCCTGAAAAATCTCTTCTTTAACCACTTAAGCTACAGAGGATTTTACCCCCTTCATGACCAGGCCGTAGTTTGCTATTTAGCACTGCCCTACTTTAACTAGCAATTGCACGGTCATGCAATGCTATACCCAAACAAAATTTGTATAATATTTTTCAAGCAAATAGAGCCTTCTTTAGGTGGTATTTGATCACCACTGGGTTTTTTATTATAGAAACAAAAAAAAGATTATATTTTTACTTTCTGCTAGAAAACATATCCAATAAAAACATTAAAAAAAAATCGAATTTCTTCATAAATTTAGGCGAAAATGTATTCTGCTACATGTCTTTGGTAAAAAAAAAAAAAAATCCCAATAAGTGTATTGGTTTGTTTGAAAGTTATAGCGTCTAAAAACTATTTTTATTTATTTACTTTTTTTTTTATACTAGTAATTGCGGAGATCGGGGACTTATAGTGGGACTGTGATAGTGCAGGAGGCCATCTGACACTAACTGACACTTTGTGGGAACTGAATAACTGCCAGTGAAACTAATACAGTGATCAGTGCTAATAATATACACAAAGCGATCATTCCCTCTGTATAGAGCCCTGTGTTGTTTACCAACACAGGGCTCTAGGCTGTGATTTGACACATGAATCATTGGCCGGGATCTGTTGACGAAATCCCACTGTGTCAAATCACAGGGGATTAGGCGGGCAGGGGCACACAGTTGAAACTCAGAAACAGGCAGCGATGTACCAGTACATCACTGCGCCAGTAGCTGACGCACTGCTGCAGTATATGTACTGTGGTGGGTCGACAAGGGGTCAAACAACTGACTGGTGTTCAGTACAAACATAGATAGTACTGGGGCGTATCCTCCTTCTCGTCCTCCCCCGTATTTTAGGAAGAATCTTAAATGTTTTGGGCATGAACTCCATACAGGCCTCCCGGAATTTCTTGATTCTCCAACAGTATATAACAGGGTTGAATACCGACTTGAGGTAACTGAGCCACAAGATGCAAGTGCTGATCACATAAAATGAGTTACTGTAGTAGAAAGTCCTACTAAACACTGACAACAGACTGAACACAGAGTGCGGAAGCCAGCAGAGAGAAAATCCAATGAACAAGATCAGTATAGTGGTGAAGGCCCTTGTCTTAAAACTCATGTCCACATTCATTTGATGAGGCCTCTGCAGCCCCATCAAGCCTAACTTGCTTACTTGACTCAGGCAGAGGCTCTCTGCATGGTTATGAATCCTGACAGCATTTCTTCTGACAGTGTTCAGGATGCATAGATAGGAGTACAGCATTACACTGAAAGGGATAAAGAATACTGCTACAACCAACATGACTGCATATGCCCTATCAGCTAAAAATTCTGTGTAGCCCAAGACACATTGAGGTGCGCGTGTTGGAACCTCCACCAACGTCCAGCCGACTACAGATGGAAAGGAGATACAGAAGGACAACACCCAAGAAGAAGCAATCATTATCTTGGCACGGTGTGGATTTAGTTTATCTTGTCTCTGTACAATGATCAGAAAACGGTCAACGCTGATAATAAGTAGAATAGCAACTCCTTCCAAGACAAAAAACCAGTACAGCATGGCTGAAATCTGGCAGAACTGGCTGCCAAAGTGCCAACTCCCAGTGATAATTGTAACTGCAGTAAAAGGCATGCAGAAAAGGGAAAGCATGATGTCTGAAAATGCCAGCGTTGCAAGTAGAAGATTGATTGCAGACCGCATAGCTGGCTTCTGGTAAACGATAAGGCAAACAATAGCATTGCCCAAGAAAGCAATGGCAATCATTAATACCATAATTATTGCCAATAATATCCTGAGTGGGGTAGGGAATGCAGCAAATCTGGAATCTGGGTTCGTTATAGTTGCATTCTCACTGGAAACCACGCAGCTGCCAAAGGCTGTGCTATTGCAACCCATGGTTACAGGTATGGCAAAGAGAATCCTGTTTTCATTTCTCCTCGATGTTCACTTATTACAAGTCACACATTAATGCACCATTCTTTCCTTCTTCAAGGTTAGTAGAAAGATCTTCCAAACATTCTGCATCTGAACAAACCTAGCAAGAACAAAAAGACAATAATAAATATAATTGCATAGACTATACCTGGCCACATACAGTACAAGAAAATTATTTATCTGCTACAATTGAAGGTATTTAAAAAGAAAGTATGGCCAAAGCTATTTTGGCTATGTTTCTCTTAGGGATCACAGGAGGGCAGTTTATTCAGGTCACTTCTGTGGCCTGTTCTCAGCCGACAGCGGGCCGTTTGCAGTCAGCTGATGTCACTTTAACCACTTAAGGACTGCCTCACGCCGATATACGTCGGCAGAATGGCACGGCTGGGCACATCAACGTACAGGTACGTTGCCCTTTAAGAGCTCAGCCGTAGGTCGCGCTCGCGACCCGGTCCTGAGCTCCGCACCCACGGGACCCGCGGACCCGGTCGCCGCCGGTGTCCCGCGATTGGGTCACAGAGCTGAAGAACGGGGAGAGGTGAGTGTAAACAAACCTTTCCCCGTTCTTCTCCGTGGCATGTCAGTGATCGTCTGTTCCCTGTCATCGGAACAGATGATCAGTGATGTGTAACGTGTAGCCACGCCCCCCTACAGTAAGAATCACTTCTTAGGGTACACTTAACCCCTACAGCGCCACCTAGTGGTTAACCCCTTCACTGCCAGTGTCATTTTCACAGTAACCAACGCATTTTTATAGCACTGAAAATGACAATGGTCCCAAAAATGTGTCAAATGTGTCCGCCATAATGTCGCAGTCACGAAAAAAATCGCTGATCGCCGCCATAACTAGTAAAAAAAAAAAAAAAATTCATACAAATGCCATAAAACTACCCCCTATATTGTAAACGCTATAACTTTTGCTCAAACCAATCAATAAACGGCGATTGCGATTTTTTTTTACCAAAAATATGTAGAAGAATACATATCGGCCTAAACTGAGGAAAAAAAAAAAAAATTATATGTTTTTGGGGGATAATTATTATAGCAAAAAGTAAAAAATATTGAATTTTTTTAAAAAATTGTCGCTCTATTTTTGTTTATAGCGCAAAAAATAAAAACCGCAGAGGTGATCAAATACCACCAAAAGAAAGCTCTATTTGTGGGAAAAAAAGGACACCAATTTTGTTTGGGAACTACGTCGCACGACCGCGCAATTGTCAGTTAAAGCGACGCAGTGCCGAATCGCAAAAAGGGGCCTGGTAATTTAGCTGCATATTGGTCCGGGGCTTAAGTGGTTAATGTCTGGATCCATCCAGATGCCTGGACCAGAAGCTGCATCAGCTTTTCAGCAAGCCGCTGAGAGCCTGAGCAACCCCCCCCCCCCCCCCCCCAATGCCCAGCACTCCAGTGAGCACTGAAAGGGCAGAGAAGAGGCTCTCTGCAGGCTCAAGACTGAAAGTTGAGTGATCAGTGTTTGATCGCTCAGTTCTCAGTCTTAGCAGGGGACAAGTCATAAACGGCAGACATATACCATACATACTCGAGTATTTCAGCACATTGTTTTGTGCTGAAAATGCCCCCCCCCCCCCCCCCTCGGCTTATACGCGAGTCTGTGTCCATCTTCAACTTTGTGCTCCTGATCCCGGCCAGCCATAGGTCCCCTGGACCCCAAACTTGGCACACATGTAGCCCCACTCTTCCTCTACAAGTGTGCAAAGATTGTTGTCCAGGGGGACCTACAGCCGGGGAGCACCGAATTTTCAAAGCTGGGCACCCCTTCCATAGACTCCCATGTTAAACAGTGATTTCTCCGGTGATTTTGGGGACCTGGTACTGGCCGGCCCTGGACCCCAAACTTGGCACACATGTAGCCCCAAGTGTGCAAAGTTTGTTGTCCAGGGGACCTATGGCCGGGAGCACTGATATTTCAAAGCCGGGCACCCCTTCCATAGACTCCCATGTTAAACGTCAGTCTAGTCACACAGAGCCGGAGATCAGGTAGGGAGATTGGGCACAGTGAGGCATGGGCATAGTGAGGCATGGACGCAGTAAGACACAGTGAGGCATGGACACAGTGAGGCATGCACATGGACACAGTGAGGCATGCAGATGGACACCCTAGGGTTATACGCGAGTCAATACGTTTTCCCAGTTTTTGTGGTAAAATTCGGTGCCACGGCTTATATTCGGGTCGGCTTATACGGTAAGTCATACAAGACAGATATGATATGTCTCTTAACCCAAAACAGTCATAGTGTAATGATGGGCATCTCACCACAGAAAAGTTCCACAAACTATACAACTTTTAATGAACAATAATTTTATTATTGCAACTTCAACATGATTCATAACACAAAAAAAAAATCTTACCTGGATGAACAACAGGGCAGGATTCACCAGGAGAGAAGGAAGAAAAAGGCCTGTGAATGAAAACAGAAATACATATCAGTGTAGTAAAACATCAAAAGACTGCATACTAATACTTAGGTCCTATGCGAACGGGCATATGCATTTACAAACACTGGTCCACATGCATCTCAACTCATACAGGCATATATATGCTTATGTCCATATGTGCTGGAATGAATACATAGTGGCTTTGTAATGTATTTGTCGTCGGAGTCTTCACCCGTAATACGTGGGAACCCCAATGACCATATCTGCGTGATACGTGATAACCCCAACTACCAAGGCCTGCGGAGTGCCTTGGCCTAGCTGGACGGTACGCCTAAAAGAGGGCATACCCTGAGTAAATGTAAGAGAAATAAATGAGTATAAAATGAATGAAATGAGAAAGGGGGAACGGGAGGGTGGGACCAAGAAGACGAGCCGACGAGGGACAAGCCAGAGGAGGAGGGAGATATACTCCCTCAGACTCCTCCCACAAATCCAGGCTGGCCTCCGGCCAGCCTTTCAACTTGTCGTCGGAGTCTTCACCCGTAATACGTGGGAACCCCAATGACCATATCTGCGTGATACGTGATAACCCCAACTACCAAGGCCTGCGGAGTGCCTTGGCCTAGCTGGACGGTACGCCTAAAAGAGGGCAAAAAGACACAAAGATAGGCAAGTAATAAGCTTTAATGAACAGGTAACACTTAATTCAACAACACGGCAAAAGCTCTGCGAACTTCCGTGTGAGGTTCGGGAATGTACCTGCTATAACAGGAGGACCTCCAGCGCCCCATGTGTTTGATGATGTACGAAGGGACCCCCTGCTTAGAAGCTGCTGATGCAGCACCGATCCTGAAAGAATGCCCGGAGAAACGTTTAGGATCCAAATCTAATTTGGCAAGCAAGATCCTGACATGGCTAACAAATTGTTTGGAAGTGATAGGCTGCGTAGGGAAGGGGAGCAGGGGATCATTCACGGGTGTTGAGAATAAACGGCAAAGAGAGTCGAGCACTTCGACCGGGCACCAACCGTTGTGCGTGCGGTAGTACTTAACCACAAACCCCTGACCAATTTGCCTATTCTTATTATTTGGAAGCTGCAGCTCATAATGCTCAGGAAATCTAGAAAGACTACCTCTGAGCAAAACAGGTGCATGACAGCTGGATTTGGACACTTCCCCGGGTCGGAGAAACCCGAAGAAACAGAGGTAAACTGCCGCCTTGAGAACTAAACTGGGACCTGTGCCAAAAGGGGAAGTGGAGAGCATATCCGACATGTCACGGAAAATCTGCCCGGTAATGGGTTGGCGAGACAACTGGGAGAACCCCTGATTTCTTTGTATACCCCTCAGTATGGCTTTCAGAGGGTGAGCAGCAAAAATGGATGGACTGTCAGGCGCATGCAGGGACCTGAAATGCTGAATACCTGATAAATACAGTTTGATAGTACTGGCCGATAATGCCAGCTCACAGTGGCAATACGCAGTAAACATCATGATGTACTTGGTATCCTCTGGGGAACTGCAAGGATGTAAGGACATGAACCTAAGGAACGTCTTCCACCCCGTGGTATATGCTCTCAGCGTATTTCTGGACAAGGACCTGTTGGCCAGATTGATCGCCTGAGACCAGAAAGTATTCAATCCATGACTAATAGTGAGTGATGGGGGATTGGCTGGCCCGTCCGATCTGCTGCCGGATGCTGTAAGAAAAATAGCGGCATGTTAAGACGGGACAAAGCATCAGCTGCACCATTGTGATCCCCACTAACGAACTCACCCCGGAAATGGAATTTGTAGGTCAAGCCCAACCATGTCAACTTACGCATGAAGGACATGATTACCAGGGACCCTGATCTTCCTTTATTGATAATTTTGGCTGTAGCCAAATTATCCGTAAAGAAAACGACCGAGTTGCCTGACCAGCCAGGACCCCATGTGACAGCTGCCGCCAAGATTGGGTAAATTTCAAATAGTGCTGACGTGAGGGCAAATTTTGGCAGAAGGAAAACCTCGGGGGGCCAGCGGCTGGCCAACCACTCCTGGCCAAAAATGGCTGAAAACCCGACTGAAGCGGCGGCATCTGAGAACACATGCGGAGAATTACTAGTAGGATGCGGGATGAACATGGAGATGCCATTCCACCCGCACAGGAACCGATCCCACATGACTAAATCAGCACGGGCATCCGCTAGTAATTTGACCGGTGACTCAGAATCATGACACTGGGGGAGAAGAGCCAGCAACCTCGACACAAATGCCCTACCCTGCGGAATGATCCTCATGGCGTGATTCAACATCCCCAAGAGAGACTGTAAGTCCCTCTTGGAAGATACCGGGGAAAGAACAAAGAGATGAATGGAGCGGCGTATCCTGACTAATTTCTCCAAGGGCAGACTAGCAACCATAAGATTGGAGTCAAGCGTAATCCCTAAAAAGGTGATGATTTTTGCTGGACCTTCCATCTTATGCGTAGCTAATGGGACATTCAATTCTGAAAATAGCCCTGTAAGCACCTGCAGATCCCTGGGCGGGACACCGGGATCTTCCAACAGCAGAAAATCATCCAGATAATGAATTACCCTCTGACAACCACTGCAGTAACCCAGAATCCAATGAAGAGCCTGGGCAAAGGTGTCAAACAAGTACGGACTGCTTTTAGACCCAAACGTTAATTTGGTGGCAAAAAAATACTGCCCGCGCCACTTGATGCCATGCCATTGCCAGAGAGCAGGACTGATAGGAAGCAGCTTGAATGCATCAGAGATGTCAGCTTTGGAAAGCCAAGCACCCCTACCTAACTGCAAAATGTGCTGGATTGCCAAATCTACTGATGAATACTTTAGAGAAAACTCCTCGGAGGGGATGAGAGAATTGAGACTAGGAATGTGAGATGAATGAGGAGCGGACAAATCGTAAATCAAACGGAATTTATTTGAGAATTTCCACAGACAACCCCGACGGGATTGACCCTCCACATGCAAAAAGGTGATGACAGGAACGGACCGATCAAGAACCCCTTGGACAATTCAGCCTGCAGTAACTCATCGACAATATCAGGGTGGTTCTCAGCTGACAACAAATTGTTGCACTCGAACGATTCTGTAGGAAGGGTAATGAGCCCAGTATGGAAACCTGAAGACAACCCTTCCAGCAAAAACTGTCTGAACGCTGGTGAAGGATGATCACTCAGGAAATCCCCCAACAAGGAGACATTAACTCGGCACAGTCATGAGGTACCGACGGCCTTGACCAGGCAAGCGGACTTGGGGTGGGCTCTGAAGCAGTTGGAGCAAACGTGCAACAACCTGCATTGGTTGTAATTGCAACCAGTATAGTTATAATTATTGCACAACTGAGCCTTCCCCAGATACCGGATGGGTCTACCCATTTTGTCCACCTGCCCTGGGAGACCCGCAGATCCACCAGCCGACTGTTTGGAGGTCCCTATCTGACTAGGGGACTCGCAATTCGGACACCAGGCAGTGGTGTGAGCCGATGATTGACAGTTGGCACATACAGGGGATCTTTGACTAGCGAAATGCCTGCAAAATAATTCCATGTCAATGGTGCCCCACCATGACACCACTTGGAACTGAGCCCAAGTGGCCGCCACCTTTGCCGCAAAGGACCGATGATAATCGTAGAAGATTGAACCACCGTACTTATGCGCCAAGTCCACAACCTTATGAAGGTATAGATCCAATTCTTCCCTCCTCCCTGGACTGACCGAACAGATGATGTCTCTAAAGATGCCGAAGGCCAGCACAAACTCTGGTACACTGAGTTTGCGACTGAGCCTAGGATCTTTGGACTTGAGCACCACCGACACCTCCCCACAAGCAAATGACTTGTTTTCAGACACATCCTGGGCCGCTATGAGTAGGGAGGCTAGATTGACATCCTTCCCTTCCAAGATATCTTTCTTGATACTGGCAGGGATGAAATGGGCCGGTGACACCGACGGCAGAGCCGCAGACGGTGAAGGCATCACTGAAGGTAAAGACATATTACCTGTAGCCGGGCTCAGGAGAACAGGGGCTGAGGGGGCCGCAGGCACCACCGAGCTGGCTGATACTGCTGCACCAGCCGCCCGGGCCTCAATCACCTCCATCCTATCCTGTAACTGCAACATAGAGGTGGAGAAAGAATTTAACATCGCATGGATTTGCGTCAAGGAGTTGTGCACCGAAGCGTGTTCCGCACTGGTAGACGGTACTGGTTCAGCAGAAGGGAAACATAACCTAAAAAGTTCCGCTTTCCTGGCAGTAGATGGGAAAGAAATGCCCTTGCGATGTAGCTCGGCCATAATCCTAGGCACAGTCCAACTCCTTAATGAAGGTGAACTTCCATGATTTGAACCCCTACGCGGAGTAGGCGGGATGAACGGGAACTCGTCGCTTTCTGTCACATGAGACATAACGAAATCTGAGGAAAAACAAACTACAGCAAAATAAGAATGCATGGACCGCACCAACCTAACTAAGTCTGAACACGTGAAACATCAGTGGTAGACCAATAGCGCGTGAATTAAGCTAAGTGACACAACCAATCCTAAGATGTATGGAATGAGTGAGCCCGAGAAACCTGCAGCGCAATAACAGGCAATTAAAAACGAACACTCAGGGCTACGATACCCACAGACCGTGGTGGGTAGATATGAACGTAGAGAATGAAAGGTGCAACGTATGATGAGTGATGTACAGGCGAGAAGATTGTGGTCCAACCAATCACTTAAAAACGAAACCTCAGCCTGTACGGATCTGTAGACGTGACAGACCCTGAAAGCAAGTGAACCTAACTAAAAAACTAACTGAAATCCGTGACAGGAAACATACACACGTACCTTGATACTGAGAGAAAAACTCTGAAATCCACCTGAAATAACACCACATGTACCAGAAATGAGGCAATCGAATGGTCGGAAACCATGAACAGAAGTGAAAGCGGAAAAAAAAAAAACAGACAGAAATGACGAACAGAACGGCATACCCCAACGTATGGAGCCTGATGAAATGCCCAATATGACAGGAAACCATCCTATGACAGCAACATGCAAAGGACCTGTGGCCGCCCAAGCTCCACGAACCCCCCCCCCCCCTCCTGTCAGCCACAAAGCAAGGAGCCTGTGAGACTACCTAGCTGGGAAGTTAACTAGCTGCTGCGCCCACCCAGTAGACCAGAAAACAAATGACGAAATTACCCAGAACATGGCAGCAACATAAAATTCCCCTTTTTTTTTTTTTTACAACACTTGCATGACAATTTAAGTGCTGACCGGACCGGCCCTGCACCAACCCCACCACAAGATGCCCCCCCCCCCCCCAGTAGCAGCTGAACCAGCCTGCTGCTACATGGCCGTACTGAACCGACCCACTAGCCTGCCCCCCCCCCCCCTTCGATGTGATGCCGATCAGCAGCATGATAGGACACTTACAAAACCCAGCATGAAGACAGTGACAGAGCAAAGCACCCTTCCCCTCTGCACACGCTACATGCCATGCCTAACATCTAGCCCTTGGTGCTGCAGTACAGGCATGACCGTGAACAGAGGCACCCACCAAACACCCCCGCCCCCCCCAGCCACGCACGTGGCGCCTTGAAGCAGAGTCTCTACAGTACCCTCCTGCGACCTGATGTCCCCCCTATCGCATTGACGTGGCGGCCGACATGCCGCATGCCCCCAAGCGTATGACCAGACGCGTGTGGCCCCCCTATCGAACCGGTGACACCGCTGCCCCCCCCCCCCCCGTACCTGCAGCCCAGCGCTGTGGGCGAAAAAGAAACCCGGAGCTCCCACGCGACGATCCTCTGTGTGCGGACGGCACCCGGAAATGACGACAGCTGGCGGGGCGGAAATGACGCTCGTCGGCTGAAACCACCAAGAAGACGAGCCGACGAGGGACAAGCCAGAGGAGGAGGGAGATATACTCCCTCAGACTCCTCCCACAAATCCAGGCTGGCCTCCGGCCAGCCTTTCAACATATCTTCCCCAGTCCATGAATGACTGCACAGGTGCACAATGATCTCAGCCTCCATTCATTCATGGGCTGGGAGAAATGTAAACCTCAACAATGGGTAGGCAGCCAAGCAGGTATAGAATCACTTTAACATTCAGTCGTTTATGACTTAAAGCCAGGGTCATTCTGTGCCTGTCAGGCCGCCACTGCCTACACATTGTTAATGTTTACATCTCCTCTTGTCCCTGAATTCACTAGGCAAAGGCCGCAAAGCAATAGGCCATATCCATTTAAAATACCATCAAAATTGGACTGTGGATGCAGATCTTTCCTGCTATGGACCCAGACACACCTACAGGAGCATCTGAAAAAATTAGAATATCATCAAAAAGTGAATTTATTTCACCAATTCAATTCAAAGTGAAACTCATATATTATATAGATTTATTACACACAGAGTGATATATTTCAAGCATTTCTTTCTTTTAATTTTGATAATGATGGCTTACAGCTTGTGAAAACCTAAAATTCAGTATCTCAGAAAATTTGAATATTGTAAAAAGGTTCAATATTGTAGACCCATAGCATAAAATACCTCTGCGTTTACATCCATACGCATAGTACAGATATGAACCCAGTATATTTTACACCCATGTGCATGAGCCGTATTAGTGAGATGTTACCCATGGTGACCAAATTCTTTGGGGTTCATTTACTAAAGGCAAAAAGGCTATACATGTTGCAGGGGAATTTTCCCCAGAGCTTAGTGAATATGGTGAAATTTCACTTTGCAAAGAAAATCCAATCATGTGCAAGGGAATTTTTTATTTTTTTTAAAAAACCAGCATTTTCGCTTGCACATGTTTGGATGATGGAAATCAGCAGAGCTTTACCTTATTAACGAAGCTCTGGGAAAAAGTCCCTTGCAAAGTGCAACTTCCCGTACAACGTGTACAGCCTATTTGCCTCTAGTAATTCAGCCCCTCTGTATGATTTTCCAGTGAATAAAACATGTAAAAACCTCTAAAGCAGTGGTGGTCAACTTGAAAATTATAGAGTGTCTTAAAGTGGTTGTAAAGTCAGAAGGTTTTTTATCTTAATGCATTGAATGCATTAAGATAAAAAGCCTTCTGTGCGCAGCAGCCCAGCTAATACTTACCTGAGCCCATCTCTATCCAATGATGTCCACGAGTGCCTCGGCCGCCCGGGACTCTCCCTCCAGAGGACCACATTTTTTGTGCATTGAGGTGCATTGCACCAAGTTAGGCAGCCCATTCAAAATGAAAGGGCTAAAGTGCAACTCAATGCCTATAAATGTTGGTCCCATGGCATTTTTTTGCAGTATACCACACTAAAGTGGTTGGAGTACAATAGTCACAGCATTAGCGTAAGTGAGTGCAATAATAACCTCCAATATTGGTATCAGTGAACATAATAATAACCGGTTATCACTGGTGTCAGTAGATACATTATTCCCCCATCATCGGTGTCAGTGGACACAAAAGTAACCCTCAACATTGGTGTCAATGAATGAAATAACAACCCACACCATTGGTGTCAGCAAGTGCAATAATAACCCCCAACAATGGTGCAAGATGCCACACTAATAGCCCTCTGCATTGGTGTTCATTGGCAGTGAACGTTAACAACCCCCCCCCCCCTGCATTGGTGGTCATGGCAGTGAAAGTTAAAGTAGTTGTAACCCCTTCTATATACCCAGTGAAGTGACTAGCCTTAGGTGATACACTGAGATTAAACAAAGCCTCCTACATAAATTGTATCTGTTTATCTGCAGCCCTTTCTTCTCTACATCAGTTCAAAGTCCAGAATTTAGAAAGCTTGTCTGAGCTGTCAGGAAAAAGGGGTGGAGAGCTAAAGTTACACTCTGCAGAGCTCAGTGAGGCGAGGTCTGAGAGCTGATTGGAGAAAGGGACACACCCACCTTCTAATTGCACACAGGAATAGAGATTAGGCTGTCAATCAGCTGGAGTTCCCTCCCCTGTCACCATTTTTCTCTTGGTGTCAGGAAAACTCATCAGAAGTGATTCATGTTGATAGCAGAGGAATGAAGCAGCAGACAGAAATGACACTTAGTGCTTTTAATTGAGACAAGTACACACTATAGCGGGATACACTTTGTTCATATTTCATGTCTGAGGTTTACAAGTATTCAATAAAGATAATTTTTGCAGTTCAGCTTTAGCCCTGGTTCACACCAGTGCAACTTGTCATGCGACTTGACAGTTCAAAGTTACATGACAAGTTGCACCAATGAAATCATTCAAATGACTGCGACTCAAGTTGCAGCGACTTTGAAAAAGGTTTCTGCACCATTTCTGTGTGATTTTAGTGCGACTTGCATTGACATCCATTAAATGAAGTCACACAGATATCAGCAAGCTGCACATGAAATCGCACTGCTTTGAAGTCACGCTGAAGTATTAAAACCACAGTGGTGTGAACCAGGGCTAAAAGTGGCTGTTACGTTAGTCATTACAATTATTGGCAGCCCTGCTCCAATAACAAGATATACTGTGTAGTGTCTTTGTTTTTTTAAATTATGAAGCTAAAATACCTTTATTCACATCGCTGGTGTGCGGTCACGTGACCCTCTAACATCACCCGGGAGGTCACGTGACCGTACACCGGCAATGTTATGACGGTATTTAGCTGTATGATTTTAAAAAAAAAAACTTTACAGACACATGTAATACATACCTCCCAACTTTGGAACTTGGGAATGAGGGAGACCTATGGATGGAAAACATATGCTGAGTGCACTGCGACAAAAATGGGTGTGGATAAAATGTGCTTAATATTGAGGTGGCTTAAAGAAGCATGGTTAAACAGAGACTAAATGTGATGGCTGCATTCGTTTTCTTTTTCTTTCTTTTTTAGGCTTTCTTCTATTTTCACCTGATGATCCAGCCAGTACATCTGTTGTTTTTCAAAAGAAAAAGCTGTCCTGCAGATGTAGCAGTTAGTGTGTTGAGACAAACAATTTACCACTGACAGGGGTGCTTACAATGATCAGCTTTTATTTAATCTGTGTGCTACACCTTATAAAGTGTTAGTGTATCTAAAACTGCTAGTCCAGCTAACACTCCCCTCCCCCCAGACTGAAAATGCTGCTGTCCAAAGGTGCCTCTTGTGCTCCTTATTCCAGAGTGTAGGCACTCTAATACAGGAGGTGTGTTACTGGCCAAATCACCAGGTGACAACAGAGGGTAAAAAAAGCCTAAAAAAGAAAATGAATGCAGCCACCGCATGACTGGTAACCTGGCTTGCAATAGACATTTTTTTTTGGGGGGGAGTTTAATACCGCTTTAAGTCTACATATGGTATATACTGTACACAGTCCTTGTACCCACAAAATACTCCCTAATTTCTGTGCTATGAGTGAGAGGCTCACTGACATAAACCTGCCATGTATACACTCCGATACAGACAAGGACTGGTGTATATTTAGTCACCCTTCACATCAGAAGTCCGACCTTTCACATCAGGTGTCCCCCTTCACATTAAAGCAAACTCCTTTCACACTGAGTCCCCTCCTTCACATCAGCAGTTCCTCCACACATCAGGAGTCCTTTCTTCAAATTATTAGTCCCCCTTTCATATCAGGAGTTCCTCCGTTCACATGAGGAGTGTCTTCCTTCACAACAGAATCCCCCAAATGGTAGAGTCCCCCCTTTTATATCAGGACTCCCCCTTTTATATCAGGAATCACCTCTTGCATTAAGAGACACACTTTAAATCAGGTGTTCACCTTTCACATCAGAGTCCCCCTTTACAGTAGCAGTTCTGCCTTCACATCAGCAGTGGCCCTTTAGATTAGGAGCCCCCTATACTTAGCATCAGGATTCCCCTTTCACATACTTAGCATATGAGGTCCTCTTTTCACATTAGAATCCTATCTTTTCATGGGAGGGGTTTTCTGGGGATATGAATAAAATAGATGAGGACTGGGACAGGGATCCTAAGTTTAGGATGTAGGGAGCTAAAGGGGAGATACTGCAGGCTGGATTACAATGTTACAGTAAGTGGAGGGATGTTGGGCTGTGGATGGGGAAATATCTAGGTAATGCAGGGAAAAGGGGGATGCTGGTGACTGAAGCAGAGTGCCTGTGAGAACGGAGGTCTGCTGTGTCAGGACAGGAATGATTTATGACTGAGAAGGGGAGATCTGTATTGGGATTGGAGATAAACAGAGCTGTGGGACAAAAGTCACTGATTGCAGAGAAAGGAGTATATCTGAGCTGGAGAATTCATTGTGGGGAAGGAAAGCAGAGAACAGATGTGACTGAACCAGGATGTCAGGGAGGAGAGAGAGTGCAGACCAAAGGAGAATAGACGGGTACAACCCCCCCCCCCCCATCTAAAAAATAATCATCTTGTCCTCTAGACATGTCAGAGCCTAGACCTAGGGGGAAGCCGGTTTTTAACCCTTTCTATGGGCAGCTGGGGAAAGAGATGCCGCTGCTGAAAGGGTAGGATCGTGACTATGGGATACAATACACTACTGGCTGTCAGATCGGCACTTTACAGAGTTTGCTTACCTTTCCATTGCTGGGAGGAGATGGGGGATGGGTAAGCAACCTGTAAAGTTCCGATGTGACAGTGCCAATACAGGAGTGCTGGTGTGCTACAGTGACAGTGTGAAGCTGGAGAGGAATGTGAGCACATCCCGCACCTCCTCCAGGATCTCTTCTGCTCTCTCCTTTTGACTTTTCTCGTTCAGCGCTAAGCTGACAGCAGTAGTGATGCCCCTGTCACTACTTTTGTTAGCCTTTGTAGCGGCAGAAACGCTCCTCCCGCCCCCCAGCTCACATGTTACCGTCACCCTCCTGCTTCCCCCTTGTCCCTTCTCTGTGCCCCCTCCACTGCTGCCTGGATGATGATCCCTGCAAAAAATATACCCGTTCCACGTACCTGGCTGATGGGCAGCTACAGTCCTTCACAGTCATCACCAGCTGCAGCTCCGCCTTTTGCTCTCACAAGACAGAGTGAGGCGGGAGACAGGCTCCATATCACTCCGCCAGAAACAGACAGGCTGGGGGCCGGAACTTTAAACTGACTGTCGGGAAATGCGGCTCTAGCTGCCTCCGCACCTCCCTTTAAAAAAAAGAGTTCCCACTCTGTTACTGCCTCCTGGGGTCCCACTGATAGAAGAATGGGGCCCCAGCAAATGTTTTTTAATAGTCAGTCAATATAGGAGCTGCTCACAAGCATTTCTCCTGCCTCCTATGTGCTGTACAGAACAAGAGTGAGTGGCAGTGGAGGCAATGCGGGAAACAGCTCAGCTGTGCGGGACTGCGGGACATAAGTCAGAATGCGGGGATGTCCCACAGAATCCGTGCCTGTTGGGAGGTATGGTAATAGTAGCCGAAGGGGAGGGGGCGGGGAGGAGATGGCTCACAGACTAGGAACTGACAGGCAGGAAGGGAGGGGAGAGACTCTGAACACAGCTGGATGACAGATGGCATGTTAGATTGTAAGCTCCTTGAGGGTAGGGACCGATGTGAATGTACAATGTATATGTAAAGCGCTGCATAAATTGACGGCGCTATACAAGTACCTAAATAATAATAATAATAATGTAAACTGACCATAGTATCATGGATCAGCAGCCATGATTACTGTTGTCAGCACACACAGGGGGACACAGAAACAGGCGGGATCAACCAGGTATTTTACATCATACAATGGGACAATTTACACAGCACAAACGCTATGCTGTTTAACAATCTTTTAAAGGAATAGGATCTTATTTTTATTTTTTTAGGTTTACAACCGCTTTAAGCTCAATACTCCTGTAGGGTGCTAATTCTTGTCACAAAATAAGACTTTTGTACTTACTGTAAAATCTTTTTCTTATATCTATCAAAGCCTAAGTGCAGCCAAAATAAAAAATAGAAAAATCAGCACCAGGGACATAACTTACAGCCAGTAGGAGGTGTATTTTATGCTGATGCCTCTGCTGTTAATAGAAATTCTCCTCCGTCCATTATCGCCTCTCCCACCCCCTGCCACTGTAACCTTCTGGTACTAGAAATGGCAGTGATCTGTGATTTTTTATCGTAACTGTGACATTGTGGCGGACAGATTGGACACTTTTGACACTATTTTGGGACCACTGACATTTATACAGTGATCAGAGCTATAAATATGCACGGATTACTGTATAAATGTTACTGGCAGGGAAGGAGTTAACACTAGGGGGCAATCAAGGGGTTAAATGTGTTACCTAGGGAGTTATTCTAACTGTGGGGGGGGATGGGTCTGACTAGGGGAGGAGACTGATCAGTGTTCCTATATACCAGGGATATGCAATTAGCGGACCTCCAGATGTTGCAGATCTGTCTCTCCTCTCCCCTGACAGTATGTGGATCTGTGTGTTTACACCAGGGCTTGACAAATTTTCTTGGAATCTAGGAGTCGGCTAAAAAAGTTAGGAGCCCGGAATGCGCCCCGTCCCGACGAGCTCACGTGCAGAAACGAACTCATATGTGAGTGGTGCCCGCATATGAAAGCGGTGTTCAAACCACACATGTGAGGTATCGCCACGATTGGTAGAGCGAGAGCAATAGTTCTAGCCCTAGACCTTCTCTGTAACTCAAAACATGCAACCTGTAGAATTTTTTAAATGTTGCCTATGGAGATTTTAAAGGGTAAAAGTTTGTCGCCATTCCACGAGCGGATGCAATTTTGAAGCGTGACATATTGGGTATCAATTTACTCGGTGTAACATTATCTTTCACAATATGAAAAAAAATTGGGCTAAAAAGTGTATTTTTTCCCAAAAAAGTGCGCTTGTAAGACCGTTGCGCAAATACGGTGACAGAAAGTATTGCAACAACCGCTATTTAATCTCTAGGGTGTTAGAATAAAAAATATATATAATGTTTGGGGGTTCTAATTGGAGGAAAGGAGATGGCAGTGAAAACAGACCGGGGAAGCTCCATTAGCATTGCTTGTCTTGTCATACCAACGGCCACCACAAGATGGCACCAGATCACAAAAGGAAGCATAGGCCTGCAGAAGGCCGCAAAGCCGCGGCCTCAATTGCCGGCGCGGCCCGACGCGATCGCGGGGGGGTGGGAGTATTTGCACGGAGACACAGGATACCCCAGCTGTGCCGCCCCAGGCGCCAGGTCGCTAATTCTAGTCGCAATGGCGACCTGGGACCCAGGGTTTGTCGAACCCTGGTTTACACACACAGATCCACGTTCCTGCTCTGTCACGAGTGATCGCGGGTGCCTGGTGGACATCGTGGCAGCTGGGCACACGCATCAGCGCCTCTGTAATGCCCCTCTCATACCGCCGGGAAGCCGAGGACATCATATGAAAGGAAATGAAAGGAAGTGGTTAAAGAGCTGGGGTCAGGGGGTGGGAAGGGGTTAAGGGACACAAAAATTGTAAAAATGTATGGACAATCGGGTTATATATCCACCTTCAGGAGGTTTGATACAATCCAGTTGTTTAACCACTTGCCAACTGGGCACTTTTACCCCCTTCCTGCCCAGGCCAATTTTTAGCTTTCAGCGCTGTCACACCTTGAATGACAATTGCGTGGTAATGCAACGCTGTACTCATGTGAGATTTTTATCATTTTTTTCACACAAATAGAGCTTTTTTTTGGTGGTATTTAATCACCAGTTTTTTTGTTTTTTTTTGTTAAATAAACAAAAAAAGACCGGAAATTTGGAAAAAAAAACAAAAACAAACTTTTTCATAGTTTGTTATAAAATTTTGCAAACAGATAATGTTTCTCCTTCACTGATGAGGCTGCACTGATGGGCACTAATGAGGCGGCACTGATAGGCTTGCATTGATGGACACTGATGAGGCGGAACTAATAGGTGGCACTGATAGGTGACACTAATGAGGAGGCACTGATTGGTAGCACTAGCGGGCACAGATTGGCTGCACTGGTGGGCAAAGATTGGCAGCACTGGTGGGACTGCACTGATAATCAGTGCCCTGGAATGCTGATAACCGGCTTCTGTTTACATCATGATCAACTGTGATTGGACACAGCTGATCCAGTGGTAAAGAGCCGCTGATTGGCTCTTTACCTAAAACTGTGATCGGCTGTGTCCAGAGGATACTGCAATCACAGAGCGCGCCGCAATCACGATAGGACGTCATCCCTCCCAGAACTGGCCGGCTGCATTGTAGCTGACTAGCTGTCATTCGGCTATAGCGCGGTCGGCAAGTGGTTAAGTTAAATCTCCAATCACTGTGTCAATCATGGAGGATAAAGAAATACACACTTTGTGGTAATGACTCCCATTGTATACTGTGATATTTGTGACAATAAGGCTCAGTCAGCCATGACACTACAAAATCATACCATGTGGATTGTTCATATTTGGGGAGCCGTGCATTATGAGTGTGTTTAGTATTCATCTACATATTAGGGTACACTAGGCCCAAATCACTCTATACCCAGAGCTACATAGAAATCAGACCGTTGCCATCACTCTGTAGGTGTATGTGAAGGCCTGCTGCACACTGCACACAGCACACTGCACACAGCACACTGTACACGGCTCGGCTCGGCTCCTCACTGAGGTGCACCGTGTGTAATGTCTGCGCCTATGTACATCGCTCTGCACATCCATGGACGGTACTGACCACATAGAAGAATATCACAGCGCTCCCTCCCTCCATCATATCACGGTACCTGGTAGGAAGCAGCTGTCCTCCCTCCTGTGCGCTCTACATACTCCGGAATAGATCACCTCCCTTGTACGGGCGCCCACACCTGGCCCTCCACCTCCTCTCATATACAGCCGGCACACCGCCACAGGCCCCCTCACAGCTGCCATGAATCCCCGCTCTACAATGTCTGCAAGGGGAGGGCCGCGGATGTGCACACTGCGCTGCGCCTGCTCCCCTTCTGTATGAGGGGACGAGTACTGTGTACTACCGTGACCCTGTGTATGATGAGGGGACATGCCCCGTGTACCGTGACCCTGACTGTATGATGAGGGGACATGCCCAGTGTACCTTGAGCCCATACATAAGGGGACATGCCCAGTGTAACCTGAGCCTGTGTATGAGGGGACATGCTTCATATAGTAGGGTGACCATACATCCCCAGTTTCAGGGGACAGTCCCCGGATTAAGCACACTGTCCCCGGACCACGTCTGTCCCCGGTTTTGTCCCTGGATTGGATTTTAACCGGGGCTGGGGCAATTTCAAAGACAGTCAGTGCAGAATAAACAAAAACAAAATTCTGAATTACACACCCGCGCTCCGCCGCTCCTACTAGCTTAGGGGGGTGTATTTTTTTCCATTATCTGTGCCCCTTTCTGATGATCATGTGCTGGTCAGAGCGGGGGGAATATTTCTTCAGTTTCGGGTGCCCATTCAGCTCCGTTCGCATGTCTGCTTATCTCCTTGCCTTCCCTGGCGGAGTGATCTTCCTTCGCTCCCCACCCAGTAGTAGCCGGGGGCCCGGAGAGTAAGACTGGACAGGCTGTGAGGCAGGCGGCGATAGGCAGAGAGTCGCTGATTGTTGCCATTACTAGTAAAAAAAAAATATGTCCCTGGATTTCATTTTAAAAATCTGGTCACCTTACCGTATAGGCTGATCCCATGTATGAGGGGACATGCCCTGCTTCTCAATCTGTGAGGGGACATGCTCTGTGTACCGTGACCCTGTGTATGAGGGGACATGCCCTGTGTACCCCAAGCCCGTGTATGAGGGGGCATGCCCTGTGTACCCCTAGCCTGTGTATGAGGGGGCATGCCCTGTGTACCGTGACCCTGTGTATTAAGAGAAATGCCCATGTATCCCAAGCCAGTATATGATGAGGGGACATGCCCTGTGTACCGTGACCCTGTGTATGTGGGGACATACCCCGTGTACCCCAAGCCTGTGTATGAGGGGCCATGCCCTGTGTACCGTGACCCTGTGTATGAAGGGACATGCCCGTGTACCCCAAGCCAATATATGATGAGGGGACATGCCCTGTGTACCGTGACCCTGTGTATGAGGGGATATGCCCGTGTACCCCAAGCCAGTGTATGATGAGGGGACATGCCCTGTGTACCGTGATCCTTAGGGTGACCACATTTCCAGACTACCATTCAGGGACACCCCCCTTCCCAAAAATCAGCTTGTGCTGTAACGAATCACAGCACAGTGATTGGACACAAGAGGCGGGATTTATGTGTAGCGGGGTGCTAAATTTAGGGGAAGTGTTTGGGTGGTAGTTATGCCCAAACACCCTAATTGATAGAGTTCTTGAAACCATTTTTGTCCACAGGTGGAGTATTGGTGTACAGTTCCCTGTGGCCTGCAGGTGGCGCTGCCATAGTAGGCCAGGGTTGAACTGCTGTGCCTTGTGTGTCCCCTCTTGGCAACCATACAGTGGGTGTGGTCTACCTGCTGGGCATGCTGGGGGAGGATATACAAGGGGCAGACGCTGCCTGTTGGGGGTTCTCGTTCGTTGTCGGGGTCCTACCCCTGGGTTCTTGTTCCTGTCCGCCCTGGGAACCTTAGGCCCTGGGGCGGAGGTCGGTGGATCAGTCCCAGGCACCTTCAGCCCTGGGACTGCAGCAAAAGCCTGGGCCCAGGACCTTCGGCTGGAGCCCATCGGGGATCGAGGAGTCTCAGGGTGCCGCCTTGCGAGGGGACCCGTATCCTAGATGAGGAGGCTGGGGGAGGAACCATTCCGAAGGACTAGTGCCGGAGTCACAGTGAAGGAAGGGTCCCGGTAACTCTCTGGAGGGATGTCTTCTCCTTAATAGAGGCCAAGTTCACCGGGTCTGTGGCAGAGACTTTGGGTAAAGTTTGAGCATCATATCAGCTGCTAGTCCCAAGCTAGGTAGACTATCCGAATGGGCTGAGTCTGCTTGAGAATCGGAGAATGAATTGTGTAACGTTTGTGCCTGGACCCCATCCACATCTTAAGCTGTCCTGTTCTCCCTCCAACCTATTCTGTCAGAGACTGTGTTTTATAAGAAATAAACCTCTACGTTGGAGTGCAGCTGGTGTGGACATTCAAGTTACTGTGGGGATACAAGGACTTGTCTTTATTGAAAATAGAGATGAGAGACATTCTCTGGTTGTCTAACTGTGGAAAACCCATCAACAACACTACTCAACCTCTTCACACAGGAGGGTACGGGCTTGTGGTGCGGTGTGCCTCTCTCTTCCTGCGAGGAGCCAAAGTTAATGCAGGTAAAGAAAGGGGTCTGTGCGCTACACGTGGGGGCTCGAGTCCGGGATGTCCACAGTAGAAAGAAGCCCAGAGTTTGAACTTGTTTCCCCTGTGAAGTTCCGTGGAGGTCAGCCATCTTTGGAGAAAAGTGACTGCGCCACGAGGAGAGCACCAGCTGCGTAGTTTGTGGGCGTGCCTAAGGAAAGAAAGCCCGCGAACATTGCAGAGAGATGGGAGGAGCCTCGCCATGTGAAGAGTTGCATGTGGTGACTTTGGCGTCAGAGAGACAGTGCGCGATGGATCGGCGAGTGAGTAACATGTCGTCTAATGCCGCATGGATTTCGAATTCAACTACCATGAGCGTTACTTCCTTTGCTGCTTCTGTTACTGATAAGGGGATCCGACTGAAGCCTCTGGGTCGCTTCACCCTCTATGTATGCAGAGAGGTGGAGGCCCTTGGAGTGGTTTGTCCCGGATGCCAGGGACCGGTGGTGCATCTCAAGCCTTTCGGGAGATGTGAACAGTGTAAGGAGTTCTTGTTCGAGGTGGAGCAGCCTACTGAAAAGCCTCGGGCCTTTAGTCTGAACTGCCTTACAGGCGTCACCACTTTGGAGGAAGGAACCAGAGCTTCCACAGTCACCCCTACGCACACTGTTGAGACTTCGGGAGAAGTCGCGGATGATAATGTTCCGGTTGTTGAGGAACAAGAATTGGAGAGACCGGAGGATGCTGTTTCGGTCTTTACGGAGTCCTCACTCCCACCGCCTAAGAGGAAGGTCGGCTATGTTACAGCTTCCTGCGGCCGTGGTAGAGTCACACCCCAGCTCTTGCCCAGATCGGATGCATCCACAGGGAAAAGTCCCGGACGTCCTGTTTCAGCTAAGGTAAGCCGGGGAAAGGGACCTTGGCTAAGGTCCGAAGTGTCGGGGATGCGTGGGCTAGGGACCCCAGGGCCCTTGAACTTGTTTGAGGCAGTGATCCGTCATCCACCCGGAGTTACCTGCCGGCGGAGGAATGTGATACCTCCGACCTGGAGTCAGTCTCCGATCCAGGGGATGAGGTGGCTATTGATGAGTTGTTTGAGCGGAAGGGTTAGGATAAGGTACCCCTGTCCTCGTCCCGTAGGAAAAGGGACTCACCCATAGTTGCTGGGGATGCTACCCCCCGGGTGGAGGCCCAGTGCCTGAGGAGGAATCTGTCCCGCTGTCTACCCTTCCACCTCTGGAGATGCCTGTACCTGTTGCTGAGGTATCGAGAGTGTCATTGCGGGCCCCTATGTCTGACCCGGAGGCAGTGAAAGTGCCTCAACACCCGGTTACCATAATTTTACCAGGGATGGGAGATTGAACAACCATGCCACCATTGTCCCGGTTACAGAGGTTGTTCAACCAGAAAGTCGTGAGTGAGTATGGATGGGAATACCCGTACCTGCCTAAAGAGTTGCTGTTTGAAGCGGAGGCCTATAGATATCGGTGGTACGCGGACTTTGTCTGGACTCATTTGAAGGTACCTCAGACCCGTAGAGTGTGCCTCTCTCTTCCTGCGAGGAGCCAAAGTTAATGCAGGTAAAGAAAGGGGTCTGTGCACTACATATGATTTCTCAAATCACAAGCAGGGTGCGGGGATTGTGCTCCTCCAGGCATTCCCGGCCAAGTACTGTCAGTGAGTAAAGCTGTGATGTGGCGGCCTTTTTTGGGGGCCCGGGGAGGGGGTGACTGTGTCAGTTTCATTCCGGGACACTGTATTGTCCTGGAATGAAGGTGCCCGGGACAGATCTGCAACATGCGGGACTGTCCCGGGCAATCCGGGACACATGGTCACCCTAGTGACCCTGTGTATAAAGGGACATGCCGTGTACCCCAAGCCAGTGTATGATGAGGGGACATGCCCTGTGTACCGTGAGCCGGTGTATGAAGGGCATGCCCCGTTTCCCGTGAGCCTGTGTATGAGGGGACATGCCCTGCGTACTTTTACCCTGTGCATGAGGGGACATGCCCTGTGTACTGTTACCCTGTGCATGAGGGGACATGCCCTGTGTACCGTGACCCTGTGCATGGGGGGACATGCCCCGTGTACTGTGAGCCTGTGCATCAGGGGACATGCCCTGTGTACTGTGACCCTGTGCATCAGGGGACATGCCCTGTGTACTGCAGGCAGGGGCGGATCCAGGGGGGGGCAACAGGGCAATTGCCCCCCCGAAAATATCACACTGACATGTTGACACAGACAGTCACACTCACTTGCTCTGCGGCTGCCTCTGCCAAAGTCTCTCCCTCACATCAGCCGATCAACGGCGCTGAGAGAGAGACTCGTCTAGTGTAATTACACCGCACTGACTGACCAGGAGGAGGAGGTGGGTGGAGCATCTTCCCTGCACTCGTTGCTAGCGCCTGGGCCGCTTGGCGTCTAGCAACGAGTGACGTCAGTGAGTCACGTCGGACTCGAGTCTCAGAGCCGCCGTGACAGGAGCTGGAGCCAGGGGAACAGTTGTTGCTTGCTGCAGCCTGCAGTTTAGAGACAGAGTTCTAAGCTCAGGTTCCAAGTCATGATGACAGTGTGTGTTGCTAATAATCAGTTCCAACTTCCACTAACTGCACTAAAATGTCCAGCGTCCACTGCCAATGGAGCGCCAGCATTCTTCCTTCTCTGCCCCTGAGTGAGTGTTGGCTCCACCCACCTCCTCCCCTCCATCTTCTCCACCTTGCAGTCTGAAGAAGAGTGTGAATACAGGAAGAAGACTTATTGAGAAGATTACTGTATCCATCCATCTCCCCTCCATTGCTCCTGCATGGGAGCCCCCCCCCACCAGAGCACCAAAATCTTTGACAGGTGACGTGGCAAATGACAATCTGCAACTTGTGGCAGGTGACGTGGCAAGTGGGCAATCCGTAACATGTGGCAGGTGGACAATTCGCAATGTGTGGCAAGTGGACAATCCGTAACGTGTGGCAGGTGATGTGGCAAGTGGACAATTCGCAATGTGTGGCAAGTGGACAATCCGCAACGTGTGGCAAGTGACGTGGCGAGTGGACAATCCGCAACGTGTGGCAGGTGATGTGGCAAGTGGACAATCCGCAATGTGTGACAAGTGGACAATCCATAACCTGTGGCAAGTGGACAATCCGCAACGTGTGGCAGGTGACGTGGCAAGTGGACAATTCGCAATGTGTGGCAAGGGGACAATCCGCAATGTGTGGCAAGGGGACAATCTGCAACGTGTGGCAGGCGACAGTGACAAGTGACACTCGGGGCTCCCACTGATTCTGCATTATGGTGAGTTGAACTATTTAATTTTCTCTAACAATGTAATAATAAAAATAATGTGCTTCAATCATCCCGACACCATAACAACCATGGTGCCGTGATGACTGAAGCGTCAACACCAGCCATTTCCCCGATAAATTGCTCACAAAAAAACGTATTTTCTGGCAGTGCCCCTCCCGAGACAAGACTCTGGATCCGCCCCTGGTGTACTGTGACCCTGTGCACGAGGGCACATGCCCTGTATACCCTGAACCCGTTTTTTGAGGAGACATGCTCTGTATAGGGTGATCCCATGTATGAGGGGACATGTCCCGTGCACCCTGCTACCACCCTGGAATGTGCACCCTGCTTCTCAATGTGTGAGGGGACATGCCCCATGTACCCTGAGCCCTGTGTATGAGGGGACATGCTCCGTATAGGGTGATGATCCCCTGGTGATCCCATGTATGAGGGGACATGTCACGTGCACCATGCTACCACCCTGGAATGTGTACCCTGCTTCTCAATGTGTGCGGGGACATGCCCTGTGTACCCTGAGCCCTGTGTATGAGGGGACATGCTCCGTATAGGGTGATGATCCCCAGGTGATCCCATGTATGAGGGGACATGTCACGTGCACCCTGCTTCTCAATGTGTGCGGGGACATGCCCCATGTACCCTGAGCCCCGTGTATGAGGGGACATGCTCTGTATAGGGTGATCCCATGTTTGAGGGGACATGTCCCATGCACCCTGCTACCACCCTGGAATGTGTGAGGGGACATGCCCTGTGTTCCCTGCTTCCATCCTTATTACATAAAAATATATACATAATTGTAGCTGTCAAATGTATTTGAGTATACAGGCGTATATATGTAAAATTACTGTAATCAAACATAAACATTTCTTTTTTTTCATGGCTCTATATGCAGCTCTGCTGTAGGCCCCTTTCAGATAGACGGACCGATCGGACCATCCATCGCTCTCTATGGAGCGGCGGATGTGTCCATTGACACCCGCCAACATCCGTCTGGTAGATCGGATGACAGTCAGATGTAAATGGAGAGGCGGTGCGTTTCCATCCGACAACCCATAGAGGACAGCAGGCTGTGTCCGACTGTATCCTGGTCTAGGCCGACAAAGCCCAGGCCTAGAGCAGCACTTTGCAGAGGGGCAGCACAGAAAATGGGGGGGACTGGGCTGAGAGGCAAATTAGTCTAGTGCCCCCATAAAGCGGCCGCACTGCTTCCGGTATGTGGGCGGCCGGCATTCCGCAACTGGGAGGGGCGCTGCTTCTTATTTTGACTGTCCTATCATCCTGGACCACAAACCTTCCTCACTGTGCTATATGTTTTCTGCTGCACCATTGGCATGGTTATATCTTCTTAGTCCTCTCCATAAAATTATCAGAAATTTGTGCTTAAAGTAGAACTACAGGCAACACTTTTTTTTCGTTTTGGACAGAGTAAGGGAGGATTATAGCCCCTGTCAGTTTATTTTTTACCATCCCTGTCCCATTGCAGAGATTTCCCCTCACTTCCTGCTCCATAGCCAAACAGGAAGTGAGGTGAAATCTATGCAAAGGGAATCCATTGCCCCCCCCCCCCCCGGGCCTCAGAACTAGTGTCCCCACTTGAAAATTTCAGGGCGAATCTTAAACTGCAAGGGGTTTGGCCTTGACAGGAAGGGGTGGGTCATATTTAAATTAGGGGATGCACGAGTTAAGTCAGGCCGAGGGCAGTACAAAACCTAAATACACTACTTGTGTCCGCTCTGCATAAGCGGAGGAACAGTGCTCCGTCATTGGTTTCAGATGGAGGAATAGTGCCCTGTCCTTGATGTCAGCAGAAGAACAGTGCCCCATCATTGGCGCCAGGAGGAGAAATAGTGCCTCATCACTGGCATCAGGAGGGGGAATAGTGCTCCATTATTGGTGTCAGGAGGAGGAATAGTGCCCCGCCCATCATTGGAGCACAGGTGTGTCAGGAGGAAGGTGCCTCTGAAGCTGCTCTGTGAGAAGGGAGTGGTGGTGAAATCTATCCCAGCTCCCTGGCCCCCTTTCTGGGGAGGCCATGGAGGCCAGCAGGGCCTCTCCTGCTGGAGGCTCCCAGCCATCTCCTGGGCCATCAGGTGACATGCCTGCCTCTGCACAAGCTGATCTCTCTGCCCCTGGTGAGGATGAAGGCTCGGAGGCCATTCGGGAGCGAGTGGTGGCTGGGATTAAGGTCCTGAACAGGGAGAGGGACAAGCTCTACAAGCTGAGAGCGGAGCTGAAGCGCCTGCGAAGGCAACGTGAGGGCTTACACAGCCAGAAACGGGGATCCATGGATCCGGAAATCCAGCTGGCCAAGGTCCGTGTGGATCATCAGGAGACCATCGTAGCCATGATGGAAGGCAGAGATGGGCCCTTTAAGGAAAAATTTTGCAACGACAAGAGGTTTGGAAGGGTGACAAAGATGGAGGTGGAGGAGACCCCCAGTTCTGACCCCCTGCCCCCCCAGGGAGAGGTAAGCAGCCCCAGGCCTTCCCAGGAATCTGGAGGCATGCTGAGGGCCATCCAGGTAATGGAGTCTCCTATGCGGGGAGATCAGATGATATTTAATGAGGAAGACATTACTGATGATGTACCTGATAAGGTTAAGCCTGCTAAGTCCCATGTTGTGGATAAGACTGTTTTTGTTCCTTTTAACACTGTGACTGATGATGTGCCTAATGACAATCAGGCTGCTAGTCCTGTGTGCAGCAATGTTGTGCCTGCTGAGGCTGCAATGCAGCAAGAGATACGTTTAAAAAATGTCATTTCTGTGGATGGACTGCAAGTGTCAGAACAGCCCATTAACCCTTCTTTGGCTGAGTCCAAAGCTGTTTGCCCCACTGCTGCTGAGGACTCTACAGTGCAGCATCAGGAGACAGCTGGTATTGCAGCAACTGTGACTATTCCTGATGGGAATTTGAATAGTTCTGTGACTGATAACAATCACCCCAGTACCAGTGTGATAAACAATCGTCCTGCTACAGATCCTGCCATTTCAGTTCATACAGTTGATAATAATAATAATATACAGACTAATGTGACTTCAGTGGCGGCCCTTGGCCCTGATAAACCTACTTTTGCACAGGTGGCACACTCTGCTCCTGGTAGTCCCGCTCCCAAGCGGGGTTTTCCACTGCAAGCTGCCACTTTGAGCACCCCAAGATCTGGTCTTGGGTCTCTGGCTTCTGCTGGGGGTCCAAGACGTAATGTAGTTATTCTGAAATGGGAAGGTGGTGCCATCCCTCCAGCACGGCGTGCAGTGGTGGACTTGATATTGGAGATGGGTTTTGGTGCAAATGACCTGTATGCCTTTATACATGTAGCTGGGACAAGGGACTATACAGTTAGCTTCACCAGGCCAGAGGGTCTTGACCTGTTCTGGGAGCGATATGAGGCTCGGTGCAGGTCAAGACCTGAATGGGAAGGCCTGGTCCCAGTTGCGGTGTCTCAGAGGTCAACAGTAAAAAAAATAACCATTATCCTGACTAATGAGAGTGTTCCTGCTCGGGATCTAGAGGTCTGGTTAAAGAACTATGGGGAGGTTTTGACCAAACCTAATAAAATCCTTGATGAGCGTAACATCTGGACTGGGGGATGGTCGGTAACAGTCAGGTTGGCCAGGGATGGGAATGTTGTCCGTCACTTGCCCTCCTCAGCTTTCATAGGGAGGGATAGGATGACTGTTTTCTACCCTGGTCAGCCGAAGCTGTGTCACCGCTGTGGAGAAAAGGGGCACTTGAGCTCCTCCTGTTCAGCCTTGATGTGTTCAGTGTGTCGGGGTCAGGGTCATATGGCTAAGGATTGTACCAGGAAGATCAGGTGCAACCTGTGCCTGCGCCTTGGCCACCCCTACAGCAGATGTCCTGAAGCCTGGCACAATATGGAGAAGGAGGTAGTAGAGGACATGTCAAGGCTGGACGGGATGGAGGGTGAGACCCCTGGTGTACCATCCTCCTCTGCGGTGACCGCCTCCCCCGGTCCTGCTCAGGATCCCTCTCCAGTTCCTGTGGCCACCCCTCCTGTGTCTGTAAGTACTCCTTCTGTTTCTGTCTGTGTCCCCCCAGCCTACTGTACCCTCTCCTCTTGTGTCAGAACCTTCAAAGTCTGTGCCCCCCAAGTCAGTTACCCCCCAGGAGTCTACCCCTCCTGAGTCTGACTTAAAGGGATCACCCCCCCCACCAGCGTGTACTAAAAAGGGCGCCCCTTCCTCTGTAAAGAAGTCTTGTGGAAAAACTTTAAAGAAAAAAGTAAGAGATGAGGGCATCTCTGAGGCTGACCTGCGGTACCTGGAGGAGAGAAGGAAGGTTGGGAGGCGGAAGAGGCAGGCGGTGAGGACGGAACGGGGACGGGAAGCTCCGGTTCCTGTCTCCAGCCGTCATAGGTCCTCCAAGTGGGATATTTCTTCATCCGGAGCTTCTTCGGAGAGAAGTTCTGATTCCGAAATGGACTTTGAGGCGGCCTCTAGAAAGAGAGAGGCTTCTGGTGACGAGCAGCAGAGGGGAGCTAAGAAGCAATCCACCCAATAACCCAAATGGCGGTTCCCCCTCCGTTAAAAGTGGTGACAATTAATGTCGCCAGCATTAAGTCAGTAAGAGCTCGTTCTATGGCCTTCTTTTTGTTCAGCCAATTAGATGCTGAAATTTTATTTTTGCAAGAGACTAGGCTCACCTCCTTGGCAGATATTCATATGGCCAAGAGAGAGTGGAGGTATGGTCCATCTTACTGGTCTCTTGCGGCCGAGCCTTACGGCGGTGTGGCGGTGTTGTTTAAAACCGGCATGGTAACTGTCCGGCGGGTTATTGAGGTGGAGATTGGGAGATGTATGGTCTTAGACGTCCTTGTGGGAGGGCAGGACCTGCGCCTAATCAATGTTTATGGGCCGCACACAAAGTGGGACAGGAAATGCCTTTTTACAAGGATCAAGCCATTTCTTTTTACATCCCGGCAAGTGGTCTTTGGAGGTGACTTTAATACAATAACTAGGCCCAAGGACAGGAAGGACTTCAAGGACAGGCTGGGATATGATAGCGTTTTTTTAAATAGTATGGTTAGGGATGCTGGTCTTGTGGATGTGCACATTAAGCACCTCCCAGATGACACCGGGTTCACTTTTCATCGTGGTAATAGTCAGAGTAGGATAGATAGGTTTTTTTTGAAGGAGGCCTCTGCTTTCTCGCCCCCAGTGGTGCAGGCAGTAGAGTTCTCTGATCACTGTATGCTATCTGTGGTCCTGAATGCTTCAGACGCCCCTCAGAGGGGCAAGGGCATCTGGAGATTAAATTCGACACTACTCAAGGAAGAACATGTTAGACAATCCTTTGAGGAATTCTTTCAGGCACAGGTGACCATCCTGGACTTTTGTAGCAGCAAGGCTGAGTGGTGGGAGCTGACCAAAAAGAGGATCGCTGGATTCTTCAGGGGTCTAGCCAATAGAAATCAGTTTAATAAATACATGACCTACCAACGTTTACGGAGGAAGCTGGATATTCTTGTTTCGAGAGGAGGAGATCCTGGGGCAATCTCCGAAGTGAAACTCCTTCTCAGGAAGTGTCAATATGACCGGCATGCCTCTTTGGTTCTGGAGAGGGACTATGGGAAGTACCACTCGCCTGACCCTTACCAGAACTGCAAACAAGGTGTAGCTGTTAAAACGGTCGTTGGCCTTAAGGACAGTACAGGTTCCTTGACAAAGTCCAGGTCAGGGATTCTGGAGGTCGTGAGGTCCTTTTATGCCGACCTTCTTGGGAGGAAAGAGCTTGATCGTGACAAGATGGAAAGCTTTTTGGACTCTACTCCAGGTCTAAATGGTGGAGATGTTCCATTGATGAATTTGACAGAGGAGATCACAGTCGAAGAGGTGATGAGGGCAATTGAACAGCTTGCCATCAAAAAGTCGCCTGGACCGGATGGCTTGACGGCTGAGTTTTACAAAGCCTTTAAGTCTATTCTGGCCCCGCATTTGGTAGAGGTTTTTAACAGTTGCCTTGCTGAGGGGGTGCTTTCCCCTTCCATGAGGCACTCGGCTGTGATTCTTCTTTCAAAGGGTAAAGATCCTTCGATGATTGAGAATTGGCGCCCCATCAGCCTTCTTAATGTCGATAGAAAGATACTGGCAAAGATATTTTTCTGGCGCCTATCGTCAGTGGCAGAGTCTTTGCTTTCTCGCCATCAGCACTGTTCGGTTCAGGGTAGGAGCACCTTCACAGCGGTTTTAGCTGTCCGGGAGGCCTTGGAGCGGTGCAGGGCTGCAGGCTGGGGAAAGTATTTGCTGACATTGGATCAGGCAAAGGCTTTTGATCATGTTAACCATGAGTACCTGTGGTTGCTCCTTAGTAAGTACGGTCTGCCGGGTGGTTTTGTCGATTGGCTGAAAGTCTTGTATAAGGGGGCAGAAAGCTTCCCTCTTGTTAATGGTTGGGTTGGACAGTCCTTTGAGGTTGGCTCCGGGGTGCGCCAGGGTTGTCCCCTGAGTCCCCTGCTCTATGTGTTTGCAATCGACCCCTTCATCAGGAGGCTAGAGAGCGGCATGTTGTGTGGGGTACCAGTGGGGCTCCCGGGTGAGCCGCCATTGAGGGTTGTTGCCTATGCGGATGATGTGTCGGTGATTGTCACTGGGACGGATGAAGCGGAGGAGGTGGTCTCTCTGACATCACGGTATTCTGAAGCATCAGGCTCCAAGATCAATCAGGAAAAGACTGAAGTTTTCTGGATGGGAAAGGAAGGTGAGGGGTTTGATCTCCCGGACACCTTTCCAGTGCCCCAGGAAAGAATTAAGATACTAGGCATTGAATTTGGACCCGGCGATTATGGCCTCAAAAACTGGGAAGGCAGACTGGAAATTGCCAATACTAAGGTGGTCAGCTGGAAGAGATGGAAGTTATCTATGAGGGAAAGGGTTGATCTGATTAAGACTTACCTGATTCCGATCTTCTTGTATGTCAGCTTTGTCTGCATCTTGCCAGTGTCTCTCTATGCTAGGGTCAGTAGTGTGTTCTTCCAGATGCTGTGGGGGAACAGACTGAACCCCATCAAGAGGAATGTCACCTACCTATCCAGGAGGGAGGGTGGCTTAGGTATGGTCAACCCGGTTCTTTTCTTTTCACTGCTGTTTCTCAAGTTTAACATTGGTAATATGCTTGCAGTGGAACCTCCTGGATGGGTAGGCATATTTAGATCTTGGTTTAGGCCTTTTCTACGACTTTGGGAAGAAGGTGGCCAAGTGAAGAATCGCAGGGGTCATCGTGGTCAGCTACCAGCCTATGTCGCTCCGTGCCTGAAGTTACTGCGGCAGTGGCGATTGTCGGCTGAAGATCTCAGATCGGTTCCAAGGAAAGTCCTTATGAGTCGAGTCTTGAGCGAAGTCTTTCATGACCCACTGGCCTTAAGGGATTGCCCGGGCCCAGTTTTGAGGGCGGGGTTAAGACTGATTAATTTGGATAGAGTACCCCCTAAATTTAGGGATTTGGCCTGGTTGTGCTTCCATGGGAAGCTCTATGTTCGGGGCAATTTGAAATTCCGCAGTGGGATGGATCGTAGCTGTCCTCGGGAGGAGTGTGCAGATGAGGAGGAGACTATGGACCATTTTCTGCTTCATTGCCCTTTTAACATAGAGGTGTACAAACAGGTGGGGCGGGCCCTCGATGTCCCTTTCCTCTCCAGGCTGGGTTATGCTGAGTGGGTGTACGGAGCATTCAATACCGGTGGAGTTTTTTGTTTGGATACGCTTTTTTTAGTTAGCCTAGTAGTCCGTTATTTCACCTGGAACGCACGGTGTCAGGTCAGCATTCGGCAAAAACTCCTTCCTGTTGAGGTGGTGGTGTGTGACATTTTGCATGAGGTGGGGAAGATTCGGGAGCTTGAGAGAGACAAGCGGGGTCAGGGGGCTTGGTTGAAGGCGTGGAGGGGTTTCAGGCCTCCCTGACTGCCAGGAGTCTCTTTCCCGGGTGTGGCTGTCTGTCTCTTATCACCCTAGATTATCAGTATTTTTGATGAATTTTTGATAAATGGCTGCGTACATAGGTGATGGGTTGAGCCTCTTAGGCCCTCTCTGCTGCTTTATGTAGATAGTTTTCTAGGGATGTTTTGGTAGTTGATTATGTATATATTGTATATATTCTGAACATGGATGTGTATTCCTTTGTTTTCTGTTGAAGTTTTGTACCATGGTTTTGTTTTTTACTTTTGTATAAAATTGGTTGCTTGATTCTTTTCAATAAAAGATCAATAGTGCCCCGTCATTGGTGTCAAAGGAGGAATAGTGCCCTGTCCGTGGTGTCAGGAGGAGAAATAGTGCCCCGCCATTGGCGTCAGGAGGAGGAATAGTGCCTGCCATTGGTGTCATGAGGAGAAATAGTGCCCGCCATTGGCGTCAGGAGGAAGAATAGTGCCCGCCATTGGCGTCAGGAGGAGGAATAGTGCCCCATCCTTGGTGTCAGAATGAGGAATAGCACCCTGTCATTGGTGTCGGGAGGAGGAATAATGCTCCATTATTGGTGTCAGGAGGAGGAATAGCGCTCCATTATTGGTGTCAGAAGGAAGAATAGCACCCCGTCATTGGTGTCAGGAGGAGAGATAGTGTCCCATCTTTGATGTTAGGAGGAGGAATACTGTCCCATCATTGGTGTCAGCGAAAGGAATAGTGCCCCATCATTGGTATCAGTGGGAGGAATAGTGCCCCATCATTGGTATCAGTGAGAGGAATAGTGCCCCATCCTTGGTATCAGTGGGAGGAATAGTGCCCCATCATTGGCGTCAGGAGGAGGAATAGTGCCCCATCATTGGCGTCAGGAGGAGGAATAGCACCCTGTCATTGGTGTCAGGAGGAGGAATAACGCTCCATCATTGGTGTCAGGAGGAAGAATAGCGCTCCATTATTGGTGTCAGAAGGACGAATAGCACCCCGTCATTGGTGCCAGGAGGAGGAATAGCGCCCCGTCTTTGGTGTCAGGAGGAGAGATAGTGTCCCATCTTTGATGTTAGGAGGAGGAATACTGTCCCATCATTGGTGTCAGCGAAAGAAATAGTGCCCCATCATTGGTATCAGCGAAAGAAATAGTGCCCCATCATTGGTATCAGTGGGAGGAATAGTGCCCCATCATTGGTATCAGTGAGAGGAATAGTGCCCCATCATTGGTATCAGTGGGAGGAATAGTGCCTTATCATTGGTATCAGTGGGAGGAATAGTGCCCCATCATTGGCGTCAGGAGGAGGAATAGTGCCCCATCCTTGGTGTCAGAATGAGGAATAGCACCCTGTCATTGGTGTCAGGAGGAGGAATAACGCTCCATCATTGGTGTCAGGAGGAGGAATAACGCTCCATCATTGGTGTCAGGAGGAGGAATAGTGCTCCATTATTGGTGTCAGAAGGAAGAATAGCACCCCGTCATTGGTGTCAGGAGGAGGAATAGCGCCCCGTCATTGGTGTCAGGAGGAGCGATAGTGTCCCATCTTTGATGTTAGGAGGAGGAATACTGTCCCATCATTGGTGTCAGCGAAAGGAATAGTGCCCCATCATTGGTATCAGTGGGAGGAATAGTGCCCCATCATTGGTATCAGTGAGAGGAATAGTGCCCCATCATTGGTATCAGTGGGAGGAATAGTGCCCCATCATTGGCGTCAGGAGGAGGAATAGTGCCCCATCATTGGCGTCAGGAGGAGGAATAGCACCCTGTCATTGGTGTCAGGAGGAGGAATAACGCTCCATCATTGGTGTCAGGAGGAAGAATAGCGCTCCATTATTGGTGTCAGAAGGACGAATAGCACCCCGTCATTGGTGCCAGGAGGAGGAATAGCGCCCCGTCATTGGTGTCAGCGAAAGGAATAGTGCCCCATCATTGGTATCAGTGGGAGGAATAGTGCCCCATCATTGGCGTCAGGAGGAGGAATAGTGCCCCATCCTTGGTGTCAGAATGAGGAATAGCACCCTGTCATTGGTGTCAGGAGGAGGAATAGCGCTCCATTATTGGTGTCAGAAGGAAGAATAGCACCCCATCATTGGTGCCAGGAGGAGGAATAGCGCCCCGTCTTTGGTGTCGGGAGGAGGAATAGTGCCCCATCATTGGCGTCAGGAGGAGGAATAGTGCCCCATCCTTGGTGTCAGAATGAGGAATAGCACCCTGTCATTGGTGTCAGGAGGAGGAATAACGCTCCATCATTGGTGTCAGGAGGAGGAATAGCACCCCGTCATTGGTGCCAGGAGGAGGAATAGCGCCCCGTCATTGGTGTCGGGAGGAGGAATAGTGTCCCATCTTTGATTTTAGGAGGAGGAATACTGTCCCATCATTGGTGTCAGTGAAAGGAATAGTGCCCCATTATTGGTATCAGTGGGAGGAATAGTGCCCCATCATTGGTATCATTGGTATCAGTGGGAGGAATAGTGCTTCATCATTGGTATCAGTGGGAGAAATAGTGCCCCATCATTGGTATCAGTGGGAGGAATAGTGCCCCATCATTGGTATCAGTGGGAGGAATAGTGCCCCATCATTGGTGTCAGGAAGAGGAATAGTGTCTCGTCATTGGTGTCAGGAGGAATAGTGCCCTATCGTTGATGTTAGGAGGAGGAATAGTGTCTCATCATTGGTGTCAGTGAGAGGAATGGTGCCCCATCATTTGTGTCAGTGGGTGGAATAGTGCCTCGTCATTGGTGTCAGATGGAGAAATAGTGTTTCGTCATTGATACACAGGAAAAAAATCTGACTATGTTCATATAAGCTTTTTCACACCATAATAAGCTCTAACATACAAATGAGGACCTGCATAGACATATTTTTTATTTCAGTGTTTATATTTTAATGATGATTTGGATTACAAAGTATTGAGATATTATTTTAAACCTCACTAGTAGTAGTGAGGTCTGTCATCCATGTAAAAAATGAAATCTTATTTTCGGAATCTGAAAACCAAAACCATTGCAATGATAAGCATTAACCGAGTTTTCTCTTCTCAAATGGTAAAAAGCAACAAAGCACAGACTTTTTTTTAAGCAAAAGTGATTAGTATTTTCCCTTTAAGATTAATAAAGTATTCAGAATCTGAATTTTATTTTTTTGCAGTCTTTATAGTAACCTATTTACCAAGCATTCTTTCGTTTCTCAGCGTCTCGTCTTGATTCTTTGCTGTGTCCATCTGGCTCTATTTAACAAAAATTCAAGTTGCCACGAATGCATCACGTTTTTTTCTTTATTGTAACCAGGGTATAATGACCGCTGGAATCGTCCAACCCCTGCAGCAGGCCATACAGGCCCATACTGAATGCATGTTTTTTTAGCTTTACACGCACACACAACAGAAACAGAGAATTGTAGATGTAGAACTGTACAATTACATAAAATGACAAAAGTAGGAGGTATTTTCAGCAAGGCAAACTATAGATTAGTACACACTGTATTGTCCAAATTATTGGGACGCCTGCCTTTACACGCACATGAAAGGAGAAGTCCAGCCTGAGATTTTTCGGCTGGGCTTCTCCTAAGGGTCACAGGAGTGCAATTAGTTTTGCACTCCTGTGACCCATTTTAAGCGGAGAGCGGTCTGAAGTCCGCTCTCCGCTGACATCACTGCCATCAGTCGGGGCAGCGCGTCATTACGACTTCCCAAGTCGGGATCCGCCAGCTGCTCTGATTGATGGCGAGCCGCTGAGACAGCCTCTCCCCGCCCCTCCCCTGCTCGGCGCTCCAATGAGCGTGGAGAAGCAAAGAGGAAAGAGGCTGACTGACAGTCAGCGGCTTTCCTCTGGGGGATCTGTGAGAACCGAGCCAGCGGCAATGTTCGGTGGCTCGGTTCTCAGTGCACAGACGCCGGGGGACAAATGGAGCATCGGTCTGATGCTCCGTCCACCGAGGTAAGTATGAATCCATAAAAAAAACAAAACCCAGACTTCTCCTTGAACTTTAATGGCATCCCAGTCTTAGTCCATAGGGTTCAATATTGAGTTGGCCCACCCTTTGCAGCTATAGAAGCTTTAACTCTTCTGGGAAGGCTGTCCACAAGGTTTAGGAGTGTTCCTAAGAGAAATCTTGCGAGCTATGTAGTGTTTTCACCGATTAGTAAAACGAAACAAAGGTATTACAGACCAGATACTAGCACTCGCCACATACCCATAATTATGTGCAAATTAGTTACAATAGTATTACAAGGTGCACTGCTATGTCAATATTCATAAAATAAATCAGTGCTAGTTCATGTGCACAGATCAATGTTAAAACAAATATATGTGTTACTAAACCCACAACAGTAAAAATCAGTCTGTATATGCAGCATAGCATGCTTGTTATACTCACTGTGGAACTTAAGGGGTTAATATTCTGCATTGTGTAAAAAGGCTGTTTTATGTATACACAGATCCTTCCCTCCTGCACTGTCTATCTGGGGAAAGCCAGCTAACACAGGCAGGGTAGCCAACCTGTACATGCTCAGTTGTGTCTTGTTGAGCTGAACTAGCATGGTCACATGATATTGGCATCACACATATGGGCATGTATACAGGCTGAAGTGAAAATCTCCTCCTACCTGAATTCTCAGCACTGGAGAAACTGTGCAGTTTATCATGTAACCGTGGTATACAGATCATCCAAAAAGGTATATAGTGGCAGTATTTTAATGTAAAAATAAGATTTATAAGCTGTGGGCACTGAGGGGTGGGGGGGGGGGGGGGCAGATGAACTATTTTCATATTACTACGTTTTTTTTTTTTTTACTTATTTTTTATTGAATTTTCTAACACATACAACACATACAGCTTAAAGGAGCACTAAAGCTTCCCTTTTTTTTGCCTAAAAATAACAAACATGTTATACTTACCTCCACTGTGCAGCTCGTTTTGCACACAGTGGCCCCGATCCTGGTCTTCTGGGGTCCCTCGGCGGCTGTCTTGGCTCCTCCCCGCAAGGACTCCACACCATAATGCGAGTGAGCTCGCATGGTGTGGAGTGATTGCGGGCGCGCTCCCGTGATACAGCGGCGGCCATAGCTGCCGCCTGTATCACTCGGCCCCGCCCCCCGCGCGCCGCGTCATTGGATGTGATTGACAGCAGCGCCAGCCAATGGCTGCGCTGCTTTCAATCCATCCAGTGTAGCCAATCGGCGGTCAGGCTGAAAAACGAAGAGGATGACGGGGACGAGCGTGGGACTTTCGAGGGGCCAGGTAAGAAAAACGGGGGCTCGGGGGGGGGGGGCGGTATTGTCGAATGTTTTTTCACCTTAATGCATAGGATGCATTAAGGTGAAAAAACATGTAACTTTACTACTCCTTTAAGCACCTACAGTCATAGTAAAAGAACATGTACAAATGAGAATACAATTCGCAATGTGAACCCAGCGATATAATGCATAGTCATGAAAGGGTACAGCAGCACCGCCCAAATAAAATCTAGGAGGGCATCCAGTATGTTAAGACCCACTAGTCAATGAAAACATATCAGAGGTCATCGGAGGAAAAGGAAGGTAGAAGAGCAAGGCAAGACCCTGACACGATGACCTGGTTCACCCCCAACTCACTAGGCTGTTTCGGGCTCATCTAACCAATT
Organism: Rana muscosa; assembly: GCA_029206835.1. Taxonomy (NCBI): domain Eukaryota; kingdom Metazoa; phylum Chordata; class Amphibia; order Anura; family Ranidae; genus Rana; species Rana muscosa. The sequence goes on along the minus strand of CM055117.1, from coordinate 685,779,455 downwards.
GCGCCAGACCTTGTCATATTTCAGTGAGCAGCCCCGATTGGCATAGGTATCTTTGTATAAAGGAAGGCTGCTGTTCACCAAGTGTTTCCATTGCGCCAAAGAGGGGGGGGCAGGCTTCTTCCACCGCACAGCAATATTCTTTCGGGCATAGAAGAGCAGCAAGGTAATTAGCGTGCGTTTGGCAGAGGACGGTACAATGGTCTCAATGAGCCCCAAAAGGCACACCTCCATTGACAAAGGCACAGCGACTAAGGCAACTCTGTTAATCAAATCCAGCACCATTTCCCAATATTGCTGGACCCCTGAACACCGCCAGAAGATATGGGAGAAGTCGCCCGGTGAGGCGCCGCATCTCCAACACCCAGAGGAATGGGCAGGGTCCATCCTATGCAGTCTGTGTGGGGTGAAATAAGCTCTATGAACTATTTTGTACTGCACTAACCTGTCACGCATGGAGACTAAGGAGTTGAAGGGGAGGTCCAGTGGCGTATCCAGGGTATGGCAGACATAGCAAGTGCCATGGGCGCAATATGAAGGGGGCGCTCGTGAGCCATGGCTTTTTTTCTTGAGGAGCTGCAGAAAATCTATTCCAGCAACTCCGTCAATGCAAACTCAGACACTGGACAGGAGCCGCCAGGATCCTGCAGGGGGGGGGGGAGAAGAAGTGTGCGGCGGACACTGAGAGCACCCCAACCCTGGAGAACTTTACTGAAAACTCAGCTTATGCTGAGGAAGAAGCTGCTGAAGAAGAGGGATTCTAGCAGTGAACTTGGTCCAGCCCTCCCCCTTCAGAGCCTGGCCGGCAACCTGTCAGATCACTATGCACATTGTTGAGGTCACAGTGTCAGTGAAGAATTATGGGACATCGGCGCTGGATCTCAGATGAAAGCTCCATGATCGGCCGATGAGCATGCTGTTATTGTACAGACGGCCGACCAGAAACAGATCTTCTAAGAGACCAAAGTCAGCCACAGTAAGAGAAACAACCTGACAAGCAGGAGGAGAGATGGGGGGGGGGGAATTCTGAGCATTCTTTGTGATTACTGTGTGTTATGTGTGATATGAGGGCCGATGTACACAGTGCCCTGCACATGAGAGTAAATAGTGTGTCCTCCTGTCACACTGTCTGTCCTCCTTATGTTAGTCTGCCTCTCCTGTCACACTGCCCAGGTACCCCCCCACTCCTGTCACACTGCCCAGGTACCCCCCCACTCCTGTCACACTGCCCAGGTACCCTCCCACTCCTGTCACACTGCCCAGGTACCCCCCCACTCCTGTCACACTGCCCAGGTACCCCCCACTCCTGTCACACTGCCCAGGTACCCCCCCACTCCTGTCACACTGCCCAGGTACCCCCCCACTCCAGTCACACTGCCCAGGTACCCCCCACTCCTGTCACACTGCCCAGGTACCCCCCCACTCCTGTCACACTGCCCAGGTACCCCCCACTCCTGTCACACTGCCCAGGTACCCTCCCACTCCTGTCACACTGCCCAGGTACCCCCCCCCACTCCTGTCACACTGCCCAGGTACCCCCCCACTCCTGTCACACTGCCCAGGTACCCCCCCACTCCTGTCACACTGCCCAGGTACCCCCCCCACTCCTGTCACACTGCCCAGGTACCCCCCCACTCCTGTCATACTGCCCAGGTACCCCCCCCACTCCTGTCACACTGCCCAGGCACCCCCCCACTCCTGTCACATTGCCCAGGTACCCTCCCACTCCTGTCACACTGCCCAGGTACCCCCCCACTCCTGTCACACTGCCCAGATACCCCCCCACTCCTGTCACACTGCCCAGGTACCCCCCACTCCTGTCACACTGCCCAGGTACCCCCCCACTCCTGTCACACTGCCCAGGTACCCCCCCACTCCTGTCACACTGCCCAGGTACCCCCCCACTCCTGTCAAACTGCCCAGGTACCCTCCCACTCCTGTGACACTGCCCAGGTACCCCCCCACTCCTGTTACACTGCCCAGGTACCCCCCCCACTCCTGTCACACTGCCCAGGTACCCCCCCACTCCTGTCACACTGCCCAGGTACCCTCCCACTCCTGTCACACTGCCCAGGTACCCCCCCACTCCTGTCACACTTCCCAGGTACCCCCCCACTCCTGTCAAACTGCCCAGGTACCCCCCCACTCCTGTCAAACTGCCCAGGTACCCCCCCTACTCCTGTCACACTGCCCAGGTACCCCCCACTCCTGTCACACTGCCCAGGTACCCCCCCCACTCCTGTCACACTGCCCAGGTACCCCCCCACTCCTGTCACACTGCCCAGGTACCCCCCTACTCCTGTCACACTGCCCAGGTACCCCCCACTCCTGTCACACTGCCCAGGTACCCCCCCCCCCACTCCTGTCACACTGCCCAGGTACCCCCCCCACTCCTGTCACACTGCCCAGGTACCCCCCTCACTTCTGTCACACTGCCCAGGTACCCCCCCACTCCTGTCACACTGCCCAGGTACCCCCCCACTCCCGTCACACTGCCCAGGTACCCCCCCACTCCTGTCACACTGCCCAGGTACCCCCCCACTCCTGTCACACTGCCCAGGTACCCCCCCACTCCTGTCACACTGCTCAGGTACCCCCCTCACTTCTGTCACACTGCCCAGGTACCCCCCTCACTTCTGTCACACTGCCCAGGTACCCCCCTCACTTCTGTCACACTGCCCAGGTACCCCCCCACTCCTGTCACACTGCCCAGGTACCCCCCCACTCCCGTCACACTGCCCAGGTACCCCCCCCCACTCCCGTCACACTGCCCAGGTACCCCCCCACTCCTGTCACACTGCCCAGGTATCCCCCCCACTCCTGTCACACTGCCCAGGTATCCCCCCCACTCCTGTCACACTGCCCAGGTACCCCCCCACTCCTGTCACACTGCCCAGGTATCCCCCCCACTCCTGTCACACTGCCCAGGTACCCCCCCACTCCTGTCACACTGCCCAGGTACCCCCCCCACTCCTGTCACACTGCCCAGGTACCCCCCCCCCCACTCCTGTCACAATTCTAGGCCCCCCTCTTCAATTACAATGCCCAGGTGCCATCTGTGTCATAGAAAAGATTCACCAAAATTCCTATGCCCCATCCTTGGTGTAAGCTGTGTGTTCATCTCAAGTAACCAGCACACCGAGTCACTGCACACTGGGACAAAAGCAAATTTTACACAGGACAGTGCACAATGTACATACAGTATAGCAAGTCTGCTCTGTGTGGCTTTCAAAAAAGTGGACCTTTATATATGCTGAGATGTACTGAAATGCAATATCTTTACAATTTTTGTGAGACAACTTTGTGATCAGTGATGTGCACCTGCTGTTTATTCGTGGTTCAGCAAAAGGCATGACATTTTGTTTGAGCTGCCCTTCACCATTGACATGCAGGAATATGTAGGGGATCTTTCACATGTGCATTTTAACCCCTTATGCCGCGTACACACGATCATTATTCACGGCGGTTTAAAAACCGCCGTGAATAATGACATTTTAAACGAGGGAACAGCTTGTTCCCCCACACACGGTCATTTTTCTCGTCATTTTTTAAAATGACGAGAAAACCGATCGTCTATGGGCTCCGCGGCAGTGTTTCCCTATGGGAAACACTGCCGCGGAAGAAATGTCAGGAAAAACGACGAGAAAAATTAGAACATGTTCTAATTTTTCTCGTCGTTTTTAATGCCGTTTTTCACGTCGTGAAAAATGACAAAAAGACCACACACGGTCGTTTTTCTTGTTGAAAACAAAAAATGTCATTTTTCACGACGTGAAAAATGATCGTGTGTACGCGGCATTAAAATCCACACTGCACGCAGTTTTGGAGAGCTTGCAGAGCGCTGCCATTCATTTGAATTTGTAAACACTGTCAGTGGGTACAACACCTGCTAAAAGCAACAGGCGGTGTAATTGTGGTTTTAAATTTTACGTAGCGCCAAAACATAATTTGTTAATTGAAAGATTAAAGAGCTTGACTTGTAGTTTTGTTAGCCGTTTTTTTGTTAAGGTTATCTGAAAGATGGGTTTCCAATGTTTTGACAGGGGCGCAGTTTCAGTGCTTGCCATAGGCGCCAATTTCACAAGATACGCCTCTGGGGAGGTCCCACACATCGTCCCAGTCATCCCTATCTAATGTGGGGATATCAGTCTGCCATTTATTCCAGAGTTTGTCCAGAGGTGGAAGAGACACAGAGATCAAGTACGAATAAAGATGTGAGGTGGGTTTGTCTTCACAGCTAAATCTAAGTGTCCTCTCCAGTTCCGACTGGGCCACAATGCACGAAGATTGCGGAAATTGCGCCGCAAATGCGTGGGACAGTTGCAGATATCTAAATAGGAAATGGTTGGGTAGGTTGTATTGGGAGGAAAGGTGCGAGAAGGGGAGTAGGGAGTTTTGAGATATTATGTGTGACACAAGTTTGATACCGTATTTTGTCCACGCGTAGGGGTCAGGGATCTTGTAAATGTGAGATAGACTAGGGTTCAGCCAGATAGGGGCATTGGGGGAGATTTCAGACTGTTTACATTTCTCAATGGCTAATCCTGTCCGCCATGCCCGCAGGGTGGTAAGCATAGAAGGGGTCAGAGGATACGGGGCACGAGGGCCCCTAAAAAGTAATAATTGAAGAGCTTCCAACGAACCGACCACTGTTGCTTCCAGCACAGTCGACGAGTTCGTTCTGTCCGGCTGTAGCCACCACGCCGCAGTCACCAACTGCGCGGAGAGGTAATACTTATGACAGTCCGGGAATGCCATGCCACCCTGCATTCGTGGCCTCATTAAAGTCGTCAGTCTATACCTGGGAGGAGAGGGGCCCCATAAGAAGGAAGAAAAGATGCAGTTCAATTTTTAAAAAAAGGACTTGGGCACCCATTGTGGGGAGTGGTGGAAAAGATATGTCAGTTTGGGAATAATCTTCATTTTTATGAGATTAACTCGCCCCCATAATGACAGGGGCAGGTTACTCCAGGATTTGAGCTTCGTCTGGGACTCCAATAGTAACGGGGCTAGATTTAAAGATATATAGTCCGAGGCTGAACCAGAGACATGTACCCCCAAGTATGTAAAGGAGTCTACCCACAGGAGGGGGCTATCAGGAGGGGATGTGGACCTAGCCGCTGGATCAATTGGGAACAGGAGGGATTTAGACCAATTTACCCTAAGACCGGTGACCTCAGCAAAGGTGTCCAGAATATTTAGCGCTCCCTGCAGGGACGGGCCGGCATCATTTAGGAAGAGTAGCATGTCATCCGCGTACAGGGCTACCCTCTCCTCCAGCAACCCGAGTCGGAGACCCTTAATGTGCGGTGAGGTGCGAAGTGCCTCCGCCACCGGTTCGATAGCAAGGGCAAACAAAGCCGGAGAGAGAGGGCAGCCCTGCCTCGTTCCCCTGGTAAGCCCGAAGGGGACAGATAGTCCACCTCCCAAGCGCACCGAGGAAGTGGGGCATTTGTAGATCACTTGGAGCCACCTGATAAACAGCAGAGGAAACCCCATCCTGCGTAAAGTTTCCCACAAGAAGGGCCACTCGACCGTATCAAAGGCCTTTTCCACGTCCAGAGAGGCCACCGCTCGAGATCCCTTATTGAGGTGGTGAGCGTGTATGTTGGTGAACAGTCTTCTGAGATTCACATCCGTGGACCTACGGGGCATGAAACCCGTCTGGTCTGGGTCTATCACTGAGGGTAGCATGGGGTACAACCGAAGGTCCAGAAGCTTAGTCAGAATTTTAAAGTCAGAATTAAGCAATGCAATAGGACGATATGAAGCACAGGAAGTGGGGTCCTTGGGAGCCTTATATATCAGTGTCAAGTAGGCGTGGTACATTGAAACAGGCAGACCACCGTCTGCCAGGCATACAGTATATAATTGTGCCAACAGGGGTGCTAAAAGTTCCACATGAGCCCTATAAAAGTCTATCGGAAGCCCATCCGGCCCCGGCGCCTTGCGGGGGGGAAGGATCGGATAGCCTTTACGACCTCCGAGACCGTAAAAGGTTGGACCAAAATCTCTCTTTCGTGGTCAGAGAGCCAGCCAAGCGCCAACGGGTCTAACAGACCATTCAGCGACTCCGGCTGAAACTCTGAGGACAGACCGGACGAGTATAACGTGCCATAAAAGGAGTTAAACGTCTGTAGGATATCAGAGGGGGAGGACACCGTCCCGCCCCCGGGGTCTGTAGGGTGGATACAAGGGTAAGGGGTTGGTCGTGTTGTGCCATCATGGCTAGCAGGCGGCCATTCCGGTCACCCTGTTCAAAGGCCCTCTGTTTACCTCTATATGACTCGAGTCGCGTGACCTCAGCCAGGTGCAACTGCAGTTCCCTCTGAGCCGCCATCAGCAGGTCAAAGTGAACTGGGGTGGGGTCATTGCTATACGTAGCAGTGTGATCGTCAACAGCCTTCTGCAGCTCCAGCGTTGCAGCCGATTGTTGTTTTTTGATGCTAGCAATAGAAGAAATATACTGTCCCCTCGTGAAAGCTTTAAAGGCATCCCATACAATATCGGGAGAAGAGGAGTCTTTATTATTTTCCCAGAACTCAGACAGCAGGGGCGGCAGCTGGCCAGCAAGGTCAGGATGAGAGACCCATTGTGTGCCCAACCTCCAGAGCGCAGTGCTCCGGGAGGCCGGGGAGCGAAGCACCACCACCAAGGGACTATGATCAGACAGCCCGCTAGGCAGATAGGACGTCTCCAAAACATCCGCTAACAGTGCAGGGTTGGAGAAGGCTAGGTCTATCCGCGACGCAGTCTTATAGGATGCCGAAAAACATGAATAGGCCCTTGTGGTAGGGTGCTTCCACCTCCAGACCTCCACCAGCCCCACCGCCTGAGCCCAGGCAGAGAGGTCCATACACTGTTTCTTAGTCGGGGCAGGTCTATCTAGTTCAGGCGATAAAATGGCATTAAAGTCACCCATCACCAGAACCTTCCCTGGGCAGAAAGGTGAAATTTTTTCTAGAACCTCATACAATAATGCGGATGAAAACGGGGGAGGGATGTATACATTAAGAACAATATATCTGACAGACCATAGCGTGAACACCACTATCACAAATTTCCCCTGGGGATCAGTACGGATCTCCTCAATAACACAGGGGAAATTCTTGTGGACAAGGACCGATACACCTCTGGCGTATGTAGAATATGTGGCATGCATCGCTCGCTGTATCCACGGTTTTTTGAGAGTCAAAATCTTGCTGCCCGTGAGGTGAGTCTCCTGAAGGAGAATAAGCTGGGGGGAGTGAGATTTTAAGTATTGGAATAAAAGGGCTCGCTTAATTTTGGAGTTAAGACCCCTGACATTCCAGGAGAGAACGGTGAAGGAGTCAGCTACTTGACTAGCCATTGGGTGATGGGGAAGTACAGTTGAGGAGATACTCTAAAGGGCGTGTACCGGTGCACCCCATGAGCAGCAAGATCCCGGTCACAGTGCGGAAAATGCTGACAGTACCTAAGCGTAACACAAAACAAAAATATACAAATAAGAAATATAAAACCATAAGAACAAGGGACGACTAAATCCCTAATCTAACTTCCCAGGCACGGTGCCTATCCTACTGTACCCCAGCCTACCTCCTAACGGGGGGGGGGGGGGTCTGGGAACAGTTTTGACCCAAAAGAAAAACTTTTATAAAGAGTGCTAGTGAACCCTTACACTGGGGGCCCTACACTTCTGGTAGTAGTTCTTCCACTCTGCCGACGGGCAGTGTCTCATCCGTCTCGTAAGATCAAGGGGCAGAGGGACGTGGGATATCAATCCCATAAACCTGTATCCTAAAAGTCAGCGAAAAACAAAGTCCGTGCTTTAAGAGGAAAAAAACAAAAACAAGACAAAAAAAAAAACAAAAACCAAAAGCAAAAACTGGGGCAATCTAAAACCTCGTGGGGGTCCCGTGTAAAGGTACATTTGAAGTAACTCTGGTGGTTGAAGAAAGTGTAGTAGGATAGAGCGAACAAGGATGTGGAAAATTCGTGCATCATAGGAGTCCGTGAGAAGATCCCTTCAACGCAATTTGGTCAGCAGTCGTCAGCATCCGCTGGGTCGTCAAAGAAGCGGACCGCCCCCTCATGTTGGACTCGTAAGCGGCTTGGGTAAAGCATGCCATACTTAATGTTCTTATCTCTAAGTCGTTTGCGGACATCGTTAAAGGTTTTTCTCTTTCTCTGCAAGTCCGCCGAAAAGTCAGGGAAGAGGAGGACAGAGGAGTTACAATATTTGAGCGTGGGATGTTGGCGGGCTTCCGACAGAATCTTGTCCCTGTCCCGATAGTTAAGGAAGCGGACTAAGAAAGGGCTGGGGGGTTTCCCCGGGGTGGCTCGGCCCATGGGCACCCGGTGGGCCCTCTCCACCACGTAAGTAGGGGGAACGTCGGTAAGGCCCAGGAGATTTTTAAAGAACTCCTCCGCAAATACAGCAGGATGATCTCCCTCTTCCCCCTCAGGCAGACCCAGGACTCTGACATTGTTGCGCCTCAGCCTGTTCTCGGCATCATCTGACTTTGCGACAAGGGACTGTACTGTGCGCTGCAGCTCGGCAATGGAGGCGGCATGGGAGGCCGTAAGATCTTCGGTGGTCGACACTCTGGACTCAGTTTCCGCCATTCTACCCCTCATTTTGTCAAGGTCGTTTCGTATGAGGTTACATTCTTCAGCGAGGTGGTCAATATGCACCAAAAGCGAGGTCCTACTCTGCTCGATCGCAGCGAGGATCACCGCTGTACCATCCTGAGCCAGTGGGGCTGGCCCCTCTGTCGGCGGAGCTTCAATGGGATCCATTTCTAAGCCAGCCAGCAAGGCCCGAAGCCGACCCAGAAGTATGGGATCAGATTGTGGGGAAGATGGCGGTGGCAGCTGAAGTGGTACGTTGGTCTTTGCGGCTTTAGAGGACCTGTTCCCTTTTTTGGAGGAGGAGGACATCTGACAGTCCACCAGGGGGGGCCCACTATCCAGGAGATTTGTCTGCGTTCAGATGAGCACCCAGGAGGTAGGTAAGGGGCGACCCAGGCCACAGCAGGTGTCTCAGGAGAGTTTATGTCATCCGGCCGTCAGGTGCCGCCACCAGCCAGGCTCCCCTGCAGACACCAGGTAAAGACAGCCCTCCAGCAGGGCAGGCCGTCAGTGGTTACCAGCAGCCCCCCACCCCACAGCAGACAAATAGGTAAGAACAGGGTGGTAAGGATGTAAAGCTGGGACCAGAGCAGCAAGGCTGAGGCAGAGGGGTGGCGGAGGACCGGAGAAGTTGGGCTCCAGGGGTAACGCAGCTGACTCAATTTAAGCAGTCTCAGTGCTACAGCACCCCAGGCCTTGGCAGGGATGACAGGGCGTTAGGAGGCAGGCGATCCGCGCTGTTGCGCTCGTCGATGGCGGCCGCGGTGCACTTCCGGCGGGGCGGCGGTTTAGGAAACACCGGTGCTTCACAGGCCGCACTAGGCCGCACCGGGTCGTGGCCTCCACGGATCCCTCTTGCGGCCAGGCGGATCTCCGGATCGGGCCAGGAAGGTGGATGGGCAGGCAGATGTGGCCGGAGGACAGTCTCCTACCTCTAGGCAAGCTGGGATCAGGTCTCTTCAGCACAACACAGGCCGGAAAGATGGCGGCGGCCGCAGGTGAGTGGAGGTTCAGGCGTGCAGGCGATCCGGGCAGAGAGTCTCCACAATTTTGCCCCAGGATGAGACAGGGGACACAGGGGAACAGGCTGGTATGAGTATTTACTCTTTTTGGTCGGTAGAAATGCACGGATGGCAAAGGATTTAGAACAGGATACCCGGAGCTCCTCAAATACACGTCCGCCGGCTCTGCCATCCGGACACACCCCCCTCATATTACTATGTTTAGTAACACTTTAATCCCGTACAATATTAAAGTGCCCTGACGGAAGACACGTTACCCTGTGTCGACACGCGTAGGGGAGGGTCTAGGATGGTGAAGTCACTCAGGCTCTAACGAGGTATTAGCAGCTAGTCGGGAGATAGTGGATGTGCGGCTCTGCGGGATACATTAACTGCCTATTTGTTAGCCACAGTTTGGTGCACTGCAAGCACCTATATTATGTGAGTATCCTGTACTATTTATTAAACATGTGGAAAGTTTTTAAACAATTCAAGCACTATTGGAGTTTTTTTCTTCATGCACTTTGAGCTGACTCCTGAAGAGGAGATTGTTGGAGGAGCGTAGGAGTCAGCTGATTTGGATTAATTCCATTGAGCTCTGGAGTGGCTCACAAGCGCTTTTTGACCCAGCTTAGTTGAGGGGTCACACTCCCAGAGGTGAACCTACACCCATTGGGGGGGGGGGCACATGTGAGGTGATCCAATGGTGGTTGAACGCATTGATATCATCTGGTGTAATCCATTCATTCATCAAGTCACATATGGGAGATCTGCACTGCACTTATAAATTAACTTTTAGCACTTAATATTGTATGGGATTAATGTATATGTTATAATAGATTTGTTTTAACATTGATCTGTGCACATGAACTAGCCCTGATTTATTTTATGAATATTGACATAGTGCGGCACCTTGAAATACTAAGGTTTAGGAGTGTGCCTATGGGAATGTATGACCATTCTTCCAGAAGCGCATTCGTGAGGTTAGGCACTGATGTTGGGCGAGGAGGCCTGGCTCCCAGTCTCCGCTCTAATTCATCCCAAAGGTGTTCCATCGGGTAGAGGTCAGGACTCTGTGCATTTCAGTCAAGTTCCCCCACCCCAAACTTGCTCATCCATGTCTTTATGAACCTTGCTTTGTGCACTGGTGCACAGTCATGTTGGAACAGGAAGGGGCAATCCCCAAACTATTCCCACAAAGTTGGGAGCATGAAATTGTCCAAAATATCTTGGTATGCAAACTCCTTAAGAGTTCCCTTCACTGGAACTAAGGGACAAAGCCCAACCCCTGAAAAACAACCCCTCACCATAATCCCCCCTTCACCAAACGATTTGGACCAGTGCACAAAGCAAGGTCCATAGAGACATGGATGAGCGAGTTTGGGGTGGAGGAACTTGACTGGCCTGCACAGAGTCCTGATCTCAACCTCATAGAACACCTTTGGGATGAATTAGAGTGGAGACTGAGAGCCAGGCCTTCTCGTCCACATCAGTGCCTGACCTCACAAATGTACTTTTGGAAGAATGGTCAAACATTCCCATAGACCAGTGTTTCTCAACTCCAGTCCTCGAAGCACCCCAACAGGTCATGTTTTCAGGATTTCCCTCAGATGAAACTGCTGTGGTAATTACTAAGGCAGTGAAACTGATCAAATCACCTGTGCAAAATAATGGAAAACCTGAAAACATGACCTGTTGGGGCGCCTTGAGGACTGGAGTTGAGAAACACTGCCATAGACACACTCCTAAACCTTGTGGACAGCCTTCCCAGAAGAGTTGAAGCTGTTATAGCTGCAGAGGGTGGGCCAACTCAATATTGAACTCTACAGACTAAGACTGGGATTCCATTAAAGTTAAAGTGCGTGTAAAGGCAGGCGTCGCAATACTTTTGACAATATAGTTTATGAAGAATCTGGATGTTAATTGGGGTAAAGGTGGGGTTTTACTTATTTTTTATTTTTCTACATATTTTTTGTGCGGCTGTGTTTTTTCTTTTTAATTCAGGTTAGTATATGCTGTATTATTTTCCTACAATGTGTCAGATTTACAAATTGAGAATTGCTATATTTCCAAAAAAACATGGTTAATGGCTTCCATCTAGTGTTCATTATTGTAACTGCAACTTACTGAGAATCAAGGCAATTGGAATGTTAGGAAAGTTACCCCATCAAAGCCTTCTTAAAACAGAAGATATTCACGTGTCTCATTTTATCCCATAGCTAAGAAATGGGAGGATAATTCCTCATTTCAGGGCATTGGATGGAGCCATAAAAATTATTTCTTTATGCCCCAAACAGCCAAATGCACTGGTGTATAGCCTAATATTATAGAGCCAGACTGCATACATCGGTTTCAGGCTTTTTGGCCATCATCAATTCAGTGTATGGAAACCTTTGCTTCTCTGGAGTAAGGCTTGGAATCCAACAAGCGAGTGTGCTGCGCACTGATTAGAATGAGGGCTATTTGACTTCTTAAAGCAGAGCTCCACTCTAAAGTGGAACTTCCGCTCATTGGATTCCTCCCCCCCCCTCCGGTGCCACAATTGGCACCTTTCAGGGGGGAGGGGGGTGCAGATACCTGTCTAAGATAGGACAGGTATTTGCACCCACTTCTGGGCATAGACTCTGCGGGGACCTGCGGGCAGTACGTCAGTCCCCCCCCCCCCCGTTGTGTTTTGGGAAAAACACGGCTCCCAGAACACAGCTAGGAACAGTGAGGACGGCGCAGCGCGACTCGCGCATGCGCAGTAGGGAACCGGGCAGTGAAGCCGCAACTCTTCACTTCCTGATTCCCTCACCGATGATGGCGGTGGGGGCAGCCGAGAGACGAGCGATTGCTCGTCTTCTGCTGCTGACGTCGCTGGACTCCAGGACAGGTAAGTGTCCATTTATTAAAAGTCAGCAGCTGCAGTATTTGTAGCTGCTGGCTTTTAATATTTTTTTTTATGGCAGAGCTCCGCTTTAAGCCCCTTCTCACTATAGGAAAGCGACAAAAACTGATTTGAAATGCTATGCAAGTTTCTCTAACATTTGTAGCAACTTTCTGTAAAAAAAAAAAAAGTCAATACTTGGTTGTCCTCCTGATAATGAACATAAGATACAGTTATTCAGAACATCCCATTAGGAGGATTTCTTTTGTGGACACACCATTAGTACATACAACTTGAGTCTTTGTAAAGTTAAAGGGCAAAAATCTAAAAAGTATCCTGGGTGGGCAGTGCAAAAAAAAATAATTGAAGATAAGGTATTCATAATCTAAGGAACTGTAGGCAAGGAAGAAGGAGGAACTAGGAAAAGTAAGGGGTTAGGGAGGGGGAGTCGGAGTGCAATGGGGGGAAGAACATGGCTGTCAAACTACGTATGGAATCACAGTGTGGTCCTTACTCAGTTAGGAAGTCTAATAACTGGATCATAAGATTTAAGCCTCGTACACACGGCCGAGAATCTCGTCAGGAAAAAACTTGTCGTTTTTCTTGACGAGATTCTTGGACAAGAAACTTTTCCCGGCCGAGTGTACACACGCTCGATTCAAAGAACCCGCGGTTCAGGGGGCGTGTCCGGATGTGAGCGGCGGCGGACGTGTTTGAGCAGAGCTCCGGGTATCCTGATTTCCATCCTTTGCCATCCGTGCAACTAATGGCTTCTACAGAACCAGCCACCCCAACTATTTGTTCCTCTATGTCCCCTGCTGAGCCCTGACTGCATATTGAGCGGGGATTTGACCGTGGTCGCCCGGGAGGACGTCCTATACCCTGCCTGTAGCTGCCGCCGCCATCTTGCTGGCCTGTGACCGTCTGGAGGGAGCTGATCCTTGCCTGGTAGTGGGGTAAGGGACCATCCTGCATCCCTGGACTGTTCTTCTTTCTCCTGCCTACCCCCTCCACTGCCTGGAGTGACCTAGGGGCCTGCAGAGCCGCCGGGAGCGCTCGCGGTGGCCGCGGCCTAGTGAAGCCTGCCGGACACCGCTGTTTCCTGCAGTGGCTGCCCGGCGGTGGTGCGCCGGCGGGGCGGAAAATCGCGGACGCGGATCCGGCGGCCCTGCACTTATCCTCCTCCCTGCAGGGACCTGGTGTGCTGCTAGTGGGGACTAGCTCTGTGGAGGTGCCCCGGGGCCTGGTGACTCTGCCACTTTCTGCCTGTGTCCCCCAACTCAAGACATATCCTGCCTCCACTCTTTGTATGCCACCCTCACTGAACTATCACTGCCTGGTTGATTGCTGAGTGCTGAGGGGCTGGGTGTGCTTGCTGGTTATCTGCCTGGACTGTGATCTCCCAGGCCCACTACCCATTACCCACTACCTATCTGAACCACCCCCTGCTGCACACTAGAAACTGATCTTGGCGTGTGCTGCTCCCCTATTGGGGCCCCCCCTTTGGAGGCCCACCAGATGTCCCCCACTTCCAAAAAGGGGAAAAAAAATCCTCCGAGGCCGCTGTCATTGGCTCTTCCCCCCGGCAGCCACAACCCTCTCCGCTACAGCCGGACCCCGTCCTGCTTGGTCAGCTCCGGGCCTTACTGGCTGACTTGGAGATGGGTCCTGGAGGGGTTCCGGCAGCGGAATCAGCCCCGCCATCGCAGGACAGTACAGCCGTGATCCTTGCTGCGATCGAGCAGAGTAAGACCTCACTGCTTGTGCGCATCGATCATCTTGCTCAGGAGTGCAATCTTATCAGAAATGACCTTGACAAAATAAGGGGGAGAATGACTGAAACGGAGACCAGGATATCCGCTACTGAAGATCTTACTGCCACCCATGCCTCTTCCATTGCTGAGCTGCAGCGCACGGTCCAGTCCCTTGCCGCAAAATCTGATGACGCAGAGAACCGCCTCAGACGCAACAATGTCCGAGTCCTGGGGCTACCTGAGAGGGAGGAGGGGGATTGCCCGGCTGAATTTGCGGAGGAGTTCTTTAAAAATCTCCTGAGCCTCACAGATGTTTCTCCTACCTATGTGGTCGAAAGGGCTCATCGGGTGCCCACCGGCCGCGCCATCCCGGGGAACCTCCCCAGGCCCTTCCTGGTACGCTTCCTTAATTATCGTGACAGAGACAAGATTCTCTCCGAAGCCCGCAAACATCCCGCTCTCAAATACGGCAACGCCTCTGTTTTTCTTTTCCCGGACTTTTCGGCAGATCTGCAGCGGAAAAGGAAGACCTTCAACGATGTCCGTAGGCGACTCAGGGATAAGAACATAAAATACGGCATGCTATACCCCAGCCGCTTGCGAGTCCAACACGATGGGACAATCCGATTCTTTGACAACCCAGCGGATGCTGATGACTGGCTGGCCACCTTGCATTGAAGACCCATTCCCTAAGCTAATACACAGCGTTTAAACGCCTTTGTCTGATATACCCCACTAAGACGTCCTATAAGTCTACTATACCTGATGCGCGGATCTTCCATATTCTTGCTTAATTCATCCTACGAACATTTGACAAATACCGGAGCAATCACGAATACACTTTTACGCGTGACTTGCACTTAACCCTCTAGGTTTGGTGTTTTGAAAGAAGAGATTGGTCTGGTGTTCTCCATTCTCTTGGGAGGTACCCCAATAGCTGGATAACCCCACCTCCGGATTGCTCAGCCCTTCTCGCTGTGTTGAGATACACGTCCCCCCCACCCTTTGCCCACTGCTCTGTCTAGCCACTGACTTTGTTGCTGCTGGTTTTTTGGGCTCATTAACCATCATCCCTCTGCTCCCTGTTCTTACAAGACGGAAGGGGCATCGCCCGTCGACAGAGTGGGTGGACTGGCTCTAGTAGTGTAGTGCCCCCAGTTGAGGGGTTCACTAGCACCCTTTAGTTAAGTTTTTTTCTGGGTTACAACTATTCCCAGACCTTCCCCCCTGTTTGGAGGAAGGCTGGGATATAGTAGGATGGGCACCTGTGCCTGGGAAGTTTGATTAAGGAGTTGGTTATTCCTTGATCTTCTGTTGTTTTTTTTTTATTTTTATGTTCTGTTTTGTGTTATGCTTAAGTACTGTCAGTATTTTCTGCACTGTGACTGGGATCTTGCTGCTCATGGGGTGCACCGGTACATGCCCTTTAGCATATCTCCTCAATTATTTCTCCCCACCGCCCGATGGCTAGTCAATTAGCTGACTCCTTCACCATCCTTTCCTGGAATGTCAGAGGTCTTAACTCAAAATTTAAGCGGGCCCTTTTATTCCAATACTTTAAAATCTCACTCCCCCCAGCTTATTCTCCTCCAGGAGACTCACCTCATGGGCAGTAAGATTTTGACGCTTAAAAAACCTTGGATACAGCGAGCGAATCATGCCACGTACTCCACATGTGTCGATCCTTATCCACAAGAATTTCTCCTGTGTCATTGAGGAGATCCGTACTAATCCCCTGGGGAAATTTGTGATAGTGGTGTTCACGTTATGGTCTATATGATATATTGTTATCAATCTGTACATCCCTCCCCCGTTTTCATCCGCATTACTATACGAGGTTCTAGAAAAGATTGCACCTTTCTGCCCCGGGAAGATTCTGGTTATGGGAGACTTTAATGCCATTTTGTCACCTGACCTGGATAGACCTACCCCGCCTAAGAAACAGTGTATGGACCTCTCTGCCTGGGCTCAGGCGGTGGGGCTGGTGGAGGTCTGGAGGTGGAAGCACCCTACCACAAGGGCTTATTCATGTTATTCGGCATCCTATAAGACTGCGTCGCGGATAGATTTGGCCTTCTCCAACCCTGCACTGTTAGCGGACGTGTTGGGGACGTCCTATCTGCCTAGCGGGCTGTCTGATCACAGTCCCTTGGTGGTGGTGCTCCGCTCCCCGGCTTCACGGAGCGCTGCGCTCTGGAGGTTGGGCACACAATGGGTCTCTCATTCTGACATTACCGACAAACTGCCGCCCCGCCTGTCTGAGTTCTGGGAAAATAATAAGGAATCCTCTTCTCCCGACATTGTCTGGGATGCCTTTAAAGCTTTCACGAGGGGACAGTATATTTCTTCTATTGCCAGCATTAAAAGAAAGCAATCGGCTGCCACTCTGGCGCTGCAGAAGACTGTTGATGACCACACCGCTACATATGGTGATGACCCCACCCCTGTTCACTTTGATCTGCTGATGGCGGCTCAGAGGGAATTACAGTTACACCTGGCTGAGGTCACGCGACTGGATTCATATAGGGGTAGGCAGAGGGTCTTTGAACATGGTGATCGAAATGGCCGCCTGCTGGCCATGTTGGCGCAACATGACCAACCCCTTACCCTTGTGTCTACCCTGCGGACCCCGGGGGGGCGGGACGGTGTCCTCCCCTTCTGATATCCTACAGGCTTTCAACTCCTTTTATGGCACTTTGTATTCGTCCGGTCTGTCCTCAGATTTTCAGCCGGAGTCGCTGAACGGGCTGTTGGATCCGTTGGCGCTTGGCTGGCTCTCTGACCACGAAAGGGAGACTTTGGTCCAACCATTTATGGCCCTGGAGGTCATAGAAGCTATCCGGTCCTTCCCCCCCGGCAAGGCGCCGGGGCCGGATGGGCTCCCGATAGACTTTTATAAGGCCCATATGGAACTTTTAGCACCCCTGTTGGCACAATTATACACTGTCTGTCTGGCAGAAGGTGGTCTGCCTGGTTCTATGTACCATGCCTACTTGACATTGATATATAAGGCTCCCAAGGACCCCACTTCATGTGCTTCATATCGCCCTATCGCACTACTTAATTCCGACTTTAAAATTCTGACTAAGCTTCTGGCCCTTCGGTTGTATCCTATGCTACCCTCAGTGATAGACCCAGACCAGACGGGTTTCATGCCCCGTAGGTCAACAGATGTCAATCTCAGATGGCTGTTCACTAACATACATGCTCACCACCTCAATATGGGATCCTGGGCAGTGGCCTCTCTAGACGTAGAAAAGGCCTTTGACACGGTCGAGTGGCCGTTTTTGTGGGAAACATTACGTAGGATGGGGTTTCCTCTGTTATTTATCAAGTGGCTACAGGTGATTTACAAATGCCCCATTTCCTCGGTGCGATTGGGGGGTGGACTGTCTGTCCCCTTCGGGCTCACCAGGGGAACGAGACAGGGCTGCCTTCTCTCTCCAGCTTTGTTTGCCCTAGCTATTGAACCGGTGGCGGAGGCACTTCGCACCTCACCGCACATCAAGGGTCTCCGACTCGGGTTGCTGGAGGAGAGGGTTGCCCTGTACGCAGATGACATGCTACTCTTCCTGAATGATGCCGGTCCGTCCTTGCAGGGAGCGCTAAGTATTCTAAACGCCTTTGCTGAGGTCACCGGTCTTAGGGTAAATTGGTCTAAGTCCCTCCTATTCCCGATTGATCAGGCGGCCAGGTCCACTTCCCCTCCTGACAGCCCCCTCCTGTGGGTGGACTCCTTTAAGTACTTAGGGGTGCATGTCTCTGGTTCAGCCACGGACTATATATCTTTAAATCTCGCCCCGGTGCTTTTAGAGTCCCAGACGAAGCTTAAATCATGGAGTAACCTGCCCCTGTCATTATGGGGGCGGGTTAACCTCATAAAAATGAAGATTATTCCCAAACTAACATATCTTTTCCGCCACTCCCCACAATGGGTTCCCAAATCCTTTTTTAAGAAATTGAACCGTATTTTTTCTTCCTTCCTATGGGGCCCCTCTCCTCCCAGGTATCGACTGACGACTTTAATGAGGCCTAGATCGCAGGGTGGCATGGCATTCCCGGACTGTTATAAGTATTACCTCTCCGCGCAGTTGGTGACAGCGGCGTGGTGGTTACAGCCGGACAGGACGAACTCGTCGACTGTGCTGGAAGCGGCAGTGGTCGGTTCATTGGAAGCTCTTCAATTGCTACTTTTTAGGGTCCCTCGTGCCCCCTATCCTCTGACCCCCTCTATGCTTGCCACCCTGCGGGCGTGGCGGACAGGATTAGCCATTGAGAAATGTAAACAGTCTGAAATCTCCCCCAATGCCCCTATCTGGCTGAACCCTAACTTATCTCATATTTACAAAATCCCCGACCCCTACGCGTGGACAAAACACGGTATAAAATTAGTGTCCCACATAGTGTCTCAAAACTCCTTACTCCCTTTCTCACACCTTTCCTCCCAATATAACCTGCCTAACCATTTCCTATTCAGATATCTTCAACTGTCCCATGCATTTGCGGCGCAGTTTCCACAATCTTCATGTATTGTGGCGCAATCGGAACTGGAGAGGACACTTAGATTTAGCTGTGATAAAAAGCCCACCTCACATCTCTATTCATATTTGATCTTTGTGTCTCTTCCACCTCTTGACAAACTCTGGACTAAATGGCAGACTGATATCCCCACGTTGGATAATGATGACTGGGATGACGTGTGGGACCTCCCTTTCAACACCCTCATCTCCATGCGTGACAGATTGGTGCAATACAAGATTGTTCATAGGGCTTATTTCACCCCACACAGACTTCACAAGATGGATCCCGCTCATTCCTCAGAGTGTTGGAGATGCGGCGCCTCACCGGGCGACTTCTCCCATATCTTCTGGCGATGTCCAGGGGTCCAGCAATACTGGGAAACAGTGCTAGATATGATTAACAGAGTTGCTTTAGTCGCAGTACCTTTGGCAATGGAGGTGTGCCTTTTGGGGCTCATTGAGACCATTGTACCATCCTCTGCCAAACGCACGCTAATTACCTTGCTGCTCTTCTATGCTCGCAAGAATATTGCTATGCAGTGGAAGAAACATGCCCCCCCTCTTTGATGCAATGGAAACGCTTAGTGAATATCAGCCTTCCTCTATACAAGGATACATATGCTAATCGGGGATGCCCATTGAAGTACGATAAGGTCTGGCACACTTGGTTAGCTGAGCCCGAAACGGCTTAGTGGGTTGGGGGTGACCCAGGTCATCGTGTCGGGGTTCTTGCCTTGCTCCTACACCCTCCTTTTCTTCCGTTGACTTTGGATATGTTTTTTACTGGTTTAAATGTTTTATCATACTATTGCCCTCTTGGATTTTACCTGGGCGGTATCGTTGTACCCTTCCATTGTTGTGCATTCTATCGCTGGGTTCACATTGCGAAATGTATTATTTTTCTGTACATGTTCTTCTTCTGTACTGTAGGTGCTTAAGCTGTGTGTGTTGTAGGTATTTTAAAACTTTAATAAAAAATAATTATAAAAAAAAAAAGAACCCGCGGTTCTTTGAATGGAGCGAACGCGGTGACGTAATCGACTACGACGAGCGTGCGCTCGTCACATTCGATGTCGTCGCCG
Source organism: Rana muscosa (assembly GCA_029206835.1). Classification (NCBI taxonomy): domain Eukaryota; kingdom Metazoa; phylum Chordata; class Amphibia; order Anura; family Ranidae; genus Rana; species Rana muscosa. Next base: position 685,759,619 of record CM055117.1, on the reverse strand, counting down.
CCATCTTGCTACACCCTACCTATGCCTAGGAAGCTACCGCGCATGCGTCAAAGTCATTTCGAGCATACGCGGGTTTCCACGGCGACAGGTAAGTGTACACACACACACTTTTCTCGTCGAGAAACATGCTGACGAGAATCTCGAAGAGAAAATGGAGAATCTGGACGAGAAAATAGAGAGCAGGTTCTCTATTTTTCGTCGAGATTCTTGTCGGTTTTCTTGACGAGACACCTGATAGCCGCGTACACACGACCGATTTACTCGGCAAGAAAGCTCTGCCAGCAAGTTTCTTATCGTTTTTGACGAGAAACTCGGTCGTGTGTACGAGGCTTAAGTGGACATCTATTGTTTAAAGTCATCTTTTTGAGAAAATTAAATCCAGGCAGACGACGTGGCTATACATTTTAATTGTGTATTCTTTACTAAGCACGCAAGACTCTCCATTATCCTAATGTCTATCACTTGTCCAATCCATTGTTGTACAGTAGTGGGAGAAGAGGACTTCCATAGTGCTAGAATACATGAATGTGTATTCGATGTCTGGGCAGTGAATTCTTATTTATCTTTACTGGAAATAAGTTGTGATGCAGTAGAAAGAACACAGGCGATAAAGGAATTGGCATGTTCGTAAGCATCTGGATTATATTATGCACTTGGGACCAGAAAATGTCTAATACTGGACAATTTCAGACAGTATGGGTTATGTTCCTTGGGCCTTAACCACAACACCAGCAAGTATCTGGGACAGAAGGGTACATGGCATGTAGCAATGCTGGAGTACAATACCAACGGGTAACAATTTTGTACCCAGATTCCTGATACCTATTGATTATTTGTAAGATAAATCTTGAATTGTTCTTCAGAGGTGACAACAACCCCCAGATCTTTCTCCTATTGTTCTATGAATTATGGTGGGTGTTTCGAGACCTCCTGAAGTAGGGATCGATAGGTCCAAGAAAGAGTATGATGAAGAGGGAAAGGTGATTGACATACCACTTTGAACAGAGTGACAACATGAAAAAAGTGTTGTGGAACAGGAATGGAACGAAGAAAGTGAGTCAATTGAAGAGTTTCAAATGTACTTAAAGGGGTTGTAAAGGCAATTTTTTTTCACCTTAATGCATTCTATGCATTAAGGTGAAAAAACATCTCTGGATTAGCGCCCCCCCGAGCACCCGTTTACTTACCTGACCCCTCGAAAGTCCCGCGCCGTGAACGCACAGGCATCTCGGCCGGCTTCTCGGCTCATTCATTGGTTTGTGCTGCTGTCAATCACAACGAATGACGCGGCGCACTGGGGGGGGGGGCGGCGCCGAGTGATACAGTGAGCGGCTATAGCCGCCGGCTGTATCACGGGAGCGCGCCCGCAGGAACTAACCACCATGCGAGAGAGCTCGCATGAAGGTGGTTAGTTCTTGTGGGGAGGAGCCGAGACAGCCGCCGAGGGACCCCAGAAGACCAGGTTCGTGGCCACTCTGTTCAAAACGAGCTGCACAGTGGAGGTAAGTATAACATGTTTGTTATTTAGAATTTTTTTTTTTTTATCTTTAGTGATCCTTTAACGCAGAGAATTCTGGGTCGTGGGATATTTGAGTAGCCAGGCAGACCCATGTATAAGGTGTTTGACATAGCGTTTATTATTGTGTCGTAGTAAGAGAAACGGTTTATCCCTGATGCCGGGGATACAGACAGTATTGCAAAGTATAGGGAAAAGAGGAGAGGGAGTCAAGGCAATGATTGTAGTGCAGGATTGCCACTTCAGACCTATAGTGGGATGTTTCCTTAACGCTGGAATGGGAAGACTAGCTGACTAAGCAAAGTGTCTATGGGGATAAAAACAATATTCTGTTAGAGAGAGATCAATTTTTTTACATCCTTATGTTTGCCCCAGCCTAGCATCCTGGTGTTGCACCCTGAAGTTTAGGCAGGGTTTCTATCAAATTTAGTTGCCAGGCGATAGTTGCCTTGGCCAATTGTTAGGAGATCAATTTCTTTTCCCCTAATTCTGGAATTGCTGCACTTCTCTCCTCGGTCACTAGGTGGCATGGTAGCTGGTGACATTGGGTACGACAAGGGCATAGCAAGGACAGATTATGAATAAATGGGGTGTCTCAGCCAATTGGCAGGGGTTTCTTTATGTCCCTTGGCCTGCTGGGAGAACCTATTTATTTGGGTGAGTCAGGTGATCTGGGTTCTGTGACACCTGGACGGCTGTCTGGGTGGACATGTGTTGTACTGCCCTGGGCTGCTAGGCCGGAAGCCTGAGGGCCTATCCCGGGGCATCTGGCTGCTAAGCTGTCTGAGGCCTATCCAAAAGCAGGAGAACAACGTAGGGTTGGGACTGCTGGTCTGCAGTCCAACCACAAGTAGCGGTTCTGCCAGAAGGGGAACCATTCACCTGGTGACCACTGTGAATAATCTGAAGTCAGTACCTGATCAGTCTTCTCATCAGCTGGGGACGGTGATGAAGGGGGGAAAGCTTCAGTGAGTGCCAAGCCAGGGACCCAGTGGGACAGCAGGGGTGACGCTTGAAGAGTATCTGTGAGTGCCAAGCCTAGGACCCAGCAGGGAAGCGGGGGTGACACTTGAGGAAGATACTGAGTGTCAACAGTGAGATTTCAGGGGATCCAGTGGCGATTGGATCTAAAGTCTAGTGAAAGACTGGGAGTTCATTGAGCAAAGATCCACAGTGAGCGATTGTGGAATCCACAGTGCGTGTGGAATAAACAGAGAACTGTTTGTGTTGCCAGTAGTTGAATATACTACCGTTAGTAACTACTACAAGACTGTTGCCATAGTAGACAGCTGTCCTACCTATACAGAAGTGGTGTCCAGCTGGAGGCCTTCACCAGTATAGCTATCTGTCTTTCTATAGAAGTCTCAGAGTCTGCTAGCTATCATTGCATCTGCTTACGGGTGTCTGGGTCCTAACACTCTCTGCTCCAGTTATGTTCAAGAGACTATAAATCTTTTTTTGCATTCTAAAAGTGTCTGGCGCCCACCATTTCATCTTGCATTACACCCACCATGCCTTGTAACCCACTCTACACAGAAGGATGTCAGCTGTCCCCCAACTCTGGAGGTCACCATTAGGCCTCCCGGGGTCCCAGGACTTTCTACACTGGTAAGACGGGTGGCCATATAATATAAGTGAATGTCTAGAAGAGCCTTACCTTACAGGTGTTTTGTTTTACACAAGATAGAGCATTTTAAATATATTAAGATATTTATAGGAGATTGGAGGGATCTGAGAAAGACCCTCTATGTATAATCCCTCTCTCTGCACCTCCCAGATCGGTTCGTCAAAAAGCAGTACAAACTTAAAACGAGGGGGTGGGTGCTGTGTCCGTCCATGAACTCAGAGAAAGGGATTTTACGGTGAGTAAAAAATCCTATTTACTCTTTCGTTCATGGAAGGACACAGCTTCCTATTGACAAGTGGGACGTCCCAAAGCAGTGTCAAAAACGAGGGGTGGAAACAGCATTAAAACAACTTCACCCCAAAACAGAGCTCCTCAACGGAGGAGTTGCAACTCTAAACAGCCGCCTGCAATACCTTGCGGCCAAAAGAAGCATCCAAAGATTTACTAAACTTTACAAGTTGATGTGTGTACAAGTGTGAACGGACAAGCAGGTCGCCGCCTTACACACCTGGTGAAACAGCCGCTTGATGCTCGGACAGCGTCCAAAAAATACAACGTCATCTCCTAGGATTCGACGGATGAGGACACAAGGATGGCAGTACAATGTCTTCCTTGAGCTGGAAGGTCGAACGACCTTAGGAAGAAAAGAAGGCTGCAGACGCAGCACCCTTATCCTTGTGGAAGATCAGATAAGGAGCCTTGCATGACAAGGTTGCCGGCTCAGAAAACCATCTTAACTGACGTAAACCAAGAGGCACCTCTTACCCTGGTCGAATGCACCGGGAAAGGGCAGTGCCTGACCCTTCATGGTGTAAGCCTAATCACGATCTGTCGGATCCACCTAGAGATGGTGGCCGACGAGAGCACTGGGCCCTACTTAGGACCAGCCACCGAAACAAACAGTGACTCTGGAATGTAGCAGTACCAGACAAGCATTCTCTCAGAGTTTGGACAACGTCCCCAGGAATGCAACGTCATCTCCGACGCCCAAAGGACGTCTGCTACACAAGCCCCACGGAGGTAGTGGCAGGTGGACCAGAGAGGCTGCCTGCCGAACCCACTGTACAAACATTCTCAATAGAGAGTGAGCCACCAGGGGTCGCTAAAAGAGACAGCCAGGCAAATACCTGCCCCCTAATTGTACTTAAAGTAACATTTTTGGCCCATTCCCTGCTGAAGAACAGCAGGACACTGGAACCAAATTAGTCCGCGGATGCCACCTCATTTCCTCACAAATGGATATGCAGGCCTTCCAAGTGCGATGGTAATCTTCCTAGGGGATGATTTCCGAGCACTCCTCATGGTAGAGATCACCGAGTCTGACAGGCCCCGGTCTCTTAGCACCTGGCTCTCAAGCCATTAAGCCAGTGGCTGTAAAAACAGGATTTTTATAACAGCTTACCTGTAAAATCCTTTTCTTGGAGTACACCACGGGACACAGAGCCAGTCATTACATAATGGGTGAAGGGTCACCAGCGGTGATTGGACACTGGCACAACCAATAGAAGACAGTTCCCCTCCATATAACCCCTCCCATCAGGGGAGTACCTCAGTTTTTGTAGCAAAGCAGTAAGGTTCCCATAAGAAGGGGGGGACCTCTGTGTCCCGTGGTGTACTCCAAGAAAAGGATTTTACAGGTAAGCTGTTATAAAAATCCTGTTTTCTTTATCGTACACCACGGGACACAGAGCCAGTCATTACATAATGGGACGTCCCAGAGCAATGCTCAATATGAAGGGTGGGAGACCCAGATCCAGCAGGCCGCTTGCGGACAAGAAGCCCTATACTGCTGCCTGCAGCACACTTCGCCCAAAGGCGGAATCCTCATGTCCTTTCACATCTATCTGATAGAATTTGGAAAATGTGTGGACTGAAGACCAAGTTGCAGCTTTACAGATCTGAGCCAACGAAGCCTGGTGGTGCACTGCCCATGAAGCACTTATCGCCCTGGTAGAGTGCGCCTTAACAGGAAAAGGAGAAGTCCTGTTCTTTAAACCATAAGCTTGAACAATTATCTGTCTAATCCACCTGGAAATGGTGGATTTTGATGCCGCTTGGCCCTTCTTGGGACCATCTGGCAAAATAAACAAAACATCTGTTTTACGTATCTGAGCGGTTGCTTGCAGATACACCTTTACCGCTCTCACTAAGTCTAGAGAGTGCAATAACTTTTCCCCCGCCGTCCGCGGGTTTGGAAAAAAAGAAGGCAAAACAATGTCTTGATTCAAGTGAAAAGCCGACACCACCTTAGGTAGAAAGGCAGGATGGGGTCGTAGTACAATTTTGTCCTTGTGACAATTTAGATAAGGCTCTTTACAAGAAAGAGCTGCTAGTTCTGATACTCTTCTAGCAGAAGCAATAGCAATCAAAAAGGCCAATTTCCTACTTAATATAATTAAAGGAATATGGCGAATAGGTTCAAAAGGTTGCTTTTGCAACACTGACAATACCAAATTCAAATCCCATGGACACAAGGGAGACCTGACTGGAGGATTTATCCTCAGTACCCCCTGAATGAATGCCCGAACTAGGGAATGAGATGCCAATGGTCTCTGAAAAAATACTGATAGAGCCGATATTTGACCCTTGATAGTACTAAGGGCTAATTTCATATCCACTCCTAACTGGCAAAAGGCAAGAATCCTGCTTATTTCATATTTCTGAGGGTTCCAACTTCTGGATTCACACCAGGAAACATATGCTTTCCAGACTCTATGATAGATGAGTCTGGAGGCTGGCTTTCTAGCATTGAGCGTAGAAAGAGCTGGACCAGAGACCCCTCTCCTTTTCAAAATGTGGGTCTCAGCAGCCAGACCGTCAAATTTAGCCTTTGTAAGGAAGGGTGGAATACTGGACCCTGTGACAGCAGGTCGTGTCGAAGCGGAAGCTTCCAGGGCCTTCCTATCGCCATCTTTACGATCTCGGCGTACCAAGGCCTCCTGGGCCAATTTGGGGCCACTAGGATTACTGGTATTCCCTCCTCTTTGATCCTGCGAAGTAGTCTTTGTAAAAGAGGGATCGGGGGGAATGCATAGATTAGTGAGAACTGATTCCAGGGAGTTATTAGAGCATCTGTTCCGTAGGCTAGAGGATCTCTTGTCCTGGACACAAAGTTGTCCAACTTCTTGTTGAACCTGGAGGCTAGCAGGTCTACATCTGGGTTTCCCCATCTCAGACATATGGCCTGAAAGACCTCTGGGTGGAGAGACCACTCTCCTGGTAATAGCTGCTGACGACTCAGATAGTCCGCTTGCCAGTTTTCTATCCCCGGGATGAAGATTGCAGAAAGGCAAGGTACATGATCCTCTGCCCATGCCAAAATCCGGTTCACCTCCTTTTGAGCAGCCCGACTGCGGGTGACTCCTTGGTGATTGATGTAAGCTACTGCAGTAGCATTGTCGGATTGAACCCGAACTGGGTGGCCCTGTAACCTGTATGTCCAGGTTTTGAGGGCTAGATCTACTGCCGGGATCTCTAGTACATTGATGGGCAGGATCTCTAGGGTCTTGGCCCATGTTCCCTGGGCAGAAGCCTCTTCGAATACTGCACCCCAGCCCGATAGGCTGGCATCCGTAGACACCACCTTCCAGGAGACCGGGAGAAAGCACTTTCCCTTCCGTAAGTTCTTGGTTTCTAGCCACCAATTGAAGCTTTGGCGCACTTGTGAGGACAGGCGCATGGGTATATCCAGAGCTTGGCTCTTCCTGTTCCAGGCGGCTAAAATATTGCCTTGAAGCAGTCTCGAATGAAACTGGGCGTAAGGGACAGCCTCGAAGGAGGCTACCATCTTCCCCAATAGCCTCATGCAAAGGCGAATAGACGGCCTCTTGTTTGCTTTGACCTTGTGGATCAGGTCTTTCAGAGACTGTATCTTTGGCTCTGGAAGGAATACCCTGTTTCGGGCTGTATCTATGATCATGCCCAGGTACACTATCCTTCTTTGGGCCTGAAGAGAGGATTTTTGTAAGTTTATAATCCATCCTAAATGCTCCAGGTATCTTACTGTAGTGAGCACAGCGTGATCTAATCCCTCCTTTGACTGATCTATCACAAGTAGATAGTCTAGATAGGCTGTTACCGCTATGCCCTGTGTCCTTAGATTTGCCAACAGAGGAGCTAGCACCTTTGTGAATACTCTGGGCGCGGTAGCTACACCAAAGGGCAGGGCCACAAATTGAAAGTGGCGATGTTCTACCGCAAACCTTAGGAATCTTTGGTGAGCGGGGTGGATGGGTATATGTAAATATGCGTCCTTGATATCTATGGACGCCATGAATTCTCTGCCTTGTAAGGTGGCGACCACGGATCGGATCGTTTCCATTCGAAAATGGCGAACGTTCAGAAACCGATTTAGAGATTTTAGATCCAGGATGGTTCTGACGTCTCCATTTGGCTTTGGAATCACAAAGAGGTTTGAGTAAAAACCTGAACCTTGCTCTTTTTGGGGTACCTCTGTAACCACCCCTTGAGACAGTAAGTGATTCAAACCTTTGAAGAAGGATCCTCTTTTTTGTGGATCCTTGGAGAGTCTTGAACCTCGGAACTGAGAAGATGGGATCTCTCGAAATTCCAGTCTGTACCCTGAGGATATTGTGGATACAACCCACTTGTCCTGGGTTTCTGTCCGCCAAGTCGCTGAAAACTGACAAAGCCTTCCCCCCACTCGGCCGAGCGGGGGCGCCCCTTCACTGAGAGGTTTTGGGGTCTTGCTTATTAGCTCTTGCACCCCACGGCTTTTTGTTCCTCTGAGCCTGATTTCCTTTGGCTTTTGAGGGTGGCTGAAAATGCCGTCGCCACTGGCTGGAGGCAGGTTTCCCTGGAGCTGGGGAAAGAGAGCGTTTAAAACAAGGCCTCTTGTTCTTCTTTCTCTCAGGTAAAAGAGTCGTTTTACCACTTGATATCTTTTGTATATATTTTTCTAAATCTTCCCCGAATAGGCGTTCGCCATGGAAGGGGAAACTGGCCAAAAGCTTTTTGCATGGGGCTTCCGCTGACCAATGCTTAAGCCACAGAACTCTGCGCATATGTACCAGCTGGAGTGTAAGGCGTGATGCTTGTATAATAGAATCTCTCATGGCATCCACTGTGAAGCATAAGGCTTTAGGCAAATTCTCCCAATTTTTGGCTTGCTCTGGAGGCAGCTCCTTCAGCCCCTGCTTTACCTGTTGTTTGATGACCTGACACATACCGACTGCTGCTACAGCAGGTTGGGTAACTGAGCCGGCCAAAAGAAAGGAAGATTTAAGTAAAGATTCCAACTTCTTCTCAGAAGGATCTTTAAACACTTGCACATTGTCCACCGGACAAGTCAGGTTCTTATTTACACAAATAGCCGCATCTACAGAAGGCAGGCTCCATTTCTTTAAAAAAATTTCCCCCATAGGATAAAGAATGTCAAACTTTTTTGGAGGTGAGAAACCCTTATCTGGGTGTTGCCAGTCTGCATACATTAGATCCTCTAGTAATGGATGAACCGGGAAAGAGCATGCACCCTGCAGGGATCTTAATGAACCTAGGTAGGAGACAGGTGATTCTGTTCCTGCATAACATTGCACCTGTGACATCAAAATCTGGGATGCAGAGAAAGGTTCATCTGATATCCCTGATCCGTCTGACTCCTCATCCTCTGCTGGTGTAGCATCATCCTCATCCTCCTCATCCTCAGATCCTTCTGCAGGGAGGTCAACAACTGGAGGAGATCTGCTTCGCTTATTGTCCTTTTTAGAAGACTTAGCGATCAAAGTAGCAATTCTCTCTTCTAGATTATTTAGGGCTGCTGACAAAGTGTCTTCAGTGACATACGCAGGCCCAGGCTTCACTGGGGAAGCCGCGATACCTGACAGAGGTAATGGCTCATCCTGTATAGCTGCGTCAGGTAATACAGGAGAGGAAGGTACCGAGTTAGCTCCTGTCTCAGGCAGCGGTGCTTTTTTATCTTTTTTGTCAGAATTTCTTCCCCTGGAAGGCATACTGCTAAGAAAAAAAACAAGGTACCAAAATGCATATATTACTGTGCTAAGTTTAGCAATTTACATAAAGTATGTAATTTAACAAAAAGACACAGTTCCATGCATAAAGTGAATGTCTGTCTAGGAAGTACCCAGCCCAACCACATGGAGTCTTACGTCCCTGTAATGCTGCTGTGTATCCCTGCAAAGAGAGAGAGAGCAACGAGCTTGCTTGTCCCTGCAGGCGTTTTTGTCTTCAAATTTTGCGCCGTTTTCACGTGCCTGCGCGCGCGCCTTCCTCGCCGCAGGTTTTTTCTGCTGAAATTTTCAGACAGATACCAAACTTCACCCCTCACGGCGGGCTATGTGTTCCTATTTAAAGGATACCTCTCCCCTGGGCCTTGTACAAGACTCTTACCAGGACTTTTAGCGAAGTAGCGAAAGGTCTGGATCTTAGAGCCCAGTCCTCCGAAGAGAGACATTACAGGCGACGCCTCGTGTATGAGGCCCGGATCCCATCCAGTTTTGGCTTAAACTCTTAGGCGTCTTGGATGGGTCCGCAAGCCTAGCTCTTTTTACCCCCAGAGGGTCTCTTTGGCAGAGCTTTCCTTTAGCACCTCCTATCACGTCCAACACCTTTAGACACTGGCGAAAAAACTGAGGTACTCCCCTGATGGGAGGGGTTATATGGAGGGGAACGGTCTTCTATTGGTTGTGCCAGTGTCCAATCACCGCTGGTGACCCTTAACCCATTATGTAATGACTGGCTCTGTGTCCCGTGGTGTACGATAAAGAAAAAAACAAAAAAAAAAAAACCAGGATGGCGTATGGGACCTTGCGACAGCAGGTCCTTCTTAGCGGTAGATGTCAAAAGGCGTCTGCTACTATACGCACTAAATCGGCGTACCAAGGACGCTGAGGCCATTTCAGAGCAATTGGGACCATTGTAATCCTCTCTGCCTCTAGTCTGCGAAGCAGATGAGGAAGGAGCTTCCGAGAAGGAAAGGCATAGATTAGCCGGTACTGACTCCACAGTGCCATCAACGCATCTGTTGTGTTTGCCCATGGGTCTCTTGACCTGGCCACAAACCTCAATACCTTCCGATTGAGTCGAGAAGCCAGGAGATATACGACTGGCGTGCTTCCCCTCTGGTAAAGGAGCTGAAACGCCACCGGGTGTAAAGACCATTCTCCTTGGTCCAGCATCTGGCAACTCAGGTAGTTCGCCTGCCAGTTTTCCACACCCGGAATGTATACGGCTGACAAGCCTGGTATGCTCCTTTCTGCCCCCCTTAGGAGGTGAGCAACCTCCGATGCTGTAGCAGAGCTGCTTGTTCCTCCTTGATGATTGACATACTCCACCACTGTGGTGTTTGTCCGACTGGATTCTGACTGGACGCCCTTGTAGCCTCTGAGACCATGTGGAGAGGCAAAGCCAGATCGCCCGGATTTCAGGCCAATGATCTGCAAGTGGGATTCCTCCGGAGTCCAGCGACCCAAGTAGACTGAGCTCCTCAGATTCCTCTGCAACCGGGAAGACAGGCGACCGCCGTGACCCCAATCCAGTAAAAAGGAAGAAACAACTTCCCAGACAGAGATGTCGATCACCAACTAGGGAGGTCCTGATTAGGTGGCTCTTCCGGATTTTGATAATCCACGGATGAAGGGCACTTGACCCTTCAGGACAGAGTTACCTTCTGTAACACTCGTGTGTGAAATAGTGCCTATGGTACCGCCTCGAAGGGGACTACCATGAGGCCCAGGACTCGCCTGCAAAAAGTGGCGTGACAACCATCTTTGGGATGTCAACTGCCGCACCCCAGCCCAAAGGGTCTGCAACTTTCCCATAGGGAGAAACAACTTTCGCCTCTGAGGAGTCCAGAATCAACCCTAGATAACACTAGGAGTTGGTACCAATACTGACTTCTGAGTGTTCAGCACCCAACCAAGTATCGATGGGTCTGACAGGTTATAGACACGCTCACTTCTAATTTTGAGTTTGAAGTGACCCTTAGAAGAAGATGGTCCAAGTTGCCCATGATAGCGATGCCACGCTGTCTTAGTAGGGCCAGAATCGGGGCAAGCACCTTGGTGCCGATGTCAGGCCAGAGGTGAGAGCCACCATTGGTAGTGGTCTTCCCCGGCCGCCAACGCAGACATCTCTGATGCCTGGTGCATATGGAGACATGCAAGCATGCGTCCTTGCACTCCGAACAGATTTGAGTAGAACCCCTGAACCTGTACTAAGACAGGAAGGCCCACCCTGCGTATCAGCAGGTCTTGGACTGCCCCATATAGGGCTTCCTGACAAGTCGGCTGAAGCTGGCGGTTTAGAGGGAAAAAATCTGTTCGGTAGGCAAGCAAGGTTGGGCTTGCGAACCCAGGGATGCTTCTGTCCCTCAGCAGGCACTTTATCGGCCTGGGGTCGTTTACCTGCTGCACTAGGCGGACGAAAGGACCGCTTGTGCGCGGTGAAGGAGGGCCCTTGCCTATGGCGTGGCTCCTTACCTTTTTTGGATTGCGGAAGCAACATGCTCTTACCTCCTGTGGCATCTTAAATGACGTCATCCAGAGAGGCCCCAAAAAGTCTGTTGCCTTAAAAGGGCAGATCCAACAGGGCCTTCTTGGAAGATTGGTCCGCAGACCAGCACCTTAGCCAGATCAGGCGGCGGAATGCCACCGCCTAAACCAAGGCCCAAGATAGCAAGGGGATAGTATCCATGTCTGACTCGCAGACAGACTTAAGGCCCTGTACCAACTGGTCGGCCAGATCTACCTCGTTCGGAGGAGTCTCCCGTGCTTTTAACCCCTGGAGTAGCATCTTTGCCTACTCAGTGTCGGAGACATCAGAAAACCCCAGCCAATGCTGGACACACCGCTGAGCCCTCCACTGTGTATAGGTAGCGAGTGTCCCTGAAGACAGGAGCCCCTTCCACTGAAATCCTGGTAACTTGTTAAGTCTGGACACAGGGGGGTGCACTATCGGGGGAGAGGTCAATTTTTTCAGGAAACTCTCCTCAAAAGGGTACCGCACCGCAAAATTCTTTGGGGCTGCAAAGACCCTCAGTGGGTTTTCCCACTCCTTGTACAAAAGCTTATCAGGATAAGACACACAAGGAAACACCTTAGCAGTGCGGGCCGGTTTACGAAACCCAAAGGGGACCGGTGTCTCTGCTGCTTCTGCAGCATTCTCCAATTTTAGCGTATCCCGCACTGCAGTGATAAGGTCCGATACCAAAGCCTTTTCGCGTGTTGACCTGGACCTGGAGTCAGTCTTACTGTCCGATCGGTCACGGTCTGCAGTCTCTGAAGCATCAGAATCCGGGCCATGAGCCACTGCTGGGCCTGGTTCTGCATCAGAATTATCCCCAGAAGGTGGCAGGGGACGGGGCGTTTACAACCCCCCGTGTTCCCATGTGCCGCTTCCACCTTGGCAACAAAAGCCTCCAGGATTGCCGACATAGCGTCCACAGATACCTCAGGGGCACCAGTTGCTAACTCAGTGGTGTTTCAGGGAAGAAGACGTCTGCTTCTAACATCATGCTGACCCACGCGCCCGACACCCACAGGGACTTCAGGCAAGGTATCAATAGGCCACCCTCCTAGCTGCTACAGAGATGCAGGGTCTCCCAGAGGACTCACCACCCTTAGAAACGGTACCGCTATTGCTGCCATCTGCTCCCGCCTGAGATGCTCTCCCACCGTTGCCTGTGTCAGTCTGATCCTTATCAGCGTTTCTCTGTATGATTTTGCGCCAGTGAAATGCACCCTAGAGGCCGAAGCCTTCCACAAAATGGCCGCCAAGTGGCCGTACTGAAACCAGTGTGGGCCATAAGAAAATGGCCACCGAGCCGTCAAGAGGCAAAAGCGGCCGCGGACCACAAAAAGATGGCTGCCGAGCGGCGGTATATACATACAGGCGTGAACCATAAGAAAAATGGCCGCCGAGCAGTTGATAGAGGCCAAAAGCGGGTGCAAACCACAAGAAAATGGCTGCCGAGCGGCGGTATATACATATAGGCGCGAACCACAAGAAAATGGCCGCCGGACAGTCACCAGAGACCAAACCGGCATGAACCACCAGAAAACAGCATGGAGGGAGAAGGCACACACAGGTAAGCAGAAAAATGTAATTTTTAATGATAGCTACAGCGCAGTCCCGCTCCAGATGGAGCCCCCTCGGTGATCCCCAGCAACCAGCCTTAGCTCAGAGCCCAGGGAGGAGGGAAGGCGGGGAGAGAGGAAAGAAAGGGCCACAGCCACATACTTGATCTCTCCAGGAATGTCCAGCCAAGTCACCCTGCCGAAGCAGGGGCGCTACTTAGCTTTACTGTATGGATTATGCTGGAAGACATTCCGGACAGATCATCTTCCGCGCACAGAGGTGACTGTCGGCCCGGCATGCTGTGATTGAGCCCTAGGGAATGATCATATGCATGCCCTGGAGCGCGAAGCTCACTGGCCACCCGTGGAGCGACGGGCATATCGTGGAAAACCCAGCGCGTAGCTAGGGTCGGCACATGCTCAATGGCCGAAACTGGGGAGACTACAAGTATCTGGGATCCAGCCTGTCACCCAGTCGGCAGTTGATCGAAGATCGCAGGAAACAAAAACCAACATAGAAAAAAATCCCCCGGACCAGTGGGCCCAAAGGGAGCCATGTCTTTCTCCTTACCAGACAGAAAAAAAAACTGATCTGCGAGGTGCAGAGAGAGGGATTATACCCAGAGGGTCCGCCCCCTGGGCGGTGCTGTAGAGGGTGTGGTGTGTTAACACTTTCTACAAGTTTTCTGCTTAGTCACTCCTAAATGAAGGATAATACCCACTTGTCAATAGGAAGCTGTGTCCGTCCATGAACGAAAGAGTAAATTATTTTAGAGTTATTTCCAAATGGAGAGAGGCAGGAGGAGGTTCAAAACTGAGTGAGAAAAGATGCATGGGGTCTCCAGGAAGTTGAATTCCTATTTTTTTTATAATGAGAGCAGACCTATTTAAATGGGAAAGCAGTTTGCAGATAATGGAAGGTGGAATGTGAGAGGGTTGCGTTCAGAGCTTCAGACATTTGGAAATTCATATGAAAATTAGCTAGATCATATGTAGAAAATCTGTGATGAGATTTGGGAGTGTAGTTTCAGGACTGCTTAAAAAGAAGAGTAGGTCGTCTGCATATGCAGAGACCTTGTGTATGTGGTTCCCTACCTCAATCCCTCCAATATTTTGATTAGCTCGAATATGTCGGATAAAACGTTCTAATGTCAAGATGAAGATTAGGGGTAAAAAGGGCAGCCAGTTTTGAATAGGGAAAGGTGAGGAGAGGACCATTGGCCTTGTGTGACAGGAGTACAGTGAATTTATCAAATTCTGCATGCTGGGACTGAGGCTGATGGTTTCAAACTCGGCACAAATGAATGCCCAATTAACCCTATCGAAAGCCTTTTCAGCATTAGTAGAGAGTAGAAATGCTTGCATAAGGCTAGATGGGGCCACGTGAATTATATTTATGGATCTTATAGTGTCATTGTGTGCCTCCTGCATGGGCATAACGCCTACCTGATCTCAGTGCACAAGTTGATGTAGACGTAACCGATTTGCTAATATTTTGGAGAAAAAAATTTAGGTCTAGGTTGAGGAGGGTGATATGTCTGCAGCTTGTGCAGAGTTGAGGGTCTTTTCCTTCTTTTGGAATAATAGAGATGTGGGCTGTCAAAACGGAAGGATATGTTTGGCCCTAATGAAGGGAGTCAAATGCCTCTTCAAAGTGAGTGGTTAGACGCTTGCCGCCCGCCCACAGTACATTTACTGCGGACGGGTGGCATAGCCAGGCTAGATGATGTACTGGTACGCTGCCTAGCACATACGCACATTCAACCTTCCCCTTTTTTTTTCCTTCTTTTCTCCTCCATTCCAGTTTTTATTTTTTATATTTTAAATTCTATTTTCTTTATGTTTTTGTTTTATACTTATTTTTTTCTCCTTTATCATTTCATATTTCTTAAAATGTTTAACTCCCAGTGCATATATTGTCATTCGTTATTTTTTCTTCTTGTTTCTTTCTCTTCCTTTTCTCATTCTTTTTCCACTCTGCATACACCATTCTTTTTTTTCCCCTGGCCAGTGTCCGCTCCTCCCTGAAGAAGCATTATAACCCAATCATATCAGAATAACTACTGATCCTGTTTTCTTTAAAGCGTATCTCTATGTTCATTTAAAGTGGTTGTAAAGGCTTCAGTTTTTTTTACCTTTAGGCCTCATGCACACTGGTTTCTTGTAAACGATGTTTATCCTGACAGGAGATAATCAGCGTTATAAACTCACCAAATCTGCATTTATTCAAAACAGTTTAGGTGAGTTTATCAGAGTTTGAGTTTAACTTATTCATTAGCCAGAATTTAAATTTATTCTGACCATTAAAATAAACAAACACTGAGGTGCTAAATGTGACTATAGTTTGAGCATTTTTCAGCGTTTTTTTATGGTCAGAAGAACTGCTCTTGAACGCAGTCTATGAACTCTCCTGATAAACTGCTAAAAACATCCATATGTGCATGGGCACATAGGATAACAGAGAGGAAATTAAGGGCAGTTAAAAAAAAAAAAAACAAAAAAAAAAAAAACAACAAACACAAACGTGAGTTAAAAAAAAAAAAAAACTTATGTGCAGCTCTCCCCCGAGTCCCCTCTAAATACATACCTGAACCTGATCTGAATTCTGGTGATGAGGGAGCAGGGCCAAGCTGTGCTGTGTGTCAATAGAAACAAGGAGCCCCGAGCGCCACTGGGGGATCCCAGCACAGAACTATAGGGGCTGTTCTGTACAAAACCATTGAACAGCGCAGATAAATATATTTTTTTTTTTGTTTTTTTCTTTTAAAATAACTTTTACAATCGCCTTAACTTTACATAGTTCATATGGACCAAGCTGGTCCAAGATAATTTACAGGTCAAAAAGTCAAAATTCCTCCTATGTTAATCGTACAGTGCAGTAGCTTAACATTCGTAGACCATTGGACGTCCCCAAGCAATGAAATGCTGCCAACAATTAGGCAAAGGCACAGATTAGCCTGAACTGGGACCAGGTGAGTTTCAAAGCATTTCAGTGCCAGTGCAAGAGGACCTTTTTGACCTGGCCACAAACAGAGGTTGTTTGTTGATAAATATGGATGCTAGAACATCCACATCTCGAAACCCCCCCATTTTTGACATAAAAAGATGAAAATGTCTGGGTGAAGGGCATATTTTCCTTGATTTAGGCTGCATTTCAGTTGTTCGCTCCTGGGATGTGGGTTGCAGACATTGGTGGACACCGAGTTTCTGTGAAGAAGGATGATCAGGCATGCTTCTTTTAAGGCTGCATGACTCCTGGTGCCCCCCTTGGTGGTTGATGTAGGCCATGGCCAGAATACCGTGAACAGATTTGAACAAAACCCCTTTACCCTGTGTCTGGGGGGACTGGCACAACTACTCCATTGGACAAAAGTTGGTTTAGGGCAATCTGCAAATATGACTGTCCTTGGGCATATTTTGGTTGCTCGAAGAGAAGAAAGTGGGGATGGGGTAGAGTTTTGTACCTGTTTAAAACCACAGGTCTAACATCTCTGACCCAGAAAGGGTTAAACTGTACCAGATGTTCCCCCCCCCCCCCCCACCCTTAAGAGTCTTCAGAGTGAGGGTGCTCCTTCATTGGGAAGAGGGTTTGAGGACTTGGTGAACTTGGCGGGATTGTGGGCCAAGTCTTATGCCGAAAGAAAGGGCCAAACCTTTGAAGCTGAAGCCTGGGTAGAACAATTAGGTGCTCTGTATTTTGAAGAGGTAGAGGCTTCCAAGGAGAGAGATTTTTAAATCTTCCATTGTGGAAGTAGAACTTTCTCTCCTGTGACTTCTTTAATGAATTTGTCAAGTGACTCACCATAAAAATGTCCTCCTTCAAATGACATATGTGTAAAATTTATTTTATAGCAGCATCAGCTGACCATAATTTGAGCCACAAGATTCTGCACATAGGGGTGGAAAACAAAGACAATTCTAGAAATGTGTGTCATAACTAGTTCTAGGGCATTAACACGAAGGAGCAGGGCAGGCGATCATTGCTGCAATTGCTCAGTTAAGTTAGTAAAACAGGACTGTAATAGTTGTACATTGCGCTCGAAGCTGAAAGGGTACGATCTATTACTGAACAGCCCACATCATCGGGAACACATTTTCACTGCATTGTTTGGCAAGAATTTTCAAAAGAGTGATAATCTTTTCAGGACGGACCCAATCATAACTTTGACAGTGAGAAGTGAGCATATCAGTGTCTGCAATCATCTTGGGTGAAGGCATAACAGCAGGTACATAGAAGCCTGGGGAGAGGGATTTTCCACTGCATCGCATACTAGCTTATTATAAAATACTTACCTTAGAACGATGCCCCCATACCGCCTCCCGGTCACCGCTGAGGGAGCCGACATGTTCCCTCTGCGTTTCTTCTGGGTTTGCGGCTGCAGCGCTGTGGGTGGTCGGAGCCGCCATGACGTCACTCCCGCGCATGAGCGAGAGTCCTCCGTTCTGGCAAGGATCTCCGATTTTCCGGCAGCATTCGCCACACCTTCACAGCGCATGCACCGCTGACATCAGCAGCTGCATGCAAGGTGAATATCTCCTAAACCATACAGATTTAGGAGATATTCATTTTACCTACAGATAAGCATTATTATAGGCATACCTGTAGGACAAAAATCACAAAGCAGGGTATACAACCACTGTAAGAGGGCCTGAGTACCTTTACAAGAGGCTCTAGGCATAAGTGACCTGTGGTGCAATACAGTGGCGCCTGGTGCTCAAAAATTTTGGGGGAGCGCAAACATCAATTGCCGCCACTGTGCCCCATCAATTGCCGCCACTGTGCCCCGCCCGGCACTTACCTGTCTCAGCGCTGTCCTCCACACTCCGAGTCCTCATGTCTTCTCCCATCCTCTGCTATGATTGGACGCCTGATAGGCGTCCAATCACAGCGCCTGTCGCTTCACCTAATCAGGTGACAGGGTAACCAGATCCGAGCACCTGATTGGCTGAGAGGCGGGTCAGTGTTAAGGAAGCAATTTATTTGCTTCCCTAACACAACACTGTGTAAACAGCGAATGCTCTAACCAGGACGACTATTAGAGCCGATGGCTCTAATCAGGCGCTTCAAAAAACAAAACGCTGCTGTAATTCAGATGCCCGGCGCACGACAAGGGGCCGGACACCTGAATAGGGGGCATCAGCGGCGACAATAGATTCATGCAATGCAGGAATCTATCTATCTATTGGTGATATAGCGGTGCAGGAGAGAGGGGGCGGCGCTCCTGCGCCCTTTATGGACGCACCGCCACTGTTGTGATATCTGTCCATGATGCTGGTCCCTATACTGGATCCAGGCTTCGCCCATCACAGTATATCCCCAAAGGGTTCTTCAGTGTCTGGGGTCCATTAGGACCAAAGCAACACTACAGGTCATCCCTACAGTGCAGAGTCAAGGTATAGCGCCTAAGGATTAACCGAGGTTGCATAGATGCACCGCTTCTATTGTTGTATTAGAAGACGGATATTGTGTTTTTTTTTTTATTAATATTAAATGACCTGCCTTTATTTGTAAATGGTTTGACTTTTCTGCGCGCAATTGAGAAATAAAGGAAATACAAAAAAACAAAAAAAGAAGAAGGACAGGGAAAGAATATATTGAATAATATGAAGATAAAAAATAAATAAAAAATTTGATTTAACTAGTAATTTCACCTTAGGACACCAGCAGAAAAACTGAAGACCCATGAAGTGTGTACGTGCTAGGGGACAGCCCGAGGATATGTCCTCAAAAGCTTTGCCAGTTTCCAGTCACCTGACGGTACAAGCCTAGAGTCTATGAAAACTCAACCTGTATCCTGTACTGGACCATTAAGATATAGATGGATAAATGGGTTTTAATGGCTTTATAAGTGGTACAAACCAACATTTCTGGCTGCAACATGTCTGCATGTCTCACCCATTAACCTTAAATGAAGATTAAAACTCTTGTTTCTTGAATTTGTAATGGAGGTAATTAACTTACTAACTATATTATGTTCTTTTAAAGAAGGAAATGTTTACTTTCACAGTATAAGAAATGTCTGAATCTGGAAATTATACAGTCCTTTATCATTATGTATATATTACACTTTTATTAGAAAAAACATCTATTAGAAAAAATCATTTATTATACAGCAGTCAATCCCACCCTCAACAGATCAACGCTTCCTCCATGTAAACTTTCTTCGAGCACCCTCCTGGCCAGGTTTCTTTCGTTCCCGTGTACGTGGATCTATAGTGAGTAGTCCAGCTAAAAGACATATCAAAACTCAAATCAGCTACAGAAGCCAGGGAAGTTATTTTTCCATTACATTTTTTTTATATAGATACAAAAGAAGAAAATCGCTTGATTTCTTCCTGCTGTGCTACTGTATTCTGGAGGTTTCCCAGCCATCAGAATACAATGATCACTGTTGACAGTTATAGCCGCCGGCAGTAATTGAATGACAAAAACCCGACAGGCTGGTTGTATTGAAGTCGATCAATAGGTCGACTTCAGTACAACCAGCCTGCCCATAGACAGATTCAATTTTTTTCTGGTTCCTGCTGAACTTAATAAATTTAGATCCGTCTATGGCCGGCCTTACTCAGGCACTAACAGTTGGGGGCTTCTAGGACAGAATTGTAGCATTAGGCAAGATTCTATGTGCAGGAAAAGCAGCCATTTCATGACTATGTCTATGTTAAGATAAAATTGACAAGGTATTTACCTGTCAGCATTAATTGCATGGAAATGTCATCTACAATATAGAAGTATGCCTATATCAACAACCATATTTTCATCTGTCGTCATTGTTAACTGTTCATTGGTTAGCCACTCCTTTGAGAGGTTTTCTGTAATGTAGTTAAGGTTTTGTCTTTAAGTCATCACAGTAATGACTACTAGTATCATAGAAACTGTTTTAAATGGTCTGTGTGTGCATGCAAAATTAGACAAATGGACATATGCATCACTTTAGTTTAATTTTTCGGGCTACTGACGAGGGAGAAGTGGGGTTTAGTGCAGCAAACAGAATACCATATATACTCGAGTATAAGCAGAGTTTTTCAGCACACTTTTTTGTGCTGAAAAATGTGAGGCATGGACACAGTGAGGCATGCAGATGAACACCCTAGGCTTATACTCGAGTCAATACGTTTTCCCAGTTTTTTGTGGTAAAATTAGGGCCTCGGCTTATATTCGGGTTGGCTTATACTCAAGTATATACGGTATGTGGAATCCAGATTTTTGTAATATAAACATTTTCGTTTAAATTGCAATCCCCATGCTAAATAAGCATTCTGAAACTATGGTGTTCATTTTCCAATGAAAAGATTAGCTCCCCTACCTTGCCTCATAGCTTCTACATAACCCTCTGAGACAAAGCTAAGCAGCGCCCTTGAAATGGCCAGTCGGATGGCTCCAGCTTGTGATGATCTTCCCCCCTCAGAAACCGTGCACTCTGCATCATATTTTCGCAGCCCATCAACAAACTGAAATGGGAACATAAGCTGCTCCCTAAAAAAAAGAAAAGCCAATAGATTAGTAAATGAACGCACAACAGAATAAACAAGAAAATTAAGAAAGCCCTAATTTTTTTTAAGCAAGCAAATCTCCAACCAGCACTGTCCAGCATCTATTTAAATAGAAAGAGTACATTTTTAAAAACTAGCCAAATATGTGACCTGTCATGTCAGATCATGTGACTTTCAGTAACTGTCCGTAATAAAGGAGCTCATAAATTATGTGCTTATCCTTGCCAAGTGCTATCACATTAAAGTACAGTTATACCTGCCATAGGCTTGTGTGGCCAGACTGCATTTCAATCATGCACTGCTCGGTTACCAACTTCTGACAGAACATATTACTGGCAAAACATTGTAAAAAAAAAAATTTCATATTTACATGTCTGATGGTCATTTGTAAAATAACATCTCAGACTATGTTATGCCATTTTATATTCCTTTATATATTTATTATGTTTGTACTGCTCTTTTAAATAACATAATTAATCAAACTGTATGATACATGTGAGTTTATGAAACACAGAAACTAGTTTGTTTAAACAAAGATGACGCATTAGCGTGTTTTCTTCAACAGGGGGTGCTACAGAGACACAAACAGAAGAAGTGTTGATATCACAGCAGCTGGATGTGTTTATAATTTGAAGGAAAAAAAAAAAAAACAGTTCTCTGCTTTCCATAGTAGACTTAGTGGTCACCATAAATTCATCTTTCAAATTGCCTACGGATTCTCAATAAGAATTGTTCCAAGCAAGATAAAAATGTTATCTGCAGGTAGTGCTCCAAGATTTATTTTTGGAACTAGTGAAACAACTGTATTGCGTTTTACAAACAGGAAATAAGGACAATTACAAATAAAGCTATGCAAAAAGGAATCATTTTCTAATTCTAACAATTCTAGAGTATAATTCAAAGCATTATTTTGATAATCCATACACTGAACTTTGGGCCTAGCAAAGTGATATGTAATAAAGGAAAAAAAAAAAAAAAAGAAAGAAAAAGCAATAAAAGGGAAATGGGGGGGGGGGGGGTGGGGAGGGGGTATTATATTAGACTGTGAGCCTTACATTTATAACTAAATAATTTTACCTGTCTTGCAGCACTGTGAAATAATCCAAATAATCTTCTCCATTTATGATTATGTTACCCTTTCCATTATCCTTAAGTATAACTGTTGCTTGTGATGTTTTTCTCATGCCTAAAGATAAGAATTTAATGTCAAAGGTGCATGAAAATTTAATGGATAGTAATACTTTTAGGATATATTTTATACCTCTGCATTCTGGTACCATTCCCCGGAAACTGAAAAGGCACCTAAAGTGCTTGGACAGTTCTGCAATGGTTTTTACCATTGTGCATATGGCAGTTCCTGAAACCTGCATTGTCTATAGTAGGGGTTTCCAACCTTTTGACCTTCCTGGGCCACATTGGGAAAAAGAGAAGCGGTCTTGTGCCACACAAAAAATACACTAACAATAAGGATAGCGGATGAGTAGAAAAAGTCAGGAATATCACAAGATAACGATCACTGATATAGATAATGTACCTATTCGAGTAATAAAATGTAATATTTTTATTAGAAAAAGTAAAAGAGGGCAATATAAAACGAATGCGATATTTGACACAGTTTTTGATAAACTAACGCATCAATATCTGGTCTGAGGGATGCAGTGGCAATTCTCAAGGTGCTCATCAGATATGATTGTGAAGAAGGGAGACACTGTCAAATTTTTCTTCGACTGTATACGCTCACCAAGTGTAAACACATTTTTACAAAAAGGTAAAAAGAAAAAATTATGCTTTCTAAGTACTTCACGATTTTGTGTCGGGCCGCACTCATAGCGGTCATGGGCCGCAGGTTGGACACTCCTTGTCTAGAGAGATGAATGGTACCTGCTTGTGGATACTTGTTAAAATCCATTTAATGTACATTTTTTTCCTGTGGAAAGTTCATACAGAACACTTCAACCAGTCAAATGAATGACCTGGCATTGCCCACTTCTTTAAAAAAAAAATGTTAAAACGTTGCGTTTAGGCATAGTTAATTTAAAAGGTTTGCCAAACTGAATTCTGTACTGTCTTTAGAAAAAAAAAATAGAAGTTAAAGCGGAGTCCCAGCCTCAAAAAATAAATAAAAATAAATTTCAAGTCAGCAGCTACAAATACTGTAGCTGCTGACTTTAATACAAGGACACTTATCGGTCCAGGGATCCCGCGATGCTTCGACCATCGGCTCAGGTGCAGGCCCCGCCATTGCAACTAAGGGAAACCAGCCGTGAAGCCTTCAGGCTTCACAGCCGGTCTCCCTGCTGCGCTTTCTGAATGGCCCGTTGTCTTCTGGGACGCACATGGGGTCCCAGAAGACAGCAAGGGGGGGTTTGAGGGAAACGAGGGGGGTGATCAATTAAGACCTGGTTTCAATTTGGCCTGGAACCCCGCTTTAACTCGTGTGGAAAAGAGCACACGCTGAACAACAGTACACCGAGTACTTACTTATTAGTGGAAACTTGCGAATTCCCTTCCCCCAAACCCCAATATATTCACCGAGTACAGAGTCATCACCTAATATTTTGAGTACTGAGTGGATAAGTACAGAACAGTGGGCAAACATGGCTTCTTGATTTAAATGGACAGATTATCAGGTGCTGCAGTATAGTTGGCAGTCTGGTCTTCATCAAGTCAGCTAAAAGTTTTTAACACAGAAAAACAAATCTCATGACTTAAACCTAGGGCCCTTACACACAGGGTGGGCTCTGTTGGAGACCGCCTGCCCAGCGGGAAAACGGTCCGCTAATCCTCACTGAGCAGGCAGATGGCTGGTCCGTGTCCGCTCCAATTATGCAGCATGGATACATACACAGCACACTCTCCTTTATGGGTGGACTGTCCGTTTACACCTGAATGCCATCCGATCTGCTAGACAGATGGGAAACGGATTCCCATCCATTTGTTTTTAGCCGACAGGATCAGATCGGATGTTGGTGGGTGTCAATGGACATATGTCTGTTGAAACCTGCCACTCTATAGAGGAGACTGGGTCAGCCTGAAAAACTGATCGGGCCGCCCATGTGAAAGGGGCCCTATAGACACAGAAGTCAAAAGCCGATATTAAAAACGAACGAATGCGGTAACACATATACACATACACACACACACACACACACACACACACACACACACACGCACACATGCACATATATATATATATACACACATATACATATATACACACGCACTGTACAGCTTGTTAAACTACCTGAATTTGTGTTAACAGCTGCTATTCTGTGTACAGTAGAACCTAGACTAACACAGAGGGACAGGACATGTGCAAACACAGAGGGTTATTTACGAAAGGCAAATCCACTGTGCACTACAAGTGCAGTTACTGTAGATCTGAGGGGGACATGCAAGGAAAATAAAAAAAGCATTTTAGCTTGCACATGATTGGATGATAAAATCAGCAGAGCTTCCCCTCATTTCAGATCTTACCCTCAGATCTACAGCGATCAACAGCGACTGCACTTCCAAGTGCACTTGTGGTGCAAAGTGGATTTACCTTTCGTAAATAACCCCCACAGACATGCCAACAGAAGAGGCTTAGGGGTGTATTTTTGACCAATTTTTTCAGCAGTGAAGGTAGAGTATCTGGCTGTGCTCTCTGTCAGGGGTGCATGGAACACAAGAGTGGGCTTCTGCAGTAGTAAGTCCTTTGGTAAGTAAAGCAATTGTCTCATATCAATTTCCACTGTGGATTTAGGCTTTTTGCCTGGAGATAAGCATTAACAAGACCAAAACTTAGTACCATTCTATTTTCCCAGTGGCAAAAGAAAATTCTATGCATTATAGGCAAGACTGCAGTACTTGCAAAATATACACAATTGTATTATGTCATACAATGCAGAAGCTGCTCCTTCAAGTGTGGTAGGCAGAATATGCCAATTAAGCCAAATTAAGAAGCTGAACACATTTGTTTTAGTTGTGCGATTATGTGAACTTTTCCCTGGTTAAGCATTATGACCCTACAGAAGTCTATTGCAGTGTTTCATGAAAAAAAAAAGCACAGTTAAATCTTTTAGAACTTTACGAAATCACAGTGAAAAAACTACTCTAGTATGTTCTATTAATGTTTAGCTTTTAGATAAACAGTAGAAATTCTCCAAACTGATGTTAAAATAAAACATTACCTAGAGTTGCAGAACCCTGCCTAACTAAGGAACTGATAAGATCTTGGGGTGATTACCTTCTGCGGTGCTAAATGCTCTGCCATGCTCATCATACTGTGGTGGGTTAACCATCTGTTTTTTGCTCTGAATTTCAAGCTTCTTGCAGAATTTTTGCACATACTCCTCCTCAATGCTGCTGTGTGGCAGCCTCACCAAGCGTTCCATCGTTTGTATAAAATACTGGTACTGCAAGCAAACAAAAACTCATTAGGAGGTGTCAGTGTAATTGCTATAGTCCTAGGCTGGAGCTTGGCAGAGCAGGCCTCTCATTGACATTCCCTGTCAGACTGACACTTTGGCATATGGATGTTCATTTTCAAACAGTGTGAGACAATACATTTCTATGCTCCACAAAATCCCTCAGACCTATTTTGCAGACAACAATGAATCAAAGCAGTTTTAAGCTACTCTTTTGTAATTGAAGGGATCTTGTCACAAACCGCTGCAAATTATATGAGCCTTCGAGAATTTCTCTCTAGTTGCCAGCTGATTACATTTGCATTTTCTTTTGGCACTTCCTACAGATGGTGTTTAGTAAGGTTTCCCACCTTTGACTTAAAAAAGCTCTTTATAAGAGGAGGATCTATTACTGTTTACAGGGTAGCAGTTTCTTGTGAGTAGCACAAGCTATTTGGTGGTCACCTTTAAATTCTATAATCACAAAGGTCACCATATTATTGTTGCCAAGTTTAGGACCCTGACTATTTTTGTGACAGCATATGCTCACATTTTAAAGACTGGCTCATAAATCTCAAGTTAAAGTGTACGTTTTCTACAGACAATGAAAGCTGACACAGCTTGGATTAATATTCATAAGAAAGTAGCATGCACTTTCTTTCTTTTCTAGAAAATTAGAAGCTTACCTTAATCATGAAGCACCTAATCCATTAGAAAGTAGACTAGGAATGCACTAAGAACCAACAATATCTGAGACACAAAGTATGTGCTTCCTCCTCAAGAGTGGTATAAAATCAAAATGCTGGTCATTATATGGTGTAGCAAATGACTATAATTTACAAGGAACCTGCGAGGACAGAAATATGGGATGCACCAATGTTGACCTATATTCAAAGGTGAAGGTTTACAGTCTGCCATTTTAACCTTGCTTTACTACTTAATGAATCACTGACCCATTTGAAGTAGATTTCCTGCCTGCTGGCTCTAGGTCAATTAATCACAAGGTTAAAGAGGCACCATCACCTTGGCCAATCAAGAAAAGTAACCATGTCTGTACACATCACATCCCATCCCCAAACACTCTATACTCACCTCTTCACCATTCTCTTGGTGCTCTTTTCTCCATTGCAGTCATCAACAAATTGCCCAAATTGGAGCTCAGGGATAGCAGCAAAGGCAACCCCTCCACCATGTGACAGTGGTCAAGCTTTGCAATTGGCTGCTGGGCAGGAGCACTGCATCATGGGAAGAGGTCACATGCTTCCCCATACCTTGAAGCCCTGGGTATTTTATAGTTGCAGCCAGGGAGAAAAAGGAATAGTAAGGCAGTGCAGAGGAGGAAAGTATAAAGTGGTTGGAAGGTCAGTCTTTACAAGCATACTCATGTTGCCCCAAATGTGCACTTTTAAAATTATACCAGCAGTGGTAGCTCCCCTGTTTTGACAGATTCCCTACAAATAAATTATATTTAAGGCCAAAAGATGGTGGGAAATGAAGAAAACCATCTGCTTTTTTTGTTGTTGTCCATGTCTACATTGGGAATATTCACCCTATATGCCCTGGCGACCATTGTCGCTGGGACAGAAAACCCCAGAAATCCAAAACATTACAGTGCTAACCATCAAAAGCAAATAAAAGGAAAATCTTCCAACGTAGACACATGCTCTTCTATTGATGCATGCTACAAATATAAACGTCAAATAAGGGCCTTCCTCTCACTTTGGAAAGATTTTGTCTGACTTCCTGTTGTGTCTTTGGGACAGAAAGTGTGGAAAAATAAAAAACCATGGGCTCCTAATGCAACTTCTCTACTTTATTCAACACAAAAAAAAAAGTTTATTAAAGTACAAGAAGCGATTTTTTTATCACGGATATGTGTTTCTGGACAGATATTCAAAAAATTGTACCTTAACAGGAACTACACAAGAACGTAATCAAGACATTTATAAAAAGGCACCTCACTCACAGGCAATCTTTTGAAAAAAAAATTACTAAGTCTGTAAATAGTTTTTTTTAGAAAATAAACATCTGTATGTAGGATAAAACCAAAGCTTGTGTAAAACTTCATTCTCCAGCCAAACATTTTCTGCATTAAAGCGGAGCTCCACCCTAAATTGGAACTTCCGCTCCGGTGCCACAATTGGCACCTTTCGGGGGGGACAGGATACCTGTCAAAGACGGGTATCCCTTTCCCACTTACTGGAGTCCGGCCGCTGCGATGAAGTCACGCGAGGCTCCCTCCTCCTCCTCCCCTGGCCGCTGGGCTAATAGGAGAGAGGAGCGGGGCCTCACGCATGCGCAGTAGGGTTCCCGGCGTGAAGCCGAAAGGTTTCACTGCCGGGTTCCCTTACCCGCAATGGCGACGGCAGCACCCGACAGCTGATGTGAAACATCACCTGCGGTGTCGACATCGAGGGACACCAGGACAGGTAAGTCTCCATTAAAAGCCAGCAGCTGCAGTATGTGTAGCTGCTGGCTTTTATTTATTTATTTTTTGCCCGGGGTTGCCTGGAACACCCCTTTAAGGTTGCATCAAGTAAATAAGTTCCAAACATCTCAAGCCTTAACACTGAGCATGCCAGTCCATGAGTGACACTTTAAAAGTCTTTAGAAGTAATCAATTTAGAGTTAACAATGAATGATGGCCCTAGTATTATTGCTCCCACTGTTGCTTGCACGTCAATTTCTTATATACAAAATCGTTGCATTTGTACATAGGTGCTCCCAATATGCTAATTTACATACAGACATACATAGGGGGCTCTCGCAAAACATACACTGGTGGCAGCAAAAAGGGAACGGTAACTCAGAATGGGGTCAATACTCGGTATTCCAGTGGTCCCATGCTGGCATCTTCTCCTGTGTCCCAGTTTTCAGCCATTGTCAGTGGCAGGTGCAGAGTGACGTGCACAGGAGCTGGTCATTCTGGCACACAGGGATCGAGCTTGCTGCTGTAAGCTGAACTGCACAGCACAATTTTCATTGCAGGGTTTGCTTCAAGCAGCAGGTAGGTGTAGCTTATTGCTGGTCTCTTCTGCAATACAAACCTGTCTGCTGACAGCAGAATTTTAGTCCTGCGTTCATGCCAGCTCCTGCTGTAAATTATTCCTACTGTCCTTTTGCTTCCCTATTGTACTAATCACACTTAGAAACAATTGGAAGAAGTCCTGTGTAAGCTCCAAATCAAGGCTAGGAATGTATACAGTGCTAAGGAATCTCTTTCCATGCGGCAACACTGGGTCTTAAGCAGCCAATTCACAAGCGCCAGTGCAGTCACATAGAAGAGAAAAAGTCCCATATTCCATGTATTTCTGTTGCCTCTCAGAGGCTGAATGGAGCAGAAAAGGTATGAGAATATAAGATGGTGCAGGGGCCACACTTGCTCTCAGTTAAAGCTTGTCTATGTTATTACTAAAGCAAAAAAAGTTTAGATAAGTAAATACCGTATATACTTGAGTATAAGCCAAACCGAATATAAGCCAAGGCACCTAATTTTACCACAAAAAAAATGGGAAAACGTATTGACTCGAGTATAAGCCTAGGGTGAGAATGCAGCAGCTACTGTAAGCGGAAAAATAGGATTTTTATAACAGCTTACCTGTAAAATCCTTTTCTTGGAGTACATCACGGGACACAGAGCGACATAGTCATTACTAATGGGTTATATAGTTACCGTCAGGTGCTGGCACTGGCAACTTCCAAAACCGGAAGTACCCTCCCCTATATAAGCCCCTCCCATCCGGGAGCACCTCAGTTTTGTAGCAAAGCAATAAGTGTCCCCAAAGAGGGGCGGGAGCTCTGTGTCCCGTGATGTACTCCAAGAAAAGGATTTTACAGGTAAGCTGTTATAAAAATCCTATTTTCTTTCTCGTACATCACGGGACACAGAGCGACATAGTCATTACTAATGGGATGTCCTAAAGCAATGCCAAATGAGGGGGGGGATACACCATATATAAGCTGAGCGCTATCAGACATGAGGATCTTTTGCGGCCTGCAACACACTGCGCCCAAAGGCGACATCCTCCTGACTTCTAACGTCCACCTGGTAGAACCTAGTAAACGTGTGTACTGAAGACCATGTTGCGGCCTTACAGACTTGAGCCAGGGAGGCCTGGTGATGCACTGCCCATGAAGTTCCAACTGCTCTCGTGGAGTGCGCCCTAACTTTGAACGGAGGCGGTCTACTTCTCAAGCTATAGGCTTGTATTATGACCTGTCGAATCCACTTGGCTAAAGTAGATTTTGACGCTGCCTGACCCTTTCTGGGGCCTTTCGGCAGAATAAACAAAGTATCCGTTCTGCGAATCTGAGCAGTGGCTTTTAGATAAGCTTTAACTGCTCTTACTACATCCAAAGAATGCAATAACTTTTCCTCTACCGAAGTAGGCTTGGGGAAAAAAGAAGGAAGAACCACATCTTGGTTCAAATGAAAACTCGATACCACCTTAGGAAGAAAGGCTGGATGAGGACGTAACACTACTCTGTCCTTATGGATAACCAGATATGGCTCCTTACAGGACATAGCTGCTAATTCCGATACTCTTTTAGCCGAACAAATGGCTACTAGAAAAATCAATTTCCTGGTGAGAAGCACTAAGGAAATATGCTGTAATGGTTCAAATGGTTGTTTCTGTAGAACCGACAGAACCAAGTTTAGATCCCATGGACATATGGGAATATTAACCGGAGGACTAATACGCATCACTCCTTGTATAAAGGCTTTGACTAGTGAATGCGAAGCCAAGGGCCTTTGAAAAAATATTGACAAGGCCGAAATCTGACCTTTGATAGTACTCAAGGCAAGCTTCCTATCTACAGCCCATTGTAGGAAGTCCAGAATTCTACCTATTACGTATTTACGTGGATGCCATTTCCTGGCCTCACACCAGGCGATGTACGCCTTCCAGATTCTATAGTAGATCTGCCTGGATACCGGTTTCCTGGCATTGATCATGGTAGACACCACAGCATTAGAGAGCCCTCTCCTTTTTAGAATGTGGGCTTCAATAGCCAGCCCGTCAAACCTAGGGCTGGTAAGGAAGGGTGGTATATCGGTCCCTGCGAAAGCAGGTCCGGACGATGTGGGAGGGTCCAAGGACTCCCCACAGACATTTTTACAATCTCCGCGTACCATGCTCTTCGGGGCCACGCTGGAGCCACCAGAATCACTGGTTTCTTTTCTACCCTGATTCTGCGGAGTAATCGAGGTAACAATTGTGGCGGTGGGAATGCATATATCAGCTTGAACTGATCCCAAGGGAACACTAGGGCATCCGAGCCGCACGCTAGGGGATCCCTTGTCCAAGAGACAAACCTGTCCACTTTCGTGTTGAACCTGGATGCTAGCAGATCTACATCCGGTGTTCCCCACCGCTGACATATTGTCCGGAAAACCTCGGGATGAAGGGACCATTCCCCTGGGCATAATTGTTGGCGACTTAGAAAGTCCGCCTTCCAATTCTCCACCCCTGGAATGAATACCGCAGATATGGCTGGGACATATCTTTCTGCCCATCTCAGGATGTAATTTACTTCCCTTTGGGCTGCACGACTCCTGGTGCCCCCCTGACGATTGATATATGCCACTGCTGTGGCATTGTCTGACTGAACTCTGACAGGGGACCCTTGGAGTTTGGATGTCCATGCTACTAGGGCATACCGGGCTGCTCGTATCTCTAAGAGATTGATGGGCAGGGCCTTTTCCGCATCCGACCATCTGCCCTGGAGAGACCATTGCTCCAGTACTGCTCCCCAGCCTAAAAGGCTGGCATCTGTAGTGACCACCTTCCAAGAAATCGGACTGAAGGATTTCCCTCTTTCCAGATTCCGGGGAACCAACCACCAACGGAGGCTTCTGCGAACGGAAGGGGACAAGGACATTGGTACGTCCAGAGCCTGAACTTTTTTGTTCCAGGCTGACAGTATGGCCCTTTGCAACTTCCTTGAATGGAATTGACCGTAGGGTACTGCTTCGAATGATGCCACCATTTTTCCCAGCAGCCTCATGCACAGGCGTATGGATGGCTGTCTTTTTGAACCCACTAAGTGGATCAAATCTCTCAAAGACGACCCCTTTTCTCGAGGCAAGAAAATTTTTCTCTGGTCTGAATCCAGCCTTAGCCCCAAGTATTCCAGACTTTTGACTGGTTTTAGGGCTGACTTGTCTCGGTTGATAATCCAACCGTGATATTCCAGATACTTGATTGTCTCGTGAACAACCACTTCTAGTTTTTCCACTGAGTGGTCTATCAGCAACAAGTCGTCTAGATATGCCATTATCGTTACACCTCGTGTTCTTAGATTGGCCAATAATGGGGCCAGAATTTTTGTGAACACTCTTGGTGCTGTGGCCAGACCGAAGGGTAAGGCTCTGAACTGAAAATGGCGCCCTTCTATCGCAAAGCGTAGAAATTTTTGGTGGGCTGGAAAGATGGGGATGTGCAAATAGGCATCTTTGATGTCGATCGAGGCTAACCATTCCTCCCCTTGTAGGGCAGTGGCTACCGATCGGATCGACTCCATCCGGAAAGTCCTGATATGTAGGAATTTGTTTAGCCCTTTTAGATTTAATATGGGCCTCACGTCCCCGTTTGGCTTCGGAACTGTAAAGAGGTTTGAGTAAAACCCGAACCCCCATTCTTCCAGGGGGACCTCTATAATTACTGCTTGAAGCAATAATTGTTCCAGTGCCAACAGGAGGGATCCTCACTTCTGGGGATCCCTTGGCACGTTCGACCTTATAAAGCGGGAAGGAGGGGAGTTTTTTAACTCCAATTTGTATCCCAGATTTACTGCGGAGAGCACCCATCTGTCTCGGATCGTGTCCCGCCAGGTTTCTGTGAACAACTGAAGTCTTCCCCCCACCCGATTGGGTGGGGGCAACCCTTCATGCATTTGACTTTGGGGGAGGTTTTGTACCTCTCCTGCTCCAGGGCTTCTTGTTACCCTGCAACTGTCCCTGATTTTTACCTCCGGGATTTGACCGGGGAGGCCGTCGGAACTGTTTCACAGCCGATGTCCTAGGGACTGGAGAAGCCGGCCTCTTAAAAGAGGGACCTCTAACTCTATTTTTGACCGGCAAGAGTGTACTTTTACCGCTGGAAATTCTCTGGATATACTTGTCCAGGTCTTCCCCGAATAAGCGCTCCCCATGAAATGGGAAGCTGACCAGCAATTTTTTACAGGGAGCTTCAGCAGACCAGTTTTTGAGCCATAGAAGCCTGCGCATATGTACTACAGACAGCGTAAGGCGGGAGGCCTGATGGATTAAATCCTTTATAGCGTCCACCGCAAAGCATAAGGCTCTAGGTAGATCAGCTAGAGCAAGAGCCTGCTGATCTGGCACGTCCCTTAAGACCTGTTTCAACTGATCCTTCACTGCTTGGCAGACCCCTATAGCTGCCACTGCTGGTTGTGTCACCAATCCTGCTGTAGAAAAAGCAGATTTCAATAAGGACTCCAATTTTTTATCTATTGGGTCCTTGAACATTTGGACATTTTCCACCGGACATGTCAGTGATTTATTCACACAAGAGATGGCTGCGTCCACTGTAGGGACCTTCCATTTTCTGACGAACTTATCCTCCATAGGATAGACCACCGGAAATCTCTTGGGGGGAGTAAATATTTTGTCAGGATGCTCCCAATCCTGGTAAATGAGCCCCTCCAGTAAAGGATGGATCGGAAAAGAACAAACAGTCTGGGGAGCTTTTAGCGACCCCAACGAGGAGACAGAAGAGGAGGATGGCTCCGCAAGTGGCATTTTAAATGCTGATCGGACCATATTAGTCAGGGACTGCACCCATAACCTCTCAGCATGTGATGCTGAGAACGGCTCCTCCACTGTTGATTCCTCTACAACTGAATCAACCTCATCCTGATCCCCCTCAGGTAGGTCGTTCTCTGTATGGGACTGTTGCTCTGTTAACAGGCACTCTGAGGGAGGAGACGGAGATCGAGCGCTTTTCTCCTGTGACAGTGAAGCAGCAATTAGTGCTGACAATCTCTCTTCCAGCCCTCCCAGAGCTGAGGAAAAAACCTCCTCTGTTACATACACAGGAGCAGGTGAACTGGGGACAGCCACAGTACCAGGTACTCCTGGGGGTGCCCTACGGTCACTAACCTCTGATTCTTCAGGGGAGACTGGTGCAGCCAAAGCATGCCCAAGATCCTCAGAGCCCGATGGAGACCCCCTATTCCTCCTGGAATTTCTAGTCCCGGAGTTTTTAGACGGCATATTCCTAAGCCACAAAGCTGAGGTATTCCAGCCGAAAATACACCAGTTACTGATAATAGTCTAGCATAAATGCTGCTATAATAAACAGTTGGTGTCTACTAATGTGCCTTTCTAGGGGATGCCTGTATCAACCGCTTGCTGTATGCCTTTAAATGTTGCCAGCTCTGTCTCTGTACTTCATAGCCAACTTACTGCAATAATGTGGCTTTTTTAAAAACCTGCTGGGACGCCCGCACATGCGCAGAAGCGCTGCGGCGCGCACAGAGCGTCATCCCCCAGGCCCCGCCCCTTTTTCCGGCCACCTCTATATATAGAGGCGCGTGCACGCGCACGCGCGCGGCCACGTGCGCCTCGGCGCTAATTTTCAAACATGGAAACCAGGGACAGGAGCCAGGGCCCCCTTTGCCGCAGGCCGGGGGATAGACGAACACTGCAACATGGCAGAGGAAACAGTTTCCTGTAGGAGAACTCACCAGCTGCCTGGACTTTGCTCTCTGAGAAGAAACTAGTCCATATGACAAGAAAAACATCCCACAGCGGCCTCTAGTGGACAAACACAGGTACCGCAGTTTAATATACTAAACATATATAAAAAAACATTCTTTTTTTTTTTCTTGACCACCATTAAAAATTATTACATTTTTTTTAGTAGTTACAGGCATGCACAGATATTAGCGGGAATACCGTTAGGTAACAGACAGAAAGACAAATTAGGCTTGGGGGTCCCCCAATAGAACCAAGTTCCTGGGGGCCCCCACTTACCTGTTCCCCGCCGCAGGACTTTGTTTGGTCCACAAAAGCCCAAACTTCACCTATCACGGCAGGCATTGTAATCAAACCTTCAGGGACCGGGTTCCCAAGGATTCCACTCCCCTGGACCTGTATAGCACCCTGCACAGAAAACATCTTGGTCGTGGGTATGACCAGAGCTCTGGATCCCAGGGTCCAGCTCTCCTAAGAGAAGCATTACAGGCAGAACCTTGCTCTTCTCTGCAAGGCCCGGGTACCGACCGTTTAGCTATGAAGCTTTTTTGGTCGGATCCGGAATAGCTTACTGAGGCCCAAAAGAACCTGTACGCAAGCTCAGTGAAAAACACATGTTTCTTCTTGGCCAACACCTTAGACACTGGCAAAAAACTGAGGTGCTCCCGGATGGGAGGGGCTTATATAGGGGAGGGTACTTCCGGTTTTGGAAGTTGCCAGTGCCAGCACCTGACGGTAACTATATAACCCATTAGTAATGACTATGTCGCTCTGTGTCCCGTGATGTACGAGAAAGAAAGAGGGTCAACAACGCCCATTTGCACGCCTCACTGTGCCATACCTGATCAGCCCGTGTCATGCATTGCAGTCAGACAGCGGCCATCCAGTGTACAAAACTCCCACTCATCCTCGTTAAAAAATGTGCTGAAAAATAGGATTTTTTACTCACCGTAAAATCCTTTTCTCTGAGTCCATGGACCGACACAGCTTCTCTATTGACAAAGTGGGTATTATCCGTTAATTAGGAGTGACTAGGCAGAAAACTTGTAAAAAGTGTTGCATCACACCTTCTACAGTACCACCCAGGGGGCGGACCCTCTGGGTAGATCCCCTCAGTCTGCATCTCGCAGATCAGTTCGTCAAAAAGCAGTACAAACTTAAAAAGGAGGGGTGGGTGCTGTGTCGGTCCATGGACTCAGAGAAAAGGATTTTACGGTGAGTAAAAAATCCTATTTACTCTTTGGTCCATGGACTGACACAGCTTCTCTATTGACAAAGTGGGACGTCCCAAAGCAGTGTCAGAGAAAAAACGAGGGGTGGTAACAGCATAAAGATAAACTTCACCCCAAAACACAAAACAGCAATCCTCCAATGGAGGAGTTGCAATTCTAAACAGCTGCCTGCAAAACTTTGCGTCCGAAAGAGGCATCCAAAGATGCACCTACATCAACCTTGTAGAATTTTGTGAAGGTGTGAGCGGACGACCAAGTCGCCGCTTTACATAATTGGGAAACAGACGCTTGATGTCGGAAAGCCCAAGAGGCACCTATCGCCCTGGTCGAATGCACCGTGACCGGGAAGGTGAGTCGCCGGGGGTCGCTGAAAAAAGACAGCCAGGGCAGATATCTGTCCCTTAATCGTACTTAAGGCAAGCCTTTGGTCCACCCCATGCTGTAATAACAGCAGGATTCTGGAAACCAAATAAATACGCAGATGCCATTTAATTTCCTCACACATGGAGATGTAGGCCTTCCAAGTGCGGTGATAAACCTTCCTAGAGGACGGTTTCCGAGCACTTCTCATAGTAGAGATTACTGAATCTGACAGACCCCGGTCTCTCAGTACCTGGTTCTCAATAGCCATGCCGTTAAAGCCAGTGACCGTAAAGGAGGATGGAGTATGGGACCTTGCAATAGCAGGTCCTTCCGTTTTGGTAGGCGCCAGGGGACGTCTGCTACCAGACTTACTAGATCGGCGTACCAAGGACGCTGAGGCCAATCTGGAGCGATTAGGATCATTGGAATTCCCTCTGCCTCCACTCTGCGGAGCAGACGAGGAAGAAGCCTTAAGGGAGGGAAGGCATAGATTAGCCGATACTGACACCACGATGCCACCAACGCGTTCCGTTGCGTCTGCCCATGGGTCTCTTGACCGGGCCACAAACCTCAATACCTTCCGATTGAGTCGGGAAGCCAGAAGATCTACGTCTGGTGTGCCCCATCTTCGGCAGAGGAGTTGGAACACCTCCGGGTGTAATGGACCATTCTCCCTGGTCCAGCATCTGGCGGCTCAGGTAGTCCACCTGCCAGTTTTCCACACCCGGAATGTACACGGCCGACAGTGCCGGTACGCTCCTCTCTGCCCACTTCAGGATGCGAGCGACCTCCGATGCTGCAGCTGAGCTTCTTGTTCCTCCTTGATGATTGACATATGCCACTGCTGTGGCGTTGTCTGACTGGATCCTAACTGGACGCCCTTGCAGCCTCTGAGACCATTTGAAGAGGCACAGCCTGATCGCCCGGATTTCCAGGACATTGATCGGCAGGAGGGCTTCCTCTGGGGTCCAGCGACCTTGCGCCGACAGAACACCCCAGACTCCCCCCCCCAACCTGTGGGGCTGGCGTCCGTCGCGATTACTATCCAGAAAACCGAAAGAAATTACTTCCCGGCCATTAGAGCCGGTGCTGTCAGCCACCATACCAGGGATCTCCTGACTAGGTGGCTCACTCGTATTTGATAATCCAGAGATGATGGACATCTGTTCCATCTGGACAGAACTTTCTTCTGTAACACTCGAGTGTGGTATTGAGCATATGGGACCGCCTCAAAGGAGGCTACCATGAGGCCTAACACTCGCATGCAAAAACGGTGTGACGACCAATTCCTGGAAGTCAGCTGCCGTACTGCAGCCCGGAGGGTCTGCAACTTCTCCACAGGGAGGAATACCTTTGCCTCTGAGGAATCCAGAATCAACCCCAGGTACACTAGGCGTTGAGTGGGCATCAATTCTGACTTTTGCGCGTTTAGTATCCAACCACAATCTCAAAGAGTCTGACAGGTAATGGACACGCTTACCTCTAATTCTGAGCTTGAAGGGGCCTTCAGAAGAAGGTCGTCCAAGTAGCCCATTATAGCGATACCCCGCTGTCTTAGAAGTGCCAGAATCGGAGCGAGCACCTTGGTGAACGTCCTGGGTGCTGAGGGAAGGCCAAACGGGAGGGCCACAAACTGGTAGTGGTTCTTTCCGATAGCAAATCGCAGAAACCTCTAGTGTCTGGAGTATATGGGGACATGCAGGTATGCGTTCTTGATGTCCAAGGAGGCCAGAAAGTCCCCCGGATAGAGAGCCGTGACTACAGATCGAACCGACTCCATCCGAAATCTTTGTACCTTCACAAAGCAATTGAGGGCTCTGAGATCCAAGATTGGACGAACCCCCTCCTCCTTCGGCACAATGAACAGATTTGAGTAAAAACCTTGACCCTGTTCCTGTTCTGGAACTGGAATAACTACCCCGCGTTCCAGTAGACCCTGGACCGCCCCATACAGGGCCTCCCGATAGGTCGGTAGTAGCTGGAGCTTGGAGGTGACGAATCTGTCCGGTGGACAAGAGAGAAATTCTATCTTGTAGCCTGAGGAAAATACTTCGCAAACCCACCTGTCGGAGATTAGAGCTGTCCACTGAGTCGCGAATTTGCGAAGACGTCCCCCCACCCGAGAACTGGGTGGGGGCGGACCATCATGCGGACACAGATTTGTCCGAAGGCTTGTTGGGTCTGTGGGACCAAGGGCGCTTTTGTCCTTGGGCAGGCGCCTTGTCGGCCTGGGGTGTCTTTTCCCTGTCGCCCTAGTGGGACGAAAGAAACGCTTGCGTGCAGTAAAGGAGGGCCCTTGCCCTTGGCGTGGCCCTTTACCCTTGCTAGTTTGGGGAAGCAAAGTGCTTTTACCTCCTACGGCATCCTTGATGATGTCATCCAGAGAAGCCTCAAAAAGTCTGTCGCCCTTAAAAGGCAGATCCAACAGGGCTTTCTTGGAAGTCTGGTCCGCAGACCAGCCCTTTAGCCAGATCAGGCGGCGTATTGCTACTGCATAAACCAAAGCTTTTGACAGCAGGAGAATAGTATCCATGTCTGACTCGCAGACAAACTTAAGGCCCTGGACCAACTGGTCGGCCAAAGTTATCTCATCAGGAGGAGCATCTCGGTCCTTAACCCCTGGAGTAGCAACCTTGCCCATTCAGTAAGTGTCTGAGACACTAGGGCCCCCGCCAATGCCGGGCGTACTGCCAAGCCTACCACTGAGTATAGGTAGCGAGCGAGTGCTATAGCCTTCTTATCCACAGGGTCCTTGAAAATAGGAGCCCCTTCTACTGGAATAGTGGTAGCTCTATTAAGTCTGGACACCGGAGGGTCCACTATAGGGGGAGAGGTCCATTTCTTCAGAAAACTCTCCTCAAAGGGGTACCGTACCGCAAACCTCTTTGGGGCTGTAAAGACCCTCAGTGGGTTCTCCCATTCCTTGTATAACAGTTTATCAAAATAAGACACACAAGGGAACACCTTAGCAGTGCGGGCAGGTTTACGAAACCCAAAAGGGGACCGGAGTCTCTTCTGCTTCTGTAGTATTTTCCAACTTTAGCGTATCCCGCACTGCAGTAATAAGGTCAGATACCAAAGCAGTCTCGCGTAGTGACCTGGACTTGGAGTCATCCTCACTGTCCGATCGGTCACGGTCTGTAGTCTCTGATGCGTCAGAATCTGGGCCATGAGCCGTAGCTGGACCTGGTTCTGTCTCAGAAATATCCCCAGAAGATTGCAGGGGACGGGGGCGTTTACTACCCCCTGTATTCCCGTGTGCTGCTTCCACCCTGGCAGCAAACGCCTCTAGGATTACAGACATAGCGTCCATAGACACCTCAGGGGCACCAGCTGCTAAATCTGGTGTTTCAGGGGAGAAGACATCTGGCTCAGATGCCATGCTGACCACACGCTGACACCCACAGGGCTCCAGGCAAGACATCAATAGGCCACCCTCCTGCGCTGCGGAGATGCTGGGTCACCTAGAGGACTCACCACCCTGGACCGGGACCGCTATGCTGTCGTGTGCTGCGCCTGTGATGCTGTCCCACCGCTGCTGTGTCAGTCTGCTTCTTTTATCAGCGCTTCCTGTGTGAATTTTCGCGCCAGTGTAATGCACCCTAGAGGCTGGAGACTCTCGCAAAACGGCCGCCAAAACGTCTGTATGGAAGATAATGTGGGCTCTAAGAAAATGGCCGCCGAGCCGAAGAGAGGGGCCAAAGCAGCCGTAAACCACAAAAAGATGGCCGCCGAACGGCAATATATACATACAGCGTGGATCATTACAAACATGGCCGCCGATAAGTCGATAGAGGCCAGTGGGTGTGGAACTACAAGAAAATGGCGCCGAAATCACAGGAAGATGGCCGCCAGGCAGTCACTAGAGGCCGAACCCGGCATGGACCACCGCAAAATGGCCGCCGACAGCATGGAGGAGGAAGCACATACAGGTAAGCAGAAATTACAATTCTTTTAAATGTTACCGTATATACTCGAGTATAAGCCGAGTTTTTCAGCCCTTTTTTTAAGGCTGAAAGTATACCCCTCGGCTTATACTCGAGTCAGTACCTGAAAATCGTGAAATTCCGCGGCCGGCGTCCATTGTTTAAATCTAGCGCCTTTCTCCCTGTCCCTTCCGCAATAGGCGTTTCCAGCAAACACTTGTGTTGAGTGTTGCACCTATCAAGGCGGTCCTCTTGTCCGACGTCCGTGATTGGCGGAGCACTGAACACAG
Organism: Rana muscosa; assembly: GCA_029206835.1. Classification (NCBI taxonomy): domain Eukaryota; kingdom Metazoa; phylum Chordata; class Amphibia; order Anura; family Ranidae; genus Rana; species Rana muscosa. The sequence continues at coordinate 685,720,009 of CM055117.1, read as the reverse complement.
TGCCTGCTGGGAAACGGAGTCTGAGAATGAGAGGATCTCCGTGATAGGCGCAACACTCAACACAGTGTTTGCTGGAAATGTCTATCACGGAAGGGACAGGGAGAACGGCGCGAGATTTGAACAATGGACGCCGGCCGCGGAATTACAAGATTTTGAGGTACACTGACTCGGGCACAGGGAGGCTGCAATGGACACAGTAAGGGAGCACAGTGAAGTGACAATGGGCACAGTGAGGTGAAAATGGGCAGTGAGGTGGCACAGTGAGATGGCAATGGGCACAGTGAGGTGGCAGAGTGAGATGGCAATGGGCACAGTAAGGTTGGGCAATTGGCACAGTGAGGTGGCAATGGGCACATTTCCTCCCCTCGGCTTACACTCGAGTCAATACATTTTCCCAGTTTTTTGTGGTAAAAGTAGGTACCTCGGCTTATACTCGGGTCGGCTTATACTCGAGTATATACGGTAGTTACAGCCAGTCCTGCTCCAGTGGCACCCCTTAGGTGACCCCCAGCACCCTTTAGCTAGAAGCCCAGGGAGGAGGGAAAGGCAGGGAGAGAGGAAAGAAAGGGGCCACAACCACTTACTTGGTCTCTCCAGGAATGTCCAGCCAAATCACTCAGCCGAGGCGGGGGAGTTTACTTACCTATCCTGCATGTATCATGCTGGAAGACATTCCAAAACAGATCATCGTCTGCGCACGGAAGGTGACTGTTGGCCAGGCATGCTGTGATTGGACCCAAGGGGACGATCATAGGTATGCCCTGGAGCGCGACGCTCACCGGACAGGCTGCTGCGACTCGGACGTAAGGTCAGCCGAAGCTGAGCGGTCCGATGCAGGCCCTGGAGCGTAGGCTCACCGGCCACCCGTGGAGCGACGGGCATGTCGTGGAAAACCCAGCGCGTAGCTAGGGTCGGCACACGCTCGATGGCCGAAACTGGGGACACTACAAGAATCGAGGATCCAGCCTGTCACCCAGTCGGCAATTGATCGAAGATCGCAGATCGCAGGAAACAAAAAAAATGTAGCAAAAAAATATCTTTCCCCCCCGGACCACTGGGCACGAAGGGAGCCATGTCCTACGCCTTGCTAGACAGAAAAAAACTGATCTGCGAGATGCAGACTGAGGGGATATACCCAGAGGGTCCGCCCCCTGGGTGGTACTGTAGAAGGTGTGATGCAACACTTTTTACAAGTTTTCTGCCTAGCCACTCCTAATTGACGGATAATACCCACTTTGTCAATAGAGAAGCTGTGTCGGTCCATGGACGAAAGAGTAAACGCGGCTTATACTCGAGTATATACGGTAATCAGAAGTACAGAAGGAAATATAGATAATTACATTTGTCAAGCTAAAAATGTTTTCTATAGTTGTACATAGTGTGATGAAGGATTTGAATTCCCGCTGGGTTTTTAATGCTATTTGGGGCTCTGTTAGGGAGATTTATCCTCACTTGTACTGCTGACAAGTATTATCAGGCAGGAAATGAGGGGAAAACTGCAACAGGGACACAGAAATAAAAATAGAAAAATGACATGGGTTCTAGCCTCTCCCCATTCTACTAAAAACATTTTTATTTCTGTGTTGTTGGAGAAATTCCCTCCCCTCCTATCTGGTAAAAACATCAGCAGGACAAGAAGTGAAGTTAAATCTCTGCACGCAGTCTATCAAAAACAAAGAAAATATATGTCCAGCCAAAATGTTTTTAAGTACTCATTAAAGGAGAAGTCCAGCCAAAGCTTGTTTGGCTGTACTTCTCCTATGGATCACAGGAGTGCAGTTCGTTTTGCACTCCTGTGACCCGTTTTCACCAGAGAGCGGACTGAAGTCCAAGCACCACGTCATCCCAACAATGGGAGTCTGGATCCACCAGGTGCCTGAACTGACACCCGGCTCAGCCTCTCAGCGAGCAACTGAGAGCCTGAGCGCTTCCCCCCCTCCACAGCCCAGCGCTCCAAGCAAGGAGGGAGCAGAGCAGAGAGCTGTGACTGACAGTCTACAGCTCTCTGCTCACGGAGCTCTGAAAACCGAGCGATCGCAGTGTTTTCCAATTTCCCAAATTGGAAGGATGCAATTGCATCATTCTTGCTCACTGTTAAAGTGATCTAACAATGTACAGAGAAAGGTGGTCACAATACTGTCCGTTGAGCTGCTTTAATACCGCCCCCGGACCACCCCCTTAAGCTGCAAGGGCAGCAGGATTGGGTTTTTACACGTGCCACAGAACACGACCAATTCAAGTGAATAGGGCTGTGCCACAACCCCATGTAATACATGCAGCTGTGGCATGGTAATGTGGCAAATATAGGGTTAAAACAGGCTGCCAAACATCTTTGAGAAATGATCCACCGTGGACTACTTTTCAGAGGGGTGGCAAGGACTGCGGCACATTTAAACATAAGGTCATTTACAGACTGCATTTAAAAGGCATCTAAAAGTAAATGCGTCTTGGAACGTAAAGGAGCTTTTCATTTGAGTTTTACAAATTCCCTCTGTCTTTGAGATATCATTATTAACTTTAAAAATGTCCTTTTAAATGTATGTGCAGCACTTTTTGGCTCTATGGAAGAAGGAAAAGGTGAACTGTGAGATATCATGGCTTTATATGAAGGACAACAATTATCTAGACAGAATGCCATCAACTGAGGTTTGTGGCCCTAGAGAGAAAAAAAAAAAAAGTACCACATATAGCTGTTAAGAAAAAGAAAAAAAAGCTATTAAAAAGTCTGAGGAAATGTGAGCCTGCACTGAAGCAAATTATATGAATTACAAACTAACAACAATGTATGGCCCTGGTAAAGAACAGCTTAAATATTGGTGTTGTTGATTTTCAACAAGCACTCTAAAACTTAAGTTGTGCATTATATGCCGTAAGGGCCCTTTCACACGTGCGGACCGTTCAGATCCGCCTGTCAGTTTTTTCAGGCGGACCTGAACGGGCACTCCATGTACCTCTATGGAGCGTCGGATGTCAGCGGTGACATGTCCGCTGACATCCGATCAGCCCCGATCCAATCCTCTCCGCTAAAGTGTGACGGATGCAAACCCTATTTTGGCGGATTGGATGAAAACGAACAGACGGTTTGTTTTCATCCGATCCCCCCATAGAGGAGAGCGGAGATCTGAGTGGTCCGTTTCTGCACAGTGTGCAGAGACGGACTAGTCATCCGCTGGCTCAGTGGGGATCAACGGAGCGATCCCCGCTGAGCAAGCGGATGTCCAAAAACGGATCTGCATATGTGAAAGGGGCCCAACGGTAATCATCTGCTATACAAAACATTCTTTTGATCATCAAGATGCAAAAACACTTACGTCTCTGTCAGACACCTTTTCTACTATCGCTTGTTCCAATTCTTCTTTACTCATCCAATTCTGACCAGTCATTTCCCTGTTGAAAACAAACACACAGCATTATGCATTCTCTAATTATTCAAGCAATTAGAGATGCATCACCTGATATCACTAATGCTGGCATCCGTAGCTTGATGATAGACCAAAACAGTGCAGAAAATTACAATTTCAACTGCGATCTATTAATAGAACCTATTTTGTATGAGGAGCAGTTCAGCGTCAATGAGAACAGCAGTATAAATACATGACACACTAATAGAGGGAAATGGCACCAAGGCAATGGGTGCATTTCTTGGCCATGTTTGATAACCAGTCGTAATATCAACAAAGAAAAAGTTCTCAGCTGTGGAATCACATTGCATCATGAAAGATAAACGATTTACATTCAGTCTAAAGATGCCACACATCAGGACAAGTGGATGTTGTAATGACAGCTCCAGAAGCCAATGTCCCCAACGAACACAAATGCAAGAGGAGCAGAGATCCTGCGCACTAAAATCTACAAGTCCCCCCAAAAAAAACAACAAGTGAATAAAACAGTCACATAGGTGCGAGAGTGAAAAGTGCTAGCTTAGTGGCAGCCGCTGCGGAAGAGCTAGACGGTACACTGCAGGGGAGAAAAGAAAAGAAGCAGCGTCATCTAAGTGTAGCGATTAGGAGCTTTAATGACCGCAATAAGTTAGCAACTCACAGAAGTGAAGTGTGTAGTAGTGCTCGTCAAAGTGGATAAAAGTCCCTGCTGCAGGTAGCCCGAAGGAGCAAGCATGTCCTGAACACGAGCCATGCCCACCGCCAGTGACGCCGGCTCAACCTCCGCCCACCTAGGATCCCCGGACAAGCCATCCAGGTAGTGCTGGGGTTCACCCACACTGACAAGGGCACATCTGGTTTCCTTTTGAGGAGAAATGCTGTCCATCCGGCTACCTACAGTGGGGACTTTTATCCACTTCACTTTTGTGATAGCTGCTAACTTTTTGCTGACATTAAAGCTCCTAATCGCTACACTTGTGTCCCCAACTAACAGTCTGCTTTAAGGTAGAATGGACCCAAAGCAAGCACAAAGTGCATGCAAAATGAGAACTCAGTCATTGGGGGAAATTTACTAAAACTGGTACACAGAGAACATGGTGAAGCTGTGCACAACAACCAATCAGCTTCTAGGTTTTATTGTCAAAGCTTAATTGAATAAGCCAACGTTAGGAGTTGATTGGTTACTACTATGCACAGCTGCACCAGATTCTATGTGCACCAGTTTTAATTAAGAATTCATAGACACATTTGATCGATGTTTCCAACATGCAATTTCAACACTATGGGACAACAAACATCTGTTGATTAAGCTAGAACTTTCATATACGAGTGTACATATGTATTCAAGACCGATCTATAGCAGTTGGCTCAATTTCAAATGCCTGGATGCCATCTATATAAAATCCTGATTCCATATGCTCTGATAAAAACACCAAAAGTGAAACACTTACATTTGTCCAGTGCTTTCAGCATTCAGGCCTTTACTTCCAACTTCGCCTCCATAAGCCTGCACTTTTAGGAACTTTTCATGAGTATTCTAGTTAGAAGAAAAAATAAATAAAAATGAATATGATTAGGAAAAAAATAAAGGAAAGTCTAGCAAATAGTTACCACACACGTTTTGTGGTTTATTAGATCAAAGTATCAATTCATAGCAACAACTTGGAGCATACCATGGCTGAATGGTCACAATGCTGATTTACTTATAGGTGTTAGTGCTGCTTTACAATGGACTATGTCTGGTTATACATGGAATGACTTGCCTGTAAATGCCATATCTTGGGAATACAGTACAGGACATAGACTGGATATGCATAGACCCCGGGTTATAGACTGGTACTTTGAGGTGACTGGACACTTGAAAATCTTTGCTGGACATGGCCCCCTGGCTGTACCCCTCTGTGAAACCTCAGTTTTTTCAGCAAGCAATGCAGAATAATGCAAGGGGGGGGGGGGGTGGCCTGTACCCTGTACAGTACTCCAAGATATGGGTTTAACAGGCAAGACAACATTTCTCTTATCATAAATCGTAGAGTACAGGACACAGCCTGGAAATACATAGACCCTGGAATGTACTGAATGCAAGAAATTGGAAGGGTGGCTCCACCTGTCAGAACACAATAGCTCAGCGGGGGCGATTGCAGTACCAACATCGGATTGTTAGCACAGCGGCTCCTCCCAAGCCCTTCAGTTTTTTCTCCTTTAGCCCGCTGGGTTGAACAAAGAAAAAAAAAAACTTCTACTGTGTACCAGGCTTCACCCTTTAAAGTGTAAACGTTTGAGAGGAGTTGTCTTATCCACCTAGCAATAGTGGCTTTTGAAGCGTGTTAGGCCTCGATGACAAGACAAAGAGAATCAGTCCTTCTTATAAAAGCTGTGGCTTTTAGATAAACTCCAATTACTCTTTATTGTCTAGACATTGTCAGAGCCAACTCTTTGGGGTGCTTTAGAGCAGGATACAAAGAAGAAAATACTATGGGGTTGATTTACGAAGACTGGAGGGTGCAAAATCTGGTGAAGCTTTGCAAAGAAGCCAATCAGCTTCCAGATTCTTTTGTCAAAGCTTAATTGAACAAAAGCTTATTGGCTGCTATGCACAGCTGCACCAGATATTGCAATCTTCAGTTTTAGTAAATCAATCCTTATGTCTTCATTAAGGCGGCAGTTAAATACCATCTTAGGCAGAAAGACAAGTCTTGGGTGCAAGGCTACTTGGTCTTTGTAAGGTATCAGGAATGGCTACTTACAAGAGAGACACTAGTTCAAAGTCCAACGTGACAGCAACTAAGAAGGCCACTTTGCAGGAAAGATTATCCAAAGAGTTTGCGGATGGGTTGAAAGGGTGATTTCTGTAGTGCAGAGAACCAAATTAAGATCCCAATGATGCACAGTGTGCTGTAAGGGTGGTCTGATCCAAGAAAAACCTTGAATAAAGGCTTTTAAAAGGGGAAAACAAAGTCAGAGTTTTTTGGAACAAAAAGAACAAGGGTGAAATTGGTCCCTTAAAAGTACTTAAGGCCAAAATTGTCCTGACTGTAGGAAGACCAGAATTGGAGAACAGAGCAATCACTGGAATTGAAATGCCTGTGTTCACACCAGGCAAAAGAGGATTTCCAGGTACAACAGTATTTTTCAAGAAGCAGCCTTTCTTGCTTTGAGCAATGTAAGAATGACAAAATCAGAGGCACCCCTGTCCCTCAAGACCTGGGACATGCCATCAAAGCCAGTGACGGAAAACAGGATGGAACACAGGGCCCTAATACACAAAGTCTGGCCTATTTGGAAGAGGCAAGGGATCAATGACAATTATTACCCAAATTAATTTTATATATATATATATATATATATGTCCGGGCTTCGAGTCGACTAGGTCACTCCAAAAACTTAAATTTTGCTTTGTTTGAACCATTTGGAGGTGGACTTGCTGTTGTGTTTCGGATCATTGTCCTGCTGCATAACCCAAGTGCAGTTTAGCTTGAGGTCACAAACTGATGGCCGGACATTCTCCTTTAGGATTTTCTGGTAGAGCTCAGAATTCATGGTTCCATCAATTATGGCAAGTTGTCCAGGTCCTGAAGCTGCAAAGCAGCCCCAGACTATCACGCTACCACCACCATGTCTGACTGCTGGTATGATGTTCTTGTTATGAAATACTGTATTAGATTTATGTCAGATGTAACGGGACGTACACCTTCCAAAAAGTAGAATTTTTGTCTCATCAGTCCACAGAATATTTGCCTAAAAGTCTTGGGGATAATCAAGATGTTTTTTGGTATATGTGAGCTGAGCCTTTGTGTGCTTTTTGGTCAGCAGTGGCTTTGGCCTTGGAACTCTCCCCTGGATGCCATTTTTGCCCTGTCTCTTTCTTATTATTGAATCATGAACACTGATCCTACCTGAGGTAAGTGAGGACTGCAGTTCTTTAAATGTTGTTCTGGGTTCTTTTATGACCTCCTGGATGAGTCGTCGTAATGCTCTTGGAGTATTTTTTGTAGGCCGGCCACTCCTGGGAAGGTTCACCACTGTTCTCCCAGTGGTTCACTTGAGTTCAAAAGCCTTAGAAATTGCTTTAAAACCCTTCCTAGACCGATACATGTACATTACTTTGTAATCTGTTCTTGAATTTTTTTTTAAATTGTGGCATGATGTGTGGCTTTTTGTGATCGGTTTGTGTGCTTCACTTTGTCAGACAGCTTCTATTTAGACAGGTCAAAATACTAATAGTAAAAGCCATGGTGAGGTTTCGGAATGTATTTTTTTTTAATATAAAGTTTCTGTGATTTTTTTTTAATTTAACAAGTTATTTCTCACACACAGCATACTTACAATTACACCCCAAAACACATTCTGCAATGCCTCCTGAGTATGGGGATGCCACAAGTCAGACTTTTTTTCACAGCCTAGATCCACAGAGGGGCCCAAAATCCAAGAAGCACCTTTGGACTGTCAAGGAGCATAATTTACGCATCTAATTTCCTAACTACCTATCACATTTCTTGAGTCAGTGTAGTGCCAGGACAGGAGGAAACATCCACAAAATTACCCCATTTTGGAAAACAAAACACTTCAAAAGTATTTTCTGAAATATCTTTAGGGACACTTGGAGTGGGTGGTGGGTATTAGGGATACTGACTGGCAGCACTGGTGTGGTGACACTGTACTGCTGTGGCAGTGATCTGAGACAATGGCTGGCGGCATTGACATAGTGATATCAGAGCAGCCAGCCATTGTAAATCCCCTCCACAGCAGTGCTGCCAGTCAGTATTGTTTAATTAACTTTTTTTAATTGGCAAAATAGGGGTAACGGAACAGATAGATAATGTCCTGTCAATTGCTCCTTTGCGGCTTACTGTTCCTGATATTTAACATCGAGCTGAGTGGCTGATGAATAGTTGAGGAGGAGAATACAAAAACAGAGTAAAGAAAAGGAAAAAAATAGGGATATGGGCCCTACTCGGACTTTCCGTGGCACAGTAAACAATAGAGATGTATAAAAAATATAAATGTTTAATAGAAAAAGAGAACCACATAAATGAAATTGAATACAAGGACAATATAAGAATTAAAAATCATACATATGAGTACATATAAATGATGAGAACCCGAATGCATCAACACGTTTCGCCTTGGGGCTTCTTCAGGGCGCAAATTCAGGAAAACAGTAGTTGTAGAAGGAAGAAAGGGATCTCACTCTTATAACTACGATTCTTGGTTAGCGTGTAGCCAACATCGACATCCAATAGAGGAAAGAAACGAGCCACGCAAAGAATGTGCAATGCTGGCGAAGCAAAAACGGGGAAACCAGCTGTAATTTCCGAATAAACGGTACGTATGACTTTAAAAGTCACATATAGAGAAACTGGATATAAGGAGAAAGTCTTCCTTTTCAGCCGACAAATCCAAATAGAGGAAGTCACAGTGCTAATTTAAAGTATCAGTAGGCTGGAATCCTTAACTCAAGAGGGATATATAATACAGATCCCGCGAGTGGTAACTCTTATTAGACTGGGTAGGTTCAAAGTAATCCCCAGGGGAGAGCACAAAGAAAGGGCTCTACACTTGGTGGACTATGGTGGACTGATTGTTCACCTTTGGGGATATACATCTTGATTACCAAGTAGCAGCAGAGAGTAGCATTATACACATTGGTTTTGGTATTTTTATTTGTAGAGCACATTGAATCTTTAGTATTTATAAAAAAATATATATACTATGCTTTAATTTAAAGTGGTTGTAAAGGCACAAGGTTTTTTACCTTATGTGTGCAGCAGCTCCCCTCCCCCAATACTTACGTGAGCCCCCTCTCGATTCAGTGATGTTCCCGAGAGCTTTGAAACTCTGACTCGCACTCCTGATTGGCTCCCTCTACTGTCAATCACAGCCAGTGAGTAAATCAGGAGACGGAGGGGGCAGGCCCGAGCCACAGCAGCTTGGGAGCATGCCTGCTTGGGTGCCCCTACAGCAAGCCGCTTGCTGTGGGGGCACCCAGCAGGAGAGAGGGGCCAGGAGCGTGGAACCCGAGACGAGGAGGATCCGGGCTGTTCTGTGCAAAACCATTTCACAGAGCAGGGAAGTAGGACATGTTTGTTATTTAAATTTTTTTTTTAAAACAAGAAGTTAAAGTGGTTGTAAACCCAAATAGAAAAAAAAACCCTGCAAGACAAAGGCATGAGCTAGAATGCATAGCATACTAGCTCATTATGAATTACTTGCCTGAGATCGAAGCTCCCACAGCCGTCCTCTTACACCGCTCCGGCAGCCGACATCTCTCCCGGGGTTTACTTCGGGTATCGCGGCTCCGGCGCTGTGATTGGCCCGAGTCGCGATGACGTCACTCCCGTGCATGCACGCGGGAGCCGCCGGTAACGGCACACGAACTCAAGCAGCGGCACATACGTGCCATTACTTCAGTTTGCCCCAGTGCGCATGTGCCGATGACATTGACACATGCAGGGGACAGGGGTTATCTCCTAAACCATGCAGGTTTAGGAGATATCCTGGGTAGCTACAGGAAAGCCTTAATATAGGCTTATCTGTAGCATAAAGTGGTTGTAAAGGGTTTACAACCGCTTTAATACTGCTTTAAGGCCTTTGTCACGCTTGAGATCCTGTCACTCATGTCAACTCGTCAGTGACACTATTGCTAGAGAAAGCAGGGAAAGCGTCTCCTCCTCATTGGCATCAATCACTGAGTAGGGAACAATGCCTTCAAAATATCTACTGATCCTTGTGAGTGACGGGATCGCAGGTGCAAAGTAGGCCTCAGCAACAAATAAAAAGAACAGTTCATTTGCCCATAGTGCAACAACGTTTTTGAACGTAAAACAGCGCTTAAAAAACAAACACACACACACAAATCTGTTATGACACGTATATAGTCCATTAAATGGGTGAGATGGTTTGCAGATATTAATCCTTGGAACACTTGACCAGAAAAAAAGACCTAAACCGCATGTCTATGACTAGTACCAGTTGTAATATTTTTCAGATTTAGTACTCAGAAGCAGTTTTCTATCTACAGTCCAACCCTCCAGTGAGCAGACGACAGACAAGAGCAATGAGGCTGTCATTAGATGGAACTCCAGCTGAGCCAGGCCAGCAAAATGTGTCTGTATGACCATATTACCCATAACATTGTGTGCCATTTATAAACCAAGAAAGCACAGCTGTGTTAAAGCTGGCTTCAGACTAAACTTCCACAAGTCACTGGAGCATAGAAGACATATTGTAAAACACAACTAAATAAATGACAACATTTATTTATAGAGTCAAGGGTGAAAAGAAAGGTCCTGCAACTGTATAAAACGACATAAATACTGTGAGGCTGGCAAAGCTCACGCTACCCATAATTGCCAAAGTCGCCTCTTCGTGTCATGTAACATACTTTCTGCTCATCCCTCTTAAGATATGAGCTTTTATTCTATATTTATAAAGCTTAAAGCGATAGTAAAACCAAAAATGTAATAAATGAACATAACCACACCGGACTCCTGCACTGAAACAGTGGCCGCATATGTGTGAACCCAGCCTTACATAAATAAAATAATCATTGTAAGAACCCCTGTTGGTAGTAAATTGATCGTCTCAACAATGACTGTTTTTGCACAGCTTTTCTGTTCAAAAACAACAAATTTACTGGCCAGACCACCAGGTAAAAATAAAGGAGAGGAGACCGATAAAAAAAAATGAGAAAATGAATGCAGCCATCACATCTAGGAATTGGTAAGCAGCAATATGTGGCAGCGGGGGGGGGGGGGGGGGGGGTTGCAGAAGACAAGCAGAGCTTCCCCCTTTGGGTGGCGCTCTGCTTTAAATAGTCTGGGCCAAGCTGGTCCAAATTAACCATTTCTATGACATATTACTATGCGGCCGCTTAGAGCAGTGCAGTGTGTCATATCATAGCGTTAGCTGTGTTCCGCATCAGTAAGGGCAACTTCCCATCTGCTGCCAGTTTAAAACAGAGTCGGTCTGAATGCTCGTTTATCAGTGAAACCAAGGCTTCCTCCGATTGGCCAAGCCGGAGAGGCAGGCAGATGGCATCACGATTTCCACGTCAGCTAAAGGAAGCATTACAACAGCAATCAGTGGATTGCGGATGCTACGCAAAGGTTCCTTTAGCCTTTTCCTCCAGCTCTCTTTGTACAGAGGTACAGGCTTTCAATTAGAAAGCTGGACAAAGTTTTATTGATTTACAACTGCGATAATCACTATACGTGTGTTCCATTGAGGGCAGTGGTAGTGGCAGATGTACACAGTTTATTCATTTCATAGATCTGCAAATGAATGACCCAAAAATAAAAAGTTACATTAGGCAAAAGAATATGTGCAAAACACAAAAAGGGCAATTAAAGGGACACACATCAGTTTTGGTACGAAATAACAAAAGGTATAAGCAACACCAAATTACATTTAAAGAGCTATGTGACAGTTTCTAGAAATGCCCAATTGCATGTGCCAAAATAATGAATACTCCAGTGCCTTCCTCGCAGCCAAAAACCATAGGTTGGTGCTGCCGCAAACAGACAGATGGAACCATCAGCAAATATAGTCCATCAGTAAAGTATGGCAGTGTTTCTCAACTCCAGTCCTCAAGGCGCCCCAACAGGTCATGTTTTCAGGATTTCCCTCAGATGAAACAGCTGTGGGAATTACTAAGGCAGTGAAACTGATCAAATCACCTGTGCAAAATAATGGAGAAAAATAAGTTACCCATGTGTGTTATCCAATGTTGAAGAGAAGGGGAACCCCGACGTTTTCCACTGCAGTAGCAATACTCTACATCTAGTTAAAGAGCACGAGTAAAGGCCACCAGTGTAGTTTCTTCAAAAATAATGTCCTCAAGAATGCTCAGTAAGCCGTATTTAGGGTCAAGGGGTACCTTGGTCTGGAATAACTTGCACAATAAGAAACCAGCTGTGAAACCGCAAGGCTTCACTTCCTGGTTTCCCTTACTAGAGATGCCGGCGCCTGCACCCGAAGCTGACTAAAGAATCGGCTCGGGTGAGGACATCGCTGGATCCCTGGAAGGGTAAGTGTCCTTACATTAAAAGTCAGCAGCTACAGTATTTGAGGCAGTGGACTTAATTTTTTTTTTGGGGAAGCCTAGAGCTCCTCTAAGGTCATTGCTAAGAGAAGCCTAGTGTTACTGCTCAACCTTCACCATCACAGGAGTAAGTTCTCAAACACTAAGCTCAGATCTACTGCATCAAGGGAGAGAAAGCACATAGAATCGGGTTTGAATCAGAGAAAAAGCTTACTCCTGTGAGGATGAAGGTAAGCAGTAACATTGAGTGTCTATTAGCATCACCCTACAAGATTTTCAGTCAGGCTTCATGAAGTATGTAAATGACTTGCACCTATAACCAGAGCATTATTCAGCTTTGATCAAAGCTGCACTGCTTGTTTTGATCCACAGACATCCCTTATTTATACAGGCAGTTTTTAGTAAAGGTGAACTCTCTCTTTAATGTCTGGGCACAGGTGCACTTTAAATGATATGTTTTTTTCCTCCAGGTGAAATCAGGCGAAATCAGGCGAGCATGTCAAAGTATTTAGCTTATGCCACGTACACACGAGCGGTTTGCCCGTCGGAAAAAAAACCAAATGGGTTTCCCCAACGGAATTCCTCTCAAGCCTGCCTTACAAACACACGGTCACACAAAAGTCCGGTGAACTTTTGACTGCCAAGAACGCGGTGATGTAAAAGACGACGATGAGCCGACAAAATTAAGTTCTCCGCTTCCGAGCATGCGTCAAATTGTTTCCGAGCATGCGGGTTTTTTTCCGTTGGAAAAGCATACAGACGAAGGCTTTTTTCAACAAGGATTTTTTCCTGACGGGAAAAAGAGAGATCCTGCTCTTTTTTTTTTTTCCGGCAGATTTCCTGTGGGAAAAAGTCAAATGGAGCATACACACGGTCGGGATTCCCGACAAAAAGCTCTCATCTGACTTTTTCCGACAGGAAAACCGGTCGTGTGTACGGGGCTTTTAAGTGGAAGTTCACCTTTACAGAAAAATCTGTAAGGTAAACTTACACAGGACCCCCTACTCCCCCCCGCTGACCTGCAGCGCGGCGATCTCCTGTTCTGAGCCCTGCTATCACCGAATTTGCTCTACTTCTTTCCCGCTGATAGAACGGGCTACGCGAGATCTGATTGGTCGGCGCCAACCAATTCGAATGCTCCCAAACGTACCTCTTGACTGGGGACGTTTTGTATTTTGGAGATTAAGCTATGGGGATTTCTAAGCCCCGGTCTGGTGAGGTGGTGGCAGCAGGGCTCAGAACAGGAGATTGCCACGCTGCAGGTCAGCGGTACGGGGGGGGGGGGGGGGAGGTCCTGTGTAAGCTCACCTTACAGATTTTTCTGTAAAGGTGAACTTACCCTTTAAAATAAGAAGCATGGCCAAAAGCTTTTTTTTTTTTGTCTGTACCTCTCTTGAGGGTCACAAGAGTATATTAACTTTTGTTCCACAGTGACCCAGAGTCAGCTTCTGCCGGTTATCAGCTAACAGGGCAGAGCCAGGCAAGGCTCAGGAAGGGTCCCAACAATCATATCCACACATGACAAAGAGAAAAAATTATTGATGGCAGAGAAAGCTATTCGCTGTGAGAGGTGGCCCAATGAGAGTAAGGATCAGAATGAGAGGATTAAAGTCGTGCAGACAGGAAATGAAGGAAGGCTCAAGACAGCTGTTGCAGATTTAAAGGGTTACATTGTAGAGATGCACGTTTATAGGGAATTGAAAGCAATTAGTTTCAACACAGGAAAAGACTTGCTACAAGTGATAAGGATGTAGGAGTGCAGCTTTAACCTCTTCATGAGGCTACAGCATGGTCGCATACTGTCAGGAGGGCATCATATGACGTCCTCCCATGATCGTGTTTCTTACGCGCTCTCTGTGGCGCACATTGGCAGTGATCTGTGATCGCTGATTGGGGTAAAAAGACAATCACAGTGGCTCTTTACTTTGTGAACAGCTGTGTCCAATCACAGCTGATCCCAGTGTAAACAGGATTTGCCAATTATGGGCAATCCTCTCCTCACACTGACAACACGAGGAGAGGAGAGCCGATAAGCGGCAATCCACACAGGGGACATCTACACTGATAATATGGGCACTGATCATCAGTGTCCTGATAATCAGTGCAGCCCCAACAGCGCCCACCAGTGCTGCCTAATCAGCACACATCCGTGAAGGAGAAAAATTACTTAGGCTGGCCATACACTATACAAATTTCTTATTCAATTTCCTAGATTTACCTTCAACTATCGTATTTATCGGCGTATAACGCACACTTTTTTACCCTGAAAATAGAGGGTAAACCGTGCCTGCGTGTTATACGCCGATATCTGTTTTTTTACCAACAGATGGGGGGGAACCGGGCTGTCCGCCCTGGTTGCCATCCATTGGGAGGGTGTCAGGCTGAGCGCGCCCGCCTCTTCTGGCCCTAGGACAGCGCTGCCAGCAAACCCCAAAGTCCAGAATACACCACTGCCAGCCACCTGTCATACACCGCTCCACCCGTGTAACTCAACGCAAATCCAAGCCTCCGAATCCCTCAACCAACTCCGCTCATTGTGGCTGCTCTCCTCCTCTCGCTCCTCCTCGTGTGTAGCTTTTGATTGGAGGAGGAGAGCAGTCACGTGACCTTCAATGAAAGAGGAGAGCAGTCACATGACCAGGTCCCAGCGTCAATGGGAGGTATCTAGAAGACCCGATCCACGAGTGACACAAGAGGAGCGGCACACAAGAAGGGGCAGACAGTGAGAAGTCCTCTCAACTCTAGGAGTAGGCTGGCAGGGCCGTCCCAGGAGACTGGGGGTCTCCTGGGAGTGCAGGGGGTCTGTGCATTGTGCCAGGGGTCCGTGTAAAGTTTTTTTCCTATTCTGCTGCGGTGGAAAGGGAGCTCCCCGCCGACTGTACAGCAGTGGAGAGCCCTCATAAACAAGGCCCTTCCCCTGTATAAATTAACCTACTTGGGCCGTAACTGCCCCCAAAAATTTGCGAAAGTATGGGATTCCTGGGGGCGGGAGGAGCAGCTGTCCCTGGAGTAGGGAATATAGTTTGTGGCAGCAATTGTGAAATTTTACCAGCCGGATACACAGTACTGGTTGTGTATGGAACCCGTCTCCCCCTCCCCCCCCACTAGACCCCCCCGAGCACGTTCTATCCCAGCACGCTTTTGGGCTATCAAAACCCCCTCATGGAAAGCGTCTTCCTGCCCACTACCCACTGTTCCTGTTCTTTTCTAACTCTGTGCGACAATTTCTGGTGTAGTTTGAAATCGTGGTATGGAATGAATAATGTTGCACTCACCCTCCGTTTCCCCCCCTTTCTCCCTTCCTGATAGAAGGGAGCATAAGTGGCTATGTATCACCTATTTTGATGCGTTTATGCTGTATGTGTATCCACTGTGTACTGGTTGTACCTTTTGTTTTGTTCTGATTTTTCTTTGTGTGTTTTTTTAAAAAAAATAAAAAACTTTTCTGTTAAAAAAAAAAAAAAAAAAAGTCCTTACCCTTCCTTTTTCTCCTTCCCCTTCTCACTCTCTTTTTCTGCTCTCTCTCTTCTAGGTGATCTGTGTCCTTGTATGTGGGGGACATGGAGGTTGGGACTGACTGGTTTGGCTGGTCCTGATCTCTATGTTGCCTTCTCAAGGAGGAATAATTGGGAAATGTAGGGCTAAGACAAAAAGGCCCCATATGCTGGTTCCGAGAGGCACCGGGAGTATTAGTAGACCAATTTGGCCTGAGACACGTATTTAGTAGAAAGGACATTGTATGCTTGAGCCTTGCACATTGTAGTGTATATATGTGTCCTACAGAAATTGATTATTTTATGGGTGCCCGCTACATGTAAGCATCGGTTTGGATTATAATATGTGGAACCTGTATCCTAATTACTGTATGCTGTTGTCTGTTTATTGGAAAATTCTAATAAAATTTTTTGGTAAAACAAAACGTTTTCTCCCCTGAAACTTCCCTCTTAGGCTGCATTCACACCTGAGCGTAGCGAATCGGGCGTTTTTACCGTCGTTTTTACCATTGTTTTGTCGCGCGAATTTGCGCCCGTCGGAACGCTCGTTGTCGCGCTAGACGCTTGAATCGGGCGTTTCCATTACATTATATGAATCCTAAAACGCCCAATCTGCCCGATTCGCGCGACAAAAAAGGGTCCGGAACTTGTTTGAGCTTCAGGCGTTCGGCTTCAGGCGACATGGAGTGGAGATGTGAACCATCTCCATAGAGAATAATGCATTTTTTCCCCTCTAGCGTTTTGTAGCTTCAGGCTTCAGGCTACAAAACGCTCAGGTGTGAATGCAGCCTTAAAGTTAAGGTGCGTGTTATACGCCGATAAATACTGTATGTAGTGCAAGGGCCTGCCTGATTGCATAAACATTGAAAGTGTTTATGTTTGACCTCATATTATATGGTTTTGGTGAATCTAAAGGAAAATTTTATAAGAAAATTGTACAGTAAATGGCCAGCCTTAGTTTCTGTTATAAAATTTTGTAAATAAAAACTTTTTCTTAAAAACTGTCATTTTATTTTTTCATTGGTTTATTAAAAAAAAACAAAAAAAAAAAAAAAACAGTAGTGATAAAATACCACCAAAAAAAGAAAGCTCTATCTGTCTAAGAAATTTTTTTGTTTGATTGCAGTGTTGCATTCAAAGTTCGACAGCGCTGAAAGCTGAAATGTGTCTTGGGCAGGAAGGGGGTGAAAGTGCCCAGTAGGCAAGTGGCTACATTTTGCTTGATATCTGTACCTGTCAGATTACAATAATAAAAAAAAGTACTTTAAGGTTATTTTATGGTTAGGGACCAAAATATGCAAGATACACGAAAATAATAGAAATGGGTATACAAATCAACAATTTCAAAGCCATATTAATACGATTATTATTTTATTTTATTGGGTAAATGTGGTGTATTTTTGTTTTGCTTATTTATCAGGTACCAATCTAAAATCTCAAAACAATTGCCCCATTCACACCACAACACTGGTATCATGTGCATATTTTTTCTGTGCAGAAATCTGCAACAAGTATGCATTTTTCTGCTCAGAAAAAAATGTGAATATGAAATTAACATTGTGGTGTTACAGGGCACATAGACATCAACTGTTTTACTTGTGCCTTTGGTGAGCAATTACGTTGCAAATTTTTGTGCAGAAAAAAAGTCTCACATATGACAGCAGTTATGGGGTGAACAGCACACATTAAAAACAAAAAAACAATTGATTTCTTTGTTCCCTTGCAGAGATCTAGACAAAAAAAAAAAAAAAAAACACGCCTCTGCACACGGTGTGAATAAGATCAAATCTGCAAATTTTTTTTCATCAACTTTCATGCATATATGGTGTGAATGAGGCCTTAGGCCTTTTCATTTCCTTCCAGAGAGCTACGTTAGAAATACGCATGTCTCTGCACATGGTGGGGACAAGCCCAAATATTCTATGCAAGTCAAATCTGCGTGTTTTTTCCATCCGTTTTTATGCATATATGTGAACGAGGCCTAATATAGTAGATCCTCAGCATCCATACCTGGCTGTCTTGCTGAACCAATGGCATTAATATTCTCAATGTCAATGACACAGCCACAAGCATAAAAAAAAAGTCAGGAAACTTGCTGCATACTTGTTATTGAGAAGATAAAAAAGTCAGAGGATCAGTTTAACAGCCAATCAAAAATAAATAAATAAAAGATATATTTTATATACAATGCTCAAAAAAATGAAAATGAAAGGAACACTTTGAAAACACATCAGATCTCAACGTGGCAAAATCTCATGCTGGATAGTGATGAGCCGAACACCCCCGGGTTCGGTTCGCACCAGAACCCGCGAACGGACCGAAAGTTCGAACGAACATTAGAACCCTATTAAATACAATGGATGCGAACGTTTGAATTCTAAAGTGCTAATTATAACAACTATTATGCATGTTATTGTCCTAAAAAGGGTTTGGGAACCCGGGTTCTGCACCAGGGGACATGTATCAATGCAAAAAGAAGTTTTAAAAACGGTCGTTTTTCGGGAGCAGTCATTTTAATGATGCATAAAGTGAAAAAAAAAAAGTCAAATATTCCTTTAAATATCGTACCTGGGGGGTGTCTAAAGTATGCCTGTGAAGTGCCACGTGTTTCCCGTGTTTAGAACTGTCCCTGCACAAAATGACACTTCTAAAGGAAAAAAAAGCCATTTAAAACTGCTTGCGGCTTTAATGTAATGTCTGGTCCCGGTAATATGGATGAAATTCTTTAAGAAAAATGGCATAGCTACCCCATGACCCCCCCCCCCCCCCCTACCCCAGCCCATTACCAGCCCCTTTGGGTCTTGTATGGATATTAAGGGGAACCCCGCACATAAAATAAAAAAGGCCCTATATACTCTGAACAGCCGTATACAGGCGGTGCATACAAGACAGGGACTGTAGGTTTGTTCTTATGTAGAATCTGTTTGTAATTTTGAACAGGTACATTGTTGAAGTGTAGCTCCAGACCAAAAATCTATTTTTAAACTTTTTGGAAAACATAGGTAAGGGTTATCACCCCTGTAACATTTGTTTTGCTGTCTGTGCCCCTGTTCAGAACATTTCACCTCACGTTCCGTCCCAATGACAACTGTTTTTGAAATGTGGTGTTTTTCTTGAAACAAGGATTGCTGATAAAGCATCAGTACAGAGGAGACACCTTTCTCCCATATTTATTCTTACAGGAGAGAATTTTCCTTCCTAGTGGTAGATTTCCTCTCACTTGCTGTTGTCTTCTTGCGTTTGCAAGTAGGAGTCGTTTGTAAGTTGGATGTTTGAAAGTAGGGACCTGCCGTATATACTCTGCAGAAATAGGCCCCTTAGTTGTTGGTGTTGGCACAACACTGTAAGCACTCACAGTTACTCTTGGTTGGTGCTGGAACGCCCTGCTGTCAACTATTATATCAGGAATTTTAATTACATATAATTGTTGAACAGTGGTAGTAAAAATTGGGCCTTTGATGGTGGTGCTGGTGCCACAACACTGTAAGCCCTGACAGTTACTCTTGGTGGGTGCAGCAATGGGCCCTGCTGTGAATTATTAGATCAAGAATTGTAATTACATGCCCCTGTTGAACAGGGGCTGAAAAATTGGGCCTTAGGCACTGGTGGCACAACACTGCAACCCCTCACAGATACTGTACTTGGAGCACAGCAATGAGCCCTGTTGCAAAGTATTGCTTCAAAAATTGTAATTACACGCCCCTGTTAAACAGGGGCTGAAAAATTGGGCGTTAGGCACTGGTGGCGGCACCCATAAACAAAAATGATCTTCCAAGCTATCATCATCAATCGTATCATTGAGGACTCGGAGGAGGATAGCCAGTCAACATAACAGCACAGGCACTCAGCATCAGCATCAGTCTTGAAGGGATGTGACATGTTAAAATCAATTAGTCTGTTATATCAGCATCAGGTGTGTGGTAGCTGGTGGTGATCCAAGACTGGTTCATCTTGATGAAAGTCAGTCGATCAACCGAGTCGGTGGACAGGCGCACCCTGTGATCCGTGACAAATCCTCCAGCAGCACTGAATGTGCGTTCCGAAAGAACGCTGGATGCAGGACAGGCCAGTAGCTCAATTGCATACTGTGCAAGCTCTGGCCAGTGATCCATCCTCAAGACCCAGTAAGCCAGAGGATTTTCGGTGGGGAAGGTGTCCAAGTCTGACCTTGCCCCTAGATATTCCTGCACCATGTTTATCAGACGCTGGCGATGGTTGCTGGAACCGATCATACTTTGGGGCTGCGGACTAAAGAATTGTCTGAACGCATCGGTCAGACGGCCACCTTCCCCACCGCTCCTTCTTTGACTGGCCGAAGCCTCAGCAACTCGTTGTCCAGGACCAGGAGTTTGCAACCTCCCAGTCTCTGGGAACGCGTTGCACAGACCTTTCTGCAAGGCCTCCCGGAGTTGTCTCATCCTCTGCTCCCTCTGCGACGGTAACATAAGGTCCGCAACCTTACCCTTGTACCGTGGATCAAGGAGAGTGGCCAGCCAGTAATGGTCCCTCTCCTTGATCCGAAGAATACGAGGATCCTTCCGCAGACTTTGCAGGATCAGGGAGGCCATGCAGCGTAGGTTTGCTGAGGCATTCGCTCCGGAGTCCTCTGGGTCACTAAGGACGACATGATCCGCAGCCACCTCCTCCCAGCCACGTACAAGTCCACTGGTTTCTTGGGACTGTAAATCATCCCTAAAAGACTGCTGCTGATGATGCTGAGTGCCAGCCTCCACCTCCATGCTGACACAATCCTCCTCCTCCTCCTCCTCTTCCTGTGCGATGGGTGGGACAGAAGGAACACTGTCTGGGTAAAGGGGGCCTTGAGAGGCAAGGAAGTCGTCCTCCTCTTCCTGCCTCTGTTCTGCCTCAAGTGCCCTGTCCATTATTCCACGCAGCGTGTGCTCCAACAGGTGGACAAGAGGTACAGTGTCACTGATGCATGCACTGTCACTGCTCACCATCCTCGTGGCCTCCTCAAATGGTGCCAGGACAGTGCATGCATCCCTGATCATGCCCCACTGGCGTGGAGAAAAAAAAACAAGCTCCCCTGACCCTGTCCTGGTGCCGTAGTCGCACAGGTACTCATTGATGGCCCTCTGCTGCGTGTGCAGCCGCTGCAGCATGGCCAACGTTGAGTTCCACCTGGTGGGCATGTCACATATAAGGCGGTTCTTGGGCAGGTTCAACTCCTTTTGCAGCTCAGCCAGGCGAGCACTGGCATTATAAGATCTGCGGAAATGCACACAGACTTTCCTGGCCTGCCTCAGGACATCCTGTAAGCCCGGGTACCTGCCCAAGAAGCGCTGCACCACCAGGTTAAGGACGTGAGCCACACAGGGCACATGGGTCAGTTGTCCCTGTCGGAGGGCGGAGAGGAGGTTGGTGCCATTGTCGCAAACCACCATTCCTGGCTTAAGCTGGCGTGGCGTCAACCACCTCTCGGCCTGGCCCTGCAGAGCAGACAGGACCTCTGCCCCAGTGTGGCTTCTGTCCCCCAAACACACCAGCGCAAGCACGGCATGGCATCTTTTTGCCTGCGTACTTGCGTAGCCCCATGAACGGCTACGGAGCACCGCTGGTTCATAGGACAAACCACAGGAAGAGGCCATGGAGGAAGAAGAAGAGGAGGGGGTGGAGGAGAGAGGTGTGTCACAACCAGTAGTAGCATTTTGGAGGCGTGGCGGTGGGACAACCTCCAACACTACTGCACCTTGTCCTGAATCCTTCCCAGCTGCCAAAAGAGTGACCCAATGGGCCGTGAAAGAAAGGTAACGTCCCTGTCCATGCCTGCTGGACCATGAGTCAGCGGTAATATGCACCTTACCGCTGACCGCCCTGTCCAGCGAGGCCAAGACATTGCCTTCCACATGCCGGTAGAGAGCCGGAATAGCCTTCCGTGAGAAAAAAATAGGATTTTTTACTCACCGTAAAATCCTTTTCTCTGAGTCCATGGACCGACACAGCTTCTCTATTGACAAAGTGGGTATTATCCGTTAATTAGGAGTGACTAGGCAGAAAAACTTGTAAAAAGTGTTGCATCACACCTTCTACAGTACCGCCCAGGGGGCGGACCCTCTGGGTATACCCTCTCAGTCTGCACATCGCAGATCAGTTCGTCAAAAAGCAGTACAAACTTAAAAGGAGGGGTGGGTGCTGTGTCGGTCCATGGACTCAGAGAAAAGGATTTTACGGTGAGTAAAAAATCCTATTTACTCTTTCGTCCATGGACCGACACAGCTTCTCTATTGACAAAGTGGGACGTCCCAAAGCAGTGTCAGAGAAAAAACGAGGGGTGGTAACAGCATAAAAACAAACTTCACCCCAAAACACAAAACAGCACTCCTCCAACGGAGGAGTTGCAACTCTAAACAGCCGCCTGCAAAACCTTGCGGCCGAAAGAGGCATCCGAAGATGCACCTACATCAACTTTGTAGAATTTTGTGAAAGTGTGAGTGGACGACCAAGTCGCCGCTTTACATAGTTGGGAAACAGACGCTTGATGTCGGAAAGCCCAAGAGGCACCTATTGCCCTGGTCGAATGCGCCGTGACAGGAAAGGGGGGCGCCTGACCCTTTAAGGCGTAAGCCTGGATTACTATCTGTCGGATCCACCTAGAGATGGTGGCCGATGAGACTGCTTGGCCCCTCTTGGGACCAGCCACCGAAACAAACAGTGAGTCTGACTTCCGGAACAGGGAAGTAGCAGATAGGTATACTCTCAAAGCTCGGACAACGTCCAAGGAATGCAACGCCGACTCCTTAGGATTCGACGGCTGAGGACACAAGGATGGAAGTACAATGTCTTCGTTGAGATGAAAAGCCGAAACGACCTTCGGAAGAAAGGAAGGCTGCGGCCGCAGCACCACCTTATCCTTGTGGAAAATCAAATAGGGAGCCTTGCAGGACAAGGCTGCCAGCTCAGAGACTCGTCTAACTGACGTAACAGCCACCAA
The DNA here is from genome assembly GCA_029206835.1 of Rana muscosa. Taxonomy (NCBI): domain Eukaryota; kingdom Metazoa; phylum Chordata; class Amphibia; order Anura; family Ranidae; genus Rana; species Rana muscosa. The sequence continues at coordinate 685,697,140 of CM055117.1, read as the reverse complement.
AAAGACCACCTTCTGAGAAAGTGTCAACAGGGGAATATCTCTAATATTCTCAAACGGTGCCTTCTGAAGCACCGAGAGGACCAGGTTCAAGTCCCACGGAGGTAACGGGGGGCGGACCGGAGGGGCCACATGTCGAACCCCCTGCACAAATGTACTCACGAGAGAGTGAGTCGCCAGGGGTCGCTGAAAAAAGACAGCCAGGGCAGATATCTGTCCCTTAATCGTACTTAGGGCAAGCCTTTGGTCTACCCCATGCTGTAAAAACAGCAGGATTCTGGAAACCAAATAGGTACGCGGATGCCATTTCATTTCCTCACACATGGAGATGTAGGCCCTCCAAGTGCGGTGATAGACCTTCCTAGAGGACGGTTTCCGAGCACTTCTCATAGTAGAAATTACTGAGTCTGACAGGCCCCGGTCTCTCAGTACCTGGTTCTCAACAGCCATGCCGTTAAAGCCAATGACTGTAAAGCAGGATGGAATATGGGACCTTGCGACAGCAGGTCCTTCCGTAGTGGTAGGCGCCAGGGGACGTCTGCTACCAGACGTACTAGATCGGCGTACCAAGGACGCTGAGGCCAATCTGGAGCGATTAGGATCATTGGAATTCCCTCTGCCTCCACTCTGCGGAGCAGAAGAGGAAGAAGCCTTAAGGGAGGGAAGGCATAGATTAGCCGATACTGGCCCCACGATGCTACCAACGCGTCCGTTGCGTCTGCCCATGGGTCTCTTGACCGGGCCACAAACCTCAATACCTTCCGATTGAGTCGGGAAGCCAGAAGATCTACGTCTGGTGTGCCCCATCTTTGGCAGAGGAGTTGGAACACCTCCGGGTGTAAGGACCATTCTCCCTGGTCCAGCATCTGGCGGCTCAGGTAGTCCGCCTGCCAGTTTTCCACACCCGGAATGTACACGGCCGACAGTGCCGGTACGCTCCTCTCTGCCCACTTCAGGATGCGAGCGATCTCCGATGCTGCAGCTGAGCTTCTTGTTCCTCCTTGATGATTGACATATGCCACTGCTGTGGCGTTGTCTGACTGGATCCTGACTGGACGCCCTTGCAGTCTCTGAGACCATTTGAAGAGGCACAGCTTGATCGCCCGGATCTCCAGGACATTGATCGGCAGGAGGGCTTCCTCTGGGGTCCAGCGACCTTGCGCCGACTGGACACCCCAGACTCCCCCCCAACCTGTAAGGCTGGCGTCCGTCGTGATCACTATCCAGTAAACCGGAAGAAATGACTTCCCGGCCATTAGAGCCGGTGCTGTCAGCCACCATACCAGGGATCTCCTGACTAGGTGGCTCACTCGGATTTGATAATCCAGAGATGAAGGGCATCTGTTCCATCTGGACAGAACTTCCCTCTGTAACACTCGAGTGTGGTATTGAGCATATGGGACCGCCTCGAAGGAGGCTACCATGAGGCCCAACACTCGCATGCAAAAACGGAGTGACGACTAATTCCTGGAAGTCAGCTGCCGTACTGCAGCCCGGAGGGTCTGCAACTTCTCCACAGGGAGGAATACCTTTGCCTCTGAGGAATCCAGAATCAACCCCAGGTACACTAGGCGTTGAGTGGGCACCAATACTGACTTTTGCGTGTTTAGTATCCAACCACAGTCTCGAAGAGTCTGACAGGTAATGGACACGCTTACCTCTAATTCTGAGCTTGAAGGGCCCTTCAGCAGAAGGTCGTCCAAGTAACCTGTGATAGCGATACCCCGCTGTCTTAGAAGTGCCAGAATCGGAGCGAGCACCTTGGTGAACGTCCTGGGTGCTGAAGCAAGGCCAAACGGGAGGGCCACAAACTGGTAGTGGTTCTTCCCGATAGCAAATCGCAGAAACCTCTGGTGTCTGGAGTATATGGGGACATGCAGGTATGCGTCCTTGATGTCCAAGGAGGCCAGAAAGTCCCCCGGATGGAGAGCCGTGACTACAGATCGAACCGACTCCATCCGAAAACTTTGTACCTTCACAAAGCAATTGAGGGCTCTGAGATCCAAGCTTGGACGAACCCCCTCCTTCTTCGGCACAATGAACAGATTTGAGTAAAAACCCCGTTCCAGTTCTGGAACTGGAATAACTACCCCGCGTTCCAGTAGACCCTGGACCGCCCCATACAGGGCCTCCCGACGGGTCGGTAGTAGCTGGAGATTGGAGGTGTTGAATCTGTCCGGTGGACAAGAGAGAAACTATCTTGTAGCCTGAGGAGATTACTTCGCAAACACACCTGTCGGAGATTAGTGCTGTCCACTGAGTCGCGAATTTGCGAAGACGTCTCCCCACCCGAGAGCTGGGTGGGGGTGGACCTTCATGCGGACGCAAATTTGTCCGCAGGCTTATTGGGTATGCGGGACCAGGGACGCTTTTGTCCTTGGGCAGGCGCTTTATCGGCCTGGGGTCTTTTCCCTGTCGCCCTAGGGGGACAAAAAAAACACTTGTGTGCAGTAAAGGAGGGCCCTTGCCCTTGGCGTGGCCCCTTACCCTTGCTAATTTGGGGAAGCAAAGTGCTTTTACTTCCTGTGGCATCCTTGATGATGTCATCCAGAGAAGCCCCAAAAAGTCTGTCGCCCTTAAAAGGCAGATCCAACAGGGCTTTCTTGGAAGTCTGGTCCGCAGACCAGCCTTTTAGCCAGATCAGGTGGCGTATTGCTACTGCATAAACCGAAGTTTTAGACAGCAGGGGAATAGTATTCATGTCTGACTCGCAGACAAACCTAAGGCCCTGGACCAACAGGTCGGCCAATGTTATCTCATCAGGAGGAGCATCTCGCTCCTTAACCCCTGGAGTAGCAATCTTGCCCATTCAGTAAGTGTGTGAGACACTAGGGCCCCCGCCAATGCCGGGCGTACTGCCGAGCCTACCACTGAGTATAGGTAGCAAGCGAGTGCTTCAGCCTTCTTATCCACAGGGTCCTAGAAAACAGGAGCCCCTTCTACAGGAATTGTGGTGGCTCTATTAAGTCTGGACACCGGAGGGTCCACTATAGGGGGGAGAGGTCCATTTCTTCAGAAAACTCTCCTCAAAAGGGGTACCGTACCGCAAACCTCTTTGGGGCTGTAAAGACCCTCAGTGGGTTCTCCCATTCCTTGAATAAGAGTTTATCAAAAGACACACAAGGGAACACCTTAGCAGTGCGGGCAGGTCTATGAAACCCAAGTGGACCGGAGTCTCTGCTGCTTCTGCAGTATTTTCCAATTTTAGCATATCCCGCACTGCAGTAATAAGGTCAGATACCAAAGCCGTCTCGCGTACTGACCTGGACTTTGAGTCATTCTCACTGTCCGGTCACGGTCTGCAGTCTCTGGTGCGTCAGAATCTGGGCCCCGAGCCGTAGCTGGACCTGGTTCTGCACCAGAATTATCCCCAGAAGCTTGCAGGGGATGGGGCGTTTACTACCCCCTGTATTCCCGTGTGCTGCTTCCACCCTGGCAGCAAACGCCTCTAGGATTGCCGACATAGCGTCCATAGACACCTCAGGGACACCAGCTGCTAAATCTGGTGTTTCAGGGGAGAAGACATCTGGCTCAGATGCCATGCTGACCACACGCTGACACTCACAGGGCTCCAGGCAAGATATCAATAGGCCACCCTCCTGCGCTGCAGAGATGCTGGGTCACCCAGAGGACTCACCACCCTGGATAGGTACTGCTATGCTGCGCCTATGATGCTGTCCCCTTGCTGCTGTGTCAGTCTGCTTCTTTTATCAGCACTTCCTGTGTGAATTTTCGCGCCAGTGTAATGCACCCTAGAGGCCGGAGGCTCTCGCAAAATGGTTGCCAAAACCGTCTGTATGGAAGATAATGTGGGCTCTAAGAAAATGGCCGCCGACAGAAGAGAGAGGTCAGGCAGCCATAGCCCACAAAAAAGATGGCCGCCGAACGGCAATATCTGCATACAGGGTGGACAAACATGGCCGCCGATCACCTGATAGGGGCCAGTGGGTGTGGCCGAACTACAGGAAGATGGCCGCCAGGCAGTTACAAGAGGCCAAACTTGGCATGGACCACCTCAAAATGGCCGCCGACAGCATGGAGACACAGAAACACAGGTAAGCAAAAATGACATTTCTTTTAAATGTTAGTTACAGCCAGCCCCGCTCCAGTGGGACCCCCTAGGTGACCCCCAGCACCCAGCAACCTTTAGCTAGAAGCCCAGGGAGGAGGGAAAGGCAGGGAGAGAGGGAAGAAAGGGGCCACAACCACTTACTTGATCTCTCCAGGAATGTCCAGCTAAATCACCCAGCCGAGGCAGGGGAGTTTTACTTACCTATCCTGCATGTATTCTGCTGGAAGACATTCCAAACAGATCATCGTCCGCGCACGGAAGGTGACTGTTGGCCAGGCATGCTGTGATTGGACCCAGAAGGGACGATCATATGTATGCCCTGGAGCATGACGCTCACCGGACAGGCTGCTGCGACTCGGCCGTAAGGTCAGCCGAAGCTGAGCGGTCCGATGCAAGCCTTGGAGCGTAAGCTCACCGGCCAGGCTGCTGCGACTCGGCCGTAAGGTCAGCCGAAGCTGAGCGGTCCGATGCAGGCCCTGGAGCGTAGGCTCACCGGCCACCCGTGGAGCGACGGGCATGTCGTGGAAAACCCAGCGCGTAGCTAGGGTCGGCACACGCTCGATGGCCGAAACTGGGGAGACTACAAGGATCGAGGATCCAGCCTGTCACCCAGTCGGCAGTTGATCGAAGATCGCAGGAAACAACAAATGTAGCAAAAAAATAAAAATATATATATCTTTTTTCCCCGGACCAATGAGCCCGAAGGGAGCCATGTCCTACTCCTTGCTAGACAGAAAAAAACTGATCTGCGATGTGCAGACTGAGAGGGTATACCCAGAGGGTCCGCCCCCTGGGCGGTACTGTAGAAGGTGTGATGCAACACTTTTTACAAGTTTTTCTGCCTAGTCACTCCTAATTAACGGATAATACCCACTTTGTCAATAGAGAAGCTGTGTCGGTCCATGGACGAAAGAGTAAGTGGCGTTTGGGAACCTGCCACTGAGGAACCGCACATTGCACAAACTCACGGAAGGGGGCCGAGTCTACCAACTGAAAAGGCAGCAGTTGAAGCGCTAGCAATTTAGCCAAGCTAGCATTCAACCGCTGGGCATGTGGATGGCTGGGAGTGAACTTCTTTCGACGGTCCAGCAGCTGGGGCAGGGAAATTTGCCTGCTAGAATCGGACGTCGGTGTACTGCTAGCAGAGTGGGCGCAAGTACTTGGCTGTGACACACCTAATTCTACACCTTCATTCCTCTCAGTGCATGTTTCAGAGAGGACTGAAGTTATAGTGGGGTTGGAGATCCCAGCTGATGCGGTGCAAGGAGAGGTCCGCTTTGTTCTTTGGTGTGGGTCTTTGAGGTAGGCTTGCCAACGAGCTGCATGGCAGGTCAACATATGTCTGGTCAGGCATGTGGTACCCAAGCGGCTGATGTTTTGGCCACGCGATATACGCTTGAGACATATGTTGCAAACAGCAGCTGTGCGATCTGATGCACTAGCCTCAAAAAAGGCCCACACCAAAGAACTTTTTGAATGACGGGCAGAGGCAGCGCCCTGCACAGGCGGAGCTCTGCGGTGTGATTCCGTCGGTGTACTGCCCTTACGCTGGCCACCAAAGGGCATCCTGCCTCGTTGGAGATGTGCCTCCTCCTCATCCTCCTCTCTCCTATTAGGCACCCACGTGGAGTCAGTGACCTCATCATCCCCTCCCTCATCACTGGAGCCAATCTGGCAGTATGCTGCAGCTGCTGGAACATGACTGCCAGATTGGTGTCCTTCTTGAGCATCCCCTCTGTCTGCTCTCACGCTACTGCCTTCCTCTAGCTGGGTTTCATCATCAGACCCTTCGAAACGCTGGGCATCCTCCTGGAGCATGTACCCAACACTGTGCTGAAACAGTTCGGGGGACTCCTCAGGAGGAGGACATGGTGGGTCTAGGGAAGGAGTGACTGATGATTTGTCTGACATTGATACCAGGGAAGACGACGCTTTGGCAGCTGCTTTTCCAGTACCCTGAGCCTGGGTGAGAGAGGATGAGGAGGAGGAGGAGGGCTTGGTCATCCACTCTACCAAGTCTTCGGCATGATGTGGCTCAACATGTCCAGCTGCCGAAAAGAAGGACAAGCGTGTCCCATGGCCATGTGCTGATGACAATGCACCGCGTCCACGACCAGCACTGTTGCCCCCAGACACAGAGCCTGCTTGCCCTCTTTTATTGCCTCCTGACTGTCTGCCTCTCCTTGTTTGCCTTCCAGACATTCTAATAGATGGCCTGCAGGGAGATGGGAAAAAAGCAATAAGGGCTACCTTCAGGTGTCCTTCTCTGTCCCTTGAAACAAGGACTTTCACAGTGAAAGAAACTGACACTCTCCCTACCTACAGTTTTCTGTCCCTAGAAAAAATGTTTTTTTTAAGCACAATATAGCACAAGGACAATTCACTCACTGTCCTTACAGGTCCCTGGAAACAAGGACTTGCAGAGTGAAATAAACTGACACTCTCCCTACCTACAGTTTTCTGTCCCTAGAATAAATGTTTTTTTTAAGCACAATATAGCACAAGGACAATTCACTCACTGTCCTTACAGGTCCCTGGAAACAAGGACTTGCAGAGTGAAATAAACTGACACTCTCCCTACCTACAGTTTTCTGTCCCTAGAAAAAATGTTTTTTTTTAAGCACAATATAGCACAAGGACAATTCACTCACTGTCCTTCCAGGTCCCTGGAAACAAGGACTTGCAGAGTGAAAGAAAAAAAACACTCTCCCTACCTACAGTTTTCTGTCCCTAGAATAAATGTTTTTTTAAGCACAATATAGCACAAGGACAATTCACTCACTGTCCTTCCAGGTCCCTGGAAACAAGGACTTGCAGAGTGAAAGAAACTGACACTGTCCCTACCTACAGTTTTCTGTCCCTAGAATAAATGTTTTTTTTAAGCACACTATAGCACAAGCACAAAACACACTGACACTCTCCCTACCTATCCTTCTCTTTCCCTAAACTAAAGGAATCCAGGTTAAGCAAGAAAGAAATAACAGTCACTGTCCCTGCCTATGCTGCTCTATCCCTGCTCCGGAACACACTACACTAGGCCGCCGTGCTGGCGGCCTTTTATAGTGTGGGGCGTGTACTAAACACCCTCAGCAATAATTGGCCACAGGCATCCTGCCTGTGGCCAATCATTGCTCTCCTCGCTGCCGGCGCTGTGATTGGCCAAGCATGCGGGGTCACAGTGCATGCTTGGCCAATCACAGCGCCTGGATGACACTGCGATGGCGTAGTGCATTGTGGGCCGTTCGCGTCACTCGAATTTGGCGCGAACGGCCCAAATCGTTCGATCTTCGTCGAACGATCGAACAGCCGATGTTCGAGTCGAACGTATGTTCGACTCGAACACGAAGCTCATCCCTAATGCTGGATATCTATACTGATATGGACTGGGTAATGTGTTAGGAATGAAAGGATTGCACATCATTTGATGGAAATTAAAATTATCCACCTACAGAGGGCTGAATTCAAAGAGACCCCGAAAATGAAAGTGAAAAAATTATGCAGCAAGCTAGTCCATTTTGCTGAAATTTCATTGCAACAACTCAAAATGGTCCTGGGGTATTTCCTCCCAGATCTGGACCAGAGCATCACTGAGCTCCTGAACAGACTGAGGTGCAACCTGGCGGCACCGGATTGACCGAAACATAATGTCCCAGAGGGGTTCTTTTGGATTTAGGTCAGGTGAGCGTGGGGGCCATTCAATGGTATCAATTTCTTCATCCTCCAGGAACTGGCTGCATACTCTCGCCACATGAGGCCAGGCATTGTCGTGCACCAGGAGGAACCCAGGACCCACTGCACCAGCGTAGGGTCTGACAATGGGTCCAAGGATTTCATCCCGATATCTAATGGCAGTCAGGGTGCCATTGTGTAGCCTATAGAGGTCTGTGTGTCCCTCCATGGATATGCCTCCCCAGACCATCACTGACCCACCACCAAACTGGTCATGCTGAACGATGTTACAGGCAGCATAAAGTTCTCCGCGGCTTCTCCAGACCCTTTCATGTCTGTCACATATACTCAGGGTGAGCCTGCTCTCATCTGTGAAAAGCATGGGGCACCAGTGGCGGACCTGCCAATTCTGGTGTTCAATGGAAAATGTCAATCGAGCTCCACAGTGTCCGGCAGTGAGCACAGAGCACACTAGAGGACGTCGGGCCCTCAGGCCACCCCCATGAAGTCTGTTTCTGATTGTTTGGTCAGAGACATTCACACCAGTTGCCTGCTGGAGGTCATTTTGTAGGGCTCTGGCAGTGCTCATCCTGTTCCTCCTTGCACAAAGGAGCAGATACCGGTCCTGCTGATGGGTTAAGGACCTTCTACGGCTCTGTCCAGCTCTCCTAGAGTAACAACCTGTCTTTTGGAATCTCCTCCATGCTCTTGAGACTGTGCTGGGAGACACGGCAAATTTTCTGGCAATGACATGTATTGATGTGCCATCCTGGAGGAGTTGGACTGCCTGTGCAACCTTTATAGGGTCCAAGTATCGCCTCGTGCTACCAGTAGTGACACTGACCCTAGCCAAATGCAAAACTAGTGAAAACCAGTCAGAAAAGAGTAGGGGAAAAAAAAAATTCAGGCACCTCCACCTGAAAAAAACATTCCTGTTTTGGAGGTCGTCTCATTGATGCCCATCTAGAGCACCTGTTCATTTCAATTAACAGCAAAGCAGCTGAAACTGATTAACAACCCCCTCTGTATACACCCCTCCTCCTCTGCTACTTAACTGACCAGATCAATATCCCAGGAGTTCCGATTCAAAAGTGTTCCTTTAATTTTTTTGAGCAGTGTATGTATGTATATATAATTATTTTTCATATCCCCCAAAATTCTTTAACGGTTACCCTAGGCTTTCAGCGATTCTAAACTTATTTTTTTTTGTATTTTGTAAAAAACGTGCTACACTCGCCTGCTCTGTGTAATGGTTTTGCCACAGAATAGCCCCAATCCTCCTCTTCTGTGGTCCCCTACCAGTGCTCCATGCTCCACCCCTTCAGGGAGTTCCCACCATAGGAAGCAGCTTCCCATCGGGGGCACTTGTGCGATCTTGTTGCCGAGCTTCAATGTCTCAGTCTACAGGCCCAGACATCAAGGCTCAGCCCTGCTCAGTCATAGGATTTGATTGACAGCAGCATGGCTCCCTCTGCTATTAATCTGCCCTGTGAGGAGGGAGAGAGCCGTGTCTTTGGGTACCTTGCTGGATTGGGCTCAGGTAAGCAAGTATAAGGTGGGCTGGGATCCTGGACACAGAAGGTTTTTACCTTAACACAGAAGATGCATTAAAGCATGTGTGCTCAACCTGCAGCCCTCCAGCTGTTGCGGAACTACAATTCCAATTATGCCTCTGCCTTTGGGAGTCATGCTTGTAACGGTCAGCCTTGTAATACCTCAAGGAGACCTATAGCTCGGCAACAGCTGAGGGCCGCAGTTTGAGCACCCATGCATTAAAGCATAAATATCTTAAAGAACTCACAGCAAAATTTTTCAAAGCAGTGGGGCTGTGCCTGCACGGTTTACCTGCTTGTTTTTGTCTAAGAGATTGCAGAGCAGAGATCTACTTAGCTAATTCGCTGATCCTCTGAGTGCAAGACCAGCTCCCTCCCCGCTAGCTTTCTTGTAAATGAACTGTTCCTGGTGTCATCATGCCCATAAAGCGGCTCTTAACGCGAGGATGGCAGGGACAGTACACTATTGGACGTGGGGGAGTGCAGCTTTTCAGAGGATCGAAGAATTGGGCAAGTCAGTGCACCCCTAAACAAAATGAGCAGTTAGCCCATGCGCAGCCCCCCACTGTATGAGGGGGGAGGGATTTTAATGGAGTCCTTCTTTAAGGCTTTAGAACCACTTTAAATTGTATGTAAAGCCATTTATTTTGGGGGTAGGGAAGGGTTAAAAAAAAGGCTTTTTTTCCATCTGTGCTCATTTGCAGAAATTTACCTTCACTTCCTGTCCTGGAAATGCTACAGGAAGTGCAAGGACAAATATCCAAACTGAGGGGAATGCCCTGCAATACAGATATCACTGAACAGGTGTCCCCATTTGAAGAATTGCACTCACCTCTACTTTGGGTGACAGGTCTAACATTTTGCCTTACTGTTTCAGTGACAGTGTTCACTAAAATAAATAGAGGGAATAGCTCCAAAACAGGGACACAAGCAGCAATAAAAACTTGACAGAGGGTCTAACTCTTCCACACCAAAGCCAGTAAGTAACAGTAACAGTGTATTTGATATAGACAGCATTTTTTTTCTGGCAACAGATAAAATACAATACATAATTCACTAAACAGCCGTGCTTACTATTGCAATTAGACGTCAATATAGCTTTTCCCAGCAGGTTACACTCCTGAGATACTTTAAGGCTTTCGGCATTGTATATGACACATGAGACTTCCAGAGGTGTTGGGGTTAAATGGTTCTGAAGCACAAGCACTACAAATAAAAGCTTTATTCCTTTGGAAATGTGTAATTTCTTTATTATGATGGAAAGCAACAAACACATCTTGCCCTTGGGTTGCTCTGTTTCAGCCAAAACAAATGCAAATGGCTCATAGGATGACAGCTGTTTGATAAGGCCTCGACAAGACCTGCACGCTAGACTTTTTCTATTTTTTTCCTTGTGAAACTTGGGATGAGAGGCGGAAGGCAGGAAGAGAATTAATGTAGCATACAGTCTAAAGGCAATGCTACAACCGTGATTAAGTAGAAAAGTTAAAAGGCACAGATTTTCCACAGCCTCGCTGCGTGCAACCCATCCGTGTAACGAGTTGACAGGCCTAGCGCGTCCTCTCCATCATCCACTCCGACAGCTAAAACGCAGCACTGCATCCTTTTTCAGAGGAAATTTGCGTCTGCACCATGAAGCGTTGTACATTATTTCTTAGCACTGCGGGGGGCTGAAGTCCATATGGAACCTTCACAAATATTACCACAGATCAAACCGGCGGCATCTCCAGGCAGATTTGACATACCTATTTAAATGAACAGCAGGGGTCCTGCGGCTGCCGGAGGCTGAGCAGGAGAGAAAAACCTCTGTGGAAAGTGTGCTGCAGCTCCATTACTCAGCAAAGGCACTCTCTGCATTTATCACCCCCTTCATTTCTGCCAGGGCATAGAAACTCATTTGCTCAAGGTCAATGATAACAACAGAACTTACATTAAAAAACACATTATACACACATTTGTGTGTCTGGCAGAGGGAGGGCCTACAAACCATATACACACTTAAAGCATACCACAATTGTGCTTGTGTGTGTTTTATATATGTATACAGGTGAAAACTGTAACCGTGACATGACAAAATCTAGACAGAGTCAGAAATCAATATTTTCCTACTGATAGCACTGAAGTAATTTCACCTAAAACACCAGGGGATCAATGAATATTTTGTGATGTTAAATAATAATAAACCTGAGTGGTCTGAACTCCATACAGTAGGCACCTGCAGGAACCTGTTTGTATCTGGATTATTTTCAGAGCTCCCCAGGATGCCCAAAAACATGGACGGCCCTATTATGCAAATATCTACTATGTCTTCCATTTTCATACTTTGGCTCGACTTCATCCCACACCCCGCTGGCGATCGAAACCACTCTTGTATATTTAAAGGCCATAGGAAGGAGGGGAGAATGTAATAAGATAGAAGCCCGAGTTCATCCACAAAAGCTGTAGTTGACATTTAAATATGCACAGAAGAGTGGTTGGGTTCTGGGAACATCAGCACACTATGAAGAGAAACCAGTATGCATTCAGTCACCTAGAGGTGTCTGACCTGTGGATCTGGGGCCACACCAGAAGGTAGGCTGGGCCTAGAGATTCAATTTAAACCATACCTTTCACCCAAAGTCTGACAAATCTTTTGTTGACCAGTTTAATCATACTTATGTAAAAGTAATCAAATGTAACCACTAGACATTTAAAAGCTATATATAAAACAGCCTTGACTTCAAATGGCTAAAACAAGCCTACGACGATGCGGGGGATCAGTCTAGATGCAGGGATGAGCGGGTAAAGCCTAGTACACACTATCAGGTTTTTTTCGTTCAACCCGCTGACAGCTCAGGTCGGAGCCTCTGTACTAATGATCCGACATTATTACAGCAATCTCCCCTGCTGAGCTATTGTGTTCTGACAGGGGAACGGCCTTCCCGCCAGAACAATCAGATCAGCGCATTCTGCCATTGGCTGAGAGCGCTGATTGGGAGCCAGTCGGCTGCTGGTTTTCCAGCATGCTCATCCAACAGAAGCTGGCCAAACAGCCATCTTTTGTCAGACCGGCTGGCATACACATGTGTGTACTAGGCTTAAAGCCGATTTCCACCCAAAAGTGGAACTTCTGCTTTAAGTACTCCTTGCCCCCTTAGATGCCACATTTGGCTTGTCGTTTTTTACTTACTTTAGAGAGGGACTTCCTGTTCCGCCTCCAGGCCGCCAAGGCGACTCCTCCTCTACCCCTAGGCGGCCCCTCCCTCTAGGCAATCTTCTGGGACACATCACAGGTCCCAGAAGATTGCCTGTCCACTCGGAGAGCGCAGCGTGACTCACAAATGCACAGTGCGCGCCCGGCCGTGAAGCCACAAGCTGTCACGGCCGGGTGCCCACCGTTCCAATGACGGCGCAGAGGAGGGGGAGAGGAGCGAGGCTTCGGGCGTCCGCATCACTGGACCGTAGGACAGGTAAGTGGCAGTTTATTAAAAGTCAGCAGCTATACTTTTTGTAGCTGCTGACTTTTAATAAAACTGAAAAAAGCCTGAACTCCGCTTTAAGTAAATCTTTTTTTCCCCAGACCATAAATGAGCAATCCTTTCAGTGCATGCATAACTTCACTCTAAGGCATAATGTTTTTTTTATTTGCCCAGAAGTGACATATATTCTTTATGTTCTGTTGATAGGCCCTGCTGTGTCATTAATTTCACAGAGCCCGCCTTCTGAACTACAGGGGTGTTAAGGAGGAGTTTCCGGAATTTACAGGAATCAAATGAGATGTGCGATTTTTCATTACGCCTATATTTGATAAAAAATAACTAACTATGGTTTGTATTGTAATTCCAATTCTGATGTTACAAAATAAAAGTATATGCTGTGAGCAAAGGATTTCCTTTAATGACTTTTACATAGATTTTCTTTTAGAAAGACATTTGGGCAACAAAGAAAACTTCAACATTTTTGGGTGAAAGGTGCACTTCAAAATCATAATTCCAACACTGTCATAGAACTCACAGAAAAAAGCATAGCTAACAGGCATTACTATTATTACATTATTTTCTATAAGTGTGCCATTTTCCTTTGATGGAAATTTGCAGAATTTCCATGAGGGTATAGGATAGTGATACTAGCTTGTTCTACGGGATAATGGCAAAGGACACAAAGTCCATTGTCACTATACACATCTGTCAAACAACTGACAGACACATTTTAAAAGTAATCCTTTTCAAAAAAATTACATGCATTTTTTCCCAGAACAAACTTGCACTTGTTTAGAAGCCTTAAGACATAGTGCTGATTGTTTGGAAAACGTAGCACAATCATTAAAATTCACCATAAAATCCTTTTCATAGAGTCTACTGGGAGACACAAAGTCTTAAACCTTTCCAAATTATTCTGCCCCTATTAGGACTGAACACTGGCTAAAAGAAAAAAAAAAAAAAAAAAACTGTAGGCCAGCCCAGGATTACCCCTTCCACAACCATCATGCCTATGTTTTGTAGCAATGCATGAGTGAGAATCTGATCATACAGAGTGTGGTTGAAGCCGTGTCCCTCCCATACACTGAGGGTCACAGGAAGTATTTCACCTCTAACATCTAAAAGCAGTCCAACTAAGGGGTGGGCAGCACAGTAAATAAATGCCAACAGGCAAAAAAAAAAAAAAAAAAAAAAAAAACAGAACTGGGACTGCGTGCCGGAACATAGCGAACGTATCAACAGAAGTCCAGGAGGTAGCCTTGCAACTCTGGGAAAAAGTTGCTTGACGCTGAAAAGCCCTAGAAGAACTTACAGATCTAGGTATAGCATGCCTTGACAGGAGACGGTGGAACCCGATCCTTGAGACCATAAGCTTCGATGATGGTCTACCTGAGGCACCAAGAAATGGTGGAAAAAGTAGCTAGTTTAAACTTAAACTCATGGCATCTATCGAGGATTACAAAAAGGAAATTAGTCTTCCAGAAGGAAGCAGATACAGAGAGCCACTGCCCAAGCCACATCCAAATGATGGAAGTAAATGATCCTTTTGTAAACTACAGCCAGAGAGTAGAACAATGTTCTGGTTGAGGAGAATAGCAGACATTTTTCTTAGGCAAAAAGGAAGTTTTGTGTTTCCCACCTAATCCCTTTCCAAAAAAAAAAAAAGAAAAAGAAAAGAAGAATGGGTTTATTGCAGGATAAAGCTATTGGTTCAGACACTCATCTCACAGATGGCTACAAGGAATATTACCTTGTGGGTGGTAGTAGAGAGGGGAATGTCTCATGGATTCAAACAGTGGTTTCTCAAGCAAAGAGAGAAGCAGATCCAGATCACATCGAGGGGGGTGTGGTTTCAAATACTTAGAAAGACCCCTGTCTCTCAGTACCTGGGCTTGAATAGTAATTTTATGAAGCCAGGGACTAGGAAGCAGGATGGTAAATTGATCATTGAGAAAGAAGATCATGACTGTTGGTACAAATATGGTCAGACTCTGACCAAGTTGGCATGCACCTGGCTTGGCCAGTCTGGAGTAATCACTGGAATACCCTCCATCTTAAAACCATGAAGCAGGCGTGAAAAAATGTTTAGGGGAGAAATTATATAGATCAGGGGTTCATGATCCCACAGCACCACCAGAACAGCCTTTGCTTCTGCTATACTATCCCTGTACATGGAGACAAATTTCTTAAATTTATTCTTGAAGCTGAAAGTCAGAAAGTTTAAAACTAGCAACCTCCCACACCTCCTGCGACCGGTCCTGGAACAACTTCAGGTGTAAAGACCACTCCCCTGGGTTAAAGCACTGTTAGCAAAGGAAATATGCCAATCAATTGTCTATGCCTGGGATTTAAAAAGCTGGTAAAGTGACAAAGTGAATTTCTGCTTTGGACGGGATGCAATGGTTTCTTCAACAGGTGGTCATCTAAGTATCTTAAAATGAAGATGTCAGGAGAGCACAACAGGACAAATACTGGGGCCAGAAACTTGGTGAACATCCAATGTACAGATGAAAGCCTAGAGAGTAGGGCCACCAACTGGTAGTGTAGGTGTCCCGTAGCAAAAGGTAGGAAACCCTGATGCATTGGGAAGATAGGGACATGCAGGTGCATGTCCTTGTAGTCCACAGGAGACACAGTCTCTCTGGGGAAGGCAACGACAAACATGGTGGATTCCATGTCAAATCTCTGGAGAAATTCAGAGCATTGACATCCAAAGAGACATGCTAACGTGTGGTGACACAGGAAGGTTTAAGGTGAGAAAATGCAGCGGGGCCATAATTAAACTCCAGCTTGTATCCCTGGTAAGGATGAGTTCCAGCGTATTCGCACAGCCCACGTGCAGAGCCCGCCAGGAAGTCGGTGCTGCGCTAATCACAGGCAGCGAGACATTTCCTGATCTCTGCAGCCGCGCATCGGGACAATGTCTCACTGCCTGTGATTAGTGCAGCGCAGTGCCGACTTTCTGGCGGGTTCTGCGCGTGGGCTGTGTGAACACGCCGGAGCTCATCCTTAATCCCTGGTAACCACCTCTTGAATCCAATCATCTGAGATGTAAGGTGTCCACGTGTCAGCAAAAGGTTAATACACTGCCACCCACTTCACCCTGGGAAAGGCTTATATGCAGATTTGAAAGACAGTGCTGGGAACCAAGGGACTATTCAGCACAGATAAAGAGGGAAAAGTCTGTTCCTGAGGCTTCTTGCACCGAGAAAGATGGGTGCTCTTGCCATCAGTAATGTCTTGATTTCTGTTGGGGGAACGTCCTGTCACCAGGACAGGAAGTAAAGTTAAGTCTTTAATGAAGACAGAAAAGCAATAAAAACATAACCACTTTCTTGAGTAAAGAGGGTAAGAATTGCAATCTCTGTAGCAACTTGCTGACCGTCTTACAGCAATTTTACTGCTACAGGGTGGCAGCTGTGTGCTGGATCACATATATATCGATGATCCTGCACTTCCGCCTGTAGGGGAGCATACGCACCACTTCTGCAGTGATTTACAGCAGGAGCCGATCTGCGGGTGTCGGGCACTCCATGTTCGCCGGCATGTGCAAAAAGTCGGGCAGAGACTCAGAACGGAGCTCTGCCTATGTAAACAAGGCAGAGTTCTGTTTTGACAAGGGGGAAGAGACGGATTTTGTGTTCCTGCAAATCAGGGACTAAAATCATCCCTTCCTCTAGTATAAGCAGCACACATAGTAAACATAAACATTGGCTAGGCACACAGTTAAAACTGATTGCCCTAGATGTTTAACCCCTTCCCAGCCAGTGTCATTAGTACAGTGATTAAATACCACCAAAAGAAAGATTCGTGGGGAAAAATAACATTTTATTTGGGTACAGCATTTCCTGACCACGCAATTATCAGTTAAAGTAACAGTGCCATATCGTAAACAGTGATCTGGTCATGAAGGGGGGTAAATCCGAAGGTCAAGTGGTTAAGCTAATCATTGTTGCAGAGTGTTCCACTGGGACAGGACATGAGGAAATCTCAGTGTGGCCACCGACAGCATTTTAAGCCTGGCAAAGATTAAAACTTTTCTCCAATTTATCTAGAACTAAGATAATTGGCTGAATTTTGTTGGAGCAAGAGACTAGTTAAAAAAATTAAAATCATATGAGCAATCACAGTAGGCTCTATTCAGGTTTCTCTTGTTGTGCTAGCGCTTTTCCCATGATAATAGTTTATACAGTACCTCTCCCCTAGGCGAAAGCACTTTCAATGTAACATGTAAACAAGACTGAGGTAGAGAGTCTACTTACCTTACCCCACTAGCTAATTGCAATAATTTTTCTATGAATTTACAAATTTGCTTTAAGCTTTCGCTTTATTTTTGAGCCAGACTTAATGAATCCTTCTGCAACGACCGCTCCTCATAGTGCTCCAAACTTGGTAAAACAAACTGTACATGCAAGAAATGAGCAGCTTCACTCCATGAAAGGAAAATCATATTAAACAATATCAGGCAAAGGGAAGACTGCAAACCCAATCATTTCCTGCCCCGCGTCACCGTGAAATCTTGCACGAAAAGGTTTTCTAGGCATTTACTCATTGTCTTGGAAATAAAATGCAGAGACCCAGAGCCTATTTGAGAAAGTCCCTAGTGTAATTTAATGCTTGGCGTACAAGCTCGCACAATTCATCATGCAGCATAAGATACTCACGTGCATTAATGAGTAAAACTCCTGTTTGCCAGTGTAAAATAGAAAGTGGAATGGGCGCTTGTCTTCTCCCCACTGAATTGCTGATGGGATAAAAAACAAAGCGCTTTTAGACATCCACTAAACAGAGGTGTTAATTACACTACTTATTTACAGAAATGCATTTCTATGCTTGTAGCTGATGGTATGTCAACAGGAGTCAAATGTCAATATTGTGCATTATTTAAATGTAAATTTACATACGGTATATTGTTTATGATATTTATAGATTACGGTCTTTCCAAGGGAAAATTCTTTAAAAAAAAAATTAAAAAAAATAAGCCTTTTCTATTTTTCAGCAGTTTTTTTTATCAACTTTTCACTGTTTACAATGCTTTAATTTATTTGCTGCCGCAGTCTGCATCTTTTAAAAAAATAGTTTTAGACCTGAAGATTACTTAAACATTATATAAAGAAAGCAGAGACCCTGGAGAATAAAATAGTGGTAGTTCTAATTTTTCATGCGACATGATTTTAGCACAAAAATACCAACGTGACACTGTTGCGCCTACCTAATTAGCAACTATTGCGTCCAAATAATATGACCAATATGTAAATGTAGGCCCAATAATCATCCAATGTGCAATACACTCTTATTGTGAACAGTACACACATCATATATTGTATGTATAATCAATATACAAAATAAAAAAGTAGAAAAAATAAAAACATGGCATTAATATATTACACCACAAAACTGTCAAAATACAAATAATTTTCACTTGCACCAGTGCAAATCTGAGTATAAATGTCCTCTTCAAATTAAATCACAATCTCATATGAACAACAATATCCAATAAGTTCTGTACAAATTCTGTACATTGAGGAAATCTTATATTCCACCTTGTGTGCAGAGTTAATTTCATACATAGTGATTCCCACCTCAAATGGAGGACCTGCCAAGTGCCAGGTCAAATAACACTTTCCCCACCTTGGAACTACTTTTTGGTTCCACTCGGTTAAGGCCTCACTTGGATACCTCCTTCATTGCCACTTTAGATGGTATAGAGCAAGGATATGCAATTAGCGGACCTCCAGCTGTTGCAGAACTACAAGTCCCATGAGGCATAGCAAGACTATAACAGCCACAAGCATGACACCCAGAGGCAGGGGCCTGCTGGGACTTGTAGTTTTGCAACAGCTGGAGGTCCGCTAATTGCATATCCCTGGTATAGAGCAAATCCAGAAATATGGGTGTATGGCACTTTAAGAGATCGCAAACTCTTCCTGCAATGGACTCATATATAAAGGGGTTCCTCAAAGTGTAATATGCCTTGTTAAATGTTTTATTAATTAAAAATGCACTAAAATAAGACTAAAAATCAAATCAATTGCATGTAAACAGCACAGCGGGGCCACAGCTCCCGTGGCACTCGGCTCAGCCCAACGCATGTCGTCACGGTCACATGGCTTCCTCAGGAAGTGCATTTTTTATAAAAAATAAATAAAAATCAAAGTGTATTGCACATTGTATGATTATTAGTCCTACATTCACATATTGGTCATATTATATGGAAAGCAATAGTTGCCAATTAGGTAGGCGCAGCAGTGTCACATTGGTATTTTTATAAATAGGTTGTGGGAACACAATTTGCTGTTTGCAGCCACTAGTCAGTTTATTTTTATTTTAATTGTAGGTAGCACAGGATTGAATTTATACACTTTTATGATATTGGCACAACGGTTTATCAAGCGCAAAGTTTTTGTAAAAAGTACATTGAGCGAGCATACATACATGTTTAGTGTAATCTACATTCTCGTGCACCGGTTGCCCAAACGTGTACATTTACATTTGTGTATATGGGGGGAATTGGGACTAAATTATTATTATTTCTTTTGGGTGCTTGGGGGGATTAAGGTGTTAACTGCTTAGGTGGTATTGCACTTTCCCTTGGATTGTCCCTTAAACTGAACTTTGAAATTGTACAAAATAGCTCTCAGTCCTAGGTCACAAAACAAAAAAAAGGTAAGAAATATTCTTAACAGCATGTTTTGGTATGCTGTATGAATGAGGACACAACAAACAGTGTTTTTTATTGCATATGTGATTGCAAAAGTATTTAACTTTTAACCTTGTCCGTGATAGGGGAACACTCAGTTTCCCAGCAGTGAGTCAGTGTTCAGCCTATCACGGACGTCCTCTTGTCCTCATCCCACGGACGAGGATGTCCGTGATAGGCAGAACACTGAACACCGACTCACTGCTGGGAAACTGAGTGTTCCCCTATCACGGACAAGGACGAGGCGCGGCTTTTACAGCCCGGACCTGCAAGCACCATGCAAGTACTGTATTTCCTACTGTCCTGGGTTCAGACTGCATTTGTTATTCTCAACCAAGTCTGCCGACAGTTCCCGCAGCAGTGCTCCCAGCGTGATCATTGTAAATAATCTAAGCTGCCTGTGATTCACTTACCATGGCCAGCACTGTCCACAGCCTTGTGGATACTGCACACACAGAACAGTGAGCAAAGAGGAAAGCAGGGTGAGGAGGGCATCAGAGGGGGGGGGGGGGGGGTACAGAGGGCAGTGAAGCAGGCAAATGGGCACAGTGAGGCAGGCAAATGGGCATGATACCCATGAATAAGTCATGTGTCGATGATGTCGATGATGTAACGCGTAGGGGGAGTAGCCTATTGATGTTACCAGCAGCTTGATGAGGATATCATCTTACTGAGCTAAAACTAAGCGCTGTCTGTATTCCTGGATATGAGAGTTTAACCACACACACAGTTGATCATTGTACTGTGGTGGAGCGGTATTGCGCTATGATTTGTTTCCGTTTATTCCCTGCATATGTCCACATTTGATATTGCTGGATTCCGCTGATCACTAAGGAAAGTAAGGAGGAGTTCCGTTTGAACAAATTCACTACAATGAGAAAGGTTTCTTTTGGTTGATGCATGCAGGTGGACTGTGTACCTAATAACCTGTGAATTGTTCAAGACAAGTATCAAAGTGGAGAAAGTCTTTTAAGGAAAGTTTTGATTGGGACGGTAGTTTAGTCCACATTGCAACACATGTATGCTGCTCTATTTTTGTTTGTATGCACTAGCACTCTATATATGAACACTGTGTAATTAGCATTGAGCATTTTAATTTTACATTAATTTTTTGCATATTGTCACGGAGCACTTTTTGCATTGGTGTTATTCATGCATGAGGTGTAAGTTCACTGTCCTAACACAGAAGGTTGGTGTAAGCGCATCATTATATTGTTTTAAATGGGCATTGTTGACCCTCTTTTCCACTTAGGCCTCATGCCCACTGGCGTTTTTACAGCTGCGTTTTTTGCAGCTTAAAAACGCCTGTCCATGTTATTGTAAATATTTTTTTTTTTTTTTTTTTTTGAAAAAAAAAAAAACGTCGGAGCTAAAAACGCGACTGCGCGTTAGTGCGCGTTTTTGCGCGTTTTTTGACGCTCGCGTTTTTTCCTGCCAAATTCTGACGCTGAGGAACGCACTGGCCCTGGGTTTTTTTTACAGCTTACAAATGCCTATGCTCTTTACAGCTCAAAAACGCCTAGGTGGGCATGAAGCTATAGACTAACATGGACAGGCGTTTTTAAGCTGTAAAAAACGCGGCTGAAAAAACGCCCGTGGGCATGAGGCCTTATAGTAGCTGCTGCATTTCCTACCCTAGGCTTATACTCGAGTTAATACGTTTTCCCATTTTTTTGTGGGAAAATTAGGTGCCTCGGCTTCTACGCGAGTATATTATATATACATATATATATATATATTTATATACATTACACATATACACACACACACACACACACACTAATCATGTCTTCCTACTTTTTTTAGTGCCATATTTCTCAGTCACTTACACTACTCTATTTCCCTAAAAAAAAAAAGGAATTTCTTCCTAGATAGAACTCACCTTAGGAATGACTCTGGACTCATCTGTCAAAATGCCAAAGTGAAATGAGAACAGAGCATACGCTACATGGCAACCAATTAAGTTCAAACTTCCAGGGTTTGTCACTTTCTCTGGTGCAGGTCTTAAAATAACCGCTAGCTACAGGCACCATAGGTAGTTTTTATTTAAAACTCCTTACATACTGTAAGCCCTAGTAAATGAAGTAGTCTGCATATTAAACAGATTTTCAAAGCAGAATTAATTGACTTAATTTAAATAAATTGCTCTGTTTGGGATAATGTTTTACAGAGTACAACCCCGTGCCAGGACGTCACAGGTCTCAGAGATGCCAAGGAGATTGGTTCCACCCACGCAAGGATTTTTAGTTTGAGGGAATTCTTATGGAGAATCCACAAAGGGCCAGTTTACTGCCCTACAAATTTTAGGGGTGGGGGGCAGACTGTGGCCAGTAGCAGTAGAAAATACCCTGGCATCAGTGTGAGTAAACTATGCCAAAGGCTTGGTGGTCAGTTGGATTAACCAATTACATCATTGGTTTCAGTGGCGAGGAATAAACACCCCATCTCTGGTGTCAGTGGGAAAATGAGTTCCCCATCATTGGTGTCAGTGGGAAAATGAGTTCCCCATCATTGGTGTCAGTGGAATGAATTATGCCCCAAGGGCCGGATAAAGGCAAGCAAAGGGCCACGAACCACAGTTTGGAGACCCCTGCACTAGATTAGATGACAGCATTTTATGTCCTGCACCTTCTCAAATTCAAATGAGACTTAATTTAATCAGACAATACAAAAAAGTATTACTATTGCTACTGAAAACTACCGTAGTTAAAAAAAAAAAAAAAAAAAAAAAAAGAGAAAAAAAGCTCTAAATTTATCTTTGATCGTTACGAATTGTTCATTTATTATGTGACAGAAACTTTAACCCTAACATTCTATAAAAGGCATAAGAAAATATTTTTGCATTTAAAGCGGAGTTCCACCCTAAAATAGAACTTCCGCTTTTAGGATTCCTCCCCCCCTCTCTCCGGTGTCACATTTGGCACCTTTCAGAAGGGGGGGGGGGGGAAGCAGATACCCGTATAATGCAGGTATTTGCTCCCACTTCCGGGCATAGATAGCCGCAGTATCCGCGGATATCTATGCCATGTCCGGCCCCTCCTCTGTCCCCCCCGCTGTCTCCTGGGAGACACAGGTCCCAGAAGACAGCAGGAACCATTCAGATTGAGCAGCGGGACTTGTGCATGCGGGAACCAGGAAGTGAAGCCGCAAGGCTTCACTTCCTGATTCCCTTCCCGAAGATGGTGGCGGCAGCACCCGAGGGACAGATCGGCTTCGGGTGCCAACACCGCGGGCACCCTGGACAGGTAAGTGTCCATATTTTAAAAGTCAGCAGCTGCAGTATTTGTAGCTGCTGACTTTAAAAAAAATTAAAAATTGGCGGAACTACGCTTTAAGTGAACATTTTTGCAAGAAATAATTCCTTTAATGAGGGTCAGGACAGCCGGAGCCCAGATTATCATATATAAATTTACATTTTTTCTTAGGAGTCTAAAAAGCATTGCACGCGCAATCAGCAGATTGTGGGCGCAATGCCAAACTCCTGCAAACTGTTAGTAGAGATGTCTGCCCGTACCTCAGATATAAGCATGCAACTCACCAGCGCCCTCGCAGTTCACTGAGAACTACAAGCTCTCAGCAGCAATGGATAGTGGTAGTTGTAGTTCATTCATTCACAGAACCCTGTGAATGAATGACGTGGCTGTGTGGGCGGACATGCTGTTTTTGAATGGTGCAGCAGGTGTGGGGAGAGGATCCCCCACCCGCTGTCATAATGGGGGATCAGGCCAGGGTGGCGGCATGTGATTTGGTAACATGTTACACCCTAAATATGGGTGTGACATGTTACTAAAGATGAACCTATCCTTTAAATGGGGTTAAGGTGTGTGTTGTAAGGTAATAGGGCTGCATGTGTGATTGATCAGTTTCTTGTGCTAGTGAATTATTTGTAGAAAGAAACTGTATAAGGTGAATTCACCACTGTAGTTTGTATCTGTGACAGATGTGCTACAGTGAAATAGCCTTTTACCGCTTGCCGACCCGCCGCAGTTCCTTTTGCTTGTGTCTCGCGCCTTTCTCCCGGGTCCGCTCGCACACACCTGAAAGACTGCGGTCATTGGCTGCAGCACAAACCGATCAGTGGGTGCTGGGGCAATGATCATTGGCCAGGACCCACTGATCGACTGAGCAAATGACAGAAGAGAGCCCTATGTTGGTAATCACCGGGCTCTCTACAGACAGCAGCGATGTGCCCGTTTCTTTCTCCCTGCAAAGAAGGGAGTAAACACTGGCACATTGCTCAGTAAAATCATCACACAGTACACACACTAAACATTGTTAGGCACCCATTTAACCCATTGATCGCCCTAGATGTTAATCTTTTCTCAGACAGTGTCATTAGTACAGTGACAGTGTAAATTATTAGTACTGATCACTGTATTAGTGTCACTGGTGATGTCAGGGTCAGTTCCCCAGAGTGTTAGATTACCCGCCGCACTATCCCAGTGCCATTATGAGTCACTGATCACCAATAGTAGTATATAATTTATATTTCATTTAGATCGTAAAAAAAATATCAGTGATCAAATACCACCAAAATAAAGCTCTATTTGTGTAAAAAAAAAATCTATAAAAACCTCTCTTTGGTACAGCGTTGCATGACCGTGCAATTACTAGTTAAATTTGCGCAGTGCAAAATAGCAAAAAAATTGCCTGGTCATGAAGGGGGTGAAATCTTCCGGAGCTGAAAAGGGAAAGAGTCATAAAAATCTGGTTGGGTGTCAGATCCTGGACTATGGCATAGAAAAGGGGTCTCCAAACTTTCTAAAGGGCCAGTTTACTGTCCTTCAGACTTTAGGGGGACTGGACTGTGCCCAGTGGAAGAAAATAATGCCTGATCTTTGGCATTAGCGGGAGAAATAGTTGGTGTCAGTGGGAGGAATTATGCCCCATCGTTAGAGTCATTGGAAGGAATAGTGCTCCATTGTTGGCATCAGTGGGAGGAATAATGCCCTATCATTGGTGTCAGTGGAAGGAATAGTGCCCAAATGTTGGTGTCAGAGGCAGGATAAAAGCAAGCAAAGGGCCACATCTGGGCCCTGGGCCACAGTTTGGGGACCACTGGCATAGAAGATGTAAAGTCTATTTTTGCTGTGGCTCACATCAGATTAGCTTCCTGCAGATCTGAGGTGATCATTTGGATTAGTGGTGAAATGTCTTCAACATTACTAAGCAAGTCCAGCTGAATATATGACTATTACAAGCAACAGTGGTGTTTGTACACTTACCTAGTTGCTTTGGAAAAATTTCATCAGGATGCTGCAGAAAAAAAGAAAAATATGGTGTACATAAGGATATATTTACGGATAATAATCTAACGAATAGGATTCTGAGCTGTGATGAGATGTGGAATGATCAAATACCACAAATAAATGCAAAGTCTATTCTTTGTTAATATATATTTTGGAGGCTTAAACCCTTCCACCAACAATAGGACATCTTACATTCATGCCAGCTCATCAACAATCTATTAGGGCTCATTTACACTTGCTTCGGACAGGCTTTGTTAAAGCTCTCTGAACGCTATTTAAAGCTCCTGTCACTAAATAAAATGGTTAGCTTACAGTCCTGTTTACACTTGCTTTTGCTTTGCTTCAAAATGTATACCCCATGTAGCTTCAGCAGTGCTCCAAAGCATCTTCAAAGCCTCCATAGAAGTCTATGGCAGAGCTCACTTGAAGCCCCAAGCAAAAGCAGGTGTAAACAATTTTGTGAATGTACTACTGTATCGCAACACAGTCGAAGATTTCTCTCCTCTTGTATGAACAACAATATAAACAGTAAAAAAAATACAAAAAACAAAAAGAAGGTTACCTTCATAACTGGCCGGGCTCTCTTCTCAAACAATCCAGATGGAAATAGGTAAGCTATGGCTTTCTGACAAAAAGAAAATAAGTATTTATACAATGATTTTGACCTTGATCGGGTAAACTTATTTCAATTGAAAAATACAAAAACACTTTGGGCATGGTGTAAAACTGAAGTTACTGTCCAAAGCAAACAGTAGCATTCTGTGCTTTGCATTCCTAAGTATGAGAATATTGGCTCCATTTAAAACAGATTATTGTCATTTGAGTTGGTCAAGGCTCATTTTCCATTATTTCCAGATATCCATCAACTGTCTGAGAGGTCTATTACCACCTTCGCCTTCTGAAAAGAAGTAAACATCTGACAGGGGATCAGTTCCTGCCCAACTTTACTTGGAGAAGAAAAAAACGTTGGGCGGCATTGCTAGTTAAAACAAACAGGGGCCTTACTGGCTGTCTGCACAGCAATTCCCCTTTTTTTTCCGGTTTCCACAGGGTGTTTAAAAATCTGGTACGTGGGCAAACTTATTAAAAATAGGATTTTTTGTACTCACCGTAAAATCCTTTTCTCTGACATCCATGGACTGACACGGTGTCTCTTTACACTTTACACGTGGGTTATGTCCCTGCTTGCAGGAGAAGACCTAGGCAGAATGTGAAATGTTATACATACATTCTAAAAGCCAGAGCTGAACAGCCCCACCCAGGGGGCCGTCCCTCCGGACATAACCCTCCCACTACAGTCAGCAGACTTCAGTTCGTAACAAAGCAGTACAAACTTAAAAGGAAGGGTGGGTGCCGTGTCAGTCCATGGATGTCAGAGAAAAGGATTTTACGGTGAGTACAAAAAATCCTATTTTCTCTTACCATCCATGGACTGACACGGTGTCTCTTTACACTTTACACGTGGGATGTCCCAAAGCAGTGTCAAGAGGGATGGGAGCAGTATAAATGGAAAAACAAAAACTTCACTCCAATAAGGCAGAGCTCCTCAACGGAGGAGTCGCAACTTTAAACAGCGGCCTGCAGCACCCTGCGGCCGAAGGAAGCATCCGAAGATGCAGCCACATTAACCTTATAAAACTTAAAAGGCATGAAGAGACGACCAGGTCGCCACCTTGCACACTTGTGCAACCGACGCTTAATGTCGGGAAACCCAGGAAGCACCAATTGTCCTGGTGGAATGCGCCGTAACCGGAAAGGGAGGCGCCCGCCCTTTGAGAGCATAGGCTTGAATGACGGTTTGTCCGATTCCCCTAAAAATGATGGCAGACGAAACCGCTTGGCCCTGTTATGGACCAGAGACAGTCACAAATAGTGAGTCGGACTTCCGAATAGAAGCAGTAGCAGACAGGTACACCCGTAAGGCTCGTACCACCTCCAATATGTGCAGCGCAAACTCTCTGGGATGCGATGGGTGAGGACACAAGGACGGGAGGGCAATGTCCTCATGTAGGTGAAAGGTCGACACCACCTTTGGCAAAAAAGGAAGGTCACGGATGCAACACCGCCTTATCCTTATGGATGACTAAATATGGCGACTTGCAGGACAAAGCCGCCAACTCAGACACTCGTCAAACAGAAGTGATTGCCACTAAAAAGGCCACCTTCTGAGACAAGACAAGAGGGGAATATCCCGGATATTCCCAAAAGGAGGTTCCTGGAGGACCGAGAGCACCAAATTCAGATCCCACGGTGGGAGAGGAGGCTTGACAGGAGGGAGCACATGGCGAACCCCCAACACAAGGTGCTAACCAAGTAAATGACCCGCTAGAGGTCGCTGAAAGAAGACGGCCAAGGCCGAAATCTGATCCTTGATGGTACTCAAAGCAAGCTTTTGGGTCACTCCACACTGCAGAGGACGCAGGATTCTGGGGACGGAATACGTCCGAGGACGCCAGTCCAGCGCTTCGCACATGGCGATATAAGCTTTCCAGGTACGGTGATAGATCTGCCTGGAGGAAGACTTCCGTGTCCTTAACATGGTCAAAATGACCGAGTCCGAGAGACCTCGGTCCCTCAGCACCTGGCTTTTAACAGCCCTGCCGTTAAAGCCAGAGACTGTAAGCCGGATGAAACATAGGACCTTGAGACTGAAGGTCCTCCCTCATCGGCAACCGCCAGGGAACGTCCGCGACAAGACGTACCAGATCAGCGTACCAGTGATGCTGAGGCCAATCCGGAACAATTAGGATCGCTGGAGTTTATATCAGGCGATAAGGACCCTATGGGGCCACCAACACATCCGAGGCATCGCCCAAGGATCCCTGGATCTGGCCACAACCTCGACCCTTGCGATTGAGTCGAGAGGCCATCAGGTCCACATCCGGTGTGCCCCACCGTGGGTAAAGGAGTTGAAATATGCAAGGACCACTCTTCTTGGTCCGGTGTCTGGCGATTGGCGACTCAGATAGTCCGCCTGCCCATTGTCTATGCTCAGAATGTAAAATGGCCTACAGAGCCGGCACGTTTCTTCCGGCCCACTTCAGGATACGGACTACCTCGGAAGCCGCAGCTGAGCTCCGAGTTCCCCCTTGATGGTTTACATACGCCACCGCCGTGGCGGTGTCTGACTGGCTCCTGATGGAGCGACCCCGTACTCTCTCTGACCTGAGGAGAGACACAGTCCGATGGCCCGTATTACCAGAACAGTGATTGGTAAAACGGGCTCGTCCGGAGTCCAAGGCCTGAGCCGACAGGATTCCCCAGACTCCACCCCAGCCCGTCAGGCTGGTGTCCATCATGAGTGCCGTCCATTGGATGGGAGGGGAACGACTTTCCGGACCGAAGAGCCGAGGATCTCAACCACCATGTCAGGGGCGCCCTGACCAGGTGAATCACCTGGATCTGAAGATCCAAGGACAACGGGGATTTGTCCCAGGTGGACAAGATCTCCTTCTGCAATGCCCTGGTGTGTGATTGGGCATACGGAACGGCCGCGAAGGAGGCCACCACGAGTCTCGGGACTCTCATGCAAAAAACGGATTGACAACCATTTTTGGGATGTCAGCACCCGCACCGCAGACTGAAGTGTCAGCAACTTCTCCAGAGGTAGGATACCTTTGCCTCCAAGGAGTCCAGAATCAGAACTAGATACTCCAGACACTGAGTCGGGACCAGGACTGACTCCTGAATGTTCAGGAACCACCCGAGTCCCTGAGGGTCTAATTGACGATAGTCACCTTTCCTCTAAGTCTGATCCACTTTCTGCTCTTAGCAGAAGATCGTCCAGATAGCCCACGACAGCAATCCCTTGCTGTAACAGAAGGCTAGAACTGGAGCAAGCACCTTGGTGAACACCCTTGGTGCCGAGGCTAGGCCGAAAGGAAGAGCCACAATCGATAGTGGACTTCGCTGATCGCAAAGCGCAGAAACTTCTGGTGACTTGCGCAGATCGGAACATGCAAGTAGGCGTCCTTGAAGTCCAAGGACGCCAGAAGAAAATCCCTTTGGTGGAGTGTAGCGATCACTGTGCGAATAGATTCCATGCGGAATTTCTGCACCTTCTCGAAGACATTCAGGGCCTTGAGGTCCAGGATAGGTCGAACCACGTCCTATTTTTGGGACGACAAACAGATTTGAGTAGAATCCCTGAAAACTCTCCTGTGACGGAACCGGCACAATCACTCCGGACCTGATCAAATCCTGTACAGCCCCCAAGAGGGCTGCCCGACAGGTAGGAAGGAGAGGAAGATTTGAGGGAAAGAATCTGTCTGGGGGCCAGGATCGGAATACTATCCTGTATCCTGAGGTGACCTCCTCGCACACCCACCAGTCGGAGATTCGGGAGGACCACCGATTCGTGACCTGCGAAGTCGTCCCCCCACCCCAGAGTCGGGCGGAGGCAAGACTTCACGCGGAGGCGGGCTTGGGAGCCGCATGTTCGGCTTACGCACCCAGGGGCACTTGTGCCCACCAGCCGCACTGCCGTCAGTCTGAGAGGGCCTACCCGTGGACTCTGACTGACGGAAAAAATAGGATTTTTGTACTCACCGTAAAATCCGTTTCTCTGACGTCCATGGACCGACGCAGCTCTCATACTGATTACATGTGGGTATATGTCCCTGCTCGCAGGAGAAGACCTAGGCAGAATGTTAGAGGTTAAAACATTCTAGAACAAGCCAGAGCTGAACAGCCCCGCCCAGGGGAGCGGTCCCTCCGGACATGACCCTTCCACCTGCAGCTAATCAGCCTCAGTTCGTAACAAAGCAGTACAAACTTAAAAGGAAGGGTGGGTGCTGCGTCGGTCCATGGACGTCAGAGAAACGGATTTTACGGTGAGTACAAAAATCCTATTTTCTCTTATCGTCCATGGACCGACGCAGCTCTCATACTGATTACATGTGGGACGTCCCAAAGCAGTATAAGAAAAAAGGGTGGGAGCAAAAAAAGTAAGGAACAACCAAAACTTCACTCCAAACCAGCAGAGCCCCTCAACGGAGGAGTTGCAACATTAGACAGCGGCCTGCAACACTTTGCGGCCGAAGGAAGCATCCGAAGATGCAGCCACATCAACCTTGTAGAACTTTGAAAAGGTATGAACGGACGACCAGGTCGTCGCCTTGCACACTTGTGCAACCGACGCTTGATGTCGGAAGGCCCGTGAAGCACCAATTGCCTTGGTGGAATGTGCCGCACCCGGAAAGGGAGGCGCCCGCCCCTTAAGGGCATAGGCCTGTATGACGGTCTGCCTGATCCACCTAAAGACGGTGGCAGACGACACCGCTCGGCCCTGTTTTGGACCAGACACAGATTTCCGAATGGAAACAGTAGCAGACAGGTACACTCCTAAGGCTTGTACCCATCTTAATGCAGGAAGCGCAAACTCTCAGGGAAGCGATGGGTGAGGACACAAGGACACAAGGACGGAAGAACAATGTCCTTCTTAAGGTGAAAGGCCAAGACCATCCTTAGAAAAGAAGGATGGTCGTGGGCGCAACACCAACATATCCTTATAGAGGACCAAGTAAGGCGACTTGTCAGACAAGGCTGCCAACTCAGACACCCGTCTAACCGAAGCAATGGCCAATAAGGCCAACTTCCGGGACAAGGTCAAGAGAGGAATCTCTCTGATATTCTCAAAGGGATGTTCTTGGAGAACCGAGATGCATCAAAATCAGATCCCAAGTAGGGAGAGGAGGCTTGACAGGGGGGACCACATGGCGAACCCCCTGCCCAAAAGGTGCTAATCAAGGAATGGCCCGGCAGCGGTCGTTGAAAAAGACAGTCCGGGCCGAAATCCGACCCTCAATAAAAAGGTATGCAAGGCCAGCTTTTGGGTCACACCACGCTGTAAGAACAGCAAAATCCTGGGAATGGAAAACATCCGAGGATGCCACTCAAGTTCCTCGCACATAGCGATGTAAGCCTTCCAGGTACAGTGAGATATCTTTCTGGAGGAAGATTCCCGTGTCAACAACATAGAAGAAATTACCGAATACGAGAGAACTCGGTCCTTTAGCACCTGGCTTTAAACAGCCATGCCATTAAAGCAAAGGACTGTAAAGCAGGATGAAGTATGCTCTGCGAAGGCGGCGAGGCAACAACAGTAGCAGAGGGTAAGCATATATCAGGCGATACTGCCCCCACGGGCTTCCAACGCGTCTAACGCATCCGCCCAGGGGTCCCTGGACCTGACCACGATCTTGCCACCTTGCGAGTGAGTCGAGAGGCCACAAGGTCCACTTCCGGTGCCCAACCTCCGGTAAAGAAGGTGGAAACACCTCCGGATGCAAGGACCCTTCGCCTGCAATGCACACGGCCGACAGGACCGTCTTGCAGCGAGACGTATGAGAATCCCAAAGAGACTCCGCAATGTATCGGAGAAGGGAGGCCCCAGTGTACAGGGTGCCTCAAATGTTGGCACAGAGACCCTAAAGGCTAAAGCAGTTGTAGTGCACCTGCTAGACGACTGATGAATGAAGCAGAGGCTTTTGCCCAGTCATTGAGCTACAAAAAATGCCAGAGACGCAGCCACTAACGGGCGCAACGCCAACCCCAGCCTGGCGAACACAGTCCAAGCCAGCGCTTCTGATCACCACTGAAAGCAGGTGGAAAGTGATACCCCTGAAACCAGGGATCCTTGTGACAATGCTCCATCCAGCAGCTACCCATGGATAGGTGCCGATTGTGCAAACACATAGTTTATACTATGTATTGCGTCAAACGCACAAATGGAGAGTGTGGGAGGAAACCCACCCAGCCACAAAGAGAATAATACCACCACATACGGCGTATGTAGTTTAGTATTTGTGGATAAACCTATTAAACGCGTATATACTGTGCCAGCGACGAAGGCGTGCACATCATCGGGGCCTGGACGTAAACCAGCCACACAGATTGCGTACACAACCGTGTAGGTATGTTAGCCTGCGAATAAACAAATTGCACATGTTTATACTGTGCATAGCGCTGAGAATGCGCACACCATTGGAACGCAGGGGAGAAACCTGAGCACCCGGATGAAACCCATGCAGACTGCATACGCATACCGTGTATGGTATTATAGTATGTGTGCTAAACATTTTGCACAAGCCCATGTGTGCATAGCACCGAAGGCGCGCACACTGTTGGCGCGTGGGAGGAACCGAAGTACCCCACGCATACTCAGAGAATGCAATACCTACAGCTACTGTAAATGTATTTAGTGTAGTGTATAGACATAATGTGTATGTTTACACCGTGTATTGCACCAAAGGCATGCATGTCATGTAGCATGGGCAGAAACCCACGCAGCCTGCATACGCATACCGTGTAGGTATTATAGTGTGTGTGCTAAACCTTTTGCACAAGCTCATGTGTGCAAAGCACCGAAGGCGCGCACACCGTTGGCGCGTGTGAGGAACCGAAGTACCACACGCATACTCAGAGAATGCAATACCTACAACTACTGTAAATGTATTTAGTGTATGTTTACACCGTGTATTGCACCAAAGGCATGCATGTCATGTAGCATGGGCAGAAACCCACGCAGACTGCATACGCATACCGTATAGGTATTATAGTGTGTGTGCTAAACCTTTTGCACAAGCTCATGTGTGCATAGCACCGAAGGTGCGCACACCGTTGGCGCGTGGGAGGAACCAAAGTACCCCACGCATACTCAGAGAATGCAATACCTACAACTACTGTGAATGTATTTAGTGTAGTGTATAAACATAATGTGTATGTTTACATTGTGTATTGCACCAAAGGCATGCATGTCATGTAGCGTGGGCGGAAACCCACGCAGACTGCAAAGACATACCGGGTAGGTTCAATCGCACAAATTTAGACTGTGCATAGCGCCGAAGCGCCCACTCGGAAGAACTCCACGCAGACAGCACACAGATACCGTGTAGGAATGATAGCATGTGAATCAACATAATATTGCACATGTTTTTGCTGTGCATTTCCATTGGAGCGTGGGGGGAAACCGGAGTACCCGGAGGAACCCCACGCAAACAGTATACCCATACTGTAAACGTGTATAATATGTGCAATAAACATATTGAACATGTCTATACTGTGCAGAGAGCCGAAGCGCACATACCATGAGAGTGCGGGAGGACACCGGAGCCCCCGCCAGCCCAGAGAGTATGATACATACATATACTGTGAATGTATCTGGAGTCGTGCATAAACATATTTTGTACGTTTATATCATGTATGGCACTGAAACACAGCATTGGAACGTGGGGACAGCCACGCAGACACAGAGACCAATAACACATACATACACTGTGAATGTATGCAGTGTAGAGGTATAGGATGAGTTTAAATGATGGCGCAGAGGCGCATAATCTTCTCTGTATCATTCCAACCTGCTTGACAGTGCTGCTGAAGCAGCATACAGGTAACAGGTAACAGTTAACCTCTGATCCTCAGACCGTGTGTCTGTCAGAGCTCAAATCATTCCCCAGGAAATGGCGGGAAATGTTACCTCAGGTATCACACACAAGGCTCACAGGGATTAGAGACATAAATGCATAAAGTCCTCCCTCATCCATGCTGCTCTTGAGGCAGCGTGTGAGGAAAACAGTGAGGAAACTGTGTAAAAGAAAAGCTTGTCACAGCAATTTCAGCCTGAGTGTGATTCTCACATCATCAATGAGATCACTTACAAGCGCCCTGTCATTCACTGACACAGAACTGGAGTCTTCCTCACAAGGGAATGTCCTGTTCATAAACATTAAATATTCAGAGGTAGGGTCCCATAGCTAGGCCCATATCTGACTCAGAGCACTCCTTCACTAAAGATTTTTGTGGGGGGAGGGGGCTTATAGCTCCTTTTGCTCGCACACCGCTTCCATTCTGACAGGAATGATTCCAGGACTGCTGACAACTGGTCCATAAGGACCGCAGGTGCAGGAAACATATGAACATGTTTAACTGTGCAGCACTGCCAGTTGCCCCAGGCAATGTGGAGAGCAGGTGTATCAGACTCCATAAACGCCACCCTCTGAGACCTTATACACTATACAGTGAATATACAGTCCACCCACTGGCTACGCTGAGGAGGGGATACCCGGGAGGACCCACCAACCCTTAAGGACAGCTCAGTCTGTGAGGAGATTGTGAGGGGATTCGCGCCGCCGCCAGAAATAAATGCGCGGCGGCCACAAGAAAATGGCCGCCGTCCGCAGCTATAACTGTGCCACTAAACGCCAAGATGGCCGCCGAGCGCAAAATTCAAAGCTCTAATGCGCGCCAATGGCGCACGTAATAACCACCTCAAACAGCGCCAATGGCGCACGCAATAATCACCTCACACACCAGAAAAAACTGCAGACATGAGCGCCCAACCAGGCCAGAGTGACCCCCAAGCACCCCACAGCACAGCACCAGTACAGGGTGCAGAGAGCAGCATAACAGGGGGGGGGACAGGGAGAAACCCCCACACACAGAAACACAGCCAGCATGTACTCACCTGCAGTAGGAGAGACTACTTACCCGTCCCTTTCAGGGACCCACTGGCTTGTTTCAGACAGACCTATCACAGAGTCGTACTGCGTAGCTGTCGGCCCGGTCCACCGCAAGAGATACAGTCAGTCAAGTACTGTTCAATCTTGAGAGGACCGCGGGAGCATGAAAGCAATCCGGCCACCCCTGGAGCCATGGGGTATGTCGTGAACTGAGTCTCACGCACGCAAGGCGAGGATCAGCACGCTCAATGGTCGGACAGGGAAGACTACGAGGATACCAGTGTACCCAACCTGTTGCCCAGCCGACAGTTGATTGAAGGTCTCAAAAATAAAATAATAAAATTCCCAAAGGAATAAAAATCAAAAGTAAAATCTTCCAGGAGACTGGCTCCTGAGAGCCACGTCTTCTCCTTCTGCTAGGCAGAAAAAAACTGAGGCTGATTAGCTCCAGGTGGAAGGGTAATGTCCGGAGGGACCGCTCCCCTGGGCGGGGCTGTTCAGCTCTGGCTTGTTCTAGAATGTTTTAACCTCTAACATTCTGCCTAGGTCTTCTCCTGCGAGCAGGGACATATACCCACATGTAATCAGTATGAGAGCTGCGTCGGTCCATGGACGATAAGGAGAAAAAAACCTTTTGCTGGAAAGGAAGGCCCCTGTTTGCGGCGGGCCTCCTCACCCTTGCTAGTCTAAGGAAGAAGAGTGCTTTTACCTCCCATGACATCCATGACGATGTCATCCAGAGCAGCACCGAAAGGTCTACCACCTTTAAATGGTAGATCCGTCAGGAGCTTCCTAAGGCTAGGTCAGCAGACCAGCACTTCAACCAGATAAGACGACGCAATACCACCGCCGAGACAGAGGCCCTGGATATTAAAGGGGTCGCGTCCAACGTGGCGTCGCACACATAAACCAGGCCCTGAACCAGTTGGTGGGCCAAAGCAACTGTGTCTGGAGGAAGATTATGCTCCTGTACAGCTAGGTGCAACATTTTTGCCCAACCTGTAAGTGTTTAAGACACAAGGGTCGCTGCTACCACAGGCCGTAGGGCGGATCCCAACAAGGCAAACATGGCTCTGCTCACCACTTCTGACCTCCTGTCAGTGGGGTCCTCAAATGCAGGAGTCCCCTCCATCGGGAGAGTGATGGCCTTGTTCAACCGGGCGACTGGAGGGTCGACCCTGGGGGAGAAGTCCACTTTTTAAGTAGGGCATCTTCAAGGGGTATCTGATAGACAAACGCCGCGGGACCATAAAAAAATTCTGCGGCTTTTCACAGACCTTGTCAATGAACTGGTCAAAGAAAGTACATATGGAAAAACCTCTTTAGAAGGCCTGGCCTTAAAAGAACCAAAGGAGACTGTATCCGCCTGAGGTTCTGCATCCGCAGCATTTTAGCTTGAGAGTGTCCCTCACCGCAGTCATGAGTACACTAACAAGCGCCCTGTCATTTACTGACTCAGAACTGGAGTTTTCCTCATAAGGAATGTCCTGTTCAAAACCATCCAATACATTCAGAACTAGGGTCCTGAGCGGTAGTGGCTAGGCCCATATCTGAATCAGCGCACTGCCCTCATGAAGTAAAGTGGGGAGAGGGCGCTTTTTTGCTCCCTTGCGCTTGCACACAGCTCCCATCCTGGTCAGAAATTATTCCAGGACTGCCCACAACTGGTCCCTAGGGACCGCAGGTGCTGAAGCACTGCCTGTTGTCCACTGACAATTAGGGGAAGCTGGTGACAGAGACTCCATATTGCCCCCCTCTGAGACTCCTCAGATAAAAAGTCCACCCACAGGCTGTGCTGACTGAGGAGGGGGCGCCCAGGGGACTCACCAAACCGGACCAGGGACCGCTCAGTTCTGCTGTCTGTACCGCGCTGTGTCAGCGCTGGTGAGCTGTGAGGAGATTGTGAGGAGATTTGCGCTGTTACAGCAGCGCTAGAGGCCAAAACTAGTGCTGAAGAGCGCACGGGCTACAAGAAAATGGCCGCCGCACTTCACTGAGGCGATCCGCGGCAAGATGGCCGCCATGACTCAGCAAAAGTGAAAAAAACAGCACACACACAGCGCCACTCGGCGCTCAAGCCCCAAAACACACAAAAAAAGGCCCCAAGCATATCTGCAGACCAGCATTAGCCCCTCCAAGAACAGTGTGACCCCCAGGCACCCCACACAGCACAGCACCAGCAATGGTGACAGAGAGTGACAATGAAATACAGGGGGAGACAGGGAAAATCCCCCACAGAGAAACACACAGCCTTTTGTACTCACCTGCAGGCAGGAGAGACTACTTACCCGTCCCCTGAGGGACCCACTGGTGTGTTTCTGACAGGACTATCACAGTGCAGTACTGAGTAGCTGTCGGCCCGGTCCACCGCGAAAGATACAGTCAGTCAGGAACTGTTCAGTCTTGAGAGGACCGTGGGAGCATGAAAGCAAACCCGGCCACCCCTGGAGTCATGGGGCCTGTCGTGAACTGAGTCTCACGCACACAAGGCGAGGATCAGCACGCTCGATGGTCGGACATGGAAGACTACGAGGATATCTTGTACCCAACCTGTTGCCCAGCCGACAGTTGATAGAAAATTCTCAAAAATAAAATAAAAAAGAATTCCAGAAAAGGAATAAAAATAGGTCAGGAGACTGGCTCCTGAGAGAGCCACGTCTTCTCCTTCTGCTAGGCAGAAAAAAACTGAAGTATGCTGACTGTAGTGGGAGGGTTATGTCCGG
Source organism: Rana muscosa (assembly GCA_029206835.1). Taxonomy (NCBI): domain Eukaryota; kingdom Metazoa; phylum Chordata; class Amphibia; order Anura; family Ranidae; genus Rana; species Rana muscosa. The sequence continues at coordinate 685,660,261 of CM055117.1, read as the reverse complement.
AGGGACAGCCCCCTGGGTGGGGCTGTTCAGCTCTGGCTTTTAGAATGTATGTATAACATTTCACATTCTGCCTAGGTCTTCTCCTGCAAGCAGGGACATAACCCACGTGTAAAGTGTAAAGAGACACCGTGTCAGTCCATGGATGGTAAGAGAAAGAGGAGTTTTCCCACTTCAAACTATTCCCCAGTTCCCTGGTAACCTAGCCCCAGTCTTAATGTACATTTAAAAATGAAGTGCAGCAGCCATATAAACCATGAAAAGCAGATGGAAAAAACAGCACACAGTTCCAACAGAACCTTGCTGGACCCAAAACACAGTAATCTGGCACATTTTAGAAAAAAATTGTTGAACTTCTGGAGGTTAGCTTTAAGAATACATACTGTACTAGGATAGAATTTTTATTTATTTTTTAAACCAGAGTTTGTTGTCACTTTGAGATCCTCAAAGACTGGGTTGCTTGCAGACCACATTGACTAGTGAAACAAATGTGCCTTGCTTGTTCAAAAAGAAAATCTTGAAAATATAAGTTGCTCATCACTGAGCAAGTAAAGTTATATGTGATAGATCTGTGCTGTATCAAATACAGTTGTGCTCAAAATATTGTTATATAGTATTGATAAATCTTAAGGAGATTGTACAATCAGATTGTATAGTGTATTTGTATAGGGTATGGCCACATTTATACACCTAAAATTACCTAGTTGTGCTTTCAATGTCATCAATTGTTAATGGCACACCAAACACAAAAACAAACACACATTTTGCCCCATGAAAAAACAGGTGACAAATGCAGTAAAAAACGTGCAACTTGTACCACGCCAAAATGTCCTATGAGCTACTTTGTCACTTAAATCAACGGGCTGGGCTGCCCATGTGCGACACTGGAAAAACAAGCCAAAAAACATGTGCTCCTACTACTCTAGGTGTGCATGGGGCCGGAAAGTAAAATTGGTGCATTTACAGAAGAACAACGAGGCTCTATTTACATCTATGTGTTTCCAAAAGCATGGCAAGCTACACAGAACATGTGCGCTTTCACCAGGCGTTTCAGAAACGCTGCAAATGTGCATCATACTTGTGTTGTCAATACATCTTAACCACTTCAATACTGGGCACTTTTCCCCCTTCCTGCCCATGCCAATTTTCAGCTTTCAGCGCAGTTGATTTTTAAATGACAATTGAGCAGTCATGCAACACTGTACCCAAACATTTTTATCATTTTGTTCCCACAAATAGAGCTTTCTTTTGGTGGTATTTGATCACCACTGTGGTTTTTATTTTTTGCTAAACAAATAAAAAAAACAGACAATTTTGAAAAAAAATTAACAAAGTTTGTTTGTTATAAAATGTTTTGAATAAGTAAGTTTTCTCCTTCACTGATGGGCACTGATAAGGTGGCACTGATGGGCACTCATAGGCGGCACTGATGAGGAGGCACTGGCAGGCATTACTGATGGGCACCGATTGGCATCATTTACGGGCACCGATTGGCATACCTGGTGGTCATCATTGGTGGGCATCCTTGGGGGGCTGCGCTGATAATCAGCGCAGACCCCGTCAGGAGAGCATCCGATCTGTCAGACGCGATAGAGGAAAGCCGATGCACGGCTTATCCTGTTTACACTGCAATCAGCTGTGATTGGATACAGCTAATCACGTGGTAAAGAGCCTGACACACCACACCACCGATTGCCAGCCGTAATTGTGGCTTATCCTGCTGGATGTCATATGATAACTGAACCACCGTCGGCCATCATTCTGCTATAGGCAGGGCGGGAAGTGGTTAAAGGCTCCCCAAGTGCAGCAAACACACCAAAAACTGTGGTAACGCACCATGCTCTGCTTCAAAAAAAAAGTGCTAGAGCTTCTCTGGGGCGATTGTTGAATGTAATGCAGCCCATTAAAGTGAATGGGCTGTCCTATGTGTGACAAGTGAAAATGCTCCACAACACCCAAAACAAACGCATGCGGGAAAGTGTTCGCTATGTGGAGATGTAAATAAGACCTGAAAACTGAGCTTCTCTGTCCACTCCCTCCTATGTACTGGTATAAAAATGGTCACCCACTATGCAATCCGACTGTACAATTTCCTTTAGATTTACTAGAACTATGGAATAGGATGACACACCTGAACAATCCATCCAATTTGTAGCAATTTAAGCAGGGCCTTGTACTACATAGCTGATCTGATCTTAAGGAGATTGTAGAATCAGATTCTATAGGAAGTGGGTGGAAAGTGGTCCACATCCTCTTCTGTGATGCAACAAGGAAGTGAAGGCTTCTGGAAAATGACCCAACAGAAAGTAAAAGCTGAGAAGTGATGGAACCTGAAAATCCCTTTAAAAAAAAAAGAAAAAAAAAAAAGGACAAGATTTTAAACCTCCTGTGGATAAGGTAAGCGAGAGAAAAGCACATTGGGATGGCTGGGCCAGAAATGGCACTGGAAAAAGCTTTTATCTATATGAAAACTGAAATTCTGCCTGAAAAGGTGAACTTATCCTTTAATTATCACATAGTAATAGTTGTCTGGCTCCTTTTTAAATCCTAGCAACAGAAATCACCCAAACGGCCCTGTTTAAAAATTTTAACTTACCCTGGAATGTTTGGCCTTGGTACAAAACACACAAAGTTTTATGCACAGGTAAAAATGGCAAATAAAGGTTAATTTCCCACATCTGTGGCTTTTTAAATTGCAATTAATGACCGCGTATAAATAGTCAATGAGTTTGTTAGCTCTGACATGGATGCACTGAGCAGGCTAGATACTGAGCCACAAGGAGCAGAAAAAAACTGTCAAAAGACCTGCGAAACAAGATAGTAGAGCTTTATAAAGATGAAAAAAGGATATAAAAAGATATCCAAAGCCTTGATTATGCCAGCCAGTACTGTTCAATCACCTATCCTAAAAGTGGAAAAATTGGGGATCTCTTGATACCAAGCCAAGGTCAGGTAGACCAAGAAAGATTGCAGCCACAACCGCCAGAAAAATTGTTCAGGATACAAAGAAAAAAAAAATACAGGTAATGACAATATAGTGATACCTGAACAAAAATTAGCTGCCTGGTCAAGCTGCCAGAAAGACGCCTTTACTGCGGCAATGCCACAAAAAAGCCAGATTACACAAGCCAGCTCGACAACACCTTGACATGCTTCACCTGGCTTTTTTGTGGCATTAGGGCAGTTAGTTAGTCAGGTTGAGAAAAGACACAATTCCATCTAGTTCAACCAAAAAAAAAAAATACAATCCCATATACACAATCCTTCACCCACAGTTGATCCAGAGGAAGACGAAAAAACCCAGAAAAGCATGCTACAATATGTTACACAGCAGGGGAAAAAAATTCCTTCCCGATCGCCCAGAGAGGCAATCAAAATTTCCCTGGATCAACTTTACCTACAAATGTCAGTACCCAGTTATATTATGTACATCTAGGAAAGAATCCAGGCCCTTTTTAAAGCAATCTACTGAGCTGGCCAGAACCACCTCTGGAGGGAGTCTAATTCCACATTTTCACAGCTCTTACTGTGAAGAAACCTTTCCTTATTCTAGACGTAAAGAGTGCCCCCGTGTCCTCTGTGATGACCTTAAAAGTAAATAACTCAACACCAAGTTCGCTATATGGACCCCTTATATATTTGTACATGTTGATCATATCCTGTATTATTATAATAATAATAATAATAATAATATTATCTCCTCTACTCAAGAGAATAAATTCAGTTCCTCTAATCCTTCCTCATAGCTTAGCTCCTCCATGCCTCTTATCAGCTTGGTTGCCCTTCTCTGCACTTTCTCCAGTTACCCGATATCCAGTAAAGGCTTCTGGCAGCTCATTTTTTGAGGATCCTTGTATTGTGCCCCTTAAAGAAATGGCTTCATATGATCACTATCCCTTAATAAAAGTCATATTCTCAATATCAATGCAAATATTTCACGATTTCTGCCAGGGTATGCAAACTTTTGAGCACAACTGTAACATCCACTGCTTTGTAGGTTCATATTAGGTTGAATATATTTTTAGTCACGTATTTTCAAGACTTGAAAAATCATAACATAAAGGGGTACATAAAATAGTAAAAGGGGAAGAGGAAAGCGTCAACAATGTCAAAGTAACTCAGGATGGCAGCACAAGCACCATAATTGACAACATAACAAGTCGATAAAATGGCTGGTGAGTAAAATCAAATAAAAAAAAAAAAAGAGCGCAGAGAAGGAAGAAAAAGAAGGAAAGGAGAGAAGAGGTAGGAAATTAGGTACAGCATCCATTATTACCAAACCATATAGCATGCAACGACTGTAGCATCACGGTAAAGGGAAGTCCGAACTGAAGCACCCCTGGAGAATATGAGTCCATAATGAATAGAGAGGTCTGTAGGTCCATATTAAATATTTAATTTATTTAAGCTAAAACATATTTTAAAATGACTCCCAAGCACAAAAAAATAAAACTTCTGAAGAATAGAGTAATGATCTGTTAAGAATCATATCAAGTTCAACCTTTGAATTATGTCTGGTTTATTTGTGCATTAGATTGTAATCATGATTGCTCCCGATAGCTCGAAGAACTTTTCATAATTGGCTGAGGTCCTGATTCTTTGATATATAATATACTGATTTATGATAATGACTCTTCGAATAAAGAAAATGGCATTGATGGATATGTGGCAAACATAATTCAATCATACCCAAAAGGAAATTATGGATTAATTACACAGCAGTAAAAAGTTGACAATTACAAATTTGTGATTATCAACTTACCAAGTCTGGGTGAAGAGATATATCAATGTCTGCAGCGCATTTGTTTTCCCATGCCCTCATCATTAGAGGAACGTGCAATAAATAACTTATGTTGTATCATGTCAGAGGCAGGGAGAAAAAAAGAGCTAGCAACAATTTCTACACTACACTGCATCAGTGATGTGCACAGATACTGAATAGGAAACAAATCTACATGGGATTTTTTTTGGACTAAATTTAAAATTTTCATTTGAAAATATATTGCTAATAATTTATAATGTATCTGCAACTCCTCTCCGCCAATCCCTCCACTGGCATTCCAATGGCCAACTAATTAATTTAAAAATACAAAGCCAATCACAACTCCGCCCCAAGCTACATCACCAATCTTATCTCCAAATATCACCCATACCATCCTCTCCTCTCAAGATCTTCTGAACTCAAGCTCCCCTGTCTCCTCCTCCCATGCTTGTCTGCAGGACTTCTCTAGAGCTTCTCCCATCCTCTGGAACGCTCTACCTCAAGCTGCCTGGCTATCTGCTACTCTGGCTGCCTTTAGGCGATCCCTGAAAAGTCATCTCCTCAGGGAAGCCTATCATGCCTCCAACAAATTTTTGATCACTTCCATCAGTAATGAAGTTGCATTGGTAACTACAGTGTGGAAAGGCCGATAGACACAAGCAATGTTCTATGTAACAGTAAATAAAGTTGTTTATGTGGTGTATGATTTGTGAGAGATTGATGTTCAGCTATCACACATTTTGATTTACACAAAGATACCAGTAATTATGTATGTATGCGATTTTAGTACAAGACACATAATACACACACACTAATATATTATATATATATATATATATATATATATATATATATATATATATATATTATATATTATACACACACATATATATATATATATATATATTAGGGCTATTACTGATTACAATTTTCGTGTTCGATTAATCGATTTTTTTTTTAAAATCGATTAATCGACTAATTTCGATTAATTATAACGCACATGGCTATCCAACTACTTTTAGCTGATCTCCTTGCAGGCCGATTCCCAGTGCAGCTACCAACCACTGGAAAAATGGATAGCAGGATGCAAAAAACACACAAAGGCAGCGCTCGATGGGAATAGCATTAAAACTTTTATAGTCTTCAAGTAGGTAACAAAATAAATATTGCACTGGAGATAAAATCGATGTAGCTACATAAACTGTAAAAATGGTGTGAGCAATACCAAACGGTAGCTAAAGCAGTCATAAAAAAACGTAGCCAAGTATGATACTGGTATAAAAATGTGTACAACGATACCACTGCTGAATCCAGATGAGGAGGGGCTAACATCAGTCCGTCGGCATGTAGATGTCCCGTGAAGGGAACGATCACAACTCCCAGTGGATGGCTGTAGAATCCCAGGTTGATAGAGGGAAGTGATAGAGGGAAGTGTAACAGCCCTTGCGTGTGGCAGATAGTAAGGTCCCGCCGGCATGCAGATATGAAGGCACAGCAAAGGAGCCCTTCAGATGGACACGGCAAGCCCAAAGAATTTTGATCGATCAAAGCAATTATTTGATTAATCGAGGAATTGATAGTTAATTTCCACAGCCCATATATATATATATACACATATATATATATATATATATATATATATATATATATACACACACACACACACACACACACACATATATACATACACACCGTATTTATCGGCGTATAACACGCACCCCAAGTTTAGGAGGGAATTTTAAGGAAAAAAAAAAAAAAAAAACTTACATTTAAATGCAGCCTTGCCCAGTGTCCACCACTGCAGCCTTGCCCAGTGTCCACCACTGCAGCCTTGCCCAGTGTCCACCACTGCAGCCTTGCCCAGTGTCTGCGATATTTTAAATTGGCGCCGATTTCCGCGTGGAGAGGAGCGAGCGGGGACGAGTGTACTTCGGCTAGACTCGGCTCCTCTCGCAGTCCCGCCCATCTCCACTGATTGCGCCACTGACATACAGAAAGCCGAGTGTACTTCGGCTAGACTCGGCTCTGCTCACAGTCAGGGGCGGGACTGCGACAGGAGCCGAGACTAGCCGAAGTACACTCGGCCCCGCTCGCTCCTCTCCACACGGAAAGGCTTTCTGTATGTCAGCGGCGCAAACAGTGGAGATGGGCGGGACTGCGAGAGGAGCCGAGTAAAGCCGAGTGTGTACACACACACACACACACACACACACACACACAGATTTTGCAGGATCTGAAAAAAATAAGAATTGTTGCTCTGCATAAAGATGGCGAACCTTGGCACATCAGATGTTTTGGAACTACATTTCCCATGATGCTCATGCATTCTGCAGTGTAGTTGAGCATCATGGGAAATGACACCCCAGATGTTTTGGAACTACATTTCCCATGATGCTCACCTACACTGCAGAATGCATGAGCATCATGGGAAATGTAGTTCCAAAACATCTGATGTGCCAAGGTTCGCCATCACTGGCCTAAGCTATAAGAACATTGCCAAGACCCTGAAACTGAGCTGCAGCATGGTGGCCAAGACCAAACAGCAGTATAACAGGACAGGTTCCACTCAGAACAAGCCTCACCATGGTCGACCAAAGAAGTTAATTGCACGTGCTCAGCGCCATTTACAGAGGTTGTCTTTAGGAAATAGACGTATGAGTGCTGCCAGCATTGCTGCATATGTTGAAGGGGTGGAGGGTCAAGCCTGTCAGTGCTCAGACTATACACCACACACTGCATCAAATTGGTCTGCATGGCTGACGTCACAGAAGTAAGCCTCTTCTAAAGATAATGGACAAGAAAGCCTGCAAACAGTTTGCTGAAGACAAGCAGACTAAGGACATGGATCACTGGAACCAAGATAAACTTATTTGGTTCAGATGGTGTCAAGCGTGGGTGGCGGCAACCAGGACAAGTGTGCCTTGCCTACAGTCAAGCATTGTGGTGGGAGTGTCATGGTCTGGGGCTGCATAAGTGCTGCCGGCACTAGGGAGCTACAGTTAGTTAAGGTAACCATGAATGCCAACATGTACTGTGACATACTGAAGCAGAGCATTATCCCCTCCCTTCGGAGACTGGGCCGCAGGGCAGTATTCCAACATAACGACCCCAAACACACCTCCAAGTTGACACACACTACCCTGCTAAAGAAGCTGAGGGTAAAGGTGATGGACTGGCCAAGCATGTCTCTAGACCTAAACTCTATTGAGCATCTGTGGGGCATCCTCAAACGGAAGATGGAGGAGCGCAAGGTCTCTAACATCCATCAGCTCCGTGATGTCACGGAGTGGAAGAGGACACCAGTGGCAACCTGTGAAGTTCTGGTGAACTCCATGCCCAAGAGGGTTAAGGCAGTGATGGAAAATAATGGTGGCCACACAAAATATTGACACTTTGGGCCAAATTTGGACATTTTCACTTAGGGGTGTACTCACTTTTGTTGCCAGTGGTTTAGACATTAATGGCTGTGTGTTGACTTATTTTGAGGGGACAGCAAATATACACTGTTATATAAGCTGTACACATTACTTTAAAATGTAGCAAAGTGTAATTTCTTCAGTGTTGTCACATGGAATGATATACAGTATATATATATATATATATATATATATATATATATATATATATATATATATATATATCACACACACACACGCACGCACACACACATACACACACACACACATACACACACACACACACATACACACACACAATTATCGTGCGAGTTACTCCTCTTGTTACTGTGTAGATTCTACGAAAGGTGTCATGGTGGGCTCCCAAATATCCACAAAGTTCCAAATAAAAGAAGAAAGGGGACAAAATGCAAAAAGAGCAGGGATACTTGAAACTGTACAGACGCTTTTTTCACTATTTTGTATGGAGAACCGATACGCTGTTAACTTTTTGCATGGGAGATTATGTCCCCTTTCTATATATCTTTATACACATACACACACACACACATTAGGGGTCGACCGATTATCGGTGCGGCAGATATTCACTTTTTTTGAAGAATCGGTATCGGTCATAAAACTTACCGATATTACTTCAAGGGGTTGTACCGGGGTGGTTCTTTAGAGCGGACGGTCATCTTTCTTGTAACAACAACCAATGCAGCTAAGCAGCCACTCGGCTGTTATTACAAGCAGCGGGAGGGGATGTCCCCCCTCCCACCACCTTTTGCCGCTTCGCCCGGATCTCCCGTTCCACCGGGAGGCCTGAGCGACCAGCTGGCACGTCCGCTGGCTGGAGACACGAACAAAGCCGGAGTCAGCTTTGTTCGGGACTCGGATCTAGTAGCCTGGAAGCAATGTCCTGACATCACTTCTGAATTACTGGCAATCTAAAGGCGCCAGTTTTAAAAAATAGATAGTATTCAAAAACACAGATCTTGGCGTTTTAAATAATTTCAAGTGCAGAGGAGGGGTTTAGGGTTTTATAGAAACCAGATCCCTCCATAAAGAATACCTGTCACTGCCTATTACAAACACAAGGGATGTTTCCATTCCTTCAGAGAGCAATAAGGCCTCATGCCCACAGACGTTTTTAACAGCTGCGTTTTTTACAGCTTAAAAACGCATGTTCTTGTTATTGTAAATTTTTATTTTTATTTTAAAAACAAACAAAAAAAAAAACGTCGGAGCTAAAAAACGTGACCGCGCGTTAGTGCGCGTTTTTTTACAGCTTAAAAACGTCTATGCTATTTGCAGCTCAAAAACGTCTAGGTGGGCATGAAGCTATAGACTAACATGGACAGGCGTTTTTAAGCTGTAAAAAAACGCTGAAAAACACGGCTGTAAAAACGTCCGTGGGCATGAGGCCTAAAAGTGAAAAAAAAAAAAATTATTAAAAAGGACAGTGTAAAAAAAATAAAATAAATTAAATCTACAGGTTACCAGCTATAGGACTGAAAGGCAGCTGAAAAATTGATATCAGTCCAGGAAAAAAAAACGATACTGGTCAACCTCTAATACACACACATTAATTGAATATATAATATATATATATATATATATATATATATATATATATATATATATATATATATAACACACACACACACACACATATCGTCTGTCTTCTGTGGAATTAACACATATTTACAGATTTCTTTTAAGTTTTGGATGCCCCCAGGACAGTTGAGTCTTCCTTGCTGGCCACCAGCAGGGGAGATTCTGAGGTTTTGGACTTGACTTCAAAACGCAGAAGCCACGGGGCTTAAGCGTTAGAAGCAAAAATCGGAAATATAATCCATGAAGCAATTAAAAACACACAAGGTCACCAAGTGCTTTCTTAAAATATTAGATGGTCCATCCATTTGTATAGAAGCATGTATAGTTCTATTTTAATGATCCCCTAATGTTTGTTGTTATGCAAGCAAAATAAACTGTGTACAACACATAACAATATGTAGACGTCAGACTCCTAATAGCATACCTAAACAGGTATATTTATAAAGCACCGAATGTGATGCATTTAGATAAAAAGCCTTCTCTGTGCAGCAGCCCCCCTCAGCACCCCCAATACTTACTCACAGCCAGTGATCCAATGAGAGAGAGGGGGGACGGGGCCGAGTTGCAGCTGTGTAAATGGACACACAGAGCAGCGGCTCCGTCAGGGCAGGAGCAGAAGTGGCAGTGGGGGCCCAGAGAAGAGGAGAAACGGGGATGCTCTGCGCAAAATGACTGCACAGAGCAGGTATGACATGTTTGTAATTTTTTTTTAAATGGGAGCCTTTATTATCACTTTAAATTGCAGTGAATGTTTGGTAAATGTCACATTCACTACGTTATAAAACTACCAGTGTTTAAACAAAAAAACACCAAGTCTGGCTTGTAGATGATGGCTAGTGGAATGTGAAATTTTGCATTACTTACATCATGAGATGGAAGAGTATATCCATTAAAAAATATGAGACACTGCTTCAACAAAAAGCTTAGGCTCTGGGACTAAATATCTAGAAGAAAAAAAAAAAAAAACGCATGCCAAATCGGCGGCTATTGCCGGCAATGACACCGTCCGAATCGGTGCCACACTGATTCCCAAAAGGAGTTCCTGTACTACATTTGGCAACTAAACTCACTAGGGCCGAAACAACTAATCGATTAATCGACAACTAATCGATTATGAAATTAATCGATTACTATTTTCATAACCGATTAATCGGCCAGTAACATAATGGGTTTAAAAAAAAAATGAAAATTAGCCCTTTATAGTACAAAAAGAGCAAATAGCTACTGTAAATATTACTTTCACTGTCCCACAGTAAACAATGAACCCCTTACAGTAGCGATTATTTGCTCTTTTTGTACTAATTTTAGTTTTTTTAGCCCCATTATGTTACTAAACATCTCACGCCTGGGTCACACCTCTGTTTTTTTGGTGCTTTTTGCAGAAACGCACTATAGTTTATTTATATGGTTTCCTGTGGGACACGTTCACATCCAGGATTTTTTCAGCTGCTGCGTATTTGGAAAGGGCAAGAACTTTTTTTAATGCAAAACGGTGCTATTTTGTTTTTTTGGTTCACTATACTTCAATGGAGAAGCTGCAGAAAAGCATGTAATGCGTTTTTGCGGCAATTTGTGTTTTTTTTATCTGCCCAACAACAAATTGGCCAAAAAAAAATTCAAAATGCAAATCGCCGCAAAAACACCTTTTTTTTTTAAAAAGGCCAATAACCGATTAGTCGATGAATTGAAACAATAATCGGCCAACTAATCGATTATGAAAATAATCGTTAGTTGCAGCCCTAAAACGCACACAGATAACTGTCAAATCGCCCCTGAAGTCGGACTGCATTTGGTTTGAAATCGTGCTCTGTGCCAGCAGTGGGATGGGAACTTGGCGGAGGCAGAGATTGTGGCGTCATCCGCCTTTTTATCCACCTCAGCCAAATCAGAGAAAGTTTTGTATTCACTCATTGCTATTCAGCCATTCACAGGAAGCTTTGTATGCAATCAGTCCAACTCTATTTTTTCCCAGGAGTGGGAGAGGAAGTTCCCATACCAGTGCCGGAACACAGTGATGCATACAGCATGTAGCCGAGGCATGCCTGTTAGTACAGTAAAAAGTTTGTTTGGGCCAGCTTGGCCCAAACAAATTTAAAAGGACATTAAAAATTGAGTAAGGCCCCTTTCACACGGGGCGGATCCGTGCAGATCCGCCCCGTGAAGCTCTGCTTGCTCAGCGGGGATCGCTCCGTTGATCCCCGCTGAGCCGACGGATGACTGGGCGGTCCCCGCACACTGTGCAGGGACCGCCCTGTCAGAGCGCCGCTCTCCCCTATGGGGAATCGGATGACGACGGACCGTAGAGTCCGTCGTCATCCGATCCGCTCCGCCGACGGAAGGAAAAAATAGGGTTTTCCTCCGTCACACTTTGGCGGAGCGGAGCGGATGTCAGCGGACATGTCACCGCTGACATCCGTGCTTCCATAGGGGTGCATGGAGGATCCGTTTCAGGTCCGCCTAAAAAACTGACAGGCGGACCTGAACGGACCTCCGTGTGAAAGAGCCCTTAAACGTAGCATTAATCCGAGTTCTCTGTAGATCATAGCTTTGTCAGGGCTGGGCTCAGCCCTTCCTATTCAGAGCTCTGTTCTCAGCTGTCGGTTAATTGCCAGTTTTTCACTCTTCATTTCACAGTGACTCACCTGGTCTTCATTTCCTGCTCGTCAGCTAGCTCTGCTAGCTATTTAAACTGCATGGATCAGATCTTCTGTGCCTTTGCCTTGGTCAAAATATCCGGACTCTCTATGCTGTGTTTTCCTGTGAAAGACTTTTGCTTGGCTGACTTCCCTTCTGGTTCCTGATCCTGTTTGCTGCACCCGACTTCGCTGATCTCTGGACTCTTTTTTCTCTGGCTTGTTCTGACTACCCGTCCTGGTTACCGAACTCTGGCTATGTTTTGACTATGTTTGCTCTGTTTATACCATTTTATTAAATAGTGGCATTTTTACTGCACTTCTGTCTCAGTAAACTTGAATATGTTTGGAAGCCACGGCTTCTAGGGAGTTTTTGTTTTTTTAAAAGGTAAAAGGATGCATTATGCCAAGGAGGAAATACTTTGTAAATTAACCTCCCCCTCCCCTCGGTGGCTTCATGGGAGTCTTTCATTAATATAGTGCTGCCTATGTACAAATTGGCATACAGTAATAGGAAATCTCCTAGAAAATATGACAAGGTCTGGGAACCATGGATGGCACAATGGAGTATTCCCTCTCCTTCTCTACTGACAGTATTGCATTCGGGATTTTACAGTTTGTCCTTTTGTGAGGGTTCCCTTTTCATTAGGTTTTCTGCTTTACTTCTCTACCTTTTATGCTACTTCTGCCTGCTTTAGATGATCTGTAGCCTATGTTCAAGTCCATATATATATATATATATATATATATATATATATATATATATATATATATATATATATATATATATCTCTATATCACTGGGATGCTTTGTACCGACTTGTTATTTGCTGTCATGGTACCATATTGTTTCAATAAAGAGCAATCCTGGTTGTTGGAAAAAATAAATAAAAAGGAAGAGGTAAAACGGAAAATTGTATCATACTTACCAGTAATTTTCCTTTCCTGGTGCCTATCCATGGCAGCATACCTGTGACAAGCTCCGCCTTGGCTCCTCCCTCAGGACTAGTGAATATTATAAAAGAGTTGATTAGCACAGCCCCAGCATTCTCCATAATATAGAATACCGAGGGTGGGATTGTATGCTGCCATGGATAGGCACCAGGAAAGGAAAATTACTGGTAAGTATGATACAATTTTCCGTTTTCCTGGTGCCTCCATGGCAGCATACCTGTGACAAATAACTAGCTGATATGGGTGGGATGATGCCCAGAGTTTTATTTTAAAGAGATTATTATCATCATTTAAAGGAAGAAGCAAAGGCCGATTTGACCGCCTGTCTGCCAAACTCCACCGATGAGAGAGCTCCTGGGTCTACTCGGTAATGTTTCAGAAACGTATGTTGGAATGACCAAGTCGCTGCCCTGCAAATAGTTTCAATTGACGCATTCACTCTTGCCACCCAAGAGGCAGAAACCGTTCTGGTGGAGTGTGCCCTGACTATCGAAGGGGCTCCCAGACCTTTTGCCCTGTACACCTTGTGGATGAGTTTAATGAACCATGAGGCAAACATTCCTGCTTACGCCTCCTTGCCTTTGTTTATGAACAACCTGATAGTGTCCCTGAAGGATGCTGTAGCCTGCAGATAGCATCTCAAAGTGGAGGCAATGTCCAGCTCGTGAAGAGAACCTGAGTCTTGTTCTGAAAATGTTGGAAGTGCCCAAGGCTCCGACATGTTTGAGGATGATGTGACCTTGAGGCTACATCCTTGCACCGTTCCGAGTTCTACTTTGTCAGGAAATAATCTGATAGGATTATGATCCGCTCCTAAAGCTTGGAGCTCTGAAACCCGTCTGTCAGAAGTTATGGCTATCAAGAAGGATAGCTTCATGGTTAGATTCCAAAGCGATGCTGACTCCAAAGGGGCAAGAGGTGGATTTGTTAAAGGCTCTAGGATGATAGCAAGGTCTCAAGTGGGAAAAGATTGTTTTGTTGGTGGTCGGATCTTTTTTGACAGCTTTGAAAAATTGGATTATTAATGAATCCTCAGCCCATCTTTTACTGGTTGCCGCTGAAATTGCCGCTACCTGCACCTTTAGTGTACTTAAGCAAGACCTAGGTCTAAGCCTGCCTGCAAGAGTTTTAGAATTTGAGAGGATGATGGGAAATCTGGATCGCAGTTTCTGCCAATCATGAATGCCCTGAATTTGTTCCACACCCTATCGTATATACTGTTTGTGGATGGCTTTCTTGCGCTGAGCAGGGTTTCGATAACTTTGTTGGGACACCCTAGGGATTGGAATCTTTCACCTGCCAGATGTGAAGATTTAACCTGCGGGAATCTGGATGGGTGTGATATCCCTGTGACAGGAGAAAAGGTATTATTGGAACCTTGACTGAAGTCTGTATTCAGGTACATTGCTGTGGGGAACCAGGGACGTCTTGGCCAGTACAGTAGGACCGCTATCTCCGTTGTGGTTTCTACCATAAGCCTCAACAGGAGTTTTTTTGGAATGAGAGGCCATGGAGAGAAGGCATAGGCCAGATTGCATGTCCAGGGGCTGAGAGAGCATCTACTGCCTCTGCCTGGGGATGAGGAAGTCTCGAGATAAACCTTGAAAACTTGGTATTTAATGCTGTTGCAAATAGGCCCAGCCCGAGGGGACCCCACTGGTCCACTAACCAGTCGAAAACTTTCGGGTACAGAGACTATTCGTTGGAATCTACGAACCTGCAAGATAGGCGGTTGGCCCTTGAGTTGAGAAGACCGGGCAGATAGACTGTCCTTAGGTCTTTTAGATTCCTTTTTGCCCAAAAGAATATGGTTTCACTTCCTTCAGCAGGGACCTGCTGCGCGTCCCTCCTTGTCGGTGTATATAAGGACACCGCAGCCCTGTTGTCCATTCGGAGAACTGGTTTGCCTGTACTCTTGAATACTAGGGCTAGCAATGCAAAAGGTAGGCTGCCTGGACCTCCAGGATATTTGATAATAGGCCTGTTGTATGGAAGGACCATCTTCCTTGCCCTGAGATCTGGTTGCAGTGTGATCCCCACCTGCTTCACTGGCATCGGTAATAATTGTGATCCAGTTGACATGTCTTAATGGATGTGATTTCATAGGTGTGTGTTTCTTCATCCACCAATGTAGACTCCTGAGCATCAGGGTCGTCGGGTGTATGGGTTGGTATAGATACCGTCTATTCCACAGCCTCAAGGACTCCAGCTGGAAATGTCTCAAATGCCAATGGGTCCAAGGGACCCTAGGGATGCATGACGACATCCAGCCTATCAGGCTCTGACAGTTCGAGTATGACAGGTAGAATCTCACACTGACTTTCTTCATCTGTCGTACAGTCAATGTCACCTTTTGAGGTGGGAGGGATACTGTACTGTTCCACTAAGTAATGGTATACTCGAGGCCCTAATTCTATTAGAGGGGCTATGATGGCAATTGGGGTCTTCCTAAAGACTTTTGGTGACATGCAGAGGCCGAATGGGAGACTCCAAAATTTAAGATGTACAGGTGCCACTGCAAACCTCTGATATTTCTGGAAAGGAGGGAGTGTTGGTATATGCAGGTAAACATCCTGCAAGTCTATTGATAACATCCGATCCCCTGGTTGGATTACACGTATAATCGCTCATAGCGACTCCCTTTTAATTTTCTTTAGGAAGATAGACCTGAAGAGGCTAAATCGCTATAACACGGGTCTCCTACCTCTGTTTCTCTTGGGGACTAGAAACAGGGTGGTGTAAAAAACGAAAAATCTTTCTGATGGAGACACTGGAACCACTGCTTGCTGTTTTTGCAAGGACAGAAGAAATCGCTCTAGTGCTTCAGTTTTTTTGGGTGCACATTGACACCCTTGTCGGAGAGAAGAAGTCTTTGGGGGCTTTGTCTAGAAACGTCCAGAACTGACCGTATTTAACTGTGGAGACTACCCACGGATCCCTACACTTTGTTCCCAGATCTTCAAGAAGTGTTTGAGTCTGGCCCCACAGGGATCGCTTGGGATGGCCTGGCGTCAAAAGGATTTTGCAGAATCCTGAGGGATGGGCACAAGTCTCTGTCTATGGGTCTTGAGGAATGTGGACTGCGTGCTTCTCCAATTTTGCCTAAAGCCTTTCCCCTGTCTGTAGTCCTTACTCTTGGAGTATTGAAATCTGGGTGCAAATGTCCTGGAGCGCCTGGATCGCCTGTCTTGGGGTAACAGGCCCGATTTCTTGCCCATGACGCGAGAGATGGCCTTGTCCAATTTCTCCCCAAACAAGGCTTTTCCGTCAAAGGGTACCTTGCACCAATTATGTTTTGGAGGCAGTATCTGCTGACCAGGGTTCCAGCCACAAGGCCCGTTTGGCCATAACTGTGTGGAGCATTGACCTTGCGGAGCATCGAATTGAATCGATCGTGGCTTCACCAATAAGATCTACTGGAAGCTTTAGCTCCAATAAGGCCCTGATGATGTCCTCCCCTGGGATATCCTGTTAGATTGCAAACTCTATATCATCTGTCCAGACGCATAGGGCGTTGGACACTGACGTCCGGGCTATCGCAGGTTTACAAGCGTTGCCCGCCATCTTTTGGGAGACCAAGATCCATCCTTCTGTCTGGTGGATCCTTAAACAAAGTCGAGTCTTCCATGGGCAATGTGACGTTCTTTGCCAACCTTACCACAGCTGCATCAACCACTGGAGGGCCCTCCAGCATTGCGGAATCAGCCTTTGAGAGAGGGTATAACTTTCCCAGTCGATTAATGGAGAATCTTTTCTCCGTCTTTTTCCACTCTTCCTCAATCACATCCCTGATCTCCCCCATGAGAGGGAAAGAGGGTAATCTGGCATTTGAAAAAGGGGAAGTATGACTTAGACTTCTGTGTCGGTCTCTTCTCAGCCGATCACTTGCTTTACCGCCTGCACAAAAAGGCTGGACCATGGCGAAAGCAAAACCAAAAAGGTATCTAGGTCAACAGAGAGGCCCTTTGAGATGGCATTCTCTTGCTGATGTTTAGAGGAAGAAGAATGCGTTCGGCGTGAGATTTCACTTGAGGACGGCCCAGGAATGGATGCCTCCGCCGTTCGCTCCTGAGTAGGAGATGCCAGATGTTGCGGCGGCATTGTGGCTACCAATTCCGCGAGGGAATTCTTTACTGCTTTAAGTAGGTCCGCCACTTGACGGCTTTCGGACTTTCTGTCCGCTGGGCAATTTCGACAGATCACTTTGTCTGGAAGTGGGGTGTCTCCACAGGACTGACATCCTGGAGATCTCGGCTTCAGGAGTGTTAGGCCACTTTCACACTGAGGCGCTTGAAAAACTGCCAGTAAAACACTGAGCGCCTTTGAAGCGATTTCAGGCGCTTTCAAAATTTTTATTTTCTTTTTTTTTTGCGTGAAAGCGCCGATGACTTCCTGCCACTTCTATGATCCCGATGCCTGGACAATCTGTCTCTACTGGGACTAGAATCATCATAGTCCTCATTTCGCCTTGAGGTCTTTTTAGACGTCTTCTGGGGTATAGGGCTGAAATACATAAAAGTACCAGCCTCGGTGCACTCTTTTTTTTTTTTTTTAAGATATGTAAGCTTACCTGGATGTAGGTCCTTACCTCAGAAGTAGAGTAGGATCTTGTACGGGCGGCGAATGGCTCATGCTGAGTGGCTTAGCAGAGGCAGCAGCTAACAAGAATAGAGAAGACACAACTGGCTGGATCCTAATTTGGCTAAGGGGAATTTACCTCTAAACAAATGGTGTGTGTTTTTTTTTAGGTTCTCGAAAAATACGACTATATATTTTATTTTATTTATTTTTTATTATTAAAAAAATATATATTTTTTTTTAAAAACCCCTAACTACAAATATATATTTAAAAATAAAGAACCCCTTAACAAACATATAGTATACATTTCCCCTTTACTTTAAAAAATCTCTTACCTGAAGACAAATTAGTCTTTCCTCCCTGGAGCTCTCGGTGTAGTTCTTACTGCAGTCTCAGGTGTCTCACTGAGGCCATTAGAGAGATTCACATGAAAACAGGAAAGGCAGGGAACGCCTCTGTGCTGTGCCTGACGTTTTGTGGGCAAAAGACGTCTTTCTGCCCTGATCCAAAATGGGCGCCACGGCCTCCGGATCCACCGCGCATGCGCCGAACGACGAGACGAGAACCCGGAAGACCCGCACCGCCGGCGCACATGCAGAATGATGCGGAAGACGCCTCAAGTAAATAAAATACAGACGCTGAGCGAGCTCGGCTCCTAAGGAGCTGGAGAGGTGACAGGGAGCTAGAGAATTTAAAATGGAAAATAAATCAGAGAAGACAAGAGTTTGGGGGAGAAAAAACCTAGGAAAGGGGAAAAAAAAATATAAGAGATACAGAAATAGCTGCTGCCTTTGTTGCCAGAATTGAGCTAATGCCTGGAAGATGTGCTGCAGGTGGAGCTCTTAGTTAAGAGACAAACTGCTTGTCCCAAAAGATCCTACAGAAGGGACTCCCAACCTTATAAGCGCATTTAGCTGCCCAAGAGAAGGGACCGCGTCCGGGAGAGGCTTGAACCCGGACGGAAGCTGCCGAATGCAGAAGGTAAGGACGTTCGACCAGAATTCACTGCCATGAGGTATGAGGAAAAAAAGGAGAATGCTGGGGCTGTGCTAATCAACTCTTTTATATTATTCACTAGTCCTGAGGAAGGAGCCAAGGCGGAGCTTGTCACAGGTATGCTGCCATGGAGGCACCAGGAAAAAAGGTTTTCAGACTACAAGATTATGGAAAAAAAGGCTGTTGGGTGAGGGGGTTGGTGACTGGAGTGTACCATTAAAAGTTATCCATTTGCAATAAAAAAATGTCTTCATTTGCAAATAAAAAGTTTCTCAGCCATAAAAGCAAAAAAAAAAACACACACACACACACACACACACACACACACACACACACACACACACAACGCAATAAACAAATATTGACTACACCTTTTCCCAGATGCACATGCTTAAAATTAGCAGATGAAGGAACTTTGAAGTGATCTTGGCAATGAACCAAATAAGAACATACAGTAGATCAAAAATTACCAAAGGTTAATAAATGAAAGTATCTGTTAACTGGGTATCTGTGATCCTTAAATACAGTTTAACTGAAACCTACTGTGTAAAAAGGAAAGTTTATTTACTCGGCTCCTAGTAATTCTTTTATCTATTAGAATCTTCCTCAGGAGTCCTCGCTAAATGGACTCTGGGAAGCAGAGCTAGCTTACCAGAGGCATCTGTGCCGCATTAATCTATTACTTAGCATGTCTTTTCTTAATCAAAGCTTAAAGACTCTCCCCAACCAGCCTGTTGATTAAATAAGGCTATACAACGAAATATTTTCCAGGAAAGCACCTGTTTTGCATTGGTTATATACACAGGCTTAATCCAGGCATCACAATAAAAAGATAAAAGACTAAGAAATAAAAGAATTCTCTGCTGAAGCTTAACACCCAGACAACAGCAATATCGATAGGTTTCTACACACTTTTCCAGCATTCTTTGCTTGATAGACTATCTCTTATCTTTGCCAGCTTAAAAACCTTTATCAGTGACCATTTGCAAATGGTACCCATCGCACCACAACATTGTTAATGACAGCACACAATGGATGGAGTAAATCATTGACAATGTTCCATTATATCTCTTTTTTCTTGCTTCAGACCTACATGTGACATTCCGAGATGTGGCCACATGAGAGCACAACAGACGACAACTCGCTCCACATTGATCTTGGCAGTGGAATGCCATGAATGCCTCTGCACAGCTGTGGTTTTTCAAAAAATCATCTGGCCCAAGTATGAGCTGTTGGTTCTCCCTTCTGTGCCCAGTAACAATTCATACACATTCTCTACATACTGTATATGGCAATAACAGTGCGGTGACTGGGCAATTCTTCATCATCACTGGGACCTACAGCAGATAAACATGTCATTTCATTTGTGTTTGGGCAGCCATTGAGGGGCTGAACAATGATACGGAGGAGAATTAAGTGTTTTAGGACACTTTGGTAACAGGTCTTTACCGATAGCAGTGCACTACTGTATATTTAAAGAAATTCTGTCACTGGGGGGAGAGGGGCAAACTGCTGCCATCTACTTCCAGGTAGTGTTGGGCCTGTCCACTAAGTTATTGATCCATTGCCATCACGAGCGGCATCACTGGACAATGGGAATGTGTAGGATGCATAAAAGGGACAGGCAAGCTTTGGCATAATCAGGAAGTACTACAGCGTTGCCTGTAAGATTTGGTCATGAAAAGCGTGTTTGGGAGGCTGTTGCAGGTACTGTATGTGAAGGCACTAGGGGAATGAACATTTACCTGAACTCAAAATACCAGCCTAATCGTTCTCTTCGTTCCTAAGACCTCCTGCTCTCTAGCTCCCTCGTCACCTCCTCCCATGCTCGCCTCCAGGACTTTTCCAGAGCCTCTCCAATCCTATGGAACTCCTTACCCCAATCTGTCCAATTATCTTCTACTCTATTAGCTTTAAGACGATCCCTGAAAATCCTCTTCTACAGAGAAGCCTATCCTACCCACCCCCACACCTAACTGTATTTTCATTTTCTCCATCTGAGCATCTCCCACAGCTATTACCTTTTGTTCCACTTGACCCTCCCTTCTAGATTATAAGCTCTAACAAGCAGGGCCCTCTGATCCCTCCTGTATTGCATTGTAACTGTACTGTCTGCCCCATGTTGTAAAGCGCAAACGTTTGGCGCTATATAAATCCTGTATAATAATAATATAATAATAATTTACCTGCAGCCAATTGCACCCCTTCAATCCAATGACAGAGTCTCTTCAAAGTCTGGATCAGAAGACTTACTATTTTCATAGTTAAATGGCTGAATGAGGTGATTCTCTATAGTTATATATTCGCTACAACTGGGGATTGTACACATGGGCTTTTAAAAATTTTGTTTTATGTTTAAAAACACAACTTTTAATCTCAAACTGCATTTTGTTAATCTAAAAATAAATAAAAACCGCCCTGCAATGCATGTAGACAACACAATGAGTGCATGCAAAAACACACATTGCCCGTGCATATGCACACGCAGTGGTGTAAATGTACCCTTAATTCAAAGTCACCCTTAAAATGTTATTGTGAATAGGAGGCTCTGTGAAATAAATCCGCACAGGAAGGGATTTTTAATTAAAGAAGTATAGGCGATTTACAAGGCAAAATCTTTCTTTAAGCTTAGTGAATAAAGTGAAGCTGTGCTGACTTGAATCATCCAATTGGGTGTAAGCAAAAATAGGATTTTTTTGTACTCACCGTAAAATTATTTTCTCGTTCGTCCATGAACGGACACAGCTCCTTAAATCTTGACAAAGTGGGTTATGTTCCTGTTCATAGGAGAGGACTAGGCAGAACATGTTAGTTATCTTAAAACATGTAACTTTAACAGAGTTGAACAGCCCCGCCCAGGGGGCAGTCCCTCCGTACATAACCCTCCTACCTGCAGCCTCAGTTCGTAGTAAAGCAGTACAAACTAAAAAAGGAGGGGTGGGTGCTGTGTCTGTCCATGGACGAACGAGAAAAGGATTTTACGTTGAGTACAAAAAATTCTATTTTCTCTTATCGTCCATGGACGGACACCGCTCCTTAAATCTTGACAAAGTGGGACGTCCCCAAGCAGTGTCAGAAAAAATGAGGGGTGGGAACAGCAATCAAAAGAAGACTCAACTTCACCCCAAACAAACAGAGCTCCTCACGGAGGAGTTGCAACCTCAAACAGCCGCCTGCAAAAACTTGCGGCCAAGGAAGCATCCAAAGATAAAACACACATCAACCTCGTAAAACGTTGGGAAAGTGTGAACAGACGACCAGGTCGCCGTCTCACACACCTTGAAGACAGGTGCTAGATGTTGAAAAAACCCAGGAGCACCAATTGCCCTGGTTGAATGCGCCGTGACAGGAAAGGGAGGCGCCCGCCCCTAAAGGGCATAGGCCTGGATGACGATCAGCCTGATCCACCTAGAAAGGTGGCCGATGAGACCGTCAGGCCCTTCTGTGGACCAGATACCGGCACGAACAGTGAATCAGAACTCCGAAACGGAGCAGTAGCAGACAGGTACACCCGTAGGGCACATACCACGTCCAAGGTATGTAGCGCAGCCTCCTGGGCTGCGACGGCCGAGGACACAAGGATGGAAGCACAATGTCCTCGTTTAGGTGAAAAGCCGAAACCACCTTAGGAAGGAATGAAGGTTGCGGGCGAAGCACCGCTTATCCATATGGAGGACCAAGTAAGGCGACTTGCAAGACAAGGCCGCCAATTCAGAAACCCTTCAGACCAAAGTAGTGACAACTAGAAAGGCAACTTTCGTGAGAAAGAGTGGAATCTCCCCGATGTTCCCAAAGGGAGGTTCCTGAAGTACCGAGAGCACTAGAGTCAAGTCCACGGAGGAAGCGGTGGTCCATCGGGGGAACCACGCGTCGGACCCCCTGCACACACGTACTTACCCAGTGAGTGAACCACCCGAGGCCGTTGGAAGAAGACCGCCAGGCTGAAATCTTCCCCCCTAATAGTGCTCAAGGCAAGGTTCAAATCCACTCGGACTAAGAACAGCAGGATCCGAGAGACCGGCTATGTCCGTGGGCGCCCGGCCATCTCATCATACGTAGAGATGTAGGCCTACCAAATGCACTGGTAGATCGTCCGAGAAGAAGGTTCCCGGGGCTCTCAACATGAAGGGGATCATTGAATCTGCCAGACCACGGACCCTTTCAGTCTCCCGAGGTCGGCGCACCAGGGGCGTAGGGACCAAAATGGGGCGATTAGAATCACCAGAATCCCCGCGGCCTCCACTCTGCGGAGCAGTCGAGAAAGTAATTCCAGTAGGGGAAAAGGCATAAATTCCCCATGGAGCCACCAACGCGTCTGCCCAGGGAGCCCTGGACCTGGCCACAAACCTCGACATCTGCGATTGATTTGAAAAAAACAGGAGAACCACAACCAGTGTGTCCCAATTCCGACAAAGTAATTGAAAACACCTCCGGGTGAAAAGACCATACCCCTTGGTTCAGCATCTGGCGACTCAGATAGTTCGCCTGCCAGGTCTCTACGCCCGGATGTAAGCAGCCGATAGAGCCGACACGCTCCTTTCGGCCCAACTTAGGATGCGAGCGAGTACCGACGCTGCGGCCGTCCAACTGAAAACCTGATCAGACGCCCCTGAAGTCTCTGCGACCACTTGGAGAGGCACAGTCTGATCGCTCGAATTTCGAGGACATCGATCGGCGGGCAAGATTCTTCCAGACCGTGAGACTGGTGTCCGACATGATCACAGTCCTATGGAAAGGAAAGGACGACCTCCCGGACTGAAGAACCGGGAAATGCAGCCGCCCGCTCATGGAAGCCTTGACCAGGTGACTTACCTGAATCTAGAGACAATGGAGATCTGTTCCAAGTGGACAGCATCTCTTCCTGCAATACTCAAGTGTGGAATAGGGCAGACGGAACTGCCTCGAAGGAGGCCACCATCCGGCCCAGAACTCGTGCAGAAAAAAGGGGAGACACGACCATATGCGGAATGCCAACAATTTCACCGCCGTCTGGAGCGTCTGCAACTGCTCCAAAAGAAGGAAGACCTTCGCCTCCAAAGAATTCAGGATCAAGTCTAGGGACTCCAGACACCAAGTCGGTACCAACACCAACTTCTGTATGTTCAGTACCCAACCAAAGACCCGGAGGGTCGGACTGGCTATAGACATGTCGTCCTCTAATTCTGAGCCAGAAGCAGCTCTCAGAAGAACATATAAGTAGCCCACGATATCAATGTCTCGCTGTCTCAGCAAAGCCCAGATCGGGGCGAGCACCTTGTGAACAACTCTTGGTGCCGACGCCAAGTCAAATCGCAAAGCGCAGAAAACTCAGATGGCTGTTGCAGATGGGGACAGGCAAGTATGCGACCCTGGTGTCCAGAGACGCCAGAATTCCCCAAAAACAATACATACACACACTATGTGTTAATGCGTATGTTCATACTGTGGCGCCGAAGACGCGCAGGTCTTTGGAGTGTGGGAGGAAACCCACGCAGACACAGGGAGAACACGCAAATTCCAGGCAGACGGTGTCAGGGTCCAGGTTTGAAGCAGTGACCCTCTTGCTGCCAGGTGAGGGAGTTAATCACTACACCACTGTGCTGCCCTACAAGGTATTGAGGACCCTGAGGTCCAAGAATGGACGGACACCGTCCTTCCGTGGGACTACCTACAGATTCAAATAGAATCCCTGAAATCCTTCCACCAGGGGCATAAGTAAAATTATTCTGCACCAGAGCAAGTCTTGTACTGCTCCCATCAAGGCAGACTGACGAGCCGGAAGGAGAGGAAAAAACTTGAGGGAAAAATCTGTTTGGTGGACAAGAAGAAACTCTGTCTTGTACCCCAAATTGACCACCTCGCAGACCCACTGGTCAGAGAGCGGAGAGGTCCACCGAGCCGCAAACTCGCAAAATCACCCCCCCCCCCCCCACCCTTGAGTCGGCCAGGGACAAAAAAACATGCGTAACAGGGTATGTAAGCCGGCACATTCGTGCACGCACCCAGGGACGCTTCTGTCCCCGAGCTAGAGCCTTGTCAGCCCGGGAGGATCTACTGATGAAAATACCGCTACTGTGCGGAACCGGAGGGCCCCGGCAAACGGCGCGGCTCCTTCCCCTCAGAGGACTGTGAGAGAAGAGTGCTCTTACCTCCAGTGACATCTTAACAATGTCGTCCAGCGTGGAACCAAAAAACCTCAGAAAGGCAATCTGCCAGAGCTCACTTGGGAGCTTAGCGGACCAGCATTCAAGCCAATCAGGCGGCCCGTAGATACAGAGGTTCTGGAAATCATTTACATACACACCAAGTATGTATTAGTGTAAACGGTTTTACCGTGGCGCCGAAGGCGCGCGTGTCTTTGGAGTGTGGGAGGAAACCGGATCACCTGGAGGAAACCCACACAGACACAGGGAGAACATGCAAACTCCAGGCAGATGGTGTTGGGGTCCAGGTTCGAACCAGTGACCCTCTTGCTGCCAGGTGAGGGAGTTAACCACTACATGACCCCAGCATTCAGAAGGGTCCCGTATGATAACGGACCGCCATGCGCTGGGGGACCACAAGGACCTCTGCGGCCGTTCCCATTCCTTGTGGTCCCCCAGCGCATGGCGGTCCCTGACAGACCCACAACCGATGAAACGGAGTAGCTGTCGGCCCGGTCCACTGTGAGGCAACAAGCAGCCCAGTCATATGTGGACCCTGGAGCATGTGCTCACTGGCCCACCCCTGGAGCCATGGGGTATGTCCTGGTCAGAACCAAGCGCAAAGCAAGAGACTGGCACGCTCGATGGCTGGAACTGGGAAGACTATAAGGATCTATATATCCAGCCTGTCGCCCAGCTGGCAGTTGATAGAAGATATCCCAAAAAAAATTCAGGACTCTGTACGTCGTGACAGAAACCGGCGCGAAGCTAGGGACTGGCGCGCTCGCTGGCCGGAACTGGGAAGACTACAAGGATCTATAATATCCAGCCTGTCGCCCAGCCGGCAGTTGATAGAAGATATCACAAAAAATTTCTTCAGGACTCTGGGCCCAAAGGGAGTCACGTCCTCCTCCTCTGCTAACCAGAAAAAAAAACCTGAGGCTGCAGGTAGGAGGGTTATGTACGGAGGGACCGCCCCCTGGGCGGGGCTGTTCAACTCTGTTAAAGTTACATGTTTTAAGATAACTAACATGTTCTGCCTAGTCCTCTCCTATGAACAGGAACATAACCCACTTTGTCAAGATTTAAGGAGCAGTGTCCGTCCATGGACGATAAGAGAAATTACGATTAACAATACAGGACACAGGATCTTAACCTGGCCACGCACTAAAAAATATGTACAATCTCCTTAAGGCTCCATGCACACTGGGCTTAAAAAAAAAGTCTGTTCTCTTGGCAGTAAAAAGCACTCATAAAGAGCATTTTTTGCATAAAGAAGTTTAGGCAAGTTTAGGAGAGTTTAGCGTTTTTTTCTGCCAGTAAGCTCCAATCAGAAACGCAAACCAAACGTTTTTTTTTTCTGCCTCTAAAAGGTGAGCTCAAAATATGCCTGTAATCGTCCCAATGTGTATGGACACATAGGATAACATTGAGTAGCTTCTACAGGCAGAACACAAAACTCCTGTAAAAGCAACGTTTTTTAAGCCAGTGTGCATGGAGCCCAATACTTACCAAAACTATGTAATGAGGATACACCTCAATAGTTCATTGCATTAGTATCAAATCAGGTAGACCCTTGCACTACATAGTTGATGGTAGATCTAAGGAGATTGTACATATAGATTGTATATTGTATGGTCACCCCTATATGAAGCTGCTTTCAGGTGCTTGGAAATGGTCAAAAAAAAGGGTTGCAGGTAGGGGGTCGACCGATATAGTTTTTCAGGGCCGATACCGATTTTTCAGCCACCTTTCAGGCCGATAGCCGGTATCAGGTGCTGATATTCTGTACATCACCGTCACCTGCCACCCAGATGCAGCCCGTCACCTGCCACTGTCTCCCATATGCAGCTTGTTACTTGCAACCCAGATGCAGCGTGTCACTTGCCACTGTCACCCAGATTGCAGCGTGTCACTTGCCACCCAGATTGCAGCGTGTCACTTGCCACCCAGATTGCAGCGTGTCACCCAGATGCAGCGTGTCACTTGCCACCCTCACCTGCCACCAGACTCTAATCTTCCATCTGCAGTGCAACATGCACTATGCGTTATGCATGTAAGAGACATCAATGGAATCGCACCAGAAACGCAAATGAGTAACAATCCTTTCAAAAAGACCAGCCAGCCAGTCCCCAGCACAAAATGTCCCCTCTGCTGCTGCCGCCATTAGTTGCTAGGACAGCTGTCATCCTAACAACCAATGATGTCATGTGTGCCCTTGCTTCACTTCCCAGCTCCCACCCTCTGCATGCCTGGCTAAAGTTGGGTCCTCAAAGAGGTACTCACAATCTTTGCTGCCACTGAGAGGGAAGGGTAAAGACTTATGTGGC
Organism: Rana muscosa; assembly: GCA_029206835.1. Classification (NCBI taxonomy): domain Eukaryota; kingdom Metazoa; phylum Chordata; class Amphibia; order Anura; family Ranidae; genus Rana; species Rana muscosa. The sequence continues at coordinate 685,632,873 of CM055117.1, read as the reverse complement.
AGGCACTGTAGTCAGCTGGAATGTTGCAGCTAGGAACATAACTGATGTTGAGGTTTTTTTCTCAAATTTTCTATGAGAGACATTTTCTGTCTACTAAGAGAAGCCTATCTCATAAAGACACCAACAAAAAAAAAAATGAGTCTTGTTGAGAGTTTGAGGGGTTATAGGGGATGTCAATGGAGTTTTCATCCAGTCACTAGAAGGTAGCTGAACCCATTTGTTAAGATGAAGATCTTATTTCCTGTACAATTACAAAAATCCTGTTTCTTTTTCTAGCACATCTTTACCATATTAGTGTCCATGAACACTAGATGGCTAAAAAATAAAATAAAAAAATGCCAGAACCTCTGGCAATTTGCTTTGGGAATTTGCTTTTATAAAAGTGTTTTTTTCCAAAACATTCCCCTCTGCTCAATTTTCACCATAAATGAATGTACGCTTGAAAATGCGGAGCGCTCCTAGACACCACCTTTATGCAACTGCCCAAAAACTCTCAAAAAATGTTCCTTTGCAAATAAGCCAGTAAACGCCCTAATGTGCATGGACATATAGGCCAACATTGAGCTGCTTATACAGGCTGAAGAATTTTTTTTCATGCCCAGTGTGCATGGACCTTTATAACAAGAGAGAATTAATTTTATACAGTGAATTTGCTCTTTTCAAAGTGAACATACTTCATTATGTATGATGAACTGATAAGCAATGCGCCATTGTTGTCAACTGTCCTGTTCTCAATGTATTTGTTATCCAGTGCATTTTTTTAAAGTTCTGAAAGCTGCATTTTTTCTCCAAAGAGATCTCTCTCATATAGATAGATATAGAGATAGATAGAAATAGAGATAGATATCTCTCTCTCTCTCTCTCTCTATTTATCTATCTATCTCTCTCTATCTATCCACCCTAGGGTCACACACCTATGTTTTTTAGTGTGTTTTGCAGAAAAAAACTACAGTCCATTTAACTTGGTTTCCTATGAAACATGATCACATCTATGCGATTTGCAGCCGGTGCATTTTTGGAAAGGGTCAGGGACTTTTTCCCTGCGTTATGCATGTAAGAGACATCAATGGAATCGCACCAGAAACGCAAATATTGGGTTTGTGATGCGATTTTTGATGTGTTTTGCGGTTCTTAATTTTCCCATTTAAACACTGTATATAGTGGGAAGCCGGCCGCCGCTTCCTTAACTGATGAGTCCTCAGCTATCAGTGGGGTGCTTTGTGACGTCACGTGATGGTACAAGGGGCAGATGGCCACACCCCATGGCTATAGAAGACATGGTAGAAAGTGGGGGGCGACTTAATGGAGGCAGCCAGCGTCGGAGCAGGTGGCAGCGGATGAAGGAGACATGAGAAGACGGGAGAAGAGAAAGAAGAAACACCGGAGAGAATAGACACAAATTTTTAATAAAGGACTGGTCAAAAACCATATAATGTACCCCATACTCATTCACATGGGGTGGGGGGGTGGGGGTCAGCATCTGGATGTCCCCTGGTTAAGGGGGGGGGGCTTCCGATATGGCCTTGCCTGCAGACCCCCACAACCACAGCCCAGGGTTGTCGGGAAGAGGCCCTTGTCCCCATCAACATGCTGACAAAGTGCCCGCCCGCCCCAAAGCACCGCCTCCATGTTGAGGGCATGTGACCTGGTATGGTTCAGGAGGGGTGGGGGCACTCACTCGTCCCCTCAGTTTCCTGACCTGCCAGGCTGCATGCTCGGATAAGGGTCTGGTATAAATTTTGGGGAGCCCCTCGGGACACGCTGTTTTTTTTGTTCTCGCGGGTCCAGTGGACTCAATTTCCGCCTGCCACCCGCAATCGCGGTATGTAAACAAGGCGGATCTCCATTCTGACAGGGACAACTCAGAGATCTGCTGTTCCTAGTGATCAGGAACAGCGATCTCTGTTGTCCCAGCAAGCCCATCTCCCTCACAGTTAGAACACACCCAGGGAACACAAATAACCCATTGATCGCCCCTAGTGTTGACCCTTTCCCTACCAGTGTCATTTATACATTGATCAGTGCATTTTTTTTTTAGCACTGATCACTGTAATAATGTCACTGGTCCCCAAAAAGTGTCACATGGGTTTTTTATTTGTCCACCGCAATGTCGGAGTCTCGCTAAAAATCACAGATCGCCGCCATTACTAGTAAAAAAAATTAAGACCCTAAATTTATCCCCCATTTTGTAGACGCTATAACTTTTGTGCAAACCAAATTAATATCTGCTTATTGCAATGATTTTTTACCCAAAAAATATGTAGCAGAATACATATTGGCCTAAACTGATGAATAAATTGTTTTTTTTTTATACTTTTTTTTGGGATATGTATTATAGCAGAAAGTAAAAAAAAAAATATTTTTTTTCAAAATTGTCAGTCTTTTTTTGTTTATAGTGCAAAAAATAAATACCGCAGAGGTGATCAAATCCCACCAAAAGAAAGCTCCATTTGTGGGAACAGCGTTGCACGATCACGTAATTGTCAGTTAAAGCGATGCAGTGCTGTATCGCAAAAAATGGCCTGGTCATTAAGGGGGTAAATCCTTCCGGGGCTGAAGTGGTTTCCCTTCTTAGCGGTAATCCAGAGTGTGGCTTGGCGTGAATTTTACATACCAAGAGTGGTAACCCCCGAGCCACACTCGGTGCTGCATCACAGTATTCAGGGAAAGTTACTTACCTTGTCCCCTGTATCCTGCAATGTCTCCCCGCTGTGTGCGGCGGCAGTGTCTTCCGCCTGATGTACTGTAGGTCGGGCTCCGTTCCCTGCGAGCGGCGCATGGGGACAGAGCCCGGCGGGAAATTTAAAATGTGCAAAATACATAACAGATACAGTAATGTAATCTGTAAGATTACAGTGTACTGTACCAAATTATTTCACCTCCCTTTTGTCCCTAGTGCTTTGTCCAGTGTCCTGCATGTAGTTTTATATTATAAATACAGTTCTTTCTGCCTGGAAACTGGAGAACGTCCATAGCAACCAAAAAGTGTCCCTTTACATCAAAAGTGGTTTTAGACCAGCTAGAAAACAGCAATAGTAAATTAGAATCACTTGCAGAATTGAGCGATAGCGATTTGTGGGGAAATTCGTCATCAAACACTGAAAGAAACAGCGACAATTCTGCAACTAAGCAATTTTCAGTGTTTTTGCGTTGATTATATTATTGAATTTTGTCATTATTATTTTTGATAATTATTTATAGTCATTATATTATATATTTATGATTTCGAGTTTCAAACTTTATAATACCCGGGATGTCTACTAGACTCTTGTTTGGACAGATTTAAGTGAGTTATTCCTAATAATTACAGGCCTACAATATAAAACGCCAAAATTTCCATGCAAAACAATGCAACGCTTTCAGCATCAAAAATCTGACATAATCATACCGCCAGGGAGGTTAAAAAAAAAAAAAGCGTAATGCGCAAAATGCATGAAACCTGCATGCAAAAACGCATAAACAAACAAGGGTTTAAAATCGCAAAACGTGCCTGAAAAACACATCAACCGCATAGATGCGAACCTAGACTCAGACGCCTTTCAAACTGAGGCAGTTTTCAGGCGTTTTAGCGCTAAAAATAGTGCCTGAAAACTGCCAATTTATTTGAATGGGTGCTTTCACACTGGGACGGTGCGCTTGCGGGGCGGTAAAAAAAGTCCAGCAAGCAGCATCTTTGGGACAAGTCTGGAGCGCTATAAAAAGCACTCCAAATAAAACTGGTCTTTTGGGGGTTTTTAAGGTGACGTTGTCACGTCACCTTAAAAAAAGCGACCCGCTAGCGCCCGAAAAGCTCTGCTAAAGCACTGCAGAAACGACCAGCGCTTTAGCGGCTGTTTTAGCAGCTCTTCAGTGTGAAAGGGGTCTCGATGCTTTTTTCCACACTTGCATGGATTTCCTTTAAGTATTCCTGCCACACCTGACTAAGATCTAACATACATGGATGTTAACTGGCATCTCTAACAAAATGCATTAAATTGCAATCATTTAATTGGCCGCTATGATTCCCTCCCTTCCAATTCACCAATATGCAAAGACATTTTCACTTATCAATCATCACCATGTTAGAATGGTATTAACTCTTTAGTACAAGGGCTTTCAGAAAAGGATTGCAAAAAAGCTTTTTGATATGTGAGGAGTAGAGGATACCATGGTCTAGGAAAAGCTTTAGGTCAGGACTGCTATCTCTATTAATTAGCTATCCCAGCTGGGCAGTGGGTAGGCAGCTGTTAACGTGATCAATGACTTACCTAAATGTCATCTCGACTGATTCGCTTATAAATTACCAGCAAGTGAGACTAATGTACAGGTGCTAATTTATTTAAACTGTTCTCTTCACTTTTACGTAGCATTAGAAACTGCATCTGGCACCTAATGTTAGCTGTCAGTTGTACTTAGTCATGCCTGTTCTAATGACTCTGTTCATTAGAAATGAGCACAAATTATGAAGTATTGTGAAAAATGATACAGCAAACAGAATGGACACAGCAAATCAATTAGAGAAATTTCCTGAAGAATATTCTCCCCTAGCACTAAGAGGATACGCAGGTTTCTGAGCAAGAGCGGAGATAACAATTAAAAAGCAATTGAAGGGAACTTGGCAGCATTATTTATCAATCTGCTTGCATTGCAGAGGTAGAGATGTCTGCACCGGCAGGTTAAAACTGGGATTAAGCTTTTCCTGGCGTTTTCAGTGGCAGATCTCTGCAGTGTGTGTAATATATATATCTAGATCACAAATATAATGTGCCAGCCATACTGCAGTTTGCAGATTACCCAGAGATTATTTATATCCAAAGCCTTGAAGCCTTCTTTGAAAAAGTTGCAACTATTGATAGATGAACCCATAAAAGACATAAACACCAAAAGGGGCACACTCAACGACATGTCTAACACATGTCAACATGTAAAAGAAAAACATTGAATTAAAAAAAAAGCAAAAAAAAAAAAAAAGTAAAACATTCTAACCTTACATTGTGTGCTTCTGGTAAGTTTGATGTTGCTGGGACTTCTCCCAGGACCTCGAGAAAACAAAAGATCCAAATTTTCCCCCAAAGACACTTTTGCACTGCGCTGAAGCAACTTCACAAATTCTTAGCTTTCCCAAGACCCCAGAGGAAGGCACAGTGACTTCACCCATCAGCAGGAAGCAGCTGAAAGCCATGGTGTAAAGAGAGTAACTTTTAGGCTTTCTTTAAAAAAAAATTTTTTGTTAAAATTTACTTTTACATGGGGGGACAGAGGAATCTACAAAATAAAGAGGATCCTCGCCCACCACAGGAAGCTTCTCGTGCATTTGGGAGTGCTTGAGTTTTTAAGTAGCCAACCCTTTTTCATGCTCTATCTCCTTCTTAAAAGGAGCTGTAAAGTCAGAAGTATTTTCATCTTAATGCATTCTATACATTAAGATAAAAAGCCTTCTGTGAGCAGCAGCCCCCCTAAAAGCGATGTCCATTTGTGTCTCGGTCATCCAAGACTTGCCCTCCTGATTGGCTGAGACAGAGCAGTGGTGCCACTGGCTCCGGCAGTCAGTCAGTCAGTCAGCCAGCCAGCCAGCCAGCCAGCCAGCCAGCCAGCCAGTCAGTCAGTCAGCCAGCCAGCCAGCCAGCCAGCCAGCCAGCCAGTCAGTCAGTCAGTCAGTCAGCCAGCCAGCCAGCCAGCCAGTCAGCCAGCCAGCCAATCAGGAGCGAGAAGGGGTGGGCCAGGCTAAAGATCCATGTCTGAATAGACACAGGGAGCTGTGACTCGGCTCAGGTGCGCCCATAGCAAGCTGCTTGCTGTGGGGCCACTGTACAGGAGGGAGTGGCCAGGAGTTCAGAAGAGGGACCCGAGAAGAGGAGGATCTGGGCTGCTCTGTGCAAATACACTGCAACAGAGCAGGTAAGTATAACATGTTTTTTTTAAATAAAAATAACAAACAAGACTTTACAATCACTTTAATGAAAGTACTGAACATCTAGGCATGCAGGTCAATTCGAAAGAAAAGTATTTCCTTTCAAAAAGAAAATTATGAAAACACAGTTCACCATCCTTGCAGTTTATATTATAGAAAAATCTGGTGTAGCCTAAGCTACAAATAAGGACCCAGACATTCTGGTCTAAAAGCCAAATAAATTCAATAAAATGCCAGGGAAGATGTGTTTGAATTGACGTCAACATAAATAACTCAAAGTTAGGTGACAGCAGCAAATTGGTAAGAACAGTGGATATGTGGCTTCTGGGCTTTGTCCAGCACGGTTTTATACGATTAACGTACTTGTATGTGACCTCTCATATTCTTATTTTATACTGGGAAGGAATACCATTGCCATTATATTCTTCAGGGAATTTCTTTACAAGTATTATAACTCATACACAAAGCCAAGCTACAAACCACAATACAACACAATGCTTCAAGTGTTGCTTCAAGGGTAGCATACACATGTTGTGTAATCTAAAACATATCTAATAACACAAGTTCAAAATTCCCGCTTTAATTAAATGATTAAGTACAACTGTAATCATGTTTAAAGCTGAAATTTAGCTTTACCTTCAGTCTTGCACAGATGTACAGACTCCTCTCCTCTAGTGAAATTGCCTACTTTTATTTTTACTGCATGCTGCGAGCTTTAACAGCGTGCATTAGAAGCTGCAGCACGTCTGATCGAGTCTGTTTCATTTCATAGTTAGAGGACGTCAAGCATGATCATGATCTTTCCTTGCCAGTCTTACTGTCTTTGGCCTTCCCCTTTCATTTACTGAATTGAAATCATGGAGACTCAGCATCACATGTGGGCTTTTCTTAGGCCCCTTTCACACTGAGGCGTTTTAGCGCTAAAAATAGCGCTGTAAAAAACGCCTGAAATAATCCTGCCCCAGCATTTTCATTGTGAAAGCCCTGAGAGCTTTCACACTGAGGCGTTGTGCTGGCTGTGCGTTGGAAAAAATCCTGCAAACAGCTTTTTTGGAGCATCTTTGGGGCGCATAAAATAGCGCTGTAAAAACGCCTATCTCCATTGAAATTAATGAGTACCGCGGTAAAAACACCCAGAAGCGGTGGGAAGGTCACATGACCGCAGTAGAGTGGAGGATTGTAGGACACCAAATAATAATTTTTACCGCAAAAACGCATAGGCGTTAACACTATTTTTAGCGCTAACGTGGTAAAAACGTGAATCATTTTTAGCGCGTTATTGCAACGCCTCAGTGTGAAAGGGGCCTTAGGGCAAGCTAATATGATTTAAAGTGATATTAAAAAGGAAGATTTTTTTTCTCTTTTTAACAACCAACATGTTATACTTACCTGCTCTGAGCAGCCCCATTCCCACCAAGGGTTGCAGGAAAGGAAGCCACTTGATTCCGCACTCAACGGTGATGGGGAAATCCCTCCCACGGAACTTGTGTTCTTCCATCAGGGGGAGGGGAACCGTCCTTGCTGGGAGGAGACACAGTGATTATTGCTAGTGGCTATAGCGGCTAGCAATAATCACATGAAAAATTAGACATGCTGGTTGTACCAAATTGATCGATGATCGAATTGGGTACCATCAGCCTGCCCATAGATGGTTCACATTCTGGCTGGTCCCTGCTGAACTGGTAGAGATTTGAATAATCTTTTGCGGTCTTAAGTGACAATTGTTATTCCCCTTTAGTTCATACAAAGTAAGTTAGATAGTTGAGACAGTTGGACAGTTTGTGTGTGCAAAACATGCACTACTAACAGGAGCAGTGCTCTTAATCACCTTATAGGAAATTAAATTTGCCATTGGACATATGCACAAATTACTAAATCAGTTGCAAAAATTGGACAGGATGGGGGTACCCTTAAAAGGGGTTGTAAAGTCAGAAGTTTTTTTTATCTTAATGCATTAAGATAAAACGCCTTCTATGTGCAGTAGACCCCCTAATACTTACCCAAGGTCCCTCTCTGTCCAGCAATGTCCCCGAGTGTCTCAGCCATCTGAGATTCTTCCTCCTAAATGGCTGAGACACAGCAGTGGTGCCATTGGCTCCTGCTGCTGTCAATCAAAGTCAGCTAGCCAATCAGGAGAGAGGGGGTGGGGCTGAGGCTCCGTGTCTGAATGGACACAGGGAGCTGTGACTCGGCTCAGGTGCCCCCATAGCAGGTTGCTATGCTGCACATGAGGGAGGGGCCAGGTGCACAGAATAGGGACCCAAGAAGAGAAGGATCGAAGCTTCTCTGTGCAAATCCACGGCAACAGAGCAGGCAAGTATAACAGGTTTGTTATTTATATAAGGAACAAACCGAGACATTACAATCACTTTAAAGCTGATATCTAGGCATTTCAGGTCCTGATGACATCAGCACTTTCTGAATTAAAACTAGACTTCTGAAGAGGAACTGCTGGGATCCCACAGTCTAAAGCAATCTTTTAACCTTTTTAACACTGAGGAACCCTTGAAATGGCTTTAGGGTCTCAGTGAATATATTTAGAGCACAGTACATTACAGTAGTGTGATGTTCACTGGGAAGAATGTTCCTCACATTTGTGGTCATTGGGCAGAATCCCCCCTACAGACAGGTTAAAAGATAGTTGTCAGTGGTTACTTGTCTGTAAGGTCGAAATTGCTTAAAAGCGGAGTTCCAGCCTGACCGAAAAAAAATCAAAATTAAAAAGTTAGCAGCAACAAATACTGTAGCTGCTAACTTTTAGTATAAAGGACACTTACCTGTCCAGGGATCCCACAATGTCGGCACACCAAGCCAATTCGTCCATAAGCTTCGGAAGCAGGCGCCAGCATTGCAAGTAAAGCCTCGTACACACGGTCGGACTTCCATCTGACTTTTCTGTGTTTTTTTTGTCTGAACGGAGTTGGTCGGGAACACCCATAGCATACACACGCTCGGACTGTTCTGCAAACTTTCCCAAAACTTTTTGCAACATCATGTGGTTTTTCTGCTCTTTACCGCCACCCTTTGGTCAACTTCTGCTATTGTTGAATGATTTTAACATTAGTTGTTTTGTCCAACGGACAAAAGTCCTATAGTTTTCTGTACACACGGTCGGACTTTGCTCCATCTGACTTTTGTTGGGCAAAAGTTTGTCCGTTTGCAGACCCAACTTTTGTCCGATGAAAACAAGAAAAAAGCAAAAAAAGTTTGTCCGATGGAGCGTACACACGGTCGGATTGTTGGTCCAACTTGCTCAAAATGAAGTTTGTTGGCCAAAAGTCCAACTGTGTGTACAGGGCTTAAGGGAAATCGGCTGTGCTTTCTGAATGGTCCCGTCTTCTGGGACACACACAGGTCCGAAAAGGCAGCGGGGGGAAGGAGGAGGGGCAGGACATGACGTAGATCACTGTGTGGCAATCTTACCAGGAAGTGAGAGTGGGTACCTGTCAAAATTAGTTGAGGGGGGTAGAAACAAGCAGAGCTTCCCCTTTTGGGTGGTGCTCTGCTTTCCAGCAACCTCTGGAGAAACCCTGGTTGAGAAAGGCTAGTCTGAAGTCAGACTCTGAGCAAAGATAATTGACTGGAGCAGCTGATCTACTAGGCAAAGACATAACTGCAAAAGTGAGCTATATATATTTATACTGATACTAAACTTTTGTGGCTAGAGACGAGTTTCATTATTCTGGGTATGATATATACAGCAAAGTGAATACTAACAAAATCAAGGACTGGCTGAAGAAAAATAGCTAAAAATCAGGTAGGTTGCTGCCATTATACAAAAAAAAACAAACACTTTCCTCATCTTTTTGACTGGAGTATCAATAAAACAATAAAATACCTGTAGATGTGCCTCGTATTTATATACAAATCAGGACTGGTATGCTGAAAAAGTCAGTAAAAACGTGCCACCCAAACAATTGCTTTATTCAGAAAACCAAAAGGGAGGACACGCTCAAAAAAGACAATGGTAAAAAACAAAAAACAGTTCTAGTGATTACAGTGTAACAAAACAAATGAGAAGCTTTGTCACTCATCTTCTTTACTATGTATAATACCCAGAATAATGCATTGTGTAACATTCAGTGTTTAAAAAGGGACTCTAAGGCTCCATGTACACAGAAGCTCAAAAACGGCTGTTTTTAAAGCAGCAGAAAAAGCTAGCTTTTATCAGCGTTTTTTTTACTAGCTTTTATTAGCGTTTTTCAGTGTAGCGTTTTTTAGCTTAAAAAAAAAAAAAAAAAAAAATTCAATGGACCAAAAATTGCTAAAAACGCTCGCGGCCAGCGTTTTTGAGCGTTTATGAGCGTTTGAGCGTTTTTCGCGTTTTTTTCTGCCGAAAAACAGCACTTTGAACGCAAATTTCTTGCGTTCAGAAAAAAGCCCATTAACTCCACTGCTCATTAAAGCTAAAAAACGTTATGTGTACATGAACACATAGGCTAACAGAGTGCAGTTAATGGGCTTTTTAAAAAAACGGCAAAACGCCCATTAACTGCAGTTTATCAGCTTCTGTGTACATGGAGCCTTAAAACTTAGATTTAAATGTAACATTTACTGAAGGTAGCTTAAAAAACAAAACAAAAAAAAAAAAAAAACACATTTAAATACTAAAAATACAAAAAGTTTATTTCTATGAACTGGTATCTCCTAATGAAAGGAGGCATCACATTGATGAATGGACTACATGTCAGTCTGCCTAATTACTGGTGTTTCCATGGTGACCATCTGACAATATGCTAACCCTGCATTTATCACCAAAAAATGCTCGTCTTATAAAAAAAAAGGATGTTCTTGAATGGCAGAAAGACAGCTCAATGCAGCCACATGAACAATGCATACAGGATTTGCCGCCAACACGACTATCAAGGCATTAAAAATATTTTACAATCCATGGGCAAGGGGTGTTTTTTGCAGAGTGATGTGGCAAGGCCATGAAGAGGGATTTGATTGAGCCCTTCTAATACAAGACATTCTAATATACCTAGCATTATCCCGACAGTTTGATTAAAATTCACACTGTTTTGGGACAGTTACACCAGAGTTAAAGGGTTTCAGTGTAAAAGCTACACACTAAATTACTTTTCCAACAGAAAAACTATACTTACATCAATATCCTCTTGGGTAAATGTCTCTGGATCCTCTCCCATCATGTTGGCTAAATGTCTCTTTCCAATGTTGAACTCTTCAATCTGTTTTTTAATAAAAGCCTCTGTGTACTTTTCGGGACCTGAGGCTGCAACATTTTTCCTCTGTGCTGCATAACTGGTATGTATTAGTCGAGAAACCTATGCCAAAAAACAGGGGAGGCAAGTTGGAAATAGGAAAATATTAATCAAATTTTCAAATCGGAACATAGAAAACATAAGCAAAATAGGACAGACTAAAATATTTCTAACAAAAAGATATACAGGTAAAGCAATGCGATGCATTCATCAAAGTTGAACTCCAAGCAAATAAATAGTCATTTACACACTTGAAATACTTGATTAAAAAATATTGCCTAGGTAATTTAAAAGAAACGTAAAAGAAGAGAAACATGTGTGCTGCCTTCCTTCTGCAAATGGTTGTCTCTGGCTTCAAAAGTAAGGCCTCATGCACACTGGACGTTTTTACATCTGCTGTTTTTGACTTCAGACGTTCTTTTTCTGCAGCCAGTAAACTCCCCAGCATGTTATCCTATGTGTCCATGCACACATAGGCTGTTGGGGCGTTTTCTGTGCAGAAACTAGCTGGTTTGTAAGAGGCGTTTTTAAGCTGCAACGCTCTAAAAGATAAAAGCTTAAAATGCTGGAAAACACGGCTATTCTACGTTTTTGAGCCATAAGCTTTTGTGGGAGTATAGTTCTGCTAAAAAAAAAAAAAGGTAAAAACGCTACAGCTAAAAAACTAATTCTACAGCTACAGCTTTCTACAGCCAACGCTACTGGCGTTTTTATAACGTTCAGTGTGCATGAGGCCTAAAGGCGTCATCACACTGGATCTGAACCCAAAATGCAAATATTTCCTATTTTATGGAAAACATTTGTCAATTTTGTCTAAGCAGTACCCTAAAACAATATAAAATTTTCCTGGAATACCTTAAGCCTACAGCTGCACGATTAATCATAACATATATAAAATAAAAATCGCAATCTCGATTTAACCCCCCTCACGATCTTAAAGCGGAGTTCCACCCAAAAGTTGACAGGTACCCAGCTCCCACTTCTGCTCAGGCCGCCTAGGCGACTTAAGCGGAAGTTCTCCTTTCTCCCTTCCTCCCTGCAACCTTCTGAGACGCTTTACAGGTCCCAGAAGATTGCCCAGCCATTCAGAACGGGCAGCGCGACTTGTACATGCGCAGTGCGCACCCGGCTGTGATGCCACAAGCGGTCACAGCCGGGCGCCCACACTAGTGATGCCAGGGAGAGGCTTCGGGCGACCGCATCGCTGGATCCTGGGACAGGTGAGTGTGTGTTTATTAAAAGTCAGCAGCTACACTTTTTGTAGCTGCTGACTTTTAATAAACACAGAAACGTCTGGAACTCCGATTCATGCATGTAACAAGTGAAGAGCTGTTCTCTGCTCACTCAAAGCTGTAAAAAAAACCAAAAAAAAAAACCACATCTGACAAATGTTTATCAACATTGCTCAGGACTAAGACAAAGAGAAACATTTAGTTCTTTTAGATCAATGGAATGAACTTCGGTCCGTAAATGAGGTCAGTTTAACCACTTAAAGACTAAACCTTTTTCGCTGCTTACAAGTTAAAGAGGAAGTAAACCCTCATAAAAAAATACACCCTGCACCCTGCAAGACAAAGGCATAATGAGCTAGTATGCCTAGCATACTAGCTCATTATTAATTACTTACCTGAGGTGACTTCCGGGTATCGCGGCTCCGGCGCTGTGACTGGCCAAAGCCACGATGACGTCACTCCAGTGACGGCACGATCCCATTCAGAAACGGCACGCTCAGTGCGCCTGCACCTTTGTCTACAACGTAGACATCGGTGCTGACTTTTTTGCAAAAATCTCCTAAAACAGTGTAGGTTAAGGAGATATTTCTTGCACCTACAGGTAAGCCTTAATCTAGGCTTACCTGTAGGTAAAAGTGGTCTGTAAGGGTTTACAACCACTTTAAAATCAGTATTTTCTGCTAGAAATTCCTTAGAACTCCAAAACATTATATATATATTTTTTTTTAGCAGAGACCCTAGAGAATAAAATGGCGGTCGTTGCAATATTTTATGTCACACCGTATTTTTGCGCAGTGGTCTTTCAAACGCAATTTTTTGTGGGGAAAATACAGTTCAATAAAAAAAAAAAAGTAAAGTTAGCCCAATTTTTTTGTAGAATGTGAAAGATGTTACGCAGAGGATCGCGAAAGAATCGTGATCTTTACCATAAGCAAAATCGTACATCTTAATGCTTCTGCCTATGAATCAAAACTTTCTGCACCTCTCCAGCAGCTTTTAAATATTTTCCCATCAGTAATTAGATTAACAGTCACTGGAGAAGTCAAGAGTAAGCAACACTCTACTCCTCTACCAAGATGGCTACCTCTACTCCTAGGCATAGTGTGAAACAAGGCATTGAAAGCCAGTAACTGGGAATAGATCGAAGATCCTAAAGGAAACAGTGGTGACGAGTTCTTTGCTGTCCACTCCCTTTTTTTAAGCACAATTTCCACAGTCCAGTCTGCACTATAAAAATAAGAGGTCCTGAATTAACTTTCATGCAATGCAAACATTACTCTATATACGTGTGAGCGTTAATTGCAGTTGGCTTTATGAGAACCTCACGATTTATTTTTCTCATATGAATGGCTGTTTACTTAAAATGTAGAAAATCTTGACCAGCAGGTTGCAAGCGTGCCCAATTCAAAACATACCAAGTTGAGTGATCCACCACCAGTGGGGCTCGATAATGTCAGCCTGCTAAGCTTGCCACATGAGGCTGTTGTCAGGGGCCAGTGCCTATGTGTCCTTGTGATGAACAATGTAGGAGTAGCATAGCAGGCTGGCGTCATTACACCCACTGGCGGGGAGCGTTTCACATGTCTATGCTGTAGATATTTCTCTGCTTGTGAGTAGCCATTGCTTTTAAACTATACATTATAAATGGGATTACATTATGTGCCCTGTCTGCTTCCTTTCTATGATCCAAATTCAATAGTCTTGTGAAAGTGATCAGTCATTTCATTGTGGTTGCCCTTGGGTTGGGTTCTCAGGATGTCACGTAAGCACGCATAAACTCATTAAGAGGTCCAGTGCTTCTGGTGACAGGTTCTGACTTACTGTGGTGGTGGATCACTGGAGCTGGCACATTTGAATTTGGCAAAGTTGCATCCTGCTGGTCAAGAACTCTTATTGGAGTTGAACTTTTTGAACTGTTACAGTCCATGTATTGATGTATGAAGTTATTTATTTATTGGAGTGAATAATTGTGTGAAGATTGTCACCCAAAAAAGGAGCAGGAGCTTCTTCTGGGCGACAAGCTTTATGCAATTTGCCAATTAATAAATCGTGCGACAATTGTGGCAAAGTTGCACCACATTTTAGGTGCCCTTAAAAATAATGGAACCTGAAACTATGTTTTACGTTTGTAGTGACTCTGCCTAGGGCTGTGCGATTTTCCCCCCCAAAAAAATCTGCGATTTTTTTATAAAAAACTCGATTTATGATTCGATTTTTTTTTTAATTATATTAAAGTGCATCAACAAAGAAAATTGCAAAGGCAAACCCTTTCTCTAACTGCAAAGTCAGTGTGCAACAAAGATTGTTAAACATCCAAATTATTAATACTCTATTTGGATTTAGCTAATTAAACAACAAAAAATCTTGAGGTTACTCTTAGTTGAATTGAACTGTGCCTGTGCCTCACTGTGCCCATTCTTCACTGTGCCCGTGTCTCACTGTGCCCAATGCCTCACTGTGTCCAAGCTTCAATCACTGTGCCCGTACCTGATGCAGATTTTCATGGGATACGGATTTTACTGCTACACCGGTGGCCATTCCAGTATTCAAAAGCCGCGCCTCCTCCTCGTCTGTGATAGGCGAACACTCAATTTCCCAGCATTCAGTGTTCCGCCTATCACGGACATCCGCTCATCCTCATAACACAGACGAGGATGAGAGGATGTCCGTGATAGGCTGAACACTGCCTGCTGTGAAATTGAGTGTTCTGCCTATCACAGACGACGAGGACTC
This sequence comes from Rana muscosa, assembly GCA_029206835.1. Lineage (NCBI taxonomy): Eukaryota > Metazoa > Chordata > Amphibia > Anura > Ranidae > Rana > Rana muscosa. The sequence continues at coordinate 685,617,796 of CM055117.1, read as the reverse complement.
GGGAGGCGCGGCTTTTGAACACTGCAATGGCCGCCGTCTGTCTGCATGACACGCTGATCAGGTAGGCAGACGGCGGCTTGCGGTTAGTTAGTGTTACATTACATCTACTCGTGGCGGCTGCAGCGAGTAGATGTAATTGGGGTAACGCCACCCAGTGCCATTCCGGATACGCCCCCTGCAGCCCTGCTACGGAAACTTTGAAGGAAAAAAAATATATTAAAAAAAAAACAAAAAAAAACGATTTTCTTCAAATCTGAATCGATTTGAACTCAAAACTCGATTTAAGATTAAAATAGATTTTTTTCCCAGCCCTAATTCTGCCGCAATCCCAAAATGCCCAGCTGTGAACAGGGCCTTAAGCCCAACTCCAGGAAACTATAAAATATGGGAACAGTTTAATTACGCCTTTAGGTACAAGGGATATAGAAAAGCAGGTTTACTTACCATATCCTCCACTCCTCCCCACTGCTAGACTGGTCCCGGTTCTGACGCGAACAAGACCAGTACAGGGTCTAAAGCCCTGCATTGGACATGCGGACGTTGAGAGCCAGTTCACCATTGAAGCATGGGGAAGCATCATCTGCTGGATGATGGAGGATCAAGTAAAGACCCTTCTCTCTCCTAAACAGAACATGCACTTAACCACTGCTGGTTACCAGGCATACCCCACCGCAAGGGATAGTTTTAAAGTTTCCTGGATTTAGATTGCAAAGATCCAGAATAGCAAAAAAAAAAAAAAAACATAATTCATTTGTAATTTACTAGTCTATGATTACTATGATGAAAATGTTATCTAGAGCTGTATTATGTTGGTATGAGAAGTATGCCATTAAATTACTAAACTCGCTAGGAGGAATAGATGATCTATAGCTTGAAAATGTAGCAGCAGCAAGATCTCGGGAAGTGTTGTGATCCCCAAGTAGACCAGTGCACAGGAGATGCATATCTTTCTTGCATCTAGAATCAAGCCGTTGTAGAGAATTTTTTCATCCTATTATACTGGAACTTGTAGAAAGGATCTCAACCACAGTCTTCACACTAAAGACAAGCAAACACACAAGTGGAGACATTCAGCCGTTTCCAGAAGGTAGAACTTCCAGGTGCCCGCCAAGTATCTATTTACTGCCAGTGCAAATATCCTGTGCTGCCAAATACACATCAGTTTACTTATTTTCTTGCCCTCAACTGCATTTTCTTAAATTTCCTTATTTCTCCTAATTTTTACCCTGTAAGCTTGCACGTCTCTCATCTAATATTTCTTGTGTAATGGGAGCATCCTCCAACCTAACAAAGCCATACAAAAAAACTGTCCTCAATGAACTTTGAAGTCAGTTTTTCTTTAATACTCCAATGGAAAATGGCCCGGACTTGCGACACCAATCTGCGTATTTTGTGGATTGTAAGTGGAAAGCAGCTACGTGCTTAGGCACTTCTAAAAGCGCCAATCCACAAAACACACACACCATTTTCTCATTATGCAGCTATTGCCTGGGAGCACAGCTACTGCAGACTTTGTGAGCTTAGCCTTCCAGAACACCCGGATCTGTTTTACTGGGAGCATGTGCTTCACATTTATCTTTCCTGGACTCCAGAAAGATACTCACTTCCACATGGCAGAGGGCTGCTCTGCACTAAAAAAATTTCACGGTGTGGCATGCATTTACAAAGTTTTTTTTCCCCAAGTTAGGGTTTTCAAACTGTGTCTTTACATGAAGTTAAATAGCAACACAGGATGATGCCGCGTACACACGATCGTTTTTAATGTCATTTTCAAAAACAAAGTTTTTCTCAATGTGATTTTTCTCGTTTCCTCTCAAGCCTGTCTTGCATACACACGTTCATTAAAAAAAACGCTCGAGCAAAGCGCAGTGATGTACAACGGCACTATAAAGGGGAAGTTCCGTTCAAATGGCGCCACCCTTCATGTTAGTAAAGTTTGTTGTGCGACGATTCGTGCTTTTCAGCCTCGTGCTTTTCAGTCCGTTACAGCGTGACGAATGTGCTATCTCCATTACGAACGCTAGTTTTACCAGAACGAGCGCTCCCGTCTCATACTTGATTCTGAGCATGCGCGTTTTTTCCCCTTGTAAAAGCATACACACTACCGTTTTTCACGTCGTTAAAAAAAACGACGTGAAAAAATAGAGCAGGTTCTCATTTTTTTTAGCCCATTTTTCACATCGTTAAAAATGCTCTGGAGCATACACACGATCGTTTTTAATGCCCAATTTAAAAAATTGCATTTTTAACGTAATGAAAAATGGTCGTGTGTATGCGGCATTACACTGGAGTAATAATCTAGAAGATGAACTCCAAGCAGACCTCTAAATACACTGATGAAATACATAAATCACTGCCCTTCTACCTGCCAAAGGCTTTGCTGTCCATTCAATTCTAAATTAGACAAAGCACTGCCAGGCAGCAAGGAGAATGAAAACCTCAGTTAGACTTACCGGTAACGGTATTTCTACGAGTCTTTCAGGACAGCACCTGGAGAGAGCGCAGCTCCACCCCTTTTCCCAGGAAACACTGCAGTCAGTTTTCTTTAAAGACCGGACACTTCCACCATGGCCTCAGTTGTTTAAGAGTACCTCCAGCCATGCTGAAATTAGATAAGCAGAACATAGCAATAACACCACATCTTATCATTACTTTAGGGCGGGTCATCGGTGCTGTCCTGAAAGACTCGTAGAAATACCGTTACCGGTAAGTCTAACTGAGGTTTTCTCACCTCGTCTTTCAGGACAGCACCTGGAGATGATAAAAGAGTACTTACTCTAGGGTGGGACCACTGCCTGTAGGACCTTTCTGCCAAATGATTGCTCAGATGCAGAGAGTAAATCCAACCTGTAATGGCGGGTGAAAGTGGAGAAGCTTGTCCACGTAGCCGCCTTGCATATTCTTCCCGGCGAAGCTCCAGCTCGTTCTGCCCAGGATGTTGCTACTGCCCGGGTTGAATGAGCCCCTACTCCTGTGGGAGGTTCTATCCCTGAAGCTCTGTAGGCTTCGCCGATAGCCATTCGTAGCCACCTACCTATGGTATTTTTGGACGCACTATAACCTTTACGTGGGCCAGAAAACAAAATAAACAGGGAATTCGATCTTCTGAATTCACTTGTTATCTTTAGATAGTGCAGTATACACCTCCTTACATCCAAGCTGTGAAAGGCTTCTTCTTTCGTGCCCACTGGTGTAGGACAGAAGGAAGGGAGAACTATTTCCTGTGACCTGTGGAATACCGTTGCCACTTTTGGTAGGAAGCCCGGGTCAGTTCTCAGCACTACCCGGTCTGGAAATATAGAAAGGAAAGGTTCTATGATTGACAGGGCCTGTAGATCACTCACTCTCCTAGCTGAGGTAACTGCCACTAAGAGTGCTACCTTCAGGGACCAAAATTTAATCGTTGCTTCCTCCGGAGGTTCAAAGGGTCTTTTTGTCAGACCCTGTAGCACCAGAGATAAGTCCCATTTTGGGAAGAACTTAAAGGGTACTGGCCTAACTCTGGTCAGTGCCTTAAAAAATCTAACGATAAGGGGGTCCTGAGATAGTTGTCTCTCCAGGAACACCGATAAGGCAGCTACTTGCACCTTTAGGGTGCTAATCGCCAACCCCTTCTCCATTCCCTCATGGAGAAATTCTAATACAGAGATAGTCTCCTTTGGTGAACGGATCTTTTCTCTGCACCAGGAATTAAAACATTTCCAAGCTTTGAAATAGATCGCTCTGGTGACCTTTTTTCGGCTGTCCAATAATGTTGAAATTAGTTTATTGGACAAGCCCCTCTTTTTTAGGATTTGCTCCTCAGTAGCCAAGCAGCTAGTCTGAGGTGCTTGATATTGGGATGTTGTAGGGGCCCCTGTGTTAAAAGGTCCTTCTGTAAAGGAAGAAACCAATGGGGTTCCACCGCCATCCTCTGGATGGTTGAAAACCAAGTCCTTTTGGGCCAGAATGGGGCTACTAGGATTAATGTTGTAGGCTCCTTCTGTAGCTTTTTGAGGACCAATGGGATCATTTGGAAGGGGGGAAAAGCGTAGCACAAGTGGAAGGTCCATGGTTGTGCCAGTGCATCTAGACCCTCCGCTTGATCTTGCCTGTTTAGGGAGAAGTATGTTTCCACCTTCGCATTGGCGTGGGATGCGAACAGGTCTATTTGGGGAACTCCCCATCTTCCTGTTATCTTCTGGAATACTACCGGATTCAGACTCCATTCTGATTCCAGTACTCTCTCGGCTTAGGAAGTCTGCTATTTGGTTCAGATCTCCCTTTAGGTGTACCGCCGTCAAGGAGGCTAGATTGGATTCTGCCCAGGCCAAAATGTGGAGGGCTGAGGATAGCAACACTCTGCTCCTCGTGCCTCCCTGCCTTGTTATATAAGCCACTGCCGTGGCATTGTCTGATAACACCTGAATGTGGTGACCCAGGACTTGTTTCTTGAACGCCCATAGTCCCAGTAGAATGGCCCTCAATTCTCTCCAATTGGAGGATCTCCGGGCTTCTCTGTTTGACCATGTTCCTTGGGCCATCTGTCCATCCAGATGAGCACCCCACCCCCAGAAGCTTGCGTCCGTTGTCAATCTGTGTTCTACAGGGAAAGTCCAAAGCAGGCCTTTGTCTAAATTTGCTTGCTTCCTCCACCACCACAGCTTTCTCTGAACTTGAGGGGGTATTTTTATCAATTTTTCCAGCGACTCTCCGTAGGACCAATTCCTGAGAATTGTCTGCTGGAGGTCTCTCGCATGCAGACGTGCCCATTGTACCGCTGGTATTGAGGCGGTGAGTAGGCCTAGGACTGACATGGCTGCTCTGATTGTCATCGGCAGATTTGTTTGAGTCCCCTTTACTGCCCTCTGGAGTTTCTCTATTTTTTCCTCTGGGAGAAAAAGTCTTTCCTGTATGGAATTTATTGTATATCCAAGAAATGTTATCGTCTGGGAAGGGATCATTTTTGATTTTTCTTGGTTTATGATCCATCCGAGACTCTCGAGATGTCTTTTCGTCTCTTTTAGATCTTTCGCCAATAACTCCCTTGTCTTGGCAAATATCAGGAGGTCGTCCAGATATGGCACTATTGATATCCCCTTTAATCTGAGGGGTGCTAGAGCCTCTGCTATGACCTTTGTAAATATCCTTGGTGAGGATGACAGTCCGAAAGGGAGGGCTCTGAACTGCAGGTGTGAGATCGAGTCTCCCGTCTTTACTGCTAATCGCAGATACTTCTGTGATATTGGCGCTATAGGAACGTGTAGGTACGCATCCCTCAGGTCTATGGATGCCATAAAACAACCTGGCGTCAGGAGATGTTTCACTGAGAAAATTGTGTCCATCTTGAATCTTTTGTATCTGATGGACCTGTTTAGTATCTTCAGGTTCAAGATCAACCGGAATTTTCCTGACGTCTTCTTCACTAGGAAGATGTGTGAATAGCACCCTATCCCTTCCTCTTCGGGGGGAACAGCTATAATTACCTCTTGCTGGATGAGTTCTTCCAGTAAGGATGACATCCCTATAGACTTCTCCAGGTCTCGAGGAGTCCGGGTTACATAAAAACGGTTTGGAGGGGGTTGCGAGAATTCCAGCCTGTAGCCCTCTGATATTATTTTGAGGACAAATGGACTGGACGTCGCTGTCTTCCATTGTGGAAGAAAGGCCTGTAACCTTCCTCCCACCGTTGGCGGACTGTCACTGGGTGTTTGTGGTTTGGCCAGGAGGGCGGAATAGTACCCCTGACTTTCCTCTCCCTCTCTGGGACCTCCAAGGTCTTTTATAGCCCGTGTCTTTTTTAACCTCGGTTTGCCGAAAAGCACGAAAATTAGTTTTACCCTGAGGAACCACTTTCTTCTTTATTGGGAAGGCCTTCTTTTTATCAGCCGTTCTATTAAGTACGGCTTCCAAATCAGGGCCAAAAACTAAGTCACCGTCAAAAGGCAAACCACATAACTTCGCCTTTGAGGCTATATCCCCTGACCAGGTCTTAACCCATAAGGCTCTGCGGGCTGAGTTGACCAAGGCTGCTGATCTAGCTGACATTTTGATAGATTCAGCAGAGGCATCAGCCATGTACCCTACCGCCTTTTGAAGTATAGGCAGCGTGTCAAGTAGATCCTTACGAGAAGTTCCCGCCTCAATGTGAGTTTTTAATTGCTCCAACCAGTGTTCTAAGTTTCTCGCTACCACGGTTGATGCCATTGCTGGCTTAAAGTTGGCTAGAGTCGAATCCCATGCCTTTTTTAGTAGGGAGTCTGCCCTCTTGTCCATGGCATCTTTTAGGGTGCCCATGTCCTCGAAGGCCAAGTCTGTATTCCTTGAAACCTGCGAAAAGGCTGCGTCAAGCCTTGGTTTTTTATTCCAAACCTGCTGACTATCATCCTCAAAGGGGAATCTTCTCTTGAGGGATCTGGAAAAGAAAGGTGCCCTCTCTGGGTCCTTCCATTCTCTCTTTACTGTCTCGGAGATGTATTTGTGCACTGGGAACACCCGTTGCTTTACTTCTCCCATGCCTTGAAACATCTTATCGTGTAAGGATAATTGCGTCTTATCCTCTTCGATATTAAGCGTTGTGTGTATTGTTTTTAATAGATCGTCTACTTCCTCCAGGGATAACCTATAGCGGGAAGAAGAAATTTCCCTTTCTTCTTCCTCTTCTTCATCCGAACCTGTGGCAACATTTATCTCCTCATCCTCCGAGTCGCTGACCCCTCTGGGTGCAGGAGTACTAGGATGAGAACAGGATGGTGAACTGCCTTTCCTGTTTGGCTGGGCCGCCGGACGTCTATCCAAAAAGGAGCGGAATGACTGAAAAGTGTCCGCTAGTTCCTTTCGGAAGGAGCTTAATAGCTCCCCTGGTTGAGCAGCAGCTGCAGCTGAGGCAGTTTCCTCTTTTAACAGCTCTGCAATACATGTCTTGCATAGCGCTTTAGGCCATGTTTCCCTAAGCGTGTCTTTGCAAGACGGACATCTCCTCTTGGGAAGAGGAGAGGAGTGTTTGGTTTTGTCTTTGGCTTTAAGCTGAAATACACCAACACCATACTATATTTAAAACATTTTTAAAACATAATAGTAACCAAAACCTTCTAAATCAGCTGGAAAATAAAAGAGGAAGGAGCTAACACTTTAGCCCTTACATTTATAAGCACAGCTTACCTAGTGACTCACCCCCTGAGCCACCATAACAACAAAAAAACCAACTCTCTAGTAACAATCTCTAGGGAGAGTGGCACAGGCTCCTTTGCTTTCCCCCCAGGGGAGAAAAGGAGGGAAAGAATATACAAGACCCCATAAAGTATATATACAGGGACCTCTGTCCCTGCTTACCTGGGTCTGGCTGGTGTGAGTGGCTCCTGTTCCCACCACTGCCGCTTGTTCCTCTTCCATTGCGAGGTTGAAGTGGCGTCCGACAGCTCCTTTTTTGATTTTCCCGGTCCTTTCACCGCTGTGAGGACCGGAAATGACACCAGCCGAAGGCCGCCTCCTCCCCCTGCGTTCCAGCGGCCGGAACCGGAAGCCGCGTCGCACCACGGGAAGTCCCGCCCCCGGCCGGAATGACGCGCTCGCCATCCGGGACCCGGAAAACATGGGGATACAAACGAAAGAGACGCTGCTCGTCTCCTGAGGAGCACGCCATCCCTCCTTCCATGCCCCCAGTGCCGGTCTGATGAGAGCGGGCCCTCCCGCAGCCTGAACCCTCGCCGGGTATGAAGGGGAGAAGGTACCGCAGCATCCACCTCACGTAAGGGGGGGTGCTGGGCTGGCCTGGAACAAAAGAAAAAAACTAACAGGTATGCCCCATACTGTCTCCACCTGGAGAGAGCGCAGCATTACCCCTGGTTCCCCGCAGCGCTTCCACCATGGCGGAGGAAACACTACAACTGAGGCCATGGTGGAAGTGTCCGGTCTTTAAAGAAAACTGACTGCAGTGTTTCCTGGGAAAAGGGGTGGAGCTGCGCTCTCTCCAGGTGCTGTCCTGAAAGACGAGGTGAGAAATAACTTTTTCTGTTACACTTAAAGTAGAACTACAGTAGTACCTTGGATTACGAGCATAATTAGTTCCAGAAGCAGGCTTGTAATCCAAAGCACTCTTATATGAAAGCAAGTTTCCCCATAGGAATCATTGGAAACTCAGATAACTCTTTCCAGCGTCACTGCTAGTGTATGCAGTACCACATATGGCCAGAGGTGGGGGGCGCCAGAGACACTCGGGAGCTGAGCGTTTCCGTGCATCTCGGACACCCCTGCACCTCTGGCCACATGCGGTACTGCACACCCCCAAGGCTTGAATCCTTCTAGTCCTGCGAGGCAACGCTCGCAAATAGAGTCAGGATTTAAAAACAAAAAAACACAGCTCGTATTGCGAAACACTCGTAAACCGCGTTACTCGCAATCCATGGTTTAAATGTATAGGCAACATTTTTATTTTATTTTGGATCAAGCAAGAGAGGGTTATAACTCCGGTCAGATTTATTTTTGCTATATGTGTCCCATTGCAGGGATTTTTCTTCACTCCGTCTCATAGAGGAAATCCCTACAAATTAAGGGAATTCTTTTGGAACCCCCAAGGTCACCAGAACTAATGTCCCCATTGGAAGATATCCCCACTATAAGTTTTCTGGGGAGAACTCAAAATATAGGATTTTACTTTTCCTTTCACTTTCAGTGATCATGATTAACAGAGACAAATAGAGAGGGTGAATCTCCTAACGAGGACACAGACAACAATAAAAACCTGACAGGTGTTCTAATCCATCTCCACTCTATACAAAACGAAATAAAAAGTGTTGCCTTTAGTTATACATTAGATTTGAACCATGTATTGACAGACTGAAGTACCCAAGTTGATCAATCAAGCAACTTGAATACAACCAGCCTGCCATATTACAGTTCTAGCTGCTAGCAAAAATAACCGGATGACAGTAGTGCCATCTCCTAGTCTGTTGATGTGACAGGAAGTAGAAGCAGACTGATAAAGTCAGTCCTCTGCTCTTTCCTCTTGTCAGCCTAATTCTTCTTAGAACATCTGCATGCAGCACACTTAAGTTGGCCATACATTATACAATGTTCTTTTTCAAATTTCCTTTAGATTTAACTTCAACTATGTAGTGCAAGGGCCTGCCTGATTGCATACAAATTGAAAGTGTTTAGGTTTGACCTCATATATGGATTTGGTAAATCTAAAAGAAAATTGTATCGTGTATGTACACCAGGAGCAGAAAAATTCCCCCAACCTCAGAAAAAAATCAGCAGAAAAGAGGCTCATAGTGGCTTGTATTGCACAAAAGTTTGAGCGTTTATGGACATTTGCTTTTATAGCTTCTTGAGGGCAAGGACTGGTCTGAATGTACAATATATATGTAAAGAGCTGTGTAAATTGACAGCGCTATACAAGTACCGTACCTGTAATAAAATAAGCATTTTTTCCCCCTCTTCTCATTTTTTAATGTACACTTGAAAATGCCATACGCTCATGAACATCGCGTTTATGAGTGTTAAGTATTTTTTTCTGAAGGGGTTTTTTTTTCTGCCTCTAAACGCTCCCCTGAAAATATGCCTGTAAACTCCCTAATGTGCATGGACACATAGGCTAACATAGAGCTGCTTCTACAGGCAGGAAAACAAAAAAACAGACAGATTAACCACTTTTTTACAAAACATTTTTTTGCACACATTAAAATGCACATTATAGGCCTCTTTTCCTGCCATTTGATTCCATTGGAGAGTTATACCGGATCCAAATACTCCAAAAAATAGTATTTTTCTACTCACCGTAAAATCCGTTTCTCTGACGTCCATGGACCGACACAGCTCTCATACTGATTACATGTGGGTATATGTCCCTGCTCGCAGGAGAAGATCTAGGCAGAATGTTAGATGTTAAAACATTCTAGAACAAACCAGAGCTGAACAGCCCAGCCCAGGGGGGCGGTCCCTCCGGACATTACCCTCCCACCTGCAGCTAGCAGACCTCAGTTTCTCTTATCGTCCATGGACCGACAGCTCTCATACTGTTTACATGTGGGACGTCCCAAAGCAGTATAAGAAAAGGGTGGGAGCAAAATAGTAAAGGAACAACCAAAACTTCACTCCAAACCAGCAAAGCTCCTCAACGGAGGAGTTGCAACATTAAACAGCGGCCTGCAACACTTTGCGGCCGAAGGAAGCATCCGAAGATGCAGCCACATCAGACTTATAGAATTTTGAAAAGGCATGAACGGACGACCAGGTCGCCGCCTTGCACACTTGTGCAACCGACGCTTGATGTCGGAAAGCCCAGGAAGCACCAATTGCCCTGGTGGCATGCGCCGTAACCGGAAAGGGAGGGGCCACCCCCTTAATGGCATAGGCCTGTATTACAGTCTGACTGATCCATCTAGAAAAGGTGGCAGACGACACCGCTCGGCCCTGTTCGGACCAGAGACAGACACAACTAGTGAGTCATATCACGTACCACATAAAATGTGTGAAGCGCAAACCCTCTGGAATGCGATGTGTGAGGACACAAGGACGGGAGGACAATGTCCACATGTAGGTGAAAGGCCGAGACCACCTTTTGCAAAAGGAAGGTCGCGGACGCAACACCGCCTTATCCTTATGGATGACCAAATAGGGTGACTTGCAGGACAAGGCCGCCAACTCAGACACCCATCTGACAGAAGTAATGGCCACTAAGAAGGCCACCGCCTGAGACAAGGTCAAGAGGGGAATATCTCTGATATTTTCAAAGGGAGGTTCCTGGAGAACCGAGATCACCAAATTCAAATCCCGAGGAGGGAGAGGAGGTTTCAACAGGAGGGAGCACATGGCGAACCCCCTGCACAAAGGTGCTACCAAGGAATGACCCGCCAGCGGTTGCTGAAGGAAGACGGCCAAGGCCGAAAACTGACCCCTAAATGGTACTCAAAAGCAAGCATTTGGGTCACATCACGCTGCAAGGACCGCAGGATACTGGGGACGGAATACGTCTGTAGACGCTAGTCCAGCTCATTGCACATAGCGATGTAAGCTTCCCAGGTACGGTGATATATCTTTCAAGCGGAAGACTTCCGTGCCCTGAACATGGTCGAAATGACCGAATCCGAGAGACCTCGGACTCTCAGCACCTGGCTTCCAATAGCTATGCCGTTAAGTCAGAGACTGTAAAACAGGATGAAAAAAACAGGACCTTGAAACAGAAGGTCCTCCCTTATTGGCAACCGCCAAGGAACGTCCGCGTTGAGACGTACCAGATCAGCGTACCAAAGACACTGAGACCCACCCTGCGCAAGAGGATCACCGGAATCCCTTCAGCCACAACCCTGCGCAGCAGGCGAGGAAGCAGCTGCAGCGGAGGATAACAGATATCAGGTGATAATGACCCCATGGGGCCCACCAACGGATCCGAGGCATCCGCTCAAGGATCCCTGGACCTGGCCACCAACCTTGACACCTTACGATTGAGTCGAGAGGCCCTCAGGTCCACAACCGGCATGTCCAGGTGTAAGGACCACTCTCCTGGTCCAGCGTCTGGCGACTCCGATAGTCCGCCTGTCAATTGTCTACGCTTGAACGTAGACAGCCGATAGAGACCACGTGGGGAGGCATATTCTGATTGCCCGTATTTCCAGAACATTGGTCGGTAAATGGCTTTGTCCGGAGTCCAAGCCCTGGGGCCGACAGGACTCCCCAGACTCCACCCCAGCCCGTCAGGCTGGCGTCGGTCATGAACACCTTCCACTGGATGGGGAGGGAGGGACGACTTCCCAGACCGAAGAGTCGGGGACCCCAACCACCACGCCAGGGACGCCCTGAGTGGGTGACTCATCTGGATCTGAAGATCAAAGGACAACGGGGATTTGTCCCAAGTGGACAGGATCTCTTACTGTAATGCCCGTGTGTGTGTGATTGGGCATACGGAACAGCCTCGAACGAGACCCTCATGAGTCCCAGGACTCTTATGCAAAAAACGGGTTGACGACCATTTCTGAGACGTCAGGACCCACACTACAGACTGAAAAGTTAGTAACTTCTCCAGGGTTAGGAATACCTACGCCTCCATGGAGTCCAGGATCAGACCGAGATACTCCAAATGCTGAGCCGGGACCAGGACCGACTTCTGAATGTTCGGGAGCCACCCGAAGTCCCTAAGGGTCTGACTGACAATAGTTGTCTGCTCTTAGAAGAAAATCGTCCAGATAGCCCATAATAGCAATGCCTCGCGGTCTCAGCAAGGCTAGAACCGGAGCAAGCACCTTGGTAAAAAAAAAACTTTGGTGCCGAGGCTAGGTCGAAGGGAAGAGCCACAATTGATAGTGGTCTTCGCCGTTCGCAAGCGCAGAAACTACTGTTGACGTGCGCAGATCAGAACATGCAAGTAGGCAGAACTTTTGCACCAGCACAAAGGCAGTCAGGCCTTGAGGCCCAGGATTGGCCTAACCCACGTCCACCTTTTGGGACTACAAACAGATTCGAGTAGAAACCCTGAACCCCCTCACCTGTGACGGAACCGGCACAATCACTCCGGACCTGATCAATCCTGTACAGCCCTTAAGAGGGCCGCCCGACGGGCGGGCAGGAAGGAGAGGGAGAATTGAGGGAAAGAATCTGTCTGGGGGCCAGGAACGGAATTCTATCCTGAGGCGACCACCTCGCACCCCCACCGGTCGGAGATCCGGGAGGTCCACTGAACCGAGAACCTGCAAGGACGTCCCCCCAACCCCAAATCGGGCAGGGGCAAGACTCCATGCGGCGGTGGGCTTGGGAGCTTGCTTGGTAGGCTTACGCACCCAGGGATGCTTATGTCCCCCAGCCGCACTTTTTCCAGTCCGGGAGGGCTTACCCGTGGATTCTGACTGACGAGAAGAAACTCATTCTTCTTGCCGGAAAGGAAGGGCCCGGCCTACAGTGGGGCTCCTTTTTCTGTACCAGACTGAGGAAGGAAGGTGCTCTTACCCCCTGTGACATCCATAATAATGGCATCCAGGGCGGCCCCAAGGGCAAGTCAGCCAGGAGCTATTTTGGAAGCTAGGTTGGCCGACCAGCATTTCAGCCAGATAAGGCGACGCAGCACCACAGCAGATAGAGGCCCCAGAAATTAAAAGGGCCGCATCCAAAGTGGCATTGCACACAGAGACTAAAGCCTGCACCAGTTCGTGAGCCAGGGTAATGGTCTCAGGAGGGAGATTATGCTCCTGAACCGTCTGGTGCAAAATCTTTGCCCATCCTGCGAGTGTCTTGAGACACAAGTGTCGCTGCCCCTATAGGGCGTAAGGCAGACCCCAATAAGGTAAACATAGTTCTACTCACCACTTCTGACCTCCTGTCAGTGGGATCCTTAAATGCAGGAGTCCCTTCCATTGGGAGCGTGGTAGCCTTATTCAAACGGGCGGTCGACCACTGGGAGGAGAGCCCACTTCTTAACCAGGTCCTCCTTAAAGGGGTACCTCATGGCTAGGCACCGCGGGACCGTCAAAGTCTTCTGCGGCTTATCCCAGACTTAGTCAATGAATGTATCAAAAAAAAGGCACATATGGAAAAAAACTTTTTGAATAAACGGCTTTAAAGGAACCAAAGGAGACAGCTTCCACCTGAGGTTCCTCAGCCTCAACATTCAGCTTGAGAGTGTTCCTCACAGCATCAATGAGTTCACTTACAAGCCCCCTGTCAGTTTTTCAGAACTGGGGTCTTCCTCACAGGGAATATCCTGTTTAAAAACCTGAAAATCCTCAGAGCTAGGGTCCTGAGCAGCAATAGCTAGGCCCATATCTGAGACAGAGCACTCCCCTACAGGAGGATGTGTGGGGAGGGGGCGCTTTACAGCTCCCTTGCGCTCGCACACCGCTTCCATCCTGACAAGGATGATTCCAGGACTGCCGACAACTAGTCGCTAGGGACCGCAGGGCCAGGAGCACTGCCAGTTGCCTCAGACAAGTGTGGAGAAGCAGGTGAACTAGACTCCATACCGCCACCCTCTGAGACTTTTAAACACTCATAGTGAGTAACACAATCCACCCACTGGATATGCTGAAGCTGAGGAGGGGATACCCAGAGTACTCACCAACCCCTGTAAGGACCGCTCATTCCGCTGTATGAAACCGCGCTGCCGCGCGGGTGAAGCCTGGGGAGAGTGAGGAGACTGGACTGTGAGGAGATTGTGAGAATCGCGCCGCAGCAGCGGCCGAAAGCAAAAACGCTGCGGCTTCAAGAAAATGGCCGCCGGCCGCATACATTACTGCGCCATCGATCCGCAGCAAAATGGCAGCCGAGCGCGTTTTTTAAAATACCTCACAGCGCTAATGGCGCACATGTTTAGTGGTACGGCAAGCGCTGCCGTTGAACACAAATAGCCCCACTCAGTACTGAACCTGTGAAGCTTAGCTTTGCTAAGCATGCATGTAAACCACCAAGCGCTGGGGCCACAACAGTATGTACAAGACTCACACCAGAACACTGCACATCTCCCAGGGCCATTAAAACAGACATGAGCACCCCCAGTCAGGCCAGAGTGACCCCCAAGCACCCCCACACAGCACAGCACCAGTACAGGGTGCAGAGAGCAGCATAACGGGGGGGGGGGGAGACAGGGAGAAACCCCCCATATAAAGAAACACAGCCAGCATGTACTCACTTGCAGTAGGAGAGACTACTTACCCGTCCCTTTCAGGGACCCACTGGCTTGTTTCAGACAGACCTATCACAGAGTAGTACTGCGTAGCTGTCGGCCCGGTCCACCGCAAGAGATACAGTCAGTCAGGTACTGTTCAATCTTGAGAGGACCGCGGGATCTAAAAGCAACCCGGCCACCCCTGAAGTCATGGGGTATGTCGTGAACCTAGTCTCACGCACACAAGGCGAGGATCAGCACGCTCGATGGTCGGACAGGGAAGACTACGAGGATACCAGTGTACCCAACCTGTTGCCCACCCGACAATTGATTGAAGGTCTCAAAAATAAAATAATAAAATTCCCAAAGGAATAAAATTTAAAAGTAAAATCTTCCAGGAGACTGGCTCCTGAGAGAGCCACGTCTTCTCCTTCTGCTAGGCAGAAAAAAACTGAGGTCTGCTAGCTGCAGGTGGGAGGGTAATGTCCGGAGGGACCGCCCCCCTGGGCGGGGCTGTTCAGCTCTGGTTTGTTCTAGAATGTTTTAACATTTAACATTCTGCCTAGATCTTCTCCTGCAAGCAGGGACATATACCCACACGTAATCAGTATTAGAGTTGTGTCAGTCCATGGACGATAAGAGAAATAATGTTTGTATTCTTATATTTTCATGTTCAAACACTTGATTTTTGTAACTATGAGATTATATTTCTTTTTAGATATGCAAGGCCGACTCCTCCTGAAGAAGCGACATTTGTCACAAAACATGTAGAGGACCACGTCTGAACCTACATTAGTGTTCTCCCCATATACCAGTAAGGTCTCTACGTTTGTTAATGCTAATCAAATGGAATTCTATACAACAATTTTCTCTATTTTGTGCTTTGTTGTAGCAAAAGGTTTTTATTGAAAAAAGTTCTTGAATAAATCATATTTTTAGAAACACCTTGCCCTAATCCCTGGGTACCGAGATAGTCCACAACATTTTGAGGTGTCGTGGGGTAGTACTTTGGAGTAACCCCTGACCAATACCTTTCTTCTCTTCCATTGTCTAAATTAAGGATGATGGTACCCACCCCTACTTGGCCAAATTAACCATTTGAGGCAATATCTTTGTATCCTGAAGATTAGTTAAAAGATAAATTCACTTTTCCAATATATATATATATATATATATATATATATATATATATATATATATATATATATATATATATATATATATATATATATATATATAGCGGGGTCCTCAAATTGATGGGATACACCTGGGCAATAGTGTAACCCAGGTGTATAATTGTGTTAGGATTCAGACCCCTTTTTGTTTCGTGGAGGATTGGAGGATGTAATATTCTCCTTTGCCTGTGGGTGGCGGGGTACCCACGGGCTTCAGGTAGAATCATCCCCTGCAGTGCTCCCTGTTTGGTCTCTTCCCGGAGATGGTATGGCTGGGGCGGGGAACCCGCCGGGCCGTTGAAGGGAGGAGATAAAAGGGGGAGACGCCCTGACCACGTGGTCGTCGTCGTCGTCTTGCGGAGAAGGAGGTCCTCGGAGGAGGAGGGTTGCGGTCTGCACCCAGGGCCCTTAGGCCTGGGTGCGGGAGATCCAGGAGTCTGGTCCAGGTGCCCATGGCCTGGTCCGGAGTCATGTTGGCGTCCATCCCAGGCACCTTTAGCCTGGGGTGAGGTACTATCGAGGAGGCCTGGGGCCCAGTACCTTCGACTGGGTCCCGCTAGGGTGGACTGTCCGAGGGTCCCTGAGCGGAGGGACTCGTACCTGAGGTGAGGAGGCCGGGGAGGTTACCCACTGGAGACCCGGAGCAGCACCAACCCGGTGACAGTGGGCCTCTAGGAACTCTCTTGGGAGGACACATCCCCCTGATAGGGGCCACAGCGTATCGAAGAGGGCTCCATTGCTGTTCATAGGGGTTGCTGGAAGAGACCCCATCCTTCCTGTTCTGTAACAGCCGGATTGGCTTAGGCGCCGCTGGTCATAGTACAGTGGCATAGAACTCAAACTTTAGGAAGTGCCTCGATCTGCTCGCCCCACCGTTGGCAAGGTTATAGGTCCCAACCAGTTTGCTGCAAAATAACTGTTTATTGTGCTTTGCGTATTGGAGTGTCAAATAAACAAGTGTTGGACCTTTCTCCGGTGTGTGAACTCCAGTTACTGGAAGCAAAGGGGAGGCTGGTGAGCTTGCAATTACAGACTCAGTGCATTCACAGAACACACCGGCCCGAGGAAACATCAGGAAGTGGCCTTCACCTCCCTACTACAATGGGGAGGACATGGGCCGTGGCGCATCTCACTCTCACAACCCAGGAACCCCTAGACATGAGTTGGTGTGTAACCGATAAAGATGGAGAGAGGGTGAGGCCGCTACATATACATACATACATACACACACACACACACATACATATACATACACATACACATACATATATACACACACACACACATAATAATAAATGCACATATTTTTGCAGATGAAAAAAAAAAGTGCATTTTTGTTTTTTACACTGTAGCCTGTAAAGCATTGCACCTGTCAGGATCCTGCACTCTCATTCAGCTGTCTACCTGTACCTTCCGTAAGGGTAGACAGTTACTGAACTGCAGGAAGAATCAATGAACGATGAGAGTGCTCTCCAGAGTCCTTGCAGTTCATTGAGAACTAAAAACTGCCTGCTGTGGCAGCCAACTGTATTTGTAGTTCATTTACAGGAAACTGTGAACAAGTAATGCGGCTGTGTGGGCGGAGAGAAGATCACCAGCCCACTGTCACAGAGCAGAGAGCACTGGCAGCAGAAGGTGGGTGTATGGGTGCATGTTACACCCCAAGAATGGGCGTAACCGGTAACATGCTCCTACAGATGAACTTAGCCTTTAAAACCCCCAAATTAGATATGTTTGAAAAGCAAAGACTCTTGAGAATAAAATGGTGGTGCGTGGTTTGATGGAGACATGTAGGTTGAGGTTGCTCCTCATCAATTAAGCTTTTGGGCTACTCGTGAACAGCGGCGGTCCTTTCCTCTTTACCTTTACTAGCCCCCTGGATTGGTATTCGGATAAACCTGCATGCTCTGGGACACAGGGATAGGCTTTCACCTATACTTTGAGCTATGCCATAAACAATATAACAGGTCGCAATAAAATAGTGGTGGTTGTCACATTATTTAAAAAAAAATAAAAAATTATTTTATATAGCACCTTTAAAAAGGTAGCTTCCCAAAGTGCTTTACAAAGATGACAAGACATACACAGGATAAAACAGGAAAGACATGTCAAATCACTCCAATGTGAACCAGGGCTCAAGCTTACATACATCTATTTTCTGTTTTTAGATATAGAGGGGGACTTTAAATTACCGTATATACTTGAGTATAAGCTGACCCGAATATAAGCCGAGGCACCTAATTTTACCACAAAAAAAAATGGGAAAATTTATTGACTTGAGTATAAGCCTAGGGTGTCCATCTGCATGCCTCACTTTGTCCATGTGCATGCCTCACTGTGCCCATGCCTAGACTGACGTTTAACATGGGAGTCTATGGAAGGGGTGCCCGGGTTTGAAAAATCGGTGCTCCCCGGCCGTAGGCCCCCCAGACAACAAAACTTTGCACACTTGTAGAGGTGATATGGTGCTACATGTGTGCCAATTTTAGTACCGGTATCGGGTCCCCAAATTCACCGGAGAAATTACCGTTTAACATGGGAGTCTATGGAAGAGGTGCCCCGGATTTGAAAAATCCGTGCTCCCTGGCCGTAGGTCTCCCGGAAAACAAACTTTGCAGACTTGCAGAGGAAGAGTGGTCCTACATGTGTGCCAAGTTTGGGGTCCAAGGGACCTACGGACGGCCGGTACCGGGCACCTAAAATCCGGGAGATCAGGCACAAAAAGGTGACTCGAGTATAAGCCGAGGGGGGCATTTTCAGCACACAAAAAAAAAGTGCTGAAAAACTCGGCTTATACTCAACTATATACGGTAGTAATTTGCCCGTAAAGGCGGTCTTGTGCAGACATTCAAAAGCCTGAGACTGCTGCTGGGTGCCACCATCCTAGATGTTGTTTAAGCAGCCCTCAGAGCTGTCATTTTTTTTCGTACCATCCTGCCATTTACATTTTATTTGTTTTATAACCGAAAGTAAGGAAAACTTTTTTTTTTTAAATAGTAAAAAATCCAGTGGTTATGAAAAGATATTTATGTCTTAAAAAAACGAAATAAAAACAACTGTGTTGCATGGCCGAGTAATTGTTAAACTATTACAGCACTGAAAACCAAAGAATGGCCTGTAAGACTCCTTTCACACTGGCAGAGTTATCCAGCAGATCTGCCCGCTCAACAGGGGATCTCTCCGCTGATCCCCGCTGAGCAGGCGGATGACAAGTCTGTGTCCACTCTGCTGATGTAGAGCGGATATGGCCACAGCCCACGGTCCTCTATGGGCTGTTGGATGGAAACAGACTGCCTGTCTGCTGTACCGGCCCACTGCCAGTATCACGTGCTCACTGTGACCAATCACTATAGATCACATGACAATTGTAGACAATGAATGCCTTTGGTGCATGCCATTAACTGCGTACTATTGTAATGAGCAAGATGATTGTACCATGTGATCACTGTGACCAGACAGGGTCAATCACAGCTCATCTGTACCATGTGATTAGCTGTGGCCAGTCACACCTAATCACAATAGTAAAACTCTGAATCGTTTTCATTTGGAAAAAAATGGTTGCTTATACCTGTAATATTCAGTTATAAGCAATCTGTGTATAAGGAAAAACAAATCCTGATCACCTCCCCAGAGTTACTATGGCAACACTGTATTGCTCTGGTCAGTGTAGGTAAAAAAGAATTGTAATAATAAAAAATAATATTATAAAATACAAAACCTAGTGGTGATTAAATACTACCAAAAGAAAACTATTTGTATGAAAAAAATAATACAAAATTCATATGGGTACAGTGTTGCATGACCACACAATAGTTATTCAAAGTGTGACAGCACTGAAAGCTGAAAATTGGCCTAGGCAAAAAGGGGGTAAAAGCGTCTGTTTAAGCTGCACGATTAGTCATTGAAGAATCAGATCGAGATTCTCGCCCCCCCCCCCCCCCCCTTGCGATCTTAAAGCATTTTCCCGATTCTATGCAGCATTCTCTGCTCACAGCGGACTAAAAAACAAAACAGGCAGTCTGCCAAGTTTCTCACAACATCACTAAGACCCATTTCACACTGGGGCGCTTTGCAGGCGCTATAACGCTAAAAATAGCGCCTGCAAAGCGCCCTGAAAGAGCCGCTGCTGTCTCTCCAGTGTGAAAGCCCCAAGGGCTTTCACACTGGAGCGGTGCGCTAGCAGGACGGTAAAAAAAGTCCTGCTAGCAGCATCTTTGGAGCGGTGAAGGAGCGGTCTGTATACCGCTCCTGCCCATTGAAATGAATGAGCACCGTGGCTATACCGCCGGCATAGCGCTGCTGCCTTTTAATCCTTTCTTGGCCGCATAGCGCCGCAAAATTGACTGTAAAGCGCCGCTAAAAAATAGCGCAGACGCACCCACCGCCCCAGTGTGAAAGGGGCCTAAGACAGAGATAAGGAGAAACATTGTAACACTTCATCCTTTTAGATCAAAGGAATAAACTTCGGTCTGTAGATGGTCAGTTTAACCACTTAAAAAGACTAAACCTTTTTCTGACACTTGTTTACAAGTTAAAAATCTGTATTTTTTGCTAGAAAATTACTTAGAACCCCAAACATTATATATATTTTTTTAGCAGAGACCCTAAAGAATAAAATGGCGGTTGTTGCAATATTTTATGTCACACGGTATTTGCGCAGTGGTCTTTCAAACACATTTTTTGGGGGGGAAAAATAGGATTTTTTACTCACAGTAAAATCCTTTTCTCTGAGTCCATGGACCGACACAGCTTCTCTATTGACAAAGTGGGTATTATCCGTTAATTAGGAGTGACTAGGCAGAAAAACTTGTAAAAAGTGTTGCATCACACCTTCTACAGTACCGCCCAGGGGGCGGACCCTCTGGGTATACCCTCAGTCTGCACATCGCAGATCAGTTCGTCAAAAAGCAGTACAAACTTAAAAGGAGGGGTGGGTGCTGTGTCGGTCCATGGACTCAGAGAAAAGGATTTTACGGTGAGTAAAAAATCCTATTTACTCTTTCGTCCATGGACCGACACAGCTTCTCTATTGACAAAGTGGGACGTCCCAAAGCAGTGTCAGAGAAAAAACGAGGGGTGGTAACAGCATAAAAACAAACTTCACCCCAAAACACAAAACAGCACTCCTCCAACGGAGGAGTTGCAACTCTAAACAGCCGCCTGCAAAACCTTGCGGCCGAAAGAGGCATCCGAAGATGCACCTACATCAACTTTGTAGAATTTTGTGAAAGTGTGAGCGGACGACCAAGTCGCCGCTTTACATAGTTGGGAAACAGACGCTTGATGTCGGAAAGCCCAAGAGGCACCTATTGCCCTGGCCGAATGCGCCGTGACAGGAAAGGGGGGCGCCTGACCCTTTAAGGCGTAAGCCTGGATTACTATCTGTCGGATCCACCTAGAGATGGTGGCCGATGAGACTGCTTGGCCCTTCTTGGGACCAGCCACCGAAACAAACAGTGAGTCTGACTTCCGGAACAGGGAAGTAGCAGATATGTATACTCTCAAAGCTCGGACAACGTCCAAGGAATGCAACGCCGACTCCTTAGGATTCGACGGCTGAGGACACAAGGATGGAAGTACAATGTCTTCGTTGAGATGAAAAGCCGAAACGACTTTCGGAAGAAAGGAAGGCTGCGGCCGCAGCACCACCTTATCCTTGTGGAAAATCAAATAGGGAGCCTTGCAGGACAGGGCTGCCAGCTCAGAGACTCGTCTAACTGACGTAACAGCCACCAAAAAGACCACCTTCTGAGAAAGTGTCAACAGGGGAATATCTCCAATATTCTCAAACGGTGCCTTCTGAAGCACCGAGAGGACCAGGTTCAAGTCCCACGGAGGTAACGGGGGCCGGACCGGAGGGGCCACATGTCGAACCCCCTGCACAAATGTACTCACGAGAGAGTGAGTCGCCAGGGGTCGCTGAAAAAAGACAGCCAGGGCAGATATCTGTCCCTTAATCGTACTTAGGGCAAGCCTTTGGTCTACCCCATGCTGTAAAAACAGCAGGATTCTGGAAACCAAATAGGTACGTGGATGCCATTTCATTTCCTCACACATGGAGATGTAGGCCCTCCAAGTGCGGCGATAGACCTTCCTAGAGGACGGTTTCCGAGCACTTCTCATAGTAGAAATTACTGAGTCTGACAGGCCCCGATCTCTCAGTACCTGGTTCTCAACAGCCATGCCATTAAAGCCAATGACTGTAAAGCAGGATGGAATATGGGACCTTGCGATAGCAGGTCCTTCCGTAGTGGTAGGCGCCAGGGGACGTCTGCTACCAGACGTACTAGATCGGCGTACCAAGGACGCTGAGGCCAATCTGGAGCGATTAGGATCATTGGAATTCCCTCTGCCTCCACTCTGCGGAGCAGAAGAGGAAGAAGCCTTAAGGGAGGGAAGGCATAGATTAGCCGATACTGACCCCACGATGCTACCAACGCGTCCGTTGCGTCTGCCCATGGGTCTCTTGACCGGGCCACAAACCTCAATACCTTCCGATTGAGTCGGGAAGCCAGAAGATCTACGTCTGGTGTGCCCCATCTTTGGCAGAGGAGTTGGAACACCTCCGGGTGTAAGGACCATTCTCCCTGGTCCAGCATCTGGCGGCTCAGGTAGTCCGCCTGCCAGTTTTCCACACCCGGAATGTACACGGCCGACAGTGCCGGTACGCTCCTCTCTGCCCACTTCAGGATGCGAGCGATCTCCGATGCTGCAGCTGAGCTTCTTGTTCCTCCTTGATGATTGACATATGCCACTGCTGTGGCGTTGTCTGACTGGATCCTGACTGGACGCCCTTGCAGTCTCTGAGACCATTTGAAGAGGCACAGCTTGATCGCCCGGATCTCCAGGACATTGATTGGCAGGAGGGCTTCCTCTGGGGTCCAGCGACCTTGCGCCGACTGGACACCCCAGACTCCCCCCCAACCTGTAAGGCTGGCGTCCGTCGTGATCACTATCCAGTAAACTGGAAGAAATGACTTCCCGGCCATTAGAGCCGGTGCTGTCAGCCACCATACCAGGGATCTCCTGACTAGGTGGCTCACTCGGATTTCATAATCCAGAGATGAAGTGCATCTGTTCCATCTGGACAGAACTTCCTTCTGTAACACTCGAGTGTGGTATTGAGCATATGGGACCGCCTCGAAGGAGGCTACCATGAGGCCCAACACTCGCATGCAAAAACGGAGTGACGACCAATTCCTGGAAGTCAGCTGCCGTACTGCAGCCCGGAGGGTCTGCAACTTCTCCACAGGGAGAAATACCTTTGCCTCTGAGGAATCCAGAATCAACCCCAGGTACACTAGGCGTTGAGTGGGCACCAATACTGACTTTTGCGTGTTTAGTATCCAACCACAGTCTCGAAGAGTCTGACAGGTAATGGACACGCTTACCTCTAATTCTGAGCTTGAAGGGGCCTTCAGCAGAAGGTCGTCCAAGTAACCTGTGATAGCGATACCCCGCTGTCTTAGAAGTGCCAGAATCGGAGCGAGCACCTTGGTGAACGTCCTGGGTGCTGAGGCAAGGCCAAACGGGAGGGCCACAAACTGGTAGTGGTTCTTCCCGATAGCAAATCGCAGAAACCTCTGGTGTCTGGAGTATATGGGGACATGCAGGTATGCGTCCTTGATGTCCAAGGAGGCCAGAAAGTCCCCCGGATGGAGAGCCGTGACTACGGATCGAACCGACTCCATCCGAAATCTTTGTACCTTCACAAAGCAATTGAGGGCTCTGAGATCCAAGATTGGACGAACCCCCTCCTTCTTTGGCACAATGAACAGATTTGAGTAAAAACCCTGACCCCGTTCCTGTTCTGGAACTGGAATAACTACCCTGCGTTCCAGTAGACCCTGGACCGCCCCATACAGGGCCTCCCGACGGGTCGGTAGTAGCTGGAGATTGGAGGTGATGAATCTGTCTGGTGGACAAGAGAGAAATTCTATCTTGTAGCCTGAGGAGATTACTTCGCAAACCCACCTGTCGGAGACTAGAGCAGTCCACTGAGTCGCGAATTTGCGAAGACGTCCCCCCACCCGAGAGCTGGGTGGGGGCGGACCTTCATGTGGACGCAGATTTGTCCGCAGGCTTGTTGGGTCTGCGGGACCAAGGACGCTTTTGTCCTTGGGCAGGCGCTTTATCGGCCTGGGGTCTTTTCCCTGTCGCCTTAAGGGGGCGAAAAAACCGCTTACGTGCAGTAAAGGAGGGCCCTTGCCCTTGGCGTGGTCCCATACCCTTGCTAGTTTGGGGAAGCAAAGTGCTTTTACCTCCTGTGGCATCCTTGATGATGTCATCCAGAGAAGCCCCAAAAAGTCTGTCGCCCTTAAAAGGCAGATCCAATAGGGCTTTCTTGGAAGTCTGGTCCGCAGACCAGCCCTTTAGCCAGATCAGGCGGCGTATTGCTACTGCATAAACCGAAGCTCTTGACAGCAGGGGAATAGTATCCATGTCTGACTCGCAGACAAACTTAAGGCCCTGGACCAACTGGTCGGCCAAAGTTATCTCATTAGGAGGAGCATCTCGCTCCTTTAACCCCTGGAGTAGCAATTTTGCCCATTCAGTAAGTGTCTGAGACACTAGGGCCCCCGCCAATGCCGGGCGTACTGCCGAGCCTACCACTGAGTATAGGTAGCGAGCGAGTGCTTCAGCCTTCTTATCCACAGGGTCCTTGAAAACAGGAGCCCCTTCTACTGGAATAGTGGTGGCTCTATTAAGTCTGGACACCGAAGGGTCCACTATAGGGGGAGAGGTCCATTTCTTCAGAAAACTCTCCTCAAAGGGGTACCGTACTGCAAACCTCTTTGGGGCTGTAAAGACCCTTAGTGGGTTCTCCCATTCCTTGTATAAGAGTTTGTCAAAATAAGACACACAAGGGAACACCTTAGCAGTGCGGGCAGGTTTACGAAACCCAAAGGGGACTGGAGTATCTGCTACTTCTTCAGTCCTTTCCAACTTTAGTGTATCCCGCACTGCAGTAATAAGGTCAGATACCAAAGCCGTCTCGCTTACTGACCTGGACTTGGAGTCCTCCTCACTGTCCGATCGGTCACGGTCTGCAGTCTCTGATGCATCAGAATCTGGGCCATGAGCCGTAGCTGGACCTGGTTCTGCATCAGAAATATCCCCAGAAGATTGCAGGGGACGGGGGCGTTTGGGGCGTTTATTACCCCCTGTATTCCCGTGTGCTGCTTCCACCCTGGCAGCAAACGCCTCTAGGATTGCCGACATAGCGTCCATAGACACCTCAGGGACACCAGCTGCTAAATCTAGTGTTTCAGGGGAGAAGACATCTGGCTCAGATGCCATGCTGACCCCACACGCTGACACTCACAGGGCTCCAGGCAAGATATCAATAGTCCACCCTCCTGTGCTGCAGAGATGCTGGGTTACCCAGAGGACTCACCACCCTGGATAGGTACTGCTATGCTGCGCCTGTGATGCTGTCCCCTTGCTGCTGTGTCAGTCTGCTTCTTTTATCAGCACTTCCTGTGTGAATTTTCGCGCCAGTGTAATGCACCCTAGAGGCCGGAGGCTCTCGCAAATGGTTGCCAAAAACGTCTGTATGGAAGATAATGTGGGCTCTAAGAAAATGGCCGCCGACAGAAGATAGAGGTCAGGCAGCCATAGCCCACAAAAAGATGGCCGCCGAACGGCAATATCTGCATACAGGGTGGACAAACATGGCCGCCGATCACCTGATAGGGGCCAGTGGGTGTGGCCGAACCACAGGAAGATGGCCGCCAGGCAGTTACAAGAGGCCCAAACTTGGCATGGACCACCTCAAAATGGCCACCAACAGCATGGAGACACAGAAACACAGGTAAGCAAAAATGACATTTCTTTTAAATGTTAGCTACAGCCAGCCCCGCTCCAGTGGGACCCCCCTAGGTGACCCCCAGCACCCAGCAAACCATTAGCTAGAAGCCCAGGGAGGAGGGAAAGGCAGGGAGAGAGGGAAGAAAGGGGCCACAACCACTTACTTGATCTCTCCAGGAATGTCCAGCTAAATCACCCAGCCGAGGCAGGGGAGTTTTACCTTACCTATCCTGCATGTATTCTGCTGGAAGACATTCCAAACAGATCATCGTCCGCGCACGGAAGGTGACTGTTGGCCAGGCATGCTGTGATTGGACCCAGAAGGGACGATCATATGTATGCCCCTGGAGCATGACGCTCACCGGACAGGCTGCTGCGACTCGGCCATAAGGTCAGCCGAAGCTGAGCGGCTCCGATGCAAGCCTTGTAGCGTAAGCTCACCGGCCAGGCTGCTGCGACTCGGCCGTAAGGTCAGCCGAAGCTGAGCGGTCCGATGCAGGCCCTGGAGCGTAGGCTCACACGGCCACCCGTGGAGCGACGGGCATGTCGTGGAAAACCAGCGCGTAGCTAGGGTCGGCACACGCTCGATGGCCGAAACTGGGGAGACTACAAGGATCGAGGATCCAGCCTGTGAAGATCGCAGGAAACAACAAATGTAGCAAAAAATAAAATTATATATATATATCTTTTTTTCCCGGACCAATGGGCCCGAAGGGAGCCATGTCCTACTCCTTGCTAGACAGAAAAAAACTGATCTGCGATGTGCAGACTGAGAGGGTATACCCAGAGGGTCCGCCCCCTGGGCGGTACTGTAGAAGGTGTGATGCAACACTTTTTACAAGTTTTTCTGCCTAGTCACTCCTAATTAACGGATAATACCCACTTTGTCAATAGAGAAGCTGTGTCGGTCCATGGACGAAAGAGTAACACACTTTACTGTTTAGTAATTAATGAATGCATTAAAGTTAACCCAATTTTTTTTTGTGTAATGTGAAAGATGATGTCACGCCGCGAGAATCGTGATCTTTATTCTAAGCAAAAAAATCGTGATTCTCATTTTGGCCAGAATCGTGCAGCTCTAGTGTCCGGTATTGAGATGGTAAATTATACTTTAAACAAAGGAGTGTATACAAGCTACAGACATCATTTAGCGTGGTAAACGTATGTGATCACATTGAGCAATAACTCCTTAGAATAGCTGTAATGTAGCTGACAGGTGTCTACAGTACAATTTGATTGAATGTTGAAAGACAAAGTTTTTTCTAAGAATAAATATTGTGGTTAAAACACATTAAAAACATGCACAAAATACTTTGTAAAAACACATTCTTCTGATGCATTTAATTTCTAAAAACTTTAAAAAGCTGTACATACCATATTTAAATCTGCGTATCGGGGGGGGGGGGCTGGGGTGTGGCAGCGAGCGCCGCCGGATTACACATGGCTGGGATCTCCTGTTTGCTCGGCACTGAGTCACACACAGTCCCGCCTCGTGAATGGCTCATAGGATAGACATCATATGTCCCGGCATTGGACCGGTGTTCTGTCTATCTTATGAGCAGTCTAGGAGGCGGGACTGTGTGTGACAGACTGAGCGGCAAGTACACAGGAGATCCATCTGTGTAAATGAGCAACGGCGAGGCCGCGCAGATGGGCACTAATCAGGCTGCATTGATGGGCAATAGCAAGGCTACAGATGGGCACTAATCAGGTGCCATTAATGGGCAATGGCAAGGCTGCAGATGGGCACTAATCAGGCTGCATTAATGGGCAATGGCAAGGCTGCAGATGGGCACTAATCAGGCTGCATTAACCACTTAACGACCGCCCACCGCCGATTTACGTCGGCAGAATGGCACGGACAGGCAGAATCACGTAGATCTACGTGATCGCCTTTGTGCAGTTGGGGGGTCCATCCGGACCCCCCTTCACTGCAGTGAGCGGCCGTTAAGTGTTCGGGAGCGATCAGGCATGAGGGGGCGGCCGCTCGATTCCGCCCCCCCCTCGCGATCGCTCCCGGCCAATGAAATTGCTTCCTCCGCCATGTGATGTAAACACAGGCTGGAGGAAGTGATGTCATCTCCCTCGCCGCGGTCTTTTCGTTCCCGGCGCCGAGGAGTGAAGACAGAGGTTAGTGCTCCAACAGTCCACTGACACGTAGGTACACATAGGCACACAAATCACCCCCCAGTCACCCCCAGATCACCCCAAAGCCCCCAATCACAGTGTCACTGATTGCAGTGATCATTTATTTTACTGATCACTGCATTTAGTGTCATCTGTGATTGTAAAAAGTTGCAAGGCAGTTAGGATTAGGCCCCTTTAGGTCCAGGGTAGCCCCCTAACCCCCCTAATAAAGGTTTAACCCCTTGATCACCCCCCAGGTAACCCTTTCACCCCCTAACTTCAGCGTCACTAAGCGATTGTTTTTCCGATCGCTGTATTCGTGTCGCTGGTGTTTTAGATAGGCAGTTATTTTTTTTTTAGGTTCGCCGCAGGTTTTTATTGGTGTCAGGTACCCCCATATTTAACCTAATAAAGGTTTTAACCCCCTGATTGCCCCTAGTTAACCCTTTCACCAGTGATCACCATATAAAAGGTTACGGGTGACGCTGGTTGATTAGTTTGCTTTTTATAGCATCAGGGCACCCGCCGTATATAACCCAATAAAGGTTTAACCCCCCTGATCGCCCGGCGGGTGAGATCAATTAGGTTTTAGCGCCAGAGAGGGTCTGCGTCGCCCCAGGCAGTGTTAGGTTAGTGCCAGTAACGCTAACACCCACGCGCAAAGCATACACCCCCCTTAGTGGTATAGTATCTGATCAGATCTATACTAGCATCCCCAGCGGTTTAGGGTTCCCAAAAACGCAGTGTTAGCGGGATCAGCCCAGATACCAGCTAGTACCTGCGTTTAGCCCCTCCGCCCAGCCCAGCCCACCCAAGTGCAGTATCGATCGATCACTGTCACTTACCAAACACAACACACATAACTGCAGCGTTCGCAGAGACAGGCCTGATCCCTGCGATCGCTAACAGTTTTTTTGTAGCGTTTGATATATTTACTGACGACAGTCAGGTGCTTTTTTTCCTGTGAATCTTACTAGTGTACCCCTAAATTTAGAGCCCAAAATGGCAAGTCGAAGGTACACTAGTAAAGAGGCCTACGAGATTCTGAGCATGACAGATAGTGAAGAGGAGGTCACGTATCTGTCAGATTCAGGCTCAGAATATCTTCCCGTAGAAGACAGTGACGTCAGCGGCCCCACGTCAGATAGCTCTGACGACGAAGTTGAGGTCCCTGCTAAGGTCAGGCGTACCCGATCCCGATCTTCTGAGGTTGTTGAGGAGCAAGAACCGCAGGTCTCTCGTATCATGGAGCAGAGTAGTACTAGCGCCGCTATTCCTTCTGGTGAACTGGCAAGCACCAGCGGCCTAGTACAGCCTGGACGTACATCCAGCACTGCAGTAACACTTGGTGACGTGGCGAGTCCCATAAGTGCAGTTCAAGCTGGCGAGGTGGCAAGCACAAGTAGTGTCCCGCTGCCACCAAGAAGACAAAGGCAGGCCCGTCGTGCCCATACTGCCCTTCCTGCAGAATTCGCCTATCCTGATTGGGTCCCCACCACTTCTGCAGAACCCGTACTTCCCCCATTCACTGCCCAACCCGGTATTCAGGTGGAAACAGCTGATTTTATGCCAATCGATTTTTATTCGCTGTTTTTCACGGAAGATCTCTATAGATCTATTGTGGACCAGAGTAATTTATATGCTGGTCAATTTATCGCCGCTAACCCCCAGTTGCCTAAAATTGCCAGAAATTGGAAACCAATTACGGTTTCCGAATTTAAGACCTTTCTGGGCCTTTCCCTCAACATGGGCACACATAAATTTCCGTCATTGCGTGCTTATTGGTCCACGCACCCAATTGACCACATGCCCGTGTTCTCTGCCTCCATGTCCAGGGCACGATACGAGCAGATTTTGCGGTTCATGCACTTCAACGACAATGAACTTTGTCGTCCACGTGGGGACCCTGAATACGACCGGCTCTATAAAATTCGGCCCCTCATAAACCACTTCAACGAACGTTTTGCAGCCTTGTTTACTCCCGATCAAGTTGTCTGCGTTGATGAGTCCCTGATTAAATTTTCTGGCCGCTTGTCTTTCAAGCAGTACCTTCCCAGCAAGCGTGCCAGATACGGGGTCAAGCTCTACAAGTTCTGTGACAGGGCAACAGGCTATGTAGTGAACTTTACGGTTTATGAGGGAAAAGACAGTCAGATTGAGTCGGTCAACTGCCCGGATTACATAGGGAGCGCTGGCAAGATAGTGTGGAACTTGGTGTCACCCTTATTCGGAAAGGGGTACCACTTGTATGTGGACAATTATTACACGAGCGTGCCACTGTTTAGTCACTTGTTTGATCATAAGATTGGAGCATGTGGCTCCGTGCGACCTAATCGCCGGGGCTTTCCCCAGCGGCTTGTAGATGCCCGTCTTAGGCTGGGGGAGAGAGCCTGCTTGAAGTGTAATAACTTGCTCGCTATGAAGTGGAGGGACAATAAGAATGTTTTCCTTCTTACCTCCCTTCATGCAGACACGACAGTCCAAATTCGTACGGCGACTGGTGTTGTGGAGAAACCCCTCTGTGTCCACGAATATAACCAAAATATGGGAGGGGTGGACCTCAACGACCAGTTGATGGCGCCGTATCTAATTGACCGTAAGGCGAGACGCTGGTACAAAAAAGTGTCTCTATCATTATTCCAATTGGCTTTGCTGAACGCTCATGTGCCATACAGAGCTTCAGGCGGGACGTTATCTCTTCTAAAATTCCAGAATGAGATAGTCACAGGACTCCTGTATCCAGGCGGTTCTGCACCTCACCATCCCCAACCAAATGCAGTAAGCCGGCTGCATGAGAGGCATTATTCGTATGTCCTCCCGAGTACCCCTACCCAAAGCCACCCCCAAAAAAGATGTCGTGTCTGTAGCAAGCGCGGATTTAGGCGTGACACCCGTAGTTTTTGTCCACTCTGTCCTGACAAGCCTGGTCTTTGCCAAGGTGAATGTTTTGAACGCTACCACTCAAAAGTGAAGTTTTAGCGTAGGGTACAGCATTTCACAGACTAGGACACACTTACACAGGGTCTCCCAAGATGCCATTACATTTTGAGAGACCCGAACCATTACAGTTGTAAAGTTACAAAAAAAAGTGTAAAAAACAAAACACAAAAAAATATAAAATAAAAAAACCAAAAATAGTTGTCGTTTTATTGTTCTCTCTCTCTATTTTCTCTCTATTGTTCTGCTCTTTTTTTACTGTATTCTATTCTGCAATGTTTTATCATGCTTGCTTTTCAGGTATGTAATTTTTTGTTTTCAGGTGCGCCATTCAACTGCAGCGCGGAATTATTTATCTTGACAGCAACAGCGTTTGCTCCCACGATACATAAAGCCGTGACTCCAGTGCTGTAGGAGGTGATTTCACCACCACAGTTAAAAAAAAGAGCATATATGCCGAAGCATGGGGGCAGCAGGAGCGATTTTGCTCCTAATGCCGCATACATACGGTCGAAATTCCGACCCTGTGTACGCGGCATAACTTTTTTGCGGGAGGATGCCCCCATGCTTCGGCATATATATATTTTAGGCACAGGTTGCGTTAAAACATTTTTTTATTTTTTACTAGGTTTTGTTTTGGTATTTGCTTTGCAGGTATGGCATGGTAAGGTCTTACTGTTGTACTGTAATGTTACTTTGTTTTAATGTTAACCACCATTTGCTTAGCAGGTACGCCATTCAGTTGCAGCGCGGATCTATTTATCTTGACAGCAACAGCGTTTTCTCCCACGATACATAAAGCCGTGACTCCAATGCTGTAGGAGGTGATTTCACCACCACAGTTAAAAAAAAGAGCATATATGCCGAAGCATGGGGGCAGCGGAGCGATTTTGCTCCTAATGCCGCGTATATACGGTCGAAATTCCAACGGAGGCTTATCCGTGGAAAAGTCCGACCGTGTGTACGCGGCATAACCTTTTATGCCGCGTACATACGGTCGAAATTCCGACGAAGGCTTGACCGTGTGTACGCGGCATAACTTTTTTGCGGGAGGATGCCCCCATGCTTCGGCATATATGCCCATCATTAGAAGTGGGTGGATGAAGGGAGGTATTCTAATGGTGGGCATACCCACCAATCAATCTCTTTTTTTCGTTCAGCCAATAGGCTGTATGAAAAAAAAGATTACAATACATGTCCAACAAGGACCAGCAACGTACTGGTATGTTGCTGGACTTTGAATGTTTATACCAGAATGATGCCTGCGGGTTTAGGTATCATCTTGGTATCATTCTTTTCAGCCAGCAGCCGGCTTTCATGTAAAAGCAATTCTAGCAGATAATTAGCCTCTAGACTGCTTTTACAAGCAGTGGGAGGGAATGTCCCCCCCCCGGATATAAAAAGCGCCATTGGGAAATTGGGAAAGCATTTTATCACACCGATCTTGGTGTGGTCAGATGCTTTGAGGGCAGAGGAAAGATCTAGGGTCTAACCCCCCAATTTTTTTCAAAAAAAGAGTACCTGTCACTACCTATTGCTATCATAGGGGATATTTACATTCCCTGAGATAACGATAAAAATGGTAAAAAAATAAAATATGGAAGGCACAGTTTAAAAATAAAATAAAAAAGCCAAATAAATAATAAAAAAAAAAAAAAAAAAAAAAGCACCGCTGTCCCCCCCTGCTATTGCGCAAAGGCGAACGCACGCGTCGGTCTAGCGTCATATGTAAACAGCAATTGCATCATGCATGTGAGGTATCACCGCGAAGGTCAGATCGAGGGCAGTCATTTTAGCAGTAGACCTCCTCTGTAAATCTAACGTGGTAACCTGTAAAGGCTTTTAAATGCTTTTAAAAATGAATGTAATTTTGTCGCCGCTGCGCGTTTGTGCGCAATTTTAAAGCATGTCGTGTTTGGTATCCATGTACTCGGCCTATGATCATCTTTTTTATTTCATCAAACATTTGGGCAATATAGTGTTTTTTAGTGCATTAAAAATAAAAAAAGTGTGTTTTTTCCCCCAAAAAATGCGTTTGAAAAATCGCTGCGCAAATACTGTGTGGAAAAAAAAAATGCAACACCCACTATTTTAATCTGTAGGGCCTTTGCTTTAAAAAAATATATAATGTTTGGGGGTTCAACATAATTTTCTTGCAAAAAAAAATTTTCTTTCATGTAAACAAAAAGTGTCAGAAAGGGCTTTGTCTTCAAGTGGTTAGAAGAGTGGATGATGTGTGACATAAGCTTCCTAATGTTGTGCATAAAATGCCAGGACAGTTCAAAACCCCCCCAAATGACCCCATTTTGTAAAGTAGACACCTCAAGCTATTTGCTGAGAGGCATGTTGAGCCCATTGAATATTTTTTATTTTGTCCCAAGTGATTGAATAATGACCAAAAAAAAAAAAATGTACAAAAAGTTGTCACTAAATTATATATTGCTCAAACATGCCATGGGCATATGTGGAATTACACCCCAAAATACATTCTGTTGCTTCTCCTGAGTACGGGGATACCACATGTGTGAGACTTTTTGGGAGCCTAGCCACGTACGGGACCCCAAAAACCAAGCACCGCCTTCAGGATTTCTATGGGTGTAAATTTTTGATTTCACTCCTCACTGCCTATCACAGTTTCGGAGGCCATGGAATGCCCAGATGGCACAAAACCCCCCCAAATGACCCCATTTTGGAAAGTAGACACCCCAAGCTATTTGCTGAGAGGTATGTTGAGTATTTTGCAGATCTCGCTTTTTGTCACAAAGTTTTGAAAATGTAAAAAAAGAAAAAAAAAAAAGAAAAAAAAAATGTCTTTCTTAATTTTCAAAAACAAATGAGAGCTGTAAAATACTCACCATGCCTCTCAGCAAATAGCTTGGGGTGTCTACTTTCCAAAATGGGGTCATTTGTGGGGGTTTTGGGCTATTTTGACATTTTATGGCCTTCAAAACTGTGATAGGTAGTGAGGAGTGAAATCAAAAATTTATGCCCTTAGAAACCTTGAAGGCGGTGCTTGGTTTTTGGGGTCCCGTACACGGCTAGGCTCCCAAAAAGTCCCACACATGTGGTATCCCCGTACTCAGGAGAAGCAGCAGAATGTATTTTGGGGTGTAATTTCACATATGCCCATGGCATGTGTGAGCAATATATCATTTAGTGACAACTTTGTGCAAAAAAAAAACAGTTTGTCATATTCCCGCAACCTGTGGCAAAATATAAAATATTCCATGGACTCAACATGCCTCTCAGCAAATAGCTTGGGGTGTCTACTTTCCAAAATGGGGTAATTTGGGGGGGTTTTGTGCTATTTTGGCATTTTATGGCCTTCAAAACTGTGATAGGTAGTGAGGAGTGAAATCAAAAATTTACGCCCTTAGAAATCCTGAAGGCGGTGCTTGGTTTTTGGGGCCCTGTACGCGGCTAGGCTCCCAAAAAGTCCCACACATGTGGTATCCCCGTACTCAGGAAAAGCAGCAGAATGTATTTTGGGGTGCAATTCCACATATAACCATGGCATGTGTGAGCAATATATCATTTAGTGACAACTTTTTGTACATTTTTTTTTTTTTTGTCATTATTCAATCATTTGGGACAAAAAAAAAATATTCAATGGGGTCAACATGCCTCTCAGCAAATAGCTTGGGGTGTCTACTTTCCAAAATGGGGTCATTTGGGGGGGTTTTGTGCCATCTTGGCATTTTATGGCCTTCAAAACTGTGATAGGTAGTGAGGAGTGAAATCAAAAATTTATGCCCTTAGAAACCTTGAAGGCGGTGCTTGGTTTCCGGGGTCCCGTACGTGGCTAGGCTCCTAAAAAGTCCCACACATGTGGTATCCCCGTACTCAGGAGAAGCAGCAGAATGTATTTTGGGGTGCAATTCCACATATAACCATGGCATGTGTGAGCAATATATCATTTAGTGACAACTTTTTGTAATTTTTTTTTTTTGTCATTATTCAATCACTTGGGACGAAAAAAAAAAATATTCAATGGGCTCAACATGCCTCTCAGCAATTTCCTTGGGGTGTCTACTTTCCAAAATGGGGTCATTTGGGGGGGTTTTGTACTGCCCTGCCATTTTAGCACCTCAAGAAATGAGATGGGCAGTCATAAATTTAAAGCTGTGTAAATTTCAGAAAATGTACCCTAGTTTGTAAACGCTATAACTTTTGCGCAAACCAATAAATATACGCTTATTGACATTTTTTTTACTAAAGACATGTGGCTGAATACATTTTGGCCTAAATGTATGACTAAAATTGAGTTTATTCGATTTTTCTTATAACAAAAAGTAGAAAATATCATTTTTTTTCAAAATTTTCGGTCTTTTTCTGTTTATATCGCAAAAAATAAAAATCGCAGAGGCAATCAAATACCATTAAAAGAAAGCTCTATTTGTGGGAAGAAAAGGACGCAAATTTCATTTGGGTACAACATTGCATGTCCGCACAATTTACAGTTAAAGCAGCGCAGTGCCGAATCCCAAAAACAGGCTTGGTCCTAATGGCCCGAAATGGTCCGGGGCTTAAGTGGTTAATGGGCAATGGCAAGGTTGCAGATGGGCACTAATCAGGCTGCATTAATGGGCAATGGCAAGGCTGCAGATGGGCACTAATCAGGCTGCATTAATGGGCAATGGCAAGGCTGCAGATGGGCACTAATCAGGCTGCATTAATGGGCAATGGCAAGGCTGCAGATGGGCACTAATCAGGCTGCATTAATGGGCAATGGCAAGTCTGCAGATGGGCACTAATCAGGCTGCATTAATGGGCAATGGCAAGGCTGCAGATGGGCACTAATCAGGCTGCATTAATGGGCAATGATCAGGCTGCAATAATGGACAATGGTGTGGCTGCAGATGGGAACTGGTCAGGCTGCATTAATGGGCGCGGACCCTTAGTTTGTTTCAAAGTTTTTTATTCAAAATGTACGTTTTTTTTTACTGAAACTTCCCTCTTAAAATGAAGGTGCATGTTATAAATACTGTATTAGGTATATAGCTCACCATACCCAAAATTACAACAAAAAACAAAAAATTCACTGGGCTGCCCCCCAACACCTTATATTTTCACTGATCACAAGGTAACTTACCTAAAAGCATCTCCAATACATAATGTACCAGAAAACAAGCACACACACACAGAATTGTATACCGCATCAAGGAACACTACACAGTAATCCCAACCCCAAAAAATATGATAGCAGTTACCTAGTAGATGATAAAACAAAGAGCGTTTTAGCAATTTAAAATTCTGTAAAACAGGCTGGCAATCTCTTTAAATGTGTTTTGATGTGTCTTCACTCCAGCTGAACACATTTTAAATCATATAGTATGTAGTAGTGGTACTAAGCAAGATAAACATTCTTAGATGTGTTGACACCAGTAAAACTAGTTGGTATGACAGCACAGCTTGTCACTGAATGTGCAGCACATCTGCTCAATACACGGATCTAAGAGATAATATGAAACTGTTTAAGAAAGTCAATTCAGCAAGCGGCACATGAAAAAACTTTAGAAACACAACAAAAGCCAGTAAATATTTGCAGGCATGGTCCAGAATGATTTTTACTCGGTAAGTCTGATATTGCTTTATAACACCTTCTCAGGCTGCCTGCAGCTTTCGGCTTTCCTTGGCAGTAATAAACAGCATGACCAGGATAACACGAAACTGAACAGAATATCAAAATCTCACTTAATGTGGACTTGTCAATAATAGAAATTCTGGCACTTATCCCAGCAACAGTATCTGTGGGGAGAAGCACTCGCTTTAATTTCAAGCCATTTACAGAGCATGGTAGAGTGACCTTCCTTTATTTTCCAGGAAATTTCTGTCATGATAACCTTAAAGTAAACCTGTCATACACCTAGAAAATTCAACCTGGCCATAAACGAAGAGCAGGGCACTTTAACCTCCCCAGCAGCATATACTCACCCTTCCTTTGCTCGCTCAATACTCAATTCAGCTGATGGCGGAAAAAAAAAAATACCTAGTACTTCTGCATATGGAGGAACATGCAAGTTGTGACTCACTCCATGTGACAGCATGTGGCCAATCGCCAAGCACCAGAACTGTCACAGAATTCATAGCGCTGTGTAAGCTTTACCTTGAGTGACTTGGATCCTACCCAGGGCAGCCTCTCCTGCTTCTAACACCAGAACAGAGCAGCTACAGCACAGGAAATACTGGAATGTGGCCAAATGTACCTATGCCTTGTCCTCAATGCATGTCAAAAGTCATTCTCCATTCCATTACACTACCACCAGCCTCCACTGTTCAAACAAAACGGCAAAGATTAAAT
Source organism: Rana muscosa (assembly GCA_029206835.1). Lineage (NCBI taxonomy): Eukaryota > Metazoa > Chordata > Amphibia > Anura > Ranidae > Rana > Rana muscosa. Next base: position 685,580,877 of record CM055117.1, on the reverse strand, counting down.
TAATTCATGCTGCGAACATCAAAGCTTGACCATCTCTACATGTTGCAGAACAAATGAAGACTCCCCAGACCGATCATCAACTGTCCAGCTTTAATGTTTTTTGTGCTGAAAGTAGCCATACTTTTCTGTTCCTAAAGCCTTACATTTAATCAAAATAAAGAATCCAAATATCAAAACAAGGGACATTAATTTACTAATAATGAGCTTTGTCCCTTGTGCTGTTGGCTTCTGGTTTAATTGAAATCTTCCTCGTCCTGTCCCACTATGCCTGTCCATTCTTGCCCAGCTCCTCTAGTCATAAAAGCCACACTACAGATTCTATGAATGAAAAGTGATCTATGAATGGAGAGGGTGCACCTTTCATTTATCCATCTGTCCTCCATGCATAGAAGCTGTAGTATGGCTACTATGTATGGAGGGGGGTGGTAAGGTGAGGCACACTTGATGAGTGCAAATGACAGCTCTCTCAGCTTGTAAATTTTTTTTTTTTTTTTAAATAATAAAACATATACTTACCTTCACTGTGCAAGGGTTTTTCACAGAGTGGCCCCGATTCTCCTCTTCTGGGGTCCCTCAGTTTCACTCCTGCTCCACCCCGCATTGACTGTCCCCACGGAGAGCCGCATTCCATGGGGGCACTCGTGTGGGCAAGCTCCCGAGTCCTGCTGCTGCCTTCATTGACACAGTCAGCAGGACTCCGACCCTCCCCCCCGGCTCCCTAGATTTGATCGACAGCAGTGGGAGCCAATGGCTCCTGCTGTTATCAATTTATCCAATGAGGACCCGAGACAGCGGCTGGTCCCCGTCGCTGGAAAGATCGGGTTAAGGCAAGTAAAAGCGGGGCTGCGGCAATACAGAAGGTTTTTCACCTTAATGCATAGAATGCATCAAGGCGTAAAACCATGAGCGTTTACAACCCCTTTAATAATCTCTGCTGCACTGGAAGATTGTTTTTATTGACCAGATTAGAGTAGTATATACTGTATAACAGGGTTCGACAAACCCCGGGCGCCAGGTCGCCATTGCGACTAGAATTAGCAACCTGGAGCCTGAGGCAGCACAGCTGGGGAATCCTGTCTCTCCGTGCCCCCCCCCCTCCGCGGGAACGCGTCGGGCCGCGCCGGCCGGTAATTGAGGCCGCGGCTTTGCGGCCTTCTGCAGGCCTATGCTTCCTTCTGTGATCTAGCGCCATCTTGTGGTGGCCGTTGCTATGACAAGACAAACCGCAATGCTAATGGAGTTTCCCTGACTGTTTTCACTGCCATCTCCTTCCCTCTAATTAGAACCCCCCAAACATTATATATATATATATATTTTATTCTAACACCCTAGAGAATAAAATGGCAGTCGTTGCAATACTTTCTGTCACACCGTATTTGCGCAGCGGTCTTACAAGCGCACTTTTTGGGGAAAAAATACACTTTTTTTATTTAAAAAATAAGACAACAGTAGAGTTAGCCCAATTTTTTTTAATATTGTGAAAGATAATGTTACGCTGAGTAAATTGATACCCAACATGTCACGCTTCAAAATTGCGTCCGCTCGTGGAATGGCGACTAACTTTTACTCTTTAAAATCTCCATAGGCGACGTTTAAAAAAATTCTACAGGTTGCATGTTTTGAGTTACAGAGGAGGTCTAGGGCTAGAATTATTGCTCTCGATCTACCGATCGCGGCGATACCTCACGTGTGGTTTGAACACCGCTTTCATATGTGGGCGCTACTCATGTATGCGTTCGCTTCTGCGCGCAAGCTCGGTCGGGGGGGGCGCGTTCCTGGCTCCTAACTTTTTTAGCTGGCTCCTAGATTCCAAGCAAATTTGTCAAGCCCTGCTGTATAAACAGAGTCGTATATGAAAAAGATAAGCAATCAGATCATGAATAAATCAAAAAGTTAACAAATGTTACATATATATTTGAAATATATAGTAAAGAAGAATTATAAATAAGTTCAGGTTGTTGTAAAGGTTCGTTTTTTATTTTCTAAATAGGTTCCTTTAAGCTAGTGCATTGTTGGTTCACTTACCTTTCCCTTAGATTTCCCTTCTAAATATTTGTTTTCTTTGTTTTCTGTGTCTGAATTTCTCACTTCCTGTTCCTCCTCAGTAAGCTGTTCTGGCTGACTCCACACCACTCGGATGATGGTGTGAAGTTTAGTGAGGAGAAACAGGAAGTGAGAAATTCAGATAAAGAAAAAAAAACATTTGGAAAGGAAATCAAAGGAAAAGGTAAGTGAACCAACAATGCACTAGCTTAAAGGAACCTATTTAGAAAATAAAAAACGAACCTTTACAACCCCTTTAAAGACCTATGGTTGGAAATAAAAAAGGGGGGGGGGGAGATAGAAATAACTGCAGAAAATGAAAAAGGAAGGGTATAGGATATATTGGGCTCATTCGAATTTTCACTTTAACCACTTGCCAACCCGCCGCCGTCATTGTACTGCGGCAAGTCGGCTCGCTCCCACGAATCGCTGTCATTGTACCCTGGCTCAGGAACTCTATTTTCTGGGCGTGCAGGTCCACTGGCCAGCGGGTGGGTGGACTCGATGTCCGTCGGCCACCCGCAATCGTTCCCCTCAGTGACAGAACAGAGATCTGCCTGTGTAAACAAGGCAGATCTCAGTTTCCCCAGGCAGTCCACCCCCCATACAGTTAGAAAACACCTTTAACCCCTTTATCGCCCCTGATGTTATCCCCTTCCCTGCCAGCGTCATTAGTACAACAGTGCATATTTTTAGCACTGATTACTGTAATAATGTTACTGGTTCCCCAAAATAAAGTGTAAAAAATGTCAGTTAGGTGTCGGATCTGTCCGCCGCAATCCTGCAAAAGAAAAGATCACCGCCATTACTAGTAAAGAAGAAAAAAAATAATAAGAATAAAAATGCCATAAATGTATTCCCTATTTTGTAGACGCTATAACTTTTGCGCAAACCAATCAATGACCTGGTCATTGAAGGGGTAAATCCTACCGGTCCTTAAGTGGTTAAAAAAAAAATGGAAGGGAAATTAATGAATGCGTTTATATTCATTTAGAGAGAAAGCTCCATTTAATTGTTTTTCTCCACAGGAGCCTACAAAGCATTGCACCTGGGATCAATGGATCCATGGGTGCAATGTCAGGCCCCTGAACATCCTTCCGCCAGCTTTCTGCCCATATTTCTGTACGGGCTTTCAGTTAGAAACCTGGGGCAAGCATCAGTGCATTACTGCACTTGAAGTCCATTGATAATGACACGTGTGTCTGCCGTGGTCACAGACGTGACTTGTGGTTTATTCATTCACAGATCTCTGCAAATGAATGATGCGGCTATGTGGGCAGAGCACACCAGTGATACAAGAAGTTATCAGAGCTGTTGTGGACTTCCAGTCAACTTGAATAAAGCCCAGTACACACAGTCTGACTTTTTGCCAACAAACTTCATTTTGAGCAAGTTTGACAAAAAATCCGACCGTGTGTACGCTCCATCGGACAAACTTTTTGGGTTTTCATCGGACAAATGTTCGGTCTGCAAACGGACAAACTTTTCGCCAACAAAAGTCAGATGGAGCAAAGTCCGACAAAACAAATAATGTTAAAATCAACCAACAATAGCAGAAGTTGACCAAAGGGTGGCGGTAAAGAGCAGAAATACCACGTGATGTTTTGGGAAAGTTTGCAGAAAAGTCCTGTGGTGTTTATGCTATGGGTGTGCCCGGCCAACTCCGGAAAAGTCCGATGGAAGTCCGACCGTGTGTACGAGGCTTAAGTATGACTATGCCCATCTGCCCACTTTATTAGTAAGGTGTCTCTCCTTGCTTAGAACTGTCACTCCCCATATAACGTTTTGTAAATTCTGGGTTATTCTAAAACACTCAGGTGGTTTGTTTTAAACCATATCAATGTACTGCTGGCTATGACTTTAGGGCCAAGCTCCTGTCCCAGGTCTTTTGCAAACTGAAAAAATCCCGAATATGTTTTCCAGTCCCTGCAGAAAAAAAGCCTCCACACAACATGATGGTACTACCACCAACTTTCACCATAGGGATTGTCTTCATAGGATTATGAGCAGTGTTGGCTTTTCATCACAATGCATTTTAAGCGAAGATTCAGGGTCATCAAACCAGAGAATCTTCTTTCACAGTGTCTACCACAAGGTTTCCCAACTAAGGTTCCTCCAGAGGTTGCTAGGGGTTCCTTGAGCGATTTCTGCCTCTCAGATAAGTTCCCACTGACACCAATGATCTTTTTAACCATCTGTAAGGGGGTAATACTTTCCAATGACCACAAGTGTAAGGAGCATACTTCCCATTGATTAACACACCCTCGGCCCTCCAGCTGTTTTGAAACTGCAAGTCCCATGAGACATTGCAGGACCCCGATAATCACAGGTATGACTCTTAGGGCTCTTTCACACGGGGCGGATCCGTGAAGATCCGCCCCGTGAAGCTCCGCTTGCTCAGCGGGGATCACTCCGTTGATCCCCGCTGAGCCGACGGATGACTGGGCGGTCCCCGCACACTGTGCAGGGACCGCCCTGTCAGAGCGCCGCTCTCCCCTATGGGTAATCGGATGACGACGGACTGTAGAGTCCGTTGTCATCCGATCCGCTCCACAGACGGAAGGAAAAATAGGATTTTCCTCCGTCACACTTTTTCGGAGCGGAGCGGATGTCAGCAGACATGTCACCGCTGGCTTCCATAGGGGTGCATGGAGGATCAGTTTCAGGTCCGCCTAAAAAAAAACTGACAGGCGGACCTGAACGGACCTCCGTGTGAAAGAGCCCTTAGAGTCAGAGGCATTATGGGATTAGTAGTTTCACCACAGCTGGAGTGCCGAGGTTGCCTACCCCTGCACTAATGTATCATGAGATGTAGATATAGTCATTTTTTAGCAGGGATTCCCGGAGACTGGAAAGTTATTTCAGGGGTTCCTCTGCGTTGAGAAATGCTGGTCCCTCTCATACATTTTGCCAAAGTTTATACAGCATTTATGTTTTATAATTTTCATTACTTTTCCCGATATATACACCAGTTTATATTTGCCCAGGTTCTCACATCTCATTTGGCGATCTCTACAGTTACCACTGCCCCTTGGGTTGCTGCATTAATTCCCTTCTTATTTTCTTAATTCTTTTCCAGGATTGCTTTGTGCCATTTTCAAGCATTTTTTTAAATGATGGATTTAATTGTACTCTCGGGGATGATCAAATTTTTGGACCTTTGAACACAATCCTGATTGGTGTTTCATTAGAACTCAGACTTGTTTTGATAGCTTCTTGGTCTTCCTGATGCTGTTTGTTTAGACAAATTGTATCCTGTAACAAACTGAGGTTTTCCAGAAACAGGTGTATTTATTTTGAGATCATATGACACTAATTGCACACTGGAAGACCCCCTCAAACTAATTATGTGACTTTTATAAGGTAACTTGGTTGCGCCAGACCTGATTTAAGAAATCATAGCAAAGGGTAAATGCAATCAAGACATTGCAGCTTTTCTAAATAATCTGGAAAAATGTGGCGATGTTTTAGGCCAGGCCAGGTCAGGTTCATATAAATCTAATCTGCTCTCATTTTCTACGCACTCCCTCTGAAGCTAATACAATGTCACACTTTTTCCAAAATCACAAGGAGGTGCGTTTTATAGTAGTGGTGAGGTGCCATACACAATAATGGGATTCATCTTGTCATGCATTGTCAAGCACCATATCACACAAGTGTGAACGAAGACTTAGAATTAAAGCTCCTTATTTTTTTTTTCGCTTTTTGTTATGCAGTCAGGCTACCTGAGAAGTGTTGATGATAGTAGCACTGTGCAAGGGAAGTGTCGGACCACTGTGATCTGAGTATGACAACTTTTAGAGCACCAAGCATACACACTGAGTAAACATAAAAAACAACATCATATTCTTGACTTGTTATTATTTAGCCTGACTGCATAACTAGTAGCAAAAAAAAAAACATGAGTTTTTAATTGGGCTTCCATCAGATACAACTAAGAACAACATCTATGGCACCATGTGATTTACTTCACAGATCTTACAAGTCTCCATGTAGACATTTGGTATACAATATTGGGCTTTTGATAGGAACATGCATAACATGACCTTTGCCTGATCTACCCAATAACTGATTATAGGTCTATAGGCCTTCTGCAACCTCTATAGGCACTACCTGCACTCGTGGGAGAGGAACTGATGAGTTAGAATAGATCTTTAAAGCATTATTAAACTCAAAACCAAAAATGTAATATACTGTAGCTTTACAATCCTTGAATGTGATGACTGCATTTGTTTTCTTTTTCAGGCTTTTTTCTGTTTTTACCTGGTGATCCAGCCAATAACACACTTACTGTAATTAGAGTGCCTACGCTCAGCATGGAAGAGCAACGGAGTCACCTTTGGACAGCAGCATTGTCAGTTTGAGGGGAGTGTAGTGTTGGAGGCACTAGCAGATTTAAAGTGTTACTAAACCCACAACAATAAAATTAGTCTGTATATGCAGTAAATCATGCTCATTATATTTACTGTGGAGCCTAAGTGGTTAATCCTCTGCATTGTGTAAAAAGGGCTGTTTGATCCTGTCTTCTCTGATCCTCCCCTTCTTCCACTGACTCCAGAACATGTCCAGATCAGACAGAGCCTTTAGAAGTCAGGCTGCACATGCTCAGATTGATGTGTATTGTTAGAGAGGTTTTTTTTTTTTTCTTTCTTGAGAGTGCATGTGATCGGCCCTAGGCCAATCATCACTTTCCAGACAGAGGGTCAGGAGTCCAGCATCCTGATAGAACAGCTCAGTGCAGTGTGAAAACTCATCCTACAAGCTTAATCAGGAACCGATAGAAGTCACAAGACTGCTATATACTGCTAATGAGAAAAGGTATTTAGCAGTTTAGATTTACTATAATATTGCATTTCCATGTTCGGTGTACCGTGGGAGACCAGATATAGTGAATGAAGGGGCCTGGGTTTAGTAACACTTTAAGTACACTATCATATTGAAGCAGAACTCCAGTTCAAGCAGTTACAGCTTTGTTCCTTTTGGGATAAAGGTTTTACATAAATAAAAGCTGATCGTTTTAAGCACCCCTGTCCGTGTTAAATGGTTTTTTTTTTCAACCCTCTGCTACATCTGCAAGATGGCCGGTTCTGTTTAAAAACAGATTTACAGGCTAGATCACCAGGTAAAACGAAAAGAAGCGAAAGCCTAAAAAAGCAAACCAATGCAGCCATCACATCTAAGAATGGGAAAGCTGCAATATAATAAATTGTTTGCTTTTGTATTTCATGCTTCATTAAGCTGGCCATAGATTGATCAAAATGCAGCCAGTTCAGCAGAATCAGGATGAATTTCGATCCATCTATAGCCATTCCTGTTTGTGAGAAGTTGCTCTAAGGACTGACTTCTCACAGAGGAGCTTGTTTGAAAATGTGTAATCAAACAGTGCTGCAGCACTGATCAGTGTATTCTGCCAGCGAAGGAGTCCCCACTATCAGAATACAATAAAGCTGGCTACACACTATACAATATTTATGCAATTTTCTTTAGATTTACCAAAACCATATAATATTAGGTCATACCTAAACACTTTCAAATTGTATGCAGTCAGGTAGGCCCTTGTACTACATACCGTATTTATCGGCGTATAACACGCACCGGCGTATAACACGCACCCCAAGTTTAGGAGGAAATTTTAGGGAAAAAAACTTTTAGCAGGGAAGTTTAAGGAAAAATAACTTACATTTAAATGCAGCCTTGTCAGTGTCCATTGCAGCCTTGTCAGTGTCCATTGCAGCCTTGTCACAGTGCAGCCTTGTCAGTGTCCATTTCAGCCTTGCCCCCAGTGTCGCCGTGCAGCCTTGCCCCCAGTGTCGCCGTGCAGCCTTGCCCCCAGTGTCGCCGTGCAGCCTTGCCCCCAGTGTCGCCGTGCATCATTTTAAAATTGGCGCCGAGACTGTGCGAACGCCGGGACTGGGCAGAGCCGCCGCCGAGATACACATAGCCGAGTGTACTCGGCTATACTCGGCTTTTCTCGGCTCCGCTCACAGTCACGCCGAGTCCCGCCCTATGATGGACATAACACAGGTCCAATGGCGGGACTGGGCGTGACTGTGAGCGGAGCCGAGAAAAGCCGAGTATAGCCGAGTACATTCGGCTATGTGTATCTCGCTCCGCTCCGCTCACAGTCAGCGGGGACAGCTCAGGGATGACAGTATCGGCGTATAACACGCACCCACGATTTCCCCCTGATTTTCAGGGGAAAAAAGTGCGTGTTATACGCCGATAAATACGGTAGTTGAAGGTAAATCTAAAGGAAATTGAACAAAAATTGTATAATGTATATCCAGCTATAGACAGTAGGGTTGTCCCGATACCGATACTAGTATCGGTATCGGGACCGATACCAAGCATTTGCGCGAGTACTCCCGATGATTCACCCGATACTTTTTTTTTGTGGCGGGGAAGGGTGGGAGGAGTCAGTGGCTGGGGAGGGCAGGAGAGAGAGCGGGGGAGTGTGGGCGGAGTCTGGCCGGAGAGGGCGGGAGGAGTCAGTGGCTGGGGAGGGCGGGAGAGGAAAGTGCGGGCGGAGTCTGGCTGAAGAGAGCGGGCATAGTCGGTGGACGGAGTCCGCGGGCGGAGAGCGAGTCCCTCACCTGCAGTTGAACCTGGTAAGCTGGCAGGGGTTCAGGGCGCAGCCGCATCAGGATCGGTGACCGGTGCTGTCACATTCGGTCGCCGTCAGCGGCTGAACGTCCCCACGCCCATCTTGGTACACCCTGCACTCGGCTGCAGTAAGCAGCAGCAGACATCTTGTTACACCCAGCCCGAGCTATATGGGCTGGGTGTAACAAGATGTCTGCTGTTGCTTACTGCAGCCGAGTGCAGGGTGTACCAAGATGGGCGTTGCAGCAGTTTTTTTTCCCCTTAAATCCTGTGTCATTTCCCCCCCACCCCCCGCAGCATTTCAGTGCCAGCCACCTATCAGTACCCACAAGTGCTACCTATCAGTGGAATCAGTGCCATCTACCAGTGCCACCTATCAGGTGGCACTGGTAGATGCCACTGATTGCACTGATAGGTGGCACTTGTGGGCACTGATAGATGGCACTGATTGCACTGATAGTGCAATCGGTGCCATCTATCAGTGCCCACAAGTGCCACCTATCAGTGCCACCTATCACTGCCCACAAGTGCCACCTATCAGTGCCACCTATCAGTGCCCATAAGTGCCATCGATCCGTGCCCATAAGTGCCACCTATCAGTCCCCATCTTTCAAACTGTCACATGACATTGAAAAAAAGTATCGGTAATCGGTATCGGCGAGTACTTGAAAAAAAGTATCGGTACTTGTACTCGGTCTTAAAAAAGTGATATCGGGACAACCCTAATAGACAGCATGGAGAATTTCTCCTTCCACCTCGCTTGCGTGAATGGACCTCAGCTTTTTTTTTTGATCAGTCTGCTTGCTGATCGGGAAAAAAAAAAAACACGAAAAAAAAAAAAAACAGATACATGTATGGCCAACCTTACGGTTTCTGTGTGATAAGGCCAAACACATTGGCTTTTTCCACTTAAATCAAGCATTTTTTTTTGCCATAACAGTTCCACAATAATACAATAGCTATGTCTTTTAGCCATACTATGTCCATAGTATGTGCTGTCATTTCATCAAATGTTTTTCTAAGGCTTTGGGCATTAACCCATTTATGCTCACGGTTGACTTTTTATTTTATTTTATTTGTGCATAAAATTCATATGTTATTTAGAGCAGTAGGATATAAATAACTCCCACATCACTGCATCAAACATCTGAAACTTCCAGATTCTGAAAAACCGCGGTTTAATCAAATTTTCACATTTTTAAACCAAATCTGGAAGGAAAAACTCCTTCCTCCCCAATTTACAAAGTACGAGTTATGGTGCAGCCAGGCCGGTTCACAAAGGGGAGGCATATCTATGGTATATTCATGCCTCACTCACCCTACATCAAAATCTTCCTATATGGAGGCTTGGGAAAAAGACGCCCAGTTTTGTTGGAATTTGGATACCTGGCACTTCGCCTTCTCTAAATCTTTCAAAGGGATTCTTAATGTCTCTTTAATGGAGGCAAATATTAAAGTTATAACCAGATGGTATCTAACTCCTTCCAGACTGGCATCTATATATCCAGCATCAGATCCAACGTGTTTCAGAGGTTGCCAACTTTACGGCTCTATGCCTCATATTTGGTGGGAGTGCCCCAGAGTTTGCCCCTTCTGGAGAAAAATATTTTTATTAATTTTTAAGGTAACAGGTTTTCAGGTCCCTACCAGTAGCCATTTTGAACGCTCATATTCCTCACATACCAAAAGGTTTCACAAAAATGTATTCACTTTATCTTTACAGGCGCCAAAATCACAATTGCCAAATCATGGAAAAACCCAAAACCTTTCCTGTCAGATGCCAAAACCAAAATATCTTGGATACTAACTCAGGAAAAATTAGCTAGCATCTTATCTAATACCATTCCCAAATTCGAAAAAATATGGGAACCTTGGGCCAAATATATGGGGATTTCGATTGGTGAAGATGCTGTTTTACCTTCTATTCAACATTAAGTTGGACACATACCCATCCCTTTCCCTCCGTCCTCTTTTTTACCTGGTGTCTTTATTTTCCTCTTCTTTCTTCCTTCTAAAAGGGATTTATGGAAACTCTTTTTCTGGGAATTCTAGTCTCCCATTACATGTTATGTCTCTTTTATTTAGAGTAAATGGGATACTATCAAATGTTTTGTTCGGCCTTGTTTAGTGCATCCCGATCTGTTGGCCCTGATAATCTTCTCGGAGCCTAAGAGTCAGAAGGAGGTCTCTATGCCTGGAGCAGTTAGTTCCCGATAAGGGGCTCCGGGTTACCAAGGAGAGAGGGTTTCCCTTCCATTATATTATAAGGATGAAGAGATCTCCCCCTGACAAACTTTTGATTGCTTACATGAATCTATCCTTTTTTCTAGGATGTTTTTATTATTTTATCCATTTATTCCTAAACATAATCTTTTCTTTATTTTTATATAACATGATGTAATGTTCTGTATTATTTATCTTATGAAAATAAAATATTTTGAAAGAAAAAAAAAAAAAAGAAAAAACTCCCACATCACTACAGTTCCAGTATTGGAACAAGAGGCATTAATGGGTTAACAGCCAGATCTATGAAGCAACATAGGTGCAACTCCAGTGGCAGTAAAAGTAACAGCAATAGAAATACTACGTTTACGTTTCCACTATTGCGACCCCAAAGTTGTGCGATTTAGAGTTTGGCTGAGTGCAGCTTTGACCCAACTTTACACTCTCTGGATCAAAGTAGTGCAGGCACCTTTTCAAAGTCACATAGATTGGAAGGGGTGCCATTGAAATCAATGGGCTTTGACATGTAATGCGACTTTATGTGTCCAAAGTCACATGACTTGTTGCACTAGTAGAAACGTAGACTTAAAGCGGAACCAACATCCACATATCCCCATGCTTTCCAGCCAAAAAAGCTTGTTTTTGGGAACCCGTTCAATTAATTGGTTTGCTCCAGCTTGAAGCAGACCAGTGATAAAGAAAACATGTTTGCTTGCAGGAAACATATAAAGAAACAACAGAAACAAGTTGCCTGCTGATCTGCCATAAGACGCCACTGAACAATAAAACAGACAAGGGAACACATGAATGTAACCAGGTCAGACTTCTGGCATAAACCAAGCACTTTCAGGCCCCATTCACACCTATGCGAATTGGTTGCGGCTTAAACCGCATCCAATTCGCATAACATTTTAAAATATATTGATTTCAATGAGGCTGGTTCACATATGTGCGATGCATTCGCACTGCGATTTGCCCAAAAAACTTGTGCGTTTTCTATGCATTGGGGTGCGAATTGTCTGTCCATCATGCGTGCTCGGAGAAGGGTCTGGTATGGATTTTGGGGGGACTCCCCACGCCGTTTTTTCGGCGTAGGGGTTCCGCTTAAAATCCATACCAAACCTAAGGGCCTGGTATGCTCCTGGAGGGGAACCCATGCCGTTTTTTATTTAAAATTTGGCGTGGAGTTCCCCCCTCATGATAACAGTGGCTTGGCTTCCCTTCCCTCCCCTCTCCTCTCCCAGGTCAGCAAATCCACAGCTAGAACGCAGACGAACCGCTGATTGATATCTTGCCAAAGACTCCGGAGCTCAAAAACGCAACGCACAAGTGTGAATCCAGCCTCAGGGATACAGTACACTTCATCGGTTGTGCCATAAATCTGAGCACTTGTTGATTCTTCCTTATGACAGTGGTTGGCAGGCGAGTATCTACAGGACTGGTAGACATGAGACTGTTGTCCAACCTGACTGAAAACTGACAGTGAATGTCAGTGGGTAACTTTACTGACAAGGGATGCTAGGATTTGTAGCTCCGAAAGCCAGCCATAGATGGATCGAATCTCAGCCGATCCATCGATCAACTTGGCTACAGCGATTTCCCCCCATCGTCACTGAATTGTGATGGGGGAAAAAATAACAAATCAGCTCAGACTGATATACTAAACTGTAATTTAAGCCTCATACACACGACCGGTTTTCTCGTCAAGAAACGACAAGAAAACTGTTGGGAGAGCTTTCTTGCCGAGAAAAACGTTCGTGTGTATGGTTTATGGTGTATGATTAAGCACTGAATTGCAGTGCGAAACGTCAGCTCATACTCGCTGTTTTTTGCTGTGGCATGTTGTTTGTGCTTTTTTTTTAAATAAAAGAACCTTTTTTGGAGTGCGGCTGTCCAAGCGTTTCTCAGATTTTTTGTATGGTTTCTCGTTGAAAAAACTGCCGGGAATCTCGACGAGAAAAATAGAGAACCTGCTCTCTATTTTCTCATCAGGATTCTCTTCTGCCTGTTTCCCGATGAGAAAACCAGTCGGGTGTATGCTTTTCCGAGTCTTAAAAAAAAAAAAAAAAAAAAAATCGCACATGCTCAGAATCAAGTACAGGACGGGAGCGCTCCTTCTGGTAAAACTATCGTTCGTAATGGAGATAGCGCATTCGTCACGCTAAAACAAACTGAAAGCACATAGAATGAAAAGCGCAAATCGTTTTTCCCCAAACTTTTACTAACATGCGGTAACACGAGAACAAAAGCAGTCCAAGGGGTGGCGCCATTGGAATCGAACTTCCCCTTTATACTGCCGTCGTACGTGAACGCGCTTTACAATGAGGAGATTTGGAATTGACAGTGTGTATGCAAGGAAAGCTTGACAAGAATCTCGTCGAGAAAAACAAGGTTTTTTTTTTACGACGAGATTCTCGGTCAGGTGTACGAGGCTTGAGAGTTATCTCCTGCAGTACTTGTATTCCACCACTAGATGCCCTCAGTCTTCCAGGTTGAATGACACCCAGCATCAAATAAATGAGAAAACAGAGGATATATTAGAAATGAATGGGCGTCATGGCCCTGCCCCCTCATTTTAGTGTGCAGCTAGTGTGAACAGGCCTTCATAGTATATTCATGCAGGCAGGGATGCTGAGGTCATCATGTCAGAACTACATTGTGCATCTCCGAGGACTTACCACCCCTGGAGTAAAAGATGTGTCCGAGTGTCACATGTCCAGCCAATAAAAAAAGTTAGGGTATATAAACCCTAACATTGAACTTCTTATTTACTGTCTATCTTCTCCTCCCTCCCCATTTTTTTTCCTTTTCTTGCTCAATTACTCTGCTCTACCTCATCCACTCCCTTCTAGCATGACTCACATCTGTGGCCCTATTATAGAGGAAAAATTACATAGACAGACTGTCACTTTTATATTTTAGTCTTTAGCATCCTGTTGTGTTACTCTATTAATACGCTCTAACATTTGCACCAATTATTTTTTGAAATGTAAACATTATCTCCAACTTTACACGTGGTAATGTCCACTCCTAGTACAGTAAAACCTTGGATTGCGAGCACAATTCGTTCTAGAAACATGCTTGTAAACTAAAACCCTTGTATATCAAAGCAAATTTCCCCATAAGAAATAATGGAAACTCAAATGATTTGTTCCACAACTAGTTGTTCATAAGTCCTTCAGTCTATAGTCCATATAAAAAGATTATAGCACTGTGATAGCTTGTGCAACAATAAAATGTCCATCCACAAATGGAAGCCTTCACAAGGGGATTAGAAGAAAAATCATGTAAAAAAAAAAAAAAAAAGATTTTTCCCGGAGTTAAACATTTTGCTTGTCTTGCAAAACACTCTCAAACCAAGTTACTCTCAAGCCAAGGTTTTACTGTACATTAACATATTTACCATTTCTGCATTTGAAACTTTTTTTTTATCACTATATTAGTGACATGAGATTGAATTGTATTCAGCCTCCAGGCTGGAATTGTCAATATTTTGCTAGAAAAAAAAAAAAATGTAACTTCTCATTTGGCTAAATATAACATTGGAAGCATTTTGTTGTATGTGTTTTATAAGCACACCTTAAAACCACTTCGCGCCCAAGGACGTCCATGGACGTCCTTGACTTTCAGCCGGGATATCTGAATGATGCCTGCAGCTACAGGCTTCATTCAGGTATCGTTTTTTAGAGCCGGCGATCCTGCGTACCGTAAGAACGATCATAGCGGCTGTTCCGCCGCTTGATCGTTCTTACAGGTGGCGAGAGGGGACGTCCCCCCCCCCTCCCACTGCCCTCTGGTGCTTCTACCGACTCACCTGAGCGATCGGTGAGTCGGTGACAGGATCCGCCGGCCCCGGCTTCTAACCATAGGGATTTCCGGCGGACCAAATGGTCGCCGGAGTCTCTATGATCGTTCGGAGGCCGGGCGCGATGTTATGACGTCACGCCCGGCCTCTGCATTAAAAAAAACGGCGCCGCTTCGGCTAGGAAGCGGTGATCGTTTTTTAAAAAAAAAAAAAAAATTATTTCAGGCTTCTCAGCCTAGAGGCGAGATGTGGGGTCTTATTGACCCCATATCTCACTGTAAAGAGGACCTGTCATGCTTATTCCTATTACAAGGGATGTTTACATTCCTTGTAATAGGAATAAAAGTGATAATTTTTTTTTTCTAACTGTCAAAGTAAAAAGTTAAGTGCAAAATGAACAATAAATAATAAAAAAAAAAAAAAAAAAAAAAAAAAAATGTAAAGCGCCCCTGTCCCCGGTAGCTCGTACGCAGAAGCGAACGCATACGTAAGTCCCGCCCACATATTAAAACGGTGTTCAGAACACACATGTGAGGTATCGTAGCGAACGTTAGAGCGAGAGCAATAATTCTAGCCCTAGACCTCCTCTGTAACTCAAAACATGTAACCAATAAAAAAAATTAAAGCATCGCCCATGAGGATTTTTAAGTACCAAAGTTTGGCGCCATTCCACGAGCGTGTACAATTTTGAAGGGTTACATGTTGGGTATCTATTTACTCGGCGTAACTTCATCTTTCACATTATGCAAAAAAATTGGGCTAACTTTAATGTTTTAATATTTTTTAATTCATGAAACCGTTTTTTTTCCCCAAAAAAATGCGTTTGAAAAATTATTGCGCAAATACCGTGCGAGATAAAAAGTTGCAATGACCGCCATTGTATTCTCTAGGGTCTTTGCTAAAAAAATATATATAGTGTTTGGGGGTTATATGTAATTCTCTAGCAAAAAAATTAGGCTGTTGAGCGCTCTGGTAGTTATTTTATTCTTCCTGTCCCAGGGTATCTGTCTTCCCATACGAGGTACGAGCAGACAGATACACTGAGAGGTATGCAGGAGTGCATGGCACCCACGGTCTGCTGATCACTGGGGCAATGGTTTCCAGGTTCCAAGTAAAAATAAATAAATGTGTGTGTGTATATATTATATAATTATATATATATATATTTATTATTTTTGTAAGCAGAAAGACCAGTGAGAGCTGCAGGGGTCCAAGGAGACTGGAAGCATTGATTTCCTGGGGAACCATTTCTAGGGATTAGATTGGTGTTCAGTGGTGCAGAGCTCTCACAAGAGATAAGTATTCAGTCTCTTCTTACAGGTATGAGCTTATCTGGTTATATCTGGTTATATGACAGGGTCACTGTGGTAAAGTTCTGCAAAGAGCACTCAGTCTTTTCCTGCAAATGTTATTAATTATTAGACTAAAGGTAATCTAATCGTGGCCATACATGCTTCAGTACATGATTGATTTATTTTCCGACCAATCTCTTCCAATAGGAATAACCGATTAATAGTCGACAACCCATTAGATCGATAGATGAAGAGGAACTAAAGTTCCGCTGGTACATACTGTGAGCAGGCGGGCTTTTTCCTGCAGAAGAGGAGATGTGAGCTCCTGCCCCCTGCTGTGATTGGACACGGCAGGAGTTTGGCAGCAGATTTCAGCTGAAACCTGCTGATCGGCTGTGCCCACACACACAACTCTGTGTGCATAGGAAAAGCGATTTAGCCGTTTTTCTCCCTGAAAAGCAGTGAGCAAAACAGCCAGATCAGTAAGTAAAAGCAGCACACATTACACTTGTTAGGCACACATTTACCCCTTCATTGCCCCTAGATGTTAAGCCCTTCAAAGCCAGTGTCAGTGTACAGTATTATCACTGTATTAGTGTCACTAGCGACGTCAGTGTCAGTTAGTGACCCTCCCAGCCAGGGTGTGTTAGTGCCAGATTGCCTGCCACCATATCACAGTCCCACTATAAAAAAAAGTCACTGATCACCACCACTACAGTATAGTGTCTATAGCTGTGGAAAATTCTAGTATATATACACACACCATAGTTTGTAGATACTATAACTTTCCCACAAACCAATTAATATACACTTATTGGGATTTTTTTTTACCAAAGACATATAGCAGAATACATTTAACCTTAATTTATAAAGACATTAGATTTTATTGGATATAATTTATAATAGAAAAGTAGAAAATATCAATTTTTTCTCAAAATTTTCAGTCTTTTTCATTTATAGAATAAAAACCCTGTGGTGATCAAATACCACCAAAAGAAAGCCATTTGTGTGAAAAGATAAAAAAATGTAATTGCATAGTGTTGCATGACCGTGCAATTGGCAGTTAAAGTAGCGCAGTGCTGAAAAGCAAAACATGCTCTGGTCATGATAGGGGTAAAACCTTTTTTTTTAGGTCAAGTGGTTAGACTTTTGTTTTATACTTCTTCAGCAGGGATGAGCTCCGGGGTGTTCGCACAGTCCACGTGCAGATCCCACCAGGAAGTCGGCACTGTGCTAATCACAGACAGGGAAACATGTCCCGATCTCTGCAGCCGTGCATGTCTCCCTGTCTGTGATTAGCACAGCGTCATGCCGACTTCCTGGCGCGATCTGCACGTGGACTGTGCGAACACCCCGGAGCTCATCCCTATTCTTCAGTTACTTGCCTAGGCAAATGATGTCATACATTCCAGTGTGTGTTCAGGAGAGGAGGAGGGGTTTTCTCAGCCAAGCACAACCTCCTATCCACACACCTAAGCTAAGGGCAGATGGATTCAAGGAAGTAAATACTCTGCTTTTCCTCAAGATGGCCAGGAACACCAGGGGGACATTTTTTTCAAAATGATTTCTACGCCACAAAAAAAGAAGGCATGGAGAAATATGGGGGGGGGGGGTTTAGCATTTTTGGTGCTCAGATACAGTGTAGGTCTGCGTTATCACCTAGTTGTTACTGTATATTAAAACTGCACGATTGTAAAAAAACATCTCGATTTAACCCCCCTTACGATCTCTATGCAGCACTTACATGACTCATTCAGATGTTCTCTACTCACTGTGCTGTCAAAAAAAAAACCAAAAAAAACCACACAGGCAGCCTGCCAAATTTATCACAACATTGTCAGTGCTGGGAGAGAACTTTTAGGCCCCTTTCACACAAACAGGCCATTCAGGTCCGCCTCAGTTTTTCAGGCGGACCTGAATGGATGCTCCATTCACCTGTATGGAGGCGACATGTCCGCTGACATCCGCTCTGCTAAATCCAGGACGGATGGAAACCCTATGGCAGATCAGATTAAAATGGACAGACGGTCCGTTTTCATCCGATTTCCCCCATAGAGGAGAGCAGAGATCTGACAGGTGAGCAGAGACAAAGCTGTCACCCGCCAGCTCAGCGGGGATCAACCGAGCGATCGCCCACTGAGCAAGCGGAGTCTGTCAAAACAGACAATAGGTGTGAAAGGTCTCTTAACATAAGTATGTTTTAGTTCTTTTAGATCAAAGGGATGAACTTTGGTCTATAAATGAGGTCAGTTTAACCACTCTGGCTCGGTTCACACTTGTGCGATGCGGGAACCCTGCCAATCCACTGCACTGACTCGCATGACAGTTCACACTGCCAAATGCGAACTGCTGGGAGTGTCAATACATTGTTAATGACACCCTCATTTCAGCTTGCATATTGTACTGCGAACTGACAGTTCGGACATGAATCGGATCGCATAAGTGTTCACATCCATGCGATCTGATTCTGATGCAGACCAAAAAAAAGGGTCCTGTGCGAGTTCGGTTCGAATGTGATGAGATTCCAGCCATACTATCTATATGGCTAAAATCGCATTGCATTGACATTGTATGTGATTTGCACTACAGTGCGAATCACATGCAAACTCGCAGAGCGTGCCGGTGTTAACCATCACATAGTTCTTTTAGATCAAAGAGATGAACTTCGGTCTGTAAATGAGGGCAGTTTAACCACTTAAAGACTAAACCTTTTTGCTTACAAGTTAAAATCAGTATTTTCTGCTAGAAAATTACTTAGAACCTCCAAACATTATAGATTTCTTTTAGCAGAGACAGTAGATAATAAAATGGCGGTTGTTGCAATATTTTATGTCACACTGTATTGGCGCAGCGGTCTTTCAAGCGAGATTTTTTGTGGAAAAAATATACTTCAATAAATAAAAAAAACAGTAAAGTTAGCCAAATTTTTTTGTATAATGTGAAAGATGATGTTACGCCGCGAGAATCGTGATCTTTATTCTAAGCAAAAAGAAAAATCTTGATTTTCATTTTATCCAGAATTGTGCAGCCCAAATATATATTATCTGTGTAAGGCCCCATTCACACAGCACAGAAGTGCATTTTTTTTCGCGCAACAGCTTGATGGACTGCCGCAGTGTCAAAAAACGAACACAAACCTTCTACGCTTTTTTGGGCGGCGGGCGAGTGTCATGTAACAAAACGCACATTACAAGCACAACATGCATGTAAATAGGACCTCAAAGCCCCTAAATAAACTGCAAGTCTGTTTTGGAGACGTCAAGGACTAAGCATCATTCAATCATTTCATACTTCCTGCAAAGACTAGCTCACATGTTAGTGTTTGTGCTGCTCATGACCTACCTCTCCATAGGCGGCCACCCCGGGCCTCCTCCAGGCACATATCCCCACTGAACGCAGCACCACCGCTAACCCACGGCTTCTACAAGCAGCGGCCATGCTGACAGCACAGGACCAGGAGTCATAACCCGGAAACAGAACATCCACCACATTCTCCCAGCTGACTGCGAGAGATGGAGGGATTTCAGGATCGCACTATTACTTCCGGTGTCCTTCCCGCGTCCTGGCGGAAGTAAGGGTAATGTGAAAGCTGTCTATGTGTTACATTGTAACAAACAGGGGAAGGTGACATTCTCTTTGTTATGTCCTGGCGATGTTGGTCATATACAGCTGCTCTGTTTTATTTATGTATTCTTATACATCGATGTCTTTAGTTGTATGCTTATCTTTAGAATGAGATACAAGTATCACCAGTATAATCATTATTCTGTTATATTTTACTGTCTGATAAAACCTTTCCCATAAAAATGCATGTTGAAGATTTCGACCACAAAAAGTAAGTAAATTCCTAATAAGCAGGATTAAAAAAAAAAAAAAAAGACTACAGTGGCCAATCTGATTTTTTTTTGTTAATTTCTCTAGATAATAAGAGAGAAAACCTGATTGGTCGCTATGGAGAAGTTGGAGAAAGCTCGCCTTCTGAACGTCAAGCTGCCTTTGATTTTTTTATATCTTTGCCTTTGATTAGATTCTGTTGATACCTCCCAAGGACAACCTGGTAAAAATAAATGGATCAAATAAAAAAAAAAAGAGGAGGGATTTTGACGGTGCATAATGTATAAAGTAGTGAGAAAAAATTGTGTATTCAAATAAAAAAATATTTTATTAAATATAAGATTAAAAAACGTAGACAAAGACCATAATGTCCAGAAATATACAGTGGTTCATACAATAGGTGGTCATACAAAAAATAAAGGTTAAAATATATGGCATGTGGAACGCACTGCGACAAAGCGTGAGCATAACTAATCTGGGCTAGAAATTGGGTGTGGCCTAAAGTGACATAGTAAAATGTAGCCTAAATGTGACTATACACTATACAATCTAATTGTACAATCTCTGTTCAGTCTCCTTTAGCGTTACCAAAAATTTGTGGACACAGCTAAACAATCCCAACTGTCCCTGATTGAGGGACCGTCCCTCATTCGGAACAAAGTCCTTCTTGCCTCCTCATTTGTCCCTACAAGTTCTGTGCTGGTGTGAATGGGGCCTTACACAGCAGTGATAATGCATGATTCTGGCTAAAATGAGATGCACATTTTTTTTTTTGCTTAGAATAAAGATCACGATTCAGTTTGGTCTGATTTATATAGTTGTATAAAAACTTCACTACTTATTTATCAAAAAATGTTTTTTACAGTACTAAACATTTTATCCAATTTCTAAATTGCTGCATTTGTAAATTCCAAATGCCAATATAAAGGAATAGTAGTGGTAAAAAAGCACTTGTGGGTTGAACCAACCATTTTTTGTACAATTCTTCCACCACTTGCCTACTGGGCACTTTTACCCCCTTCCTGCCCAGACCAATTTTCATCTTTCAGCACTGTCACACTTTGAATGACAATTGTGCGGTCGTGCAACACTGTACCCAAATGAAATATTTATAATTTTTTTGATAAATAAAGGAAATAGACTGGAAAAAAACAACAACTTTTTTCATAGATTGTTATAAAATTTTGCAAACTGGTAATTTTTCTCCTTCACTGATAGGCTGTACTGATGGACACTGAGGTGGCACTGATAGGTTGCACTGATGGGGTGGCACTGGTGGGCACTGATGATGCTACACTGATGAGCTCTGATAGGTGACACTGATGAAGAGGCACTGATTGCCATCACTGGTGGGCACTGATAGGACTGCACGGATTATCAGTGTAGATGTCCATTTCACACAATCCGGTTATTGCTGTCAGCTTGAGGAAAGGAATGCTGATAACTGGCTTGTGTTTACATCGTGATCAGCTGTGATTGAACAGAGCTGATCATGTGGTAAAGAGCCGCTGATTAGCTCTTTACCCCGATCTATGAGCAGCTGTGCCCTCCCAGAACTGGCTGGCTGTGCTGTAGCCGCCATTCGACTATAGCGCGGGTGGCAAGTGGTTAAGGGGGAGGTGGTAGGGGGTGTGTCCTATGTCTACAGACATTTGTTAATTGGTGTCCCTCATTCCCATCTCAGAACGTTGGGGGGTATTATTATTATTATTCAGGATTTATATAGTGCCAACAGTTTGCGCAGCGCTTTACAACATCGGGGAAGACAGTACAGTTACAATACAATTCAATACAGAAGGAATCAGAGGGCCCTGCTCCTTAGAGCTTACAATCTAGAAATTATGAAATCCATTCAAATTGTATCGATTTAGGCAAGCCCTTCCACTACATACAGTAGCTGATGGAAGATCTAAAAGAGATTGTAGAAAAAAAGATTGTATGGAGTATGGTCAGACTAAAGCCGTGTACACACTACACTACAGCAAACCAGCTAGTTGATTGGAGATACTACTAGTCCAGCGATCTCTCCCGCTGAGATGTTGTGTTCTGATAGGGGGACAGCCCACCCGCCAGAACACTCTGATCAGTACTCTCTGTCATTGGCTGGGAGTGCTGATCGTGAGTCGGTCGGCTGCTGGTTTTCCAGCATGCACGTCTGACAGAAGCTGGCCGAATGGCAGGCAGAATGTCAACAGAACACAAGGGCAGAATGTTGGCCATTTTTGAACCAGCAAATGTCTCCCGACATTCTGCCCGTGTGTCCGGGGCTTAAGCCAGTCACAAGTACACACTGCACACATTTAGTGCATTCCGTGTACCCACAAAGTACTCTTCACTTACTGTACAACAGGTGAGAGTTTCACAGACACACATAAACCCACCTTCAAAAAATTAAAAGAGGGGAATACCTGGTATGAACAGTCAGAGGGAAGTAAAAAAAGTCCATTGTCAGTGAGAGGAGAAAATGCCTGGCACTGGTGGCTAACGGGAAAAAAAAAAGTCTGCAATTGGTTGTCAGTGGAAGGAATTGCTTGACGTTGTCTTCATAAAAATGCTCCAGTACGGGGAAAGACAAGGCACTGGTACTCGGGAGGGGGAGAACGGGGATATGCTCAGTGATGAGAAAAATGGAAGAACAGGTACTCTGTGGAGGGAGAGGAGGGGCACTAGTACTCTTTAGAGGGAGAAGGGGGCACTGGTACTCTATAGAGGGGCACTATTACTCTGTGGAAGGAGATGGGGCACTGGAACCCTGGGGGGGGGGTGCACTGATACTCTGCAGAGAAAAAAGGGGCACTAATGCTTTGTGGAAGCACTGGTGCTTGCTGAGGTTAGGGTGGGTGACATTGATTTCAGCGGGGATCATTGATGTGCATTGGTTTCTTACCTCTACACACTGTGCCTCCCGTTCCACTGTCTCCCTCTGCCAGAACTATAGTGCCCATGTCAGACAGCAAAGGAGTCGAGTTGTGTTGCGCAAGGAAAGTTCCAGCATCCAGCCTGCATCGGGACACAGAATGGATCCTTGTGATGCTAGGATTTTGTTAAAATCCTGGGGCAGTCCTGCAAAATCTGAGACTTTTGGAAGTTACAATTAAAGAGGAATTTTGTTCATTTTTGAAAAAATGTAAAGTTAGCAGCTACAAATATGGTAGTTGCTGACTTTTAATAAAGAGACTCTTACCAGTCCAGGAATCCAATGCTGTCTTCATCCAGGCTGGTCCTTTAATGGTCTTCAGGTCCCTGGCTCCATCATTGTTGGCTGTGAGAAGCTGGCAGTGATTTCCTGCTGTTTCACATTCACACTGTGCATGTGTGGGATTGTGCTGCACTTTCAGGCTGGTCCCGCAGACTCCTGGGACATGTGACGTGTCCCAGAAGGTTGCGGGGGGCAAACGCCTGCTCTTGTTGCTTAGGTGAGAAAAGCAGATGTGGGAGCAGGTACCTGTCAGAAATAGATGCCTGCTCACGGAACAAATAAAAAATCCAATGATGGCAGAGGAAGGGGGAAGGAGGCGGGTGAGCAGAACTTTCCGTTTGAATGCTTTTTTGGCAGCTCAGGTATTTTCTGTACTTGTAGGGTGTTGATATGTGCATACTGTATATTGCAGAAATGTACTAAATATGTATATTTTTTATTTTTTTATATTGACTTGACATATGCTTTAAAGCTTTGCGAATTGAGTCACAGGTTTCTATCCAAGAGGCAACTTTCAAAGCTGCCAGTCTGCTCCTTCTAGCTAAACAGTGAATTCTAACAAGAGCAGACTGTTTATGTGAGAAGGGCACAGCTGCAGTAGTCACCTCTTCCTTTGGTTCCCAGCGGTGGTGTTAACACTTCCCAATGCTGGCTGGGGATGGAAGAAAACAGACATGTCCAGTACCAGGCTGTGCATACAGTCAACACCAGCAACATGTTGAGGGGATTCTTTGTCTGTACAGGGCCAGTCTGAGTCTCAGCTGGAAGAATAGCAGCCGAAAACACCTGTGTTTACAATTAGCTTTGTCCATTCTCCCCGTCTGACTAAATGACAAACTAACAGCAACCATGGCTGTCTATGTGATGGTCACATGCAGCAGTTAATTGTGGTAGGGACAGATGATTGCCGCTGGACACGGGTATCTATCCTTAACTACAAGTAACTGCTCCATGTCCAGCTACATGCAAGCAGTAATGGCTCCTCTCAGCCTGTCATTGCTTTGTACAGGCTAACTTGCTGCCACTGTTTGCATAGATCTGTGATTCCAGTGGCAAGAATCTGCTGATTCTTGCTGCTGGAATTCAGTGTTAACCATGAGCGTCCGCTCCATAGGGCAAGGGGGGTCAATTGCCCCCCCTGGAATCGTAAGAGTGTTGAAGTCAGAGTAAAGACACTTGCCCCCTGTGTTGCAATAACCCCAGCTAGCGGTCAAAGACAGGGTTAAATGCAACTGTGTATCGCTGCTGCCGAAGCGCTTTGTAGGCGCTTCAGCAGCGGTGCCCATTTATTTCAATGGGCAGGGGCGGTGGAGGAGTGGTGTATACAGCGCTGCTCCACTGCCCCAAAGAAGCATGGATGACCTTAAAATTATGCCCCCCCCTGAAAAAAGTTCAGCGGACGCCCATGGTGTTAACCCCTAATCGCCCATGTAAAGGAGTCATAATATTTACCAGTTGTGCCACCAGTGGCTCCAGTCTTCCCTGTCTTGCAAAGTTACACCCATCACTGGGATATTTAGAATCCATAACTTCTGGGTTTGTTGAATGCCTGTGTCTACCTGTTGTGTGTTCACAGAATACAAGATATTCTGTGGATGGACAAGGGGAGAGGAAAGGATGGGTAAACAAGAGGATCCCTTCATTGTATGAGAGCCATAGATTTTGTAGCTCCTATAGCTGCATGGAAGTACAGTACTTGCTGCATTATCTGGTGGGTACAAATGAATTCTACACTAAACAGGACTTGGCTGAGCAACTAACTCACCTCATACTAGATCATTTTTCCACTTATTAATTTTTATAGGTGTCTATGGGTGGAGTTCCGCTTTAATATATAACTACTTCTTTGTACCTGTATCTGAATAAACAAATAAAAAAAAACTGATTCATACAGTAATTTGAAAGCTAGCATAATTTTACAAACTTTACTTAAGAAGGTGTCCATTTTATCTTGCTATCTTTTTTTTAATTTCAGCTTTTATAAGACAAGATTATTAAGCAAATTATGTTGAATTATTTAGATCCAGTCACATAAATTATTCAGAAAGTGCCACTTAAATGGGAAGAATTTGTTATAAAACTACAGAGAGCACTTTACAAGCTCAAGATTATGATACAAAATCAATCTAGAACTGTTTAATTTACAAAAAGTGTCATAGTGTGGTATGAATAAATAATATCTGCTCAGTCTTCCTATTAAACATACTGCCGGTGCCAGTCTTGGAGCTGTTTAGTAGTAATGTAAATATATATGTAGCGCCCTGTTCCTATTGAGTAGGGGCTATGTGGTAAATTTAGTGTTATCTGAGCTGTAAATAGCTCAGAGTGATTTAATAAAGTTGATTTGCTTATGTTCCAGTTTGGCTGTGTTGTGCGCATTTCTCACTGTTGCCAGTAGGTGTCACTGTCACCACAGGCCAGGGTGAGAAATACAGCAGGCTAAGTTCATTGACTGTTCTTTCCCAGAAACAGCCCAGTGGGAGTGTTCTACTGCTGTGCATTCTGGGAGAGGATATTTAAGGGACAGACGCCATGATTATTTCTCTCTGACCTCATGGCCCTCCTGGCCTAAGGTACAGTATGTGGCAGTTGCTCTTTCCTACCTCGGGCCCTGCTGGCTCGAGGTTGTGTTACTACGAGTAGGCCCAGAAGTGTGTCTGGGGCCTACTTAACTGAAGGTGGTCCTGTGCTGTCTTGCCTGCGTGGAAGAAGCCACTCAAACTGAGAAGATTCCAGGGGGGGACCCTTACTGAAGAGAACCAGGCTGAAGGCTGGTTTCTCAGGAAGGGCCTGGTGACTCATTTGGAGGATGCACCCAAGCTCACCTACCTCACAGTACTGCCGGATGGCTTAAAGGATCTGATACTGTGCAGCTGTTCTATAACTAATTGACTACTGGCTAAACAATCCTGTGGCAGGGGATTATCCAAGAGTTCCACGTATCGCTAAGTCTGTGGCAGAGACTTGTCCGTGCTTCATACCGGCTGCTAGGTCGGTGTGAGAGGCCTATCCAGTTGTCGCAAGATCCAGAGACAGAAAGCTGTTTGTCCTCTGGATCCAAGAACCTCTTAAGTGATCTGCAAACAAGGTATCTGAACTTCCCCTAACCCTCTATCCTTCTGCTACCGCAAGTTTGTTTAATAAAGTATTGGAAAAATTAACTGAAGTGACTGGCACTCACATCTATCTAAAACTTCCTAACATAGACTCTTAGTTCTGGGACGGTGAAAGGTGGGGTAACGGCAGGACCCAAATTTAACCCAGCAGCCCTTTAGGGAGTAACACTACATATAGCTGCATTTCTTCATTAAAAAATACCTGTTGTGAGTGAAATATGAGGGTTGCCATTGCTTGCTTTCTTCCGAAAATGCTGGTTGTCTGGCTTAATAATGTCACTGTCCCAGAGCAGACATGTAGCAAACTGAGTGAATGGGCTGTTTTACGTAACGTGCATCAGTGCACAAAAATTGGTAGCTTTGAATGGCCCACTAAAGTTCCTATTGGGCAATCCTTTTTTCACAAATTTTTTTTTTTTTTTTATAGCTTAATTTTTATTTTATTTTTTCTGCTTTTGCAGCGGTTGCCAGACATTAACCACTTAACGACCGCTCACTGTATATATACGTCGGCAGAATGGCACCGACAGGCACAATCACGTAGAGTGTACGTGATTGCCTTTGTACAGTTGGGGGGTCCAATCGGACCCCCCTTCTGTACAGTGAGCGGTGGCTAAGTGTCCGGGAGCGTTCCGGGATGAGGGGGCAGCCATTCGTTTCTGGCCACCCCCTCGCGATCGCTCCCGGCGAATGGAAATGCCCCCTCTGTCTGTGTCAGACAGAGGGAGCAGGAGGAAGTGATGTCATCTCTGGTGCGGCGCTCACATATACTGAGCGCCGTACAAGAGAAGATATCAGGTCAGTGCACACAACACTACACTGACACTAGGACACATAGGGACATAAATCGCCCCCCCAGACACCCCAGATCACCCCCCAGATCACCCCCCAGCCCCCAGTCACAGTGTCACTGATTGCAGTGACCATTTATTTAGTGATCACTGCAATCAGTGACATTTGTGACTGTAAAAGTGTCACCAAAGTTTAGTCTTAGGTCCAGTGTAGCCCCCTAACCCCCCCTAATAAAGGTTTAACCCCCTGATCACCCCCCAGATAACCCTTTCACCCCCTATCACCACTGTCGCTTAGCGATCATTTTTCTGATCGCTGTCTTAGCGTCAGTGATGCCGATCGGCAGCCAGTAATTTTTTTTAGGTTCGCCGCAGATTTTTATAGCGTCAGGTACCCCAATATATTATCTAATAAAGGTTTAACCCCCTTGATCGCCCCCCAGGTAACCCTTTCACCCCCTATCACCACTATCACTAAGCGATCGTTTTTCTAAACGCTGTCTTAGTGTCTGTGATGCAGATCGGTAGCCGGTAATTTTTTTTAGGTTCGCCGCAGGTTTTTATAGCGTCAGGTACCCCAATATATTATCTAATAAAGGTTTTAACCCCCTGATTGCCCCTAGTTAACCCTTTCACCAGTGATCACCATATAAGTGTTACGGGTGACGCTGGTTAGTTAGTTTGCTTTTTATAGTGTCAGGGCACCCGCCGTGTATATAACCCAATAAAGGTTTAACCCCCTGATCGCCCGGCGGGTGATATCAATTAGGTTTTAGCGTCAGAGAGGGTCTGAGTCACACCCCAGGCAGCGTCAGGTTAGTGCCAGTAACGCTAACACCCACGCGTGAAGCATACACCCCCCTTAGTGGTATAGTATCTGAACAGATCAATATCTGATCTGATCAGATCTATACTAGCGTCCCCAGCAGTTTAGGGTTCCCAAAAACGCAGTGTTAGCGGGATCAGCCCAGATACCTGCTAGCACCTGCGTTTTGCCCCTCCGTCCAGCCCAGGCCACCCAAGTGCAGTATCGATCGATCACTGTCACTTACAAAACAAAAACACACATAACTGCAGCGTTCGCAGAGACAGGCCTGATCCCTGCGACTCCAGTGCTGTAGGAGGTGATTTCACCACCACAGTTAAAAAAAAAAAAGCAAATATGCCGAAGCATTGGGGCAGCAGGGGCGGAGGAGCGATTTTGCTCCTAATGCCGCGTACATACGGTCGAAATTCCGACCGAGGCTTGCCCGTGGAAAAGTCCGACCATGTGTGTGCGGCATAACTTTTTTGAGGGAGGATGCCCCCATGCTTCGGCATATATAAATGGTGCGTGTATGCCCATCATTGGAAGTGGGTGGATGAAGGGCGGTATTCTAATGGTGGGCATACCCACCGATCAATCTCTTTTTTTCGTTCAGCCAACAGGCTGCATGAAAAAAAAGATTACAATACATGTCCAACAAGGACCAGCAACGTACTGGTATGTTGCTGGACTTTGAATGTTTATACCAGAATGATGCCTGTGGGTTTAGGTATCATCTTGGTATCATTCTTTTCAGCCAGCGGCCGGCTTTCATGTAAAAGCAATCCTAGCGGCTAATTAGCCTCTGGACTGCTTTTACAAGCAGTGGGAGGGAATGCCCCCCCCCCCGGATATAAAAAGCGCCATTGGGAAATTGGGAAAGCATTTTATCACACCGATCTTGGTGTGGTCAGATGCTTTGAGGGCAGAGGAAAAATCTAGGGTCTAGAAGACCCCAGTTTTTTCAAAAAAAGAGTACCTGTCACTACCTATTGCTATCATAGGGGATATTTACATTCCCTGAGATAACAATAAAAATGATAAAAAAAAAAATACTTGGAAGGAACAATTTAAAAATAAAATAGAAAAGCAAAATTAATAATAAAAAAAAAAAAAAAAAAAAAAAAAAAAAAAAAGCACCCCTGTCCTGCCCTGCTCTTGCCCAATGGCGAACGCAAGCGTGGGTCTGGCGTCATATGTAAACAGCAATTGCACCATGCATGTGAGGTATCACCGCAAAGGTCAGATCGAGGGCAATCATTTTAGCAGTAGACCTCCTCTGTAAATCTACTGGGGTAACCTGTAAAGGCTTTTAAAGGCTTTTAAAAATGTATGTAGTTTGTCGCCAATGCGCGTTTGTGCGAAATTTTAAAGCATGTCGTGTTTGGTATCTATGTACTCGGCCTAAGATCATCTTTTTTATTTCATCAAACATTTGGGCAATATAGTGTGTTTTAGTGCATTAAAATTAAAAAAAGTGTATTTTTTAACCCAAAAAATGCGTTTGAAAAATCGCTGCGCAAATACTGTGTAGAAAAAAAAAATGCAACACCCACCATTTTAATCGGTAGGGCCTTTGCTTTAAAAATATATATAATGTTTGGGGGTTCAACATAATTTTCTTGCAAAAAAAAAAAATGTTTTCATGTAAACAAAAAGTGTCAAAAAGGGCTTTGTCTTCAAGTGGTTAGAAGAGTGGATGTAAGCTTCCTAATGTTGTGTATAAAATGCCAGAACAGTTCAAAACCCCCCCAAATGACCCCATTTTGGAAAGTAGACACCCCAAGCTATATACTGAGAGGCATGTCGAGTCCATGGAATATTTTATATGTTGTCACAAGTTGCGGAAAAACGACAATTTTTATTTATTTTTTTGGCACAAAGTTGTCACTAAATGATATATTGCTCAAACATGCCATGGGCATATGTGGAATTACACCCCAAAATACATTCTGTTGCTTCTCCTGAGTACGGGGATACCACATGTGTGAGACTTTTTGGGAGCCTAGCCATGTACGGGACCCCAAAAACCAAGCACCGCCTTCAGGCTTTCTAAGGGTGTAAATTTTTGATTTCACTTCTCACTGCCTATCACAGTTTCGGAGGCCATGGAATGCCCAGATGGCACAAACCCCCCCCCAAATGACCCCATTTTGGAAAGTAGACACCCCAAGCTATTTGCTGAGAGGTATTGTGAGTATTTTGCAGATCTCGCTTTTTGTCACAAAGTTTTGAAAATTGAAAAAAAAATAAAATATATATATATATATTTTCTTTCTTCATTTTCAAAAACAAATGAGAGCTGTAAAATACTCGCCATTCCTCTCAGCAAATAGCTTGGGGTGTCTATATTCCAAAATGGGGTCATTTGTGCGATTTTGGCATTTTATGGCCTTCGAAACTGTGATAGGTAGTGAGGAGTGAAATCAAAAATTTGTGCCTAGAAATCCTGAAGGCGGTGCTTGGTTTTCGGGGTCCCGTACGCGGCTAGGCTCCTAAAAAGTCCCACACATGTGGTATCCCCGTACTCAGGAGAAGCAGAAAAATGTATTTTGGGGTGTAATTCCACATATAACCATGGCATGTGTGAGCAATATATCATTTAGTGACAACTTTTTGTAATTTTTTTTTTTTTTTTGTCATTATTCAATCACTTGGGACAAAAAAAATTATATTCAATGGGCTCAACAGGCCTCTCAGCAATTTCCTTGGGGTGTCTACTTTCTAAAATGGGGTCATTTGGGGGGGTTTTGTGCTATTTTGGCATTTTATGGCCTTCGAAACTGTGATAGGTAGTGAGGAGTGAAATCAAAAATTTGCGCCCTTAGAAATCCTGAAGGCGGTGCTTGGTTTCCGGGGTCCCGTACGCGGCTAGGCTCCCAAAAAGTCCCACACATGTGGTATCCCCGTACTCAGGAGAAGCAGCAAAATGTATTTTGGGGTGAAATTCCACATATAACCATGGCATGTGTGAGCAATATATCATTTAGTGACAACTTTTTGTAATTTTTTTTTTTTTTTTTTTTTTGTCATTATTCAATCACTTGGGACAAAAAAATAAAAATTCAATGGGCTCAACATGCCTCTCAGCAATTTCCTTGGGGTGTCTACTTTCCAAAATGGGGTCATTTGGGGGGTTTTGTACTGCCCTGTCATTTTAGCACCTCAAGAAATGAGATAGGCAGTCATAAATTTAAAGCTGTGTAAATTTCAGAAAATGTACCCTAGTTTGTAAACTCTATAACTTTTGCGCAAACCAATAAATATACGCTTATTGACATTTTTTTTACTAAAAACATGTGGCTGAATACATTTTGGCCTAAATGTATGACTACAATTGAGTTTATTCGATTTTTCTTATAACAAAAAGTAGAAAATATCATTTTTTTTCAAAATTTTCGGTCTTTTTCCGTTTATATCGCAAAAAATAAAAATCGCAGAGGCAATCAAATACCATTAAAAGAAAGCTCTATTTGTGGGAAGAAAAGGACGCAAATTTCGTTTGGGTACAAGATTGCATGTCCGCACAATTTACAGTTAAAGCAGCGCAGTGCAAAATTCTGAATTCACCTCTGGTCCTCTAGCTACCAAATGGTCCGGGGCTTAAGTGGTTAAGTGCTGCCTAGCTTATTGTCATTCACCATTGTGGAATCCAGCATTGTTTCCTTGTGTGAATATCATGGCTGGATGCTGTTTACAATATATCATCATAACTGCTTTGGTTTCTATTGAACACCTAAAAGCAACTTTGTCACTTTGCTCATTCAGGCAAAAGTGATAGAGTTCTTGAAAGCTTACCCTGGGCCACTTGTACCTAATTCTGCTATGTTCCTCTATCAGTACTGGGAGTCCAAACTATGTATAATTTCTGTGTCAGATGTTGTTTGAGCTTACACATGGTTATAGATGTTCCCCCTCCTTCTCGTGACAGTGTTTGGCTGCTCAGGCCTGAGCACTGCATCTTGGGGGAGGTCACATGCTCCCACATACCACAAAGCACTATCTATTTTTTTGAAGGCTTCTGTTTCACACAGGCTTTAGCTTATAAGAGCAGTGCGAACAGCAAGCTTTAACAAATCATTTGCAGAGCCTTCAGCAAGTGTTGTAGAAGCTTTTAAAGTAACATTCAGCTCCAGTTTTTAAATGTTGAACATAGATCCTAATGGGAGAGCTGGTTGCCACTTTAAACAAGCTGCTAGCAGGCTTCAGCACTTCCTAAAGCTTGTTGAAAGCCTGCTAGCAGCTTGTTTAAAGTGGCAATCAACACTCCCATTAGGATCTGTGTTTGATATTTAGAAACTGGTGTTTGATAACACTTTAAAAGCTTCAACAAAGCTTGCTAAAAGCTCTGCAAATGCTTTGTCAAAGTTTGCTGTTTACACTGCTCTTATACAAGCTGAAGCTCGTGTGAAACAGGCTAACAGAGTGGTGGAAGAGAGTGGTGCAGTAAATATCGGTAAGTCCTGAGCGTGCACTTTCAAAAAAACGTAACTTTGCTCTGAATAGGCAAAATGATAAAAGTCTCCTAAAAAAGTTACTGACTTAAAACTTTTACTTTTGTACTTTAATGCTGCACAGCCCATGTCCATCTTCATGGTTTTGACCACATGGCCAAGTGCATACAGTTGCCCAAATATGCCAACCTGCACGCACTGTTGTATCCAAGTTCTGATTCAATGCCTGTTGAATTTAATAATTGTAGATTGGATAAAAGTAAACTGTTAGGGCTCTTTCACACGGGGCGGATCTTGCTCAGCGGGGATCGCTCCGTTGATCCCCGCTGAGCCGGCGGATGACTGGGCGGTCCCCGCACACTGTGCAGGGACCGCCCTGTCAGAGCGCCGCTCTCCCCTATGGGGGATCGGATGATGACAGACCGTAAAGTCCGTTGTCATCCGATCCGCTCCGCCGACGGAAGGAAAAATAGGGTTTTCCTCCGTCACACTTTGGCGGAGCGGATGTCAGCGGACATATCACCGCTGACATCCGTGGCTCCATAGGGCTACATGGAGCGTCCGTGCAGGTCCGCCTAAAAAACTGACAGGCGGACCTGAACATACCCTCCGTATGAAAGGGGCCTTAGGGATCTTTCATACTGGCAGCTGGTGGGGTCGTAAAAACAAGCCCACGACTGTCCACCAGAATTTTAACATTACAGCCAGACAGAGCTGTACAACTGCCACAGCAATTTTAACTTAGGCTGCAGAGTGTGACATCTGGCATTGCCTGTCAAACTTGCCCATTGAGCTCATACACTTTGCTCGTAGTTGTGGCACGGTCCAGCAATGTAGAATTGCTGTTTCACACTGCCAGTGTAAAAGAGCCCTTAAAGTCAGGGAATACATATGCCTCATTTACGTATCTGCTGAGGTCAATATACCACGAACTAGACTTTTTTTCTGTGTCCCTATCTGGCAGAAGCTGCATGCAGGCAGCCTATTTAAGTCTATTAGGATGCAGCAGCTGCATGGACACAGCCGTTCCTTCTAACATAACAGGCTGCGGGTCATCGGTTCTGAGTGGAGACAGTGTGTGTGCAGCAATTGCCAGCTAGGGATGCAGAAAAAATGCCCAGTTCACTTTGTACGGTCCTCAACGCCCATGTAAATGAGGACTTAAGCCCTGTACACACGATCGGTTTTACCGATCAAAACAGTCCGATGGACTTTTTTCATCGGACAAACCGATCGTGTATGGGCCCCATCTGTCTTTTTTTCATCGGTTTTTAAAAAATAGAACATGTTTTAAATTTATCCGATGGAAAAATAAAACGATAGCAAATTACTATCGTCTGTGTGGAACTCCATCGGATAAAAAACCTACGCATGCTCAGAATCAAGTCGACGCATGCTCAGAAGCATAGAACTTCATTTTTCTTGGCTCGTCGGAGTGTTTTATGTCACGGCGTTTGGGACTATCGGTTTTTTGACTGATGGTGTGTAGGCAAGACTGATGGAAGTCAGCTTCATCGGATTTCCGATGGAAAAATCCATCGGTTTAAAATCCATAGGAAATCCGATTGTGTACAGGGCTTTAGTAAGTAATATCTTACTAAAGTAGCACCACTTTTATGCATGTGATATGCCTGTGCTTACTCTCTCCACTATATAATGCAAACACTATAGCTAAAACTTTTTTATTCTGGTACACACTTACGAATTGCTAAGGAATAGTGAACATACATACAGTACCTTAAAAAGTATTCATGCCCCTTTAAATTTTCCACATTTTGTCATGTTACATCCAAAAGCATAAATGGATTTTATTGGGATTTTATGTGATAGACCAACACAAAGTGGCACATAATTGTGGAGTGGAAGGAAAATGATAAATGCTTTTCAACAATTTTTACAAATAAAAAAATATGTGAAAAGTGTGACGTGCATTTGTATTCAGCCCCCCTGAGTCAATACTTTGTAGAACCACCTTTCTTTGCAATGACAGCTGCAAGTCTGTTTGGGGATGTCTCTACCAGCTTTCACATCTAGAGAGTGACATTTTTGGTCATTCTTCTTTGCAAAATAGTCCAAGCTCTGTCAGATTGGATGGAGAGTGTCTGTGAACAGCAATTTTCAAGTCTTGCCACAGATTCTCAATTGGATTTAGGTCTGAACTTTGACTGGGCCAGTCTAACACATGAATATGCTTTGATCTAAACCATTCCATTGTAGCTCTGGCTGTATGTTTAGGGTCGTTTTCCGACTGGAAAGTAAACCTCCACCCCAGTCTTAAGTCTTTTGCAGAGATTGCCCTGTGTTTGGTTCCATCCATTTTCCCATCAACGCTGACCAGCTTCCCTGTCCCTGCTGAAAAAAAGCTTCTCCACAAAATTCTGCCATCACCATGTTTCACAGAGGGGATAGTGTGTTCACAGTGATGTGCAGTGTTCGTTTTCCACCACACATAGCATTTTGCTTTTAGACCAAAACATTGAATTTTGGTCTCATCTGACCAGAGCACCTTTTTCCACATGTTTGCTGTGTCCCCCGCATGGCTTCTTGCAAACTGCAAACAGGACTTCTTATGGCTTTCTTTCAACAATGGCTTTCTTCTTGCCATTCTTCCATAAAGGCCAGATTTGTGGAGTGCATGACCAGTGCCGGCCGAAGACATTGTGCTGCCTGGTACCAAGAATGAAATGCTGCCCCCCCCCAAAAAAAAATAAAAAATCACGCCCACCAAAATGCCCACACATCCATCATTTTATATCATGATAACTAAAGTGGACCTGTCATGGCTCTATAAAAAAGGACCTGTTATGGCTCTATTCATGTATATAGGAGTATAAAGAGGACCTGCCATGGCTCTATACATGTATATAGAAGTATAATGAGGACCTGTCATGGCTCTATACATGTACCGTATTTTCCCCGTCTATAAGACGCCCCCATGTACAAGACACCCCCCACTTTTCCAACCCAAAATTAAGAAATCAATATTTTACACATAGGTAAAACAGAACACATTTTTATTTAGTAATTACCGCAGGTAACGTTTAAATACTAGTATATTATGCAGGGGTTGTTCTTCCTGTTTTCTCCACTGTCTATCATACACTCTGCGGAGGCAAGTCCAAACTGTTTCTCTGCAGCTCTATTCCCACGCTCTTTTTTGCATAGCTGGCTACATTTGGTTTGATTTGGCAGAGTAAGACAATCACTTACTTTTATTATTTTCTGACATCTTGGTCCCAGAACACTCCGGTCCCTGTTGCATCTGTGCATCTCCACTTCCAACAGGATCGCATCTGCTCACTCTCCACCTCCACCCCCAGCCTTAGCTGACGTCAGTAACATACGGCTCGTGATTGGAGAAAGCCACTTGACAAGCTATGGGCCGCGACACACCTTCGCGGATGTCTCCCAGGCTGACCAACCGTGTATAAGACGCTGTTCGATTTACAGGCTATTATTTTAGGAAAAAATAGCGTCTTATCCACGGAAAAATACGGTTTATAGAAATATAAAGAGGACCTGTCATGGCTCTATACATGTATGTAGGAGTATAAAGAGGACCTGTCATGGCTCTATACATGTATGTAGGAGTATAAAGAGGACCTGTCATGGCTCTATACATGTATGTAGGAGTATAAAGAGGACCTGTCATGGCTCTATACATGTATGTAGGAGTATAAAGAGGACCTGTCATGGCTATATACATGTATATAGAAGTATAAAGAGGACCTGCCATGGCTCTATACATGTATGTAGGAGTATAAAGAGGACCTGTCATGGCTCTATACATGTATGTAGGAGTATAAAGAGGACCTGTCATGGCTATATACATGTATATAGAAGTATAAAGAGGACCTGCCATGGCTCTATACATGTATGTAGGAGTATAAAGAGGACCTGTCATGGCTCTATACATGTATATAGGAGTATAAAAGGACCTGTGCGTAGCCGGCGGCCGCGATGTCACCGGCCACACATAGTGGATTGTCACTTGTCACAACGTCACCTGCCACACGTTGCAGATTGTCACTTGCCACAACGTCACCTGCCACACATTGCGGATTGTCACTTGCCACAACGTCACCTGCCACACGTTGCAGATTGTCACTTGCTGTGTCCCAGAGTAAAGGCAGGCAGCAGAGAGCTAATGTAATCTCTCTGCTGCCCGCACAGTGGGGGCGGAACTGCAGTGATGCAGGGCGGGCAGTGAGAGATGATGTCATCTCTCTGCTCCCCCGCCCGCTGTTTGGCCAGCAAGCCCGCTCACTTGCTGACTGTCCCGCCCGCTGACTGTTCCTCTGTTCTGCCCGCATGCTCCATTCACCTGGGCCCAACGCCCAGGTGAATGGAGCGCGCGGGGAGCGGAGCGGGCTGGCTGGCGGGCGGGCGTCAATTTGCCTCACAGCGGAGCGGGCGGAACGGGTTAGCGACAATTTGCCTCACAGTGCAGAGTAGGGTTGCCACCTTTTCGTCAAGCCAAACCCGAACACATTAGCAGCACACGCCAATATATATATTTTTTTGTAGTACATTAAATTCATTACCTCTGTACAAAGCAATGCACAGCTATTTTTTTTTTTATTTAGTATACCCTGTACATATATTTTTGTGATTAAATAAAATTTCTAATCATATGGAGTTAATCACAAGAGTCCCCCTTTATATCAGAGTCAACAGAGTTCTCCTTTAGATCTGAATCTGCAGAGTTCCCCTTTACATCTGAATGCACAGGGTTCTGCAGAAGAGGAGTGCAGAGGGTAAGATGGGGGCAGTATGTACAGGAGAGGAGTGCAGAGGGTATAATGGGGGCAGTATGCATAAGAGAGAAGTGTGGAGGGTATGATGGAGCAGTATGTATAGAAGAGGAGTTGAGAGGGTATGAGGGGGGTGGTTTGTACAGGAGAGGAGTGTGGAGGGTATGATGGGGCGGTATGTACAGGAGAGGAGTTTGGAGGGTATGAGGGGGGCAGTATGTACAGGAGAGGAGTGTGAAGGGTATGATAGGTGCAGTTAGTACAGGAGAGGAGTTCGGAGGGCATGATGGGTGCAGTTAGTACAGTACAGGAGAGGAGTTCGGAGGGTATGATGGGTGCAGTTAGTACAGGGGAGGAGTTCGGAGGGTATGATGGGTGCAGTTAGTACAGGGGAGGAGTTCGGAGGGTATGATGGGTGCAGTTAGTACAGGGGAGGAGTTCAGAGGGTATGATGGGTGCAGTTAGTACAGGAGAGGAGTTCGGAGGGTATGATGGATGCAGTTGGTACAGGGGAGGAGTTCGGAGGGTATGATGGGTGCGGTTAGTACAGGGGAGGAGTTCGGAGGGTATGATGGGTGCAGTTGGTACAGGAGAGGAGTTCGGAGGGTATGATGGGTGCAGTTAGTACAGGGGAGGAGTTCGGAGGGTATGATGGGTGCAGTTAGTACAGGAGAGGAGTTCGGAGGGTATGATGGGTGCAGTTGGTACAGGAGAGGACTTCAGAGGGTATGATGGGTGCAGTTAGTACAGGGGAGGAGTTCGGAGGGCATGATGGGTGCAGTTAGTACAGTACAGGAGAGGAGTTCGGAGGGTATGATGGGTGCAGTTAGTACAGGGGAGGAGTTCGGAGGGTATGATGGGTGCAGTTAGTACAGGGGAGGAGTTCAGAGGGTATGATGGGTGCAGTTAGTACAGGAGAGGAGTTCGGAGGGTATGATGGGTGCAGTTGGTACAGGGGAGGAGTTCGGAGGGTATGATGGGTGCGGTTAGTACAGGGGAGGAGTTCGGAGGGTATGATGGGTGCAGTTGGTACAGGAGAGGAGTTCGGAGGGTATGATGGGTGCAGTTAGTACAGGGGAGGAGTTCGGAGGGTATGATGGGTGCAGTTAGTACAGGAGAGGAGTTCGGAGGGTATGATGGGTGCAGTTGGTACAGGAGAGGACTTCGGAGGGTATGATGGGTGCAGTTAGTACAGGGGAGGAGTTCGGAGGGTATGATGGGTGCAGTTAGTACAGGAGAGGAATTCGGAGGGCATGATGGGTGCAGTTGGTACAGGAGAGGACTTCGGAGGGTATGGCGGTGGCAGAATGGGGAGGGATTTCTTGCTGTGTCTGTGGGGTAACCAGGGAGTGATGTTGGGAAGATAGGGGAAGGAAAGTGACCATGAAATGATGGGGGGGGGGGGTAGGAAGCAGCTCTGAGTGACGTCTGTATGAAGTGGTCTGGGGGGGTGATGCAAGCTGGGGGGAGTTGGGGGCTGAGAAGTGGTCAGATAGCGATGTATATAATAAAAAAAAAACTCATCCACTAAAAACATACAACAATAAATCATACAACAGTACTACAGATCTATGTAATGGAGCTCCCAGCACTCTGTATACCCAGATAATGTGAAGGTAATGTATGACCATTCATATAACCCTGTGTTCTCCAGGCTCTGAGTCTGTACAATCAGAGGGGTGAACTCACCACATATATACAGGTTACATGAATGGTTATAAATGACTTCACATTATCAAGTCTGAACAATTGGATTGGAGGATGTTTGCACAGACTGTTCATGCTTAGAAGTGATCTGTCAAATGTGATCGGGCTGCTGCAGACCCCCCTCCCCCCCCCCACACTCAAACTCACTATCTCCTCCGATTCTTCTGTCAACTTCTGTTAACCCTTCACTGCATCTCCTGAAGAAAAAACCCCCTTGAAAGCAACTACTATCCACCCTAGAAAACTTCTCCCAGAAAAAATCAGCTCACCTCCTCCCTTCCTCTGGCCAGCCTGACAGGAGACAGTGAGCTCCGCCCCCCAGTTCTCACAACACTCTGCACTGATGATTGGAGGGAGGGGGGGAGGTTGATGTCGGAGATAACAGGGACCCCGCACTGCACGAGACTGGAGGGAGGGGGAAGAGACAGAAAGGAGTTTTTTTAATCCAGAACACACACCGCAGCCGCAGGCACAGTGTATTCTTTACAATGCCGCTGCTGCTGTTTCACAGTGAAAGGTGGAGTGGGGGAGAGGAACGGGCGGAATAGGATGGCGGGCAGGCGGCAATTTGCCGCCCCCCTAAAAGTGCCGCCTGGTACAATGGTACCATCTGGTCCCATGGTAGGGCCGGCCCTGTGCATGACTAATAGTTATCCTGTGGACAGATTCTCCCTCCTGAGCTGTGGATCTCTGCAGCTCCTCCAGAGTTATCATGGGCCTCTTGGCTGCTTCTCTGATTAATGCTCTCCTTGCCCGGCCTGTCAGTTTAGGTGGACGGCCATGTCTTGATAGGTTTGCAGTTGTGCCATACTCTTTCCATCTCTGGATGATGGATTAAACAGTGCTCTGTGAGATGTTCAAAGCTTGGGATATTTTTTTTTAAACCTAACCCTGCTTTAAACTTCTCCACAACTTTATCCCTGACCTGTCTAGTGTGTTCCTTGGCCTTCATAATGCTCTTTGTTTGACAAAGTTCTCTAATAAACCTCTCAGGGCTTCACAGAAAAGCTGTATTTATACTGAGATTAAATTACACACAGATGGACTCTATTTACAAATTAGATGACTTCTGAAGACAATTGGTTTCACAAATTTTAGTTAGGGGTATCAGAGTAAAGGGGGCTGAATACAAATGCATGCCACACTTTTCAGATATATTTATTTGTAAACAATTTTGAAAACCATTTATCATTTTCCTTCCACTTCACAATTATGTGCCACTTTGTGTTGGTCTATCACATAAAATCCCAATAAAATACATTTACGTTTGTGGTTGTAACATGACAAAATGTGGGAAATTTTAAGGGGTATAAATACATTTTCAATGCCCTGTGTATATATATATATATATATATATATAATTAACTAGAAAGCAATATATTATAATTCATGTATGTGGCAACTAATTTCTTAGAAACACAGTAGATTGTGATTTGTGGTAACCTTAGCTTGGACCCCCAGAAGAGCTGTACAGACACAGGTGAAATAATGCTGTGTATAAATGGTGGTGCATTAGGAAAAGAATGTGAACATGGAAAATGAATCATTTTTCAGTTTCCTATGCAATTGATCTGACATAAGTGCCACACACAGGCAATAAAATATCCATATGTCTTACAGCATACTAATCATGGATTTCTGGGCTACTGACCTTGATTAGTCAAAAATACTTGAATGCTGTTCTCAGATCTTTCCCATATTTAAAGCAATCATCCAAAACCAATTAAAAACAAAAAAGTCATGCTAAGCTGGAGCTTGATTAAAACATTATAGATTTCAGTCATAAGGTAAACAATGTTCCTTCTGTGACAGTGGTCTTTGTCAAATTCTGCTTAATTATTATTCCTTTCCCCCGTAAAAAGAGAAAGTATTCAGAAAGAAAAATAAACCCAACACCTAGTTAAATAAGTCTAATGTTAAGTATTGCAGTACTCCAGCTGTACTTGGTGAAAAAAAGTGGCGATTTTTGCACGTTACTTGCTTCGGAAAAATGGAACCATAATATAATAATTTAGAAATATTTCAGCAAACTTGACATATCCTTTGAAATTCATTTGAAAGAACATTGTAAATCCTGGCAGAAAAATTAAATCTTCAACATTGCTTTTGATCAGTAAGCATCCTTTTTGTTACATCAAATGAAAAGACTTTAATACAAGCCAACTGAAGAAGCAGGATGCTAGATCCTGCAGTTAACAGTCAAATGATAAACCTTTGAAATTTCACTATACACATACATTTATTAATGTACTCACAAATGGGAAGGATCTAGGTGTACTTGCAAATCTTGGATGTGTTGCCACGTGTGCAATGCCAACGTGTGACTTTTAGACCCAATAAGATATTGTCTACTGTAGTATCAAAAGTTGATTTGGACGTTTTTAGATTTTGAAGATCCAACCCAAGAAAAGGTATAGCTTAACTCCCGGCAGATATTAAGACACACATCAATGCACCTTTGTAATCATTAAAACATCATTCAATGTATGTGCAGTCCTGTACAGTAGTGCTCCTGCGGTGGGGGGTGCTGAAGAAGCCCAGTCAGGTGTGTTACAGTGCAAAGAGCATGCTGATCGGAGAAGAGAGCAGAACAATAAAGAGATGTGCTGTGTCCTGCTTTGTCTTTCACTGTCCAGTCACAGGGTTGGGGTGGGGAGGAGACCTGTAAGTGAAAGTAAAACTGCAGCAGAGAAAAATCATGTCCCCTCCGCTGTTAGGCAGAAACGTACTGTGTGCCAGCACTGTGTAAATCTTAGGACTGGATGGACAGAAATGCAAGTCCTTTTGGCGGGTCCAACAGTTTCAGTAAAGCCCTGTACACACGATCGGATTTCCTATGGATTCAAATACGATGGATTTTTCCATGGGAATTCCGATGAAGCTGACTTGCATCAGTCTTGCCTACACACCATCAGTCAAAAATCCGACCGCCCCAAACGCTGTGACGTAAAACACTCCGATGAGCCGAGAAAAATTAAGTTCAATGCTTCTGAGCATGCGTCGACTTGATTCTAAGCATGCGTGGGTTTTTTCTCCGATGGAGTTCCACACAGACGATCGGAATTTGCTTTCGTTTTTTTTTTCCATCAGATAAATTTAAAACATGTTCTATTTTTTCTCACCGATGGAAAAAAGACTGATGGGGCCCATACACGATCGGTTTGTCCGATGAAAAAAGTCCATCGGACTGTTTTCATCTGTAAAACCGATCGTGTGTACACGGCTTCAAGGTATTTTATGTATATTGAGTTGTTTGTCTGAGCTTTACATCACTATTAAACCCAAAACCAAAATTTTTATATATTGCAGTTTACCAATCATTAGATGTGGCGACTGTGCTGATAAATCTGACTGGGCACCTCAAAAAAGGCTGTAACAATGACAGTTTGTAACAATATGCAAAACAAAAAAAAGGTTCCCTGTGCTTAGTGTGCCAATTAAAGATATGAGATTATATTGATTAGGGGGAGATGAAGCCATTAACCAGCAGATACAGGGCAAGTTACCATTTTTACCAATCACATCCCGGTAATTTTGAAAAAATTGGAAAAGGGGTGCCCCTGGGATTGTGTGGATTGGAGTAAATTATGGATTGCCACCAAGTATATATAGAAAAATATAAAGAATTTTATTTATACATAATACACTTATATATCAAAAATGGTTTAAAATTTTAAAAAATGACGAGAAAAATGACCGTGTGTGGGGAACAAGCTGTTCCCTCGTTTAAAATGTCATTATTCACGGCGGTTTTTTAACCGCCGTGAATAATGATCGTGTGTACGCGGCATAAGTGTTTTCCAAGTGAATGACATCAGATAGAGAAATCTCAATAAACAGAGATCAAACGTGCCTTGTGGTGATCCAGCCACAATATCTCCAACAGCTACTCAGGAATGCTATGGCTCCATTCATATGGCATATGAGCTAAAGGCAGAAAAAATGGCAAAGTCATAGTGCAGCAAATTTTTAAATCATTAAAATAATCATTGCAGTAATTCACTCATACGAGGAATTTCTTTCCTCATAATAACTGTATGGTGGAAACACGTTGGGTGGAGTCTAGGCTTGTGATGTCATTTTGGTTTCTGTACACTGAGATTTTCCCATTTTCATTTTGTGAGTGGATGAATGGATGGCGAATACGCATTTCTGTCTATCTTTTCAGGTAGAATAAAAACTTCAGTGTATTTCATAACTCCTGAGATAATAACAGTACAGCCAGAATAAGGACATGCAAAAATAGTGAGGAAACTTGGACTGCCGCACTCCAAAAAAAATGGTTGTTCTTTTATTAAAATAAAAATAACAAATACATAACACAGCAAAGGGAACAGCTAGTGTGAACTGACGCGTTTCGCACTGAACTTCAGCGCTTAATCATAGCTAATAATAGAATAAGGACATATTTACATGTATCAGTTAATTATCTGCATTTTAAGCCCAGACATCACTATCCTAGGTGAAATAGCCATCCAATACCCATCATATTTATATTTATTAAAAAAGTAATTTCATGTTGGACAGTAATAGACAAGTCACCAAACGGCAACCTGTAGGTTTTTAAAGATGTTAAAAACTATAGAAAAAAAACTATCTGCTGGAGAGCAGCTTCATGGTCATAAACCTGTGACCTCCCATCGGCCACTCATTTCTGTCAACGCTCTCCTCCTGGACAAGAAAAGAGGGGCTGCATCAGCAGTCTG
Organism: Rana muscosa; assembly: GCA_029206835.1. Classification (NCBI taxonomy): domain Eukaryota; kingdom Metazoa; phylum Chordata; class Amphibia; order Anura; family Ranidae; genus Rana; species Rana muscosa. Next base: position 685,537,545 of record CM055117.1, on the reverse strand, counting down.
GAGCTCTCTTTTTTAACATCAAACCAGGAATAGGGATGAGCTCCGGCGTGTTCGCACACTCCATGTGCAGAGCCCGCCAGGAAGTCGGCACGGCGCTGCGCTAATCACAACAGGCAGCGAGACATGTCCCGATGCACGGCTGCAGAGATCGTGATATTTCTCCCTGCCTGTGATTAGAACAGCGCCGTGCCGACTTCCTGGCGGTGGAGTGTGCGAACACGCCGGAGCTCATCCCTAACCAGGAACATCAGCTAAGATCTTTGAGAGCCAATGACTCATATTGCTCATGGATTGGAACCGTCTTTGTTAAGTATTTTCACTTTTAATCCCTTTTTGTTTTCTGTTGCATTATTGTGTCTTTTTCATTTGTAATACTGTTTTTCTGTAAGTATTTTTATTTGCACCATTTTACCCGCTTACTCATTAAACAATATTTTTTTCGTAAAATTAGATCTGATGCACAAATGCAGAACTCCTGTCTCTTGAAGAACGCTACTATATGGTAAATATCTGAATATACCTATCTGTGGTGACAGTGTGTATTACAGACGTAAAGTCATATTTGCTATCACTAATATTGTTCAAATTTCATATTTTACAATAAAAAAATCTGGTGGCAGTAATTGATTTGGGGTATGCAGGGTTAATTACTTAGTTAACCAAACCCAGCGACAATCACCCTCAGTCAGCTGGCACTTGATTATATCAGTGACAGCGTGGTGTGAGTTTGACCAGCCATTTGTCACAAGTCCGTGAAGGTGGCTGGGGTCTGACGCCACATCCGGCACAGTGGCTGCATTGGTTTTCTTTTGTTAGGTTTCTTTCCTGTGTTTTCACCTGGTGATATGGCCAGTAATCTACCTCCTGTATTAGAGTGCCTATACTCTGGATGAATTAGGACAGGGGCATCTTTGGACAGAAACATTGTTAATATGGGGGGGGGGGAGTGTTAGAAGCTCTTGCAGATTTAGATACATTAGCAAACTGATTTTTTTATTTTGGGATAAAGGTTCTACATAAAAAAGTAAAAACTGGCCATTGCAAGCAATCAGTCAGTGGTAAAAGGTTTGCCTCAAAGCTCTAAACGGATACAACAGACTTATTGGATGGATTACCAGATGAAAAAAAGGAAAGTATCTTAAAGTGGGCAAAAACTCCCATGCATAATTTGTACCTATAGGCAGTCCTATAATAAGACTTACTTATAGGTACTGTATATTAGAAATTCGGACGAGTTTTCATTTTTCAGGAATTCGGATGTATCCGAATTTCCGAATGACAAAATTACCAATATAAAACAAATCCGAAATAACGGAAAAAAAAATTTGGACAAAATTCGAATTCGAATAGTTTTTGAATTCGAAAAGTTTTCAAATTTGATTAGTTTTCGAATTCGAAAAGATTTTTCAAATTCAAATACTTTTCGAATTCGATTCGTTTTCAAAGGCGAATCAATTTAGATTCAATTCGTTTTCAAATTCAAATAGTTTTTGAATTCAATTCGTTTTCAAAATTTCCAAAGAGAATAAAATAGAATAGAAAATAAAGGAATAGAATAGAAAAGGAAATAATAGGGCAGAAAAGAATATAACAGAAAATACAATAATATAATATAATAGAGTAAAACAGAACAAAATAGAATAGAAAATAAAAGACTAGAATATAATAGAAGCAAATAGAATATAACCATATTCTGAAATTCGAATTTCAAATAGAATAAATTCTACTCTATTATTTTATATTCTATTCAAATTCGAATTTTTGGAAAATGGTTAAATTATTTCTATTCTATTCTATTGTTTTTTTAATTCTATTCTTTTTAAAAGATGGTTATAATCATTCTGTTGAATTCTATTGTATTATTCTATTCCTTTCTATTATATTCTATTTTATTTTCTATCCTATTTTGTTCTGTTTTACTCTATTATATTCTATTCTTTTATTTTCTGTTATATTCTTTTCTATTCTATTCTATTTTTTTCTATTCTATTCCTTTTTTTTCTATTCTATTTTATTCTCTTTGAAAATTGGAAAACGATTTGAATTCGAAAACTATTCAAATTCTAAATCTATTTGAATTCGAAAACTTTTTGACTTCGAAAATGATTCAAAATTGATTCAAAATCTTTTCCAATCGATCCGAATTCAAATTAGAAAATTTGAATTGATTCGAACAAAAATAAACCAAATGAATTCCGAAAACAAATTAAAAACAAATTAAATAAATTTAACTAAACTAATTTATGTAAATAACGAATCGAAACAAAACTACTGTATATACTCGAGTATAAGCCGACCCGAGTATAAGCCGAGGTACCTAATGTTACCACAAAAAACTGGGAAAACTTACTGACTCGAGTATAAGCCGAGGGTCAACAATGCCTCACTGTTCCCATCCTCACTGTTCCTCACTGTTCCCTATCCTCACTGTTCCCTATCCTCACTGTTCCCTATCCTCACTGTTCCCTATCCTCACTGTTCCCTATCCTCACTGTTCCCTATCCTCACTGTTTAAATTTAACATTGTAAATAGTACCTGAAAAAAAGTTGAGAGGCTGCGGCGTCCATCGTTTAAATCTCGCGGTCTCTTCCTGGTCCCTTCCGTGATAGGCGATTCTCAGCAGACACTCTCCGCCTATCACGAACGTTCTCTCATCCTCACCCATCCCAGCAGACACTGTGTTCGGTGTTCCGCCAATCACAGACGTCTGCTGGGAAACGGAGGATGAGAGAACGTTCGTGATAGGCGGAGAGTGTCTGCTGAGAATCGCCTATCAGGGAAGGGACCAGGAAGAGACCGCGAGATTTAAACGATGGACGCCGCAGTCTCTCAACTTTTTTTCAGGTACTATTTACAATGTAAAATTTTGCTGACTCGAGTATAAGCTGAGGGGGGGACTTTCAGCCCAATAAAAGGGCTGAAAATCTCGGCTTATACTCGAGTATATACGGTAATCAACATTTTTTATTCTGCACATGTCTACTGTAAATATCTCCTAAACGTGCACCATTTAGGAGATTATTACTGTACATGCAGCCGGTTATGTTAGCGGCGCATACGCTCTGAAGGAACGGCCGCCTTCAGAGTCCTGTGCCGTAATCGGTGGCTCCCACACGCATGCACGGGAGTGACGTAATCACGGCTACTGCCACTTACACAGCCGGAGTCCGTGAACCCGTAAGGAAGACCGGGTGAAGATGGAAGCCTTGTCAGCGGTGTTCTAAGGTAAGTTACACATAATGTGCTAGTATGCATTGCATGGCTTTATCTTGCAGGTTCCAGAAAAAAAAACTACGGCTTCAAAAACTAAAACAAATGCAGCCATCACATCTAAGAATTAGTAAGCTGCAATATAATGAATGTTTTCTTTTGAGTTAATTGCCGATACCCTAACTGCATGAATTTAGTTTGTTAAAGCAATTTTAACCACTTCCCACCCGGCCACTGTATATATACGGCCGGGTGGGTGCTCTCTCCTTCTGAGTGGACGTTCCTGAACGTCCTTCAGAAGGAGCGTGATCACGCGCGCACCCGCGCGATCCCGATGCGCGCGTGTCCCGCGGACACGCCGCATCTCGGAACAGCAGGACGGCACTGTGATTCGCCCTCCTGATCGGCACGATGGCTGTGTGTAATCACAGCCATCGTGATGTAAACACAGAGGGGGGGGCTGGCACTTGTGAGGGGATCGCGCCGCCACGTGCACGCGCAGCGGCGCGATCCCGATCTGCCTGTACCCCCCAGAGATAGAAGGTGTGTGCAAACAGGAGGGCCATGTGATTGGCCCTCCTGATGACATGACGGCTGTCCAATGACAGCCGTCATGTAATGTAAACACAGAGCAGTTGTAACTGCTCTGATCTCTTCCTCTCCTCACACAGAGCCTGTCAGTGAGGAGAGGAAGAGACAATCTGTGCTGCAGCCGGGAGATCAGTGAGTTTTTAGCTGTTTGTCTGCTGTTTACCCACTGATCACCCAGCTAGTGTCCCCAAAACACAGTGTCCCCAAAACACAGTGTCCATAAAACACAGTGTCCATAAAACAGTGAAAACATCTGCCCGCCAACATCTTGCGCATCTGCCCGCCAACATCTTGCGCATCTGCCCGCCAACATCTGGCACAGCTGCCCGCCAACATTTGGCACAGCTGCCCGCCAACAGCTGCCCACCAACAGCTGCCCACCAACATCTGGCGCATCTGCCCGCCAACATCTTGCGCATCTGCCCGCCAACATCTGGCACAGCTGCCCGCCAACATCTGGCACAGCTGCCCACCAACATCTGGCACATCTGCCCGCCAACATCTGATCGCCAGCATCTGACCGCCAACAGCTGCCCGCCAACAGCTGGCACATCTGCCCGCCAACATCTGCCCTGCCAACATCTGGCACATCTGACTCCCAACATCTGGCAGTAAACATCTGCCCGCCAACAGCTGCCACATCTGCCCGCCAACAGCTGCCACATCTGCCCGCCAACAGCTGCCACATCTGCCCGCCATCTGCCCGCCAACAGCTGCCCGCCAACATCTGGCACAGCTGCCCGCCAACATCTGATCGCCAGCATCTGACCACCAACAGCTGCCCGCCAACAGCTGGCACATCTGCCCGCCAACATCTACCCTGCCAACATCTGGCACATCTGACTCCCAACATCTGGCAGTAAACATCTGCCCGCCAACAGCTGCCACATCTGCCCGCCAACATCTGACATCTGCCCGCCAACATCTGACCGCCAACAGCTGCCCTGCCAACATCTGGCACATCTGCCCGCCAACATCTGACACATCTGGCCGCCAACATCTGACCGCCAACAGCTGCCCGCCAACATCTGCCCTGCCAACATCTGGCACATCTGACCGCCAACATCTGGCACATCTGACCGCCAACATCTGGCACATCTGCCCACATGGCTAAACGATTCTACAGCAGCGAGGAGGCTCTCCAGATACTCCAGGGTATGTCGGACGAGAGTAGCGAGGAACTCTCTCTGTCAGAATCGGATAGTGAATATTATCCAGAGGAAAGTAGTGGCTCTGAAATAGAAACTGAGGATAGAATCGTAACAAGTGAGATCAGGAGTTATGAGCAGGCGCCGCAGACATCCACCAGCAGCGCAGCACTCCAGGACATCCACCAGCAGGCATCCACCAGCAGCGCAGGACTCCATGATGATATGCAGGCATCCACCAGCAGCGCATCACGCCAGGATAGGCAGGCATCCGCCAGCAGCGCATCACGCCAGGATAGGCAGGCATCCGCCAGCAGCGCATCACGCCAGGATAGGCAGGCATCCGCCAGCAGCGCATCACGCCAGGATAGGCAGGCATCCGCCAGCAGCGCATCACGCCAGGATAGGCAGGCATCCGCCAGCAGCGCATCATGCCAGGATAGGCAGGCATCCGCCAGCAGTTCTGCAACTTTTCTAGAGGATAGGCCAAATGCTAGCAATGGGGCGTCCCATCAACAACGAGGCAGGGCCCATACTAGCCTCCCCGATCTTCTACTGTATCCAACATGGCTGCCCGATACGTCAGTAGAACCTATCATTCCCCCTTTTACAGCCCAGCCAGGCCCTCAGATACAGTCGGAAAATGCTACCCCGATTTATTATTTTGAATTATTTTTTACTGATGATATCCTAACCTACATTGTGGAGCAGTGTAATCTATACGCCAGTCAATACATAGCCAACAATCCAAATTCTTCCTATGCCCGTCCTTTTGTTTGGAAACCCCTCACCGTGGAAGAATTTAAAATTTTCCTTGGCCTAACCCTCAACATGGGGCTGACAAAAAAAAATTAACTCCATTCCTACTGGTCTACCCGACCTATCTACCACATGCCAATCTATTCATCTTTTATGAAAAGAACCCGTTACGAGATGATAATGAGGTTTCTACACTTCAACGGCAATGCCCAATGCCTCCCTCAAAATCATCCCAATTATGATAAATTATTTAAAATTCGGCCCCTAATCAATTTTTTTTGCGCCAGCTTCAAGCAGATGTTTACCCCTGATGTAAATATATGTGTAGATGAATCATTAGTACACTTCACAGGAAGACTTGGAATAAAGCAATACCTCCCCAGTAAAAGAGCCAGACGTGGGGTAAAATTTTATAAGGCATGTGACAGGGCCACGGGTTACACATATGATTTTATAATTTATGAGGGAAAAGACAGACAGCTAAACCCCCCTGGATGCCCTACCTACATGGGAACAAGTGGCAAAATTGTCTGGCAGCTGATTGAACCATTGCTTGGGAAAGGTTACCACCTATACGTAGACAATTTCTATACAAGTCTCCCACTTTTTCGCCATCTGTACCAAAAGAAAACTGTGGCCTGTGGGACAGCACAGACCAACCGTAAAGGCTTCCCACAGAGATTGGTTGCCAAGAAACTGAAACAGGGGGAAATGGCCAGTATGCGGACTGAAGAGGTCCTAGCATTGAAGTGGAGAGATAAAAAAAGAGATGTCTACATCCTTTCCACAATGCATGATGACACCTTGGTGGAACTGCAGAGAAGAAGAGGCCCCGTCCAGAAGCCAAAATGTGTGCATGACTATAATCTTTACATGGGGGGGGTGGATATGAATGACCAGATGATGCAGCCCTACTTGGCCACCAGGAAATCACTGTTTTGGTACAAAAAAGTTGCCATTTATTTGATGCAACTAGCCCTTTTCAATTCTTATATCATTTTTTCTAAGTGCACCCAAAGTTCCCTAACCTATCTAAAATTCCAAGAAGACTTGATCGAAGCCCTTCTCTATCCCCATGGCCAAGCCCCTCAACTAATTCGCTCCGATGCAGTAGCCAGACTCCACGAAAGGCACTTCTCCGAAATCCTCCCTCTTACCGAAACAGGTCGCAAACCCCCAAAAAAATGTCGTGTGTGTTCAAGTAGAGGAATTCGTCGTGACACCCGATACTACTGTCCCCAATGTCCCTCCCAGCCAGGCCTTTGTATTGGAAAGTGCTTTCAGAGCTATCATACTTTACTAAACTATTAGTAAAGTGAAGATGATTTTTTTTCCAGTTTCCACCATCTGCCATTTCTGTGAATGACCCGGACTGTTTTCGACTATGCCTCTGCCAACCATGTTTCTGCCTTCAACGTGAATTGACCTCGGCCTGTTAAATGACCATGCTTTTTGCCTGCCTCCTAAACTGATCATTTGAGTACAGCACAGGGGTCTCACATATTTGAGGGGCTCCAGAAAAGAGTTTCCGAGTGGAGAAAATGTTTTTCTCCAGGTTTTGTTTTTCTCGGATTAGGGTCTGGAGACTCGGAGGCTTCGTAGAGATTTGGGTGGGAAGAAGCCTCTACCCCTGTTCTTAGGTCTTTCCTGACCAAGGCCTAAATGTTATAGTGCTGCCACCTGAACTGGCCGTGCCTCTGCCTGCCACCTGAACTGGCCGTGCCTCTGCCTGCCACCTGAACTGGCCATTCCTCTGCCTGCCACCTAAACTGGCCATTCCTCTGCCTGCCACCTGAACTGGCCATGCCTCTGCCTGCCACCTGAACTGGCCATGCCTCTGCCTGCCACCTGAACTGGCCATGCCTCTGCCTGCCACCTGAACTGGCCATGCCTCTGCCTGCCACCTGAACTGCCTGCTAAACCATGGACCATGTTCATAGGTTTCCATATCTCTGTTTCCCTGCTGGACAATTCCTGGACATTTCCTATGGCTGTCTGGACCAATGCTTTGACTGCTCTGGAAAGGTATTCCTGCCTGCTAAAACCATAGGTGAGCCTTTTTTTTATTACCTTTTGCTCAGCAGAATGTATTTTGGGGTGTAATTCTTGGTGTGTACATGCTATGTGTTAGAAGCCTGAAGGTGCTACTTGCATGTTGGGCCTCTGTATGTGGCCAGGCTGTGGAAAAGTCTCACACATGGGGTATCACTATACTCAGGACGAGTAGCAGAATGTATTTTGGGGTGTTATTTTTGCTGTGTACATACTATGTGTTAGAAAGATCTTCTGAATTGACAACTTTGTGAAAAAAAATATGTTTTAATTTTTTTTCCACACTTTCCAAAAACTTTTGGAAAGAAATTACATGTTCAAAAGACTTATTATGCCTCATAGAAAATACATTGGGTTGTTTTCTTTCCAAAATGGGGTCATTTTGTGGGTAATTCCATTGTCCTAGTTCTCCAGGGCCTTCAAAAATGTGATAGGTACTCAGGAAATGAAATGTGTAATTTATGCCTTTAGAGCGCCTGATGGTGCTACTTGGATGTTTGGCCTCCGTATGTGGCCAGGATGTGGAAAAGTCTCACACATGTGGTATCGCCATACTCAGGACGAGTAGCAGAATGTATTTCGGGGTGTTATTTTTGCTATGTACATACTATGTGTTAGAAAGATCTTCTAAATTGACAACTTTGTGAAAAAAAAATATGTTTTAATTTTTTTCCCACATTTTCCCAAAACTTTTGGAAAGAAATGACATGTTCAAAAGACTTATTATGCCTCATAGAAGATACATTGGGTTGTTTTCTTTCCAAAATGGGGTCATTTTGTGGGTAATTCCATTGTCCTTGTTCTCCAGGGCCTTCAAAAATGTGATAGGTACTCAGGAAATGAAATGTGTAATTTATGCCTTTAGAGCGCCTGATGGTGCTACTTGGATGTTTGGCCTCCGTATGTGGCCAGGATGTGGAAAAGTCTCACACACTGGGTATCGCCATACTCAGGATGAGTAGCAGAATGTATTTTGGGGTGTTATTTTTGCTATGTACATACTATGTGTTAGAAAGATCTTCTAAATTGACAACTTTGTGAAAAAAATATATGTTTTAATTTTTTTTCCACATATTCCCAAAACTTTTGGAAAGAAATGACATGTTCAAAAGACTTATTATGCCTCATAGAAGATACATTGGGTTGTTTTCTTTCCAAAATGGGGTCATTTTGTGGGTAATTCCATTGTCCTAGTTCTCCAGGGCCTTCAAAAATGTGATAGGTACTCAGGAAATGAAATGTGTAATTTATGCCTTTAGAGCGCCTGATGGTGCTACTTGGATGTTTGGCCTCCGTATGTGGCCAGGATGTGGAAAAGTCTCACACATGTGGTATCGCCATACTCAGGACGAGTAGCAGAATGTATTTCGGGGTGTTATTTTTGCTATGTACATACTATGTGTTAGAAAGATCTTCTAAATTGACAACTTTGTGAAAAAAAAATATGTTTTAATTTTTTTCCCACATTTTCCCAAAACTTTTGGAAAGAAATGACATGTTCAAAAGACTTATTATGCCTCATAGAAGATACATTGGGTTGTTTTCTTTCCAAAATGGGGTCATTTTGTGGGTAATTCCATTGTCCTTGTTCTCCAGGGCCTTCAAAAATGTGATAGGTACTCAGGAAATGAAATGTGTAATTTATGCCTTTAGAGCGCCTGATGGTGCTACTTGGATGTTTGGCCTCCGTATGTGGCCAGGATGTGGAAAAGTCTCACACACTGGGTATCGCCATACTCAGGATGAGTAGCAGAATGTATTTTGGGGTGTTATTTTTGCTATGTACATACTATGTGTTAGAAAGATCTTCTAAATTGACAACTTTGTAGAGAAAAAAAATATATATATATATTTCTTAATTTTCCAAGGCATTGTGGGAAAAAAATTGCAACTTCAAAAAATTCATGATGCCTCTTACTAAATACCTCCGACTGTCTTCTTTCCAAAAAGTGGTCATTTGGGGGTATTTGTACTGTCCTGACATTTTACGGCCTCAAGAAATGAGATAGGCCATCAGTGCATTAGGATTGATCAATTTGCAATAATGCGTAGCTTAGTTTGTAGACTCTATAACTTTCACACAAACCAATTATCATACACTTATCAGGATTTTTTTTACCAAAGACATGTAGCAGAATACATTTTGGCCTAAATTTTTGCCGAAATTTGATTTGTTTGGATTTCTTTTAAAACAGAATGTAGAAAATGTTTTTTTTTTTCAAAATATTCGCTCTTTTTTCGCTTTTATCGCAAAAAATTGAAAATGAAATTGTGAACAAATACCACCAAAAGAAAGCTCTATTTGTTTGAACAAAATGATAAAAATTTAATTTGGGTACAGTGTAGCATGACTGAATAATTGTCATTCAAAGTGCGAGAGCACTGAAAGCTGAAAATTGGTCTGGGAAGGAAGGGGGTTTAAGTGCCCAGTATTGATGTGGTTAATCATTATTCAAAGCTGCTTATGTATTAAGTACGGTGTACATTCAGTGTCAGTCTTTGTCTAATGGCCCGTACACACGATCGGAAATTCTGACCAGAAAACCGTGTTTTTTTTCTGACGGAACGTTGGCTCAAACTTGTGTTGCATACACACGGTCACACAAATCTTGTCTGAAATTCCGACCGTCAAGAACGCGGTGATGTACAGGACGTACAACGAGCCAAGATCAAGGTAGTTCAATAGGCAGTTCGGCTCTTCTGCTTGATTCTGAGCATGCGTGAATTGCATACAGACGAGCGGAATTTCCGACAAGAACTTTTTCCATCTTGCACTCAATCTTTTGCTGGCGGAAATTCTGACAGAAAATGTTGGAGGGAGCATACACACGGTCGCAATATCCGACCAAAAGCTCACATCCAACTTTTTTTGACGGAAAATCCTACCGTGTGTACGGGGCATTAGCTTGAGCCAAGGACCTTTCGCACACCCCCACATGACAGTGTTCTGACATAGCGATTGGCCATGTAGGCTGTGCATTGCATAATAGGGGGGAGGTGAAAAGAAAGTACACATGCCTACTATATTTGGAAGTTCTCCAGCTGGTGAATGGAAGCAGTGGAGAAGCATGAAGAAGGTAAGTATTAGTATCAGAGAAGGTGGGCTATAAAGATAGCCTATTACTTTAACCTGAATGGGCAAAGTTAAAGAGGAGCTCCAGTCATTTTTGTGTTTTATTAAAAGTCAGCAGCTACAAAACGTGTAGCTGCTGACTTTTAATAAACACACACTTACCTGTCCCAGGATCCAATGATGTGGCCCCCCAAATAATCAATTCTCTCCCTCTCCTCTCCCTGGCGCTGGCGTCACTAGTGTGGGCATCCGGCTGTGACAGCTTACAGCTTCACAGCCGCGTGCACACTGCGCAAGTCGCGATGCGCCTCCTGAATGGTCGGGCAATCTTCTGGGACCTGTGATGTGTCCCAGAAGATTGCAAGGAGGACTGGGGAGAGGAGAACTTCCACTCTGATCGCTTAGGCGATCAAAACTAGATACCCGCTCCCACCCCCCCTCAAAAAATGACATGTCAAATGTGGCATAGTAGGGCGGGGAGGAGTGCTTAAAGCGGAACTTCCCCTTATGGGCGGAGCTCTGCTTTTTCCATTTTCCATTATTTTGGAAATACATTTCAAGGCTCCTGCCATCCGGTAGAAAGGCCCTCCAACTCTGCAGCCTAAAGTATAGGAGACCTGGGACTTTCTGGATTTAGGAGTTGTTAGTTTGGAATATTTTTTTAGTTAACATAGTGATTTGCCCAACTGACTGGGAACTGGTATCAACACAAGGTTTAAGCATATATCACCAGCACACTACGGATCTTCAAATAGCATCCAAAAAGTTTATTAAATCAATTACATCACAGCAAGGAGTTGCAGTGTTTTGGGGCTATGCAGGGTCCCTTCATCAGACATGTTATGAATAAGTTGTATTTAGGTCTAAGTGACAGCTCACACAGAGGAGAAGGGGCTAACAACATCTGCCACTCTGCCATCTTCTAGCTTTCTGCATCAGTTTCTTGGGCACGTACACAAGCTCTGCCATCTTCCAGTCCTTGAGCCCAGCTCACATTAAACACACGTCAGTTAGTACACCACTCGCCCCCCCAGAATAAAAGGTGAGCAGGTCTGGGAGCAAATGCCAGAGAGAGACAATAGTATTAGCCGGCGTGTCTTGTTGTAAATGACAGCGCTGGTCTGCAGGGTACCATCATTCTCAGCAATGCAAGCTGCCAGCTAGTATTCTAGTCCATCTACCTAGCATAGCAGGGTATAGTTGTCTGTCCTCTGGTGTCCAAGGACTGGAAAATGGCAAAGCTTGTCTTCCAGGACACAAGGATGAGATTCACAGGGCTGGAAGATGACAGAGATGCTGATGTTGACTCCTGTGATTAAGCTCTCTCTAGCATAAAAAACGAATTAGAATTACATTTTTAAAAGCTAAGCTCACCTTTAATAAAAAAATAATAAATGCACATTTTTTTACAGGTTAAAAAAATGTGCATTTATTTTTTTCTAACAGGAGCATGCTGTCACGGGGGGTAGGGGTGGGGGATCAGGGGGGCAGGTCTGGAGAATGTGACACGTTACACCCTATATTAGGGTGTAACATGTAACAAGATGGTAAAATTATCCTTTAATCACTTGCCGCCCGCCCTATAGCAAATTGACGGCGGCAAAGTGGTTTCAATATCCTGACTGGACGTCATATGACGTCTTCAGGATATTGAGCCGCTGCGCGCCCCCGGGGGCGCACATTGCGGCGATCGTTGTTGCGGGATGTCAGTCTGACACCCCGCAACACTGATCTAGGTAAAGAGTCTGACTGAGACTCTTTACCACGTGATCAGCCGTGTCCAATCACGGCTGATCACGATGTAAACAGGAAAAGCCGGTCATCGGCTTTTCCTCACTCGCGTCTGTCAGACGCGAGTAGAGGAGAGCCGATCGGCTGCTCCTCTGACAGGGGGGGTTGTGCTGATCCATTATCAGCGCAGCCCCCCCAAGGATGCCCACACTGGACCACCAGGGATGCCACCAGACCACCAGGAATGCCCACCTTAAGGTATGCCACCCTAGACCACCAGGGATGCCAATTAGAAATGCCTAATGGATGCCAATCAGTGCCCACAATGGATGCCTACCTGTGCCCATCCGTGCCACCTACCAGTGCCCATCCGCGCCGCCTACCAGTGCCCATCCGTGCCACCTACCAGTGCCCATCCGTGCCGCCTACCAGTGCCCATCCGTGCCACCTCATCGGTGCCCATCAGTGCCGCTTCATCATGCCCATCAGTGCCGCCTTATCTGTGCCCTTCAGTGTAGCCCCATCAGTGAAGGAGAAAACTTACTTATTTACAAAGTTTTGTAACTGAAACAAAAAAAACAACTTATTTTTTTCAAAATTTTCGGTCTTTTAAAAAAAAAAATTGCAGAAAATAAAAAAAATCGCAGAGGTGATCAAATACCACCAAAAGAAAGCTCTGTTTGTGGGAACAAAATGATAAAAATTTAGTTTGGGTATAGTGTAGCATGACCGCGCAATTGTCATTCAAAGTGCAACAGCGCAGAAAGCTGAAAATTGGTCTGGGCAGGAAGGTGTATAAGTGCCCAGTATGGAAGTGGTTAAAGACTTTTGAATTTACAGCAATAAAGAAGTTTATTTTTATTGAAGTGCTGTCATCCAATCTCAGATTCAAGATATCCAGTCTAGAAATGGTCTAAAGCCCTGTACACACGATCGGATTTCCTATGGATTCTAATCCGATGGATTTTTCCATCGGAAATCCGATGAAGCTGACTTCCATCAGTCTTGCCTACACACCATCAGTCAAAAATCTGACTGTCCCAAACGCCGTGACGTAAAACACTCCGACAAGCCGGGAAAAATTAAGTTCAATGCTTCTGAGCATGCATGGGTTTTTTGTCCGATGGAGTTCCACACAGACGATCGGAATTTGCTATCGTTTTTTTCCCCATCGGATAAATTTAAAACATGTTCTATTTTTTCTCCCCGATGGAAAAAAGACCGATGGGGCCAATACACAATCGGTTTGTCCGGTGAGAAAAGTCCATCGGACTGTTTTCATCGGTAAAACCGATCGTGTGTACACGGCATTATAGTCTGTTTTTGCTTGACAATCTTGGGCCTAATGGTAGCCACCTTTGAGGAAGTCCAGTTTGCCCAATTTCATTTAGGACTTCAACAAATGCAACAAGCTGTCATCATATGAATATTAATAGCGGGAAGGGGAAGCACTCACAATGCCACATCTGTAATAGTATTTCAGAGAACAAAATGGGAGGGTAGACTCAAAGACTTTGTAGGCAATGACACGGTAAATAGATCCAAAATAGAAATTCTGGCACCACTGAGGTATCCATCATATTATATCATACTATATCATATGTTTTTTCCATTCCCTAGATTAGGCTCTCCATAGGATGAGAGACACACTTCTATCTCTGACTTTGTGGTTATTTTTGTTTTTGTTTCATAGATGTGAATGATTCCCATTTTTATTATATTGGATCTGTGCATGACTGCACTCTTTCTAAACAAGGGTTAACCACTTAAGCCCCGGACCATTTTGTAGCTAAAGGACCAGAGGTGAATTCAGAATTTTGCACTGCGCTGCTTTAACTGTAAATTGTGCGGACATGCAATGTTGTACCCAAACGAAATTTGCGTCCTTTTCTTCCCAAAAATAGAGCTTTCTTTTAATGGTATTTGATTGCCTCTGCGATTTTTATTTTTTGCGATATAAATGGAAAAAGACCGAAAATTGTGAAAAAAAGATATTTTCTACTTTTTGTTATAAGAAAAATCGAATAAACTCAATTTTAGTCATACATTTAGGCCAAAATGTATTCAGCCACATGTCTTTAGTAAAAAAAATGTCAATAAGCGTATATTTATTGGTTTGCGCAAAAGTTATAGCGTTTACAAACTAGGGTACATTTTCTGGAATTTACACAGCTTTAAATTTATGACTGCCTATCTCATTTCTTGAGGTGCTAAAATGGCAGGGCAGTACAACCCCCCCAAATGACCCCATTTTAGAAAGTAGACACCCCAAGGAAATTGCTGAGAGGCATGTTGAGCCCATTGAATATTTTTTTTTTGTCCCAAGTGATTGAATAATGACAAAAAAAATAAATAAAAAAATTACAAAAAGTTGTCATTAAATGATATATTGCTCACACATGCCATGGTTATATGTGGAATTACACCCCAAAATACATTTTACTGCTTCTCCTGAGTACGGGGATACCACATGTGTGGGACTTTTTAGGAGCCTAACCGCGTACGGGACCCCGAAAACCAAGCACCGCCTTCAGGATTTCTACGTACAAATTTTTGATTTGACTCCTCACTACCTATCACAGTTTCGAAGGCCATAAAATGCCAAAATAGCACAAAACCCCCCCAAATGACCCCATTTTGGAAAGTAGACACCCCAAGCTGTTTGCTGAGAGGCATGGTGAGTATTTTACAGCTCTCATTTGTTTTTGAAAATGAAGAAAGAACATTTTTTTTTTTTTTTTTCAATTTTCAAAACTTTGTGACAAAAAGCGAGATCTGCAAAATACTCACAATACCTCTCAGAAAATAGCTTGGGGTGTCTACTTTCCAAAATGGGGTCATTTGGGGGGGGGGGGTTTGTGCCATCTGGGCATTCCATGGCCTCCGAAACTGTGATAGGCAGTGAGAAGTGAAATCAAAAATTTACACCCTTAGAAAGCCTGAAGGCGGTGATTGGTTTTTGGGGTCCCGTACGCGGCTAGGCTCCCAAAAAGTCTCACACATGTTGTATCCCCGTACTCAGGAGAAGCAACAGAATGTATTTTGGGGTGTAATTCCACATATGCCCATGGCATGTTTGAGCAATATATCATTTAGTGACAACTTTGTGCAAAAAAAAAAAAAAAAAATGTATTTTTTCCGCAACTTGTGTCAACATATAAAATATTCCATGGACTCGACATGCCTCTCAGTATATAGCTTGGGGTGCCTACTTTCCGAAATGGGGTCATTTGGGGGGGTTTTGAACTGTTCTGGCATTTTATACACAACATTAGGAAGCTTACATCCACTCTTCTAACCACTTGAAGACAAAGCCCTTTTTGACACTTTTTGTTTACATGAAAACATATTTTTTTTTGCAAGAAAATTATGTTGAACCCCCAAACATTATATATATTTTTAAAGCAAAGGCCCTACAGAATAAAATGGTGGGTGTTGCATTTTTTTTTCTACACAGTATTTGCGCAGCGATTTTTCAAACGCATTTTTTGGGGAGAAAATACACTTTTTTTAATTTTAATGCACTAAAACACACTATATTGCCCAAATGTTTGATGAAATAAAAAAGATGATCTTAGGCCGAGTACATAGATACCAAACACGACATGCTTTAAAATTTCGCACAAACGCGCATTGGCAACAAACTACATACATTTTTAAAAGCCTTTACAGGTTACCCCGTTAGATTTACAGAGGAGGTCTACTGCTAAAATTACTGCCCTCGATCTGACCTTCACGGTGATACCTCACATGCATGGTGCAATTGCTGTTTACATATGACGCCAGACCGACGCTTGCGTTCGCCATTGGGCTAGAGCAGGGCAGGACAGGGGTGCTTTTTTTTTTTTTTTTTTTATTATTAATTTTGCTTTTTTATTTTATTTTTAAATTGTTCCTTCCAGATTTTTTTTTTAATCATTTTTATTGTTATCTCAGGGAATGTAAATATCCCCTATGATAGCAATAGGTAGTGAGTGACATGTACTCTTTTTTTGAAAAAACTGGGGTCTAGACCAGGGGTCTCCAAACATTTTAAACAAAGGGCCGGTTTATTGTCCTTCAGACTCTTGGATGGCCGGACTTTGGCCAGCGGGGGGTGGAAAATTTCCTGGCTTCAGTGGAACTAAACATATGGTATTAGGGGGAGAAATAGTGCCCCATTGTTGGGATCATAGGGAGGAATAGTGCCCCATTAGTGGTGTCAGTGGGTGAAATGTTGCTCCACTGTCGGTGTCAGATGTCAGAATAGTGTCTTGTATCAGTGGGAGGGATACTGGCCCAAGGGCCGGATTAAGGCAAGCAAAGGGCCGCATCCGGCCCTTGGGCCGCAGTTTGGAGACCACTGGTCTAGACCCTAGATCTTTCCTCTGCCCTCAAAGCATCTGACCACACCAAGATCGGTGTGATAAAATGCTTTCCCAATTTCCCAATGGCGCTTTTTATATCCGGGGGGGACATTCCCTCCCACTGCTTGTAAAAGCAGTCCAGAGGCTAATTAGCCACTAGGATTGCTTTTACATGAAAGCCGGCCGCTGGCTGAAAAGAATGATACCAAGATGATACCTAAACCCGCAGGCATCAATCTGGTATAACCAATCAAAGTCCAGCAACATACCAGTACGTTGCTGGTCCTTGTTGGACATGTATTGTAATCTTTTTTTTCATGCAGCCAGGTGGCTGAACGAAAAAAGAGATTGATCGGTGGGTATGCCCACCATTAGAATACCGCCCTTCATCCACCCACTTCTAATGATGGGCATACATGCACCATTTATATATGCCGAAGCATGGGGGCATCCTCCCGCAAAAAAGTTATGCCGAACACACATGGTCGGACTTTTCCACGGGCAAGCCTCCGTCGGAATTTCGATCGTATGTACGCGGCATTAGGAGCAAAATCACTCCTCCGCCCCTGCTGCCCCAATGCTTCGGCATATTTGCTTTTTTTTTTTAACTGTGGTGGTGAAATCACCTCCTACAGCACTGGAGTCGCAGGGATCAGGCCTGTCTCTGCGAACGCTGCAGTTATGTGTGTTGTGTTTTGTAAGTGACAGTGATCGATCGATACTGCACTTGGGTGGCTTGGGCTGGACGGAGGGGCAAAACGCAGGTGCTAGCAGGTATCTGGGCTGATCCCGCTAACACTGCGTTTTTGGGAACCCTAAACTGCTGGGGACGCTAGTATAGATCTGATCAGATCAGATATTGATCTGTTCAGATACTATACCACTAAGGGAGGTGTATGCTTCACGCGTGGGTGTTAGCGTTACTGGCACTAACCTGACGCTGCCTGGGGTATGACGCAGACCCTCTCTGACGCTAAAACCTAATTGATATCACCCGCCGGGCGATCAGGGGGTTAAACCTTTATTGGGATATATACGGCGGGTGCCCTGACACTATAAAAAGCAAACTAACTAACCAGCGTCACCCGTAACACTTATATGATGATCACTGGTGAAAGGGTTAACTAGGGGCAATTAGGGGGTTAAAACCTTTATTAGATAATATATGGGGGTACCTGACGTTATAAAAACCTGCGGCGAACTTAAAAAAAATTACTGGCTACCGATCTGCATCACCGACGCTAAGACAGTGATCAGAAAAATGATCGCTTAGTGACAGTGGTGATAGGGGGTGAAAGGGTTACCTGGGGGGCGATCAAGGGGGTTAAACCTTTATTAGATAATTTATGGGGGTACCTGACGCTATAAAAACCTGCGGCGAACCTAAAAAAATTACTGGCTACCGATCTGCATCACCGACGCTAAGACAGCGATCAGAAAAATGATCGCTTAGCGACAGTGGTGATAGGGGGTGAAAGGGTTACCTGGGGGGCGATCAAGGGGGTTAAACCTTTATTGGGGGGGTTAGGGGGCTACACTGGACCTAAAACTAAATGTAGTGACACTTTTACAGTCACAAATGTCACTGATTGCAGTGATCAGTAAATAAATGGTCACTGCAATCAGTGACACTGTGACTGGGGGCTGGGGGGTGATCTGGGGGGGCCTGGGGGGGCGATTTATGTGCCTATGTGTGCTGGTGTTAGTGTAGTGTTTGTGCACTAACCTTGATGTCTTCTCTTGTACGGCGCTCGGTATATGTGAGCGCCGCACAGGAGATGACATCACTTCCTCCTGCTTCCTCTGTCTGTGTGTACATTCGACAGACAGAGGGGGCATTTCTATTCGCCGGGAGCGATCGCGGGGGGGGTGGCCGGAATCGAACGGCCGTCCCCTCATGTCGGATCGCTCCCCAACGAATTCCGACCGCTCACTGTAAAGAAGGGGGGTCCGATCGGACCCCCCAACTGTACAAATACAATCACGTATGCTCTACGTGATTGTGCCTGTCGGTGCCATTGTGCCGACGTATATATACAATGAGCGGTCGTTAAGTGGTTAATAAATACCCCGCCATTCCCAAGGTATTTATGGGGTTTTGACAGCTATGACCAACAGTCTCTTGAGCACTTTCTGAATTTTGTTTTTGTTTATCTTTTTATGTTTGTTTAATGAAATATAATGTTTTTATGCTCACACATGTTATAATCATGTAATATGTTGTATTGCAGATAGCAAGTCCTGTTCTTTCTTGCTATCCTTGAGTCGTCCTGAAGAAGCCGCGCGGCGAAACGCGTTGACGCAAAAGGGACCATATTTGCATATTCTATCTTGCCATATTTTTTTATTCTTTTCAATCATGTAGTTACTGTTTTTTGTCTTTTATAAATAAATTTCTATTTTGGATCTATTTACCGTGTCATTGCCTTCAAAGTCCGGCCTCTCTGGGTATTTTTCCTCTTTGAGTCTACCCTCCCATTTTGTTCTCTGAAAAGCTGTCATTATAGGACAAGTCAATCAAGTCCATGCATGCCGTTTGGCACTGAGGGCTAGGTTGTCCCTGGTCTGGTGGCTAGAATCTGGCTCAGGAATTGTCTAAGTCCTTCCTTCTTGTCTTTTAGATTATCCTTACAATGGATGCCAGCTTATCAGGCTGGGGAGGAGCCATGGGCACCCTGTTGGTGTAGAGAACTGGGTTATCTGAGAAGTCTTGCCCCCTAAACTGCATCCTGGAACTTTGGATGATATGGCTTTTTGTGCAAAGTTGGGCCATCCTGCTGGAAGGTCCTCTGATCTGGATTCAGCTGGACAACACCACGGTGACATTAACCACCAGTGAAGTACCAGAAGGCTTCTGGCCTCCAGCTTCAACAACAAACTGGACATGTTTGTTTCCAGGCACAGGGATCTTCTAACAGAAACAGCGGATGCACTGGATGCTCATTGAAATCAGCATACCCTGATCGATGCCTTTTCTCCCCTGAAGCTTCTTCCTCATCTCCATCGCAGGATCAAGTTGGAGAGTATTCTGGTGATCTTTATAGCTCTGGACTTGCCCAGGCAGATGTGGCATGCTGACTTTGTAAGACTCCTGGTGGACACTGTGTGGGCTCTACTAGATTATCAGGGTCTTTTTTTCTTTAACCACTTCCGGGCCGCCGCACGACTATATACGTCCTCTCTTTGAAGAGGGATATCTCTGTTATGGCAGCAGCTACCTGCCATAACCCAGGTATCCATCTCTTCAGGTGGCGGTCCGGTTTATGATAATGGTGGTCTCTGTGGCTGATTCGCCGCAATATCAACGTTATCGGCAGCAGGAGAGTGCCCCCCTCTCCCTGCTCTCCTGTGCCCTTACCGGAGCCATTGGTAGCGGCGGAGGCGATCGGGTCATCTCTCCTGCTTGGTATGGATACGAGTGAGGGCAAGATGGCCCCCACCCGTCTCCATACCATAGCAGGGCGGAAGCGAGGTCAAAACTTCACTTCCGCCCATAGCTCTTAAAGGGCCTTTTTTTTTTGTCATTTTTTCAAATGCCAATTTTATTTTAGTTTTTTATTGCATTTTAGTCTAAATATGAGATCTGAGGTCATTTTGACCCCAGATCTCATATTTAAGAGGACCTGTTATGCTTTTTTCTATTACAAGGGATGTTTACATTCCTTGTAATAGGAATAAAAGTGACCCAAATTTTTTATTTTTTTTAAAAACAGTGTAAAAATAAATAAAATCAAATAATTAAGAAAAAAATTTTTTTTTTGAAAGCGCCCCATCCCGACGAGCTCGCGCGCAGAAGCGAACGCATACATGAGCAGCGCTCGCATATGAAAACGGTGTTCAAACCACACATGTGAGGTATCACTACGATCGTTAGAGCGAGAGCAATAATTCTAGCCCTAGAGCAATAATTCTAGCCCTAGACCTCCTCTGTAACGCAAAACATGCAACCTGTGAAATTTTTTAAATGTCGTCTATGGAGATTTTTTAAGGGAAAATGTTTTTGACACCATTCCACGAGCAGGCACAATTTTGAAGCGTGACATGTTGGGTATCAATTTACTCGGCGTAAGATTATCTTGCACTATATAAAAAAGATTTGGCTAACTGTACTGTTGTCTTATTTTTTTAATTAAAAAAAGTGTATTTTTCCCCAAAAAAGTGTGCTTGCAATGGCCGCTATTTTATTCTCTAGGGTGTTAGAAAAAAAATGTATAGTGTTTGGGGGTTCTACGTAATTTTCTAGCAAAAAAAAAATGTTTTTAATTTGTAAACAAACACATCTGAAAAAGAGGCTTGGTCCTTAAGTAATTAAGTAGAATTCCAGGCAAAAAATGCTCCATCCCCCCAACACCTATTCTTACTAACCTGTGTAGAAAGATCTGTACACTTACCTGTTTCCAGTCCAATCTGGTCACGTGTTTGGGCTCCCCTTTGTCAACCAACGGTGGCTGCAGGAGAGAGGGGATCGCCGACAACAGATGAGTCTTTGGGTGACGTTAAAGCTTTTGGACATTACCAACTATTGTTGAGCACTCTCTCCTTTCCTCTGCAGGTGCTGACTGACTCGGAGGAGATCAAATGACCAGGCCAAAATGGCCTGAAAATAGGTAATTATACAGACCTTTCTTACACATGTTAGTCAGAATAGGTGTTAAGAGGAGGCTGCACTCATTTCTTTTTTTATGCTTTTTTCGCCTCTGTTTTCATCTAAGGATCAGAACAGTAAAATACTTCAACATTGTTAATCTGGGGGGGGAGGGTAGTATTAGATGCATTAGCAGATTTAAGATACACTACCAAATTGAAGCCAAGCTGCAGCTCATACTTTTTAAGCAGTTATGCCGCGTACACACGACCATTTTTCATGACGAGAAAAATGCAATTTTTTAAAATGGTCATTAAAAACGATCGTGTATGGGCTTAAGAGCATTTTTCACGGCGTGAAAAATGGCCATGAAAAATTTGGAACATGCTCTAATTTTTCACGTCGTCGTTTTTCTCGTCATAAAAAACGGCCGTGTGTAGGCTTTAACGACGTGAAATGCTCAGAAGCAAGTGATGAGACGGCAGCGCTCGTTCTGGTAAAACTAGCGTTCGTAATGGAGATGGCACATTCGTCACGCTGTAACGGACTGAAGAGCACGAGGCTGAAAAGCACGAATCGTCTCTCACCAAACTTTACTAACACAAGGATCAGCAAAAGCATCCCAAAGGGTGGCGCCATCCGAATGGAACTTCCCCTTTATAGTGCCGTCGTACATTTCGTACGTCACTGCGCTTTGCTCTAGCATTTTTTTTCCATGATCGTGTGTAGGCAAGGCAGGCTTGAGAAGAATCACGTTGAGAAAAACATAGTTTTTTTCAATGACATTAAAAACGGTCGTGTGTACGCGGCATTACAGCAACTGTTTTTTTTTCTTTTGAATTTAAGGATTTACATAAATGAAACATAGCTGAGCATTGTAAGCACCCCTGTCAGTGGTAAATGGTTTGTCTTACTGGCTGGATTACTAGGTGAAAATAAAGGAAGGAAAGCCTAAAATAGAAAACTAATGCAGCCCCCGCATCTAAGAATTGGTAACCTGCAATATAACAAAATGTTTACTTTTGGGTTTAATACCACTTTAAAGTATATGTGAACCCTAACCTTGTAAAACAACCCATTCAGTTTAAAATAGAAATGCAAGGCAAAACATGTGTATGTGTGTGTGTGTATATATAATCATTTTTTTTATAAGCGATTACATACAGTGTCTTGAAAAATTATTCATACCCCTTGAAATTTCCCACATTTTGTCATGTTACAACCAAACACGAAAATTTATTTTATTGGGATTTTATGTGATAGACCAACACAAAGTGGCACATAATTGTGAGATGGAAGGAAAATGATAAATGGTTTTCAAAAGTTTTTACAAATAAATATGTGAAAAGTGTGACGTGCATTTGTATTCAGCCCCCTTTACTCTGATACCCCTAACTAAAACCTAGTGGAACCAATTGCCTTCAGATGTCACCTAATTAGTAAATAGAGCCCACCTGTGTGTAATTTAATCTCAGTATAAATACAGCTGTTCTGGGAAGCCCTCAGAGGTTTGTTAGAGAACCTTAGTGAACAAACAGCATCATAAAGGCCAAGGAACATACCAGACAGGTCAGGGATAAAGTTGTGGAGAAGTTTTAAGCAGGGTTATGTTATAAAAAAAATATCCCAAGCATTGAACCTCTCAGAGCACTGTGCAATCCATCACCCGGAAATGGAAAGAGTATGGCACCCAAACCTACCAAGACATGGCCGTCCACCTAAACTGACAGGCCGGGCAAGGAGAACATTAATCAGAGAATCAGCCAAGAGGCCCACGGTAACCCTGGAGGAGCTGCAGAGATCCACAGCTCAGGTGGAGAATCTGTCCACAGGACAACTTTTAGTTGTGCACTCCACAAATCTGGTATTTATGGAAGAGTGGCAAGAAGAAAGCCACTGTTGAAAGAAACAAATAAGAATTCCTGTTTGCAGTTTGCAAGAAGCCATGTGGGGGACACAGCAAACATGTGGAAAAAGGTGCTCTGGTTAAATGAAGCCAAAATTGAACTTTTTTGCCTAAAAGAAAAACGCTATGCACGGCGGGAAAATAACACTGCACATCACCCTGAACACACCATCCCCACCGTGAAACATGGTGGTGGCAGCATCATGTTGTGTAGATTATTTTCTTCAGCAGGGACAAGGAAGCTGGTGAGAGTTGATGGGAAGATGGATTGAGCCAAATGCAGGGCAATCTTAGAAGAAAACCTGTCAGCCAGAGCTACAATGGAATGGTTTAGATCAACGCATATTCATATTTTAGAATGGCACAGTCAATATCCAGACCTAAATTCAATTGAGAATCTGTTGCAAGATTTAAAAATTGCTGTTCGCAAACGTTCTCCATCCAATCTGACAGAGCTTGAGCTATTTTGCAAAGCAGAATGGGCAAAAATTTAACTCTCTAGATGTGCAAAGCTGGTAGAGACATACCCAAAAAAGACTTGCAGCTGTAATTACAGCGAAAAGTGTTTCCACAAAGTATTGACTCAGGGGGGCTGAATGCAAATGCACACCACACTTTTCAGATATTTATTTGTAAAAGATTTTGAAAACCATTTATCATTTTCCTTCCACTTCACAATTATGTGCCACTTTGTGTTGGTCTATCACATAAAATACATTTACATTTTTGGTTGTAACATGACAAAATATGGAAAATTTCAAGGGGTATGAATACTTTTTCAAGGCACTATATAACACAGGACCAGTGGGTTTTGGACCTAAAGATAACCCACCGAAACCAAAGAACCTGGAAAAGCATTAACCTAGAAACCCTAGGGTTTATGTACTCACCGTTAAAAATGTAAGTCCTTTGACAAAAACAGGTCTTCAACCTCTATGTTTATGTTTATGATTATGCTCTTGGTACTGATTTGCTACAAAACTGAGACATACTGGTAGCAGGAGCAGTTACCGTGGGATTGTCTAAAGTTTTTTGTTTGCCTGTTCCCTCAGTGGACCTGAAGAAAAGGATTTTCTGGTGAGTACAAAATTCCTATTATGCAATGTTTCCTTTTTTACCAGACTAAAATGAAATACAAAACATAGATGTAGCACCCTGGTGTTCAGGCAGGGTTGCTAACACATTTAGCTTGCCAGGTAGTAATTGTCCTGGCTAATTGGTAGGAGATCCACCGATTTTCCCCCTAATTCTAGAATTGCTGCACTTTTGTCTTCTGTCACTAGGTGGCATTGTGACTGGTGACATTAGATAGACAAGGGCATAGCAAGGACAGATTATGAATGGATGGGGTGTCTCAGCCAATGGGAAATGGTTTCTTTAAGCCCCTTGGCCTGCTGGGAGAGCTTATTTATTTGGGTGGAGTCAGGTGATCAGGGTTCTGTGCCACCTGGACGGCTGTCTGGGTGGACGTGTGTTACGTCGCCCCAGGCTGCTAAGTCGGAAGCCTGAGGCCTATTCTGGGGACACCTGGCTGCTAGGCTGCCCTAGGCCTATCCAGGAGCAGGAGAAACAGCGTAGGGTTGGGACTGCAGAATTGAAGTCCAACCGAGTTGTGAAGGTTCAGCCGGATGGGGACCCAGTTGTGGTCGGAGGTAGAGGGAAGCTGTCACCACTAAGGGACCATCCATCTTGTTACCAGAGACTTCTGTGAGTAAGCTGAAGCAAGTACCTGAGCAGTCTTCTCAGCAGCCGGGGACGGTGAAAAAGTGGAAAAGCATCAGCAAGTGCCAAGCCAAGGACCCAGCAGGATAGCGGGGGTGACGCTTGAGGAGTATAAAGTGGGATAGCTGTGGAAGAGCTCAGGGGATCCAGTGACGACTAGTAGGCTTGTGCAATTCGTCTCGTAACGAATTGAAATTCGTCCGAATTTAGCAACTTTCGGACATTCGGAAGCATTCGAATTTCCGAACAAAGCAATTACGAATAAGACCGAATCCGAAATAAATTATACCGCAAATAGCGAATGCCCGAATGTCTTCGGCATAATTCGTTATGAAAAAGTTACGAATGTACGAATCCATACGAAGCACAATAACACTCACTCTGCTCTGCTCTCTGCTTCTCCCACACCGTGCTGAACTCCCTCTCAAAATGGTGTACAGGGGCGGAGGTTATAGCCGCATGTAAAAAACGAAAGTAAAATACGAGATTTCGAATCCATTCGAAGCACAATAACACTCACTCTGCTCTGCTCTCTGCTTCTCCCTCACCGTGCTGAACCCTCTGAAAATGGTGTACAGGGGCGGAGCCTATAGCCGCATGTTAAAAACGAAAGTAAAATACGAGATTTCGAATCGTTACAAATAACCGCAATGTATTTAGAAAAGTACAAATCCATTCGAAGCACATTAGGCATAATAGGCAGCGTCGTTGTGAGAGAGACACGGAAAATTACGAATCAACGAACCCAAAAAAAGTTACGAAAGTAGGAGTTGTGTCCAGAATCAACGAAAAACAATGTACTCTACCGAAAGTACGAATTATAAAGCAACAAAAAATTCAACGAAAAATGTCGCTTGCAAAAATACGAATGAGTCCGAACACGAAAAATCCCGTCTAGCAAAATTACGAATGATTACGAATCAACAGGACCGGAAAGAAACGAACCGAAACGGAACGAATTTTTCCGTTGTGCACAAGTCTAACGACTAGGATCTGGAAGTCTAGTGAGAGACTGGGAGGTCAGTGAGTGAAGATCTACAGTGGGATACTGTGAGATAAGTTAAGGACTGTTCTGTATTACCATGAGTTATGTACAACTACCGTTCGTGACTGTTGCAAGATTAGTTGCCATAGGAGACAGTGGTCCCACTTATACAGAAGTGTTGTCCGGCTGGAATCCTTTCACTGTATAGCTGTCTGCCAATTACCATTGCATCTACTCAAGGGTGTCCTGACCCTAACCCTCTCTCCCCCAGTTCTGTTAAGAGACAATAAATCTCTTGTTTGCATCCAAAAGTGACTGGTGCCCATCATTTCTTCTTGTATCACACCCACCATGCCTGGTAACCCACTCTACGAGGAAGGATGTCAGCTCTCCCTAACCCTTGAGGTCACCATTAGGTCTCTGGGGGCCCCGGGACCTTGCTACATATATACTGTAAAATTTCCTTAGTACTGAACATAAAGAACATTTACTGAATAGGGATGAGCTTCGTGTTCGAGTCGAACATACGTTCGACTCGAACATTGGCTGTTCGATCGTTCGACGAAGATCGAACGATTTGGGCCGTTCGCGCCAAATTCGAGTGACGCGAACGGCCCACAATGCACTACGCCATCGCAGTGTCATCCAGGCGCTGTGATTGGCCAAGCATGCACTGTGACCCCGCATGCTTGGCCAATCACAGCGCCGGCAGCGAGGAGAGCAATGATTGGCCACAGGCAGGATGCCTGTGGCCAATTATTGCTGAGGGTGTTTAGTACACGCCCCACACTATAAAAGGCCGCCAGCACGGCGGCCTAGTGTAGTGTGTTCCGGAGCAGGGATAGAGTAGCATAGGCAGGGACAGTGACTGTTATTTCTTTCTTGCTTAACCTGGATTCCTTTAGTTTAGGGAAAGAGAAGGATAGGTAGGGAGAGTGTCAGTGTGTTTTGTGCTTCTGCTATAGTGTGCTTAAAAAAAACATTTATTCTAGGGACAGAAAACTCTAGGTAGGGACAGTGTCAGTTTCTTTCACTCTGCAAGTCCTTGTTTCCAGGGACCTGTAAGGACAGTGAGTTAATTGTCCTTGTGCTATATTGTGCTTAAAAAAAACATTTATTCTAGGGACAGAAAACTCTAGGTAGGGACAGTGTCAGTTTCTTTCACTCTGCAAGTCCTTGTTTCCAGGGACCTGTAAGGACAGTGAGTTAATTGTCCTTGTGCTATATTGTGATTAAAAAAAACATTTATTCTAGGGACAGAAAACTCTAGGTAGGGACAGTGTCAGTTTCTTTCACTCTGCAAGTCCTTGTTTCCAGGGACCTGTAAGGACAGTGAGTTAATTTTCCTTGTGCTATATTGTGATTAAAAAAAACATTTTTTCTAGGGACAGAAAACTGTAGGTAGGGAGAGTGTTTTTTTTCTTTCACTCTGCAAGTCCTTGTTTCCAGGGACCTGTAAGGACAGTGAGTTAATTGTCCTTGTGCTATATTGTGCTTAAAAAAAACATTTATTCTAGGGACAGAAAACTCTAGGTAGGGACAGTGTCAGTTTCTTTCACTCTGCAAGTCCTTGTTTCCAGGGACCTGTAAGGACAGTGAGTTAATTTTCCTTGTGCTATATTGTGATTAAAAAAAACATTTATTCTAGGGACAGAAAACTCTAGGTAGGGACAGTGTCAGTTTCTTTCACTCTGCAAGTCCTTGTTTCCAGGGACCTGTAAGGACAGTGAGTTAATTTTCCTTGTGCTATATTGTGATTAAAAAAAACATTTATTCTAGGGACAGAAAACTCTAGGTAGGGACAGTGTCAGTTTCTTTCACTCTGCAAGTCCTTGTTTCCAGGGACCTGTAAGGACAGTGAGTTAATTTTCCTTGTGCTATATTGTGATTAAAAAAAACATTTATTCTAGGGACAGAAAACTCTAGGTAGGGACAGTGTCAGTTTCTTTCACTCTGCAAGTCCTTGTTTCCAGGGACCTGTAAGGACAGTGAGTTAATTTTCCTTGTGCTATATTGTGATTAAAAAAAACATTTTTTCTAGGGACAGAAAACTGTAGGTAGGGAGAGTGTTTTTTTTCTTTCACTCTGCAAGTCCTTGTTTCCAGGGACCTGTAAGGACAGTGAGTTAATTTTCCTTGTGCTATATTGTGATTAAAAAAAACATTTTTTCTAGGGACAGAAAACTCTAGGTAGGGAGAGTGTTTTTTTTCTTTCACTCTGCAAGTCCTTGTTTCCAGGGACCTGTAAGGACAGTGAGTTAATTTTCCTTGTGCTATATTGTGATTAAAAAAAACATTTTTTCTAGGGACAGAAAACTCTAGGTAGGGAGAGTGTTTTTTTTCTTTCACTCTGCAAGTCCTTGTTTCCAGGGACCTGTAAGGACAGTGAGTTAATTGTCCTTGTGCTATATTGTGCTTAAAAAAAACATTTTTTCTAGGGACAGAAAACTCTAGGTAGGGAGAGTGTTTTTTTTTTTTTCACTCTGCAAGTCCTTGTTTCCAGGGACCTGTAAGGACAGTGAGTTAATTGTCCTTGTGCTATATTGTGCTTAAAAAAAACATTTATTCTAGGGACAGAAAACTCTAGGTAGGGACAGTGTCAGTTTCTTTCACTCTGCAAGTCCTTGTTTCCAGGGACCTGTAAGGACAGTGAGTTAATTTTCCTTGTGCTATATTGTGATTAAAAAAACCATTTTTTCTAGGGACAGAAAACTGTAGGTAGGGAGAGTGTTTTTTTTCTTTCACTCTGCAAGTCCTTGTTTCCAGGGACCTGTAAGGACAGTGAGTTAATTTTCCTTGTGCTATATTGTGATTAAAAAAAACATTTTTTCTAGGGACAGAAAACTCTAGGTAGGGAGAGTGTTTTTTTTCTTTCACTCTGCAAGTCCTTGTTTCCAGGGACCTGTAAGGACAGTGAGTTAATTGTCCTTGTGCTATATTGTGCTTAAAAAAAACATTTTTTCTAGGGACAGAAAACTCTAGGTAGGGAGAGTGTTTTTTTTTTTTCACTCTGCAAGTCCTTGTTTCCAGGGACCTGTAAGGACAGTGAGTTAATTGTCCTTGTGCTATATTGTGCTTAAAAAAAACATTTATTCTAGGGACAGAAAACTCTAGGTAGGGACAGTGTCAGTTTCTTTCACTCTGCAAGTCCTTGTTTCCAGGGACCTGTAAGGACAGTGAGTTAATTTTCCTTGTGCTATATTGTGATTAAAAAAAACATTTTTTCTAGGGACAGAAAACTGTAGGTAGGGAGAGTGTTTTTTTTCTTTCACTCTGCAAGTCCTTGTTTCCAGGGACCTGTAAGGACAGTGAGTTAATTTTCCTTGTGCTATATTGTGATTAAAAAAAACATTTTTTCTAGGGACAGAAAACTCTAGGTAGGGAGAGTGTTTTTTTTCTTTCACTCTGCAAGTCCTTGTTTCCAGGGACCTGTAAGGACAGTGAGTTAATTTTCCTTGTGCTATATTGTGATTAAAAAAAACATTTTTTCTAGGGACAGAAAACTCTAGGTAGGGAGAGTGTTTTTTTTTTTTCACTCTGCAAGTCCTTGTTTCCAGGGACCTGTAAGGACAGTGAGTTAATTGTCCTTGTGCTATATTGTGCTTAAAAAAAACATTTATTCTAGGGACAGAAAACTCTAGGTAGGGACAGTGTCAGTTTCTTTCACTCTGCAAGTCCTTGTTTCCAGGGACCTGTAAGGACAGTGAGTTAATTTTCCTTGTGCTATATTGTGATTAAAAAAAACATTTTTTCTAGGGACAGAAAACTGTAGGTAGGGAGAGTGTTTTTTTTCTTTCACTCTGCAAGTCCTTGTTTCCAGGGACCTGTAAGGACAGTGAGTTAATTTTCCTTGTGCTATATTGTGATTAAAAAAAACATTTTTTCTAGGGACAGAAAACTGTAGGTAGGGAGAGTGTTTTTTTTCTTTCACTCTGCAAGTCCTTGTTTCCAGGGACCTGTAAGGACAGTGAGTTAATTTTCCTTGTGCTATATTGTGATTAAAAAAAACATTTTTTCTAGGGACAGAAAACTCTAGGTAGGGAGAGTGTTTTTTTTCTTTCACTCTGCAAGTCCTTGTTTCCAGGGACCTGTAAGGACAGTGAGTTAATTGTCCTTGTGCTATATTGTGCTTAAAAAAAACATTTATTCTAGGGACAGAAAACTCTAGGTAGGGACAGTGTCAGTTTCTTTCACTCTGCAAGTCCTTGTTTCCAGGGACCTGTAAGGACAGTGAGTTAATTGTCCTTGTGCTATATTGTGATTAAAAAAAACATTTATTCTAGGGACAGAAAACTCTAGGTAGGGACAGTGTCAGTTTCTTTCACTCTGCAAGTCCTTGTTTCCAGGGACCTGTAAGGACAGTGAGTTAATTTTCCTTGTGCTATATTGTGATTAAAAAAAACATTTTTTCTAGGGACAGAAAACTGTAGGTAGGGAGAGTGTTTTTTTTCTTTCACTCTGCAAGTCCTTGTTTCCAGGGACCTGTAAGGACAGTGAGTTAATTGTCCTTGTGCTATATTGTGCTTAAAAAAAACATTTATTCTAGGGACAGAAAACTCTAGGTAGGGACAGTGTCAGTTTCTTTCACTCTGCAAGTCCTTGTTTCCAGGGACCTGGAGAGACATTGAGTGAATTGTCCTTGTGCTATATTGTGATTAAAAAAAACATTTATTCTAGGGACAGAAAACTCTAGGTAGGGACAGTGTCAGTTTCTTTCACTGTGAAAGTCCTTGTTTCAAGGGACAGAGAAGGACACCTGAAGGTAGCCCTTATTGCTTTTTTCCCATCTCCCTGCAGGCCATCTATTAGAATGTCTGGAAGGCAAACAAGGAGAGGCAGACAGTCAGGAGGCAATAAAAGAGGGCAAGCAGGCTCTGTGTCTGGGGGCAACAGTGCTGGTCGTGGACGCGGTGCATTGTCATCAGCACATGGCCATGGGACACGCTTGTCCTTCTTTTCGGCAGCTGGACATGTTGAGCCACATCATGCCGAAGACTTGGTAGAGTGGATGACCAAGCCCTCCTCCTCCTCCTCATCCTCTCTCACCCAGGCTCAGGGTACTGGAAAAGCAGCTGCCAAAGCGTCGTCTTCCCTGGTATCAATGTCAGACAAATCATCAGTCACTCCTTCCCTAGACCCACCATGTCCTCCTCCTGAGGAGTCCCCCGAACTGTTTCAGCACAGTGTTGGGTACATGCTCCAGGAGGATGCCCAGCGTTTCGAAGGGTCTGATGATGAAACCCAGCTAGAGGAAGGCAGTAGCGTGAGAGCAGACAGAGGGGATGCTCAAGAAGGACACCAATCTGGCAGTCATGTTCCAGCAGCTGCAGCATACTGCCAGATTGGCTCCAGTGATGAGGAGGGAGGGGATGATGAGGTCAATGACTCCACGTGGGTGCCTAATAGGAGAGAGGAGGAGGAGGAGGATGAGGAGGAGGCACATCTCCAACGAGGCAGGATGCCCTTTGGTGGCCAGCGTAAGGGCAGTACACCGACGGAATCACACCGCAGAGCTCCGCCTGTGCAGGGCGCTGCCTCTGCCCGTCATTCAAAAAGTTCTTTGGTGTGGGCCTTTTTTGAGGCTAGTGCATCAGATCGCACAGCTGCTGTTTGCAACATATGTCTCAAGCGTATATCGCGTGGCCAAAACATCAGCCGCTTGGGTACCACATGCCTGACCAGACATATGTTGACCTGCCATGCAGCTCGTTGGCAAGCCTACCTCAAAGACCCACACCAAAGAACCAAGCGGACCTCTCCTTGCACCGCATCAGCTGGGATCTCCAACCCCACTATAACTTCAGTCCTCTCTGAAACATGCACTGAGAGGAATGAAGGTGTAGAATTAGGTGTGTCACAGCCAAGTACTTGCGCCCACTCTGCTAGCAGTACACCGACGTCCGATTCTAGCAGGCAAATTTCCCTGCCCCAGCTGCTGGACCGTCGAAAGAAGTTCACTCCCAGCCATCCACATGCCCAGCGGTTGAATGCTAGCTTGGCTAAATTGCTAGCGCTTCAACTGCTGCCTTTTCAGTTGGTAGACTCGGCCCCCTTCCGTGAGTTTGTGCAATGTGCGGTTCCTCAGTGGCAGGTTCCCAAACGCCACTTTTTCTCACGGAAGGCTATTCCGGCTCTCTACCGGCATGTGGAAGGCAATGTCTTGGCCTCGCTGGACAGGGCGGTCAGCGGTAAGGTGCATATTACCGCTGACTCATGGTCCAGCAGGCATGGACAGGGACGTTACCTTTCTTTCACGGCCCATTGGGTCACTCTTTTGGCAGCTGGGAAGGATTCAGGACAAGGTGCAGTAGTGTTGGAGGTTGTCCCACCGCCACGCCTCCAAAATGCTACTACTGGTTGTGACACACCTCTC
This sequence comes from Rana muscosa, assembly GCA_029206835.1. Taxonomy (NCBI): domain Eukaryota; kingdom Metazoa; phylum Chordata; class Amphibia; order Anura; family Ranidae; genus Rana; species Rana muscosa. The sequence goes on along the minus strand of CM055117.1, from coordinate 685,505,064 downwards.
TCCTCCACCCCCTCCTCTTCTTCTTCCTCCATGGCCTCTTCCTGTGGTTTGTCCTATGAACCAGCGGTGCTCCGTAGCCGTTCACGGGGCTACGCAAGTACGCAGGCAAAAAGATGCCATGCCGTGCTTGCGCTGGTGTGTTTGGGGGACAGAAGCCACACTGGGGCAGAGGTCCTGTCTGCTCTGCAGGGCCAGGCCGAGAGGTGGTTGACGCCACGCCAGCTTAAGCCAGGAATGGTGGTTTGCGACAATGGCACCAACCTCCTCTCCGCCCTCCGACAGGGACAACTGACCCATGTGCCCTGTGTGGCTCACGTCCTTAACCTGGTGGTGCAGCGCTTCTTGGGCAGGTACCCGGGCTTACAGGATGTCCTGAGGCAGGCCAGGAAAGTCTGTGTGCATTTCCGCAGATCTTATAATGCCAGTGCTCGCCTGGCTGAGCTGCAAAAGGAGTTGAACCTGCCCAAGAACCGCCTTATATGTGACATGCCCACCAGGTGGAACTCAACGTTGGCCATGCTGCAGCGGCTGCACACGCAGCAGAGGGCCATCAATGAGTACCTGTGCGACTACGGCACCAGGACAGGGTCAGGGGAGCTTGGTTTTTTTTCTCCACGCCAGTGGGGCATGATCAGGGATGCATGCACTGTCCTGGCACCATTTGAGGAGGCCACGAGGATGGTGAGCAGTGACAGTGCATGCATCAGTGACACTGTACCTCTTGTCCACCTGTTGGAGCACACGCTGCGTGGAATAATGGACAGGGCACTTGAGGCAGAACAGAGGCAGGAAGAGGAGGACTTCCTTGCCTCTCAAGGCCCCCTTTACCCAGACAGTGTTCCTTCTGTCCCACCCATCGCACAGGAAGAGGAGGAGGAGGAGGAGGAGGAGGAGGAGGATTGTGTCAGCATGGAGGTGGAGGCTGGCACTCAGCATCATCAGCAGCAGTCTTTTAGGGATGATTTACAGTCCCAAGAAACCAGTGGACTTGTACGTGGCTGGGAGGAGGTGGCTGCGGATCATGTCGTCCTTAGTGACCCAGAGGACTCCGGAGCGAATGCCTCAGCAAACCTACGCTGCATGGCCTCCCTGATCCTGCAAAGTCTGCGGAAGGATCCTCGTATTCTTCGGATCAAGGAGAGGGACCATTACTGGCTGGCCACTCTCCTTGATCCACGGTACAAGGGTAAGGTTGCGGACCTTATGTTACCGTCGCAGAGGGAGCAGAGGATGAGACAACTCCGGGAGGCCTTGCAGAAAGGTCTGTGCAACGCGTTCCCAGAGACTGGGAGGTTGCAAACTCCTGGTCCTGGACAACGAGTTGCTGAGGCTTCGGCCAGTCAAAGAAGGAGCGGTGGGGAAGGTGGCCGTCTGACCGATGCGTTCAGACAATTCTTTAGTCCGCAGCCCCAAAGTATGATCGGTTCCAGCAACCATCGCCAGCGTCTGATAAACATGGTGCAGGAATATCTAGGGGCAAGGTCAGACTTGGACACCTTCCCCACCGAAAATCCTCTGGCTTACTGGGTCTTGAGGATGGATCACTGGCCAGAGCTTGCACAGTATGCAATTGAGCTACTGGCCTGTCCTGCATCCAGCGTTCTTTCGGAACGCACATTCAGTGCTGCTGGAGGATTTGTCACGGATCACAGGGTGCGCCTGTCCACCGACTCGGTTGATCGACTGACTTTCATCAAGATGAACCAGTCTTGGATCACCACCAGCTACCACACACCTGATGCTGATATAACAGACTAATTGATTTTAAAATGTCACATCCCTTCAAGACTGATGCTGATGCTGAGTGCCTGTGCTGTTATGTTGACTGGCTATCCTCCTCCTCCGAGTCCTCAATGATACGATTGATGATGATAGCTTGGAAGATCATTTTTGTTTATGGGTGCCGCCACCAGTGCCTAACGCCCAATTTTTCAGCCCCTGTTTAACAGGGGCGTGTAATTACAATTTTTGAAGCAATACTTTGCAACAGGGCTCATTGCTGTGCTCCAAGTACAGTATCTGTGAGGAGTTGCAGTGTTGTGCCACCAGTGCCTAAGGCCCAATTTTTCAGCCCCTGTTTAACAGGGGCGTGTCATTACAATTTTTGAAGCAATACTTTGCAACAGGGCTCATTGCTGTGCTCCAAGTACAGTATCTGTGAAGGGTTGCAGTGTTGTGCCACCAGTGCCTAAGGCCCAATTTTTCAGCCCCTGTTCAACAGGGGCATGTAATTACAATTCTTGATCTAATAATTCACAGCAGGGCCCATTGCTGCACCCACCAAGAGTAACTGTCAGGGCTTACAGTGTTGTGGCACCAGCACCACCATCAAAGGCCCAATTTTTACTACCACTGTTCAACAATTATATGTAATTAAAATTCCTGATATAATAGTTGACAGCAGGGCGTTCCAGCACCAACCAAGAGTAACTGTGAGTGCTTACAGTGTTGTGCCAACACCAACAACTAAGGGGCCTATTTCTGCAGAGTATATACGGCAGGTCCCTACTTTCAAACATCCAACTTACAAACGACTCCTACTTGCAAACGCAAGAAGACAACAGGAAGTGAGAGGAAATCTACCACTAGGAAGGAAAATTCTCTCCTGTAAGAATAAATATGGGAGAAAGGTGTCTCCTCTGTACTGATGCTTTATCAGCAATCCTTGTTTCAAGAAAAACACCACATTTCAAAAACAGTTGTCATTAGGACGGAAAGTGAGGTGAAATGTTCTGAACAGGGGCACAGACAGCAAAACAAATGTTACAGGGGTGATAACCCTTACCTATGTTTTCCAAAAAGTTTAAAAATAGATTTTTGGTCTGGAGCTACACTTCAACAATGTACCTGTTCAAAATTACAAACAGATTCTACATAAGAACAAACCTACAGTCCCTGTCTTGTATGCACCGCCTGTATACGGCTGTTCAGAGTATATAGGGCCTTTTTTATTTTATGTGCGGGGTTCCCCTTAATATCCATACAAGACCCAAAGGGGCTGGTAATGGGCTGGGGTAGGGGGGGGGTCATGGGGTAGCTATGCCATTTTTCTTAAAGATTTTCATCCATATTACCGGGACCAGACATTACATTAAAGCCGCAAGCAGTTTTAAATGGCTTTTTTTTCCTTTAGAAGTGTCATTTTGTGCAGGGACAGTTCTAAACACGGGAAACACGTGGCACTTCACAGGCATACTTTAGACACCCCCCAGGTACGATATTTAAAGGAATATTTGACTTTTTTTTTTTCACTTTATGCATCATTAAAATGACTGCTCCCGGAAAACGACCGTTTTTAAAACTTATTTTTGCATTGATACATGTCCCCTGGTGCAGAACCCGGGTTCCCAAACCCTTTTTAGGACAATAACATGCATAATAGTTTTTATAATTAGCACTTTAGAATTCGAACGTTCGCATCCATTGTATTTAATAGGGTTCTAATGTTCGTTCGAACTTTCGGTCCGTTCGCGGGTTCTGGTGCGAACCGAACCCGGGGGTGTTCGGCTCATCACTATTACTGAATATAAAATATATTAAACCTCTCTCAGTGCACAAAAGAACATTAAAGTCCAACTCCACTTTTAGTTTTAGATAGGATGTAGTTAGGTTTGAACTGAAGTTTTATTGCTGTCTTTTCTTCTAGGAAGATTTTCCCTCAATTCATGTCATTATGCCTTAGGCATGGGAAACAAAGGGGAATATTCTTTATGAAATCATAAAACAACAAAAAGGTTTAGACAAGTTTAGGAAAGAGTTTGGTTTCTTAAGAGATGTAAGAACTAAAATTTAGTGCACAGATGAACATTTTCGTAGTTCAGCTGGTTAACAAAGAAACTGGATAATTCCTTGGACAAAACCTCCCGTGGGTCAGAACCAGTGGGCATCTATTGAAAGGTTGTACCAATATGAAGTCTGGAGCCTCGTTAGTCATTACTTATTTGCACATAAATACTATTACAAGTAGTGGTAAAATAATTAGATGTTTATCAAAGAGATAGAAACATATAACCGCTCCAAAAGCAGCACAGCGCAGCAACCAAAAGCCATAAAGCAACTCTTTTCTATATGCATTGCTCTCCTATCAAACACACAAATTGGATACTATTTCAAGGCACAGCAGTAATCTAAATCTTACAGCCTTGTTAAAACTCCAGACACACACATCTGACAGATACAACAGAGATTAATGAGCCATGACCAGAAGTTTGATTTTTCTGTCAAGTGCTACCATCCGTTTTTAATAAACAGAGGGACAACATAAACGCTGAATGCTAGGTGCTCTTTGCCTTTCCAACTAAGCTAGCTGCTTTTTGGAGATATATGTCTTTTTGCTGAGTTATTACGAAGAGCCACTGACTAATACTATACTAGACCCTTCAGCTAGACCTCCAGTAAAAGCCTCTTTAATGTGAATTGCACAGGAATCACCAATGAGCTAGGGTTAACAGCATCGCTGCCAGACCAGAAGAACAGCAGATAATAAACTGGTGATATAACCTGACCATCATATAAATGCAAGTGATATGACGGAGTAGTAACTGGGCTTTTAGATTATTATTTAATAATAGTCCTACTGTTACATACAGTTAATTGCAAAATCTAGAATTTATTGTTATATGAAATTGTAATATACAGTATTTAGCATGTATACAATATAAGGAAGCAACTTTTGTTTCAACCCTTCCTCCATATACTGCATGCTAAAAAATGTATAACTGTATATTTATTAACTTGATCACCATGAATCAGTGGTTCTGACCCAGGAATCATACATGGCCATCTAAATTGGCACTCCTGGGCAACAACATGTCACCATTTTTCTAGGTAAATCATGGTGCTATTGACATAAAATTTTCCCCACGTCAGTAACAACCCATGTAATCCATACATACAAAAAAAAACAAAAAACAAATACGTTCAGAAATTAAGTTCTGTGTAATAAAATAGAATGACACATGGAAAAAAATATTGAAAAAAGTAAAAAAAGTACTGAATTTTTTTTAATTCTTCGTATGAAATCCTTTGTTGGTAATGACAGCTTCAAGATGCCTCCTGTATGGAGAAACTAGTCGCATGCATTGCTCAGGTGTGATTTTGGCCATTCTTCCACACAAACAGTCTTTAAATCTTGAAGGTTTTGTGGGCCTTTTCTATGAACTCTGATCTTTAGTTCTTTCCATAGATTGTCTATTGGATTCAAGTCAGGTGATTGGCTGGGCCATTCAAGCAGCTTTATTTTCTTTCTTTGAAACCAATTGAGAGTTTCCTTGGCCTTGTGTTTGGGATCATTGTCTTGCTGAAATGTCCACCCTCATTTCATCTTCATCGTCCTGGTAGATGGCAGCAGATTTTTATCAAGAATGTCTTGGTACATTTTCCCCTTCATCCTTCCTCAATCATATGAAGTTTGCCAGTACCATATGCTGAAAAATAGCCCCACACCTTGATGTTCCCACCTCCAAACTTCATTGTTGGTAGGGTTTTTTTGGGGTGATGTGCAGTGCCATTTGATATGTAAACATGGTGGGATCCACAGAGTTCAATTTTGGACTCATCTGACCAGACTATATTCTCCCAGTATTTCACAGGCTTGTCTAAATGTTGTGCAGCAAACTTTGAACGAGCTTCAACATGCTTTTTTCTTCAGCAATGGAGTCCTGCGTGGTGAGCTTGCATACAGACCATGGCGGTTGAGTGCATTACTTATTGTTTTCTTTAAAACAATTGTACCTGTTAATTCCAGGTCTTTCAGAAGCTCTCCACAAGTGGTCCTTGGCCCTTGGACAACTCTGCTTTTTTCACTACTCTGTCGGAAATCGTGCGAGGAGTGCCTGATCGTGGCTGGTTTATGGTGAAATAATGTTCATTCCACTTTTGAATTATGGCCCCAACAGTGCTCACTGGAACATTCAGAAGTTTAGAAATCCTTCTGTAACCAATGGCATCAGTATGTTTTGCAACAATAAGGTTGCGAAAGTCTTGAGAGAGCTCTTTGCTTTTACCCATCATGAGATGTGTCTTGTGTGACACCTTGGTAATGAGACCCCTTTTTATAGGCCATCAGTTAAGACTGAACCAGTGGATAATAATTGGCACTGACAAGGGGCAGGATTGCTTTCTAATTACTGATAGATTTCAGCTGGTGTCTTGGAGATGCAAAAAGTCATGGAAAGCCCTTTCCTCATGTGTTCAATTCTTTTTCCCTCTGTCAATCCATTTTATTACACATAACTTAATTTCTGAACATATTTTTTTTTCCCCCCAAAATATAATTTCTGAACGTATTTGTTTTGGTTTCTTTGTATGTATGGATTACATGGGTTGTTACCGACATGTGGTGAAAATTTCATGTCAAAAGCACCTTTAGAAATGTATTTCCTAGAAAAATGGTAACGTGTTCAATACAAGCCCCAGGCTGCACCCTGTGTATATAAATCACATCTCAAAGTGAAAGTACAGACTTCAACTGCAATCACCACACATTCCACCGCTGACACATTTCACCCAGCTTGGGCTTAATTTTAGAGGTGAAATGCATCAGAAAGGAGTTACCAATGGGCAGGGACTGTAGCTGAAGCCTGTTCTTTCACTTCACTTTGAGACGTGGTAGATATAAACAAGCCTGGGGCTTTGTACTGCTAGGGATGAGCTTAGGACCTTAGCCACTTGTTTACAAACAGAACAAAGCTGCTGGGATTTGTCATTTTGCCAGCAATTTAAAACACACGTTTTTCTTTGTAAATGTCGATGTTGCTGTAGTAAGTTGTAGACATTGCACAGTCAGGGTCATCGTATTTTCAATCTTTCACTTTAAAGCGGAGTTCCATCCAAATTTGGAACTTCCGCTAAATCCACTCCTTGCCCCCTTACATGCCATATTTGGCATGTAATTTTTTGGGGGGGAGTGGGGGCTTCAGTAGGAGTGGGACTTCATGTCCCACTTCCTCCTTCCGCCCTGGGGTGGCCTAGGCGATACTTCATATCGCCTTCTGGAGGCCCCTCCCTGTAGGCAATCACCTGGGACGTGACAGGTCACAGGCGATCGCCTGTCCACTCAGAGAGCGCTGCGTAGTTCAAGCATGCACAGTGAGTGCCCGGCCGTGAAGCCGAAAGCTGTCACGGCCGGGTGCCCACACTATGAATGGAGGTGCCGGCGGAGAAGGGGGGAGAGGAGCGGAGCTCCGGGCGTCGCTGGACAGTGGAACAGGTAAGTGTATGTTTATTAAAAGCCAGCAGCTACACTTTTTATGACTTTTAATAAATATTAAAAAAGTCTGGAACTCCCCTTTAAGCAGGACTACAATCTCTGCTCCAGACAATTTTTTATATATTTTTTGCTTTATTTCATGTCCCCCAGGGCAGTGCCCAGTCCCCATCCCATTTATTTGATAATCTCTTGCCTATTAGCCTAGAAAATGGCCATTACTGCTTTTTAACAATAAACCCAGGACCCTGCATTCACTACCCCTTCCCCTGCCGCCTTGTTTTGAGATCAGGCAGCTCCAGAGGAAAAAAAAGAAGCCAGACCCCTCAGCTTTCTAACTCCCATTGCACGGACCAATGGTGCGGAGGAATCTTGGAGCCACATAGCCCAGCAGTGTCGATACCTTAATGCAGGGGCGGATCCAGGGTCTTTTCTCGGGAGGGGCACTGCCAAAAAATATGTTTTTTTTGTGGGAAATTTAATCGGGGAAATGGCTGGTGTCGGTGCTTCAATCATCTCGGCACCATGGTTGTTATGGTGTCAGGATGATTGAAGCACATTATTTCTATTATTACATTGTAATATAAAATTAAATAGTTCAATGCAGAATAAGTGGGAGCCCCGAGTGTGTCACTTGCCACCGTCGCCTGCTTTTAGTGGGAGCCCTGAGCGTGTCACTAGCCACACCTTGCGGATTGTCACTTGCCACGTCACTTGCCACTACCTTGCTGATTGTCACTTGCCTGCCACCAGATGCAGATTGTCACTTGCCACGTCGCCTGCCACACCTTGCAGATTGTCACTTGCCACGTCGCCTGCCACACCTTGCGGATTGTCACTAACTTGCCTGCTAAGGTTTAGTTTTGGTTGTCTCTTGCTGTGTCCCAGACTCCCAGAGTCAGGCAGCAGAGAGATAATGTAATCTCTCTGCTGCCTGCACAGTGAGGGCGGAAGCAGTGGCGTCACTAGGGTTGGTGTCACCTGGTGCGGCAAAACATGGTGTCACCCCCCTCCTGTCTATCCTGCCCAGCGCCCTCCAGGCAGCGCACAGTCACGAGGCGCACCCCCAAATGACCCCTGTAAATTAAAGTATAGGGTGGTATTGGGCTGGCTGGAGCGATATAGGGCAGGTTGGGGTAATATAGGGCAGGTTGCAGTGGTATAGTGCAGTCTGGGGTGGCATAGGGCAGGTTGGGGTTGTATAGGGAAGGCTGGGGTGGTATAGAGCAGGTTGGGGTGGTATATGGCAGGCTGGGTGGCATTGGGCAGGTTGGGGTTATATAGGGCAGGGTGTGATGGCATAGAGCAGGTTGCAGTGGCATAGGGCAGGTTGGGGTGGTATAGAGCAGGTTGGGGTGGTATAGAGCAGGTTGGGGTGGTATATGGCAGGCTGGGTGGCATTGGGCAGGTTGGGGTTATATAGGGCAGGGTGTGATGGCATAGAGCAGGTTGTGGTGGCATAGGGCAGGTTGGGGTGGTATAGGGAAAGCTGGGGTGGCATAGGGCAGGGTGTGGTGGTATAGAGAAGGCTGGGGTGGCATAGGGCAGGGTGCGGTGGCATAGGGCAGGGTGGGGTGGTATAGAGCAGTTTGCGTGGCATACAGCAGGTTGCAGTGGCATAGGGCAGGCTGGGGTGACATAGGGCAGGTTGCGGTGGTATAGGGAAGGTTGGGGTGGCATAGGGCAGGGTGCGGTGGTATAGGGCAGGCTGGGGTGGCATAGGGCAGGCTGGGGTGGTATAGGGTAGGCTGGGGTGGCATAGGGCAGGTTGCAGTGGCATAGGGCAGGTTTCGGTGTCATAAGGCAGGTTGCGGTGGCATAAGGCAGGCTGGGGTGGTATGGTGCCAGGTTAGGACTCCATCATGGGGTGCAAGGTGGTCTGCTGCTGCTAGACAAAGCTATAGATTATATATAGATATTATGTAATATAGCTGGTCCATCCGCCCCTCCCCCCACCAGTCCAGCTAACTCAACTACTGTGCCTATTATATGTAATATAATATATCTGTGTCCAGCATCACCCCCCCCCCCCCCATTATCATCATCAGACCAGCTCAGGGTGGGGGTGTCTCAGTCAGCTAATATAAATTATATAGTCAGTGTTGTCTGTCTGATAATGGGCGGGGGGGGGGGGGGGTGATGCTGGATATAGATATATTATATTACATATAATAGGCACAGTAGTTGAGTTAGCTGGACTGGTGGGGGGAGGGGCGGATGGACCAGCTATATTACATAATATCTATATATAATCTATAGCTGTGTCGCAGCAGGCCACCTTGCACCCCCCCCACCTTCATTATCATACAATACAGGTCAGGGCGCCAGACAGACTGAGTCCTCCTCCCACACTAGCTAGTAGCTCTGCCTCTTACAATGGCAACCGCCCCCCCGCTCCCCACACACACACACACCTACCTCATCTTGTGCTTGTGCTCAGGAGTCGGGCCGGCGGTGGAGACCCCCCCCCACCTGTTCTGGAGTCTTGACTGGAGAGGAGGAGGGCTGGGCAGCGACCCTCACAGCGTGCAGCCAGAGAAAGTTGTGTGTGACGTCACATCATCACAGTGCAGTGTGATGATGTGACAGGCTGACGCTCTGTAGGGTAGGGAGGGAGGAGGAAGAAGAATAAGGAACCGGAGGACACACACACACCAGGCGCGGCGGCGCTGGAAGTGTTGTTCCAGCCCAGCGGGGTGAAGTTGCTGAATTAAAGTGTCAGCTGTAAAAAAAAAAAAAAAAAGTCAAAAAAAAAAAAAGTCAAAAAAAAAATATTTTTTTTTTCTCACCGTCGGAAGGGTGTCACCCCTCTAGCGGGTGTCACCCGGGTGCGGACCGCACCCCCCGCACCCACCTAGCAACGCCTCTGGGCGGAAGTCACTGCAGGAATGCAGGGCAGGCACGGGCGATGAGAGATGATCTCATCTCTCTGCTCCCCTGCTCCCGGCTAGCTGATTGGCCAGCTGCCACACTGAGCCTGCTCTCTCACTCTTACCTGCGCTGCCAACACACTGAACAGCACGGTCTGCCCACGAACCGCGCCGCCCAGCCACAAACCGCGCCGCAAGCCCCACTTTCTTACCCGTCTGTGGAGCTGCACGCTATCGCACCTGCCCGCAGAGCGGCCCGACATGACTCAATGACGTCACTCATTGCTAGACGCCAAGCGGCCCAGGCGTTAGCAACGAGTGCAGGGAAGAGGCTCCACCCACCTCCTCCTCCGCTCCTGGTATTGTGTCAGTGCGCCGCGTATTTACATTAGACGAGTCTCTCTCTCGGCGCCGCTGATCGGCTGATGTGAAAAACTGAGAGAGAGACTCAGAGAGGCAGCGGCAGCCGCAGAACAAGTACTGTATGTACTCCAGTATAAGCCGACCCGAATATAAGCCGAGGCACCTAATTTTACCCCAAAAAACTGGGAAAACGTATTGACTCGAGTATAAGCCTAGGGTGTCCATCTGCATGCCTCACTGTGCCTCACTTTGCCTCACTGTGCCCATGCCTCACTGTGCCCATGCTTCACTGTGCCCATGACTAGACTGATGTTTAACATGGGAGTCTATGGAAGGAGTGCCCGGCTTTGGAAAATTGGTTCTCCCCGGCTGTAGGTCTCCCATACACCAAACTTTGCACACATGTAGGGGAGACATGGGGCTACATGTGTGCCATATTTGGGGTCCAAGGTGACCTACGACCGGCCGGTACCGGGTCCGCAAAGTCACTGAAGAAATGTCCGTTTAACATTGGAGTCTATGGAAGGGGTGCCCGGCTTTAAAAAATCAGTGCTCCCCGGCCATAGATCTCCCATACACCAAACTTTGCACACTTGTAGAGGAGACATGGGGCTACATGTGTGCCACGATTGGGGTCCAGGGGACCTACGGCCGGCTGGTACCGGGTCCCCAAAGTCAGGGAGATCAGGCGCAAAAAAACAAAAAAAACAACAGCAAGCGAGTGTGACAGATGGTCTCGGGGGGGGGGGGGGGAAATTGCCCTGTTGCCCCCCCCCTAGATCCGCACCTGCCTTAATGCCGCATACACATGATCACTTTTCTCGTCGGGAAAACATTTATTTTTTCTCTTGGACGAGAAAAACAGCCGTGTGTAGGCTCTCCAGCAATTTTCCCGACAAGAAAAATGGCGAGAATCACGATGAGAAAAATTAGAGCATGCTCTAATTTTTCTCGTCGCGAACCACAGGATTTTTTTCCTCGGCAGTTTTCCCATAGGGAAACACTGCTAGGGAGCCTACACATGGCCGGTTTTCTCGACCAAGAGAAAACATGTCGTGAAAAACGGCCGTGTGTAGGGGACTAAACCGGTCCTCGTTTTTCCCGTCGGGTTTCACGGCAGTGTTTTCACTGCCGTGAAATTCGATCGTGTGTACACGGCATAAGGCTTCCCTGGGTCCTCCGTAATAGGGGACCACGGGGCTCTGGTAAGCAGATCCCTTATACATATTGGTGGTGGATATCACTTATTGGCTTTATACTCCATTGCTGCAGAGCGTGGTTGTCAGCACTCAAGAATATTTTCACGGGTGGATTTACATCAACTGTAATTTCATTATCTTTGTGGACGGTTCAAGGATTCACTATTTTTGGACTTATGAGGATTATTTTATTTATGAACTATTTTTTGTGATTTTTCACAGATTGTGTTTGTCATTACACTGTTTTTTGTTCAGGTTGTTTTCACCTATAACACTGGGAATTTTGTTTTATGCTCAACGCATATGTTTACACTTTAGCGCGACTTTATTATTTTTTCACTTCTGTCCACTGTTTGATGTTTCACAGCATCAGTTTTCATTAGCACTATTTGTAATTCTGTTACCTACGGAATTATTTATTCCACTCTTAGCGCAGTTTCTTTTTTTATTTCTATTCATACCTGCATTCACTATATCTGCTCTCCCACAGTACACAGAACATGGAAATGCAGTTATTTTAATAAATATAAACTGCTAAAGACCTTTTCTCATCAGCAGTATATAGCAGTCTTGTGACTTCTATCAGTGTCCAGCTGAGCACAGGTTAAAGTTTTGTAGGAGGAGCTTTCATTCTCCTCTGACTGTCCTTTGAGGCTGCATGACCTCTGACCCTCTGTCTGGACAGTGCTGATAAGCCCTGTGCTGATCACATGCCCCCCCCTCAAAAATATATATATATCTATTTAGCAATATACACCAAACTGAGCATGGATGAAAAAAGTGCACACTCATATTTTATGAATTTTTGTTCACTGCAATGCATTGGGCTCTACTGACCATTTCCAATGAATGGCACCGCAACTCACAGGTGTGCTGCCATGTGTTGTAGTAATGCACATTAATGCATGCTTTGCCACAAAGCACAAGTATGAATGGGTCCTACTCAAGAGCCGGTTCACACCAGGGCGGCGCGACGCAGCACGACTTGTGGGGGCGACCTCGGCGGCGCGATCTCAAGACGACTGGAGACGCCCGCCGAGGTTATCTGCATAAGACTTCTGTATAGAAGTCAATGCAGGTCGCCTTGGGTCGCCCCCAAAAGTAGTACAGGAACCTTTTTCTAAGTCGAAGCGACCTGAGTCGCTCTTACTTAGAACGGTTCCATTGAAAAGCGCGGGACGCGACTTGTCAGGCGACTGAGTCGCCTGACGAGTCGCCCTGGTGTGAACCGGCTCTCACGGACCAACAAATTGTAAGTTTTATAAGGAAATTCTACTGTTAACTATTTGAAAATGATATGCAACATAATAACAATGCAAAACACAGTAGTAAATCAACATTAATTAAGAAAAAAAGTGTAGCGGGGTATTCCCCTTTAATACAGAGAGACTACATCTCCCAGTACATCTTGCAGCACCCAGGGTACATTGCTCCGGAACAGAGACTGCTGGGGCAGACTTTATAAAGGGAAGGTGGAGTTTGTTCTGCCTCTTTTGGACACCCTCTCTCCTAGCAAGAGGATCTCTGTGCTGAACAGCTGTATGCACAAGGCCTGAAGCCTGGGCCTTGTGCTCTTTTTCAAAGAGCCCTCTGCCAGCCTAGCAGAGCCTTAGAGACATCTTCTCCTCCTTGCTGCAGTACACCAGAAGGATTGAAGACTTGGATGTCGGTGGATTCCTGTTCCCAGACGAATCGGCGGAGGAAACGGGCTTGGACTTGTCCGGGTGGTGAGAGCTGTTTAAAGACAGATACTTTATCTTTACTATTCGTTGGGATTGCAAAGTTGTTCTTCAAGTGCACCACCGAAAGATTGCTAGCGATTAGCGAATATTGTTTCACTGAACTTCCATTTAGATCAGTCAGGCCTGACTGCATAGGTAGACATTGCTGGGTGTTAGTCTGCCCATGAGGGGAAGTAGCTGCAAAAGGGCAGCGCTAGAGTTGCATAGCAATACTTTATTAAGCTGATTACTCTGTTTATCTTTAATACTGTTTATTGCAGGGATCTGCAACTTGTTATACTGTTATTTAATTACTTGCCCATTAGCATCAGTAAAGTATCTGGGTAAAGTACATTTGGTGTCAGTTTCGCTTACTTTAATAGGAGTTTTAAAGTATATTCTGTGTATGTTTGTTATAGGACTGCGTCACCAACAGTTGCGGTCATGCGGTCCTATCCCACTATCACTAGCTGTGCCACGGGAGGTTAGAGCCGATTGCCAGGGGTTGACAGCGGTGCACTGCAGGGCCCAAAACAAAACCAGAGGCTCTCTTAACTGGGGGTAGCGCTACACGTGGGGGCTCGTCTGGGACCCCTGTACGTTGCAATCAAGCCGGTCAGAAGTACCAGCCTGGACCCCATCAAAGTAGTCCAATGGTGCGAAGCAGAAGGGACACGCTCAGAAGCGAGCGTGGCCATTGAACTTCCAGGGAGTGACTGGGGAGAGAAACAAATTAAAGGGGTGGTACAAACATTATCCCCGGATAGAAAGGCTTACGTGGTCGCAGTGAGACCAGACCCAAGGACCAACTGCACCTATGCACTGATAGAGGGGTCACAGGATGTCCCTGAAAACTTCCACGGTGCCAGTATAAAATTGTCCGAAAAGACGGAGTTCCACCTGACACATCCCAGTCAGAAGCAGTTAGAACCCTTTGACAGGAAAGCAGGGGCTGCTGTTAAATTGCAGGCAGAACAACAGCTGGTTGATCTGAAACGACAGTACCGTAACATACAAGAGAGGTTTCAGGAGACTTCCAGTATGATAGCCGAACGCATTAATGGGTTACGTGTCGCTTCTGAGGATCAGAAAGATGGTCAGATGACGCCCAAACCTGGGAAGATACTGAAGAAACAAGCTCAGGGCCGCCTGCAGGAAGTAACCATCCGGAAGGATTTCCGCATTGACGGCCAGATAGGAGAAAGAGGGCAGAAGGACAAACTGTCCTACACCAGCCTCCTACACCAAATAGAGTTGGGGCTACAGAAAGGATATCAGGAATCTGAAATTAGAGAAGCTGTAATCCATGCCATCAGCCCAGGTTCAAGTGTCAGGGGCATGTTAGAGAGGAAGAGTGGATTGACCCTGAACCAGCTAAAGAGGATACTGAAAAGCTATTATGAGGAGGAAGATGCCGCCGAGTTATTTCATCGACTGATAAATATGACCCAGGATAGTAGAGAGACCCCTCAGAGCTTCCTATTCCGGGCCATTGAGCTCAAGGACCGCCTGTTGTCCACATCCAAGGAAGAAGGAACTGGGGAGCATTTTGGAGCCGAGCTAGTCCAAAAGAAATTCTGGAGATCTGTGACTTTGGGATTGAGGAGTGACTATATCAAGCTACAACTGAAGAAGCATTTGGAAGACCCCTCAACTCCGGATGAGGTCCTCATTGAGAAAGTGAATGAAGCAGATAAGATGGAGATTGAGAGGGACCAAAAACAGAGGTAACTTCAACCTCCTAGCACCACAAGTGCCAAAGTACAGCAGATAGATGTCCCTTCAGACACTCGGGAACTCAGTGTACTGGCAGCAGGCACTGAACAGGGATCATGGTCTTCACCTATTCACCACCTCCCCGCAAGTCAGACTGGACTGGAGAAGCTGTTCCAGACCCAGAAAGAAATACTGGAGATGATGACAATGTTGATGACTCGTCTGGTGAAACCCCAGACAGAAGAAGTCTCACCACTCAAGGCACCGGAGACTCCTACCACTAACCGCTCTACGAAACCAATACAGAGAGTCTGCTTCAAATGTGGAGGAGTAGGACATCTCAGGCGGGTGTGCCCAAGCCTGGTAGCTGAGGAAAAGTCCAAACAGCCGGCAGAAAACTTCAGAGGGCCCGGTGAAGGAGTCAACCGGGTGCCCATCATCTTCAGTGAGCTCCAAACTGAATGCAGAAGCCACTGAGTTCATCCCATCTAGTCCTTTATCAGATCACTGGGAGGATGCCTGTGACCCTTACTCAGAGGAGGACCTCAGAGACTCTATATATCTTCCAGCTTCTGAATCAGATGTTCCGGAGCCCGCCGTGTCCCCTGAGCCTGCTCCGGAAGAAGAACCTGTGGCGCCAGAGCCAGAAACTCCAAGAGAGAAAAGAGCTCGAAGAGTCATAAGGCCTCCCAAAAAGTTGACCTACCCACAAATGGGGAAGAGCTCAGAAGATTCTTTGGTCACTGCCAGGAGGAATGCAGAGAATCCGGATCCCTCCACTGTTCATTTGGTGGAGGGCAACCCCAGCTCACTTCCTGGCACAGTTAGACAGGTCGCCCCCACTGAAGCGACCTGTGGACAGGACAGCTCCCCATTATATGATGATTGGTGGGAGGCTTCTCTGTCAATCCTATGCAACCGCATTGAAGCTAAAATGTTTTGCAGATCTAAAAATGTTAGATGTCTTTGGGGACCAAAGATTCAAAGTGGGGGGAGTGTGTAGCGGGGTATTCCCCTTTAATACAGAGAGACTACATCTCTCAGTACATCTTGCAGCACCCAGGGTACATTGCTCCGGAACAGAGACTGCTGGGCAGACTTTATAAAGGGAAGGTGGAGTTTGTTCTGCCTCTTTTGGACACCCCCTCTCCTAGCAAGAGGATCTCTGTGCTGAACTGCTGTATGCACAAGGCCTGAAGCCTGGGCCTTGTGCTCTTTTCCAAAGAGCCCCTCTGCCAGCCTAGCAGAGCCTTAGAGACATCTTCTCCTCCTTACTGCAGTACACCAGAAGGATTGAAGACTTGGATATCGGTGGATTCCTGTTCCTAGACGAATCGGCGGAGGAAGCGGACTTGGACTTGTCCGGGTGGTGAGAGCTGTTTAAAGACAGATACTTTATCTTTACTATTCGTTGGGATTACAAAGTTGTTCTTCAAGTGCACCACCGAAAGATTGCTAGCGAATATTGTTTCACTGAACTTCCATTTAGATCAGTCAGGCCTGACTGCATAGGTAGACATTGCTGGGTGTTAGTCTGCCCATGAGGGGAAGTAGCTGCAAAAGGGCAGCGCTAGAGTTGCATAGCAATACTTTATTATGCTGATTACTCTGTTTATCTTTATTACTGTTTATTGCAGGGATCTACAACTTGTTATACTGTTATTTAATTACTTGCCCATTAGCATCAGTAAAGTATCTGGGTAAAGTACATTTGGTGTCAGTTTCGCTTACTTTAATAGGAGTTTTAAAGTATATTCTGTGTATGTTTGTTATAGGACTGCGTCACCAACAGTTGCGGTCACGCGGTCCTATCCCACTATCACTAGCTGTGCTACGGGAGGTTAGAGCCGATTGCCAGGGGTTGACAGCAGTGCACTACAGGGCCCAAAACAAAACAAAACCAGCGGCTCTATTAACTGGGGGTAGCGCTACAAAAGCAAAACTGTTTTATTTATGCAATGCAGCTAAAACACCTGCTGGTCTGATTAGCAGCTACAGAAAGTACCGTATTTATCGGCGTATAACACGCACTTTTTTCCCCTTAAAATCAGGGGAAAATCGTGGGTGCGTGTTATACGCCGATACTCACCTATCCCCGTCGAATCTCCGCTGACTGAGCGGAGCGCAGCGATCGCTGCCGAGATACACATAGCCGAGTGTACTCGGCTTTTCTCGGCTCCGCTCACAGTCACGCCCAGTCCCGCCATTGGACCTGTGTTATGTCCATCATAGGGCGGGACTCGGCGTGACTGTGAGCGGAGCCGAGAAGAGCCGACTAGAGCCGAGTGCACTCGGCTATGTGTATCTCTCCGCCCAGTCCCTGCGTTCGCCCCGCTCCGCCCAGTATCTGCGGCGATCTCGGCGGCGCCATTTTTGAAATTCGGGCAAGGCTGTACTGGGCACTGAGGCAAGGCTGCAATGGACACTGCTGGAAAGGCTGCAATGGACACTGTTGGAAAGGCTGCACTGGACACTGGGGAAAGGCTGCACTGGACACTGGGGAAAGGCTGCACTGGACACTGGGGAAAGGCTGCACTGGACACTGGGGAAAGGCTGCACTGGACACTGGGGAAAGGCTGCACTGGACACTGGGGAAAGGCTGCAATGGACACTGCTGGAAAGGCTGCAATGGACACTGCTGGAAAGGCTGCAATGGACACTGCTGGAAAGGCTGCAATGGACACTGCTGGAAAGGCTGCAATGGACACTGCTGGAAAGGCTGCAATGGACACTGCTGGAAAGGCTGCAATGGACACTATGGAAAGGCTGCACTGGACACTGCTGGCAAGACTGACAAGGCTGCAATGGACACTGGTAAGGCTGCATTTAAATGTAAGTTTAAATGTAAGTTTTTTTTCCTCAAACTTCCCTCCTAAAAGTTTTTTTCCCCAAAATTCCCTCCTAAACTTGGGGTGCGTGTTATACGCCGGTGCGTGTTATACGCCGGTGCGTGTTATACGCCGATAAATACGGTATTTAATTGGAGGTTATTGTCAATAAAGGAAGTCTCACTCCTTACTAAATATAGGCCTTCACATACTTTTTCCATCAGTTACCTTTTCTGTTTAATACCTTCAGCTCCCACCAGTTTAACCATATAAAATCTCAGATTTCTCAGATCTCAGACAGCAACAGTCCATTCACTCCAGTTCAGTAAACAATTCTAGGGGATGTCTTTTTAGTATTTATTGCTGACAGAAACTTGAAACAGGAAAGGATGGTGGGATACTCCAAAATGCTAAAGTGGTAGTACGCCACTGCAGAATAAAAATACAAAAACAAAAAACCTGTAAGACAATGGCATAATGTGCTAGTATGGATCGCATACTAGCACATTATAAAATACTTACCTTAGAACGAAGCCCTTTCAGCAGTGCCCGGTCACTGCTAAGAGGGCTGACATCTTCCCCCGGCCTTTCTTCTGGGTTTGCGAGCTCCAGCGCTGTGAGAGGCCGGAGCTGCGATAACGTCACTCCCACAATGTTATGCACCCTGCACTCATCCATTGTAAGGATACACAGAGAGGGGGGTAAGCGGACATCTTGTTGCACCCACCGGAGTTTTGCATTTTACATGTTTTTTAACAATAAACTGAGTTTATATAGTGAAAAACAGTACTTATAACTCTGTGTGAATGTTTACATGTTGAATTTTAAAAGCAGCAAATTTCTGTCAGATTGACAAACCTGTAAGATCAGCACGCTTGCCGCAGCTTTTAAAATTCAACATGTAAACAGTAAGACGGAGTTGTAAGTACTGTATTTCACTATATAAAGTCAGTTTACTGTTAAAAAAAAATTTGTAAATTGGAAAACTCCGGTGGGTGTAACAAGATGTCCGCTTACCCCCTTCTCAATGTATCCTTACAATGGACAAGTGGAGGGTGTAGCAAGATGGCGACGAAACGTCACTTCTGTTACCAGATCTGACGGGTCGCCTAATCTGATGAAACACCGGACCTTCAGAGCGCATGCGCTAATGGCGTCAGCAGCAGCATGCAGGGTGAATATCTCCTAAAAGGTTCATGTTTAGGAGATATTCATTTTACCTACAGGTAAGGCTTTTCTTTAAGTAATAATAACAAAGCAGACTTTACTACTGCTTTAGGTACAGTTAGCAGAGGACAATTCTCTCTCAGGAACAGCAGTCTAATTCCCACAGCTGGGGGCCATGAGATAGTTTTTAGCACAAGTAGCAGCAGAATGGAACAGTCTGAATCCACAAGGTAGTTTGTAGCACAGGCAATGCCAGACTGGAACAGTCTGTATATTCACGGCTGGGAACCATGAATTAAATTGCAGCACAGAATAGAGGCTCTACTCACAAAATTCTGGAACAGGATTAGGTGCAGCCCCTTGGAAAATAGTTCAGCATCCAGCCCACAAGTGCTCCAGGGGCCTGCTCACCCATCAATTCCCTCACAAGGGAAGACAATCGCTTCAGTACTTCAGACTATTTATCAGTTCCCTAGCCACCATCTGTGCACACCTCCCCAGGGATAGGCTAGGCCCTGATCAATATTCAGGCAGGTCATTTAAATTCTCCCTCCCTAAGGTAGAAACGTCTTCTAGAGGTAGGGGGGAGCAATCAAACTCCCAGTCTGTGAAACCCTGAACAGACCAAAACAAACAATCTCTCTTCTATTGATTACAGAAGGAGCCAAAAAAACTAAATTTACCTATCAGCCTAACTAAGAGGGTGTTATATCTACTTTGTTTTTGTGACAACTTATAGTAGGTTTGTCCTCCAAGAATAATTTAGTTCTTTATTTATTTTAAAGGGGTTGTAAACCTTTTTTTAGCGCTGCAGCCCCCCAGCCCCCCCCCCCCCGTTTTACTTACCGGGACGCTGTCATCCTATGTTTGGGAACGAGCACACCATCTGTAGTTGATAGCAGTGCAGCCCTTGGCTCCCGCTGCTGTCAATCAAATCCAATGACGCGTGCGCTGGGGGGGCGGGGCCGAGTCCGGCATTCATGTCTATAGACGCAGAATGCTGGACTCGGGAGCGCACCCGTAAGGTAACACCCCCAGGAGAGCCCTTTTTCCAGGGGGTTATCTGAAGTGAGGAGGAGCCAAGAGAGCCGCCGGGGACCCCAGGAGTCGGTGTTCGGGGGCCACTCTGTGCAAAACGAGCTGCACAGTGGAGCTAAGTATGATATGTTTGTTATTTTTTTTAATTGATCCTTTACAATTACTTTAAATACAAAATGCTACTGCCAGTCTGACCAGTGATAGTTTTAAAACTGCTGCTTCGCTGTAGATAGGTGTGTTGTTAATTATGATGTGTGTTGGTAATTATGATGCTAAAATATGTTTTTAGTACAAAGCATGGCGAAGTTATTAAAAAAAAAAAAAAAATAATAATTTTGTGACTTTTTAAAGCTAACATTCCAAAAAAAAAAGCAAATAAAAAACAAAAAGCAAATGTTTTACCTGCAAACGTAAGAAAAAAATAAAATAATAAAGAAGTTTATTAGGGCTAGTTATGGTAACAAGGGGTTAATCAGGGGCGGAGGGGGGGAGAAGTAAAATACAATGTAAAAATCATTACCCTGTAATAATTAGCTGCTTCGAACAGTTGCAGGTACCTAAGATGTAAGACCACTTTTTTCCATTTTAACTGTAGTAATTTTTCTAACATACTGTTGAAGTATATGAAAACCCCCCAAAAAATTCAGTGTGTTTGGCATTATGCTTCACTGTAAAGAGGCTTCTTCAGCTAATTATGTTTTGTAATTCTATTGCAGCTTCTTAACTAGAGATCCTGCCGGTAACAGCACTTCCTGTTTGTAGGTTGCATAGGTGTGCGCAGCCTATTGCATTAGGGTGTGCACCCCAAAGTAATAGGGCAATGGACAGTGTCGGTAGAGCATTGGACGATGTTAAAAAGGGCAGAGACTGGTGTCAGTTTATTTTTTTATTATTACTTTTTTACAATTTTATTATTTTTTACAATATATTCTGTTTTTTTACAATATTTCATTTTAAAAAAAAATTTTGGAGCTCCATGGAGGCCTAGGTGAAATATCAGGGGTCTAAACAGACCCCTGATGTCTCGCTTTTGAGACAGAGAAAGGGACTGAGGACAGAGATTCCCCAGTTCCTTTCTCTGCAGCCAAGTAAAAGGGGGAATCTGCCCAGCACAGGGTCATTAGTATGTGCCCAGGCACACCTGGCACACCCTGTGCGCACGCCTATGGTAGGTTGACAACACCAAGCTGCTGCCTGACAGTTAGCAGCAGCAATTTCAGTCTGCTGTACAGGCTCTGCAAGCTCCTTCAGTTGGTCGCTGGGCTGTCTATCTGATAGATAGGCAGCCCAAGGGCCCAAGGGCCAACTGAAAGCGCTTGCACAGCAGGCTGTCAACCCTACTGTGAATTGGAAGGTCGTGGCTTAGCAGCACAGGAAGTGCAGTTACTGGCAGGATCTACAGGTAAAAAGCTTTGCAACAGATTTGCAAAAAACGATTTGCTTAACCGGTTCCCGTCCTGCTTATTGTACAGTGACGGCTGGGTGGGACATATGACATCTTCCCATTTTTGGGCGTGCAACATGGCGATCGTGGTTAGATGTGATCCTTGGACACAGTGCTTTACCGATCAGGGTAAAGATGGCATTGGCTCTTTAATATGTGATCAGCTGTGCCCAATCACAGCTGATTGTATGTATACAAATGTTGTGTAGCAAGGTCGTGTATTTGAACATATCTTAACAGACTACAATTTGTGCCTAATTAGGAACTTGGCTCCCTCTGGTGCTCGTTTGTGTTACAGTTTGGAAGTTGTCTGGTTCTGTCATAAGAACAAAGCGTGGTGGGCATTGTAGTAGAAGAGACAGAGACTCTATTGCCGTGGGGTGGATTGAGACTACAATACCCACAAATCCCACTGTGATACCAAACTGCTGTGCGCCACGCACAGCCTGCTGGGAGAACTGATTTAACTGAGCCTCAGCCCGCTCTCTCGGGACGCCATCTTCAACAGGCAAGAGGCCTGCTGTGAGCGCGCCTAGGCCGGAGAAGTAGGGTTGCCACCTGTCCGGGATTCACCTGGACAGTTCGGGTTTGGAATCATGTGTCCGGGTTTCAGACTGCCTGAAACCCGGACACATTATTCAGACCAGACTATGGCTTCCCAGCAGGGTTGCTGGCTGCAGTTGTCTAAGCTGAGAGTGTCTGTTACCCTCTCTTTCACACTGCCCAAAATTCGCACTAACAATCCCCCCCCCCCCCATACAAATACAGATGGGAGAGGAGAGAGGGCTCGAATGTTATTTAATAGCAAAATGTATAGGTTATACTACAAAAAAAAATGCTGTGTGCCGCTAAAGTGTTCGGGTTTGACTTGAAGAAAAGGTGGCAACCCTACGGAGAAGCCTGGGCCTAAAGTTACTGAGGTAAAGGATCGCCTAACGAGGGATCCTTGTGGACAGCCTCACTGATCGGAAAAAGGACAATTGAAAAGCCTGGCTCTTCCACTTCACATTTAGTGGAAGACTACCCCTGCTCACCCCCTGGCACATCTGGCTGGGCCATCCCGGTCAAAGTGGCCTGTAGGCAGGACCACCTCCTTTCCAAAGCATGGTGGGGGGTTCCTCTGCCTGGTTCTTATGAGAATGCAAACTGCCTTATTTCTTGTATACACTAACTGACTGATCTTTTCTCCTCATGTACTTGAACAAAGCATGTAACAGGTCACAAACTGCTGCTGTCTTTGGGGACCAAAGATTTCAAGTGGGGGGTGGGGGTGTGTAGCAAGGTCGTGTATTTGAACATATCTTAACAGACTACAATTTGTGCCTAATTAGGAACTTAGCTCCCTCTGGTGCTCATTTGTGTTATAGTTTTGGCAGTAGGGATGATCTTCGACTCGAACATTGCCTGTTCGCCCGTTCGCTGAACAGCGAACAATTTGGGGTGTTCGGAGCAAATTCAAAAAGTCTATGGGAGAAATCTAAAGTGCTAATTTTAAAGTCTTATATGCAAGTTATTGTCATAAAAAGTGTTTGGGGACCCGGGTCCTGCCCCAGGGGACATGTATCAATGCAAAAATACGTTTTAAAAACGGGCGTTTTTTCGGGAGCAGTGATTTTAATAATGCTTAAAGTAAAACAATAAAAGTGAAATATTCCTTTAAATTTCGTACGTAGGGTGTGTGTATAGTATGCCTGTAAAGTTGCGCTTGTTTCCCGTGCTTAGAACTGTCCCTGCACAAAGTGTCATTTCTGAAGGAAAAAAAGTAATTTAAAACTCACTCACGGCTATAATGAATTGTCCGCTCCCGGCAATATAGAGAAAAGTCATTGATAAAAAAAAAAAAAAATGCATGGGGGTCCCCCCAAATTCAATTACCAGGCCCTTCATGTCTGGTATGGATATTAAGGGGAACCCTGCCGCAAATTTAAAAAGAAAAATGCGTGGGGTTCCCCCAAATATCCATACCAGGCCCTTCAGGTCTGGTATGGATTTTAAGGGGAACTCCACCCCAAATTTAAAAAAAATATGGCGTGGAGTTCCCCCAAAAATCTATACCAGACCCTTTATCCAAGCACGCAACCTGGCAGGCCACAGGAAAAGAGGGGGGACGAGAGAGCGCCCCCCCCTCCTGAACTGTACCAGGCCACATGCCCTCAACATGGGGAGGATGTCCCCATGTTGATGGGGACAAGGGCCTCATCCCCACAACCCTTGCCCAGTGGTTGTGGGGGTCTGCGGGCAGGGAGCTTATCGGAATCTGGAAGACTCCTTTAACAAAGGGGACCCCCAGATCCCGACCCCCCCCATGTGAATTGGTAAGGGGTACGTTGTACCCCTACCATTTCACGAAGAAAGTGTAAAAAGTAAAAAAAAAAACACAGACACCTTGGAAAAGTCCTTTATTAAAAATAAAAAATAAAAAACCCATTCCAGCGATGAAATCCAGTGTCCCGCGGCGATCCGATGACCAGCGCTGTCCACCCGAAACGTCATTGGCTGAGCCTGAGTGGACCTGATGGGGAACTTCCTCTGTAGTGTATTAAATAAATAGACACGCCCCTTCTAAAAAGTTCCCCATCAGGTCCACTCAGCCAATGACATAGGTGTAAAGCCCCGTACACACGGTCGGACTTTTGGCCAACAAACTTCATTTTGAGCAAGTTGGACCAACAATCCGACCGTGTGTACGCTCCATCTGGCAAACTTTTTTGTTTTTTTTTGTGTTTTCATCGGACAAAAGTTGGGTCTGCAAACAGACAAACTTTTGGCCAACAAAAGTCCGATGGAGCAAAGTCCGACCGTGTGTACAGAAAACCATAGGACTTTTGTCCGATGGACAAAACAACTAATGTTAAAATCAACCAACACTAGCAGAAGTTGACCAAAGGGTGGCGGTAAAGAGCAGAAAAGAGCTTAAAACCACGTGATGTTGCAAAAAGTTTTGGGAAAGTTTGCAGAAAAGTCCTGTGGTGTGTATGCTATGGGTGTGCCCGGCCAACTCCGTTCGGACAAAAATCCACGGAAAAGTCAGATGGAAGTTCGATCGTGTGTATGGGGCTTAAGGCTAAGCGGACCAGATGCGGAACGTGAGAAGGGGCGGGTCTATTAATTTATTACACTGCGGAGGCAGTTCCCCATCAGGTCCGCTCAGCCAATGACGTAGGCGGGGTCTGACATACGAGGGGGCGGACCTGATGGGGGACTTCCTCCACAGTGTAATAAATGAATAGACCCGCCCCTTCTCACGTTCCGCATCTGGTCCGCTTAGCCTTACACCTACGTCATTGGCTGAGCGGACCTGATGGGGAACTTTAGAAGGGGCGGGTCTATTCATTTAATACACTGCGGAGGAAGTTCCCTATCAGGTCCACTCAGGCTCAGCCAATGACGTTTCGTGTGGACAGCGCTGGACATTGGATCGCTGCGGGACACTGGATTACATCGCTGGAATGGGTTTTTTATTTTTTTATTTTTAATAAAGGACTTTTCCAAGTTGTCTGTGTTTTTTTTTTTTTTTACACTTTCTTTGTGAAATGGTAGGGGTACAATGTACCCCTTACCAATTCACATAGGGGGGGCCGGGATCTGGGGGTCCCCTTTGTTAAAGGGGTCTTCCAGATTCCGATAAGCCCCCTGCCCGCAGACCCCCACAACCACCGGGCAAGGGTTGTGGGGATGAGGCCCTTGTCCCCATCAACATGGGGACATCCTCCCCATGTTGAGGGCATGGGGCCTGCCAGGTTGCGTGCTGGGATAAATTGTCTGGTATGGATTTTTGGGGAAACACCACGCCATTTTTTTTTATTTGGGGTGGAGTTACCCTTTAAAATCCATACCAGACCTGAAGGGCCTGGTATGGATATTTGGGGGAACCCCACGCATTTTTTTTTAAATTTGCGGCAGGGTTCCCCTTAATATCCATACCAGGACTGAAGGGCCTGGTAATTGAATTTGGGGGGGCCCCACGCATTTTTATTTTTTTTACCAATGACTTTTTTCTATGTATTGCCAGGAGCCGACAATTCATTATAGCCGCGAGTGAGTTTTAAATTACTTTTTTTCCTTCAGAAATGACACTTTGTGCAGGGACAGTTCTAAGCACGGGAAACAAGCGCGACTTTACAGGCATACTATACACACACTCTAGGTACGAAATTTAAAGGAATATTTCACTTTTATTGTTTCAGTTTAAGCATTATTAAAATCACTGCTCCCGAAAAAACGTCAGTTTTTAAAACTTTTTTTTGCATTGAAACATGTCCCCTGGGGCAGGACCCGGGTCCCCAAACACTTTTTAGGACAAGAACTTGCATATTAGCCTTTATAATTAGCACTTTTGATTTCGAACGTTCGATTCCATTGTATTTAATAGGGTTCTAAAGTTCGCGCAAACATTCTGGCTGTTCGCAGGTTCTGATGCGAACCGAACAGGGGGGTGTTCGGCTCATCCCTATTTGGAAGATGTCTGGTTCTGTCATAAGAACAAAGTGTGGTGGGCATTGTAGTACAAGAGACAGAGACTCTATTGCCGTGGGATGGATTGAGACTACAAAACCCACAAATCCCACTGTGCTACCAAACTGCTGTGCGCCATGCACAGCCTGCTGGGAGAACTGATTTAAGGCAGAGACGGGGCCTCAGCCCGCTCTCTCGGGACGCCATCTTCAACAGGCAAGAGGCCTGCTGTGAGCGCGCCTAGGCCGGAGAAGCCTGGGCCTAAAGTTACTGGGGGAAAGGATCGCCTGACGAGGGATCCTTGTGGACAGCCTCGCTGATCGAGCCAGAGAGGGATCGGTCTACACTTCACAGCACTCAGTCACCTATCCACTGGCACCTTGTGAACGGCTGGGTGGAGGACCAGAGGCCTTGTGTTACAGAGAGACTGGGAACAAGGAGAGGTTCCAGGCGAAGTGTACCGGCGAGGCCTCATTTGGTGAGAAGGCACTTGCCTACCGACATAGTTAACTGGGTCCCAAGAAGGGGGTTCCATAGCTCCACGTGTACTTGCTGGCATCTATAGTGTCTCAAGTAGGGATACCTTACACCTGAGTGTGATACAATGGCTGGGAGGAACTAGTGTTTATTCTACCAACACGCCATAGACAACAAGTTTATTATCATTTCTCCTCACCCTGTTTATTGGATTACAAATAGATAAGTGCACCAACAAAGCTAGCAGAAGACTAACTGACATTTAAAGGAACAGTCATCAGCCTACTTTGTTGCAGAAGTTTCCGGAACGGGACACTCACAAGTTGAACAGTCCACTAGGGGGAGCCCTATAGTTTGGGAACCTATGTGTTTAATATAATCTGTTTTGCATTGCATTAATATTTGCTATTTTGGGTGAGCTGTGTGTGACTTGGTGGAGAGGTGTCCCAGTGCTGGTATAATTGCATTGGGAGATTCCTCCACCCTGCACTCACTCATATCTGGCCCCAGGTCATGTTATTTGGGTCTAGTAACAAAGAAATTCTGTACCAGTTGTGTCACATTGACTGTTACAGGGAGCTGTGGGTAGTCAATCTTAACCGTGCAACCTTTGTTTTATTCTTTTGCCAAGTAAACACATTACCACTGGTTAAGCTTCATCTTGTGTGGAACTCTGTCTATTACAGCTGTGGGTCAGGTGACCAGCACCAAGGTAACAATATTTACATATATATTGTGGCAGAGCTAGGCTCTGTCCCAGTGAAAATGGGGTTAAAATGGACACAGGTCTCTCAAAGAAGCAATTTGAGAAGTTCCAGCAAAAGATTGGTGAGCAGAGAAAACTATGCTTTAAGTTTTCTCTGGATTTTGTAAGTCTGGATTGGGGCTGGAAACTTGAAGACTTCAAAGAGCATTGGGAGGGATGGAGTCTTCAGTCATGTATCCGGGTTTTCCAGAAACTCTGCAGGTTGTGTGTGTGTGTCCAGGTGCACACACTCGTTATAAGGCAGAGCTGAACATAGCTAAGTGTGTGTGGGAAAGGAGTTGGTGTTGGAGCAGTTGCTGCAGACAAGAGGGAAGTGTGCTACTGTGTAAGAACTCAGACAACATCCTTGAGACGGTACTCCATGTGGGAGAGGTTCCAGGTCAGTGGACTGAGAGAGTTGGGCCAGCTGTGAGAGTTGGGGAGACTATAGCTGAGACAACTGGAAGAAAGAGTCTTGGGGACCAGAGGGAACCGTGAGTCTTGGAGGAGTGTGGAAGCCTGGAGTGTCAGCAGAGCCCCTTCCTAGAGACCAGGAGTGGCACTGTGCAGCAAGGAACTGCGCCCAAGGCTGAGTGAGCCTTAACAGCCAGGTGGATTGGCATTTACATTTGTTGTTATTTTTGGGAGAAGAACCCCTGTGTGGGCAACCAAATACATGTGTGATCTTTTCTTTTGTTACTTTCAATAAAAGTGGGCTACCACGCCCTTAAACCTTAGTTCCTGTTGGCGGTGAACTCACTTAAAACGTATCTATCACTGAGCTAGACATCCCCCAATATCACAATATATATATATATATATACACATACACACACACACACACACACACATTACTGTGTGGTGTTATTGTGGTCCCCTACTGCCATAGGGTTCTACAGTCATATTATTGTCCAGTTGTGCCAAGGAGGGGATCGAGCCAAGGTTCAAGGGGTTGACAGGCAGAGTGCAGACCCAAAAACTAACCAGCAGCTCCTACGGGGGTAGTGCTACAGTTGGTTATCAGCATTTCCTTTCCTCAGCGCTGTCACTGCCTGCTTCTTGTTTTTACACCCTGCTGTGGACGAAGATTAGATCCTTTATTAGGAGTCTAATGGTTCACAAATTTTTATTTTCGTAATTCTTTATTTTTTTCATATTTGTCATTGATAAACGAAGAAAAGTAAATTTACAACAATTTTCATATCCAATAAGGATGTATATTGACAAAGATGATTATTTCGAAACCTTTATCTACCCTATCCCTCCCACCCCCCCCCCCCTCTACAGCCCACATTCCTCAGCCCTTCTCTCTCAGTCCCTTCTCCTTATATTGCATCTCGAAATAGGAGAAAGGAGAAGGGGGTGGAGAGAAAGGAGAGAAAAAAAAGGGAAAAATTAATTGTTAAATTAAAGGGAGGGGTTGGAGGCGGGGGTGGTCAATAAAGAGGCCACCTCCCCACCCCCCAAGAAGATGGAGGGAGCATAGAGGAGTAAAAATATCCATTGTCAGCTCTACAAGAGGTATACTTCCCTTTCCACTAGCTCGCATATTTCCCATTAAGTATTTCTTATATTTCTTATACCGCTACGCCTTCTTCAAATAGTCTCTTCCCTTTTTCTGAGTTCCTAAATATATTCCAACTCGACCACGTTTGGACGTATTGTTCTTTCTTATTTTTGGCAGAGAGGACTAAGTCCTCCATGGCCTCTCTCACTAATCCTGTTTAGCCATTCTAGAATTGATGGGGGTCTAGTATCCCTCCAATGTAGCGGAATCCCAGCCATAGCTGCGTTGATCATGTGACACATTACTGATCTTTTATAGGACTGAACCGGAGTCTGTGAACAGTGAAGGAGGAAGAGTGCAGGGTCATCTGGAACTTGTGATTCTGTAATTTCCTAAATGATTTTTTGGATCTCCGTCCAATACTGCCTTATTTTATTACAAGACCAAAATATATGTAGTATTGACCCACTCTCTTCCCCACATCTCTAACACCTATCCGAGTCGTACCGGGGTGTAATACCACTGCGTCAAAAGTTTGTAGTTAGCTTCCTGGGTCTGAGTGCAAACTGAAGAATTGAAGGTCAAGAAGATAATTTTTTTACGTTGTAGTGGGGAAAAAGTCCTATTTAGATCTCTTTCCCACTTACTAATGCCAGGCATCACGTAATCAACAGGTGGTTTATTTAACAGTCTATACATCTTAGAGATCCCTTGAGATACATCTTATAGGAGGTCCCAAGGATCTCAAAAAATTGCTAATTTGTAGGGCTTGCCAGAAGTTGATTTCAAAGGGGCCCCCCACTTGGGTCAGTAATTTAACAGTTTGCCACGTCTCTGATTTAAGAAAATGTGATACCTGGTATAGACCCTTATCTTTAAGGTTTTGGAATGCACCCGTTTCCATACCTGGGATAAAAACCTGGGTTTCCCAGGATGGGAAACAAGGGTGATTGTCTTGATGAGAAGTTCGTATTTTGACAAATCCTTGCTGTAATTCGTAGCGTTGTACCAATTAAGGGGTGTTTAAGAGAAATCTGCAAGACTGTATAGCACCATGGTGCTCTGCATAGGGGGACGGGACTCTTCTGTTGTTCCATGTCAACCCTTCTCTTAAGATCGGTATGTCTACACCAATCTACTAATCTCAGTAAATGCACTGCATAGTAGTACTTCTCTATATCAGGTACTGCAATCCCCCCAGAATCTTTTGGTAAAGTCAACAGGTCGCGTTTAATCCTTGGTCGTTTTCCTGCCCAAAGAAATTTCATAAAAAGTGTGCGTACCTGCTGCAAAAAGGCGTTAGGGATCGTGATTGGCAATGCCTGAAATAAATATAGGATTTTTGGAAGAATGGTCATTTTGATTATGTTACTGCGACCAAACCACGAGTGTAGGCCATGTTGCCATTTATTGAGAAATGATCTGATTAGATTATATACAGGTGGGAAATTTATCTTAAAGGTATCTTTTACTTTTGCAGGTATATTTGTACCCAAGTACTTTAGAGACTTGCCCCATTTAAAGCCAAAATTTGATTGTATGGTATTTTGTAGTGAAGGTGTTATCGCCACACTCATGGCTTCTGATTTACTATGGTTTATTTGTAGGTTGGATAGAGTACCATATTTCTCAATCTCTCCTACTAAGTTGGGGAGAGAGGTATGTGGGGATGACAGAGACCTTATGCGACCCTTCTCCCACCTGCAATCCCCGTATATCTGAATTTTGGCGGATTCTATTCAAAAGAGGTTCTAATGACAACGCGAAAAGTATGGGAGACAAAGGACATCCCTGGCGAGTTCCATTCGAGACACTGAAGGGTTTTGAAAGAACGCCATTAACCCTTACCGCTGCCTGTGGGGATGCATAGACACTTGTAATCCAACCAACCATACGTTCCCCCAGGCCCACCTGTTTCAGTACCTCAAAAAGGAATCGCCAGTTGACTCTATCAAATGCTTTCTCAGCATCGGTGTTCAAAAACACACAGGGTGTATTTGTCTCCTTAGCATGATAGACCAAGTAAAGTACCTTTGTTGTGTTATCTCTCCCTTCCCTTGTCAGAATAAAGCCCACTTGATCTAGGTCTACTATATGTGAAAGCCACGGTTGAAGTCTGGCAGCCAATATTTTAGTAAAAAGTTTTAAGTCAACATTAAGTAGTGAAATGGGTCTGTAACTTCCGCACTCCGCTGGGTCTTTCCCCTCTTTTGGGACTACCGTAATGTGGGCTCTAAGTGTGTCCTGAGGAAAAGCTGAAGTCAGGTCCACTGCATTAAAAACCTTTGTCATTTGTTCACTGAGTATATCCAAAAATTCTTTATAATATATTATACCAAAGCCATCAGGGCCTGGTGACTTTCCATGTTTAATCATTTTTAGTGTCGTGTTCCACTCCTCAACCGAGATAGGTTTTTCTAAATTACTGCAGGTTGGGGAGGGTAACCTAGTAAGGCCTGTTGATGAGAGATATTCTTCTATTAAAGGCGTTGAGGTAGATACTTCTGTCAGATTATAAAGAGTGAAATAATATTCTCAAAGTCTGGGCAATATCTTTTGGTGTTTGTATTAATTGTCCCTCTCTCCCTTTAATTTGTGATATATATGTTGATCTACTTTTTTCTTTGATTTTCCCTGCTAAAAGTCTACTACATTTATCTCCCAGTTCGTAGTTTACTTTCTTGGCTCGTTGTATTACAGCTTTAGCTTTAAAGCGTAGAATGTCAGTTAACTGTCTTCTCAGGTGTCCAAGCTCCCTACCTATTGAGGATAATTGTATATTTTTATGTTGGGTTTCTAGTGCTTGAATTTCCTCTAGTAATTTTTCTTTACAACCCGCCTTTTGCGCTGATTTACTGTTTTTTTATTATTTATTTCTCTGCATATTGGGTATTCGAAGTAGACATGGCTTCATCGTAGCCATTAAAGTGGTTGTAAACCATTACAAACCACTTATACCTACAGGTAAGCCTAGATTAAGGCTTACCTGTAGGTACAACAAATATCTCCTAAACCTACACGGTTTAGGAGATATTTGCAGAAAAGACAGCACCGATGTCTACGACGCATGCGTGCCATAGACAACGGCGCAGGTGCACTGAGCGTGCCATTAATGAATGGGACATTCCGTTGGTGGCCAGCTCCCGCGCGCATTTCGTTACAGAGGGTTTACATCCTCTTTAATCTAAGTGAATATTCTTTTGGCAAAGTGTTTATTCCTTTAGTTCATCAACCCCACTGTATTTTCAAAAAGGGTACAACAATGGCAGTCTACACATTTTTTCAGCAGAAGATTTCATTAGGTATTAGGACTGGGCAAAAACCTATTCCAAATAACGGGGCAGCCATTTTTGACCTTTCAATGGGATTAAAGACGATGACTCAGAATGATTTTGCTTAGAAAATTCTTTGTAGGCTACACGTATAAAAGCATGATACAAAAGATGCTAACACATTTCGGCTTTTGCAGCCTTCCTCATAGCATGCTATGAGGAAAGGTCCAAAAGCTGAAAAGTGTTAGCATCCTTTGTATCATGCTTTTATACATCTAGCCAACAAATAATTTTCTTTGCAAGAGCACTCTGATTCGCCGGCTTTAATCTTATTGATATCTACTACCTTGGGAGTTGAACGTGTTAGCAGGGTATTGATATAATGCGCTGGAAGCTTCTTTTACACAGCAATATGCTTTACTACCATGGAGGAATAGCAGAACATGTCTTACAGCATTAGAGACAGGAACAGCAAACAAGTGCATTGAACATAAATAGACAATACATCCTGTTATATCATAAAATAAATACTATAATACTACAGCACCACCTGCTGCATAGATAAGTATAAGGCATACAGTATATATCTTTAGAATAGCTTTCACATGGTTACACATTTGCTGGCCTTTTTCTAGTCTTATCTAATATAGCTTTCTTAGTAGAAATACCTTGTTGTTTAGGCTTGAATGCTCATGCAGTTTTTGTAATGTCCACATACCTTTGGCTGTTTTCTCTGTTCTTATATGGATAAGCTGGTCATCCACTAGCAAGCTTATTGTCGCTTTTGCCTGTCTGTCTTTCCTGTCCCATTCCTCTGTCTCTCCATTTGTGGGTCTGTCTGTATTCAGCACTTGCCACAAGTCATCCTTGCTGAGAAACATTTCTCGTTTAAACTTCCACAGCTGGCAATTGCCATTGTTCAGCTTTGCTATTGCAAACTTCACATCTGAACCACTTGCCATCTTTCAGTAGCTTGTATACAGTACTCACTTACTTTCAAAATTCTTTGCTCCAGTGCCTGATTGGTGTCTGGGTGACTGGGTGCCTGCTGGTTGCTCTGGGCCCATAATCTGTTAGCAGGGTATTGATATAATGTGTTGGAAGCTTCTTGTATACAGCAATACACTTTACTTTCATGGAGGAATATCAGAACATGACTTACAGCATGAGAAGCAGGAAACAGGAACAACAAACAAGTGCATTGAACATAGATAGACAATACATCCTGTTATATCATAGAATACATACTATAACACTAAAATACAACAGCGCCACCTGCTGCATAGATAAGTATAATGCATATAGTATATAGTTCACAGTACTTAAAGAGGAACTGCAGTCTGCTCATATAATTTGTAATAAAAACATCTTTGTATTCTGATGCTTCCCTCAAACCACTTTGCATATATATATATATATATATATATATATATATATATATATGTAGCGGGTATACACTTTTCTGTGCATTTAAAACTGGCAGAGACACCAGTGATGTGCAGTTCCCTGCAGTCCCGCGGGTGGCGCTGTCGCCTTGGGCTGGGGTTGAACCATTGCTGTGTGCTGTGCTCCCTTTTTGTCCTCCCTCGGCAGCGGTATGGTGGGGCGGGGAACCCGCCGTGCTTGCTGGGAGAGGGTATAAAGGGGCCGGCCATCTTTGTCACGGGGTTCGAGTCCCAGGCACCTTCAGCCTGTGGGCGGTGGTTCGTGTCGGTCCTCTAGGCGGGCCTAGGCCTAGAGGACGTTCGGAGGTCGTGTTCCATCCCAGGCACCTTTAGCCTGGGGTGAGGTACTCGGATGGAGGTCTGGAGCTCAGTGCCCAACACTGAGTTCCGCGAGGGAAGGAGATCCTAGGGGACCCTGGGAGAGGGTACCCGAATCCGGAGGGCGTAATGTGGACCGGTGGGAGATACTTGCTTGAAAACCCGGTGCAGCATATTGTCGGTGACAGGTGAGCCTTCCATCGGAGAGCACCTGGAAGGAAATCCCCCTTCGCTCGGAGACCGCAACCCACTTTCAGGAAGGAAAGTGAAGAAGTCATTGTGCCTGGGCCTACTCGCATCCACACCCCCCCCTGTCTGTTCTGTTCGTTGAGGGAGTCCAACTGTCTGTGCATTACTCTGTCATTGGAAGAATAAAGGAGTGTTGGACTTTTATTGGTTTGGGGCTCATTTACTGGCAGACACTGTTCCACAGAAGAAGCGGAGGCTCCAAACACCGAACACCCACCCGAAGGTAAAGAAACTTTGCTCACACCACACAAACATCTGCGGTGAAAGCTTGGCGTGGTGACCCCACACTCTCTCCTTCAGAGTACCCCTAGACAAAAGCCAGAGCAAGAAGAATAGAGAAGAGAGAGTGGAGGCCGCTACACGTGGGGGCTCGGGTCCGGGATGGTGTTCGTGCTACTACAGAGTTTGAACGTGTCTGCCCGGAGGAGTTCTGAGTGGGTCCGCCATATTATTGGCCAAAGTGCATCCCTGCTCGAAGTCGTGGACATGGCCCAGTGAAGGGAAAGGCCCGCGCAGAAGAGCGAGGAAAGGGGGGAGTTCAGCCATGTGAAGGACTACACGTGGGGGCTTCTATTTGCACTGCGCCACCAGGCACACCCCGACCGCTTAGTTTGTGGGCGTGACTCAGGAAGAAAAAGCCAGCGAACTGGAGCAAAGGGGAGGAGTCCAATACGTGTGAAGGACTACACGTGGGACGTTGCCGCAAAACTTTGCAGTGCGCGATGGACCAACAGCAAGTCACCATGTTCGGACAAACAGCGTAGGTTCCACTTCATCCTTCTACCACGTCTTTGACTGCTGCTGCTCCGGTGATCGATACAGGGATTCAGCTAAAGCCAAGGGGACGATTCGCCCTGTATTCATGCATGGACGTTGAGGCCCTGGGTGTGATTTGTCCCGGCTGCTCGGGACTGGTGTGTCATCTGAAGCCATTCGGGCGATGCGAAGTCTGTGGGGAGTTCCTATTCGAGGTAGATACAGTCATTGAGAAGCCAAGAACCATCTACCCCGGCCGTACCACAGGCAGCACCACTCAAGTTGGAGGAATCACTGCTTTGACAGCCATCCCTGTGCGCACTGCAGCGACCGCGGAGGAGGTCGCGAGTATTCAACAGGAGAAATCCGAGGATGCTGACTCGGTCACCACTGTCTCACAGCGTCCACCACCGAAGAGAAAGACCGGCATGGTAGCCCCGTCCAGCGGTTGCGGTGGACCATCTCGCCTGCTTACGCCCGGCCCGGATGAATCCGGTAAGAAGGGTTCCGGATGTCCTGCCTCAAGAAAAGGCCGAGGTAAGCCAGGCAGAGGGACTTGGTGTGTGGGCGGAGGTGTCGGGGATCCACAACCCTGTGTGTCCGTAGGGGGTGGTAGTCCCTGTAACGGGAAGGCCCGGGGAACTCAGAATCGCTTAGGAAGTATGAAATACCCTTGCGCCAGCTTCCCCAATGGCTCTTATGTGTCAATCACCCTGTGTCTCTATTAGGGGCACAGGGTGAATGAAAACCCCAATATGGTCTATGATGGCCATATTCAATGCTGTACATACATTTTATCTAGATTGGGTCTGTAATATTCATCCACCATATTCCCCAGGATATCTGCAAAGAACTCTCTACTGTTTGATTATGACCTCAATAGGTTAATTGGAAAGTGACGCCTTCATGATGTTTAGACACATACTCTTAGATGCTAATATCATCACCGACAGCCCTGACTTTGTGTAATGGCTGTGAGGAATTAAGGTAATTTGCATTCTATTGTTCAGTATGACTTGGGAAGGTCTGGTGTGAATAGAAGTAATTAACCCTATACTTGTGTGTATTGTAAAGGCAGACTGGGATTTACAATACAAAGGGATTTAAGATGTAAAGGGTTTAGAACCTGTTGTCGCCAGACAGACTGGCTGCCAACCCTTTGTGGGAAGATGTGTATTGGAGATCGTATATTCTATTGTGTTGGGATCTTTTGAAGCCTAGCAGACGTCAGGATGAGGTGTTGAGTTTTGGGATGTGTGGGTGGAGCTGGGTCCTTGTTCATGTTAAATCATGTGCCCTGAATTGTGTATAAAGTTACAATGTTTGTCAATAATAAATTCATTCCTACTACAGAAGAGACAGAGTGCGTCTCGTCTTCTTCCAGAGGGGTCGGCTCCTATAGGAAAGGGTCGTTTAGCTGTGGATATCGGTAGCGAGTGGATGTGTGCCTAGGAGAGGGAACATCGTAAACGGCGTTAATACCCCTTGAGATTGGGGTGCCGTTACAGTCCCGTTTCCACTACAGGCTACATACCCGCGGAGGAGTGTGACACCTCCGACCTAGAGTCGCTCTCCGATCTGGGAGACGATGTCGCAATAGACGAACTGTTTGCTCAAAAGGGCTGGGACAAAGTACCTCTCGCCTCGTCCCGCAGAACCAGGGACCCACCCATGTCTACAGGGGATAGTACACCCCGGGTGGAGGCACCAGCGCCTGAGGAGGGGTCCCGTCCCCAGCCTACTCTTGCCTTCCCGGTGCCTCCTGCACCTAATGCTGGGGAAAAGAGACTGTTGTTGCGGGCACCTATGCCCAGACCAGATGTAATCAAGGCCCCTCGCCACCCGAACTCAATAGTTTTGCCCGGCGAAGGGGACAGAGCCACTATGCCTCCTCTGGCGAGACTACAACGCCTATTTGGCCAGAAGGTTGCTGCTGAGTATGGATAGGAGTATCCGTACTTGTCCAAGGAGCTATTGTATGAAGTGGAAGTTTGCCGGGAGCGCTGGTACAATGACTTTGTGTGGACCCACGTTCAGGTTCCACACGCCTGCAGGTATCTTGCGTATTCCCCCAAGGCCTCTCAGCGCTTTAAAGATTGCAAGGCAGAATGGATGCTGGGACGACATATCAACGCGGACAAGGTGCTGATCCGACGCAAGGAAGGGGAAGAAGTTGAGTACCATCTGGAGACCATGAATCAACACTTGAAGCCACTTGTCCTGCCGCACCCTCGATTCTATCTATAGGAGAAGAGAGACTCAGTTTTTGTTCTTTATGCTGCAGAACTTTCCGGGGTTGTTGTTCTTGTTACCCAGAGGAAGAAGGACTGTTCCTGTTTGTTCTTCAATTCTCCAGCAAGAAATCATGGACTCTGGGGTAGATAGGGCCCAAGAGAAGAAGGAAAGTTCCACGAGTGCAGTTACCGTGATGCTGTCACCAGGTGGCAGTGTTGCGCATCGATATCACTGTTCAAACACACACTTTATGAAGGAAAGGATTTCTCTGAGGAGAAGTTTTTTCCATTCTCACACGAATACACGTGTCAGGGTTTATGTGTGTTAACTTTCTTTTCCCCTCTGCAGGAGAGCATCCCATCAAGACTACTGAGTATGGAGTGGGTCTTAGTCAGGATGGGTGGGGAAAAGTGTAATGTGAAAATGTGATTTCAAGGTTGTTGTTAAGTGTTGTTGTTTCCCTTTCCCTCCCTTTTCACGTGAGGCTCAGGCACAACTGCTCTAGCTAGTTTTAGTTTTCTAAAGTTTTTGGATTTTTTTACAATTTTCAGTCGGTCTCTGGATTGGACTATGTCAGCCCTTGAGGGCATGGTTTGTTCCAGACACTGGGGACCAGTGTCAAATCACCAGGGGGAGAGTGTAGCGGGTATACACTTTTCTGTGTATTTAAAACTGGCAGAGACACCAGTGATGTGCAGTTTCCTGCAGTCCCGCGGGTGGCGCTGTCGCCTTGCGCTGGCGTTGAACCATTGCTGTGTGCTGTGCTCCTTTTGTCCTCCCTCGGCAGCGGTATGGTGGGGCGAGGAACCCGCCGTGCTTGCTGGGAGAGGGTATAAAGGGGCCGGCCATCTTTGTCACGGGGTTCGAGTCCCAGGCACCTTTAGCCTGTGGGCGGTGGTTCGTGTCGGTCCTCTAGACAGGCCTAGGCCTAGAGGACGTTCGGAGGTCGTGTTCCATCCCAGGCACCTTTAGCCTGGGGTGAGGTACTCGGATGGAGGTCTGGAGCTCAGTGCCCAACACTGAGTTCCGCGAGGGAAGGAGATCCTAGGGGACCCTGGGAGAGGGTACCTGAATCCGGAGGGCGTAATGTGGACCGGTGGGAGATACTTGCTTGAAGACCCGGTGCAGCATATTGCCGGTGAAAGGTGAGCCTTCCATCGGAGACCGCCTGGAAGGAAATCCCCCTTCGCTCGGAGACCGCAACCCACTTTCAGGAAGGAAAGCGGAGAAGTCATTGTGCATGGGCCTACTCGCATCCACACCCCCCCCCCCCTGTCTGTTCTGTTCATTGAGGGAGTCCAACTGTCTGTGCATTACTCTGTCATTGGAAGAATAAAGGAGTGTTGGACTTTTATTGGTGTGGGGCTCATTTACTGGCAGACACTGTTCCACAGAAGAAGCGGGGGCTCCAAACACCGAACACCAACCCGAAGGTAAAGAAATTTTGCTCACACCACACAAACATCTGCGGTGAAAGCTTGGCGTGGTGACCCCGCACTCTCTCCTTCAGAGTACCCCTAGACAAAAGCCAGAGCAAGAAGAATAGAGAAGAGAGAGTGGAGGCCGCTACACGTATATATATATATATATATATATATATATATATATATATATATATATATTAGTGTGATTCTGTACTTGCCAAATATACTGCAGAAATCCCCCTCCACTAAGTCCGGCTGCAGCCATTTTAACTGTGGGCAGCTGAAGCTGCTGCCTGTTCACTTCCTGGATTTACACAGACACACACAGGGGCAAACCTCCAGCTCTGCAGCCATGCAGCTCTCATTGGCTCTCTTATGACTCACCCCCTCCCTTCCTGGCAAACTCTCACGAGAGTGAGTGAGAGAGCTGTGCATGATGTCATAAGCCTAGGCTTTTTACCAGACAAGAAACAGGAAGTGGGCTGTATAAGGTATTTACTGACAGAAAAAAAAATGTTTTACTATTCAAAGTTAAAACAACAAGGGCAGAAGATTTAATAGATAAAAAGTTTAAAAAATGACTGAAGTTCTGCTTTAACATTACACGCTGTTGTCCTTCCAACAGAACGCCCTAGCCAGAGCACCAGAATCCAGCTCCAGGATATAAAATATAGCGGCTGAGATGGGTAAAACTTTTTATATTTTTATTTTTGACCTTTATCTAAAAATGCTAGTTGCCTGGAATCCATTGCTTTTAATAAGTTCTGAGTCACTGGCCTGGAACAGGTATGTTGCAAGTTTTGGATCAGTGACTCAGAAAGTGTTAAAGTAATTGGCACAGCGTGCCAACCAAGCAAGTAGCATTTTTATAAGTATATGGCACATTCCCTCAGTTCAGGTTTCTTTTTAAGATTTAAATCTTCAAGATTAAGCCCAAAGGTACTGTTAATTGTGCTGCAGATATTTGGGGCTTTTCGAAAAAAATCATAGTAAAACTGGGGACCCCTGGAGTTTTCCTTCCAGGCTACGTTAAAAGAGAAGTATGTTTTTGTTTTTTTTGCTAGTCATACTTCCCTCGGTGAATGCAGCATCAGACCGATGTTGCATCTGTCCCCCTGCCTCTCTGCACGGAGAACCGAGCCACCAAACACCGCCGATGGCTCGGTTCTCACTCCTCCCCGAGAGGAGAGCTTCTGACTGTCAGTCAGCATCGCTTCTGCTGTACTTCTTCACGCTCATTGGAGCGCTGAGCTGTGGAGGGGCAGGGAGCGGGCATCTCAGCGGCTCGCTGAGACTACCATCAATCAAGGCAGCTTGTGGATCCAGACTTGGAAGTCGGGATGACGTGCTGCCTCAACTGATGGCAGGGACATCAGCAGAAAGAGGACTTTAGACCGCTCTCTGCTGAAAATGGGTCACAGGAGTGCAAAACGAATTGCACTTCTGTGACCCAGAGGAGACGCTCCGCCTGAAAAGCTCAGGCTGGACTTTTATTAAACCTTCAGTTTTTTTTAAATTATTTTGCACAATATCTGGCTAAACTCATTACATGTTTAAAAAGGATTATTTTCTACTTCTTGGCTTTGCAAACCAGATATTTAAATGCAGCACCCCTCAGTCAGTAAATTTAGTTTACAATTGGGTGTGCTGTACATTTTGTAAATGTTTTCCATCACAAATAACTTGTTTTTTGCAGATCTTTAACAATGGTTTCATATACTCTTAATACATTTTTGGAACATGTGTTTGATCATGCTGATTGATTTAATATTTTCTTTCCTGTATGCACAACATAAATAATTAAATTCCTTTCAGTTGGCATTTGAAAAATTACTAGGTCTTATAATGTTGGATCTCGCTGTCTACGAACAAATTTTATATTGATTTGAAATTCAGTAACAATTTAATTTTCTTGAGGAATAATGCAGACTATTAAATAATGCATAACCTACTAATATTAGAAGAGTCAAATGTGAAGGAATTTGTGATTTTTTTCCTTGTAGGAATTCACCCCTCAGTTATGTGGGTTATGTGTAAAACGAATTAGCTGTCCATAGAGTATTCATTGTCGTGCTACGCGGCCATTGATTTTCATGTGCCAGAACTAATATGTGCTATTGTTTTCTTGTGGCTGGATATCAGCCAAGCCCTTTATCAAGAATATGGAGCTACATAGATTGCTTTGAGGCAGCCAACTTGCCAATATGTACTACTTTGACTTCTGTTTGCCAAAAAGTTAAAACTCAAATAGGGCTAAATGTAGCTTTACAGTTTACACTGTCTGGGGAATGGGTTTGTCAGTTTGTACAGGGGTGATTGGAGGTGTTGTTGGTTTCTGAATTTCCCTGTGCTCTCAGGGATCTCATGATTTAATGAAGCCTCCACAAATGCTCCAGATAACTGTGTGCATCCAATATGTCCACATATCAGCACGCGATCTGTCCATTCTAGGGGAAGCGTAAGAACCTAGAATTAAGTTTACCATCTTTTCTCATGCTAACACAGTCCTAAGTAATTAACAACTTCTGACAATTGGAAAATGCAGTTTGCTACAAAAAAAAGGTACAGAAAAGTATGAAGACATTGCTAGTAAGAGCAGACAAAAGGGCAGGGGAGAATGCAGGAGGAGTGGGAAACTTGTAGGAAAACTGTTGCAACTGTATTATCATGAGCTAAAAGCATGTATTTACAGGTACCTGTGTATTGCTTTAGATGTGTTGTAGCACCCCAAGGGTCCTAGATCATGGGACACGCGGTTACGTGAGTCTTAACATCTTTTAAAGAAGTTATGAGCCAGGCTGTTAACTCCACTTCTCAGTATGACGACTGGTCTTTGAGTGTGTTCATAGCACCAAGGGGCTAATTGTATGGGTTGGGAGGTGGTATGGAGCAAATGCAAGCTTGACTTTGTCTGCAGAGGTCAATATTTACACAACAGTATTGACGCTTGGTTGACATACATCAGAAAACACATGTTGAATTGCCTAGGTGTCTCCTTAGCTTATGCAAGTATGTACATATTTTTTTCTGTTGGCAGGTTTACATAACATTTACCGTATATACTCGAGTATAAGCCGACCCGAATATAAGCCGAGGCACCTAATTTTACCACAAAAACTGGGAAAACGTACTGACTCGAGTATAAGCCTAGGGTGTCCATCTGCATGCCTCTGTGCCTCACTGTGTCCATCTGCATGCCTCACTGTGTCCGTGCCTCACTGTGTCCGTGCCTCACTGTGCCCGTGCCTCACTGTGCCCATGACTAGACTGACGTTTAACATGGAAGTCTATGGAAGGGGTGCCCGGCTTTGAAAAATCGGTGCTCCCTGGCCGTAGGTCTCCCAGACAAACTTTGCACGCTTATAGAGGAGAAATGGGGCTACATGTGTGCATAGGAGTCTATGGAAGGGGTGTCTGGCTTTGAAAAATCGGTGCTCCCTGGCCGTAAGTCCTCCAGACAACAAACTTGTAGAGGAAGAGTGGGGCTGTATGTGAGCCAAGATTGGGGTCCAGGGAACCTACGGCCGGCCGGTACTGGGTCTCCAAAATCCGGCAGATCAGGCGCAAAAAGGTCTTTCCCATATCTTCTATACCTGCCTGTTTAGATTTGGTAGTCTAGAAACTGTCTACTAGGGTTGAGCTAACCGTGCACAGTTCAGAACTTTTAGGCCCCTTTAACATGAGCGGACCGCTTGGGTCCACTTAATTTTTTAGGCAGACCCGATCGGACCACTCATTGTTCTCCATGGGGAGGTAGATGTAAATAGACATGTGTCCGTTTACATCCGCCTGCATCCGATCCGGTCTGCTAAAAACATCCGTCTTGCAGATCAGATGATAGTCGGAAGGAAACATGTCCGCTCTGCATCAGCAGAGCGGACATGGACCTGTCATCCACCTGCTCAGCGGGGATCAGTGGGCAGATCCCCCACTAAGCAGGCGGATCCGCTTGACGGAGTCCGCCCCATTTTAAAAGTAGCCTTATTGTGGCTTAAAAGGCTAAATCAAAAATGCATATAGGTTGATTTACTTAAGACAAATAGACTGTGCACTTTCCAAGTGCAGTTGCATTCTGCAAGGACATTTGCTCCAGAGTTTAGTTTAGTCCTCCAGATCGGGCACCTAGGGGTCACGCAGCGGCACAATCTGCAACCTGCTGTGTCCGGTGTTTCATTGTACTGGCCCTGACCTGGTACCATATGATAGCAGTGGCCAATCACAGCTATCACAATTGTACACAATGGCAAATGAATGGGTGCCATTCGTAAAAATGATTGCTTATATAGTGACCATCACTGTAATCAGCAATCATAGTGTAAACAAAATCCTGATGACCTCCCCAGAGCAGTATAGTGTCACTGTGCTGCTCTGGTCATAGTATGTAAAAAAAATATGAAACAAAAGAAAAACAATTATAATATTTAAAAAAAAATACAAATACATACTGCCACCATTCAGTGTCCATGATCACTGCTACACCAGTCATATGGTGATGCTGTACTGCTCTGGTAATAGAATGTAAAAAAAATATTGTGAAAAAAATATGTTTTGTTTCATTTCCTAATGTTCCAAAAAACTGGGACAAAAAATTACAAATTCAACAAAATGACCATGCCTCTTACTAAATACCTTGGGGTGTCTACTTTCCAAAAAGGTTTTTTTTTTTTTGGAGGGGGGGATTAGTACTGTCCTGCCATTTTAGGGCCTCAAGAAATGAGGTAATCAGTCAGTACAACAGCATTGATCAATTTTTAATATCGAATATATATACCATTGACTCTATAACTTTCACACTGAGTAAATATAATACACTGATTTGGATTATTTGTTACCGATAAGATGTAGCACAGAATACATTTTGGCATACATTTATGAAGAAAGGTTATTTATTGCTAAATTTTGTAACAGAAACAAAGAAAAAAGTTATTTTTTTAAAAATTTGTGGTATTTTTTTGATTTATATAGCAAAAAATAAAAGTGGTGATTAAATACCATCAAAAGAAACCTTTATCTGTCTCAAAACAATGATAAAAATGTCATATGGGTGCAGTGTTACATGACTGAGTAATTGTCATTCAAATGCCATTCAAAGTTTAAAAGCTCTGAAATCTGAAAATTGGCATGGGCAGGAAGGGGGTGAAAGTGTCTGATATAGAAGTTGTTAAATGAACAGCCTTTATTCTATAGTAAATCAACCCCACATGTGATGGTAAAAATACAGTATAAGGATAATTTATAATGACAAAGCAAGTGTGAGGATGCTATTTAGTGAGCTTGGTCAAGAAAAGCAGCAGTAAAAAAAATTGTACAGTGAGAGAAACGTTTAGGCTATTAACAGTGCCCCCCCCTTCTGCTAATGTTAGTTATCTGACTTTAACCACTTAAGCCCCGGACCATTTCGGGCCATTAGGACCAAGCCTGTTTTTGGGATTCGGCACTGCGCTGCTTTAACTGTAAATTGTGCGGACATGCAATGTTGTACCCAAATTAAATTTGCGTCCTTTTCTTCCCACAAATAGAGCTTTCTTTTAATGGTATTTGATTGCCTCTGCGATTTTTATTTTTTGCGATATAAACAGAAAAAGACCGAAAATTTTGAAAAAAAATGATATTTTCTACTTTTT
Source organism: Rana muscosa (assembly GCA_029206835.1). Classification (NCBI taxonomy): domain Eukaryota; kingdom Metazoa; phylum Chordata; class Amphibia; order Anura; family Ranidae; genus Rana; species Rana muscosa. The sequence continues at coordinate 685,461,004 of CM055117.1, read as the reverse complement.
GTTATAAGAAAAATCGAATAAACTCAATTTTAGTCATACATTTAGGCCAAAATGTATTCAGCCACATGTCTTTAGTAAAAAAAATGTCAATAAGCGTATATTTATTGATTTGCGCAAAAGTTATAGCGTTTACAAACTAGGGTACATTTTCTGAAATTTACACAGCTTTAAATTTATGACTGCCTATCTCATTTCTTGAGGTGCTAAAATGGCAGGGCAGTACAAAACCCCCCCCAAATGACCCCATTTTGGAAAGTAGACACCCCAAGGAAATTGCTGAGAGGCATGTTGAGCCCATTGAATATTTTTTTTTTTCGTCCCAAGTGATTGAATAATGACAAAAAAAAAAAAAAAAAATTACAAAAAGTTGTCACTAAATGATATATTGCTCACACATGCCATGGTTATATGTGGAATTGCACCCCAAAATACATTCTGCTGCTTCTCCTGAGTACGGGGATACCACATGTGTGGGACTTTTTAGGAGCCTAGCCACGTACGGGACCCCGGAAACCAAGCACCGCCTTCAGGATTTCTAAGGGCGCAAATTTTTGATTTCACTCCTCACTACCTATCACAGTTTCGAAGGCCATAAAATGCCAAAATAGCACAAAACCCCCCCAAATGACCCCATTTTGGAAAGTAGACACCCCAAGCTATTTACTGAGAGGCATGTTCAGTCCATGGAATATTTTATATTTTGCCACAAGTTGCGGGAATATGACAAACTTTTTTTTTTTTGCACAAAGTTGTCACTAAATGATATATTGCTCACACATGCCATGGGCATATGTGAAATTACACCCCAAAATACATTCTGCTGCTTCTCCTGAGTACGGGGATACCACATGTGTGGGACTTTTTGGGAGCCTAGCCGCGTACGGGACCCCAAAAACCAAGCACCGCCTTCAAGGTTTCTAAGGGCATAAATTTTTGATTTCACTCCTCACTACCTATCACAGTTTTGAAGGCCATAAAATGCCAAGATGGCACAAAACCCCCCCAAATGACCCCATTTTGGAAAGTAGACACCCCAAGCTATTTGCTGAGAGGCATGTTGACCCCATTGAATATTTTTTTTTTGTCCCAAATGATTGAATAATGACAAAAAGAAAAAAAAAAAAAAGTACAAAAAGTTGTCACTAAATGATATATTGCTCACACATGCCATGGTTATATGTGGAATTGCACCCCAAAATACATTCTGCTGCTTTTCCTGAGTACGGGGATACCACATGTGTGGGACTTTTTGGGAGCCTAGCCGCGTACAGGGCCCCAAAAACCAAGCAGCGCCTTCAGGATTTCTAAGGGCGTAAATTTTTGATTTCACTCCTCACTACCTATCACAGTTTTGAAGGCCATAAAATGCCAAAATAGCACAAAACCCCCCCCAAATTACCCCATTTTGGAAAGTAGACACCCCAAGCTATTTGCTGAGAGGCATGTTGAGTCCATGGAATATTTTATATTTTGCCACAGGTTGCGGGAATATGACAAACTGTTTTTTTTTGCACAAAGTTGTCACTAAATGATATATTGCTCACACATGCCATGGGCATATGTGAAATTACACCCCAAAATACATTCTGCTGCTTCTCCTGAGTACGGGGATACCACATGTGTGGGACTTTTTGGGAGCCTAGCCGCGTACGGGACCCCAAAAACCAAGCACCGCCTTCAAGGTTTCTAAGGGCATAAATTTTTGATTTCGCTCCTCACTACCTATCACAGTTTTGAAGGCCATAAAATGCCAAGATGGCACAAACCCCCCCAAATGACCCCATTTTGGAAAGTAGACACCCCAAGCTATTTGCTGAGAGGCATGTTGAGCCCATTGAATATTTTTTTTTTGTCCCAAATGATTGAATAATGACAAAAAGAAAAAAAAAATGTACAAAAAGTTGTCACTAAATGATATATTGCTCACACATGCCATGGTTATATGTGAAATTACACCCCAAAATACATTCTGCTGCTTCTCCTGAGTACGGGGATACCACATGTGTGGGACTTTTTGGGAGCCTAGCCGCGTACGGGACCCCAAAAACCAAGCACCGCCTTCAAGGTTTCTAAGGGCATAAATTTTTGATTTCACTCCTCACTACCTATCACAGTTTTGAAGGCCATAAAATGTCAAAATAGCCCAAAACCCCCACAAATGACCCCATTTTGGAAAGTAGACACCCCAAGCTATTTGATGAGAGGCATGGTGAGTATTTTACAGCTCTCATTTGTTTTTGAAAATTAAGAAAGACATTTTTTTTTCTTTTTTTTTTTCTTTTTTTACATTTTCAAAACTTTGTGACAAAAAGCGAGATCTGCAAAATACTCAACATACCTCTCAGCAAATAGCTTGGGGTGTCTACTTTCCAAAATGGGGTCATTTGGGGGGGTTTTGTGCCATCTGGGCATTCCATGGCCTCCGAAACTGTGATAGGCAGTGAGGAGTGAAATCAAAAATTTACACCCATAGAAATCCTGAAGGCGGTGCTTGGTTTTTGGGGTCCCGTACGCGACTAGGCTCCCAAAAAGTCCCACACATGTGGTATCCCCGTACTCAGGAGAAGCAACAGAATGTATTTTGGGGTGTAATTCCACATATGCCCATGGCATGTTTGAGCAATATATCATTTAGTGACAACTTTTTGTACATTTTTTTTTTTTTTGGTCATTATTCAATCACTTGGGACAAAAAAAAAAATATTCAATGGGCTCAACATGCCTCTCAGCAAATAGCTTGAGGTGTCTACTTTACAAAATGGGGTCATTTGGGGGGGTTTTGAACTGTCCTGGCATTTTATGCACAACATTATGAAGCTTATGTCACACATCATCCACTCTTCTAACCACTTGAAGACAAAGCCCTTTCTGACACTTTTTGTTTACATGAAAGAAATTTTTTTTTTGCAAGAAAATTATGTTGAACCCCCAAACATTATATATTTTTTTAAAGCAAAGGCCCTACAGATTAAAATAGTGGGTGTTGCATTTTTTTTTTCCACACAGTATTTGCGCAGCGATTTTTCAAACGCATTTTTTGGGGGAAAAAACACACTTTTTTTATTTTTAATGCACTAAAAAACACTATATTGCCCAAATGTTTGATGAAATAAAAAAGATGATCATAGGCCGAGTACATGGATACCAAACACGACATGCTTTAAAATTGCGCACAAACGCGCAGCGGCGACAAAACTACATTCATTTTTAAAAGCATTTAAAAGCCTTTACAGGTTACCACGTTAGATTTACAGAGGAGGTCTACTGCTAAAATGACTGCCCTCGATCTGACCTTCGCGGTGATACCTCACATGCATGATGCAATTGCTGTTTACATATGACGCTAGACCGACGCTTGCGTTCGCCTTTGCGCAATAGCAGGGGGGGACAGCGGTGCTTTTTTTTTTTTTTTTTTATTTATTTGGCTTTTTTATTTTATTTTTAAACTGTGCCTTCCATATTTTATTTTTTTACCATTTTTATCGTTATCTCAGGGAATGTAAATATCCCCTATGATAGCAATAGGTAGTGACAGGTACTCTTTTTTTGAAAAAAATTGGGGGGTTAGACCCTAGATCTTTCCTCTGCCCTCAAAGCATCTGACCACACCAAGATCGGTGTGATAAAATGCTTTCCCAATTTCCCAATGGCGCTTTTTATATCCGGGGGGGGGGCATTCCCTCCCACTGCTTGTAAAAGCAGTCTAGAGGCTAATTATCTGCTAGAATTGCTTTTACATGAAAGCCGGCTGCTGGCTGAAAAGAATGATACCAAGATGATACCTAAACCCGCAGGCATCATTCTGGTATAAACATTCAAAGTCCAGCAACATACCAGTACGTTGCTGGTCCTTGTTGGACATGTATTGTAATCTTTTTTTTCATACAGCCTATTGGCTGAACGAAAAAAAGAGATTGATTGGTGGGTATGCCCACCATTAGAATACCTCCCTTCATCCACCCACTTCTAATGATGGGCATATATGCCAAAGCATGGGGGCATCCTCCCGCAAAAAAGTTATGCCGCGTACACACGGTCAAGCCTTCGTCGGAATTTCGACCGTATGTACGCGGTATAAAAGGTTATGCCGCGTACACACGGTCGGACTTTTCCACGGATAAGCCTCCGTTGGAATTTCGACTGTATATACGCGGCATTAGGAGCAAAATCGCTCCTCCGCCCCTGCTGCCCCCATGCTTCGGCATATATGCTCTTTTTTTTAACTGTGGTGGTGAAATCACCTCCTACAGCGTTGGAGTCACGGCTTTATGTATCGTGGGAGCAAACGCTGTTGCTGTCAAGATAAATAGATCCGCGCTGCAACTGAATGGCGTACCTGCTAAGCAAATGGTGGTTAACATTAAAACAAAGTAACATTACAGTACAACAGTAAGACCTTACCATGCCATACCTGCAAAGCAAATACCAAAACAAAACCTAGTAAAAAAGAAAAAAATGTTTTAACGCAACCTGTGCCTAAAATATATATATGCCGAAGCATGGGGCCATCCTCCCGCAAAAAAGTTATGCCGCGTACACACGGTCGGAATTTCGACCGTATGTACGCGGCATTAGGAGCAAAATCGCTCCTCCGCCCCTGCTGCCCCCATGCTTCGGCATATATGCTCTTTTTTTTAACTGTGGTGGTGAAATCACCTCCTACAGCACTGGAGTCACGGCTTTATGTATCGTGGGAGCAAACGCTGTTGCTGTCAAGATAAATAATTCCGCGCTGCAGTTGAATGGCGCACCTGAAAACAAAAAATTACATACCTGAAAAGCAAGCATGATAAAACATTGCAGAATAGAATACAGTAAAAAAGAGCAGAACAATAGAGAGAAAATAGAGAGAGAGAGAACAATAAAACGACAACTATTTTTGGTTTTTTTCTTTTATATTTTTTTTGTGTTTTGTTTTTTACGTTTTTTTTTTCTTTTTTACACTTTTTTTTGTAACTTTACAACTGTAATGGTTCGGGTCTCTCAAAATGTAATGGCATCTTGGGAGACCCTGTGTAAGTGTGTCCTAGTCTGTGAAATGCTGTACCCTACGCTAAAACTTCACTTTTGAGTGGTAGCGTTCAAAACATTCACCTTGGCAAAGACCAGGCTTGTCAGGACAGAGTGGACAAAAACTACGGGTGTCACGCCTAAATCCGCGCTTGCTACAGACACGACATCTTTTTTGGGGGTGGCTTTGGGTAGGGGTACTCGGGAGGACATACGAATAATGCCTCTCATGCAGCCGGCTTACTGCATTTGGTTGGGGATGGTGAGGTGCAGAACCGCCTGGATACAGGAGTTCTGTGACTATCTCATTCTGGAATTTTAGAAGAGATAACGTCCCGCCTGAAGCTCTGTATAGCACATGAGCGTTCAGCAAAGCCAATTGGAATAATGATAGAGACACTTTTTTGTACCAGCGTCTCGCCTTACGGTCAATTAGATACGGCGCCATCAACTGGTCGTTGAGGTCCACCCCTCCCATATTTTGGTTATATTCGTGGACACAGAGGGGTTTCTCCACAACACCAGTCGCCGTACGAATTTGGACTGTCGTGTCTGCATTAAGGGAGGTAAGAAGGAAAACATTCTTATTGTCCCTCCACTTCATAGCGAGCAAGTTATTACACTTCAAGCAGGCTCTCTCCCCCAGCCTAAGACGGGCATCTACAAGCCGCTGGGGAAAGCCCCGGCGATTAGGTCGCACGGAGCCACATGCTCCAATCTTATGATCAAACAAGTGACTAAACAGTGGCACGCTCGTGTAATAATTGTCCACATACAAGTGGTACCCCTTTCCGAATAAGGGTGACACCAAGTTCCACACTATCTTGCCAGCGCTCCCTATGTAATCCGGGCAGTTGACCGACTCAATCTGACTGTCTTTTCCCTCATAAACCGTAAAGTTCACTACATAGCCTGTTGCCCTGTCACAGAACTTGTAGAGCTTGACCCCGTATCTGGCACGCTTGCTGGGAAGGTACTGCTTGAAAGACAAGCGGCCAGAAAATTTAATCAGGGACTCATCAACGCAGACAACTTGATCGGGAGTAAACAAGGCTGCAAAACGTTCGTTGAAGTGGTTTATGAGGGGCCGAATTTTATAGAGCCGGTCGTATTCAGGGTCCCCACGTGGACGACAAAGTTCATTGTCGTTGAAGTGCATGAACCGCAAAATCTGCTCGTATCGTGCCCTGGACATGGAGGCAGAGAACACGGGCATGTGGTCAATTGGGTGCGTGGACCAATAAGCACGCAATGACGGAAATTTATGTGTGCCCATGTTGAGGGAAAGGCCCAGAAAGGTCTTAAATTCGGAAACCGTAATTGGTTTCCAATTTCTGGCAATTTTAGGCAACTGGGGGTTAGCGGCGATAAATTGACCAGCATATAAATTACTCTGGTCCACAATAGATCTATAGAGATCTTCCGTGAAAAACAGCGAATAAAAATCGATTGGCATAAAATCAGCTGTTTCCACCTGAATACCGGGTTGGGCAGTGAATGGGGGAAGTACGGGTTCTGCAGAAGTGGTGGGGACCCAATCAGGATAGGCGAATTCTGCAGGAAGGGCAGTATGGGCACGACGGGCCTGCCTTTGTCTTCTTGGTGGCAGCGGGACACTACTTGTGCTTGCCACCTCGCCAGCTTGAACTGCACTTATGGGACTCGCCACGTCACCAAGTGTTACTGCAGTGCTGGATGTACGTCCAGGCTGTACTAGGCCGCTGGTGCTTGCCAGTTCACCAGAAGGAATAGCGGCGCTAGTACTACTCTGCTCCATGATACGAGAGACCTGCGGTTCTTGCTCCTCAACAACCTCAGAAGATCGGGATCGGGTACGCCTGACCTTAGCAGGGACCTCAACTTCGTCGTCAGAGCTATCTGACGTGGGGCCGCTGACGTCACTGTCTTCTACGGGAAGATATTCTGAGCCTGAATCTGACAGATACGTGACCTCCTCTTCACTATCTGTCATGCTCAGAATCTCGTAGGCCTCTTTACTAGTGTACCTTCGACTTGCCATTTTGGGCTCTAAATTTAGGGGTACACTAGTAAGATTCACAGGAAAAAAAGCACCTGACTGTCGTCAGCAAATATATCAAACGCTACAAAAAAACTGTTAGCGATCGCAGGGATCAGGCCTGTCTCTGCGAACGCTGCAGTTATGTGTGTTGTGTTTGGTAAGTGACAGTGATCGATCGATACTGCACTTGGGTGGGCTGGGCTGGGCTGGGCGGAGGGGCTAAACGCAGGTACTAGCAGGTATCTGGGCTGATCCCGCTAACACTGCGTTTTTGGGAACCCTAAACCGCTGGGGATGCTAGTATAGATCTGATCAGATACTATACCACTAAGGGGGGTGTATGCTTTGCGCGTGGGTGTTAGCGTTACTGGCACTAACCTAACACTGCCTGGGGCGACGCAGACCCTCTCTGGCGCTAAAACCTAATTGATCTCACCCGCCGGGCGATCAGGGGGGTTAAACCTTTATTGGGTTATATACGGCGGGTGCCCTGATGCTATAAAAAGCAAACTAATCAACCAGCGTCACCCGTAACCTTTATATGGTGATCACTGGTGAAAGGGTTAACTAGGGGCAATCAGGGGGTTAAAACCTTTATTAGGTTAAATATGGGGGTACCTGACACCAATAAAAACCTGCGGCGAACCTAAAAAAAAAATAACTGCCTATCTAAAACACCAGCGACACGAATACAGCGATCGGAAAAACAATCGCTTAGTGACGCTGAAGTTAGGGGGTGAAAGGGTTACCTGGGGGGTGATCAAGGGGTTAAACCTTTATTAGGGGGGTTAGGGGGCTACCCTGGACCTAAAGGGGCCTAATCCTAACTGCCTTGCAACTTTTTACAATCACAGATGACACTAAATGCAGTGATCAGTAAAATAAATGATCACTGCAATCAGTGACACTGTGATTGGGGGCTTTGGGGTGACCTGGGGGGTGATCTGGGGGTGACTTGTGTGCCTATGTGTACCTACGTGTCAGTGGACTGTTGGAGCACTAACCTCTGTCTTCACTCCTCGGCGCCGGGAACGAAAAGACCGCGGCGAGGGAGATGACATCACTTCCTCCAGCCTGTGTTTACATCACATGGCGGAGGAAGCAATTTCATTGGCCGGGAGCGATCGCGAGGGGGGGGGCGGAATCGAGCGGCCGCCCCCTCATGCCTGATCGCTCCCGAACACTTAACGGCCGCTCACTGCAGTGAAGGGGGGTCCGGATGGACCCCCCAACTGCACAAAGGCGATCACGTAGATCTACGTGATTCTGCCTGTCCGTGCCATTCTGCCGACGTAAATCGGCGGTGGGCGGTCGTTAAGTGGTTAACACTTTAAGTGACTTTTGTTCACTGATCCAGAGCTTTACATACAGCAGGTAGCAGTGGTGGCTGGTGCTCAAATTTTTTTGGGGGGCGCAAACAAACTGAAAAAAAAAATCATCAATTGCCGCTACTGTGCCCAAACGCCACTAGTTTGTCCCCAAATGCAGCCAGTTTCCCCCCCATATGCAGCCAGTTTCTCCCCCATATACAGCCAGACCCCCCCCATATGCAGCCAGTTTCTCCCCCATATGCAGCCAGTTTCTCCCCCATAATGCAGCCAGTTTCTCCCCCATAATGCAGCCAGTTTCTCCCCCATAATGCAGCCAGTTAATCCCCCATAATGCAGCCAGTTAATCCCCCATAATGCAGCCAGTTAATCCCCCATAATGCAGCCAGTTTCTCCCCCATAATGCAGCCAGTTTCTCCCCCATAATGCAGCCAGTTTGTCCTCATAATACAGCCAGTTTGTCCCCCCCAGCCCTGCACTTACCTTCCTCGAGTCAGCGCCGTCCTTCTTCCATCCTCGATGTCTTCTCCCGCCCTCGATGTCACTTCAGCCAATCAGGTTACCGGTAACCAGACCCGGTGAACCTGATTGGCCAGAGAACGCACCCCTGTGCGTCCTCTCATTAGATATTTAGAAGCCGATTACAGCCCTCAGGCTGTAGTCGGGAAGCCTATCAGAGCCTGCTGGCTCTGATAGGCACTTCTAAAGGCCAATCAGACGCTGTGATTCAGATGGCCGGCGCTCAAGGGGCCGGCCATCTGAATAGTGGGCGGCAGCAATACATAGGTTCATGCAATGCATGAACCTATGTATTGTTGTGGTGAGTGACGGCCGGGCGCAGAAGCGAGCGGTAGCGGCGCTTCTGCGCCCACTATGGTCGCGCCGCCATGTGTGAAAAAAAGACATAAAAAAAAAAAAAACTCTTAAAGGGCCCGTTTTTTTTTTTTTTTTTGGTGACCACAGGAGGGGGGCGGCGCCCGGTCGCCCCCTATGGACAGGCCGCCACTGGCAGGTAGGGTAAAAGCAAAACCAGAATTCCTAATCTGGTTATACACTATATTACCAAAAGTATTGTGACATACGCCTTTACAAACACATGAACTTTAATGGCATCCCAGTCTTAGTCCGTAGGGTTCAATATTGAGTTGGCCGACCCTTTGTAGCTATAACAGCTTCAACTCTTCTGGGAAGGCTGTCCACAAGGTTTACGAGTGTGTCTATGGGAATGTTTGACCATCCTTCCAGAAGCGCATTTGTGAGGTCAGGCACTGATGTGGACAAGAAGGCCTGGCTCCCAGTCTTCGCTCTAATTTATCCCAAAGGTGTTCTTTTGGGTTATGGTCAGGACTCTGTGCAGGCCAGTTAAGTTCCTCCACCCCAAACTTGCTCATACATGTCTTTATGCACTTTGCTTTGTGCACTGGGGTGCAGTCATGTTGGAACAGGAAGGGACCATCCCCAAACTGTTCCCACAAAGTTGGGAGCATGAAATTGTCCAAAATGTCTTGGTATGTTGACGCCTTAAGAGTTCCCTTCACTGGAACTAAGGGGCCAATCCAACCCCTGAAAAACAACCCCACACCATAATCCCCCTCCACCAAATGATTTGGACGAGTGCACAAAGCAAGGTCCATAAAGGCATGGATGAGTGAGTTTGGAGCAGAGGAACTTGACTGGCCTGCACAGAGTCCTGATCTTAACCCGATAGAACACTTTTGGATTGAATTACAGCAGAGACTGCGAGCCAGGCCTTCTCGTCCAGGATCAGTGCCTGACCTCACAAATGCGCTTCTGGAAGAATGGTAAAACATTCCCATAGACACACTCCTAAACCTTGTGGACAGCCTTCCCAGAAGAGTTGAAGCTGTTATAGCTGCAAAGGGTGGGCCAACTCAATATTGAACCCTACAGACTAAGACTAATGGGATGCCATTAAAGTTCATGTGTGTGTGTGTAAAGGCAGGCGTCCCAATACTTTTCACAATATAGTGTATGTTTCAAGTCCATGACACAAATAGTATTGACGACATGGGATGTGCATCATAAATGTTTCCAAGGCTTCCTTTAATGTAAAGGATACCGATATACAAGACAATATTTGCAGCTGTGACTGTATTAAGCTTTTAGTATGATTTTTGCTTTTTTTATAGGTCAAAGATTTGGATCTAAGAGTACATACTGTACGATAGGATGTAGGTGCCAAAAATAGGTCAGGTAACTTTTGTAGAGAAATCTTTTTTAGTTTTAGAGTGGGGAAAGGTTCAGACCCCTGTCAGTATATTTTTTTGCTGTCTGTGTCCCATTGAGGAAATGAAACCAGTACAAAGTGAAAGTGTCCTTTTTGGAAGATTTCCTCTCACCTTCTGTTTCGATGACAATTATCAAGAGGACAAATAAAGTGAATTTCCCCTGAGGGCACACAGACAGAACCTAAAACCTGTTGGGGGTTCTAATCCGTCTCCACTCTATCCAAATGCACACACTATGCTATGCTATGCACGCACTTCTGCATTTCTAATTTGGGGCATATTCATCTCAATGGCTTATCAAGTATCTCTTCCAATATGGTAGGTACCAGTGGCAGTGCGTCCATAAAGGGCGCACGGGCGCCGCCCCCTTTCTCCTGCCATCCCCCTATCACCATAGATAGATTCAAGCGCCCGATCATAGCAGAAGGACGGGAAGAGAGGACGGGAGAAGACAGAGGAGCATGGAGGACTCCGTCGTGACCCACTGCCCCACCGAGACAGGTAAGTGCCGGGTGGGCGGGGGATGCACACTGGCAGCATTTGATGGGCACAGCACAGTAGTGGCAATTGATCGGCACACTTGCAGCAATTGATGGGCACAGTAGCGGCAATTGATGGGCACACTGGCAGAAATTGATGGGCACAGTAGCGGCAATTGATGGGCACACTGGCAGAAATTGATGGGTACAGTAGCTGCGTTTGATGGCACAGTGGTGGCAATTTATGGGTACAGTGGCTGCATTTGATGGCACAGTGGCGGCAATTGATGGGTACAGTAGCTGCGTTTGATGGCACAGTGGCTGCAATTTATGGGTACAGTGGCTGCATTTGATGGGCACAGTGGCTGCGTTTGATGGGCACAGTGGCTGCAATTGATGGGCACAGTGGCTGCAATTGATGGGCACAGTGGCTGCAATTGATGGGGGTTTTTTTCAGTTTGTTTTGCGCCCCCCAAAAATTTTGAGCACCAGCCGCCACTGGTAGGTACTGACATAGTTCACTGCTAGTCATGTACATGCTGCAGGGTTCCCTTAAGGGAATCTTATTTTACATTGTTCATTTATGGAATCAAATGTTTATAGTGATTTGATAGTCCCTTGAGAGCGTTTCCTAACATTATTTTGTGTAAAGAAGTTAGTTTGGGGTACAGTGCAATTTGTTAACACAGTGATATTGGACAAGAGCAGAAACTATTTGCAGATCAGTTGTAATTGTAAACAATCATCAGTTCAGCATGCATTGGTTATTTAACTTCAAGCTCATAACTTCCATATTTGTGGCTTTTTCCCTGGATATGTTTTTCATCAACAGCATATGATGCATTACATGTCAATGATGTAATATGTATTTCAGAGACAATGTATTCCTTTCTCTATGCAGCTTAATGCATGACATTTCAAATTATCATATCCTCTTTTTAAGTACATGTCCTCCTTAGTTAACTGATATGTATGACTTCTTACAGTAGGCATCTATTTGGCTGCAAGAGTTTCCTTGCTGCCAACATGTCTGCCTCATACTGCAGGTGTATATGTTGATGCCTTAGGCAACAATATCCATACCTTCCCCAAAGATCTTATAAGGTCCTTAACCGCATATGGTTTCAATTTGAGGCCAACACTCAGAAGTGAAGCTGTATTGAGTTTCTACCCTGAAACCAACACACCCCTCCTGAACATTGTACTTGAATTAAAAAGATTTGTCCCCTTCTTCACAGGGCAGAGGAGGGGTACTTGAAGGCACTGAAGGAAGGAAATCATTATTGGACTTTACAGAAGTAGGTCATGTGCTACAGCTGCTGATAGTTTAAGAGGAAGAAACAAGGGACCTCAGACATGGAACCTGACTCCCAGAAAATGTTTGAGATCAACCCAAGAAAAACTTCCTCAGAGGCTTGTTTAATAAGCATTATCTGTAATAGCCTCAATGTGTGCTTACGTTTCCTGACGAGTTTGCACCTTCTTCCCACAGCTAACAAGGCCCCCGTAATGGAAGACAGAACAATTTAATGAAGGAGATTTAATAGTTTGTGTTTAAGCTAATGTGGTCCATTAAGATCTGTCATTTCAGTAAACAGTAAAGATATATCACATAATGCAGAAGCATCCAAGATTTTGTTATTTTCAGTAATATTATGTAGGATGTGCTTGAAAGCCACTGAAAGCTCTGAGATTTGGTTTTTAGACAGTAAGTAATATGTCAAAGTTCTGAGAAATTAAAGGGGTTGTAAAGGTTTGTTTTTTATTTTCTAAATAGGTTCCTTTAAGCTAGTGCATTGTTGGTTCACTTATCTTTTCCTTCGATTTCCCTTCTAAATGTTTTTTTTCTTTGTCTGAATTTCTCACTTCCTGTTTCTCCTCACTAAACTTCACACCATCATCCGAGTGGTGTTTAGTCAGCCAGAACAGCTTACTGAACAGCTTACTGAGGAGGAACAGGAAGTGAGAAATTCAGACAAAGAAAACAAAGACAAAAAACATTTAGAAGGGAAATCGAAGGAAAAGGTAAGTGAACCAACAATGCACTAGCTTAACCACTTAACGACCGCCTACTGTAAATATACGTCGGCAGAATGGCACCGACAGGCAGAATCACGTACATATACGTGATTGCCTTTGTATAGTTGGGGGGTCCGATCGGACCCCCCTTCTTTACAGTGGGTGGTCGTTTTACCTTCGGGAGCGATCCGGCATGAGGGGACGGCCGTTCGATTCCGGCCACCCCCTCTCGATCGCTCCCGGCAAATGAGAGAGCTTCCCCTGCCTGCCAGGAAGGAGGAAGTGATGTCATCTCTCCTGGGGCGCTCACATATACCGAGCACTGTACAGGAGAAGATGCAGGTTAGTACACAAAACAGCACACTGACACCAGGACACATAGGCACATAAATCGCCCCCCCCCAGGCCCCCCCAGACACCCCCAGATCACCCCCCAGCCCCCCCCAGCCCCCAGTCACAGTGTCACTGATTGCAGTGACCATTTATTTAGTGATCACTGCAATCAGTAGACATGTGCACAACCAAAAAATTAGTTTCCTATCGTTTCGTTTCGTCTCGTTCCGTATGTTCGTAAAGATTCGTAATTTCGTAAGACGCGAGTTTTCCTATTCGGACTCGTTCGTATGTTCGTAACAGTTTAATTTTCGTTGATACTGAATGATTCGTAGTTCTGTCTAAGTTATTTTTGTTGATTTGAAATTCGTAATTTTGTTGATATTGAATGATTCGTATTTCTGTTTAAGTTATTTTCGTACTTTCGTAACAGTTTGATTTTCGTTGATACTGAACGATTCGTAATTCGTAATTTTGTTAGATAATAATTTTCGTTTTTCTGTACACTACTCTGCCGTTTCTGTTGATTCGTAACATTGTTTTGTTTTCCTTGATTCGTGTCTACTACCGTGCCTCGAATGGATTCGTAATTTTTTTATACTTTCGTAAATACATCTCGGCGCGGTCATTCGCAATCTCGCGTTACTAGTTATTTTTATTTTCAACACGCGGCTATAGCCGCGTGTTGAAAATGAAACTAAAATACGTCCACGTGCTTTGAATGCATTCGTACTCCCGTAAATACATCGCGGCCATTCGCAATCTCGTATTTTAGTTTCGTTTTCAACAAGCGGCTATAGCCTCCGCCCCTGTACGCCATTTTGAGAGGGTGTAAGTGGTGTGGTGAGGGAGGAGCAGAGAGCAGTGCAGAGAGCATAGTTGCCAAGATTGCAAAAAAAAAATCCGTGACACTTTTTCGCATGTAGGCGGAGCCTTGGTATAATTAGGGGGTGGAGCATTCATTTGAAGGTGTGTTATACTTTAGGAGAAAAAAGTGGCGCACGAAGCGTGGGCGTGGTTTACACGGGTAGTGGGAGTGGCTTAAATGAGCGTGGCTCAAAGGGGGTGTGGTTAAAGTCTGAGATGAATGAGGGATGAAGGGAGAAAGAAAGAGGGAGGGAAGGAAAGAGAAGGAAGGATGGAAGGACAGCAGGCCCAGATCCTACACCATAATAGAAATATGTGTATTCCAGAGTTTAACAATCAACAGATAAAGATAATCCAAACATCTGGTGTTAGCTCTTTAATCATCCCGGCACCATGGTTGTTAGGGTGTCAGGATGACTGAAGTGCATTATTTCTCTTATTACATTTTAATATAAAATGAAATCATTCAACTCACCAAAATGCCGAATCAGTGTTAGCCCCGAGTGTGTCACCTGCCACGTCGCCTGCCACCAGATGCCATCAGGTGTCCCCAGCGGAGTCCCCCCTTACATCAGGCGTCCCCAGAGGAGTCCCTCCTTACATCAGGCGTCCCCATCGGAGTCCCCCCTTACATCAGGCGTCCCCATCGGAGTCCCTCCTTACATCAGGCGTCCCCAGCGGAGTCCCCCCTTACCTCAGCCGTCCCCAGCGGAGTCCTCCCTTACCACAGGCGTTCCCAGCGGAGTCCCCCCTTACCACAGGCGTTCCCAGCGGAGTCCCCCCTTACCACAGGCGTTCCCAGCGGAGTCCCCCCTTACATCAGGCGTCCCCATCGGAGTCCCCCCTTACATCAGGCGTCCCCAGCGGAGTCCCCCCTTACATCAGGCGTCCCCAGCGGAGTCCCCCCTTACATCAGGTGTCCCCATTGGAGTCCCCCCTTACATCAGGCGTCCCCAGCGGAGTCCCCCCTTACCTCAGCCGTCCCCAGCGGAGTCCTCCCTTACCACAGGCGTTCCCAGCGGAGTCCCCCCTTACCACAGGCATCCCCAGCGGAGTCCCCCCTTAACCACAGGCGTCTCCTGTCTCGGCCGCCATTATTGTTTCCCCTTCCCCGAAGGGGAACAAAATAGAGGCGGAGCCGACAGTGTGGCTGCAAAAAAAATAAAAATTAAGCTGTGGCGCTGCCGACCCCCGCCCCTTTCCATTACAGACAGACCTGCAGCGGGGCGGGGTGGGGCGGGGGGGTGGACGGCCGGCCAGATAAAACACAGATGTAGTACAATAGAAGATAAAGCTGCTGCGGCGCCGCCCACCCCCGGGGAGGTGCGGGGTGTGGGCGGCGCCGCAGCGGCTTTATTTTCTATTGTACTACATCCGTGTTTTGGACTTCTTGAACATGGCGGCCGGCCGAGACATTGTCTCCGCCAGCCGTGGACCTCTAGCGGCGGCGGCCTGCGGCGTCCAAATTTGGGGAAAACGGGAAAAATCGGATTGGCCGGGACAAAATAAATCCGGGAAAAGGGTTTGAATCCCGGGAACGTCCCGGCCAATCCGTGACTGTTGGCAACTATGAGAGAGTGATATTGTGGTTTTTGTAGTTGTTTTTGTGTGGTTTGGTGGTTTTATTGCAATTAGAATGTCTGGGAGTGAGAATGGACGTGTGAGTCTTGTAAGTGAGAATGTTGGTGTTAGTGAGTGTGTTGGTATGAGAGTTGGTGTTGGTGTGACTGAGAGTGGAGGGATTGAGGACTGGAGTATTCTTATTTTACCGGTCCATGCAAAAAAAAATATATACTAATCTACTTCTCCTACCATGAATACGTAGTATATGCTGCCTGGGCTGGCCTAGTAGTGGCACTGGCTAACACAACAAAAAAAATAGGTAGGGGCAGACAGACAGCAATATAATAAAACACAGTCCCAGAAAAGGGAAAAAAACTAACTTTAGAAAATCCTAGGAGTAATGGAAATAGTAAGAAATTTATAATTTCTATATCAATCTCTTTGAATGACTCACAAATCAAACACCACCCACACCCTGTCTAGAATGTAGTCTGACAAAGAAGAAAAATACAATATGTCAGAGATATTACATAAATAAAATTATAAATTAGAATGTAGACTCTAGAATCTCAATCTAATATCCTTAAGAAACAAAGAATTTCTCTCTCCCAAGTAAAAAATTTACTCACAAAATCCAACAGAACAGTGCAACCTACCCAACCACACCCTATCTGGACTCTGGATGGAATGCACTGCAGTCTAACACAGAAAAACACACATACACACACATTATAGCACATGTCTATAAGAAACAAGCTCATTGGGGGAAGAGACGACCTCTTCAGGGGAAGGGACAAGCTTATTGGCCATTGGCCAAAGTCCAGAACTAATTCAGAACTAACGAAATAGAATTTAAGTTTTTACGAATTGTCGTTGTTTTCATTTCCGTTTTCCGAAGATTCGTAATTTTTTTTCCGTTCATTTTGATATTCGTTAATATGGATCTTTGTTCGTTATTCGTTGTTTTGTTTTTCGAATATTCGTAATATCTCGTTTTCGTTCATTTTTATTTTCGTTATTTTTTATCTTTTTTCTGTGTTTTCGTTGTTTTTATGTTTTCGTTTTTCACTTTTTCGTTTTTTGTTTGTTTCAAATTTACTAAATTCGTATTTTATTTGTTTTCCATATTCGTTCGTTTAGATTATTCGTTGTTCGTTTGTAATGTTATCGAACCATTCGTTCATTCGTATGTTTACGAATCAACGAATATAACGAATTTTGACGGAAAACGAATTCGTAACTAAACGAATTGCACATGTCTAGCAATCAGTGACATTTGTGACTGTAAAAGTGTCACTACATTTAGTTTTAGGTCCAGTGTAGCCCCCTAACCCCCCCCTAATAAAGGTTTAACCCCCTGATCACCCCCCAGATAACCCTTTCACCCCCTAGCACCGCCTTCACTAAGCAATCATTTTTCTGATCGATGTCTTAGCGTCGGTGATGCTGATCGGTAGCCAGTAATTTTTTTTAGGTTCGCCGCAGGTTTTTATAGCGTCGGGTACCCCCATATATTACCTAATGAAGGTTTAACCCCCTTGATCGCCCCCCAGGTAACCCTTTCACCCCCTATCACCACTGTCACTAAGTTATAATTTTTCTGATCGATGTCTTAGCGTCGGCGATGCTGATCGGTAGCCAGTAATTTTTTTTAGGTTCGCCGCAGGTTTTTATAGCGTCGGGTACCCCCATATATTACCTAATAAAGGTTTTAACCCCCTAATTGCCCCTAGTTAACCCTTTCACCAGTGATCATCATATAAGTGTTACGGGTGATGCTGGTTAGTTAGTTTGCTTTTTATAGTGTCAGGGCACCCGCCGTATATAACCCAATAAAGGTTTAACCCCCTGATCGCCCGGCGGGTGATATCAGTTAGGTTTTAGCGTCAGAGAGGGTCTGCGTCACACCCCAGGCAGCGTCAGGTTAGTGCCAGTAGCGCTAACACCCACACGTGAAGCATACACCCCCCTTAGTGGTATAGTATCTGATCAGCTCAATATCTGATCTGATCAGATCTATACTAGCGTCCCCAGCAGTTTAGGGTTCCCAAAAACGCACTGTTAGTGGGATCAGCCCAGATACCTGCTAGCACCTGCGTTTTGCCCCTCCGTCCAGCCCAGGCCACCCAAGTGCAGTATCGATCGATCACTGTCACTTGCAAAACACAACACACATAACTGCAGCGTTCGCAGAGACAGGCCTGATCCCTGCGACTCCAGTGCTGTAGGAGGTGATTTCACCACCACAGTTAAAAAAAAACAACATATATGCCGAAGCATTGGGGCAGCAGGGGCGGAGGAGTGATTTTGCTCCTAATGCCGCGTATATACGGTCGAAATTCCGACGGAGGCTTGCCCGTGGAAAAGTCTGACCATGTGTACGCGGCATAACTTTTGCGAGAAGATGCCCCCATGCTTCGGCATATATAAATGGTGCATGTATGCCCATCATTAGAAGTGGGTGGATGAAGGGCGGTATTCTAATGGTGGGCATACCCACCGATCAATCTTTTTTTTTCGTTCAGCCAACAGGCTGCATGAAAAAAAAGATTACAATACATGTCCAACAAGGACCAGCAACGTACTGGTATGTTGCTGGACTTTGAATGTTTATACAAGAATGATGCCTGCGGGTTTAGGTATCATCTTGGTATCATTCTTTTCAGCCAGCGGCCGGCTTTCATGTAAAAGCAATCCTAGTGGCTAATTAGCCTCTGGACTGCTTTTACAAGCAGTGGGAGGGAATGTCCCCCCCTGGATATAAAAAGCGCCATTGGGAAATTGGGAAAGCATTTTATCACACCGATCTTGGTGTGGTCAGATGCTTTGAGGGCAGAGGAAAGATCTAGGGTCCAATAGACCCCAGTTTTTTCAAAAAAGAGTACCTGTCATTACCTATTGCTATCATAGGGGATATTTACATTCCCTGAGATAACAATAAAAGTGATAAAAAATAAATAAATATGGAAGCAACAGTTTAAAAATAAAATAAAAAAGCAAAATTAATAATAAAAAAAAAAAAAAAAAAAAAGCACCCCTGTCCTGCCCTGCTCTTGCCCAATGGCGAACGCAAGCGTCGGTCTGGCGTCATATGTAAACAGCAATTGCACCATGCATGTGAGGTATCACCGCGAAGGTCAGATCGAGGGCAGTAATATTAGCAGTAGACCTCCTCTGTAAATCTAACGGGGTAACCTGTAAATGCTTTTAAAGGCTTTTAAAAATGTATGTAGTTTGTCGCCAATGCGCGTTTGTGCGAAATTTTAAAGCATGTCGTGTTTGGTATCTATGTACTCGGCCTAAGATCATCTTTTTTATTTCATCAAACATTTGGGCAATATAGTGTGTTTTAGTGCATTAAAATTAAACAAAGTGTATTTTTTCCCCAAAAAATGCGTTTGAAAAATCGCTGCGCAAATACTGTGTAGAAAAAAAAAATGCAACACCCACCATTTTATTCTGTAGGGCCTTTGCTTTAAAAATATATATAATGTTTGGGGGTTCAACATAATTTTCTTGCAAAAAAATATATGTTTTCATGTAAACAAAAAGTGTCAAAAAGGGCTTTGTCTTCAAGTGGTTAGAAGAGTGGATGTAAGCTTCCTAATGTTGTGTATAAAATGCCAGAACAGTTCAAAACCCCCCCCAAATGACCCCATTTTGGAAAGTAGACACCCCAAGCTATATACTGAGAGGCATGTCGAGTCCATGGAATATTTTATATGTTGACACAAGTTGCGGAAAAAATACATTTTTTTTTTGCACAAAGTTGTCACTAAATGATATATTGCTCAAACATGCCATGGGCATATGTGGAATTACACCCCAAAATACATTCTGCTGCTTCTCCTGAGTACGGGGATACCACATGTGTGAGACTTTTTGGGAGCCTAGCCGCGTACGGGACCCCAAAAACCAAGCACCGCCTTCAGGCTTTCTAAGGGTGTCAATTTTTGATTTCACTTCTCACTGCCTATCACAGTTTCGGAGGCCATGGAATGCCCAGATGGCACAAAACCCCCCCAAATGACCCCATTTTGGAAAGTAGACACCCCAAGCTATTTGCTGAGAGGTATTGTGAGTATTTTGCAGATCTCGCTTTTTGTCACAAAGTTTTGAAAATTGAAAAAAAAAAGATGTTCTTTCTTCATTTTCAAAAACAAATGAGAGCTGTAAAATACTCACCATGCCTCTCAGCAAACAGCTTGGGGTGTCTACTTTCCAAAATGGGGTCATTTGGGGGGGTTTTGTGCTATTTTGGCATTTTATGGCCTTCAAAACTGTGATAGGTAGTGAGGAGTGAAATCAAAAATTTGCGCCCTTAGAAATCCTGGAGGCGGTGCTTGGTTTCCGGGGTCCCGTACGTGGCTAGGCTCCTAAAAAGTCCCACACATGTGGTATCCCCGTACTCAGGAGAAGCAGCAGAATGTATTTTGGGGTGCAATTCCACATATAACCATGGCATGTGTGAGCAATACATCATTTAGTGACAACTTTTTGTAATTTATTTTTTTTTTGTCATTATTCAATCACTTGGGACAAAAAAAAAATATTCAATGGGCTCAACAGGCCTCTCAGCAATTTCCTTGGGGTGTCTACTTTCTAAAATGGGGTCATTTGGGGGGGTTTTGTGCTATTTTGGCATTTTATGGCCTTCAAAACTGTGATAGGTAGTGAGGGGTGAAATCAAAAATTTGCGCCCTTAGAAATCCTGAAGGCGGTGCTTGGTTTCCGGGGTCCCGTACGTGGCTAGGCTCCTAAAAAGTCCCACACATGTGGTATCCCCGTACTCAGGAGAAGCAGAATGTATTTTGGGGTGCAATTCCACATATAACCATGGCATGTGTGAGCAATATATCATTTAGTGACAACTTTTTGTAATTTTTTTTTTTTTTGTCATTCTTCAATCACTTTGGACAAAAAAAAATATTCAATGGGCTCAACATGCCTCTCAGCAATTTCCTTGGGGTGTCTACTTTCTAAAATGGGGTCATTTGGGGGGGTTTTGTACTGCCCTGTCATTTTAGCACCTCAAGAAATGAGATAGGCAGTCATAAATTAAAAGCTGTGTAAATTCCAGAAAATGTACCCTAGTTTGTAAACGCTATAACTTTTGCGCAAACCGATAAATATACGCTTATTGACATTTTTTTTACTAAAGACATGTGGCTGAATACATTTTGGCCTAAATGTATGACTAAAATTGAGTTTATTAGATTTTTCTTATAACAAAAAGTAAAAAAAATCATTTTTTTTCAAAATTTTCGGTCTTTTTCCGTTTATATCGCAAAAAATAAAAATCGCAGAGGCAATCAAATACCATTAAAAGAAAGCTCTATTTGTGGGAAGAAAAGGACGCAAATTTCGTTTGGGTACAACATTGCATGTCCGCACAATTTACAGTTAAAGCAGCGCAGTGCAAAATTCTGAATTCACCTCTGGTCCTTTAGCTACCAAATGGTCCGGGGCTTAAGTGGTTAAAGGAACCTATTTAGAAAATAAAAAACAAACCTTTACAACCCCTTTAAGGTATGGGTATTAAAAAAGAGGAAGCTGTTCCAATCGGTGAACCAAATGAGGGCTGACTTTAAAAAAAAAAAAAAAAAAAAAGACAGATTTGCTTTTGGAAACCTCAGGCTCTTTGAGTCATTAGCTGCCGAGGAGGCCAGTAGCTGACTGAATCACTGTGCTCTACAGCAGAATAAAACATTAGAGAAAACAGAGTGACAGACAGATGAGCTCATCACTAGGCTGCTTCTCCTTTCATTGTCCATTTACAGGCTGGGGTAGGTCCAGGACAACCTGGCCATCAGACTGAGAAAATTATTGTGGGGGAAATCTCTAGATTAATGCCGCGTACACACGATCTGATATTTCCGACAACAAAACGGTGGATTTTTTTCCGACGGAATGTTGTCTCAAACTTGTGTTGCATACACACGGTCACACAAATCTTGTCGGAAATTCCCGAACGTCAAGAACGCGGTGATGTACAAGACGTACGACGAGCCGAGATCAATGAAGGTCAATAGGCAGTTCGGCTCTTCTGCTTGATTCTGAGAAAAAATAAAGAAAAGGTCTGGTGTCACCAGTGACACACCTCCATCCCTAAATATACATGAAAAGAGAAAGGTTCGCCCTTGGGACTTTGAGTGAGGTGAGCACTGTTGAGCCAATGAAAATCGCAGGAATAATTGCAATGTATATTTATTCAAGTAAAAAGCAGTACATACATTGATGTCAAGAACATGGGCCAATTCATACAAAATACAAGACACGTAAAAAGTAGGTAAAATGATATTGCAAGTATCTGACAATAATCATGTAAACACACAGGCATCAAGTGTACCCAGTATACACTTGATGCCTGTGTGTTTACATGATTATTGTCGGAATTTCCGACCAAAAGCTCACATCGAACATTTGTTATCAAAATTTCCGATCGGGTGTACGCGGCATAAGGGTGACTATTGCAGCAAAGGCAGGTTTTCTTACGTTATCTTTTAATGGGCTATTCATTCTTATCTTGTTATCTTGTTATTTTTGCCTGGAGTTCTGCTTTAAAGAGGAAGCAAACCCGCCACAACTTTTTTAGTTAAACATACCCCTGCAAGAGAAAGGCATAATGAGCTAGTATGCATAGCATACTAGCTCATTATGTGGCACTTACCTGAAATCGAAGCCCCCAAAGTCCTCCTCATTGTCCGCCGCCACCATGTCCGCTCGGAGCTTCTTCCTGTTATCGCCGCTCCGGCGCTGTGATTGGCCGGAGCGGCAATGACGTCACACGAATGCGCGCTCGGGCCGGCAAGATCCTATTCAGAAAACCGGCAATGATGCCGGCCCGCTAGTGCGCATGCGTGTGACGTCATCGGTGCTGTGTTTTCAGCAAATATCTCCTTAACCGTGTAGGTTAAGGAGATATTTCATGCACCTACAGGTAAGCCTTAATCTAGGCTTACCTGTAGGTTAGGGTTGTCCCGATACCGATACTAGTATCGGTATCGGGACCGATACCGAGCATTTGCGTGAGTACTTGTACTCGCGCAAATGCTCCCGATGCTTCACCCGATACTTTTTATTTTTCTTTCAGTGTAGAGTGGCCGGAGAGGGCGGGAGGAGTCAGTGGCTGGGGAGGGCTGGGGAGTGTGGGCGGAGTCTGGCTGGAGAGGGCGGACAGAGCCTGTGGACGAAGAGTGCAGGCGGAGTTTGGCTGGAGATGGGGCGGGCGGAGTCTTTGAAGGAAATGCGGGCGGAGTCTGGCTGGGGCGGACGGAGTCTGGCTGGGGAGGGCGGGCACAGTCAGTGGACCGAGTCGGCGGGGGGAGAGCGAGTCCCTCACCTGAAGTTGAACGTGGTAAGCTGGCAGGGGTGCAGGGTGTAGTCGCCTCAGGATCGGTGACCGGTGCTGTCACATTCGGTCACCGTCAGCGGCTGAACGTCCATCTTGGTACACCCTGCACTCGGCTGCAGTAAGCAGCAGCAGACATCTTGTTACACCCAGCCCGAGCTATATGGGCTGGGTGTAACAAGATGTCCGCTGCTGCTTACTGCAGCCGAGTGCAGGGTGTACCAAGATGGACGTTGCAGCAGTTTTTTTTTTTTTTTATAAATCCTGTGTCATTTTTTGCAGCATTTCAGTGCCAGCCACCTATCAGTGCCCACAAGTGCTACCTATCAGTGCAATCAGTGCCATTTACCAGTGCCACCTATCAGGTGGCACTGGTAGATGGCACTAATTGCACTGATAGGTGGCACTTATGGGTACTGATAGGTGGCACTGATTGCACTGAAAGGTGGCACTTTTGGGCACTGATAGATGGCACTGATTGCACTAATGGTGCAATCAGTGCCAACTATCAGTGCCCACAAGTGCCACCTATCAGTGCAATCAGTGCCATCTATCAGTGGCCACAAGTGCCACCTTTCAGTGCTATAAGTGCCACCTTTCAGTGCTATAAGTGCCACCTATCAGTGCCATCTATCAGTGCCCACAAGTGCCATCTATCAGTGCCACCTATCAGGGCCCACAAGTGCCATCTATCAGTGCCCACAAGTGCCACCTATCAGTGCCCACAAGTGCCACCTATCGGTGCAATCAGTGCCCACAAGTGCCACCTATCAGTGCAATCAGTGCCACCTATCAGTGCCCACAAGTGCCACCTATTAGTGCTACCAGTGCCCATAAGTGCCACCTATCAGTGCCATCTATCAGTGCCCATAAGTGCCACCTATCAATGCCATCTACCATTGCCATCTATCAGTGCCCATAAGTGCCACCTATTAGTGGCATCCACCTATTAGTGCCCATCAGCGCCAGTCACCAGTCAGTGCCCATAAGTGCCGCCTATCAGTGCCAGCCACCTGTCAGTGCCACCTATCAGTCCCCATCTTTCAAACTGTCACATGACATTGAAAAAAAAGTATCGGTAATCGGTATCGGCGAGTACTTGGAAAAAAGTATCGGTACTTGTACTCGGTCTTAAAAAAGTGGTATCGGGACAACCCTACTGTAGGTGCATGTTGTCAAAGTGGGTTTACAACCACTTTAATTAGATGGCTGGATAGCAGTTCTAATAAACTTAAATGCACCAGCAATAAAGACAACTAAAATGTACACAATGTTGTCAAAAGCATTGGGACACCTGCCTCTAAACACACATGAACTTTAATGGCATCCCAGTCTTAGTCGGTAGGTTTCAATATTGAGTTAGAGTGAACATGTAGCGCTAAAACATTAAAACAGTGAAATATATATAAATCACTAAACAGTGTGTACCCAACTGGGTGAAAAGTGGAAAAAATTTAAATAATAATAAGTCCACAAGTGAAACAAGTAAAGTGGAAATGTCCATCATAAATGGATGAAGAATATCACGGTGAAGATGTCATAAAGCCATATGAACCATCCCATGGAAATTTTCCTTCAAACAAATGGTATGACTTAAACACGCTTACCGGAACTGTTGGACCCGACTGTCAGCAACAACGGAACTGTCAAGTCTCTGGTGTGAGGCCGGATTGCTGAGAGGGCGCCCCTTTCGGCTAAGTGCACCGCACCCCTGGGGATGAGACAGGGAGTGCGGGGCCCAAAGGTGCACGGATTGCCGGTACTGTCGCTGACTGGATAGGTGCAGGCAGAAGGTAGCTG
Organism: Rana muscosa; assembly: GCA_029206835.1. NCBI lineage: Eukaryota > Metazoa > Chordata > Amphibia > Anura > Ranidae > Rana > Rana muscosa. The sequence continues at coordinate 685,435,985 of CM055117.1, read as the reverse complement.
GGGTGCGCTGGCAGAGCGGAATCAGTAGTCGTGCAAGGAAGGGTTTTGGTGTAGAACAATAGGTAAACCAAGAGCAGAGTCTGTAGCCAGGCCGGTGGTCAAACACAGGAATCAGTCCAAGAGGATTACAGGAACAAGCCGGGTCATACACAGGAGCAGAAGATAATGGAATAGTCAGCCAAGCCGGGGTCAGATGCGAGGAGATAAGCAGGGTCACAGGTCCAGATGCAAGCCAAGGGTCAAGCCAGAGATTCAGGATACACAAGATACAGGAGACACAAGAAGATGATGATAATCCAGCAACTTGTATGTGCCAGTGACAGGTTTAAATAGGCCAGGGGGTATGCCCACACAGTCATGGCGTGCATGCACGCCTGTGTGCGTCTGTACGCACTGTCCGGCGTGTGCGGGTAGCTGCCGCGCATCTGCGTGCGCGCATGCGCATAGGGGTTAGTCTGGCGCGGCCATGATGAACACTGGCAGGAATGCCAATAACTCTGCGATTTCCCTGACCGGATCAATCAAGCATGGATATTCCCAATCGGCAGATGGACCAAGCAGTCAAAAGGAATCCCAAGGAATTTGGGGTACGCCTCACTGGTATCCGGATGGTGTTAACCACGAATAAAGCCAATGGACCCGGTAGTTCACAGCTGGAGGTCAGTCTGTGTGGTCTGACATGGAGAAAATCCCATGCTGTTGCTATGGTGGCCACCATGCTTGATTGATCCATTGTCGCTGACAGTCGGGTCCAACAGTTCCGGTAAGCGTGTTTAACTCATACCATTTGTTTGAAGGAAATTTTCCATGGGATGGTTCATAGGGCTTTATGACATCTTCACTGTGATATTCTTCATCCATTTATGATGGACATTTCCACTTTACTTGTTTCACTTGTGGGCTTATTATTTTTTAATTTTTTTCCACTTTTCACCCAGTTGGGTACACACTGTTTAGTGATTTATATATTTTTCACCATTTTAACGCTACATATTCACTCTCACTATTTTCCGAATTTTTGTCACATTCTTGTGTAGCAGCTTCCCTCCTCCTTGTTTGTTTTAGGATAAGCGCAATAATTATTTATATCCACATTCAATATTGAGTTGGCCCACAAAGCAAGGTCCATAAAAAATAATGGAAGAGGGAGTTTGAGGTGGAGGAACTTGACTAGCCTGCACAACCTGATAAAACTCCTTCTGGGATGAATTAGAGTGGAGACTGCGAGCCAGGCCTTTTTGTCTAACATCAGTGCCTGACCTCATAAATGCGCTTCTGGAAGAATGATCAAACATTCAGATAGACACTCCTAAACCTTGTGGACAGCCTTACTAGAAGAGTTGAAGCTGTTATAGCTGCAAAGAGTGGGCCAATTCAATATTGAACACTACGGACTAAGACTGGGATGCCATTAAAGTTCATGTGCGTGTAATGACAGGTGTTCCAATACTTTTGACAATATAGTGTATTTGTTTAGAGCTAATGCACAAATATACTGTATGTTGCTTGTTTTATAGTTTTTTTTATCTTGCTATTCTAAGCTGGAGTTCTGCTTCATACCCCACTCCAACCAAAGCTTTTTTTTTGTTTTTGGACAGAGCAGGAAAGGGTTAGAACAGTGAGGGATGAGACAACGTACTTGAGTTTGGTTCGCCGAACAGTGCTGAAGTTCTGAACATTAATCCAAATGTTGTTTTTCCTTTCTAAAATGTCACATCCTACAGCAAGAAGGCCAAAAACTATGGGGTCCCCCTCCCAAAATTCATGCTAGAACCCTTATCATTGATAAGGGTCTGTTGGATGTGGGTTCCCCCCCAAAATCCATACCCAACCCTCATCTGAGCAAGCAGCCTGGCTTAGCAGGAAAGGTGGGGGACAAGCATGTGCTGAACCATACTAGCCCACATGCCCTCAACATGGGAAGGGTACCTTGCCAGGCTATGACTAAGGCCTTATAGGCTAAAATGCGTCAACTGTTCTCATTTGCGTTTGTTCACTGTGGCTTGTCAATAAAAACAAAGATTTTTTAAAGAGCAACGACCGGAGTGCGGATCATCTTTTCCTCATTACTCCACTCAGCCAGCGACTGTAGATCGAGCACCCAGGAGCTCTGCTATCTATGTGGTGTGTATGCAGTGGTGTATTTAGGTTTTGTGCTGCCCTAGGCCTGACTAAACTCATGCACCCCCTAATTTAAATATGACCCACCCCTTCCTGTCAAGGCCACACCCCTTCCTGATTAAGACCCGCTCTATCAGTGCAGCTTATGAGTGCAGCCTAATCAGGGGCCACCAGTGCAGCCTATCAGTGGCCACCAGTGCAGCCTAAGAGTGCCGCCCTATCAGTTTCATAATATAACAGCTTATTAGTGTATATGAGTTAGGTTTTCATTAAGGCATGGAGCACTTTGCACATGCTGAAATCAATGCAAACTCATTAAACAGTCCATATTCAGTGAAAGTTCATGTGCTGCAAAGTTTTCATTGATTTCAGCATGCATGGAGCACTTTGCAGTACATGAACTTTCACTGAATGTGGACTGTTTAATGAGTTTGTAGCACGCATGGAGCACTTAATTGCAATATGATTTTTATATATTATCCACGTTGAGCACTTTGTGTACTGCTTGGCACACGCACAAAAGTAATGCCGCGTACACACGATCATTATTCACGGCAGTTTAAAAACCGCTGTGAATAATGTCATTTAAAACGGGGGAACAGCTTGTTCCCCACACACGGTCGTTTTTCACGTCGTTTTTTCTCTTGTCGAGAAAAACGACCGTCTGTGGGCTCCGCGGCAGTGTTTCCCTATGGGAAACACTGCCGCGGAAAAAATGACGAGAAAAATTAGAACATGTTCTAATTTTTCTCGTAGTTTTTAATGCCGTTTTTCTCGTCGAGAAAAACGTCAGAAAGCCCACAGACTATCGTTTTTCTTGTCGAATGGGAAAAATTTTGTTTTTCCCGACGAGAAAAACGCCCGTGTGTACGCGGCATAATAGTAATTGTTGTACCTGCTGTCCTGGCCGCCGCCTGGGGGTTACTGTCGTCCTCCTCTATCTCTCCTCCTCCTATCATCACAGAGAGACCAGGACCTGGCAGAAGATGTAATGTAAGGGTGCCACGCGGAGGAGGGTAGGTGGAGCATTAGGCTCCGCCTCCGCCAGTTAAATTACGTGCACCCGGTCTGGCCAGTCACCTGCCGTTTTATGGGGGTTTCAGTCGCTCCCAACCCCCGGGCCCATACTCAGGTATAGGCACGAACCAAGGCTGGGGCAGACATTTTAAACAATTAGTGAAGGACTCAGGGAGGGACTGGTCTGGGACTGGGGGTCAGTGCAGTGGCCGTCGTAGCGCAGGAGAAAAAGCACAGAGCCAAACAGGAGGAGGAAAGAAGGTGCTGCTGCAGATCTGGGTACCTACCTACCTAGGTGTTTTAGCATGTGCAATGATAATGATTGCATCTGCATTCTGCAATCATCAGCCTGAGTCCTGCTAATTGAAGTGGTGATGATGAACTCATTCAGGAAAACATGGGCTGCTGCATCACTAGTGCAGATTTGCAGAAGCTGCAAGTCTGTTTTATGCAGTGCCAAGCAAAGCAAATGCTTTCCTGCAAACTTCCAAACTTTGCAGGGAAGCATTTGCTTTGCTTGGCACTGCAGAAAACAGACTTGCCCATGTTTTCCTTAATGAGTTCACCGCTTCAGTTAGCAGCACCCAGGCTGATGATTGCAGAATGCAGATGCAATCATTATCATTGCACATGCTAAAACACCTAGGTAGGTAGGTACCCAGATCTGCAGCAGCACCTTCTTTCCTCCTCCTCTTTGGCTCTGTGCTTTTTCTCCTGAGCTGCGACGGCCACTACACTGACCCCCAGTCCCAGACCAGTCCCTCCCTGAGTCGTGTGACTGTCCTCAGTCAGAAGAACAACAATCCTCCCCTTCATGACTTACCCTCTGGCTACTCCACTCAGAGTCAGTCAGTCGGCTCCTTGGACAGCTTGTGATGGCTTCCAGTTCCTTCCTCCCCCGCCTCGAGGCCTGCGACCCGCGCTGCTGGCACTGTACAGGAGCCCATGCCCTCCCTCAGAGATCACTCCGCAGCAGGAGTCAGGTGGAGTGGGCAGCGCCACACCCCGGCCAGACTTATTTACACAGACCCGTACAGTCCTGCCTAGGAGGAGGGACTGAGAGCAGTTGTCATCATCATCAGCAAAAAAAAAAAAAAAAGTCTGCGGCGGCTGCTAACACTGCAAGCACCGCTCGCGCACACCTTATCCGCAAAGTGCCGCCCTAGGCCTAGGCCTTGTTGGCCTAGGCCAAGATACAGCACTGGGTGTATGGGTAGTAGCACTCACTTTTCTATTTATCCTCTGTCAAAGTACCTTGTCCTCTGTTGATAAGGGTAAGGGCCCCTTATTCCCTCAACCCTGGACCAGTGGTCGTTAGGACATGAACACACTTGCTTATAGAACAGGTTTCCTCAACTCCAGTCCTCAAGGCGCACCAACAGGTCATGTTTTCAGGCTTTCCATTATTTTGCACAGGTGATTTGATCAGTTTCACTGCCTTGTAATTACCACAGCTGTTTTATCTGAGGGAAATCCTGAAAACATGACCTGTTGGGGCGCCTTGAGGACTGGAGTTGAGAAACACTGTTATAGAAACCTGTAAGCCCGTTAAAAATAAATGGGGCCCCGTATACTGGTGTCCTTCCCATGTAAATGACTAAGGGGTGCATAGTAAAAAAGTGTAAACAGTAAATAAAAACATCACACACTTTAAGTCCTATAGAGAAAAAAAAAAGTACCACAATGTAAATCCATCATGAATTATGTTGCCCAGGGATGCAGATCCTTGTCAATGAATCATGATGATGTACAGCAGACATGTAATGGTGATGGTCAGAAACTGCACACATTCAACAGGAGATGGTCAGAGACTGCGAATATGCTATTGAAGCTGTTGGAGACCAGGGACACATTACATGAGAGAGACTACTAGAGATCACTGTTACTAAAGCCCTTTTACAAATCAATACTTTCATATTTTTTTTCTTCCTGCAGCCTAAGGTATTTTTTCAACCTAAGGGGGAAAAAAAAAAAGAGAAAAGAAGTGGGCAGCACAGAAAACGTAAGATATTGTGACAAAATAAACCAAACCATTTAACTATTAGAAGCAAGTCTAATGCCTCATACACACGACCGGTTTTCCTGACGGGAAAACTGCTATGAGAGCTTTTGGCCGGGAATCCCGGCCGTGTGTATGCTCCATCGCAGTTTTTCCGACAGGAAAACTGCTGGACAAAAAAAAAAAAAAAAGAGGAGGATCTCTTTTTTCCCGTCAGGAAAAAATCTTGCCGGAAAAAACGTTCGTCTGTATGCTTTTCCGACGGGAAAAAAACGTGCATGCTCGGAAACAGTTTGACGCATGCTCGTGTAGCGGGGGTCTAAAATATAGGGGGAGTGCAGTGCATGGGTGGTAGTATGACCCAATGCACCCTGATTGCTGGGGAATTAGAGACCATTTACTGTCTTGGAGGACTCTGGTGGTGTGAGGTTCCCTGTGGCCTACAGGTGGCATTGTCGCCCTGGGCTGGGGTTGAACCCACACTGTAAGAATGTGCCTTTTTGTCCTTTCCTGGTGCTTGTACAGCGTGGCGGGGAACCCGCTGTGACGCAGGAGGAGAGGGGATAAGAGGGCCGGACGCTCTGACCTTGGGGTTCAGAGTTCGGAGTCGGAGGATGCGGCCGCACTCAGGCACCCGCAGCCTGGGTGCTGGCATTCCGGATTTCCGGGCCCAGGTGCCCTTGACCTGGCCGGAGCTGGAGATGGAGTCCATCTCAGGCACCTTTAGCCTGGGGTGAGGTACTATGGCGGAAGCCTGGAGCTCAGTACCTTCGACTGAGTTCCGCAAGGGTGGAGGAAACTGAGGGGGCCCTAACTCCTTGGGTGCCCGTGTCTGAGACGAGGAGGCCGGTGAGCGGAATTTCTCCGGAGAGTCCAGTGCAGCATTGCTGGTGATGGAGAGGCCTCCGGTAACTGTCTTGGACGGATGTCTTCCCCCTGATAGGGGCAACGTTAGCGAAGGTAATCCATGTTCCTGTTCTATATAGTCAGTGGCAGTGACTATGCGCCATTGGTGACACCACAGTGGTTGGCTCTACAGTAAAGGATTGTGCCTCGACCTACTCCCCACAACTATTGAACTGTTCGTTGGGTCCCAACCTGTCTGTGTTGTATGACTATTTATCAGAGAAGAATAAATACAAGTTGGAGTTTTTCAATGTGTGGAACTACGGTTAATGGAAACAAAGGGGGGGGGGGTCATTCAGTGAAGGTTTGACCCTAGGACACACACACAAAGCCCAATAGTTCTGGCCTTCACCTCTACACATTGGAGGACATGGGCCGTGGTGTATCTCATCCTTCCCCCCAGCACTAACCCCTAGACAAGACAGACAAGCCGAGAATGAGAAAGGGGTGAGAGGGGTGATGTCGCTACACTCGGAAGCATAGAACTTCATTTTGTCGGCTCGTCGTAGTCTTTTACGTCACGGCGTTCTTGTCAGTCAAAAGTTCACAGGACTTTTGTGTGACCGTGTGTATGCAAGGCAGGCTTGAGAGGAATGGGAAAACCATCGTTTTTTTATCCGATGGGAAAACCGGTCGTGTGTACGAGGCATCAGGAATATTTTTCCATCAATTGCCTGAGTAAATGCCTAGGTAAGAAAATCACTGACCGCATGTGGCCCCTGGCCGCAGGTTGTGTGATACGGAGTTACACCTCTGTCAGGATTTAATTGCCGTTTTTGTGTCATTGCTAAGAAAATTTCTCTGTCAAATGTTAAATGCTGTATGTTTCCTCATTAGTGTAATTTTATTTCTGTTTCTGTTCTGACACCTGAAATTTGGACTTCTCCATCATGAGTACACACACAGTAATAAAATCCTGACAGGTATGATACATCTATCATTTATAGTTCTGTCTGATGTGTCAAAAACATAGGACTCGGGGAGATTTTTCTTCACTTGATATATGACATGTGTCAATTAGACAGAAGATGGGAAATTTCCCCTCATTTATTGTTTTATCTAAAATGTGTCAAATAGACAGAATGTGGGGAGTTTTTCCTTTGTAGAGGAATGTCAGTTTACATAGCATGCTCAGATTAGGGTTTCCCCGGGATTCACCTGGACAGTACAGATTTTAAATCATGTATTTTAGACTGCCTGAAACATTATTCAGACCGAACTGTGGCTCCCAAGAAAAGTGGTATCACAACCGCTGAGTGAAAACTTGAACCCAGCAGCCAGCAGATACATCATGAAAGAAAGGTACCAATATCTGAGCTTCCATCCTCTGGTGAGTGAGCTCACTATGCACTGTCTGTGACTGAAGTCTCCCCCCCTTTCTCTCTTCTCAACTCTCTCCTGCCTCTGAGCAAGTGAATACACTAAGGTAAGGGGGACTCAGATGGAAGGGGTGCACTGTGGACTCAGATAAAAGGGAGGCTTTGGGAACTCTGATTTATAGGAGAATGCTGGGAACTCTGATGTAAGTGGGGGCTTTGGTAATTGGCCTGGGGGGTGGCTGTGTCAGTTTCATTCCGGGACACTGTATTGTCCTGGAATGAAGGTGCCCGGGACAGATCTGCACGTGGTCACCCTACCCCTTACATCAGAGTCCACAGTGTTCCCTTTAAAAAAAACTATGCCGCTAAAGTGTTTGTGTTTGGCTTAACCGCTTAAGGACCGCCCACCGCATATATACTGTGGCAGGACGGCTCTGTTGCATGAAACAACGTACCTGTACGTTGTTTCATGCTATAGATGGTGTGGGTGCACGAGCGCCCGCAGCACGGAGGAGGAGCCGATGCGCGTGTCCTGCGGACCCGATGTTCGCCGTTCTGACAGGGGAGAATATGGAGATCGTCTGTTCCTAGTAATCAGGAACAGCGATCCCTGTGTTCTTCCTGTCAGTACTTCCTCCACGCAGTTAGAAACACACTGAGGGAACACATTTAACTCTTTGATCGCCCCTCTAGTTAACCACTTCACTACCAGTGTCATTTCTACAGTGAAAAGTGCATATTTTTTTTTTAGCACTGGTCACTGTGATGGTGTCACTCATCTCCAAAAAGTGTCACTTAGGGTCAGATTTTTCCTCTGCAATGTCACAGTCCCGCTAAAAATTGCTGATCTCCGCCATTACCAGTAAAAACAATAAAAAAAAAAAAAAAGTCCATAAATCTATCCATTAGTTTGTAGATGCTATAATATTGTGCAAACCAATCAAAATATGCTTATTGGGATTTTTTTTTACCAAAAATAATTGAACTTTTTTTTGGTTATGTATTATAGCATAAAGTAAAAAAAACATTTTTATATATTTTTTTTTCAAAATTGTCGGTCTTCTTCTGTTTATAACGCAAAAAATAAAAACCGTAGAGGTGATCAAATACCACTAAAAGAAATCTCTATTTGTGGGAAAAAAGGACAATTTTTTTGGATACAGCGTCGCACGCCCACGCAATTGTCACTTAAAGTAACGCAGTCCTGTATTGCAAAAAATGGCCTGGTCATGCTGGGATCTCTGATGTAAATAGAGGCTTTGGTGAGCAAAACCCTCCTACATCAGAGTCCACAGTGTTCTCTTAAAAAAACGGATGCCGCTAAAGTGTTCGTGTTTGGCTTAAAGAAAAGGTGTCAGCCCTAGCTCAGATGCAGGCGCAGGCCCCTTTACCTCTTTTTCCCACAACTCTCTGGGTTCCTGGAAGATAAGTTTCTCTGCATCCCATCCCCCATCCTCCCAGCTCAGAGAGGCCGCACCTGATAAGGCAGAGGGAGCTAGGTAAGTGATCTTCAGTCAGGTGGGAGGCCTTCCACTGTCAGAACCAGCATGCAGGTCGAAGCCTAATTACAGCTTTTCCAAAAGTCCCAGCTACAGTGGTGAAACCCTCCCTGATTGCTACCAGAGTACTCAAGTTCCAGTGGGGTCAGGGCTGTCTTAATGAGCGGGAACCCCTGGGCACTGCCCAGGGGCCCCAGCTGCATGGGGGGGGGGGAACTGCTCCTTCTTGCTTAGGGGGTGAACAAATATATTTTTCTGGGCCCCATCAGTTCACAGGAGGTGGGAGCTGAGGGACTATTTTTCATTTTCGGAGGTACACCATCCTGCACCCATCCGCATGCTCTAGTGTTCCCGGGCTGCTATCTTTCTTCCCTGGTATCAGTGTTTGGCGGAGTGATCTGTAAAATACTGCAGCTGCTTTGCTCTTTCAGGAGTCGGGACTGATGTGAGAGAGCTGGCAGAGAGGGAGCAGTAAAACTAATACGAGCGGAGCGGTGGGGGTGGCGGGTAGCGCAGCAGGCACTGAGCAGCACACAGTGAGTGAGGTGTCACACCCATGGGCGTCCGCTCCATAGGGCAAGGGGGGTCAATTGCCCCCCCCCCTGGAGACACACTATATTTATATGGACATGGAGTGAAGCCGAATTATCCTCAAGAGCTATTTCACACTGCCAGCTGGCCACGTTATCGGTAAAGCGCCGCTAGTTTTAGCTGCACTTTACCATCGTTTTAGTGGCGCTATTCGGCCGCTAGGGGGGGGGGGTTTAGAAAAAAAAATTAATTGCTAATCAGACAATGGCAGCTTGATCCTTCTATTAAGCTTTTGCATCGGGTTTCTCAAACCTTTGCATGCCTGCGATTTATGTCATAATGACTAAGCCCCTCCCCTTCATGACATTGTCAAAAAGGGACCGAGCATGGATGACCTTAAAATGATGCCCCCCCTGAAAAAAGTTCAGCGGATGCCCATGGTCACACCCATTGTGATATCCTAATAGAATCATCCAAAGTCCTCACAGTGCCTTTTAACATCTTCTAGCTTTAGGATAATCATCATGTTGGGTGCTGACTTTACTGTGGGGTACAATCTGTAACACACAGTACAGCTATAAATGAACAAAGTCAGCACCCGATAGCCATGTGACACACTTTGACAGAGCCATAGAGCACCTGCTGTCCTGTGTGAATGATTATCCTAAAGCTATAAGACCTAATGCACACAGGATGTTTAAAAAAATGCTCCTCCTCTTGGCAGTAGCCTCATGGCAGAAAAAAAGCCTAATGCCGCGTACACACGACTGTTTTTAATGTCATTGAAAAAAAACAACGTTTTTCTTGACGTGATTCTTCTCAAGCCTGCCTTGCCTACACACGATCATTAAAAAAAAAATATGAGAGCAAAGCGCGGTGACGTACGAAATGTACGACGGCACTATAAAGGGGAAGTTCCATTCGGATGGCGCCACCCTTTGGGCTGCTTTTGCTGATCCTTGTGTTAGTAAAGTTTGGTGAGAGACAATTCGCGCTTTTCAGTCCGTTACAGTGTGACGAATGTGCTATCTCCATTACGAACGCTAGTTTTACCAGAACGAGCGCTCCCGTCTCATCACTTGCTTCTGAGCATGCACGTTTTTTTCACGTCGTTAAAGCCTACACATGGCCGTTTTTCATGACGAGAAAAACGACGAGAAAAATTAGAGCATGTTTCATATTTTTAATGGCCATTTTTCACGTCGTGAAAAATGCACTGGAGCCCACACACAATCGTTTTTAATGACCAAATAAAAAAATTGCATTTTTCTCGTCATGAAAAACGGTCGTGTGTACGCGGCATGACACTTGTAAAAGTGTCCAACGCGTTTACAGGCATCAAGCAGGTGGGCGTTCATTCATTGGCCAGAATAATTATTTATTCTGGTCAATTAAATGAATTAATGCTCAAGAGCTAAACACCTGTAAACGCACCTAAACGCTTGTAAAAGCATTAGACACTTTTTCAAGCGTCACATTTACACATGTCAAGCATGTTTTCTGCCAAAACGCTGCTGCTCCTGAACGCACTGGCCGTGTTTTTTTTTTCCTGGCATTTGGAAGCAGTAAAAAAACACCTGTGTGCATGAGGCCTAAAGATCATAAGGCACTGTGAGATGCTACTTTACACTTGTCTTTCGGAGGGGGTGGGGGCATTGCGGCAGTAAAAACACTCAGCTGAGCTGCAACCAGGAGTGTGTGTATATTTGTAAAGGCAACTGTCAGGTTTCATGTGGAAGTCGGGGAGGGGAGGAGCCAGGGATGGGGTCGAGGGCAGAGTCAAAGCGGGCCCCATGATTTCTGGTTTATAATAGCGGCCCTGCCTATACTACCCACATCTGCCACTATACCACCATATACTACTCACATCTGCCACTATACCACCCTATATTACTCACATCTGCCACTATACCACCCGATACTACCCACATGTGCCACTATACTACCCACATCTGCCACTACAGCACCCTATACTACTCACATCTGCCACTATACCACCCTATACTACTCACATCTGCCACTATAGCACCCTATACTACTCTCACCTGCCACTATACTACCTATACTACTCACATCTGCCACTATACCACCCTATACTCAGTGGCATTGCTAGGGGGGGTGCGGCTGCACCTGGGTTACACCCGCCAGAGGGGTGACACCCGTAGGTAGCGGCACGGCTAACACTGCCCGCTGCCCTGCTCTGCTCCTTTCTGATCTTGCGGCTATGTCCTTCAGTGGAGCGGACAGAATCGGCCTCCAACTCCTCCCTATTTACATCCAAAGAGGAGGAGCTGACGGACACACACTGCTGTGTGTATCCGTCCACGTTCTGAGGTCTGTACACTCTATTATATGTAATGTATGTACATGTGCAAGGGGAGCAGAGGGGGAGTATATACACTGAGGGGGCGTCTGCACTGAGGGGGGAGTGTCTATACTGAGTGGGCGTCTGCACTGAGGAAAGGGAAGAGTGTCTATACTGGGGGGTGTCTATACTAAGGGGGGTCTGCACTGAGGGGGGTGTCTATACTGAGGGGGGTCTGCACTGAGGGGGGGAAGTGTCTATACTGAGAGGGGGTCTGCACTGAAGGGGGGAGTGTCTATACTGAGGGGGGTCTGCACTGAGGGTGAGGGGGGTCTGCACTGAGGGGGGTCTGCACTGAGGGGGGAAGTGTCTATACTGAGTAGGGGTCTGCACTGAGGGGGAGTGTCTATACTGAGGGGGTTCTGCATGGAGGGGGATGTCTATACTGAGGGGGGTCTGCACGGAGGGCGGGTGTCTATACTGAGGGGGGTCTGCACGGAGGGGGGAGTGTCTATACTGAGGGGGGTCTGCACGGAGGGGGGGTGTCTATACTGAGGGGGGTCTGCACGGAGGGGAGATGTCTATACTGAGGGGGGTCTGCACGGAGGGGGGTGTCTATACTGAGGGGGTGTGCACTGAGGGGGGAGTGTCTATACTGATGGGAAGGTCTGCACTGAGGAGGGGGGTGTCTAAACTGATGGGAGGTCTGCACTGAGGGGGGTCTGCACTGAGGGGGGGGAGTGTCTATACTGATGGGGGGTGTCTATACTGAGGGGGGTCTGCACTAAGAAAGGGGGATTCTATACTGATGGGGGTTTGCACTAAGGGGGGATTCTATACTGAGGGGGGTGTCTATACTGAGGGGGGTCTGTACCAAGGGGGGATTCTATACTGATGGGGGGTCTGCACTGAGGGGGGTGTCTATACTGATGGGGGGCCTGCACTAATGGGGGGGTGTCTGTACTAATGGGGGGGTCTTCACTGAGGGAGGGGGTCAGTACTTAGTGGGGGGGTCTGTACTTAGTGAGGGGGATCTATACTGTGGGAGGGATGTCTGTAGTTAGTAGAGGGGGGTCTGTACTGAGGGAGGACTATAGTTAGTGGAGGGGGGTGACACCATTTTTTTCCGCACCGGGTGACACCATTCCTAATGAAGCCACTGCCTATACTACCCACATCTGCACTATACCACCCTAAACTACTCACATCTGCCACTATACTACCCACATCTGCCACTATACCACTCTATACTACTCACATCTGCCACTATACTACCCACATCTGCCACTATACCACTCTATACTACTCACATCTGCCACCCTATACTACCCACATCTGCCACTATACCACTCTATACTACTCACATCTGCCACTATACCCCCTATACTACTCACATCTGCTACTATACCACTCTATACTATCCACATCTGCCACTATACCACCCTATACTACTCACATCTCCCACTATACCACCTTATACTACTCACATCTCCCACTATACTACCCACATCCGCCACTATACCACCCTATACTAACCACTTCTCCCACTTTACTCCCCTATACTACCCACATCTGCCACTATACCACCCTATACTACCCACCAGTGCCGATCCTGACCTCCCTGGGGCCCTAAGCAAAATTCTACTAAGGGGCCCTTTACGGTGGCAAAAAATGGGTGTGGTTTACGCGGAATGGTGGGCGTGGCTTACGTGGGCGTGGCTCGGAGGGGTGTGGTTAGAGTCGGAGATGAATGAGGGATGGAGGAAGAAAGAGAGAAAGAAAGAGGGAGAGATAGAAAGAAATAAAGAGGGGTGGAGGGACAGCAGGCCCAGATCCTACACCACAATAGAAATATGTGTATTCCAGAAAGTTTAACAAATCAGCAGATAAAGATACTCCAAACACCTGGTGTTAGCGCTTCAATCATCCCGGCACCATGGTTGTTATGGTGTCAGGATGACTGAAGCGCATTATTTCTATTATTACATTGTAATATAGAATGAAATTATTCAACTCACCATAATGCAGAATCAGTGGAAGCCCCGAGTCCCTCCTTACACCAGGCATTCCCAGCGGAGTCCCCCTTACACCAGGCATTCCCAGTAGAGTTCCTCCTTATTTCAGGCATTCCCAGTAGAGTCCCTCCTTACACCAGGCATTCCCAGTAGAGTCCCTCCTTACACCAGGCATTCCCAGTAGAGTCCCTCCTTACACCAGGCATTCCCAGTAGAGTCCCCCCTTACACCAGGCCTCCCCAGCGGAGGCCCCCTTACACCAGGCATTCCCAGCGGAGGCCCGCCTTACACCAGGCATTCCCAGCGGAGGCCCCCCTTACACCAGGCATTCCCAGCGGAGGCCCCCCTTACACCAGGCCTCCCCAGCGGAGGCCCCCCTTACACCAGGCCTCCCCAGCGGAGGCCCCCCTTACACCAGGCCTCCCCAGCGGAGGCCCCCCTTACACCAGGCCTCCCCAGCGGAGGCCCCCCTTACACCAGGCATTCCCAGCGGAGGCCCCCCTTACACCAGGCATTCCCAGCGGAGGCCCCCCTTACACCAGGCCTCCCCAGCGGAGGCCCCCCTTACACCAGGCCTCCCCAGCGGAGGCCCCCCTTACACCAGGCATTCCCAGCGGAGGCCCCCCTTACACCATGCATTCCCAGCGGAGGCCCCCCTTACACCAGGCATTCCCAGCGGAGGCCGCCCTTACACCAGGCATTCCCAGCGGAGGCCCCCCTTACACAAGGCCTCCCCAGCGGAGGCCCCCCTTACACCAGGCCTCCCCAGCGGAGGCCCCCTTTACACCAGGCATTCCCAGTGGAGGCCCCCCTATACACCAGGCCTCCCCAGCGGAGGCCCCCCTTACACCAGGCATTCCCAGTGGAGGCCTGCCTTACCCCAGGCATTCCCAGTGGAGGCCTTACACCAGGGTAGGCCCCCCTTACACCAGGCATTCCCAGCGGAGGCCCCCCTTACACCAGGCATTCCCAGCAGAGGCCCCCCTTACACCAGGTGTGATGCCCCAGCAGCAGAGACTCTCTCCGCCGCCATTACGCAGAGGGGACAGTGGAGGAGCCGGCCGGGTGGCTGGCAATAGGAATTAAGCTGCGGCGCCGCCGCCCACCCCCGCCCCTTCCCACATTTCACTCACACACAGACAGACATTAGCGGGGCGGGAGGTGGGCGGTGCCGCAGCTCAATTTCTATTGGCAGCCACCCTGACCCTCCTCTTGGTCTACAAGAAAATGAAAATTGTCTCCGCCCGGCCTGCGGACCTCTAGTGGCGGCGGCGTCGGTTGCGGCGGCGGCGAAGATTCGGGGGCCCCTAGTAATTACTCGGGGCCCTATGCAGCTTGCCTAGGAAGCCTATAGGGCGGATCGGCCCTGCTACCCACATCTGCCACTATACCACCGTATACTACTCACATCTGCCACTATACTACCCACATCCGCCACTATACCACCCTATACTACTCACATCTGCCACTATACCTCCCTATACTACTCACATTTGCCACTATACCACCCACATGTGCCACTATACCACCCTATACTACCCAAACCTTCCACTATACCATACTATACTACCCAAACCTTTTACTGTACCACACTATATTACCCAAACCTCTCACTATACCACCCTAACCTGCCACTATGCCACCTATACTACTCAAACCTTCCACTATACCACCTATACTACCCAAACCTGCCACTATACCACCTATACTACCCAAACCTGCCACTATACCACCTATACTACCAAAACCTGCCACTATACTACCCTAACCTGCCACTATACCACCTATACTACTCAAACCTTCCACTATACCACCTATACTACCCAAGCCTGCCACTATACTACCCAAACCTGCCACTATACCACCTATACTACCCAAACCTGCCACTATACCACCTATACTACGCAAACCTGCCACTATAGCGCCCTATACTACCCAAACCTTCCACTATACCACCTATACAACCCAAACCTTCCACTATACCACCTATATAACCCAAACTTGCCACTATATCACCTATACTACCCAAATCTGCCACTATACCACCCTAAACTACCCAAAACTGCCACTATACCATCTATACTACCCAAACCTTCCACTATACCACCTTTACTACCCAAGCCTGCGACTATACCACCTTTACGATCCAAACTTGCCACTATACCACCCTATATTACTCAAACCTGCCACTATACCACCTATACTACCCAAACTTGCCACTATACCACCCTATACTACCCAAACCTTCCACTATACCACTCTATACTACCCAAACCTGCTACTATACCACACTATACTACCCAAACCTGACACTATACATTACCCCCCTGACCTCCCCTTTACTGTGTCCTCCAACCCCCCCTGTACTGTGCCCTCCTGCTCCCCGTACTGTGTACAGTCATACATAAATACAGGCTTCTGATAGGCTGGGGGAGGCATTTATGACAGGGGGACAGTGTGTACAGGGAGCGGGATAGTTTTAAACAAAGAGTGGGAGCAGTGTGTACAGGGAAAAAGTCAGTGTATACAGAGGTTCAGTGTATATGGGGTGGGGGGGGGCAGTGTGTAGAGAAGGCGGGACAGTGTGTATAGGGGGTGAATTTAATTTGGGATAATTCCCTGGTTGTGTGTATTTTTGGGTTCTAATTAGACTCAAAAGCCACGCCCAATATGTAGCATCATTTTGCCACAACCTCTCCTTGCCACCACGCACATTGTGCGCCACAGGTCACCATCTCCCTGGTAGGGGCCCTAGTGCATGATGTTATTAAGATGGCCCTGAGTGGGGTGGCCCTTTGTCCTCAGGCCCTGTTTCTGTATTACCAGAGCTACCCTGGACTTCACTGTGAAAGATGCAGTCTATGATGATAATCACAAGTCGCTGTTTGTGTTCTGGACTGTTTTCCTGAACAAATACTGACTAATAGTTTGGATGGATGGCCAGTTTAACGCTTCGGCTAAGGTGTATCATATTCTATTATTTTCAGGCACCCAGGTGCAGCGTCCAGCCCCGCTGTCAGTTGCCTGTCAAAATCTATGGCCGGTTGAAATACACAGCAGCTGGATTCTGTACCACGTGGTACTCACATTTAGGGCTGTATGCATTCAGTATGCCTGGAATGCAGTTATTCATTCTGGGGGTAACAGCACATATTGTGGAGTACATGGCGGTGGTGACAAGGACAGCAGGTAAATGTTTGGAGATGGGGGAAGGTGATAGCATAATCACTGGGGTGTTTTTATCTTAATGCAGTAAATGCATTAAGGCAACCATTCTGAACCAGGGTTCTATTGAACCCACATGTTCCTCCAGAGGTTGCTAGGGGTTCTTTTTTGGCTAACTGACCTCCCATCTGCTGATACCTGCATAGTTCCAAAGCTATCGGCATGACTGCAAGAATGTAATTCTGGCCACTTATGTAAGGGGGACATTCTTCCCACTTACCACCACCAATGTAAGGGACATTTTTCTAATGATGCCCAATGGACTAATCTTATCAGGTCTTCCCTGAGACCTGTAAATTATGTCAAGTGTTTCTCTGGGTTAAGGTTAAAAAAAAAAAAAAAAAAAAAACAGTGAGCCTTTAGTACTACCTTAATGGGTGAATTATATTAGATCTGCACGTATGTTAACATGGGGGAGCAGTACCTATGATGAGGATTGGAGGAGTGCTTGCTAGTGCCCCTAGAGGCTAACAAAGACACATGCCTACATGCAGGTATGACATTAAGGCAGTGCTCTCCGTAGAAGCAGCACTCTCTACACAGACATTGATTAACTCCTTGCAATCCTCAGCACAGTTCTGTTCTCTTCACACACTATGGACTCAGTCCAATTACACTTCTCTCTCTTCCGTGCAGCATTTCTGAGCCGGTACGGTAGAGAATATCCCGGATTCCACCAGCTCAGTTACCTGTCACCTCATCCCAATGATACTGATCTGCGTGTTAACTTGAATCCTAGAATGCTTTACTCTATACATAACCCGTGCTTATTCTCCTTGAGGCCTCACTCCATTTTCCATGACATATAGGCTGTGTCACTAGGATGCCAACGGACCAAATACCGGGGTACTGATCACTAGGAGAGGAACCTAATCACACAAGCTCCTTCACTACTGGGACCTTCCATCGCCTATACCAAGTCACATCTGCTTCCCAACCGACTGGCTACTTCATGCACTTAGACACCAGTAGTGTAGTCATTACCAACATCAATATAGCCTTTCCCATTTAGCTCCACTGCATGTTAGACATATGTAGCAAGGTTCCTGTTTTCCTATGTAGATACAGACTACAGTTGACAAACTAGAAGGAACTTGGCTCCCTCCGGTGTTCAATTCTTATATTGCATCATCTTGTTTGTTTTTAATAATATCAAAGCCAGGCCTGCTGGAACTCGTAGTACAGGGAGAAAGAGACTCCGTTGCCATGGGGAGTAACTAGACTATAGTACCCACAGTGCAGCTGTACTCCCAACGTGCATTGCCTCGTCGCTTGGCCTTCTGGGACTGCTTACTTAAAGGCCCTACGGCCTTTCCTTTAAGGAGCTACGGAAGGTCTCTCTGGACATCGCCCTGTTAGCAAGTGGAGCGTCGGAGAGGCCTGCTGTGTGTGTGTGTGTGTGTGTGTGTGTGTAGGCCGTATAACCTGGGCCTACTGTCTTCGGAGAGGCCTGCCTGACCTAAAGAGAGAAGAATCCTCCTTTGGGAAGCCCAGCCGTCATTCCAAGGTGTCTAGACATCTCCACCTACCGACATCTTGTGCGGCGGACTGAGGGATGGAAGACCGGGACAGCGGAGAGATCGTGTACCGGAGCATCAGCAACGGAACCTGCCAGGCGGACTAGGCCTATTCGGGTGAGCGGGCCTCCTGCCCAGGATATCATTAACTACTTGATAGGCCTGTGACTGTTAAGGCTCACCATCACTAGAATAGTGTGCCACACACCAGAACTTAGTGCATCGTGTGATAGTGCGCAGTTTAAAGTTGGCGTTTGCACCGCCTAAGAGTCACACACTCCCAAAAGCATTGCGGGAGTCCAGTTTCCCTTCAACACCCTTTGGATTACAATTTGTTTGTGCACCAATGTTTGCTAGCAAAGACTCCTACCACTGAGAAACTTGTACATTAAATTTAGTCAGGCCTGTCTAGAACTGACAGTGACGGGACACAGGGTGGTATTGCCCACTAGGGGGAGCTCGCGAGCATACAGTTCAGCCACATAGTTAGACATTAATACTGCAAGTTAATATATATTGTCTATAAAATTAACTATTTCTTTTATTATTGACTCTCGCAGGGCCCTGCAGAGTCAACTGTATGTATAACCCTGTTTTACCTTTATATTTTACCAAGTAAAGTTCACCCTTGGTTAGGTGCAAACCTGTGTGCAGTTTCTCTGTTACCCTGTGGGACAAGTGGCCATTTCAAGGTAACACTTTATATTGCAATTTTACTGTGGTGTGGTTTTATTGTGTTCCCCAGCAACCAGTGGGTTCCACAATATCTTTATATACCAGTTGTGCCAAGGGAGGGTTTGAGCCAATTGCAAGGGGTTGATAAGCAGAACGTAGGCCCAAAACAAAACCAGCAGCTCCTACGGGGGTAGTGCTACACATATGTACTGTATCTTCTCTATTTCTGTCTTGTCCCCAGGAGTGAACCATATTTTTGATACACCATGCATGCATGTACCCAGGCCCGGACTGGAACAAAAAATAGGCCCAGGCATTTTAGACTGAACAGCCCGGGGGGGGGGGGGGTGGACCCTTTTACATTACACAGCACCCTGCACTTCTGGACCCCTTTAGATTACATAGCACTGCACCTCTGGACCCCTTTACATTACACAGCCCCCCACAGTCTGTTACACAGACACCCCCTAACAGTTCTGGACCCCCTGCATGTTACACAGACCTCCCTACAGTACAGACCCCCTCCCTACAGTACAGACCCCCTTACAATACAGACCCCCCTACAATACAGAACCCCCTACAATACAGAACCCCCCTACAATACAGAACACACCTACATTTCAGACCCCCTTACAATACAGAACCCCCCCTACATTTCAGAACCCCCCTACATTTCAGAACCCCCCTACATTTCAGAACCCCCCTACATTTCAGGACCCCCCTACATTTCAGGACCCCCCTACAATACAGAACCCCACTACATTTCAGACCCCTCCTACAATACAGAACCCCCCTACAATACAGAACCCCCCACATTTCAGACCCCCCCTACAATACAGAACCTCCCTACATTTCAGACCACCCCTACAATACAGAACCCCCCCTTACAATACAGACCCCCCCTTCAGACCAGTAATGTACCTCAGATCAGCGCGGGACTGCATGTCGGGTCCCCTCCCCCTGTGTGGACATAAAGGAGGAGGGGGAGGCGGCTTCATTCTGCTCGGCTGTGTGAGACAGCCGAGCCGAGACTGATCAGATCAGTGCCGCGGCCACCTTGCCAGAGAGAAGGGGATCGTTGTGGGTCCCGGCCCCCTGATGTGCCGACGGGTGTCACTGTCACTCGAGTGCGGCTCCGACTCGCAGCTCAGAGTGCACTGGGGGGAGACATGACATGCGGCCCACCGGGCATATGCCCTATGGCCAGTCCAGGCCTGCATGCACCCTTTTATCCAATATCGGTATGTGTCTTCAGATTAGGCAGAGATGTATAACAACAAAGGTTCTTTATTAAATCACAGCTTCTTCACACCCATTCCTAACGCAAAGTACCTTCTGAGTACCCCTTCCCATTGAGGTAGTCATACCTTGTAAATAGTAGAAAGTCTTTAGAGTAGTTTAAGCATAGCTCCCAACTGTCCCTGATTTGGAACAAAGTCCATCTGTCCCTCTTTCCTCCTCATTTGTCTCCCAATGCTAAACCTTTCATCATTTTCTAAACGGTTGCATTTGTAAATGTATAAAAGAATAGTAGTGGTAAAAAAAAGCACTTGTGGGTTTACCTAATCATGTTTTTTTTTTATATATAAATATCCTTTAAGGGGGTGTGGCAGGGGGCGTTTCTGATGCCTGCATACTTTTGGTAATAGGTGTCCCTTATTCTCATCTCAAAAAAATGGGAGGTATGCTTTAAGTCCTTAGATGAAGAGCACAAGTCCATGTTCCCCCCACCCCCTTGGATCTTGCCAAGGGGTGGTATCAAGCAAGGTGGCAATAACATACTAGCACTACACCACTACCAACAAACCAGTAGTATTTTGAAGGAGTAGTAATATCTTATGAAGGTGTATATATGTTCAATTATGTATGATTAGAAATGTTCACACTCACTGTTTAGGTGGGAAATGGCAGTGCGCTTCATTGGGAAACCGACTGTAGTGACATTAGCTAGTGAGCCCCACTGGGGTCTGTACCTGATGTTCATGGGTCTGTACACTCCAACAAACACTGCATAATGTTTATATGGGGTATAAATGCATACAAATAAGTATATATAGTAAAAATATCCTGTGCCCATCTCACCACCTCTCAGTTTAAACAGATGTGATCAAATGGAACAATTAATGCTATCAAGATTTCAATAAGAAAGCCGCAACCTAGTGAGTCCGAACACAAAGGCTCATTAAAAATAAAACAGATAATCTGGTGCGCTCCTCTAATTATCCAAAACCATATGTAAATCAACCAAAATAACAAATGAATTTAAAGCAATATAGTAAATGTGATCTAAAAAATAAATAATTAATGCATAAATATAGTCCTTTAAATTGAAAAAAAGTTCATTATTGACACTTCATGTGTAAACATCAAAACAGGAGGACTTAATCCTATGAAAAATATCCAGTGCATATCAGTGTCATAAACAGGACATGACAGACGGTGCTCAGATGGAGGCCTTCACTGCATATAATACACGCCTTTTACCAGACATGTATGATATGATCTCAATTTATAGAGATCACACTTGCTTGAGGTGTATCCAAAAGGATTCAGCAGCAACAGGGAGACATATATTCCGTTCAAAATCTCAATCTATATAACAATCCCAAGGTATCAGGTTTTAAACTTCCTAAATGTATGTGTATCTACTGTATGCTTTTAATGCTTTTTAGACGTATTACACTACGAAGTCTTTCTTTCTCTGCATATGTAGGGGGTGATTTCCTATGGACTTCCATTTACCTGATATCTTGGGATTGTTATATCGATTGAGAGTCGAACAAAATATATGTCTCCCTGTTGCTGCTGAATCCTTTTGGATAGACCTCAAGCGAGTGTGATCTCTATAACTTGAGACCATACGTGTCTGGTAAGAGGCGTGCATTATATGTGGTGAAGGAATCCATCTGAGCACCTTCTGTCATGTCCTGTTTATGACACCAATACGCACTGGATATTTTTTATAGGGTTAAGTCCTCCTGTTTTAATGTTTACACATGAAGTGTCAATAATTTACTTTTTTTCCAATTTAACGAACTACATTTATGCATTAATTATTTTATTTTTGGATCACATTTACTATATTGCTTTGAATTCATTTGTTATTTTGGTTGATTCTCACATAGGGTTGCCACCTTTTCTTCAAGTCAAACCCGAACACTTTAGCGGCACACAGCATTTTTTTTGTAGTATAACCTATACCAGGGATATGCAATTAGCGGACCTCCAGCTGTTGCAAAACTACAAGTCCCATCATGCCTCTGCCTCTGGGTGTCATGCTTGTGGCTGTCAGAGTCTCACTATGCCTCATGGGACTTGTAGTTTGGCAACAGCTGGAGGTCCGCTAATTGCATATCCCTGACCTATACATATATTTTGCTATTAAATAACATTTTCAATCATATGAAGTTAATAACAAGAGTCCCCCTTTACATCTGAGGCCACAGAGTTCCCCTATTACATCTGAACTTGCAGAGTTCCCTTTCGCTGTAAGGGGAGACTCTGCAGACTCTGATGTAAGGGAGAACTCTGGGGACTCCAACATAAGGGATGCTCTGGGAACCCTGATTGAAGGGGGAACACTGAGAACTCTGATGTACGGAGAGGCCTCTGATTGAAGGGGGAACACTGAGCACTCTGATGTACGGAGAGGACTCTGATTGAAAGGGGAACACTGTGGCCTCTGGTGTAAAGGGGAACTCTGATTTAAGGGGTGCTCTGAGAATCCTGATATACCTTGGGGTACTCAGAGACAGGAGAGAGAAGGGGGAGACTTCAGTCATAGACCGAAATGGATAATGAGCTCACTCACCCCTTGGCAGTCAGCACCTCTGATCCAGATGTATCTGAAGCTGCTGAACTTCAAATTTCCGGCCCCCACTTTCCTTTTCTAAGGAGTGTGGGCAGACCCAGAGTGGTAGGGCCAGGAGGTAGAGGTGCAGATCGAGCCCTCTCTCCTCTCCCATCTGTATTTGTATGGGGGGGGGGATTGTTAGTGCTAATTTTGGGCAGTGTGAAAGAGAGGGTAACAGACACTCTCAGCTTAGACAACTGCAGCTAGCAACCCTGCTGGGAAGCCATAGTCTGGTCTGAATAATGTGTCCGGGTTTCAGGCAGTCTGAAACCCGGACACATGATTCCAAACCCGAACTGTCCGGGTGAATTCCGGACAGGTGGCAACCCTATTCACATATGGTTTGGATAATTAGAGGAGCGCACCAGTTTATCTGTGTTATACAAATAAGTAAGCCTGATACAATAAAAGCAGATCTGTAGTTAAAAACAAAAGAAAAACAAAGAAAAATGAATAAACTGTCAGATAGCACTGGAAATCTAACTGTTATATACCACAAAGAAAAACAATATGTCAAATAAAATGTCCACTAACAATCAGTAAGATATTTAACATATTTCCAATAACTGCTTCTACAATATTTGTCATAGCTTTGCACTGCAGGATCTTTGCTGTGTCGCTTTTCTATTTGCATTTCCCTACTATGAAAACATTGTTCTTTGGCATATTAGTGAAAAATGATCTTGGTTGCTCAGATACAGATTATTAAGTAATTTAATGATAAAACAATTACAAACATAATTAGGTCATCTTTAAGCCTTGCATGCCACGCTACTCACATTTTTTGTGTCCTTGTTTAATAATTGGAGCTGATACACTGCTGTAGCAAGCTGCATTAGCGCATACTGCATTAAAATAGGGCAATGTCAAGTGATATTAATACAAAAAACAATTTACCCTAATTCATTAAGAAGGAAATATTTTTGGCATTGACCACCTGAAAAAAAAAATACTGTATTTATTTGGCGTATAACACTCACTTTTTTACCCTAAAAATAGAGAGTAAACTGTGCCTGTGTGTTATACCCAGGGGGCTGTGGAAAGTTTTTTTCCTGAAACTTCCCTCTTAAAGCTAGGGTGCGTGTTATACGCCTGTGCGTGTTATACGCCAAAAAATACGGTACTCTTTAACATTTTTAAAAGGTTTTAGATCAGATTTTATTTGCTTAAAGCGGACCTTCAGTAATTTTTTCATCTTTTCATCTATTAAATATTCTGCCCTTGTTGTTTTATCTTAGGATAGTAAAACATTTTTTTTCTGCCAGTAAATATCTTATACAACCCACTTCCTATTTCTTGTCTGGTAAAAAGCCTAGGCTTATGACATTATGCACAGCTCTCTCGCTCACTCTCCTGAGAGTTTGCCAGGAAGGAAGGGGGGTGCGTCATAAGAGGGCCATTGAGAGCTGCAGAGATGGAGGTTTGCCTCTGTGTGTCTGTGTAATTTCAGGAAGTGAACAGGCAGCAACTTCAGCTGCCCACAGTTAAAATGGTTGCAGCCAGACTCAGTGAAAGGAGATTTCTGCAGCATATTTGGCAAGTACAGAATCACAGTACAGTAATACCCTGGATTTCGAGTAACGCGGTATACAAGCATTTTGAAAGACTAGCAATCCTTTTTTTTTATTTTGACATGATATGCGAGCGCTGACTTGTATAAGCAGTACAATCCAGTAGTAAAGCTGCTGGTGTATGCACTACTTCATGTGGCCAGAGGTCCGTGGGCGCTGGTGGCTCCCGGTGCTTCGTGGACAACTCGGAGATGCTCGGAGACACTCTCAGCTGGGTGGGGCGGGCGTAACGTGCGTTGGAGCACCCGAAAGTGTCAACAGTTCGCGAGTGTCTCAGAGCGTGTCTGAGCGTCTCCGAGCATCTCGGAGTTCTCCATAAAGCGCTGTGAGCCACCAGCAACCCCACACCTCTGGCCACATACAGTACTGCATACACCAGCACCCCCCCGCACCTCTGGCCACATACAGTACTGCATACACCAGCAGTGGTTGTGGAACGAATCATCTGAGTTTCCATTATTTCTTATGGGGAAACTCGCTTTGATATACGAGTGCTTTGGATTACAAGCATTCTTCTGGAACGAATTATGCTTGTGTAGCAATACCCCCTAGAGGGCCGCTGGTTAATTTTGGGTTTTGCACATTACCTCTTCAGCTTCGTTGTCCAGGTAGGAAAGTCTGTAGTAGTGCAATGTCCACGCAGATGTAAAACCTCAAACAGTTAGGCTTTATTTTCTTATCCAGTAAACATTGAGAAAGTAGAAGGTTTAGAAGAGTAGGGGAAGGTTCAGGCACTCAGCAATACTAGCCAAAAATATCAGCTCACAGTCACTTACCACTCTCAGTGTTTAGAGTGGGTATTGGTCACCCGGATAGTCCCCTCTTACATGGCCTAGCAGCCGGGATGACACACGAACACATAGCCCAAAGGACTTTGTACATTTTTTATCTAATGAGAATATACAGCACCAGCAGCCTACATTTTGGCTGCATACCTTCTAACTTTCCCTGATTTCGAGGGACTATCCCTGATTTGGAATGAGGTGTCTCTGTCCCTCTTTCCTCCTCATTTGTCCCTAATTTTGGTTTGA
This sequence comes from Rana muscosa, assembly GCA_029206835.1. Lineage (NCBI taxonomy): Eukaryota > Metazoa > Chordata > Amphibia > Anura > Ranidae > Rana > Rana muscosa. Next base: position 685,410,401 of record CM055117.1, on the reverse strand, counting down.
TCTATAGAGTTGTATATAAAATGCACTATTTACCTTTTAAAAATAGTTTCCCAGAGCTAAACCTTTCATCCAGATTCCAGTAAAAACACGAAAACTGAGTTGTATTTTTACCACCCCCAAACCACTCCTCTTTAAGAACCTTTCACCCAAGCTTTCCAATTAGGTCCTATTTGAAAGCTCCATGTAGGTCTAGAGAGTCCAGATGTAAATGGACTTGTCTCCGTTTACACCCGCCTACCCCCGTGTCTATTCCCGTCCACAAGAAAAATTGAAAAGGATTGCATCCTTTTCTATTTTTCCATGCCTAAATGTGACAGATCAGAGGTGGCCTGATGTAAATGTCCATTTACATCTGGCCACCCATAAAGCCACCGCACCCACACAGTATGTGGTGTATGCAGAAATAAACTGAATGGGCCTGGACATCAAAACACTGGCACTTGTCCCATTCAGCTCCAATTACGATTGGTGGGGCACTGTGACAGCTTCCTGGTGGGATAGCTAAGGTGGGTTCAGACTAGGGTCCGAACAGGCCCGAGCTCATCCCAGCTAATTAGTTGTGAAAAAAGTTCTAAAATAAGACATCTCTGCTGCTTTATAAAATGTGTGTAGCGCCCCCCCCCTTTAGGAGTGCTATATACCCAAATTTAGGGGCTGGTCTGAGATAGTAGTTGGGCTCAGACCATTCTCAATTTATAGGTTGTGCTATTTTATTTCCAGGTGGTATACTGGTGTGCAGTTCCCTGTGGCCTGTAGGTGGCACTGCCATAATGGGTCAGGGTTGAACCACTGGTATTAGTGCTGTGCCTTGGAATGTTCTCTCTCGGCAGCGGTACGGTGGGCGTGTTTGGCCTGCTGTGCATGCTGGGAGAGGATAAATAAGGGGCAGATGCCGCCTGGGAGGGGTCTTCGTTTCGGAGGAGGAGAGGAGTCGGAGTCCAAGTGCGTGGCGCATGGCCCTCCAGGCCATGGGGCCACGTGTGCATCAGTCCCAGGCACCTTTAGTCCTGGGGCTGCATCTTCAACATTGGGCCCAGCACCTTTAGCTGAAGCCCACTTGTGGGAAGAGGAATCCCAGGGTGTCCCCCGAGGGAGCCCGCTCCTAAGAAGAGGAGGCTGGGGCAGAACCTTTCTGACAGACCGGTGAGAGTTCACGGTGAAGGAAGGGGCCCGGCAACTTTCTGGAGGGATTTATCTATCCACCAAGGGCCTAGTAATGTGCTGCTGCTGGCACCTGTCCTTATGTACCAAAAGCTAAGAGGTTCGGGGTCTGATAGATTCTGTGGCAGAGAGTCTCCCGATCGCATCTAGGAAAAGAACCTGATTGATCGTTCGAGCATCGCTTCGGCTGCTAGGATCCACTTTGCAGAAGACTATCCGGGTGAGCTAAACCTACTCTAGGATAGAGTAGTGATTTGTAATATCCATTTGTGCCTGGACTAACCTCCCAAACCTTGCTGTCCTGTCTCTTATCCACCCTTTCCTATCTGCTGAACATTGAGAAAATAAACTCAACGTTGGAGTTTGAAGTGGTGTTGACATTGGAATTACTTGGGGGGGAAAACAGAGACTTGTCCCTATATCCTAGGAGACGAGAACCAACTGATGGAAGAACCTAGCTGTGGGTCCCAAATACATAACATCGCTTAAGTGAGCCAAAGCTAGGGAAAAGGGTCCGTGTGCTACATGTGTAATAAGTTTAAAATATTAATGGTTATTTAAGTTCACCTTTTGGAACGTGTTACATGTTGCACCTGTTTTTAGGGTGCAGCATGTAACATGTTCCAGCTCCTGCCACCTTTTTTCCCAATACTCCCAAACTGTCACAGCATGGGGTCAGGGGCGGGGTCGAGGGCAGAATTGAGGGGAACCCTGTCAGGTAGGCTATACGGGGCCCCATGATTTCTAACAGCGGCCCTGCTGTGATCTGTGGGTACAAAGAGAGGGGGGGTGGGAACTCCAGCCCCAAGCCTCCTCAGAGCCCCCTAGCTTCCTCCCTTTTATAGGTTCACATTTGAGCATTGCTGTAATGTGCACACAATTGCCTGTCTACCTGCAACGCACAAAAACACACAGCCCTATGCACCAAGGTAACGTGTGTGCTTTCGCCTGAAGCAAAATGCATTGGTAACAAAGTACTATGCCTTTTGGTGTGACGTGATTTTTAAAAAGGGCGATGCACTTCTTTTGTGTGTTTTCCATGCATTGGTCAGCCCATGAAATAAATGAAAGGGCTGCCTCAAATGTGTCCTGCAAAAACAAGCTCACTTCTTCAGTTGAGTTGAGTTGAGTTGAGAGGTATCTTAATATAGCGCGGTCTTACCCCGAAGGGCCCCGACGCGCATAGCAGAGTTCCTGGGAAAAGAGGACCCAGGAACCAGAAGCAGCACAGAGCGGCAGAAAGGGTGGAAGAGAGAGGCTACGCAGGGAAGGCTTGTGTGAAAAGCCAAGTCTTCAGTAACCCACAGAAGACCGGAAAAGTAGGGGCCTCCTGGAGCTCGACAGGGAGGCTATTCCACAAAACAGCACCCTGGTGGGAGAAGGCCCAATCACCACGCCGGATCTTCTTGGGCACCGAGATGTGGAGGAGATCTCTGCCGGTAGATCCGAGTGATCTAACAAAAGCTTGTTTATGAAAACGAGAGCAGAGATAGCTTGGGGCCAGGCCTCTCATTATCTTAAACATAATACATCCAGCCTTAAATAAGGTGCAATAGTGGACCAGCAGCCAGTGCAAGGCGCAGAGGACAGGGGTGATATGATCCCTCAGCGGGACATCAATGAGTAACCTAGTCGCAGCATTGCATGCCTGCATGCTGGCGTGAAAGAGGTAACATATTGACACCTGACCACCTAAGCGCCCTGTGAAAAGTGATCTGCCACAAATCATTTTTCAGAGGGGAAGCAATGATAACTGAACATTAGTGATGAGCCGAACACCCCCGGGTTCGGTTCGCACCAGAACCCGCGAACGGACCGAAAGTTCGCACGAACATTAGAACCCTATTAAATACAATGGATGCGAACGTTCGGATTCTAAAGTGCTAATTATAACGACTATTATCCATGTTATTGTCCGAAACAGAGTTTGGGAACCCGGGTTCTGCACCAGGGGATATGTATCAATGCAAAAAGAAGTTTTAAAAACGGACGTTTTCCGGGAGCAGTCATTTTAATGATGCATAAAGTGAAAAAAAAAAAGTCAAATATTCCTTTAAATATTGTACCTGGGGGGTGTCTAAAGTATGCCTGTGAAGTGCCACGTGTTTCCCGTGTTTAGAACTGTCCCTGCACAAAATAACATTTCTAAAGGAAAAAAAGCCATTTAAAACTGCTTGCGGCTTTAATGCAATGTCTGGTCCCGGTAATATGGATGAAAATCTTTAGGAAAAATGGCATAGCTACCCCATCACAGCCCCCCCCTCCCTACCCCAGCCCATTACCAGCCCCTTTGGGTCTTGTATGGATATTAAGGGGAACCCCGCACACAAAATAAAAAAGGACCTATATACTCTGAACAGCCGTATACAGGCGGTGCATACAAGACAGGGACTGTAGGTTTGTTCTTATGTAGAATCTGTTTGTAATTTTGAACAGCTGCATTGTTTAAGTGTAGCTCCATGCCAAATTCCTTTTTTTTAGCTTTTTGTAAAACATAGGGAACGGTTATCACCCCTGTCACATTTTTTTTGCTGTCTGTGCCCCTGTTTAGAACATTTCACCTCACTTTGCGTCCCAATGACAACTGTTTTTGAAATGTGGTGTTTTTATTGAAACAAGGATTGGTGATAAAGCATCAGTAGAGAGGAGACAACTTTCTCCCATATTAATTCTTACAGGAGAGAATTTTCCTTCCAAGGGGTAGATTTCCTCTCACTTCCTGTTGTCTTCTTCCGTTTGCAAGTAGTAGTCGTTTGTAAGTTGGATGTTTGAAAGTAGGGACCTGCCGTATATACTCTGCAGAAATTGGCCCCTTAGGTGTTGGTGTTGGCACAACACTGTAATCACTCACAGTTACTCTTGGTGGGTGCTGGAACGCCCTGCTGTCAACTATTATATCAGGAATTGTAATAACATATAATTGTTGAACAGTGGTAGTAAAAATTGGGCCTTTGATGGTGGTGCTGGTGCCACAACACTGTAAGGCCTGACAATTACTCTTGGTGGGCGCAGCAATGGGCCCTGCTGTGAATTATTAGATCAATAATTATAATTGCATGCCCCTGTTGAACAGGGGCTGAAAAATTGGGCCTTTGGTGGTGGTGGTGGTGGTGATGGTGGTGCTGGTGCCACAACACTGTAAGGCCTGACAGTTACTCTTGGTGGGCGCAGCAATTTGCCCTGCTGTGAATTATTCGAACAATAATTATAATTGCATGCCCCTGTTGAACAGGGGCTGAAAAATTGGGCCTTTGGTGGTGGTGGTGGTGGTGATGGTGGTGCTGGTGCCACAACACTGTAAGGCCTGACAGTTACTCTTGGTGGGCGCAGCAATGGGCCCTGCTGTGAATTATTCGAACAATAATTATAATTGCATGCCCCTGTTGAACAGGGGCTGAAAAATTGGGCCTTTGGTGGTGGTGGTGGTGGTGATGGTGGTGCTGGTGCCACAACACTGTAAGGCCTGACAGTTACTCTTGGTGGGCACAGCAATGGGTCCTGCTGTGAATTATTCGATCAATAATTATAATTGCATGCCCCTGTTGAACAGGGGCTGAAAAATTGGGCCTTTGGTGGTGGTGGTGATGGTGGTGCTGGTGCTGGTGCCACAACACTGTAAGGCCTGACAGTTACTCTTGGTGGGCGCAGCAATGGGCCCTGCTGTGAATTATTAGATCAATAATTATAATTGCATGCCCCTGTTGAACAGGGGCTGAAAAATTGGGCCTTAGGCACTGGTGGCACAACACTGCAACCCCTCACAGATACTGTACTTGGAGCACAGCAATGAGGCCTGTTGCAAAGTATTGCATCAAAAATTTTAATTACACGCCCCTGTTAAACAGGGGCTGAAAAATTGGGCCTTAGCCACTGGTGGCGTCACCCATAAACCAAAATGATCTTCCAAGCTATCATCATTAATCGTATCATTGAGGAGGAGGAGGAGGATAGCCAGTCAACATAACAGCACAGGCACTCAGCATCAGCATCAGTCTTGAAGGGATGTGAGATTTTAAAATCAATTAGTCTGTTATATCAGCATCTGGTGTGTGGTAGCTGGTGGTGATCCAAGACTGGTTCATCTTGATGAAAGTCAGTCGATCAACCGAGTCGGTGGACAGGCGCACCCTGTGATCCGTGACAAATCCTCCAGCAGCACTGAATGTGCGTTCTGAAAGAACGCTGGATGCAGGACAGGCCAGTAGCTCAATTGCATACTGTGCAAGCTCTGGCCAGTGATCCATCCTCAAGACCCAGTAAGCCAGAGGATTTTTGGTGGGGAAGGTGTCCAAGTCTGACCTTGCCCCTAGGTATTCCTGGACCATGTATATCAGACGCTGGCGATGGTTGCTGGAACCGATCATACTTTGGGGCTGCGGACTAAAGAATTGTCTGAACGCATCGGTCAGACGGCCACCTTCCCCACCGCTCCTTCTTTGACTGCCCGAAGCCTCAGCAACTCGTTGTCCAGGACCAGGAGTTTGTAACCTCCCAGTCTCTGGGAACGCGTTGCACAGACCTTTCTGCAAGGCCTCCCGGAGTTGTCTCATCCTCTGCTCCCTCTGCGACGGTACGATAAGGTCCGCAACCTTACCCTTGTACCGTGGATCAAGGAGAGTGGCCAGCCAGTAATGGTCCCTCTCCTTGATCCGAAGAATACGAGGATCCTTCCGCAGACTTTGCAGGATCAGGGAGGCCATGCAGTGTAGGTTAGCTGAGGCATTCAGTCCGGAGTCCTCTGAGTCACTAAGGACGACATGATCCGCAGCCACCTCCTCCCAGCCACGTACAAGTCCACTGGTTTCTTGGGACGGTAAATCATCCCTAAAAGACTGCTGCTGATGATGCTGAGTGCCAGCCTCCACCTCCATGCTGACACAATCCTCCTCCTCCTCCTCCTCTTCCTGTGCGATGGGTGGGACAGAAGGAACACTGTCTGGGTAAAGGGGGCCTTGAGAGGCAAGGAAGTCCTCCTCTTCCTGCCTCTGTTCTGCCTCAAGTGCCCTGTCCATTATTCCACGCAGCGTGTGCTCCAACAGGTGGACAAGAGGTACAGTGTCACTGATGCATGCACTGTCACTGCTCACCATCCTCGTGGCCTCCTCAAATGGTGCCAGGACAGTGCATGCATCCCTGATCATGCCCCACTGGCGTGGTGAAAAAAACCCGAGCTTCCCTGACCCTGTCCTGGTGCCGTAGTCGCACAGGTACTCATTGATGGCCCTCTGCTGCATGTGCAGCCGCTGCAGCATGGCCAACGTTGAGTTCCACCTGGTGGGCATGTCACATATAAGGCAGTTCTTGGGCAGGTTCAACTCCTTTTGCAGCTCAGCCAGGCGAGCACTGGCATTATAAGATCTGCGGAAATGCACACAGACTTTCCTGGCCTGCCTCAGGACATCCTGTAAGCCCGGGTACCTGCCCAAGAACCGCTGCACCACCAGGTTAAGGACGTGAGCCATACAGGGCACATGGGTCAGTTGTCCCTGTCGGAGGGCGGAGAGGAGGTTGGTGCCATTGTCGCAAACCACCATTCCTGGCTTAAGCTGGCGTGGCGTCAACCACCTCTCGGCCTGCCCCTGCAGAGAAGACAGGACCTCTGCCCCAGTGTGGCTTCTTTCCCCCAAACACACCAGCGCAAGCACGGCATGGCATCTTTTTGCCTGCGTACTTGCGTAGCCCCTTGAACGCCTACGGAGCACCGCTGGTTCCGAGGACAAACCACAGGAAGAGGCCATGGAGGAAGAAGAAGAGGAGGGGGTGGAGGAGAGAGGTGTGTCACAACCAGTAGTAGCATTTTGGAGGCGTGGCGGTGGAACAACCTCCAACACTACTGCACCTTGTCCTGCATCCTTCCCAGCTGCCAAAAGAGTGACCCAATGGGCCGTGAAAGAAAGGTAACGTCCCTGTCCATGCCTGCTGGACCATGAGTCAGCGGTAATATGCACCTTACCGCTGACCGCCCTGTCCAGCGAGGCCAAGACATTGCCTTCCACATGCCTGTAGAGAGCCGGAATCGCCTTCCGTGCGAAAAAGTGGCGTTTGGGAACCTGCCACTGAGGAACCGCACATTGCACAAACTCACGGAAGGGGGCCGAGTCTACCAACTGAAAAGGCAGCAGTTGAAGCGCTAGCAATTTAGCCAAGCTAGCATTCAACCGCTGGGCATGTGGATGGCTGGGAGTGAACTTCTTTTAACGGTCCAGCAGCTGGGGCAGGGAAATTTGCCTGCTAGAATCGGACGTTGGTGTACTGCTAGCAGAGTGCCCGCAAGTACTTGCCTGTGACACACCTAATTCTACACCTTCATTCCTCTCAGAGCAGGTTTCAGAGAGGAGTGAAGGTATAGTGGGGTTGGAGATCCCAGCTGATGCGGTGCAAGAAGAGGTCAGCTTTGTTCTTTGGTGTGGGTCTTTAAGGTAGGCTTGCCAACGAGCTGCATGGCAGGTCAACATATGTCTGATCAAGCATGTGGTGCCCAAGCGGCTGATGTTTTGGCCACGCGATATACGCTTGAGACATATGTTGCAAACAGCAGCTGTGCAATCTGATGCACTCGCCTCAAAAAAGGCCCACACCAAAGAACTTTTTGAATGACGGGCAGAGGCAGCGCCCTGCACAGGCGGAGCTCTGCGGTGTGATTCCGTCGGTGTGCTGCCCATACGCTGGCCACTCAAGGGCATCCTGCCTCGTTGGAGATGTGCCTCCTCCTCATCCTCCTCCTCCTCCTCCTCTCTCCTATTAGGCACCCACGTGGAGTCAGTGACCTCATCATCCCCTCCCTCCTCATCACTGGAGCCAATCTGGCAGTATGCTGCAGCTGCTGGAGCATGACTGCCAGATTGGTGTCCTTCTTGAGCATCCCCTCTCTCTGCTCTCACGCTGCTGCCTTCCTCTAGCTGGGTATCATCATCAGATCCTTCCAAACGCTGGGCATCCTCCTGGAGCATGTACCCAACACTGTGCTCAAACAGTTCGGGGGACTCCTCAGGAGGAGGACATGGTGGGTCTAGGGAAGGATTGACTAATGAAGATAATGATACCAGAATAGAGGACGCTTTGGCAGCTGCTTTGCCAGTACCCTGAGCCTGGGTGAGAGAGGATGAGGAGGATGAGATGGGCTTGGTCATCCACTCTACCAAGTCTTCGGCATGATGTGGCTCAACATGTCCAGCTGCCGAAAAGAAGGACAAGCGTGTCCCATGGCCATGTGCTGATGACAATGCACCGCGTCCACGACCAGCACTGTTGCCCCCAGACACAGAGCCTGCTTGCCCTCTTTTTTTGCCTCCTGACTGTCTGCCTCTCCTTGTTTGCCTTCCAGACATTTTAATGGATGGCCTGCAGAGAGATGGGAAAAAGAGCAATAAGGGCTACCTTCAGGTGTATACTGTGCAGGAGGCTTAGCAACAATGACACTGACACTGTCCCCTGCCTATCCTTCTCTGTCCCTAAACACAAGGATTGAAAATATGGTTCAGCAAAATTGGTTTAGAACAGAATAGCACACTGACACTTTCCCTCACTGTCCTACTCTGTCCCTCCCTACAAACAAGTTTTAGCACAGAATAGTACACTGATAATTTGCACGAGTGTCCTTCTCTGTCCCTAAACTCAAGGATTTGAAATATGGAACAGCAAAATTGGTTTAGAACAGAATAGCACACTGTCAGTTTCACTCACTGTACCTCTCTGTCCCTAAACTCAAGGATTGAAAATATGGTTCAGCAAAATTGGTTTAGAACAGAATAGCACACTGACACTTTCCCTCACTGTCCTACTCTGTCCCTCCCTACAAACAAGTTTTAGCACAGAATAGCACACTGATAATTTGCACGAGTGTCCTTCTCTGTCCCTAAACTCAAGGATTTGAAATATGGAACAGCAAAATTGGTTTAGAACAGAATAGCACACTGTCAGTTTCACTCACTGTACCTCTCTGTCCCTAAACTCAAGGATTTGAAATATGGAACAGCAAAATTGGTTTAGAACAGAATAGCACACTGACACTTTCCCTCACTGTCCTACTCTGTCCCTCCCTACAAACAAGATTTAGCACAGAATAGCACACTGATAATTTGCACGAGTGTCCTTTTCTGTCCCTAAACTCAAGGATTTGAAATATGGAACAGCAAAATTGGTTTAGAACAGAATAACACACTGTCAGTTTCACTCACTGTACCTCTCTGTCCCTAAACTCAAGGATTGAAAATATGGTTCAGCAAAATTGGTTTAGAACAGAATAGCACACTGACACTTTCCCTCACTGTCCTACTCTGTCCCTCCCTACAAACAAGATTTAGCACAGAATAGCACACTGATAATTTGCAAGAGTGTCCTTCTCTGTCCCTAAACTCAAGGATTTGAAATATGGAACAGCAAAATTGGTTTAGAACAGAATAGCACACTGTCAGTTTCACTCACTGTACCTCTCTGTCCCTAAATTCAAGGATTGAAAATATGGTTCAGCAAAATTGGTTTAGAACAGAATAGCACACTGACACTTTCCCTCACTGTCCTACTCTGTCCCTCCCTACAAACAAGATTTAGCACAGAATAGCACACTGATAATTTGCACGAGTGTCCTTCTCTGTCCCTAAACTCAAGGATTTGAAATATGGAACAGCAAAATTGGTTTAGAACAGAATAGCACACTGTCAGTTTCACTCACTGTACCTCTCTGTCCCTAAACTCAAGGATTGAAAATATGGTTCAGCAAAATTGGTTTAGAACAGAATAGCACACTGACACTTTCCCTCACTGTCCTACTCTGTCCCTCCCTACAAACAAGTTTTAGCACAGAATAGCACACTGATAATTTGCACGAGTGTCCTTCTCTGTCCCTAAACTCAAGGATTTGAAATATGGAACAGCAAAATTGGTTTAGAACAGAATAGCACACTGTCAGTTTCACTCACTGTACCTCTCTGTCCCTAAACTCAAGGATTTGAAATATGGAACAGCAAAATTGGTTTAGAACAGAATAGCACACTGACACTTTCCCTCACTGTCCTACTCTGTCCCTCCCTACAAACAAGATTTAGCACAGAATAGCACACTGATAATTTGCACGAGTGTCCTTCTCTGTCCCTAAACTCAAGGATTTGAAATATGGAACAGCAAAATTGGTTTAGAACAGAATAGCACACTGTCAGTTTCACTCACTGTACCTCTCTGTCCCTAAACTCAAGGATTGAAAATATGGTTCAGCAAAATTGGTTTAGAACAGAATAGCACACTGACACTTTCCCTCACTGTCCTACTCTGTCCCTCCCTACAAACAAGATTTAGCACAGAATAGCACACTGATAATTTGCACGAGTGTCCTTCTCTGTCCCTAAACTCAAGGATTTGAAATATGGAACAGCAAAATTGGTTTAGAACAGAATAGCACACTGTCAGTTTCACTCACTGTACCTCTCTGTCCCTAAACTCAAGGATTGAAAATATGGTTCAGCAAAATTGGTTTAGAACAGAATAGCACACTGACACTTTCCCTCACTGTCCTACTCTGTCCCTCCCTACAAACAAGTTTTAGCACAGAATAGCACACTGATAATTTGCACGAGTGTCCTTCTCTGTCCCTAAACTCAAGGATTTGAAATATGGAACAGCAAAATTGGTTTAGAACAGAATAGCACACTGTCAGTTTCACTCACTGTACCTCTCTGTCCCTAAACTCAAGGATTTGAAATATGGAACAGCAAAATTGGTTTAGAACAGAATAGCACACTGACACTTTCCCTCACTGTCCTACTCTGTCCCTCCCTACAAACAAGATTTAGCACAGAATAGCACACTGAAAATTGCCACGAGTGTCCTTCTCTGTCCCTAAACTCAAGGATTGAAAATATGGTTCAGCAAAATTGGTTTAGAACAGAATAGCACACTGACACTTTCCCTCACTGTCCTACTCTGTCCCTCCCTACAAACAAGATTTAGCACAGAATAGCACACTGAAAATTGCCACGAGTGTCCTTCTCTGTCCCTAAACTCAAGGATTGAAAATATGGAACAGCAAAATTGGTTTAGAACAGAATAGCACACTGACACTTTCCCTCACTGTCCTACTCTGTCCCTCCCTACAAACAAGATTTAGCACAGAATAGCACACTGAAAATTGCCACGAGTGTCCTTCTCTGTCCCTAAACTCAAGGCTTGAAAATATGGAACAGCAAAATTGGTTTAGAACAGAATAGCACACTGACACTTTCCCTCACTGTCCTACTCTGTCCCTCCCTACAAACAAGATTTAGCACAGAATAGCACACTGAAAATTGCCACGAGTGTCCTTCTCTGTCCCTAAACTCAAGGATTGAAAATATGGTTCAGCAAAATTGGTTTAGAACAGAATAGCACACTGACACTTTCCCTCACTGTCCTACTCTGTCCCTCCCTACAAACAAGTTTTAGCACAGAATAGCACACTGATAATTTGCACGAGTGTCCTTCTCTGTCCCTAAACTCAAGGATTTGAAATATGGAACAGCAAAATTGGTTTAGAACAGAATAGCACACTGTCAGTTTCACTCACTGTACCTCTCTGTCCCTAAACTCAAGGATTTGAAATATGGAACAGCAAAATTGGTTTAGAACAGAATAGCACACTGACACTTTCCCTCACTGTCCTACTCTGTCCCTCCCTACAAACAAGATTTAGCACAGAATAGCACACTGATAATTTGCACGAGTGTCCTTCTCTGTCCCTAAACTCAAGGATTTGAAATATGGAACAGCAAAATTGGTTTAGAACAGAATAGCACACTGTCAGTTTCACTCACTGTACCTCTCTGTCCCTAAACTCAAGGATTGAAAATATGGTTCAGCAAAATTGGTTTAGAACAGAATAGCACACTGACACTTTCCCTCACTGTCCTACTCTGTCCCTCCCTACAAACAAGATTTAGCACAGAATAGCACACTGATAATTTGCACGAGTGTCCTTCTCTGTCCCTAAACTCAAGGATTTGAAATATGGAACAGCAAAATTGGTTTAGAACAGAATAGCACACTGTCAGTTTCACTCACTGTACCTCTCTGTCCCTAAACTCAAGGATTGAAAATATGGTTCAGCAAAATTGGTTTAGAACAGAATAGCACACTGACACTTTCCCTCACTGTCCTACTCTGTCCCTCCCTACAAACAAGTTTTAGCACAGAATAGCACACTGATAATTTGCACGAGTGTCCTTCTCTGTCCCTAAACTCAAGGATTTGAAATATGGAACAGCAAAATTGGTTTAGAACAGAATAGCACACTGTCAGTTTCACTCACTGTACCTCTCTGTCCCTAAACTCAAGGATTTGAAATATGGAACAGCAAAATTGGTTTAGAACAGAATAGCACACTGACACTTTCCCTCACTGTCCTACTCTGTCCCTCCCTACAAACAAGATTTAGCACAGAATAGCACACTGAAAATTGCCACGAGTGTCCTTCTCTGTCCCTAAACTCAAGGATTGAAAATATGGTTCAGCAAAATTGGTTTAGAACAGAATAGCACACTGACACTTTCCCTCACTGTCCTACTCTGTCCCTCCCTACAAACAAGATTTAGCACAGAATAGCACACTGAAAATTGCCACGAGTGTCCTTCTCTGTCCCTAAACTCAAGGATTGAAAATATGGAACAGCAAAATTGGTTTAGAACAGAATAGCACACTGACACTTTCCCTCACTGTCCTACTCTGTCCCTCCCTACAAACAAGATTTAGCACAGAATAGCACACTGAAAATTGCCACGAGTGTCCTTCTCTGTCCCTAAACTCAAGGCTTGAAAATATGGAACAGCAAAATTGGTTTAGAACAGAATAGCACACTGACACTTTCCCTCACTGTCCTACTCTGTCCCTCCCTACAAACAAGATTTAGCACAGAATAGCACACTGAAAATTGCCACGAGTGTCCTTCTCTGTCCCTAAACTCAAGGATTGAAAATATGGAACAGCAAAATTGGTTTAGAACAGAATAGCACACTGACACTTTCCCTCACTGTCCTACTCTGTCCCTCCCTACAAACAAGATTTAGCACAGAATAGCACACTGAAAATTGCCACGAGTGTCCTTCTCTGTCCCTAAACTCAAGGATTGAAAATATGGAACAGCAAACTTGGTTTAGAACAGAATAGCACACTGACACTTTCCCTCACTGTCCTACTCTGTCCCTCCCTACAAACAAGATTTAGCACAGAATAGCACACTGAAAATTGCCACGAGTGTCCTTCTCTGTCCCTAAACTCAAGGATTGAAAATATGGAACAGCAAAATTGGTTTAGAACAGAATAGCACACTGACACTTTCCCTCACTGTACCTCTCTGTCCCTAAACTCAAGGATTGAAAATATGGTTCAGCAAGATTGGTTTAGAACAGAATAGCACACTGACACTTTCCCTCACTGTACCTCTCTGTCCCTAAACTCAAGGATTGAAAATATGGTTCAGCAAAATAGTTTTAGAACAGAATAGCACACTGACACTTTCCCTCACTGTACCTCTCTGTCCCTACAAACAAGGATTAGCACAGAATAGCACACTGTCACTGACACTCTCCCTACCTATCCTTATCTGTCCCTAAACACAAGGAATCCAGGATTAGTAAAGGAAAAATAATGACACTGTCCCTGCCTATGCTTCTCTTTCCCTGCTCCGGAACACACTACACAAGGCCGCCGCGCTGGCGGCCTTTTATAGTGTGGGGCGTGTACTAAACCCCCTCAGCAATAATTGGCCACAGGCATCCTGCCTGTGGCCAATCATTGCTCTCCTCGCTGCCGGCGCTGTGATTGGCCAAGCATGCGGGGTCACAGTGCATGCTTGGCCAATCCCAGCGCCTGGATGACACTGCGATGGCGTAGTGCATTGTGGGCCGTTCGCGTCACTCGAATTTGGCGCGAACGGCCCAAATCGTTCGATCTTCGTCGAACGATCGAACAGCCGATGTTCGAGTCGAACGTATGTTCGACTCGAACACGAAGCTCATCCCTACTGAACATCTAAATGAGCCCTTTCAGCCCCACTTCCTATCACAGAACCCTCCTAGATCCCTTTAGTTCTCCCTTAGGGCCCATCTTCCCTTCCCTCCTTCATCTCACTGGCAGTCTCCCTCAGACTGACACCATTGAGGCCACTTTTTCCCACTGATGCAGCAACACTGAAGCAGGGACATTTTTATCCTTTCAGTGATACCATTGACGTAGTGCCATTTTTTTCTTTACCACCCTTAGCCCCATATTTGTGCACCAATTTTAACCTCTTTAGTTTTCTGCAGTAAACCACAACTATTGCCCCAACCTCTGGGAAGGGGGGCTCACTTTGCCATCTTCACCCTGACCATTTAATTGACCTTGTTCCTGTACTGCCATTATCCACGGGATTCCAGACACATTGACTGGATCGTTAGACAACATTGAATCAGGGATCAGCCCATCAAATATCAGTGTTTATCTATTCCAGCCCTATCTTACATTCTGTGAAATATTGTCCATTAGGCATGACCTACTGCTATTTTTATCATTACATTCATGTTTTTAGTTCAAAATTCAGGACTATTGTACCATATTGAGCATGGAAGAAAAATGTTTTTGATGCTCTTATCTATATTTCTTTTTTATAAGCAGAAACAAAAATAACAGCTGAAATTCATTTGCATTGATCAGGTATATCGCAGTGCTAGTGAAATACACTATTCGTGTTTGTTTACTAGTACTTTGGAGTTTACTAGTACTCCTATTCAGCCATATGATTAAAGTGTACCTAAACCTTAAAACAAAAATTAGTTATGCGATGCTGCTTACCAGTCATTAGATGTAATGACTGCATTAGTTTTCATTTTGAGACTTTTTTCCTTTATTTTAACCTGGAAAACCTGCAGGAATATGAGTTTTTTTTTTCTTTCAGCCTGGTGTGAACGAAACTCATGGCGTGTACAGTGTATACCCAGCTTAAATCTCAAGAATATTACATTTCAAACATAAATCCAATAATGCTGTCAGAAAATTCTCATCTTAAAAAATTTAGCCATATAAAACCCCCCACAGATTATTGAATGGCTAAATGAAAAAAAAAAATTACAAAAATTTCCTGTGGTTTTACTTCTAAAAAAATATTTCCAGTATATGCATGGCTTCATAAACATTTCAAGTCTATGCAGTTTATATAAACAGAGTCATGAAGCAAGTATCGAAATCGACACCAGGTTGGTGTTGAAGCCCTCAATTGACCTTGCTGTGTTCCCTATTGACCTTACTCAGGTCTATAAATTTCCTTTTTCATTTTCTAACATATTATTTCACAGATATTTATCCGAGACATGGAAACATGGAAATGCATTTATACAAAATAATATACCACTCTCATTTTCTTTACCCTGGGGGTATTTTAACAATTGCGTGAGTTCATCAAAGATGCAATTAAATGTGCCAGAATCAGCCTCAGGGAATATGCCCCTTTCAGAATTACCAATAAGCATATGCGCACAGCACACCAAACAAACCGTGGTGTCTTTGATCCCAAGTAACTCAAGAACATGACTGCCCACTGCTAAGGGCATACTTCCTGGCTGGGTCTCTATGAATGGTGAAAAGTCATTTCATAAAGACTCTCCCATGTCTAAATATCAGCCTGTTAACTACATAGGATATTTCAGTTTTGACTCCCTATAAGATCCAAAAACCTACTCTAATATAAAATGATCCACATCACAGCAGGATTTTTCATATATAATTTATCAATTATTGCACAGGCACAGTCTACAATTTATTAAAACTGAACCCTAAGTAGAAATAAAAGACACAAATTATTTCAGCTCTGAAATCCTTCATACATCATTAAATGTATATTTAACATGCTAGCAGTGTAAGTGTCTATTACCCTTTTGCAATGTCATCAGAGTGTGTAGGAAGAAGCAGTACCTACTTATAGAAGGAGAGAGCAGGGTGACAAATGTTGCGGTACCCCCGTAGGGGCCGCTAAGTAATGTGGCCCACCTGTCACCCTGCCCAGCCCGGCATTCACTTCCCAGTCACTTTTGAGACAATGAACAGTCCATGTGATTGTTTTGTATTTTTATTGGGGGATTTGGGTATATATGGGATGCCCAGTAGAACAAGCAATTGGTTGATTGTATATCAATCAGTTGGGACAACTCTATACACTTGTCTTACTCCAGTCTCCTCCAACAAATCACTTCCTTGCAGACTGTTAGGCCTCGTACACACGACCGATTTTCTCGGCAAGAACCAGCAAGAAACTTGCTGGCAGAGATGTCTTGCCGAGTAAATCGGTCGTGTGTACGCGGCTATCGGGTTTCTCGTCGAGAAAACCGACAAGTAACCTCGACGAGAAAATAGAGAACCTGCTCTCTATTTTCTCGTCAAGATTCTCGTCAGCCTGTTTCTCGACGAGAAAAGTGAGTGTGTGTACACTTACCTGTCCGCCGGGAAGCCCGTGCATGTTCGAAATGAATTTGAAGCATGCGCGGTAGCTTCCTAGGCATACGTAGGGTATACCAAGATGGCGGCGACGGCATCGAATGTGACGAGCGCATGCTCGTCGTAGTCGATGACGTCACCGCGTACGCTCCATTCAAAGAACCGCGGGTTCTTTGAAACGAGCGTGTGTACACTCGGCCGGGACAAGTTTCTTGTCCAAGAATCTCGTCGAAAAAAACGACATGTTTTTTTCAACGACAATCTCGGCCGTGTGTACGAGGCCTTACTGTCAATCTCTCTCTCTCCAGCACATCACTTAACTCCAGGCACAGCTAGCACGTGGTTAGGCCCAACTTTAACTCAGTCAGGCCTCAGCAACTGCCTTTTTCAGGCAGGGACCGTGGGTCCCTTTTAATGTGGCAAAAATACAAATAGGAAGTCTTTAAGTGCTAGCTGTCCTATGGTGGACTACTTCTCCCAGTAAGTCCTCTTCAGGCCCTGCTAGCCCTCCTAACTGCAGCTGCCCATCTTCACTGCCTGTGATATTGCAATCCTCACTGGCTCCACACCCAGCTCTGACTGTTTCCTCTCAGTCCTCTATGGAATGCCTCTCCAGTCCTCCCAACTGCCCATGTCACTCACCAGCCCTCCTGGCTGCAAACCGGTGGTTCCCTACTGAAGTCTTGTCCGGCAGTACTAGCTCCCGCTGTCCTCTCTGACTCCTCTCTATGCCTCCTGTTTAGATCCTCCATGCGTTCTTGAAGGGATCCATCCTGCACCTGAGTCCCAGGCCCAAGGTCAACCCCCCCAGACTGGGGAGCTCCCTCAAAGGCCCAACAGCTTAGTACTCTAGCCTCAGTTCGACAACTCCTCCCCAGCTGGGCTGACCCTGGGTATTTCAAGGGGGCCTGCCAGTCCTAGTTGGGGATTGGTCAGGGCTCCCCGAGACACCCCAGACTGCTCCTCCCCACTTCCCCTCTTCCTCTTCTAGAATCCTCTAGAAGCAAGAAGGAGGTAACCATGGCGTGATGCTGTCTGTGAGTCACAGCTCCTGCTCTAGGCCACTCCCAGCCCACACAGATCAAAACAAACAGGCCTAGCTTCCAGCTAGGCCTGCTTAAATTTACTTGCTCTCACAAAAATCCTAACTCTAGCACCTCCCTAAGTAGAGGGTGCTACACAGAATTAAGCTTCTCACTGTGTTGCTTCTACTTTAAATGTCCAGTCACAGGCAGGGGTTGGTCTCATACAGCTTGGCCTCGGAGGATGGATTGAATGATGCTGAATGTCATATTTAGTGGTGGAAAATGACTGTGTACTGTGAACAGAGCTCCAGATTGAAGGCAAATATTGCAATAAAACCTTCTTCTTTATTTTATATTTTGTGGGGCTATTTATTTCTATACTTTTGTTTCTGGCCCGAGTTCTGCTTTAAACCCAAATAAATACACAACTCCTATACAGAATAGTACAGATTTATTCTATTTCGATCTATATTTTTTTGAACAGCTATCAGTATTTTTGTTGGGTAATGCTTAAAGTCAATATTTGAATGAGCTGGTATATTAGTGGTGTATTAGGAGGAAGTTTGAGCTCAAAGGGAGTTGGATTCCTTCCCCTGGGTGACCTCCGCTTACCCAGGAAAATCCAAAGGCGACCTCATTTTTTTATGATGAAGGGAGTTAAAATGTAAGAATCATTAGCCCCTGCACACACAATACTTTTTTTATTCTATCCAAGTATAAAAATATAGTACCTCCTTATTTGAGCAGCTATCTCACACCAGGCTTTTTGGTTTAGGGGAAAGAGACCCTGCTGCCAGTCTGCCTTAGGAAAGTGAAGTGGAAAGAGGTTCTGTAGACCACTTAACCTGTGGGAAGCATGGATCTGCAAGAACTGAATCAGCGCAATCCGCCACAAGATCTTGCTGGCTCCTCTCTAATCACAGATGTAGATTTGTGAAGGTTGATTTCTCTAGAGCAGGGGTCTCCACACTTTCTAAACAAAGGGACACTTTATTGTCCTTTAGACTTTATGGGGGCTGGACTAGGCCAATGGGAGTGAAAATTTCCTGGCATCAGTGAGCGCAAACATCGCCACATTTGGTATTGGAGGGAGAAATAGTGACCTCGTCATTGGCATTATTGGGAGGAACAGTGCCCCATTTTTTGCTTTCAATGGGAGAAATGGTGCCCCATTATTGGTGTCAGTTGGCAGAATAGTGTATTGTATCTGTAAAAGGAATAGTTCCCGAAGGGCTGGATAAAGATAAGCAAAAGGCCGCAGTTTGGAGACCTCTTTTCTAGAGCTATGTGTAATGCATACTATAAATGTATTAACTAAGCGATAGAAAACAACTTTAGATGCCACCATAGCTCAGAATATACACTAGAGATGGAAGTCACTGGTGACATCATCATATTTATATTTCTTGTTCTGTCTGGAGAGGCTAAATGACAGCATATCGTCTCCCCATGCAATGGCTGTTGAGTGTTTTGCACCTCACGTGTCAAGTGTCTACCTCACATTACCATTTTGAGCCTGTGCAGCAATCCTTCTGAAGCTACATTTTTCAAACAGAAAGCACATAAAACCCGATTTACTAGACTATTTTAAGGAGATTTCACAATTTATTTTCGTCAACTTTTTGAATACATATGCCAAGGTTATCTCTACTCTTATTATTTTACGGCTTTGACTTCTGCTTTCATTTTACAGTATACAAGTAAAGGAAGCTTAAGTGTTACATAAACTTCTCTGTGCAGAAAAAAGCGGGTCAGTTTCAAGACACACAGGTCATGTACACATGTCTAAAGGTCACATCAGCCTGAAAGGAGGTTTTTCTTTTTGACAGGGAAAGTGAGAGACTAAGAAAGGAAAATAATAATTCCAGTGAGTTAGAAAGTGAAAATTTGCATCAAAGTGTAAAGTAAAAAGATGTTTAGAAATAGATGTTATGGCTATTTTTTTTTCAAGCATTTATAATAGGGCTGTGGAAATTAACTATTAATTCCTCGATTAATCGATTAATTGTTTTGATCGATCAATATTCTTATGATAGATCAAAATTCTTTTGATCGGTACTCACCTCTCCGCTGGCTTCCGGGTCTTCAGGGGGATCCGGTGATGTCACAGACGCTTGCCGTGTCCATCTGAAGGGCTCCTTTGCTGTGCCTTCATATCTGCATGCCGGCGGGACCTTACTATCTGCCACACGCAAGGGCTGTTACACTTTCCTCTATCACTTCCCTCTATCAACCTGGGATTCTACAGCCATCCACTGGGAGTTGTGATAGTTCCCTTCACGGGACATCTACATGCTGACGGACTGATGTTAGCCCCTCCTCATCTGGATTCAGCAGTGGTATCGTTGTACACATTTTTATACCAGTATCATACTTAGCTACATGTTTTTATGACTGCTTTTGCTACCGTTTGGTATTACTCGCACCATTTTTACAGTTTATGTAGCTACATCGATTTTATCTCCAGTGCAATATTTATTTTGTTACCTACTTGAAGACTATAAAAGTTTTAATGCTATTCCCATCGAGCGCTGCCTTTGTGTGTTTTTTGTATCCTGCTATCCATTTTTCCAGTGGTTGGTAGCTGCACTGGGAATCGGCCTGCAAGGAGATCAGCTAAAAGTAGTTAGATCTATGTGCGTTATAATTAATCAAAATAAGTCGATTAATCGATTAAATAAAAAATCGATTAATCGAACACGAAAATTTTAATCAGTAACAGCCCTAATTTATAACAGTATCTTTGACAGAAGTAACTAAAGCCTAGATGCCCAGATGAAATTTAACAGTGTAATTATGCCTTTGGTTAATTTGGCAATAATTCTAATGCCGTGTACACACAACCGTTTTTTCATGACGAGAAAAATGTCATTTTTTAATTTGGTCATTAAAAATGATCGTGTGTGGGCTTCAGAGCATTTTTCACAACGTGAAAAATGGCCATTAAAAATTTGGAACATGCTCTAATTTTACTCGTCGTTTTTCATGTTGTCGTTTTTCTTGTCATGAAAAACGGCCGTGTGAAGGCTTTAACGACGTGAAAAAAAACCCGCGCATGCTCAGAAGCAAGTGATGAGACGGGAGCGTTCGTTCTGGTAAAACTAGCGTTCGTAATGGAGATAGCACATTCGTCACGCTGTAACGGACTGAAGAGCACGAGGCTGAAAAGCGCGAATCGTCTCTCACCAAACTTTACTAACACAAGGATCAGCAAAAGCAGCCCAAAGGGTGGCGCCATCCAAATGGAACTTCCCCTTTATAGTGCCGTCGTACATTTCGCTCTTTGCTCGAGCATTTTTTTTCATGATAGTGTGTAGGCAAGGCAGGCTTGAGAAGAATCACGTCAAGAAAAACGTTGTTTTTTTCAATGACCTTAAAAACGGTCATGTGTACGCGGCATAAGACTAATTTCCCTACCTAAATCATTTTTACAATTTTTGTAAGGACATATAATTGTTGATTTACTGCACTCTCCAGTTTTAGTCAATCAACAACTATATGTCCTTTTATTTGGCACACTGTATTTAACAAATGCCAATTCAAATGGACAACATATGAACTTTTTTTAGTTTCTACATTTCGTTTTCTCTAAATGCTGTAATTTTATCTGTTTTCAACTAAAAATATTTTTTTGGTCAGCTCACCAAACAAGGTCTAAGTTCTCGAGACGCAACTCCTATAGAGACCCTGGGGTTGATTTACTAAAGGCAAATAGACTGTGCACTCTGCAAGTACAGTTGCTCCAGGGCTTAGTAAATTAGATAAAGCTTCACTTTCCAAAGAATACCCAATTACATGCAAGGATAATTAAAAAAACAAAAAAAAAACAGCATTTTTGCTTGCACATGATTGGATGATGGAAGTCAGCAGAGCTTCTGCTCGTTTGCTAAACTCTGGAGCAACTGCTCTTGCGGAGTGCAACTGCACTTTGCAAAGTACACAGTGTATTTGCCTTTAGTAAATCAATCCCTTTGTGCCTTCAGAAGAACGATTGTCTGTAAACAATATCTCTAATATTTATGACAGCGCTCCCCAACCGTTTTGGCATGGGGACTGGCTGCGTGGAAGAAAATTTTGCCAAGGGCCGGGGGGTGTTTGGCGCGGTGGGGGCGGGGCAATGGCTGGTGTTAGCGCTTCAATCATCACTGCACCATGGTTGAAAATGTTGCTAGGATGATTTAGGGGCATTATTTATATTATTACATTGTAATATAAATGAAATGGTTCAACTCAACATAATGCAGAATCAGTGGAAGCCCTGATTGTGTCACTTGCCACCATCGCCTGCCACCAGATGCAGTTTGTCACTTGCCACGTCGCCTGCCTTCAGATGCAGCTTGTCACTTGCCACATTATCACAATATTACATTGTAATATAAATGAAATAGTTCAACTCACCATAATGCCGAATCAGTGGGAGCCCTGAGTGTGTCACTTGCCACGGTCACCTGTCTTCAGATGCAGCTTGTCACTTGCCATGTCGCCTGCCACTAGATGCAGCTTGTCACTTGTCACTTCACCTGTCTTCAGATGCAGATTGTCACTTGCTACGTCACCTGCCAGGAGATGCAGTTTGTCAGTTGCCACGTCACCTGCCATTAGATGTGTATTGTCACTTGCCACATTTCCTGTCACCAGATGCGGAATGTCACTTGCCATGTCGCCTGCCACCAGATGTAGCGTGTCACTTGCCACTTCACCTGCCTTCAGATGCAGATTGTCACTTGCCACGTCACCTGCCACGAGATGCAGTTTGTCACTTGCCACATCACCTGCCATTTGATGTGGAATGTCACTTGCCATGTGGCCTGCCACCAGATGCGGAATGTCACTTGCCACATTGCCTGCCACCAGATGCAGAATGTCACTTGCTACGTCGCCTGTCACGAGATGCGGATTGTCACTTGCCATCTTGCCTGCCACCAGATACGGATTGTCACTTGCCACATTGCCTGTCTTCAGCTGCAGCTTGTCACTTGCCACACTGCCTGCCACCAGATGCGGAATGTCACTTACTACGTCGCCAGTCACCAGATGCGGATTGTCACTTGCCACGTCGCCTGCCACCAGATGTGGATTGTCACTTGCCACATTGCTTGTCTTCAGCTGCAACTTGTCACTTGCCCCGTCGCCTGTCACCAGATGCAACTTGTCACCTGCCACCAGATGTGGATTGTCACTGCATTGGTGGCAGCACTGGTCCATAGAGCACAGAAGCAGGCAGGTGGTGGGTTTTGAGTAAGGGGGTAACAGCGATGATGCGGGGCGGGCGGCGAGAGATGATGTCACACGACTTCAAACCAGAAAGTTGAGTTTAACAGACACTGCCAAACTAAATCCTCCGATCATCCTTCACCTCCAAAGTGTACTCGATCCACTGGACGCTTCTCCTGATTGTCTCAGATTAAAAGGAAGAGAGACTCCTCTGCTGCCACTTAGTTTGGCAGTGTCTGTTAAACTCAACTTTCTGGTGAGTAGAAACCCATAAGGGGAGTGTGATACATGGGAGAAGTTTGAAGTGGTGTGTACACGGTGGAAGCTGCCGTCAGTGGGGACTACCTCATATCTTTGGTGCACTCTTCACACTGGACTCGGACATTCCTTCTGTCCTCTGGAACTATATTGATATATAATCATTTCCTCTTATGGACTATCATAAGATAGAGTGGTCACAATTGATTTGTGACAGCTAGCGCTGCTTTAGTATTTAACAGGTTTTAGTTTATTACTTGTTGTTGGTCTACTATCTTTATTTTTATGTAATATGATTGCCTGTCATGAAGGGTTCTGTTTAAGGGGTCCTCCAGCAGTCATACATATAAAGCCCTGTACACACGATCGGTTTTAACGATGAAAACAGTCCGATGGACTGTTTTCATCGCACAAACCAATCGTGTATGGGCCCCATCGGTCTTTTTTCCATCGGTGATTAAAAATAGAACATGTTTTAAATTTATCCGATGTAAAAAAAAAAACTATAGCAAATTCCGATCGTCTGTGTGGAACTCCATCGGAGAAAAAACCCACACATGCTCAGAATCAAGTCGACGCATGCTCAGAAGCATAGAACTTACATTTTCACGGCTCATCGGAGTGTTTTACGTCACAGCGTTTGGGACGGTCGGATTTCCGACTGATGGTGTATAGGCAAGACTGATGGAAGTCAGCTTCATCGGAAATCCGATGGAAAAAAACATCGGATTTTATTCCATCGGAAATCCGATCGTGTGTACAGGGCTTTAACCACTTCGCATCCAGGCCAAATCTGACACTTCGCTTCTACATGTAAAAAATCATAATTTTTTTGCTAGAAAAATACATAGAACCCCCAAACATTATGTTTCAATGATTTTTATTAGAGTTTTTAGACAAAGATACAGCAATCTCATCTTTTCATTGTACAGTATCAATACAACACTTTGGGATAATAAAACTTTAGTCCCGTTCATTAAGAGGTACAAAAATAAGTGCAAGTGTGGGCTGAAGTCCATTAGTGCAACAGGGCAGCTTATACTGGTCCATTATGCCCAGGACCTAAGTCCATCTGATAACCCAAGCTGCTGCAAGTGGCCTGCCCGTCCACAAGAACCGCCCCCCCCCATCAACCTATTGGGGGGGGCTTAATTCTCCAGGCCGTGCAGGCCCCCAACCAGTTAGCATAAACCAACAACAATCATTATTAAATATGCGATCAAACATAACCAAAAGAAAAAATGAAATAAAAAGGGAGTCAAACAGGTCCATAAGGCCTAGATCTGACCCCAATAAGATAAAAGCAAGGAAATTAACAAAGAAAAAGAGTTAGAGGGAAGGAAACGGAGCAATGAGAGAAAAAAGAGGGAGGGAGGGGGAAGGGGGAGGAGCCTCAGCTCAGCACCCGAGTATCCGTACTGCAGAAAAGAAACTAAATTGCGAACCTCCTGGGATCATTCATAAGATATTGAATCCATGGGTCCCACACTCTATGAAACAATTTCATTTTATCTTGCGCTAGCGCTGTAAATTTTTTGTTTAACATCAACCAAGTTAATTTGCTTTTAAATTGTTCAAATGGTAGGGCAGCAGACTTCCAATTTCTGGCTATGGTTATCTTAGCAGAAATGAATATGAATGTGAGAAGCCGCCTACAAGATCCGGAGGCGTCAACCACCCCACTCCCCAACAGAGCTTGTTTTGCTGATTTTGGCAAATTAATCTGAGTGAGGGTGTAGAGGAAATTATAGACCCTAATCCAAAACCTCCTGACCTTGGGGCATGTCCACCATATGTGATAAACGGTACCGATTTGGCCACATCCTCTGAAACACCGGGGGGTAGCCCCTGATACGACAGTGGCCAACCTAGGCGGTACCATGTACCACCGTAATAGATCCTTATAATTAGCCTCAATTATCAAGGTATTGATGAGTGAACGAGATGCTGTCTCCGTTATCGAGTGCCATTCATCCAGTTCTAAAGTTTCCTGCAGGTCATTTTCCCATTGAACCATATAGTTCAGCTTTGTCGATGCACCCATCAATATCGCATATATAGCTGATATATGACCCTTCATTTTATCATATTGGGTACACAAATGTTCCAAGGGTGTCCGTGTTGCTAGATCACTCTTACGGGCCAAAGTTTGTATAAAATGAGAAATCTCAGTATATCTGTAGTTTTCTGCTAAAGGCATTTGATATTTATCTTTCATAATCTGCTCGGACAGCATACAGTAGGTGCCGCCGACATTGTATATCCATCGCGATCCCATCGCGGAGATTCTCGGCGACAGGGTGCCGACATCTCAGCGACAGGGTGGCGACGTCTCACGCTCGCTGCAATAGCGAGAAGGAGAAGTGGCACTGTATTGAACGAGATCCAACGTGGATTCCCGCCAATACCAGGCACTGTGTTTGGTATGAATCCTGAGCGGGAACTCCACGCCAAATTTTAAATAAAAAAACGGCATGGGTTCCCCCTCCAGGAGCATACCAGGCCCTTCGGTCTGGTAAGGATTTGAAGGGGAATCCCCTAAGCCGAAAAAACTGCGTGGGGGTCCCCCTCAAAATCCAAACCAGAGCCTTATCCGAGCACGCAACCTGGCAGGCCGCAGGAAAAGAGAGGGGGACAAAAGAGTGCCCCCCCTCCCTCCTGAACCGTACTAGGCGCATGCCCTTAACATAGGGGGTTTGGTGCTTTGGGGCAGGGGGGCGACCTGCGGCCCCCCCACCCCAAAGCACCCTGTCCCCATGTTGATGGGGACAAGGGCCTCTTCCCGACAACCCTGGCCGTTGGTTGTCGGGGTCTGCGGGCGGGGGCTGATCGGAATCCGGGAGCCCCCTTTAATAAGGTGACCCCCAGATCCCGGCCCCCCACCCTATGTGAATGAGTATGGGGTACATCGTACCCCTACCCATTCACCTGGTGGAAAAAAAATGGCAATAAAAAAAACACACACAGGTTTTTAAAGTAATTTTATTACACAGCTCCGGGGGTCTGTTCCGAATTCGGGGGTCTCCGTGTCGTCTCCGCGCTCTCCGGTTCTTCTCTCGCTCTCCGGTTCTTTCTTCCTTCTGCCGGGCCTCCGCTATCTTTTTCCATCTCTTTTGCTAGCAGAGAGGCCTGGTCTTCCCCGTCGTCTCGTCCGGCTCTCTGGTTCTTTCTTCCTTCTGCCGGGCCTCTGCTATCTTCTTCCAGCTCTTTTGCTAGCGGAGAGGCCCGGTCTTCCCCATCGTCTCGTCCGGCTCTCCGTTGTCCTTCTGCCGGCCCCTCCACTATCTTCTTCCAGCTCTTTTGCTAGTGGAGGGGCCCAGTCTTCTCAAGACGTCACAGTCACATGCTCCCATGACGTCACAGTCACATGCTCCAGGGCCACCCGGAGCATGTGCCTGTGACGTCATGAGAAGCCTATATAAATCGTTCCGGACCGAACACCCAGCATTACAGCGGGAGGAAGCGACGAGTGAACATCGAGGAGGAGAAGAGGGAAGAAGACGCAATGGGGATGGGAAGACCGGGCCCCTCCACTAGCAAAAGAGCTGGAAGAAGATAGTTAAGGGGCCGACAGAAGGACAACGGAGAGCCGGACGAGACGATGGGGAAGACCGGGCCTCTCCGCTAGCAAAAGAGCTGGAAGAAGATAGCGGAGACCCGGCAGAAGGAAAAAAGAACCGGAGAGCGCGGAGACGACACCGGAGACCCCCGAAGTCGGAAGAGACCCCCGGAGTCGGAAGAAGACCCCCGGAGCTGTGTAATAAATTACTTTAAAAACCTGTGTGTGTTTTTTTTATTGCCATTTTTTTCCCACCAGGTGAATGGGTAGTGGTACGATGTACCCCATACTCATTCACATAGGGTGCGGGGCCGGGATCTGGGGGCCCCCTTATTAAAGGGGGCTCCCGGATTTCGATCAGCCCCCGCCCGCAGACCCCGACAACCAACGGCCAGGGTTGTCGGGAAGAGGCCCTTGTCCCCATCAACATGGGGACAGGGTGCTTTGGGGTGGGGGGCCGCAGGTCGCCCCCTGCCCCAAAGCACCAAACCCCCCATGTTGAGGGCATGCAGCCTGGTACGATTCAGGAGGGAGGGGGGCCGCTCTCTCGCCCCCCCTCTTTTCTTGCGGCCTGCCAGGTTGCGTGCTCGGATAAGGGTCTGGTTTGGATTTTGAGGGGGACCCCTACGCCGTTTTTTTCGGCTTAGGGGACTCCCCTTCAAATCCATACCAGACCGAAGGGCTTGGTATGCTCCTGTAGGGGGAACCCATGCCGTTTTTTTATTTAAAATTTATCGTGGAGTTCCCGCTCAGGATTCATACCAAACACAGTGCCTGGTATTGGCGGGAATCCACGTCGGATCACCGTCCACCGGCCTCAATGTCAGCAATGCGTGTCGCTCATTGCGAAAGGAAAAACATTTTTCCTTTCCCGATGACGAGACAGCTCAGCGCTGGCTCTCGCAACGGGGCTCATAGGGTGTCAATCTCGCCACTAGAAGAGGCGAGATTGACACAAAATCGGCGGCACTTACTGTACCTTTATGGTCATAAAAGTCTGCTATGCGCATTAAGCCCTTATTAGTCCACCAGTCAAACGCAAGGGGGGTGAGGCCCGGGGTGAATGCTCTATTTTTCAACAGTGGTGCCAGAGGAGAATGGGGATATTTGAATGTCCGAGATCTTGAGAGCCTGTCCCATATTTCTAAAGAGAAGGATAGGGCAGGGCATAGTATCATTGGCCTCTCTTTAAGTGGGAGCCACATAATGTGAGAAATTGGGCTGGGACGACATGAATAAGATTCCATAGCCATCCATATCGGAAGTGTTGGGAATGGAATCTAGTGAGTTGCGCCAACTGAGCAGCGTAGAAGTATTTCTGTAAATCTGGCAGCCCAAGTCCACCTTTTTGTTTTGGCGCATATAGAGTACTCTTATTCACCCTGGGCCTCTTGTCTCCCCAAATATACTGGAGAAGTTTTCTTTGAAACAGTTTGAGATCGTTTTGAGCCAATGTTACTGGTAAGGTACGAAAGAAATACAATAGTCTAGGTAAAACATTCATTTTTATAGAGTGTAGTCTGTCAAACCACGATGGAGGGTGGATCTGCCATTTAGCTAAGTCTTCTGTTAGTCGTTTAAAAACGGCCGGGTAATTCCTCTTGTATAACGTTTCAATAGATGAGGTCAAATGTACACCTAGATAGGGAAGTGCTTGAGGTTCCCAACTGAATTTAAATGACTGTTCAAGGAACCCCCAAACATTATATATGTTTTTTTTTTTTAGCAGAGACCCTAGAGAATACAATGGCGGTCATTGCAACCTTTTATCTCGCACAGTATTTGCGCAGCAATTTTTCAAACGCTTTTTTTTGGAGTGTTTCATGCTTTAAAAAAAAAACAAAACAATAAAGTTAGCCCAATGTTTTTGCATAATGTGAAAGATGAAGTTACGCCGAGTAAATAGATACCTAACATGTCATGCTTCAAAATTATACACGCTCGTGGAATAGCGCCAAACTTCGGTACTTAAAAATCCCCACAGGCGACACTTTAATTTTTTTTACTGGTTACATGTTTTGAGTTACAGAGGAGGGCTAGAATTATTGCTCTCGCTCTAACGTTCGCGGCGACACCTCACATGTGTGGTTTTAACCCCGTTTTCATATGTGGGCGGGACTTACGTATGCGTTCGCTTCTGCGTGCGAGCCCACGGGGACAGGGGCACTTTAATTTTTATTTTATTTTATTGTTAATTTTACTTAAAAAAAATATTTTGACACTTATAAAAAAATAATTACATTTTGATCACTTTTATTCTTATTACAAGGAATGTAAACATCCCTTGAAATAGGAATATGACATGACAGGACCTCTTTACAGTGAGATATGGGGTCAATAAGACCCCACATCTCACCTCTAGGCTGGAAAGCCTAAAATCCCCCCACAAAAAGAAACAATCACGTCTTCCCAGCCGAGGCGGCGCTGTTTTTTATGAATGCAGAGGCCGGGCGTGACAGCATAACATTGCGCCCGGCCTCCAACGATCATAGAGACTCCGACCACCATCTGGTCCACCGGAAATCTCTATGGTCAACATCCATGGCCGGCGGATCCGTTCTACGACTCACCGATCGCAGCGGTGAGTCTGTAGAAGCATCGGAGGGCGGCGGGAGGGGGGACATCCCCTTTCGCCACCCATAAGAACGATCAAGCGGTGGAACAGCCTCTATGATCATTCTTATGGTGTAGGGAATCGCCGGCTGAAAATGCTGATATCTGAATGATGCCTGTAGCTGCAGGCATTATTCAGATATACCACCACAAAGCCGAGGACGTCATATGACGGCCTGGGGATGGCAAGTGATTAAATATGAAATTGCTTTACCTGTGGGTTATGTTGGTTCCTAATACATCATGTGTAGCACTACCCCCGTAGGAGCTGCTGGTTTAAGTTTTGGGCCTGTACTCTGCCTAACAACCCATGTAATTTGGCTCGATTCCCCCTTGGCACAACTGGACAGTAATAACAATAATGTGATTGTGGACCCCTAAAGGCTATAGAGGGCCACAATGCTATCACACAACAATAAATGTAATTAAATATTGTTACCTTGTTGTGGTTTGCCTGCCACACAGCTGCAAAAGACAGAGTCCCACACAAGAAGTAGTTCAACCAAGAGGTAATATGTTTACTTGGTAAAGAAATAGAGATTACACATATAATATTCGACTCATACAGGTCCCTGTGAAAGTCAACTGACATACATATACACAACAGTTCCAAGGTTTCACCTGTAAACCTAGAGACCCAAATTTGCTCAACCTAGGGTCTGACCTGAGGAAGTGCACGGTGGAGGAATCTCCCACTGTAATAATATCCGCAGTGGGATACCTCTCCACCAAGTCCAACCCAGCTCACTGAAACAGCACAATGGCAATAAAATAAATGCAAAACAGTTGATTTACACCTGCAAGTTCAACAAGCTATCTGGCTCCCCCTGGTGGGCAGCTTTACTGGTGCGTGTCCCGCTGTATCAACCTAGTCAGTGAGCGGAGCTGATGATTGTTCCTAAAAGTCTCCAGTAATCTTCGCTAGCCTTTTTTTTGGACACTTTAGTATTTGTAATCCAAGAAAAAAGGTGAAGAAGGGTTGAACAATTAACATGTGTGGTGAAAGGACAAGTGGAATGCTGATCCTTCCCAAAGCGCTAAACACACTCCTGAATGTAGCGTGTCTCCACTTAAGGCACTGCAGTTGCCAACAAGTATAAGTAAAACTATGGAAGTCACCTTCCTGCGACAGTTAGTTATGTTGGTGGGCAGGTGCCCTCTCACCACATGAGGCCTCGCCTCACTGGTATTCTCCGCTTGGGCCCTCTTGGTTCTCGGCCTCCGGACGGGTCGTGGTCCCTGGTCCTCCACTTAGCCGCTGACAAGACCTCGGTGGATAGGTGACTCTGAATGCTCGGGAGCGTAGAGCGGTCCCTTTCCCTGGTCCGATCAGCAAGGCTGTGACAGGAATCCCTCCAACAGGCGATCCGGCCTCCGTCACTTTAGGCCCAGGCTTCTCTGGCCTAAGCACCCTCGCTGCAGGCCTCTTGCCTCTTGCAAGATGGCATCCCAAGAGAGGGAACACAAGCCCCGCCTTGTCTTAAATAAGTTCTCCCAGCAGGCTGTGCGTGGCGCCACGCACCCCGGCAGCCCAGTGGCATTGTGGGCCTTGTAGTCTATTTCTGACCCATAGCAATAGAGTCCCTGTCTCTCCGCACCACAAGGTCCGTAATGCATTGTCCTTATCATAGCTTAACCAAACAAATTGCAGCAGTTTGATACAAACGGACAACAACAGGAATTAAGTTCTCATTCAGCACAAACTGTAGTCCATAAGCTACGTGCAAAAGTGACACCTTGCTACACATGTGTAGCGGGGTATCGTTTTCACCCACAAAACTACAGTTCCCAGCACGCTTTGAGGCACCCAGGGTACATTTCCCCGCGCAAGGACTGTTGGGGTGGACTTTAAAAGGGGGAGGAGGAGCCTCACACTTTCTCTTGGAACGTTGCCCTCCCTGCAAGAGGATCCCTGCAATCACCTGCTGAGCGTGCAAGGCCTAAAACCTGGGCCTCACACTTTGTTCCAGAGAGCCTTCCGTTCCACCAAGGAGCCTGTGGAGCATCCGATCCACCTGAGGTGCCACCATCTTCTGGAGGACCGAAGACCCGGTGTATCGTGGGCACGGTGAAGCCACTCACCGTAGTGGAGGTACCGGACAGGAGTCGGTCCGGTCTGGGTGAGAGAGCGCCAGCTCAGAACCACATCTAAGTAACTTTGTTGCCTATTAACTTTGCCTAGGCCCATCATTGACCACAGTTATACTTTGGAGAGACTGTCTGCTGAACTGAGTTTATCAGTCTCTCCAGCTTTGCCAAGTTAGCAATCATCTGCTACCCCTATTGGATTACAGTTTGTTTCTTTATGTGCACCACCGAGAGTTGCTAGCGAAGATTCTTCAACAAACTATACCCCAAAGTTATAGTCAGGCCTGACTGGGTAGTATAGGACATTGCTGGGCGCCATTTTTGCTCACGAGGGAGGATAGCTGCAGCGGGGATATTTTATTGTTACTGCATTATTGAATGTTTTACTCTTTTAATGAGTGCACCCATATTGTAGGGATCTGCATGAGATATTGTATGCAAATGACCTTTTATACTTTTACCAATAGTAAAAAGTTATAGTTAAGTCATTTGGTGGTCAGTGTCAATTACTGTGCTGGGACACGGAAAGGGGGTTGTACCATATAACAGTATAGAGATATTGCAGTTGTGCCATCTTCCCCCTTTCCTAACTGTGCCATGAGAGGTTAGAGCTGATTGCCAGGGGTTGATAGCGGTGCATTACAAGGCCCAAAACAAACAAGCAGCCCTCTTAAACTGAGGGTATCGCTATACGTGGGGGGCTCGGTTCCGGGATCCTTGTATATTGCACGCTGCAATCAAGGCGGTCTGAAATACCAGCATGGACTCGCAGGCAGTGACACAATGGTGCGCAGAGGAGGCTGTGGATCCACTCCGGGCGGTAGCTATTGAACTCCCGGGAGGGATCCAGGAAAAAGAAGAGGTAAAGCAGCTGATAATGTCAATATCCCCAAACTGGAAAGCATGGGCGGTGGATGTGAAGACAAATACCTCGGGGGCATATGCACTAATAGAATGGACAAGAGGAGTCCCAGAAGAGTTTAAAGGGCAGAGTGTAAAAGACATAGATGACAGAACGTATCGCTTGGTGCATACTGGGGCTGTGAAGAAAGAGTCTCCACGGACCTCCGCGCAGTTATCCCTGTCACTTTTCCACAAAATGGGAGGCAGTAGCGAAACAAAAGCCCCAAAGTCACCCCTGACCGCCATGGGGCCGGAACTGCGTTGGGAGACTTTGTTGTTAAGTGCCAGAAAAACAACACGGTGCATGTGGAAGCCGGGTACCGGAAACTCCGGGTGTTTTCAGGAACACAACCTGTGCCACCCGGGGAGGAAGATTTTGATACCTGGATTGAGCAGGCAATGCAGGCAGTAGAAGGCTGGTAAGTCCCAGAAGCGCAGAAGAAGCAGTGCATCAGTGAGAGCTTGAAGGGTCCTGCTGCTGAGGCTGTGAAAAATCTTAGGTGCAGCAATACTGTGTGTACAGCAATGGACTATCTGTCTATGTTGCAGGAGGAATTTGGCCAGCTGGAGAAGGTGTCAGAGCTGGTGTATCAACTTGAACACACCTTTCAACAGCCGAGGGAGAAGTTGTCCGAGTATGTCCGGAGACTGAATAGAATGCTGTGCCAGATTGTACTGAGAAAAGGAATGCAGCCACAGGTTATAGATGCTACCAGGATGAAGCAGATCCTAAGGGGAGCCTTACGGTCAGATCCAGTTTGGCTTCACCTGAAGACCTCTGACGGAGTCATGGCCCTGAATTACACAGACCTTGTGCAGATCATAAGGGACGAAGAGGCCTTGATGAATCATCAAGAGGGGGTTGAGAAGACCGCCCCACCTGTTTCAGTGGGAGTTAGAATTACAGTAGTTACTGAACGTGACTCAGAAGTAGAAACCTTGAAGTTTCAAATGGCCCAAGTACTGGACTTGTTGACTGCTTTATTGGCCAAGAACTCAGGAGCCAAGAAGGAAGAGATCCGGAAGGAACCAGACCGGAATGTCCCTTTTCCAGCATCCCCAAAAATAAGAAAGGAAATTGTCTGTTTAAATTGTGGAGGAGTTGGCCACCCTGATAGAAGGTGCCCCAGTCCAAGGAAGAACAGAGGCACTCAGTACCAGCCGACGGAAAACTTCAGAGGGCCCCAGTGAAGGAGTCAGCCGGACGCCCGCTACCTACAGAAAGCTCCAAGAAGATCCAAAAACAATCCAAGCAAAAAGAGAAGGGAAACAATGCCCCTCATAAAACACCCCATACCGCCTGTCGGGAGTTGAAATTTGACAACCGGAAAAAGATCAATGCATACCAGGTACAAAAAGGGTTGAGGTCCAGAGAAAAGAGGAAAAAGAAAATACCATTGGAAAAATCAAGGAGTCCAAAGGAGAAAATACCTCCTAAAAAGTTCCCGGATAAATTAGTAGGACCCTCCCCTCTAGTCTCTGTTCAAGTGGAGGGAGTCTACACAAAGGCACTCCTAGACACAGGAGCCCAAGTGACTCTCTTATACAGAGACTTTTATCAGAAGCATTTGAGTCACGTGCCTTTGCAGAAACTGGAAGACCTGAAGATAGGGGGGATTGGCACTCGCAGTTTCCCCTACGACGGTTATGCTTCAATCAGGCTGGCCTTTGACCCCTCTGTGACCGGGAAGGCTGAAGTCTTTGACACCCTGGCGGTGGTTTGCCCTCACCCACCAGGAGCCAACACGATGTCCATGTTGATAGGGACCAACACTGACTTGGTCCGGAGATTGCTGACCCCGTTAGTGCAAGAGAGGAGTCCCCCCCAACAGAAGATCAACCCCATGCTGTAACAGGTCTACCAGAAGATGATCCTGGAGCAAAAGGCCCCGGAAGAGGGGGTGGGAAGAGTCTGGAGACTGTCTAGAAGAGAGAAGATACTGCAGCCTGGTGAGGTGACCTGTCTTCAGGCTACGGTAAAACTCTCCTGGGAGCAGCTGGGTCCCTTTGTGGTCATGGAACCAGACCCCTTCAACACTCACCAAGGATTGGAAGTACTCCCTGAAGTGGTCCTGTTGAGGGCACTGAAGAAAGCCAAGGGCCAGATTCCAGTGAGTGTCAGAAATGTCACTAATTCCCCTGTCAAGATCCCAGCCCGGGTACTACTGGGTAAGGTGAACCCTGCTACCCCAGTGACCCTGTCTGAATTGAAGTCCAAAGAAGGAAAAGCCACCCTGGAGGAGCTCTGCCTTGAAGATACCGCCTTGCCACTGAAATGGAAGAAGAGAGCCAAGGCTCAGCTGACTAGGTGGAGAAGAATATTCTCAGAAGATGAGTTTGATGTGGGGTGTGCGAGAAGTGCCACCCATAAAATCTGTCTTCAAGAAGACAAACCCTTTCGGGAGAGGGTCTGAAGAGTTCCACTGGCTGACCTGGAAGATTTGCATGAGCAGTTGTCAGAGCTAAAGAGGACAGGGGTCATCCGAGAGTCCAGAGTCCATATGCCTCACCCATCGTGGCGGTAAGGAAGAAAAACGGGTCGCTGAGACTCTGCATAGACTATAGGACTCTCAACAGGAGGACCATACCCGACCAGTACACTACCCCCAGGATAGAAGATGCTTTGCAGAGTCTGTCTGGGGCCAAGTGGTTCAGTGTCATGGATCTGAAGAGTGGGTATTATCAAATCCCAATGCATCCTGAAGAGAAGGAGAAGACGGCCTTCATCACCCCAGTGGGATTCTATGAATTCAATAGGATGCCCCAAGGCCCGTCGGGAGCCCCCGCTACTTTCCAGAGGTTGATGGAGAAGACCGTTGGGGACATGAATCTGATCAAAGTCCTGGTGTACCTAGACGACATCATTGTCTTCGGGAAGACTCTGGAGGAGCATGAAGAAAGATTGGAGAAAGTCCTGAAGAGACTCAGTGAAGAGGGACTAAAACTCTCCAGAAAAAATGCCAGTTCTACCAGTCCTCGGTCCACTATCTGGGGCACATAGTATCTGCAGAAGGAGTGTCTACAGACCCTGATAAACTGGATGCAGTCACCTCCTGGCCCAGACCAACTACAGTGACTGAGCTCAGATCCTTCCTGGGCTTCTGTTCCTACTACCATAGATTTGTGGAAGGATTTGCAAAAATTGCCAAACCCCAAAATGAGCTACTGAAGACGGAAGGAGAGGAGGATGATACTGGCCCCAGGAAGCCTGGAGAGTCCGTGGAAGACCAATGGACGGGGGAGTGCGAAGAAGCCTTCCAGATGTTAAAGAAGAGTCTTACCACTGCACCAGTCCTGGCCTATGCTGATCCCAAGAAGCCATATGAACTGCATGTAGATGCCAGCCATGATGGTCTAGGAGGGTTGCTATACCAAGAATACGAAGGGCAGTTGCGCCCAGTTGCCTATGTTAGTAGAAGTCTGGCACCCGCAGAAAAGAACTACCACACCCACAAGTCGGAGTTCCTGGCCCTAAAGTGGGCAGTCGTGGATAAACCCAGAGATTACCTGTATGGAGCTGACTTCACAGTAAAGACTGACAATAATCCACTCACTTATCTATTCACCACAGCCAAGATGGATGCCACGGGTCACCGTTGGTTAGCAGCCCTAGCCGGATTCAACTTCAGCCTGAAGTATAGGCCCGGAGCCGGAAACCGTGATGCAGACGCATTGTCCAGAAGAGGCCACGCACCCACCCACCATCCAGAAGATTGGACCCAGGTAACCCCAGATGGGGTACGGGCTTTGTGTCAAGGGGTACAACTTCAAGCTAGTGGTGGGTCAAGGGCTGAAGAGATCGGTGTTTCTGCGGTGGGGGTGCCCAAGTGATACTGCAATGTGACCTAAGTTGGAGAGGATGACCTGCCAAAACTGTCTAAAAAGGACCTAAGGAGAGACCAGTTAGAAGATCCTTGGGGAAGATTAGCATTGGAGACATTGGAGGACCAGGATCCAGGCAGACTCTTGAAGGACCCCTCAAAGATGGCCCGGTTGGTCCACAAGGAATGGGACAAGTTGCAGGTGCATCAAGGGGTGGTCTACCGAAGGGGCCCCTCTGATGACCTAGAAGAGAAGTGGCAGCTGATTCTGCCAGAGAAATACTGAAGAACTGTTTTGGCTGCCTTGCATGATAATCATGGCCACTTGGGGGCCGAACGAACATTCCAGATTGTAAGGGATAGGTTCTATTGGCCTTGTATGCGGGCTGAAGTGGAGGAGTACTGCCACTCCTGTGCACGCTGTATCCAGAGGAAGACATTGCCACGTCAAGCTGCCCCAATGGGCCATCTGCAGAGTCAAGGACCCTTGGACTTGGTGTGCATTGACTTTCTCTGTCTGGAACCTGACTTAAGTGGACAAGGAAATGTTCTGGTGATAACCAACCATTTCACCCGTTATGCCCAGGCTTTTCCAGCCAAAGACCAGAAGGCATCCACTGTAGCTAAAATCCTAGTAGAGAAATATTTTGTGCATTATGGGCTGCCACAGCGCCTGCACTCTGACCAAGGGAGAGACTTTGAGAGTCAATTAATCAAGAAATTGCTGGACTCTTTGGGTATCAAGAAAACCCGCACCACCCCTTATCACCCTCAGGGTGATGCTCAGCCGGAGAGGTTCAACAGGACTCTGTTAAATATGTTGGGGACTCTGAGTAGCGAGCAGAAGCAGCATTGGAGCAAGCACATAGCAGCCATCGTGCATGCTTACAACAGTACCACTAGCGATGCCACAGGGTACTCTCCATATCGCCTTATGTTTGGCAGGGAAGCAAGACTGCCTGTGGATCTGGCATTCGGCATATCAACGGATCGCACTTCAGCCACCTCACATAAGGGATATGTAGACAGACTAAGGAAGAGTTTGAAGCTAGCTTTTGAACAGGCCCGAGTGGCCTCAGAGCAAAGAGGAGCCTGGAACAAGAGGAACTTTGACCTCAAAGTTCGAATCCAGGACCTACAGCCAGGAGACAGAGTGCTGCTGCGAAACCTAGGAGTTCCAGGGAAGCATAAATTAGCAGACAGATGGAGACCGGAACCATACGTGATCTGTAAGAAGTTGCCAGACCTGCCGGTGTATCAGCTAAAACCAGAAGGGAAGATAGGGCCGCTGAAGACATGGCACCGAAATCATCTACTTCCACTTTCAGAAGCGGTTCGGATACCTCCTGTAGAAGATTCCCCTGGATCATCCTCAAGCTTGGAGACACCTAGGCCAAACACTCGGTCTCAGGTATCTCAGTCTGGAGAAATGGATGTCTCTGATCAGAGTGAAGAAGAAGGGCTTGGATGGTTGTGGCCTTCTCAGACCCCAGAACCCATGTCTATAGATCTTCCACCCTCTGAAGGTACTGTGGATAGTACATTGAATGTGGAAGCCACTGAGTTTGTTCCGTCTAGCCCTCTGTCTGAAGAGTGGGAAGATGCCATATGGTCACCTTCTGCTGATCATCAAGATTACTTCCAACATCTTCCTGCACCTGATCTGGATGTACCAGAAGTGTTGGAGCCCAGTGTACCTACTCCAGAAGAGGATACAGTGAGGGATGAAACAGTCACCCCAAGAGAACAAAGAGCCAAGAGAACCATTCGTCCTCCTCGGAAGTTAACCTATACCCAGATGGGGGAAAGTTCTGAGGATACAGTAACCACTGCTCGAAGGACATTACCAATATCTGATCCTTTTGCCGTGCATTTGGTGGAAGGCAACCCCAGCTCACTCTCTGGCACAGTTAGGCAGGTCAACCCCATTGATGTAACCCAGGGCTCGGCAAACCCCGGGCGCCAGGTCGCCATTGCGACTAGAATTAGCGACCTGGCGCCTGGGGCAGCACAGCTGGGGTATCCTGTGTCTCCGTGCCCCCCCTCCGCGTCGGGCCGCGCCGGCCGGTAATTGAGGCCGCGGCTTTGCGGCCTTCTGCAGGCCTATGCTTCCTTCTGTGGTCTAGCGCCATCTTGTGGTGGCCGTTGGTATGACAACCAGCAATGCTAATGGAGTTTCCCTGTCTGTTTTCCCTGCCATCTCCTTCCCTCTAATTAGAACCCCCAAACATTATATATATTTTTTATTCTAACACCCTAGAGAATAAAATGGCGGTCGTTGCAATACTTTCTGTCACACCGTATTTGCGCAACGGTCTTACAAGCGCACTTTTTTTGGGAAAAATACACTTTTTTTTAATAAAAAAAATAAGACAACAGTAAAGTTAGCCCAGTTTTTTTTTATATCGTGAAAGATAATGTTACGCTGAGTAAATTGATACCCAACATGTCACACTTCAAAATTGCGTCTGCTCGTGGAATGGCGACTAACTTTTACCCTTTAAAATCTCCATAGGCGACGTTTAAAAAATTCTACAGGTTGCATGTTTTGAGTTACAGAGGAGGTCTAGGGCTAGAATTATTGCTCTCGCTCTACCGATCGCGGCGATACCTCACGTGTTGTTTGAACACCGCTTTCATATGCGGGCGCTACTCACGTATGCGTTCGCTTCTGCGCGCGAGCTCGGCGGGACGGGGCGCGTTCCTGGCTCCTAACTTTTTTAGCTGGCTCCTAGATTCCTAGCAAATTTGTCAAGCCCTGATGTAACCAGTGGGCAGGACAAGCTCCCTTCCCCGTTTTGGTGGGAGTTTCCTCTGCCAACTTCTCTAGCTGCCCTTAATGAGTTTGTATTTTCCTACTGTTGATACTGTCTTTGGGGGACCAAAGATTTCAAGTGGCGGGAGTGTGTAGCGGGGTATTGTTTTCACCCACAAAACTACAGTTCCCAGCACGCTTTGAGGCGGCCAGGGTGCATTTCCCTGCGCAAGGACTGTTGGGGTGGACTTTAAAAGGGGGTGGAGGAGCCTCGCTCTTTCTCTTGGAACGCCGCCCTCCCTGCAAGAGGATCCCTGCAATCACCTGCTGCGTGTGCAAGGCCTAAAGCCTGGGCCTCGCACTTTGTTCCAGAGAGCCTTCCATTCCACCGAGGAGCCTGTGGAGCATCCGATTCACCTGAGGTGCCACCATCTTCTGGAGGACCGAAGACCCGGTGTATCGTGGGCACGGTGAAACCACTCACCGTAGCGGAGGTACCGGACAGGAGTCGGTCCGGTCTGGGTGAGAGAGCGCCAGCTCAGAACCACATCTAAGTAACTTTGTTGCCTATTAACTTTGCCTAGGCCCATCATTGACCACAGTTATACTTTGGAGAGACTGTTTGCTGAACTGAGTTTATCAGTCTCTCCAGCTTTACCAAGTTAGCGATCATCTGCTACCCCTATTGGATTACAGTTTGTTTCTTTATGTGCACCACCGAGAGTTGCTAGCGAAGATTCTTCAACGAACTATACCCCAAAGTTATAGTCAGGCCTGACTGGGTAGTATAGAACATTGCTGGGTGCCATTTTTGCTCACGAGGGAGGATAGCTGCAGCAGGGATATTTTATTGTTACTGCATTATTGAATGTTATACTCTTTTAATGCGTGCACCTATATTGCAGGGATCTGCATGAGATATTGTATGCAAATTACCTTTTATACTTTTACCAATAGTAAAAAGTTATAGTTAAGTAATTTGGTGGTCAGTGTCAATTACTGTGCTGGGACATGGAAAGGGGGTTGTACCATATAACAGTATAGAGATATTGCAGTTGTGCCATCTTTCCCCCTTTCCTAACTGTGCCACGAGAGGTTAGAGCCGATTGCCAGGGGTTGATAGCGGTGCATTACAAGGCCCAAAACAAACAAGCAGCCCTCTTAAACTGAGGGTATCGCTATACATGTAATTGTTGTTTTGTTTTTTCTATAGCCATGACATGGTATAGGATGGTAGCATCTGCTCACTCATGGAAAGTATGAAATTTTTGTAGGAGAAGATAACTTTCACAGATGTAAGCCCAATATATCCAATCCAGTGTCTGGAACCTAAATGTCTTGCCAATTTTCAGAAATGTGACTAATTTGAGAGATATTAGCTAATTTCTGGTGTATACTTATGTAGCACCCTCTAGTGCAGTGGTTCTCAACTCCTGTCCTCAGGACCCACCAACAGGCCAGGTTTGTAAGATAACTGAAATACATCACAGGTGATATCATTTGCTGCTCAGTGATTGCAGCATTCTAGTCTGCATCTCCCCATGGTAATACTTAAAATCTGGCCTGTTAGTGGGTCCTGAGGACAGGAGTTGAGAACCATTGCTCTAGTGTGTGCTGGGTGTAAGGTAGGTCTGTTAGGGTCAGGGTTCAGTGAGTCAGGGCTGGGTGACTCCTCCTGACAGCTCCTCTGGTGCCTCCCCCTGGTCTAGAAGGTTGTAGATACTTCTAGAGCTAGTGGGTGGAAGTTAGGAGGAGCTGTTTGGAATATTTATGAGGGCCTCAGCCAATCCCCAGTAAAGGGCTGGCAGGGGGCAAGGCTTACCTCATAAATAGTCATGAGCCATGCCAGCAGGGCAGTCAGATGGCAGATGGAGATATAGTGTTGTGGAGGCTGTCAGCTGCCCTTAACAGTGCTGCCCTAGTCTGGGGAAGGTGATCTTGGGCCGGGGCTCGGGTGCTGGAAGGATCCTGCTACTACATACAGAGGAAGCCCTTCCTGGAGGCACAGGAGCAAAGAGGAAGTGTGAGGACAGTGTGAGTACACCAGCACTACTGGGAGATCTCCTGCAGAGTCAGCCGGGTAGGCTGGGGAGAGAGAGAGTCAGTCTGGAGGACTGCTGTGTGGAGTTAGCCTGGAGGGCTAGTGAAAGGGGCAGCTGCAGCGCCTGAAGAGGTGGTGCTGGGACCAGTAGCCACAGGAGGGAGATTGCAAGCTGATCACTGTGTTCTGCTACACAACAAGGGGCTTCAAGTTCCTGCCTACAAAGGGTTATGGCTAAATTTGACTGTGCCTGTCAGATCCATTTCAGTGACTTAGCTGGAGGCTGCAAGCAAGTAAAGTGCAGGAGGAATGTCAAGGAGGCTGTATATATGCTGTGTTCAGGAAGATGTCCCTGAAGGTGTTGCTAAAATGTTGTTGCTGAAGTCAAGTGGGCATCCCATAATTTCCCATCCCTATCCAAGTTATTAACCCTCATTAAACCACAAAAGCATAGTCACGGACTGTTCTCTGTCTCTGGAGTGCCTGTGAAAATTTGGTGTGCCTGGCTGTGCAGGGTGGGGTATCCCAGTATAACTGCGGCTCCTTAGGGTAAGGTGACCAGATTTTTAAAATGAAATCCGGGGACTTATTTTTTTTTTTTACTAGTAATGGTGGCAATCAGCGACACTCTGCCCGCCACCGCCCGCCTCACAGCCTGTCAAGTCTCAAGCCTCGTACACACGACCGAGAATCTCGTCAAGAAAAAACACGTCGTTTTTCTTGACGAGATTCTTGGACAAGAAACTTGTCCCGGCCGAGTGTACACCCGCGGTTCTTTGAATGGAGCGAACGCGGTGACGTAATCGACTACGACGAGCGTGCGCTCATCACATTCGATGCCGTCGCCGCCATCTTGCTACACACTACC
This sequence comes from Rana muscosa, assembly GCA_029206835.1. Taxonomy (NCBI): domain Eukaryota; kingdom Metazoa; phylum Chordata; class Amphibia; order Anura; family Ranidae; genus Rana; species Rana muscosa. The sequence continues at coordinate 685,368,666 of CM055117.1, read as the reverse complement.
TATGCCTAGGAAGCTACTGCGCATTGCGTCAAAGTCATTTCGAGCATGCGCGGGTTTCCACGGCGACAGGTAAGTGTACACACACACACTTTTCTCGTTGAGAAACATGCTGACGAGAATCTTGATGAGAAAATGGAGAATCCTGACGAGAAAATAGCGAGCAGGTTCTCTATTTTTCTCGTCGAGATTCTTGTCAGTTTTCTTGATGAGAAACCTGATAGCCGCGTACACACGACCGATTTACTTGGCAAGAAAGCTCTGCCAGCAAGTTTCTTGACGTTTTTTGATGAGAAACTCGGTCGTGTGTACGAGGCTTCACTCTCCGGGCCCCCGGCTACTACTGGGTGGGGTGCGGAGGACGATCCCTCCGCCAGGGAAGGCAAGGAGATAGACAGGTGGCTGGCTGGGACTTGAGCCAAGGCAGAAGAACATGCGAGCGGAGCTGAATGGGCAAGCACCCGAAACTGAAGAAATATTCCCTCCGCTCTGACCAGCACATGATCATCAGAAAGGGGCACAGATAATGGAAAAAATGTGTAATTCAGATTTCTTTTTTTTAATTCTGCACTGACTGTCTTTGAAATTGCCTCTGTTCAAATCCAATCCGGGGACAAAACCGGGGACAGACTTGGTCTGGGGACAGTGTCCTCAATCCGGGGACTGTCCCCTGAAACCGGGGATGTCTGGTCACCCTACCTTAGGGGGTGCGCTACACTTAGAACATTGTTTTCTGTAATAAACGTTTTTCCTATGAAATGTAGCCTTTCCACTAATTTTCTGTCATATTGGGACACCAGCACCAGATCATCTTTTTTTAATTGAAGCTCCAGGCTTGCTTATCTTGGAATGGATTTAAAAGGTGTACTGTGTGAGAACTGTGATGTAATAGCAAACAGCAAACGTAGAGGAAGGTGGGAACGCAGAGAATCAGGGTGAGAATAACTACTTGTTGATATATTTTCAACAGAACATATTCAGAGCTTTTGGTCTAAATAACTGTGTACATAACCTTTCAACCAAGTACAAACAACCGTGTGCTTATATAACCTTACAGGTAAGCTATTCGGTAACTGCCAGTGACATGGAAGATTTACAGCATCAGAAGCTTGAAGGTATGTGTTCATTTTTAGGTATTTAAATAAATGATGTCATGGTAAAAAAGGTGGTATTTATTAAATAAGAGAAAAAGGATCAGAAAGGTTACAATGTATAAGCCCAGGTTCACACTGGGGCTGCGGGAGTGAAGCCGTGCGAGTTCAGCTGAACTCTCACGATTTCACTCCTGCCTGTCAGTCCCGATTTCAGCTCGATTACAGAGACATCTGACACAGATGTCAATGTAAATCGCGGCTGAAATCGCAAAAAGTAGTACAGAAACTACTTTTTGAAATCGGTGCAGCGCCGCCGATGCAGCGTCGCACCGATTAGGACGGTGCCATTGCCCGCAATTTGCGGCAAATTTCGCCGATTTGACATGCGATTTGACATGTCAAATTGCATGTCAAATCGCACCAGTGTGAACCAGGGCTAACTGTTTTAGCTCCACTGGTTGCATATAAAAGAGATTCTGTCACTTTGCCCATTCAGGACAAAGTGACATTGACTACCCAGCAGAATTATGTTCTCACTGATCGCACTCTGAACACTTCCCAGCAAGAGCCCTCCCTGGGTTATCTCTGTTATATGACGATGACAGGGTACACCCAGGATGATGACATCACTGCTTCTCCCCACATCATAGTTTTAGTGCTTCTCGATTGGCCGCTCAGGTATAAGCCCTACCCTGTGTGGGTGGACACATGGCCCCCCATATCTGGAAGTTCTGCTCCAACAGAGAAGTGGAGTGAAGGCCCTAATAAAGTGGGGAGGCATTGAGAGAGTATGAAGTGGTAATTAAAACTTACTGGTGGCCTAGTAGGCTATTAGCAGGCACTGTCACTTTCCCCTGTATTGGCAACATGACAGTCTGTTTAAGCTAGGGTTAAAACAAGGTTCATTTTATTCTCCTGCTATTGAGAGATTTAACCAGCTGCTAATGATCATCTTATTAGCAGCACATTATTTCATAATGCACATTGTGCTGCAAATTAAGTGACTGCTTTGAAGTGTTTAAATTTCTCAGTAGCAGAGATTAAAATTGACTGTGTGTTCGACGTCCATCTATTGTGTCTTCTAGTGTTGATTCTTCTACTTCTGGTTCATGTGTTATATTAACATTCTACAGTAAGTGTACATACAGTCATAATTCTATTACTAGTGTTTCTTCCAGTTCTAACTGTCAACTGTATTATTTCCTTGGTGAACTGCCAAGTGTCAGCATATCCCCATTGCACTTAAAGAGGAACTGTGGTCGTTAAAAAAAAAAAAAAATTCAGCAACTACAAATATAAAGAAATAGACACTTGCCAGCCCAGTAGTCCAGTGCTGTCTTCACCCAGGCTGGTTTATCACCAGGTCCTCAAATCCCTGGCACTGCCATCTAGGCTGTGAGAAGCTGGCTGTGACTTCCTGCTGTGCTGTTTTACAGCCAGCTCCCCAAGGCGCATGCGCGGGTTATGACAAAGGCCTTATAGGCTGAAACGTGTCAACTGTTTTTATCTGCGTTTGTGCACTATGGCTTTTCAATAAAGTAAAGATTTTTTAAAAGCAAAAACCGGAGTGCGGATCATCTTTCCTGCATGCGGGAGACACACTGTACTTTCAGACTGGTCCCACAGCCTCCTGGGACATGTGACGTGTCTCAGGAGGTTGCGGGTGGGGGAAGGGGGGATGAACTTCCACAATTCTCCCCTAGATGAGAAAAGTGGAAGTGGGTACCTGTAAGAAAAAGGTACCCATTCCCAGAAAACAAAAAAAAACTAAGACTCCCTGGCCAATAGGGGCTTCCTGATTAGTCGGGAGGAGGATCAGTGTGTCAATAGCGAACATTCATTCGCTATTTCCCCAAGCCCCCTCTTTTTTAAGCTTATTAGAGCCTCTGGCTCTAATCGCGTTCTTCAAACCCCCCCCCCTTTGGAATCCATGGTCCGGCACCATGTATGTAGATCAGGGGGCCGGACGCATGGATAAGAGGGGCCCCGCCCCTGCGCCACTTATGGAGCGGCCGCCACTGGTTATATTTCTGCATTTAATCTATATCATAAACATGTGTGGTAAACAAATTCAAAGCCGCTTTATCATACCGTCTTTGGTCTGTTTATCAAGGTGGAGTGTGTCTGTTATCTTAATAAGATATATTAAATGCAAAACTAAAATTTATCCAATGGAATTTTTAGTGCTGGTGATGCAATTGTAAATTTTTCATTAGTGTATATGACATTTGCCTTGCCGATTCAACACCCACAAGTTAAAGTACAAAACCATATAGTTTGACATTGCTTGCATCAGTTGCACTATTATTTGTGAATATTAATCAATGGACAGATGGCCTAATTTCAAAAATATATAAATATAAACCCTAATATTAGTCAGACGGCTATGATCATAGAAATTACACCTGAACACTATAAAAAATACCCTCTGAAGACACAAAAGGATCTCTTGCTTTCCATATTCTTATATTATGAGTATGTGATCTTTGGGAAATTGAAGTTATGCTTCGTTTATTGTATTCCTTTCTTGTGAATGAGAGTACAGGAGTGATTACTGCTTAATGTTCTATCTGCCTTAGCAATCAAGACAATGTTTCCAGATTATCATTCTAAACTCCATGTGTGTGCCAGAATGATTTTATATCTCCATCATCAGGGCAATTTACAAGGCTGTAGTGTAAATATAAAATAGCAGAAACATTTTAAAGTGTCACATAAACAGTGTTGCATAAGTGTGAGATTCATTGTGGTGTGTGATTATTATTCATCCTAGGTATGAGAGTTTACTAACACGCACTGTCTCACCCTGCAAAACATACAGAGCTGTGAAACATAAGGATGAGGAGAAAAAAAAAGAAACTAAAAAAGATAAATATAATCTATATGCATTTTCCCTTTTGCATATTGTTATGCAGTCAAAAATAAATGACTGACATAATTGTGTGGGTCTGTGTTCTCGCCTATATACAGACAGATGTCTCCAATAGATAAATGATCCTTACAAAACAACATCTACTCAAAAACAGGTTTTATAATAGAATAATTGAAATTCTTTTTTGCAAGGAACCCTATACCTACAAATTTAAACAAATTCTCTTAAAAAAACAAAACAACAAAAAAAAAAACTCTGTACAGTTGTGGATAGTAAATATAGTGAGGTACGACCGGAAACAAGTGTAAAGGGAAAGTATAGATAGCCAGACGCTATACAGCAGTGGTAGGGAACTTGAGTGCCTCAAGTGAGGTCCCCGACATGTCCAGAGTTTTTATAGGTTTGTGTTGCGTTTGTAGCACTACCCCCGTAGGAGCTGCTGGTTATTATTTTGGGTCATTGCCGTCACCCCTACCCACAGTTCACCATGACAGAAATTTAGAGTCTATACTGGGCCTTGCGCCCACGGATGCATGAACAAGTCACTTAGTTCTTTTTCCGATGCTTTTATTAAACAAACTTGAGCAGTAGAGAGATGGAGGGTTAAGTGAAGGTTCAAATACCTAGTGCAGATCACTGAGGAACTTTCAGATCCCAGAGACAAGTACAGTTCAGTCAACGGATCTTCCTCCCCGGATAGGCCTCTCTCACTGACCTAACAGCAGGAATGATGCATGGATGAAAGTCTCTGTCACAGACTTGATGAGAACAATAATAGCTGAACAATCCTCTGCCACAGGATTTAGTGTTAGATGAACAATCCTCTGCCACAGGATATTAATAGTGAACACAGCAACACAGTACCAAAGTTCCTTTAAGCCATCTGGCAGTACTGTGAGGTAGATTAGTTAAGGTGCATCCTCCAATTGAGTCACCAGGCTCCTCTTGAGATACCAGCATTGCGCTTGGTCCTCTCCAAAAAGAGTCCTCCCCCAGACCCTTCCATTGCCTGACTTATTCCTGCAGGACAGACAGCACAGGACCACCTCTGAACCAGTAGGCCCCAGACAGCTTCTGGGCCTACTTGCAGTCACGTAGCCAGAAGAGGAGTTGTCACATACCTTTGGCCAGGCAGGCCATGAGGTGAGAGAGAGAGAAAGATGGCGTCTGCCCCTTAAGTATCCTCTCCCAGAATGCACAGTGGGGAGACCACTCCCACTGGGCTGCTTCTGGGGAAAAGGACACCCAATACACCTTAGCCTGTTGCCCTTCCATCACTGGCCTGTGGTGACAACGACACCTACAGGCGACAGTGTGGAACTGCACGCAACACAGCCAATGCTGGAGCAGAGGCTAATTTAGCCACAATTGAATCTGAACTATGTACAGAACAGATAACCCACTAAATTTACATGCAAGCGCCTGGTCAACAGGAGCAGGGTGCTACACGTTAATGATGTGTGACTTACAGTGTGCTTCTGCAATGCATGATAACCCGTGCACCACTGTACGTGCGTTGCAGTGCTATTCGCTTTGAATGTCACTCTCAACTCACTGTTACTTTAGTGGGCAACACACCTGCACTGCAGCACACCACAATGCACATGCTGTTTATTGCAAAAAGTAATGTCCAATTTTTAAGGTGGGCTAAAATTGGGTAAAATTCGGAAGGACAATATGCCAGTTTATGCAAAGGTCAGCTGAACATCTGACGTATGTGGCAAAAAAAGCAGTTGGATGGAAAATACCTCAGCATTTTACTTGTATACTTATAAATGTTGTAGTTCTGTAAAACAGCAATGCAAGTTCTAAATATACTACCTTTTTTTCAACTATGCTGCAGTACTTAGCACTGCTGTAAGTGCTGGCAGTATAGCAGTGTGAGCTTGCTATTTACTGGACACCTCTGTCTTACACAAAAAAAAGAAAAGAATAGGTGCAGCTACTTTCATAACCTGCTCCCTTAAAGATCGATAAAAAGTAATTGTGTGGTAGTCCCATTTTAGCGTGCATGAGGTCATTGCCAGTCAGCGGAGGGGGACCCTATTTATAGTAGAGAAGCACTAGCACAGAAAACAGATAGCACCACCCACCCCTGCAGCCAAGTCTGCCCTGCTGATGATCATTATCTGTATGCATGTGTAGGGATCTGCTCCCTATACTGTTAGCTGCTAATATCACAGTGCTATGTATAATTATGTATTAGCACTTCCTGTCCCTGAGAGGCTGGCTTTAAAACCCCAGAAGGAGGAAATGGGGAGAGAGAGAGAGAAAGTCTCAGCCGCATTGTCCTGTCCATGCTGTTAACTCCAGACTGGAAGGGTCTATTATGCAAATATCCTTATGTTCTAATAGACTAACTGAAGCTTCCCATAGCTTTTTGAGTGCGTATCTGTATCCTTATGTCTCACATGCACAGTGCCAGATAGCTAGGTCTGTGCTGTAAGTGTGTAGTGGTCACCTTCTTGTATATTAGTAGAACCTGTTAGTGAACCTATTTATTGCAATTAAGTTTATATACAGCGCTTGTCATTTTAGCTAACCCTGTCCTTTCTGATCTGGGATTCTATGGCTAATGTTAGCTTAAGGCTCAATAGCCAGGATAGGCTAGAGCCAGGTTAGGCATCAGACCATCACTGGTAATTAGAGGTCCAATTGCATGACAGAGTAGACTCTTCTAGAGACTAGAGTTGGGCGAACAGTTCGAGCCGAGCAAAAGTTTGGCCCGAACGCCGCCTGTTCGACCCGTTCGGCGAACACCCGAATTAGTGCGGCGCTCGGCGGGATGTTCTCCCGCGCCATAATGCACTGTACGCTACACAGTGCATTCTAAGACCTGATTGGGCAAAGGTTTACCCAATCAGGGCACAGTGAACAGCTGGCTGTTAAGGAGTGGGCCGGGAAGCTGGCCGCGGCATCCTTAACAATGGGTGAGTCACCCGTTGTCAACAGGCTTCCCTGCTGACAGCTGAATGAAAAAAACATTGCCAGCAATAGAAAAATGGTAAAAAAAAACACAGGGTGGGGCCCTTTGGGTCTGGTATGGATTTTAAGGGGAACTCCACGCCAAAATGAAAAATAAAATGGTGTGGAGTCCCCCCAAAATCCATACCAGGCCCTTAGCAGGTCAGGAAGGGGGGAACAAGAGAGCACCCCCTCTCCTGAACCATGCCAGGCCACATGCCCTCAACATGAGGGGGTGCTTTGGGGCAGGGGGACTCTGCCCCCCACCCCAAAGCACCTTGTCCCAATGTTGATGAGGATGAGGACCTCTTCCCCACAACCCTGGGATGTGGTTGTGGGGGTCTGCAGGCAGGGGGCATTTGACAGTTCTTATAAAGGTAAACTACAGAGCCTGCAGTCGGTGGTTAGCCTTCATCGTGGACAGACCTTCTTTTTTTTTTTTTTTTCAGGTCTGGCGGTGGCGGCGGGCAGCATGATTGATGATGGATCTACATTGGGGGACATTGTTTTATTTTATTTTTAATAAAGGAATTGTCAAAAACTGTGTTTTTATTTATTTTTTACACTTCTTTGGTGAATGGGTAGGCCATACTCATTCAAATGGGGGGGGGGGGGATCTGGGGGCCCCCTGGTTAAAAGGGACTTCCAGATTCTAATAAGCCCCCTGCCCACGGATTCCTACAGCCCAGGGTTGTCAGGAAAAGGCCCTTGTCAGAGCCCCCCACCCCAAAGCGCCATACCAAGCCCCATATTGACCAAAGAAAAGAAAACCCCTAAAATGGACTTTTAAGGCACAATTTGTAAAGTTTAGAGTATTAGAGTAATTATTTGAAAGTATTTGAGGTAAGAAAACATTTTTTTATTCAAACTATAAAAAAAAAAATCAACATATAAAACACAGAATGTATTGTATATCATTATCACCCTGTATTATTATGAACAAGTACAGTCCTCTTGCACCCTACGCATTTCGGAGTACGAATATCTCCTTTTTCAGGAGTGTAAATTAATAGAGGAAGTTTTTTATAATCTGCAACATGATTTGAAGCAGAATTAAGTATACAACAATAGACACATAAACTCTGTATAAAAAATATTGTGTAAAAGATCGATAAGAGTACACTTATGCCTTGTACACACGATCGGAACGTAGTGACGTTAAACACTACGACGAGCCGAGAAAAATGAAGTTCAATGCTTCCAAGCATGCGTCGACTTGATTCTAAGCATGCGTGTGTTTTTTCTCCGTCGGAGTTCCACACAGACGATAGGAATTTCCAATCGTTTTTTTTTTCCATCGGAGAAAAATAAAACATGTTCTATTTCTAAACACCGATGGAAAAAAGTCTGATGGGGCCCACACACAATTGGATTTTCCGATGAAAAAAGTCCATCGGACTTTTTTCATCAGAACTTCTGATCGTGTGTACAAGGCATTACATATAGAGAGATAATCAGGTGAAATTACATTCCATCAGTTAAAAACAAAAAGAGATTCTTGAGAGGCTGTTAAAATTAGTACTAATGTATTTATACTTTATCATATAATTAAATTATCCAAAGTTTACAAAATCAGCACTTAATACTCATTGGATGTATAATATAAAATAATCTTTTTAAGCACACTTTAATATAAAAGATTCCTGAATCTATCCTATTGTTTGTTATTATACTTTTCAGCTGAGATCAGATTCTCACCACATAAGATCCCTTTTACTCCTGTTTATCGGTTCCCATGCAAATTGCAAATTTCAGGTACATGTACAAAAAAACATAAAATGAAAAATAAAAATACCGTAATGTAATCTTGTTAAAGCTACATGCAACCTTTTTTTATTTGTATTACACCATATAACTATTTGTGCCATCTTTTTTGCAGGAATTCTCCTTCTTTCTGACCCCAGTGAGTTTTCTGGCCAATGTTCACCTGTGGTGCAGAGGGAAAACCAGGAGTCGCCCCTTAGGGGACAGATACTAACATTAACTAACACTTTTCCACAAAAAAAAACGATTGAAGGTCGATTGATTGGAGCAGGGAGCCTAAGCACAGCCTCTCGAGAATCTCTTTTTGTTTTTAACTGATGAAATGTAAATTCACCTGATTATCTATCTATGTGTAAGTGTACTCTTATAGATCTTTTACAAAATATTTTTACACAGAGTTAATGTGTCTATTGTTGTATACTTAATTCTGCTTCAAATTATGTTGTAGATTATAAAAAACATCCTCTATCAATTTACATCCCTGAAGAAGGAGATATTCGTACTCCGAAACACGTAGGGTGCAAGAGGACTGTACTTGTTCATAATAATACAGGGTGATAATGTTATAGATATACAATACATTCCGTGTTTTATATGTTGATTTTTATGTAATATTTTGAATAAAAACCTTTTTCTTACCTCAAATACTTTAAAAAATGGCTCTAATACTCTAAACTTTACAAATTGTGCATTAAAAGTCAATTTTAGGGGTTTTCTTTTCTTTGGTTTATATACTGGATGTGGCACTACAAATGCATATAAGAGCATTATAAATCTTCAGGCTGATCATTTGAAGCTGCCTCTCTGGAAGCTTCTTCCATGAGAAAGAAGGAAGCAATCAAAATCCCTGTGGAACCCTGAACAAACCAGAACAAGAAATCACTGCTCCCTTGGCTACAGAAGGAGCCAAAAACGAAGTTTTCCTAGCATCCTACACTAGGAGGGTGCTACACTAGCCACAATTTAGGAAACGTTAACCAAAAAATTCAAAAGAGAGACACTTGATATATAGTATGTTCAGAACATCCATTTCTATTGGCAGCAACTGCCTCTTTCCAGTGCCCCTTCCACCACAGTCCACACTTCTGGTTCTGCACCCATCTCAGACTGCAAACTCCCAGTCCTCTCAGGCATGCCTCCCCAGTCCTCTTGACTGTGTCTCACTCACCAGCCCTCCTGGCTGCAACCAATTGTCCTCCCTGGAGTGCTCTCTCCCGCTGTCCTCTCTTTGCTCTCTCTTGTGCCTCCGTTCCAGGACCTCTTTATGCATTCCTGAAGGTGGTCCCGACTGCACCCGAGCCCAGGCCCAAGGTCACCCCACCCCCCCCAGACTGGGGAGCTCCCTCAAAGGCCCCAACAGCCTCCACACTCTCTCACTCTCTCACTCCAGCTCTTTGACCCGACAACTCCCCAGATGGGCTGACCCTGGGTATTTAATGAGTCCTGCCACCTGCCAATCCAGGTTGGGGATTGGTCAGGGCTCCCTAAAACACCCCAGGCAGCTCCACCTCTCCTCCCTCCTCTCTTTCCAGAACTTTCCAGCAAACTCTAGAAAGAAGAGGGAGGTCTCAGTGATGCTGCCTGTGAGTCACAAGCTGCTACCCTGAGCCACTCCCAGCCCAGACCAGATCAAAACAAACAGGCCAGGCTGCCAGCCAGGCCTGCCTAAATTTACCTATCCTATAAAAATCCTACCTCTAGCACCTACCTACCTAGAGGCTGCTACCCTTTTATGTATGAATGTGAATTAGGGACCTTAGATTGTAAGCTCCTTAAATGCAGGGACTGATGTGAATTTACCATATATATGCAAAGCGCTGCGTAAATTAACGGCGCTATATAAGTACCTGAAATAAATAAATGTTGTGTAACAGATACGTGTCAGGCACAGTTTAGCAGTGCATGTAACTGAGGAACCCAGAAGAAGATTGGCAAAGTACAAGTTTACTTTAAGATCGGGTTCCATTACCTCAATGAAATCTGTAATTTTTAAAATGTTTGTGTAAACCTTTTGTTGAAGCCTGTAATGCAGGTAGTATATAAAGCTCATAAAAGTATGGCTCTTCCAAACAAATCATAAAAGCATACATTGTAATACTTCTCTGTAAATGTGCAGTAATTTTCTCCATAAGGAAATCTGAAAGAAAATTGTTCCTTGATAGGAAAGGCCCCTGTTAAGTGCTCGGTGCCTGCTATGTGAAGAAAGCTACAGTAAATCAGCATTTACATGCACAATACTTTGGTGTATAATTAGCACAGCATGCAGTGATTATATGGCTATGGAGATGTTGTGGATATATAAATTATCTATATTTCTTAATAATTTGTATTTGTAACATGTTGTGTATGTATGATATACATCCCTCGGTTTGGCATATGCAAGTACTTTACTGCAGCGACCAGATTTAGTAAGAAAAGGGAACAAGTAGCTATTTTATCCCTACTACTGTATACTGTTTTTCAGTTGTAATTATGTTATTTTATAGTCCCATTTTTACACAACCCTTTCAGAAAAATAATACACATTTTACTAGCCTGTTTCAATTAGCATTTGTTTTATTTGATGTGGAAGGATGACAGTTTGTGTAATAGAACCTGTAAACATAATGTTTGCGGAGATGTAACAGATACACTAGTTACAGAGCTCTCTCTGCTAATCTCAATGGGGTTTTTTGCACTGAATAAGCTGCTTGTACCAGGGAAGTTAAAACAAAGGAGACTTTTTCAGGAAATAAGTTTGGCTTAGAACATGGTGACGTTCCCTACTAGCAGCTCTAAAATAAAGAGACAGTGTTGCAGGATATTTGTATGAACATGGGTTGATTGTCACATGGTGACTTTTTAGAGATGAAGTGTGAATCACAGTTAGATAAGATTCTTTAGTGTTTAGTTTTGAAGGCTAAGTTCACCTTTTAAAAAAAAATAAAAAAAATAAATAATAAGAATAATAATAAATGCACATGATTCTGCAAAGTAACATATTACATCTTACACACCCTACATATGGGTGTAATCTAAAGCTTGTTACAAAGAGTGAACTTATCCTTTAACATTGTAGGTTTAAAAATAATTGGCCTTTTTATAAAAGAGTAAAATCTCATTACCATTTATTTAGATTTCACAATTTTTATAAAACTTCGCCAGAATTATATGGCAAAGTCTATTCTTTAGAAAGGTTTACATTTCATAAGGAGATGAACTTCAGTTTAGTCCTGTATAGATTATCCATGTGACATTATTTAGGAAAGAAATCTAAAAAATAAATTTAATCAGGGCCAGATATCATTATTTTTGGAATGATTGCATGTCATTAAACAGGCACTTCTATCTTACATTGACAGGGTTAGTAGTGTCAGTCAGGGATTTGGCCTCTGATTTTAGGCATTAGAATTTAATGCATGCATGAAGCGACCTGTGCCTCTTTGCCCCCATCACTGACCAAGCTAAAGCTAAAGCAGTTGAACACTGACAGGAGGTTAGATATAGCCAATTCAGCTGTCTTTTTATTTTTTTAAATGTGTAGCACCCTGGTGTTTAGGCAGGGTTGCTATTAAATTTAACTGCCAATTGATGGTTGCCTTTACTAATTATCAGGAGATCAATTGATTTCAACTCTGAAATTACTGCACTTCTCTCTTCTGTCACTAGGTGGCCGGGTACCTGGTGACATTAGACAAGACAAGGGCATTGCAAGGACAGACTAGGAATGACTGGAGTGTCTCAGCCAATGGGTAGGGATTTTCTTAATCCAATGGCCTGCTGGGAACCTATTTATTTGGGTGGAGTCAGGTGATCAGGGTTCTGTGCCACCTGGACGGCTGTCTGGGTGGACGTGTGTTGTTATGCCCCGGGCTGCTAGGCCATAAGCCTTGGGCCTATCGCAGGGACATCTGGCTGCTAGGCTGTCTGAGGGCCTATTCAGAAGCAAGAGAGCAGCGTATTGTTGGGACTGTGGCTTGCAATCCAACCAGAAGCAACGGTTCTGCCGGCCGGAGAAACAGCTGTGGTCGGAGATAGAGGTTCCCACTAAGGGTAGAGGTTCCCACTAAGGGACCATCCACTTTGCTACCGGAGACCACTGTGAATAGCTGAAGCAAGTACCTGAGCAGTATTCTCACCAGCCGGGGACAGTGAAGAATTGCGAAAACTTCAGCAAGTGCCAAGCCAGGCACCCAGCCAGTGGAGGTGACGCTTGCAGAGCATTATTGTGTACCAAGCCAGGGACCAAACAGGCCAGCGGGGTGACGCTTGAGGAGTATCTGTGAGTGCCAAGCTAGGGAACCAGCAGGGATGCGGGGGTGACGCTTGAGGAAGATACTGAGTGAGAAGTTTGGAAAAGCTCAGGAGATCCAGTGGCAGTGGATTTGTTAGTCTAGTGAAAGACTGGGAGCTCAGCTGAGTGAAGTTCTACAATAGGGATGAGCTTCGTGTTCGAGTCGAACATACGTTCGACTCGAACATCGGCTGTTCGATCGTTCGACGAAGATCGAACGATTTGGGCCGTTCGCGCCAAATTCGAGTGACGCGAACGGCCCACAATGCACTACGCCATCGCAGTGTCATCCAGGCGCTGTGATTGGCCAAGCATGCACTGTGACCCCGCATGCTTGGCCAATCACAGCGCCGGCAGCGAGGAGAGCAATGATTGGCCACAGGCAGGATGCCTGTGGCCAATTATTGCTGAGGGTGTTTAGTACACGCCCCACACTATAAAAGGCCGCCAGCACGGCGGCCTAGTGTAGTGTGTTCCGGAGCAGGGATAGAGCAGCATAGGCAGGGACAGTGACTGTTATTTCTTTCTTGCTTAACCTGGATTCCTTTAGTTTAGGGAAAGAGAAGGATAGGTAGGGAGAGTGTCAGTGTGTTTTGTGCTTGTGCTATAGTGTGCTTAAAAAAAACATTTTTTCTAGGGACAGAAAACTGTAGGTAGGGACAGTGTCAGTTTCTTTCACTCTGCAAGTCCTTGTTTCCAGGGACCTGGAAGGACAGTGAGTGAATTGTCCTTGTGCTATATTGTGCTTAAAAAAACATTTATTCTAGGGACAGAAAACTGTAGGTAGGGAGAGTGTCAGTTTCTTTCACTCTGCAAGTCCTTGTTTCCAGGGACCTGGAAGGACAGTGACTGAATTGTCCTTGTGCTATATTGTGATTAAAAAAAACATTTATTCTAGGGACAGAAAACTGTAGGTAGGGAGAGTGTCAGTTTATTTCACTCTGCAAGTCCTTGTTTCCAGGGACCTGGAAGGACAGTGACTGAATTGTCCTTGTGCTATATTGTGATTAAAAAAAACATTTATTCTAGGGACAGAAAACTGTAGGTAGGGAGAGTGTCAGTTTATTTCACTCTGCAAGTCCTTGTTTCCAGGGACCTGGAAGGACAGTGACTGAATTGTCCTTGTGCTATATTGTGATTAAAAAAAACATTTATTCTAGGGACAGAAAACTGTAGGTAGGGAGAGTGTCAGTTTATTTCACTCTGCAAGTCCTTGTTTCCAGGGACCTGGAAGGACAGTGACTGAATTGTCCTTGTGCTATATTGTGATTAAAAAAAACATTTATTCTAGGGACAGAAAACTGTAGGTAGGGAGAGTGTCAGTTTATTTCACTCTGCAAGTCCTTGTTTCCAGGGACCTGGAAGGACAGTGACTGAATTGTCCTTGTGCTATATTGTGATTAAAAAAAACATTTATTCTAGGGACAGAAAACTGTAGGTAGGGAGAGTGTCAGTTTATTTCACTCTGCAAGTCCTTGTTTCCAGGGACCTGGAAGGACAGTGACTGAATTGTCCTTGTGCTATATTGTGCTTAAAAAAAACATTTATTCTAGGGACAGAAAACTGTAGGTAGGGAGAGTGTCAGTTTATTTCACTCTGCAAGTCCTTGTTTCCAGGGACCTGGAAGGACAGTGACTGAATTGTCCTTGTGCTATATTGTGATTAAAAAAAACATTTATTCTAGGGACAGAAAACTGTAGGTAGGGAGAGTTTTTTTTTATTTCACTCTGCAAGTCCTTGTTTCCAGGGACCTGGAAGGACAGTGACTGAATTGTCCTTGTGCTATATTGTGATTAAAAAAAACATTTATTCTAGGGACAGAAAACTGTAGGTAGGGAGAGTGTCAGTTTATTTCACTCTGCAAGTCCTTGTTTCCAGGGACCTGGAAGGACAGTGACTGAATTGTCCTTGTGCTATATTGTGATTAAAAAAAACATTTATTCTAGGGACAGAAAACTGTAGGTAGGGAGAGTTTTTTTTTATTTCACTCTGCAAGTCCTTGTTTCCAGGGACCTGGAAGGACAGTGACTGAATTGTCCTTGTGCTATATTGTGATTAAAAAAAACATTTATTCTAGGGACAGAAAACTGTAGGTAGGGAGAGTGTCAGTTTATTTCACTCTGCAAGTCCTTGTTTCCAGGGACCTGGAAGGACAGTGACTGAATTGTCCTTGTGCTATATTGTGATTAAAAAAACATTTATTCTAGGGACAGAAAACTGTAGGTAGGGAGAGTGTCAGTTTATTTCACTCTGCAAGTCCTTGTTTCCAGGGACCTGGAAGGACAGTGACTGAATTGTCCTTGTGCTATATTGTGCTTAAAAAAAACATTTATTCTAGGGACAGAAAACTGTAGGTAGGGAGAGTGTCAGTTTATTTCACTCTGCAAGTCCTTGTTTCCAGGGACCTGGAAGGACAGTGACTGAATTGTCCTTGTGCTATATTGTGATTAAAAAAAACATTTATTCTAGGGACAGAAAACTGTAGGTAGGGAGAGTGTCAGTTTATTTCACTCTGCAAGTCCTTGTTTCCAGGGACCTGGAAGGACAGTGACTGAATTGTCCTTGTGCTATATTGTGATTAAAAAAAACATTTATTCTAGGGACAGAAAACTGTAGGTAGGGAGAGTTTTTTTTTATTTCACTCTGCAAGTCCTTGTTTCCAGGGACCTGGAAGGACAGTGACTGAATTGTCCTTGTGCTATATTGTGATTAAAAAAAACATTTATTCTAGGGACAGAAAACTGTAGGTAGGGAGAGTGTCAGTTTATTTCACTCTGCAAGTCCTTGTTTCCAGGGACCTGGAAGGACAGTGACTGAATTGTCCTTGTGCTATATTGTGCTTAAAAAAAACATTTATTCTAGGGACAGAAAACTGTAGGTAGGGAGAGTGTCAGTTTATTTCACTCTGCAAGTCCTTGTTTCCAGGGACCTGGAAGGACAGTGACTGAATTGTCCTTGTGCTATATTGTGATTAAAAAAAACATTTATTCTAGGGACAGAAAACTGTAGGTAGGGAGAGTGTCAGTTTATTTCACTCTGCAAGTCCTTGTTTCCAGGGACCTGGAAGGACAGTGACTGAATTGTCCTTGTGCTATATTGTGATTAAAAAAAAACATTTATTCTAGGGACAGAAAACTGTAGGTAGGGAGAGTGTCAGTTTATTTCACTCTGCAAGTCCTTGTTTCCAGGGACCTGGAAGGACAGTGACTGAATTGTCCTTGTGCTATATTGTGATTAAAAAAAACATTTATTCTAGGGACAGAAAACTGTAGGTAGGGAGAGTGTCAGTTTATTTCACTCTGCAAGTCCTTGTTTCCAGGGACCTGGAAGGACAGTGACTGAATTGTCCTTGTGCTATATTGTGATTAAAAAAAACATTCATTCTAGGGACAGAAAACTGTAGGTAGGGAGAGTGTCAGTTTATTTCACTCTGCAAGTCCTTGTTTCCAGGGACCTGGAAGGACAGTGACTGAATTGTCCTTGTGCTATATTGTGATTAAAAAAAACATTTATTCTAGGGACAGAAAACTGTAGGTAGGGAGAGTGTCAGTTTATTTCACTCTGCAAGTCCTTGTTTCCAGGGACCTGGAAGGACAGTGACTGAATTGTCCTTGTGCTATATTGTGATTAAAAAAAACATTTATTCTAGGGACAGAAAACTGTAGGTAGGGAGAGTGTCAGTTTATTTCACTCTGCAAGTCCTTGTTTCCAGGGACCTGGAAGGACAGTGACTGAATTGTCCTTGTGCTATATTGTGCTTAAAAAAAACATTTATTCTAGGGACAGAAAACTGTAGGTAGGGAGAGTGTCAGTTTATTTCACTCTGCAAGTCCTTGTTTCCAGGGACCTGGAAGGACAGTGAGTTAATTTTCCTTGTGCTATATTGTGATTAAAAAAAACATTTTTTCTAGGGACAGAAAACTGTAGGTAGGGAGAGTGTTTTTTTTCTTTCACTCTGCAAGTCCTTGTTTCCAGGGACCTGTAAGGACAGTGAGTTAATTTTCCTTGTGCTATATTGTGCTTAAAAAAAACATTTTTTCTAGGGACAGAAAACTGTAGGTAGGGAGAGTGTTTTTTTTCTTTCACTCTGCAAGTCCTTGTTTCCAGGGACCTGTAAGGACAGTGAGTTAATTGTCCTTGTGCTATATTGTGCTTAAAAAAAACATTTATTCTAGGGACAGAAAACTGTAGGTAGGGACAGTGTCAGTTTCTTTCACTCTGCAAGTCCTTGTTTCCAGGGACCTGGAGAGACATTGAGTGAATTGTCCTTGTGCTATATTGTGATTAAAAAAAACATTTATTCTAGGGACAGAAAACTCTAGGTAGGGACAGTGTCAGTTTCTTTCACTGTGAAAGTCCTTGTTTCAAGGGACAGAGAAGGACACCTGAAGGTAGCCCTTATTGCTTTTTTCCCATCTCCCTGCAGGCCATCTATTAGAATGTCTGGAAGGCAAACAAGGAGAGGCAGACAGTCAGGAGGCAATAAAAGAGGGCAAGCAGGCTCTGTGTCTGGGGGCAACAGTGCTGGTCGTGGACGCGGTGCATTGTCATCAGCACATGGCCATGGGACACGCTTGTCCTTCTTTTCGGCAGCTGGACATGTTGAGCCACATCATGCCGAAGACTTGGTAGAGTGGATGACCAAGCCCTCCTCCTCCTCCTCATCCTCTCTCACCCAGGCTCAGGGTACTGGAAAAGCAGCTGCCAAAGCGTCGTCTTCCCTGGTATCAATGTCAGACAAATCATCAGTCACTCCTTCCCTAGACCCACCATGTCCTCCTCCTGAGGAGTCCCCCGAACTGTTTCAGCACAGTGTTGGGTACATGCTCCAGGAGGATGCCCAGCGTTTCGAAGGGTCTGATGATGAAACCCAGCTAGAGGAAGGCAGTAGCGTGAGAGCAGACAGAGGGGATGCTCAAGAAGGACACCAATCTGGCAGTCATGTTCCAGCAGCTGCAGCATACTGCCAGATTGGCTCCAGTGATGAGGAGGGAGGGGATGATGAGGTCAATGACTCCACGTGGGTGCCTAATAGGAGAGAGGAGGAGGAGGAGGATGAGGAGGAGGCACATCTCCAACGAGGCAGGATGCCCTTTGGTGGCCAGCGTAAGGGCAGTACACCGACGGAATCACACCGCAGAGCTCCGCCTGTGCAGGGCGCTGCCTCTGCCCGTCATTCAAAAAGTTCTTTGGTGTGGGCCTTTTTTGAGGCTAGTGCATCAGATCGCACAGCTGCTGTTTGCAACATATGTCTCAAGCGTATATCGCGTGGCCAAAACATCAGCCGCTTGGGTACCACATGCCTGACCAGACATATGTTGACCTGCCATGCAGCTCGTTGGCAAGCCTACCTCAAAGACCCACACCAAAGAACAAAGCGGACCTCTCCTTGCACCGCATCAGCTGGGATCTCCAACCCCACTATAACTTCAGTCCTCTCTGAAACATGCACTGAGAGGAATGAAGGTGTAGAATTAGGTGTGTCACAGCCAAGTACTTGCGCCCACTCTGCTAGCAGTACACCGACGTCCGATTCTAGCAGGCAAATTTCCCTGCCCCAGCTGCTGGACCGTCGAAAGAAGTTCACTCCCAGCCATCCACATGCCCAGCGGTTGAATGCTAGCTTGGCTAAATTGCTAGCGCTTCAACTGCTGCCTTTTCAGTTGGTAGACTCGGCCCCCTTCCGTGAGTTTGTGCAATGTGCGGTTCCTCAGTGGCAGGTTCCCAAACGCCACTTTTTCTCACGGAAGGCTATTCCGGCTCTCTACCGGCATGTGGAAGGCAATGTCTTGGCCTCGCTGGACAGGGCGGTCAGCGGTAAGGTGCATATTACCGCTGACTCATGGTCCAGCAGGCATGGACAGGGACGTTACCTTTCTTTCACGGCCCATTGGGTCACTCTTTTGGCAGCTGGGAAGGATTCAGGACAAGGTGCAGTAGTGTTGGAGGTTGTCCCACCGCCACGCCTCCAAAATGCTACTACTGGTTGTGACACACCTCTCTCCTCCACCCCCTCCTCTTCTTCTTCCTCCATGGCCTCTTCCTGTGGTTTGTCCTATGAACCAGCGGTGCTCCGTAGCCGTTCACGGGGCTACGCAAGTACGCAGGCAAAAAGATGCCATGCCGTGCTTGCGCTGGTGTGTTTGGGGGACAGAAGCCACACTGGGGCAGAGGTCCTGTCTGCTCTGCAGGGCCAGGCCGAGAGGTGGTTGACGCCACGCCAGCTTAAGCCAGGAATGGTGGTTTGCGACAATGGCACCAACCTCCTCTCCGCCCTCCGACAGGGACAACTGACCCATGTGCCCTGTGTGGCTCACGTCCTTAACCTGGTGGTGCAGCGCTTCTTGGGCAGGTACCCGGGCTTACAGGATGTCCTGAGGCAGGCCAGGAAAGTCTGTGTGCATTTCCGCAGATCTTATAATGCCAGTGCTCGCCTGGCTGAGCTGCAAAAGGAGTTGAACCTGCCCAAGAACCGCCTTATATGTGACATGCCCACCAGGTGGAACTCAACGTTGGCCATGCTGCAGCGGCTGCACACGCAGCAGAGGGCCATCAATGAGTACCTGTGCGACTACGGCACCAGGACAGGGTCAGGGGAGCTTGTTTTTTTTTCTCCACGCCAGTGGGGCATGATCAGGGATGCATGCACTGTCCTGGCACCATTTGAGGAGGCCACGAGGATGGTGAGCAGTGACAGTGCATGCATCAGTGACACTGTACCTCTTGTCCACCTGTTGGAGCACACGCTGCGTGGAATAATGGACAGGGCACTTGAGGCAGAACAGAGGCAGGAAGAGGAGGACTTCCTTGCCTCTCAAGGCCCCCTTTACCCAGACAGTGTTCCTTCTGTCCCACCCATCGCACAGGAAGAGGAGGAGGAGGAGGAGGAGGAGGAGGAGGAGGAGGAGGATTGTGTCAGCATGGAGGTGGAGGCTGGCACTCAGCATCATCAGCAGCAGTCTTTTAGGGATGATTTACAGTCCCAAGAAACCAGTGGACTTGTACGTGGCTGGGAGGAGGTGGCTGCGGATCATGTCGTCCTTAGTGACCCAGAGGACTCCGGAGCGAATGCCTCAGCAAACCTACGCTGCATGGCCTCCCTGATCCTGCAAAGTCTGCGGAAGGATCCTCGTATTCTTCGGATCAAGGAGAGGGACCATTACTGGCTGGCCACTCTCCTTGATCCACGGTACAAGGGTAAGGTTGCGGACCTTATGTTACCGTCGCAGAGGGAGCAGAGGATGAGACAACTCCGGGAGGCCTTGCAGAAAGGTCTGTGCAACGCGTTCCCAGAGACTGGGAGGTTGCAAACTCCTGGTCCTGGACAACGAGTTGCTGAGGCTTCGGCCAGTCAAAGAAGGAGCGGTGGGGAAGGTGGCCGTCTGACCGATGCGTTCAGACAATTCTTTAGTCCGCAGCCCCAAAGTATGATCGGTTCCAGCAACCATCGCCAGCGTCTGATAAACATGGTGCAGGAATATCTAGGGGCAAGGTCAGACTTGGACACCTTCCCCACCGAAAATCCTCTGGCTTACTGGGTCTTGAGGATGGATCACTGGCCAGAGCTTGCACAGTATGCAATTGAGCTACTGGCCTGTCCTGCATCCAGCGTTCTTTCGGAACGCACATTCAGTGCTGCTGGAGGATTTGTCACGGATCACAGGGTGCGCCTGTCCACCGACTCGGTTGATCGACTGACTTTCATCAAGATGAACCAGTCTTGGATCACCACCAGCTACCACACACCTGATGCTGATATAACAGACTAATTGATTTTAAAATGTCACATCCCTTCAAGACTGATGCTGATGCTGAGTGCCTGTGCTGTTATGTTGACTGGCTATCCTCCTCCTCCGAGTCCTCAATGATACGATTGATGATGATAGCTTGGAAGATCATTTTTGTTTATGGGTGCCGCCACCAGTGCCTAACGCCCAATTTTTCAGCCCCTGTTTAACAGTGGCGTGTAATTACAATTTTTGAAGCAATACTTTGCAACAGGGCTCATTGCTGTGCTCCAAGTACAGTATCTGTGAGGAGTTGCAGTGTTGTGCCACCAGTGCCTAAGGCCCAATTTTTCAGCCCCTGTTTAACAGGGGCGTGTCATTACAATTTTTGAAGCAATACTTTGCAACAGGGCTCATTGCTGTGCTCCAAGTACAGTATCTGTGAAGGGTTGCAGTGTTGTGCCACCAGTGCCTAAGGCCCAATTTTTCAGCCCCTGTTCAACAGGGGCATGTAATTACAATTCTTGATCTAATAATTCACAGCAGGGCCCATTGCTGCACCCACCAAGAGTAACTGTCAGGGCTTACAGTGTTGTGGCACCAGCACCACCATCAAAGGCCCAATTTTTACTACCACTGTTCAACAATTATATGTAATTAAAATTCCTGATATAATAGTTGACAGCAGGGCGTTCCAGCACCAACCAAGAGTAACTGTGAGTGCTTACAGTGTTGTGCCAACACCAACAACTAAGGGGCCTATTTCTGCAGAGTATATACGGCAGGTCCCTACTTTCAAACATCCAACTTACAAACGACTCCTACTTGCAAACGCAAGAAGACAACAGGAAGTGAGAGGAAATCTACCACTAGGAAGGAAAATTCTCTCCTGTAAGAATAAATATGGGAGAAAGGTGTCTCCTCTGTACTGATGCTTTATCAGCAATCCTTGTTTCAAGAAAAACACCACATTTCAAAAACAGTTGTCATTAGGACGGAAAGTGAGGTGAAATGTTCTGAACAGGGGCACAGACAGCAAAACAAATGTTACAGGGGTGATAACCCTTACCTATGTTTTCCAAAAAGTTTAAAAATAGATTTTTGGTCTGGAGCTACACTTCAACAATGTACCTGTTCAAAATTACAAACAGATTCTACATAAGAACAAACCTACAGTCCCTGTCTTGTATGCACCGCCTGTATACGGCTGTTCAGAGTATATAGGGCCTTTTTTATTTTATGTGCGGGGTTCCCCTTAATATCCATACAAGACCCAAAGGGGCTGGTAATGGGCTGGGGTAGGGGGGGGGTCATGGGGTAGCTATGCCATTTTTCTTAAAGATTTTCATCCATATTACCGGGACCAGACATTACATTAAAGCCGCAAGCAGTTTTAAATGGCTTTTTTTTCCTTTAGAAGTGTCATTTTGTGCAGGGACAGTTCTAAACACGGGAAACACGTGGCACTTCACAGGCATACTTTAGACACCCCCCAGGTACGATATTTAAAGGAATATTTGACTTTTTTTTTTTCACTTTATGCATCATTAGAATGACTGCTCCCGGAAAACGACCGTTTTTAAAACTTATTTTTGCATTGATACATGTCCCCTGGTGCAGAACCCGGGTTCCCAAACCCTTTTTAGGACAATAACATGCATAATAGTTGTTATAATTAGCACTTTAGAATTCGAACGTTCGCATCCATTGTATTTAATAGGGTTCTAATGTTCGTTCGAACTTTCGGTCCGTTCGCGGGTTCTGGTGCGAACCGAACCCGGGGGTGTTCGGCTCATCACTATTCTACAATAGGAGATTGTAGAAGAAGTGGAGTTCATTGCAACCATGTTAGAAACTGTTACAAGATTGTTGCCATAGGGGACAGCAGTTCTACTCATGCAGACGTGGTGTCTAGCTGGATGCCTTTCCCTGCATGGCTGTCTGCCTATAGAAGTATCTGAGTCTGCCAATTAACATTGCATCTACTAAAGGGTTTCCTGGCCCTAACCTTCTCTCCTACAGTTCTGTTTAACCACTTCAATACCATGCACTTATACAGCTTCCTGCCCAAGCCAATTTTGAGCTTTCAGCGCTGTCGCAATTTGAATGACAATTGCGCGGTCATGCTACACTGTACCCAAACAAATTTTTTATCATTTTGTTCCCACAAATAGAGCTTTCTTTCGGTGGTATTTGATCGCCTCTGCGTTTTTTATTTTTTGCACAACAAATAAAAAAAGAGCGAAAATTTTGAAAAAAACTATGTTTTTCTTTGTTTCTGTTAATTTTTTTGTAAATAAGTACCTTTTCTACTTCAATGACGGGCACTGATAAGGCGGCACTGAAGGGCACTGATAAGGCGACACTGATGGGCACCGATGAGGTGGCACCAATGAGGTGGCACTGATGAGGTGGCACTGATGGGCACTGACGATGGGCACTGATAGGTGGCACTGATGGGCACTGATATGTGGCACTGGTATGCGGCACTGATTGGCACTCATAGGCGGCACTGATTGGCACTCATA
This sequence comes from Rana muscosa, assembly GCA_029206835.1. Classification (NCBI taxonomy): domain Eukaryota; kingdom Metazoa; phylum Chordata; class Amphibia; order Anura; family Ranidae; genus Rana; species Rana muscosa. The sequence continues at coordinate 685,345,447 of CM055117.1, read as the reverse complement.
GGCGGCACTGATTGGCACTTATAGGCGGCACTGATGGGCACTTATAGGCGGCACTGATAGGTGGCACGGACGGGCACTGATAGGTGGGCACTTATGGGCACAGATGGGCACGGATGGGCACTGATAGGTGGCGCTGATGGACACTAGTAGGTGGCACTGATGGACACTGATGCCCAGCAATGCCAGCCACCACACATTGTGGTTGTGCCATCATAGTGCCAGTCAGTGCCCATTTGTGGGCACTGATTGGCATATTTTTTATTTTATTTTTTATTTTACTACATGTGGATGGCCATGGGGGCCATCCACATGCTTGGGGCATCCCTGTGGTCCTGGGGGGCTTCCCTGGTGGTCCAGTGTGGGTATCCGAGGGGGGGCTGCGCTGATAAACAATCAGCGCGAACCCCCCCTGTCAGGAGAGCCACCGATCGGCTCTCCTCTACTCGCGTCTGTCAGACGCGAGTGAGGAAGAGCCGATCAACGGCGCTTCCTGTTTACATCGTGATCAGCCGTGATTGGACACGGCTGATCACGTGATAAAAAGCCTCCGCCGGAGGCTTTTTACTGAGATCAGTGTAGCGGTGGGTCAGAATGACCCACAGCTCCACCGATCGCCGCGATGCGCGTCCCCCGGGCGAGCGGCGGCTGTTATCCTGCAGGACATCATATGACGTCCAGTGTGGATAACTGAACCACTTCCCGGACGTCAATATGCTATTGACTGGGCGGGAAGTGGTTAAGAGACAATACATCTCTTTGCATTCAAGAAGTGTCTGGCGTCCATCAATCTACCTTGCATTACACCCACTATAAAAGTAAATGTGGGTGATCCCGCGCAAGGGAAATAGACAAATGCAAAAAAAGAAGAAAAGAACTGCTGCCATTACGAATACTACCACCTGAGTAGAGTACAGATAATTAGTTAGGGAAGGTGTAGGTGTGGCGCTGTTCCTCTATGATCTGAAAAAATGGCCGTGTGGTATAGCCACAATGTTTGTGGGAGGATTGGGGTATTTATTACTTTAACAGATGTTTAAACCACAAAAAAATATGGTATGCTATAAGCTTAAAATGAAGCATGTGTGTTACACCCTCTGTGGTGCGTCTTACTTAAAGTGAGTGTTGGTGTAAGTGTTTAAAGTGACATGTGCTTTGTGTACTCTGATATCGCTTAAAATGTCTTTTTTAAGTGATACAGACAAATGTTGTAGAAAAGTTGATAATTGAAAATGAAAGAAAATAAAAAATGATTTTCTCTTTTTTTTAAAGAAATAAACCAAAACATCTATGGAATCACCTTTACAGGCAATTGGAGTAGACAAAGCATTGACTACTTGGATCTCCAGGTATACAAGAACAACTGACACCTAAGCACCAGAACGTTCTTCAAAACCCACGGACAGAAATGGATACATCCCTACTCAAAGCTGTCATCACCCACAGTGGATTGGGAACATACCGAAAGGCCAACTAATGCGTCTATGTAGAAATTGCAGCAATCAAAAAGATTTTGAAGAGCAATCAAATACAATTATCAATAGATTCATTGAAAAGGGATACCAGAAAAAAGAACTGCTGGCTCTAAAAGAGAAAGTCAAATTAATGAATAGAGATATGATGATAGAAGGGAAGACAGAAAACAAGAAAAAAAAGAACAAACACATTGACATGGCTTTTCTTACTGGATACAATAAGCAGTATAAATCCTTAGAGATGGTAATTAAAAAACAAAACAAAACAAAAAAACATTGGCCAATTCTACAGTCCGAAAAAATTCTAAAATCTATACTACCACTTAGACCAACCTTTATCTACAGAAGAGCTCCTTCCTTGAGAAACAGACTGGTACATAATGCTCTGGATCCACCAAAACAGATTACAATTTTCAAAGTCCTGAAAGGGTTCTACAAGTGTGGAAAGTATCTTCCATGTAGGGTCAGTAAGAAAACGAATAGGAAAATAACACATTTTTCTTCTACAACAACAGGGAAAGAATACAACATTAGAGAATTAATAACATGTACTAGTACCCATGTAACTTACATCATCAAATGTCCATGTCATAAACAATATGTGGGTAGAACAGCAAGACCTTTGTTTGTCAGAATCCGAGAACACATTAATAACATAAAAATTGGGTTTAACCACTTCAGCCCCGGACCATTTGGCTGCCCAAAGACCCCTTTCACACTGAGGTGCTTTTCAGGCGCTTTCACGCTAAAAACAGCGCCTAAAAAGCTCACGAAAACCTATTTCCATTAAAATCAATGAATGCTTTCACACTGGGGCAGTGTGCTGGCAGGGCGGTGAAAAAACTCCCTCTCCATTGAAATGCATGGAAAGCACTTCAAAAGCGCCTGAAAAGCTCTTCAAAGCGCTCAGTGTTTTTACTGGCAGTTTAAGGGCCAAAGACCAGAGCACTTTTTGCGATTCGGCACTGTGTCGCTTTAACTGACAATGGCGCGGCCGTGTGACGTGGCTCCCAAACAAAATTTACGTCCTTTTTTTCCGACAAATAGAGTTTTCTTTTGGTGGTATTTGATCACCCCTGCGGTTTTCATTTTTTGCACTATAAACAAAAATAGAGCGACAATTTTGAAAAAAAAGCAATATTTTTTACTTTTTGCTATAATAAATATCCCTAAAAAATATATAAAAAAACTAAATTTTTCCTCAGTTTAGGCCGATACATATTCTTCTACATATATTTTTGGTAAAAAAAATCGCAATAAGCATTTATTGATTGGTTTGCGCAAAAGTTATAGCATCTACAAAATAGGGGATAGTTTTATGGCATTTTTATTAATATTTTTTTTTTACTAGTAATGGCGGCGATCAGCGATTTTTATTGTGACTGCGGCATTATGGCAAACACATCGGACACTTTTGTTGCTATTTTGGGACCATTCACATTTATACAGCGATCAGTGCTATTAAAATGCAGTGATTACTGAGTAAAGTGTAATATGCGAAAGTATAAAAAGCATCCATTTCAAAGGTTAGTCAAAGGAACCAACCAAAGGTAGCTATCATACCAGGCCAAATGTCTTTAACACTGAGAGGGTACCTTAAAAGAGGTGACAACACCTGGTTACCATGTTTGTTGAGAGGACAAGAGCCTCATCCCCACATTCTGTCCCTCAAAAGGGGGACTGTGGGGTCTGTGGGAGGGACTTCTCCAAATCTGGAACCTCGCTTTGGAATAAGGGGGCGCCCCATAGGTATGCGCAGCCTATTGCATTAGGGTGTGCACACCAAAGCTCAAACACACACTACCGATCACTCACCATGTTCATTCAGAAAGATAAGGGGCTGATAAATACATATTTGCCAGCCCCCAAATACATATTTGCCACCTTCTCCTGTCTGAATGAGTAGGGGTACATGATATTCAAGGTCAATCATGTCATCTAGCAATGTATATCCATGTCAATCATGATGAGTGCTTTACGATAATGCTGCTCCGCCACCACAATGCCCTACTGAAGAACGAACCTGCTATCTCACTACTCCTATCACAACTAAAAGATCTCCACTTGCTTCTGTATGTAAACAAGTTGGCTGGGATCCTTGGCAATGTCATTTACTAGATATCATCATGATCATATATGGGTAATGATGCCACCCAGGATCCTCGCTGGCTTGTTACAAACAGTAGCTGCCAGAGATTTGTTATGTCATTTAACACTGGAAGTGCTACCACCACTAAATGACAGGCTTCTGACTGATGTTTGTTCAGAGGTCCAGGAGGGCAAACTGACTCAATGTGGCCAGCTTTTCCACTCATTCATCTAACTGTGAATAGACTGCATATGGGTCCAATACATGTTAGAGCTCTTTCACATTGCAGCCGCAGCCGCGCTAGCGGTAAAGCGCCGCTATTTTTGTTGGCGCTTTACCGTTGTGTTAGTGGTGCTTTTTGGCTGCTAGCAGGCACTTTTAACCCCCGCTAGCGGCAGAGGAAAGGGTTAATAGCGCCCGCGTAGAGCCGTTGCCGAAACGCTTTGCAAGGCGCTTCAACAGCAGTGCCCATTCATTTCAATGGGCAGGAGCGGTGTATACTGGGATCCCCAGGAGGCTGAGTTAGGGTCGAATACATGTTAGACCTAAATCTGAAGCTCATTCATACTCTTCAGTATCCTTGTGCTCTTCAAGGCCAGTTCACATCAGAACGTGGTGCGGGAAAGGCACACAGCTTTTGCGATCTCCTGCGTGTGCCAACACATTTTAATGGCAGCACCCCAAACTAAGTTTGTGGGCACCAGATCGCATAGTACCGCAGTACCATGAAATTTGGTGTGGTGCATTTTTCAAATGCAGTGCATGCAGTACTTTTTTGTGTGTTCCAGTGCAATTTGCAGCCCGTTCAGATGAATAGGCTGTAAAAGTGCACTGCAGGGAAATGGGCAGGAATTACACAGTTACGCGGGCTGCGTTCCTGTGCGATTCTGGTGTGAACCTGCCCTCATTGTCTAGTGAAGAGCTGGAGACAGAGAGGTTGCCAAGCTATATTGCTCAACTGCAGTAGAGAAAAGTCAGGTCACCAGCTGTCATTGCTGTCTGCCAGTGCTGTGTAAATATCAGGATTGGCTGGACTAAATTACAAATCCTTTGGAAAGTAAAATGGCTCACATATATGTATTTTAACTGTGTATTTAGATGTTTAAGTATACAGGGGGTCCCCGACTTTCCCCTTGTTTGTAAGCCGGAAATGTTCGTAAGTCGGGCCGCACATGCGCAGAACGGCAATTACGGACATTTCCGATGTTCCGTCGAATGGCCGCGCATGCGCAGAACGACAAGTACGGACATTTCCGATGTTTTCCGATGTTCCGTCGAATGGCCGCGCATGCGCAGAACGACAAATACGGACATTTCCGACATTTACCGAGGCTCCGTCTGGCTGCGCATGCGCAGAACGGCAGATGGTCCCCGCAGCGTCCCGTTCGTAAGTAGAAGTTGTTCGTAAGTCGGGTGTTCGTAAGTCGGGCGTTCGTAAGTCGGGGACCCCCTGTATGCAGACAACACAGTTTACAAATTAATGCATTTTTAATAAGCATATTGTATATAGACTAAATATTCACATGAAATCAATCTTTCAAGTGGTTGTAAACTTAGTTACACCACTTATACCTATAGGAAAGCCTATAATAAGGCCTACCTGTAGGTAGAATAGCTCCCAACTGTCCCTGAATTCAAGGGACTGTCCCTGATTTTGAGCAATGTCCCTCTGTCCCTCTTTCCCCCTCATTTGTCCCTCATTTTGGTCTGATCCATATAGTTGTATATGTAGCGATACCCCCAGTTAAGAGAGCCGCTGGTAGGATTTTCGGGCCTGTAACACACCGCTGTCAACCCCCAGTAATTGGCTCTACCCTCCCTTGGCACAGCTAGTAGAGGATGATAGGATTGGGAGACCCGTAACTTTAGGTAATACAATCCGGCAACAAAGGGCACATAGTGATGATATGTGTAACTGACACTAACCGTCTCTTATACACAGTGATAACACCAAACAACTTGTCTGCTTAATCCTGATACTTTTACTTGAGTGAAATAGATAAGCATATAAACAGTACACATTAATGTATGTGCAACGGACCCCGCTTGCAGCTCCCCTCCCTCGTGGGCAAGATGGCACCCAGCAATATCTAAACTTAGATGTCAGGCCTGACTGTCCTATATGCAAGTTCCGTAGTGAAGGATCTTCGCTAGCAAATGGTGGTGCACTTTTTGAAGATAAATTGTAATCCACAGGAATAGGTACCGGTAACTCGATGGATAACAGAAAGTGACTAGGCTACTCAATGCACTGTCCCTCCGGCGTGCAAATGCAAACTATAAACGGTCTGTCCTGAACAACGGACACAGGGCCTAGAGATCCTTTAATAATCTTTGAGCAGGTGCTCTCTCACCCAACCGGATCAGTCAATGTCAGTATCTTCCGTAGCTGTGTCTCGGTACACAGATCCCACGACACCTGGGGTCTTCGGTCCTCCTGGAAGTAGTAGACAGGTGGCAGGATGAGACGTCCCTCTGGCTCCACAGTGGAAAACGGAAGGCTCTTTGGAAACACAGGGCCCAAACTTCAGGCCCTATCAGGAACAACAGACTCGGTACAGAGTTCCACTTGCTGGGCGGGCGATGCCCAAAGAGACCGATTGCCGGCCCACCCCCCCCTTTTTATAGCCCACCCCAGCAGTCCTTGCGTGGGGCAATGCACCCTGGGTGTCCCGCTGTACCCTGGGTACGGTAGTCTCTGGGTCCTTAAAGCAACACCCCGACACATATATAAAATGCACTTTTTATCTATTAAAAAGTGTTTTCCAGTGCTAAATCTTTCATCCAATTTCTCAATTGCTGCATTTGTAAATTTTAAAAGCCAATATAGAGGAATAGTAGTGGTAAAAAAAAAAGTCCTTGTGGATTTATTTAACCTTTTTTTCTCCTTTAAGGGGGTGTGGCAGGGGGCGTGTCCTATGCCTACATACGTTTGTTAGTAGGTGTCCCTCATTCCCATCTCAAAATGTTGGGAGGTATGCTTTAAGCATTTGTGTTTCATTTATTAATACTAATTAAAGACAAACAGCAAGCATGTTTTCCAGCAGTGGCAGCAATTTTGTATTCAAACAACTGTTATTCTGCTGTACAAATTCTTACATCCCACCTCATCCGTCTTAATTTATACTCGGATACTGTATATATGCCAGTAATGACATCTTGGCTTAACAGATAATTGATCCTCCGCTATATGAGTCAGCAATCAGAGGAACACAAACACACATTTAGAAATGCCACTTTCCTGCTTAGGAGGACTTCAGGAAAACAAAAACAAAATAACTGCGACTGGAGCGTGTTTTTATGCCAGATATTGACAAAGCCGCATGCCTCTGCTATGTACGTTGTCTGAAATTAGCCCTAAGGTTTAATGAGAAACCCAAATCTATTTATGAGTAATGTATTTGGCTGCCAGATAAATGATTTTTAATGCCGGAAGCCAGGTCTGTTTCCTTTTTCGCAAGTGTCTAGTTAATGCAACACCAAAAAAAGACCATTTAGTTTTTCCCATGGCTTGAAAACAGGCTCCTTGTTACTGCCTACTCATGCTTTCTGTCTGACCACTGCTTAGCCTCCTCATGTATGCAGCTGCACACATCCTTCAAAACAATTAAATCACCCCAATGTGCTCTGGGACGCCACACCAGCCAGCATTATGTGAGCAGTTTGCCTCTCCTGCTAAATGTTATTGACAAATCCATCAAAGGCAGTGATGCATTGGCTTCCACCTTCCCTAGAAGGACACTAGGGCAGCAGTGACATGCTGTCACCGTGGTAACTGCCGCTGAAGTGAGCAGCCTGCTGGGATAGGTGACCTCTCTTGGCAGAATGCCTAGTGAAGGTAGCCGTGTTGTGGCAGCCACAGAGCAGAGACCCAGAGGAATAGCCTCGTGCCCTCCCATTGATTCATTAGGCTTTAAAACTATTGATTGCTCCAATTTGCAGGAATTTATATATTGATTTCAGACTGATTAACATTTCGTAACAGACCGGCTCGATACATGCTTGTAACAGCCTTTAATGATTAATTGACTTTTATTATTTCATCCCTCTGTTGTCAGAATTCTTCTGATCTGTGGACAGGCTCATTCCCAAGATACCTCTCAAGTGGCCCAGGCCAGTGATTGAACACCTAGGAAATTAGTGCCCTCGCTGTTCCGCTTTATGAGAGATAAATGCTATGACATTTAATTTAGGCCAGATTCTAGAAGATCATTTTGCAATTTAATCATAAACTGGTAAATATTCCTGGGTGTTATGTACGTTTGAATGTGCTGGGCAGCTTTTCTAAAATAAATGAACATGTGAAAAGGAAGGGATTTAATATTGCTTCTAAAATAATCTTATTAAACTGCTTTGCTGTATTTTATTATAATCTGTGCATTATTGAACTCCACAGGCACAAATAATCACATCTATGTACCGTATATACTCGAGTATAAGCCGACCCGAATATAAGCCGAGGCACCTAATTTTACCACAAAAAAATGGGAAAACGTATTGACTCGAGTATAAGCCTAGGGTGTCCATCTGCATGCCTCACTGTGCCTCAGTTTTCCTCACTGTGTCCATGTGCATGTCTCACTGTGTCCATGCCTCACTGTGTCCATGCCTCACTGTGCCCATGCCTCACTGTGCCTATGCCTCACTGTGTCCATGTGCATGCCTCACTGTGCCCATTCCTCACTGTGCCTATGCCTCACTGTGTCCATGACTAGACTGACATTTAACATGGGAGTCTATGAAAGGGGTGCCCAGCTTTGAAAAATTGGTGCTCCCCGGAAGTAGGTCGCCCAGACAACAAACTTTGCACACTTGTAGAGGAGAAATGGGGCTACATGTGTGCCAAGTTTGGGGTCCAGGGGACCTTTGGCCTGCCGGTACTGGGTCCCCAAAGTCCAGGAGATCAGGCGCAAAAAGGTGACTCGAGTATAAGCCAAGGGGGGCATTTTTAGCACAAAAAAAGTGCTGAAAAACTCGGCTTATACTCGAGTATATACGGTATATTTAGTGTGGTTTATTTAGAAAAGAAAATCTACCTGCCGCATAATGGTGTGGTTTGCGGCAAAGTGCACCTTCCATATGGATGACTGGTAAAGCATATAAGACACATATGAATGATATGCAAAGCACTGCAGCTGAACCGCAAGAAAAGGCAGATCTGTGAGTATAATGTTATCCTATGGGCCATATTGATCAAAGCAAGAATTACTAGTTTTCTGGTATTCCACAACTTTGTCCTGGAATCCTGCTTATTTCTTAGCACATACAATCTCTAAATATAATTGGTACTACTGGTACTGGTACAATTCACAAAAGTAAAATCGATATCACAGTCTTTTTAAAATATTACAATTATGTTCCAGCCATTTATGTTCTTGCATACAGTGATACATCGGTTCACAAACTTAATTCGTGAAACGACTCTGGTCGCAAATTGAATTGCGAACCGTGGGAAATTTTCCCATAGGGTTCAATGTAAATCAGGTTAATCCATTCTGAACTTTTTTTTGTTTGTATATAAAATTATGAAATGTATGTACAAAAAAAGGATTTTAAACATATATCACATACGGTCTTTAACATTGAGCTGACCTCTTTCGTGTGTACATCTAAAAAAAAAAAAAAAACTATAGCTCCTCTTTAATCCTTGTTTGAAACAATCCCAAACCCCAATTTAACTGACTAATCTAGTGGCCAGAAAACAGCTCTGTGCACAATGGCGTCGCTAGGGGGTGGCTATTGGGGCTATAGCCTTGAATCTGGGGCACGTAGCCCCGAGTCTCTTGTCGCAGGGGTCCCTGCCTAACCAGCGGGCCGTGGCCTCTCTGCAGCCTGCCCGCGAGTGTGGCGGGCGGGCTGCATGAGAGAGCCAGGAAGGCGGATGAGAGAAGCGAGCGTGCGGATGAGCAGAGATGACATCATCTCTCTCTGGCTGCCCCGCATCACTGCTCTCCTGCCCTTACTCGGAACCGATGTGTCCCGTCTGGTCTATCCATCAGCGGAGATTTCCTCACATAAACGGTCTTCCGGCAGCCTCTGTGTCCTGTGATGGCTGCTTGTGATCCTCCCCTGATGGTCTCTTTGGTCCATTCTTCAGTGTTGCCCTTTGTGGATAAGTGGGATATGGTGGCTCCTGACACTGACCTGGCGACTGCTGACAGGTATCTCACACACACTCAGATTCCCCTGGCAATCCCGATGTGTGCAGTGTGGCTCTCTGTCTCAGTGGCCAGGAGAACTGCTGAGCCATACATATGGGGATCTTAAGTTCTGCACACACATAAGGGCAACCTGAATATGATATTGGACTATCTATCATTGTTTTTAATAAAGTGAATTCTCTTCTTCTTATTTTATAATTTTTTTTATTTATTTGAACTCTGGCTACCTTGATCTTTCTGCTTGCAGTTCCTGTAAAAGCTCAGTATATGCTGTGGCAAATTGCTCGTGGGAGAATCTGGGTTGGCTGCTTGCAGTGACAAATGCCTTTTTTACACATGAATTTGTGAACTGTAACAATTCAGTGGTGTTCTTCAATGACTTTCAATTTAGATCGATTTGATTCAATTTAATTTAATTCAATCTGATTTAATTGTATTTATTAATTATTTATTTATCTAATTATTTTTCATCAATGCAATTCAATTAAATTTAATTGATTTATCATATGTATTTATGTTTTTTTTTTTTTTAATAAAATATTTTTTATTTATTTAATTTTTTTTCTCCTTTTTGGTTTGTGAAAGTTTTTTGCTGGCTGAGAAGTAACTTCTAACCCTTTACAAATCAAAACCAAATAAATCTGAGACAGACTCATTACTTTTTGCTATGTGATATTTTGTTTATTAGGCTTTGCACCAGTTTTTTTTATTAAAACAATGCAAATAATACAGAATGTTACAGATCAATGTTGTGAAAAAAATGCCTATACTTGGATCTATATTCAGTGATAAAATGTCTTACCTTAGATACTAATGCATTGATCATAGCTGTCTAATGCATGTCGTTCCTTATAATATCTGTTTCTTGATTACTTCTAATAACTCCCCACTAACCCTACTTACACAGTATTGCTGGTTCTTCTCGTATCTTTCCTGATAAAATCTGATGTGTTTATATTCATTAGTGATGTGTTTGTATTGTAAAGTATATAATGTTGTAGGCAATTTAAGATAGAACTATGGGAAAAATCAAATATTACAATTTTAGTTGGTTCAATCCAGTAGCGACCCGTCCATAAGGGGTGCAGGGGCGCCACCCCCCTAATCCATGTGCACAGGCCTAGTCTACATGCAGGTCGCCGGACGCATGGATTCCAATGGGTTGTTTGTTTTTTTGAAGCTGGCTTAAAAATTGGCTTAAAAAAAGGGTGGGACATTAGTGACATAATATTCACTAACGTCTTCCTGTTTCTCCTCCCGGCCAATCAGGATGTGGGTTCTGAGACCCAATTGGCCAGGAGTCCTAAGACTCCCGGCAAATCGTGTCTCGGGGCCCACTTCCTGTTCCTGGTGCAGGCCTGTGGCTGGCATCTGGAAGCCTGACCGAGCATGGAGGCTGGGGCTGGGCAGAAGCTGCGGGTCAGCTCACTGGTGCCAGTCCTGGTGGAGCAGATTGTGAATGACACGATGGTGGTGACCCTGAGCTGCGGGCAGAAGTAGTATAGCGGGATCCTACTGGACTGCCAGAAGAAGTGAGTACACCCCTGCCCATACACTGTACAATCTCATTGATTGCTGCATTTCTGTCCGTCTCCCACGGGTGGGGGGTTTACTTTAGTTTGCCCCCCTCAAAATATTGAGCACCGGCCGCCACTGGTTCAATCTGTAACTAGCAGTTTTAGCTTTATTTCCTCTGTAACATAGCTTTTTTACCTGTTGGTCCAGCCCATAAATCAGTTGATTTTTCACTGTCTGTAACAGGGTGAATACGCTATTAGAAAATAAAAATTCCTGCGCACAAGTGGAATACCAGACAGTCTGTAAGTGGAATGATGAATGTCACTTGGCCTTGCTGCCTTCACGGATAGGGGTATCCTAACGGTAAATGACAAGAAGAAAAAATAAAGGCGCACCAGCCTTGTGCATTATCCTTGGGTGGATTTATTGAAAAAATTATAAAAAGACAAATCTTCTTCCTCTGAGCTCTGAGGAAGAAGATTTGTCTTCGAAAAGCGTAAGTCAGCAGTGACCCCTGTCAATCCCTCTGTGACCTATTGGAGTGGGTTCGATTCGGACGCATTGCTGCGATTTTGTGGACTCTTTTAACGTGTGTTATTCACGTATGTTTGTAAGTAGGTTTCTTTTATCATTTTTTTAAATAAATCCACCCAAGGATAATGCACGAGGCTGGTGCGCCTTTTTTTTTTCTTCTTGTCCTTGACTACGCTATTAGTTCTGCAGTAATTATGTAGCAGCGTTGCCATGTACCTTTCTCGTGGAAGAAAAGGTTTATACCGTAATAAATAAACCATAAATAGAATCTGATTATTGTAAGTCTCAGTTTTATCTCCAATGTCACCTTTTTGCAGCCATCTTGACCTGCATGTAAAGACTGATAAAAATATAACTAAAGGCATGTGAAATAAATAAAATCATTCACATAGTTATCATTATATCGATGGGCTCATTAATCTTGACCAGGGCCATTCTAATGCTGATATTTTAGTTTTTTAAATAGCATGAGTGATTTCTTGAAAGTGGAAGTGATGCACATTTCAAGGATATGGGCAATATACTTCAGGGGGTATTTGAGAAACTGAAAAAAAATAAAAAAAGGACTTTTGTAAGTAGGGAACATAATATACTAAGGTTGAGAAACACTTCTTTAACACTGCTCCAAACACCAGGTTTGGCAGTTTACTCTTTGTTTTATTATTTAACCTTTTTCATGCAAACCTGAAACAAAAAATGATTTATTTTATATGAGGTAGACAAATCTGTGGTCACAGGGGAGAAAACAATGAAAGTGGCATGGAATTACAATTAAACCTTGGCCATTTTTTCCATGAAGAGAGAATATTGCCTCAGGTGGCACCTTCCAAAGGTTGGCCGACACAAGGTTCTCCCTTAACGCACAGCCGGGTGCCCAATTAATAGCAGCTGAAAAATCTGCCCTTTGTTCCTCAGCCATATATTTCAATCCATCATTTTTAATCACTACTTAAAATGAATGATTAACTAAAATGACAAGGACCTGTATTGCTTCTACTTTGCAGAATAGTAATGAACTACACATAGACAGACAACCTTCATCTTTACAATGACTATGGAAACTAAAAAATGTTAAGATTTCAAATGTAAACACAAACTGTGCTGCTGCATCTCAAACCGTATTCTTTATTTTTGTAGGATACATGTTTAAACATGTGCAAAATGTGCAATGCTCGGAGCTCCCCAGAGGACAAATCATGTCCACTAAACATTTGCATCATTGTAATTGTAATATTTTATGACAGAATATTTGCCTTTCTCAGTGTTAAAACTTGAAACAAATATTTAATCTTCTTGAACTCCAGGGACGACTTTCCCTACTGGAGATAAACTTGTCTACCTCCTGTGTTATTCTATGACGTCTCCCTTTCATACTGATTCAATATACTGTATGGTCTCCCGATAAGAGTCTGATACTAGCGGTGCACATTTCAGCAGTTTTATTATTTTCTGGAATGTAAAAGAACAGATTAAATAATATAACTCTGTTTTTAAGGTGTAAATCCAGAAACGTTTTCCTCCGTACCAAGCCTCACCACTAATCTAAGGGCCTTACCTTTTATATTATTGCTCTGTGGTCAGTATTCTTTATGTATCAGATGCTAAATCTTGATCCTTAAAGCGGTAGTAAAGCCTGCTTGGTGATTTTTACCTACAGGTAATGCTATAATAAGGCTTATCTGTAGGTAAAATTAATATCTCCTAAACTTGCAATGTATAGGAGATATTCACTCTGAATACAGCCAATTACATCACCAGCGCATGCGCTCCGAATGTCCGGCATACCTTGCTGGACCTTCATAGCTTTGTGCCAGAACTGAGGGCTCCTGCACGCATGCGTGGGAGTGATGTCATTCCGGCTCTGGCCAAACACATCGCCGGAGAGAGCAAATCTGAAAGTAAGACCGGGGGAAGATGTCAGCCCTCTCAGCGGTGACAGCACAGCGCTGGAGGTCTTTGTTCCAAGGTGAGTATTTCATAATGTGCTAGTATGCAATGCCTTACAGGTGGTTTTTTTTTTGGTAAACACCAGCTGTTTACTACCGCTTTAACATGGTCTATCTGTTGTAGTGTTGGCACCACAACAAAATGGCAGTGATTCTGATACTTTTGGTGCCACCATGGCTTAGATTGTGAACTAGAGGCAGAATCCTTAAGTAGAAGAGATGAATCTCCTTGTGTGATCCCTATTCAATGTTTTGTGACTATGTAATGATACCAACTAAAGCTTCTGCAGCATTCCCTTCTCCAGGTGGCATCTTTTGAAACAGAACAGCAGGATTATGAGACCTGATTTTAGGAGACCACTTTTTGGTATTTTCACAGTCCCCTTTTTTGTACATGTGCAGGTGCTTTTAAGCCTTTTGCTGGCAGAGCTGTTTTTGTGTTTTTTGCACATATGTATAAAAAATCATTTTAAGATTACATAAAACCCCCACACATTATATATTTTATGAAAACAGATACCACAGAGAATAAAATGATGGTAGTTCCAGATTTTTATGTCACATGCTATTACTGCAACCATTCAGGAAAGGCAAAATGTCAAAAAAATACACTAAAGGAAATTTTAGGGCACACAAACGCAGTATTTCCCAATATTGTGGCAAAATATAAAAGATGAGGTTGCGCAGAGTAAATAGAAACCCAACATGTCAAACCGTAAAATTGTGTGTGCCCATGAAATGGCAATAATTTTTGGTACCCTATATTTTCCAACACTTTAATTCCTGTACTGACACGGCCTCCTAAAACTCTTCCTCTCAGCACCTTTGTAGTTCAAAGGCAGTCTTTGAAATGTGTGCCTACTCACTGGGCATAGTGTATCACAGAATCCAAGGAAGTAAATGTGTGTGGATCTTCACAAAGTAAGTTTTCAAACTTGAAAAAATTTAGATTAAAAGGAGTAGACTAGAAATAGCTGAAATACGATGTGGAAATAGATATATGATTTTCTTTTTTGGCCATAGATACAATTTAACTGGTAAAGTAAAAAAAACATAACACGGCATTCACTAAAGGCTAGGTGACCTGTCACTCATTACTTAGTTACTTACCTTTTGGAAAAAATCGGAGGCTGCAAACATTTCTTGATGCCAGCTATTTCTCTACTTGCTCCAATACCATCTTGTTTTTTCAGCTGATTTGATGAGCTTGCAGGGTCACCAACAATTCCCAATTTGTCTGATTCAGCAGGAATTGGTCAAACTTTTAGCCGTCTATGACTGTCTTTGGTGTTTTGCTGCAGTTACACCATCTGAACTGTGTTAGGTAGGTCCTAGATCAAGCTCTATTGCTTCATCTTCTTTAGAGAAAAGTTAGTTCAGAACGGTCCGGGCGGCTTTATAATCTTTAGATTACAAAACTTGCAAGACCGTATTACACAATTTAGACAGGTGAGTTCACAGCACGTTTAAAATGTCATACTGTTTGCCAACATTTGGACTTTAAATGAGTTAAATAGGTATGTGTGGCATTGTTGTCTTGAAAACAATTGAACAGATGAGTTTGTATGTTTTCTACTGAATACTGTATGTCCATGATGGGAGAAAAAAATCATTTGAGGGCCTGATCACTCAACAATATGAAGCCATCATGCACAAATAGCTTAATTCTGGACCTCCAGGATAGAAAGAGAGAAAGCAGTAGCTGAAAAATGATGTGCAAACTTAAAAAAAGACTTTGATTACCATTAAAACAAACCACTTATAATCATGGTTCCAATTACCTTGCATGTTTATAGGCTTTGAAATTGTTATTTTCACCTTGATGTTCCGAAGGTTTAGGATTTTATGATTATTATTCTTTCATCATATGGAAGTAACATTGCATTTCATCTTCTTACGGCTTCTTCAATTGTTTATATTTCACCTGCATGGTTATGATTCCCTTTAACTCTTCAGTTTTCCCAAATTATGTGCTTGCTTTGGAAATGGTTCGCCTTTGGCTATATTTACTTTTATGATACCTTCTGTTCAGTTAACTGAATGCAGATAGGACACCAGCACTGGAAACCTCAAAGCTCTTTGCTAATGCTTTCAAATTGAGAACGCAGAGACATAATTGCTTTTGTTGGATCACAATCTCGAGTAGCAAAAAGCATTTTAAACATCTGCCCAGCTTTTGATTGGCTTTTTGTCATCTTCCCTTTTGGCCATAGTTTGATGATCTGAAAAACCTCTTTCACCAAATCAGCAAAAGTCATAGTAAATAGACTTTATGTGGAGCTACGGGAAAAGGAATTTATGTTCAGGCCAATTCATTATCTAAAAGTAAATTGTCTGAGCTGTTGTGTTCAACATTTCTATGGAGACGTCCTCTTTAAAAAAAAAATAGCAATCAGTGTTTATGTTTCATACAAATGAGTAACATTTAGGTTAGCCATAGACAAGCAAATTGCGTAGATAGAAACTTGACTGCTTGTACTCAAAAGGATTTCAGCGCTTCAATATTACAGAGGCCTTGCTCTTGAACTTTGGTCTTGTACCTGTCAAAGCTTCCAAATGGCACTAAGTCTAAACACATACATGAAGTCAATCAAAGAGCACATACAAAGATGGATTTATTATAAGTTATGTTGATTTGCTCTCAAGTTAATTCTTTGTTAAATTATTTGTTGCCACCAAAATACTGAATGGTAGAAGAAACAGATTTCACTGCATATTCACAAAAATGCATTCTCCTACATAAGGCAGCTTCCTTTCATCTAAGTATTTTAAACACATTAATTAGCGCATATGGCATGTAGGCGAAGATAGACTTAAAGCTGAACTGGAATACCAGTAACAAGGACTTTTACTTACCTTTTTCCTTGCTCCCCTAGTATCTGGTGCTCTCCTATTCTCTTTGATTTTCTGGCTTTGGACAGGCCCTAGGTGTCCTTATGTACAAAGCAGGGCAATTGGTGCTACACTATACTCAAACTTTCTCAACCTTTTCAACACAGAGGATCCCTTGAAATAACTTTCTAGTCTCAGGGAACCCCTGCTAAAAAATACTATATCTTCAACTCATGGCACATTAGTGTCATGGTCAGTGGGAAAAATGCTTCTTAAACTTGTGGTCATTGGGAAGAATAACCCACTTACACAGAACTATAAATATCAATGGTGTCCGTTGGAATTTATCTGAGAGGCAGAAATTGCTCATTGCTCAAGGAACCCCTAGCAACCTCTGGAGGGACCCTGGTTGAGAAACCCTACTATACTTGATGATGTCAGAGTGCTTGGGACCGATGGAGTGCCTTAGGGAAAAGGCTGCAGGGGCCAGTTGTATATCATGGAGGGAATCTGTGGGAGTATGGGATTAGGTAAGTAAAAAAGAGCATTTAACCATGGCAGCCCCACTGCAAGGGAGGATTTTTTTCCCCCTGGATTTCAACCTTAAAAAAGTAAAAATAAGAGTATCTGCTTTTTTTTTGTAGCATCATTAGATGTTTGCTTCCATCCTTTCATTTGAACTTGAAAAATGGTGACACTTTTCTGGTCACAGATTATTATTTTTTTAATTCAGCACCATGGTTTAAGCTACAGAGAATGCATTCTTTTTGAAAAGCCCATTTGGTTCCTTTATTTGTAGACAAACAAAAATTCAAAACATTTCAAGCCTACTTCCAATGTATACAGTATGTAAATGTACAACTATACAGTACTTGGTAGAAATATCGAGCACTCCATAGCAGATTGGATCTGTGTTATCTTTAAAAGTGTTTACCGCTCATAATAAGCCAATCTTTACCAGGTATACTTTGGTTTTCATTTTCTGTATTTCAAGCACCATTTTACTTGCAGTCGTCATTGCCAGTACCCAATAATTGTGTAAAAATGTTTTTCAAATCATATCCTGTACTTTCGGATAACTATAAAATACTTATTAAGTTACACTTTATAAATGGTTAACCATCTGCTAAAATTCTATACTGATGTGATGAACTTAGTTTATGCAGCAGAAGTACCCGTGCACCTGTCAGGAGCACTCCCTAGAGTACACATATCACTTGAACCTGAGGGATTAGGTAATGGCAGGAACTGAAGTACCTGTGGAGGACTTTTGTACGTGAAAGGTGTTACCATGAAAAAGCTGCATTGTGTGACTGAAATATCAAAGTAATCTTTTTCTTTCAACTTTTCTGTACACAATTTTGTTCTGAAATATTTCAGTAAAAAAATAGCATATGCAAAGATTTAATATTGCAGCAAAGAATAATGCCAGCCCCCTGAATCCATGTATTCTGTACACCAACTATCCCTCATAAAGCATTTAACTTCATCCTGCAGTGAACCTCATCATTACCTGCACACTTTTCAACTTCTGCAAGCCACTGCTCTACCAGCCCCTGAAAAGCGATCCATTGTGCATGGCTTTAGACCAGTGTTTCTCAACCTTTTTTAAAGCGGAGCTCCGCCGATTTTTTTTAATTAAAAGCCAGCAGCTACAAATACTGCAGCTGCTGACTTTTAATATTAGGACACTTACTTAATATTACCTGTCCTGGAGTCCAGCGACGTCCGCAGCAGAGGACGAGCAATTGCTCATCACTCTGCTGCCCCCACCGCCATCCTCGGTGAGGGAACCAGGAAGTGAAGCCTTGTGGCTTCACTGCCCGGTTCCCTACGGCGCATGTGCGAGTCACGCTGTGCCGTTCTGACCGGTCCTCCTGTGTTCTGGGAGCCGAGTGTCTCCCAGAACACTATGGGTATTCTGCGTGAAGTGACGTGCTTCCCGCAGATTTTCCGCAGAGAGGACTCCCGGAAGTGGGTGCAAATACCTGTCTTAGACAGGTATCTGCACCCCCCTCCCCCCTGAAAGGTGTCAATTGTGACACTGGAGGGGGGGGGAGGGTTCTGATGAGCGGAAGTTCCACTTTAGGGTGGAGCTCCGCTTTAAGTCAAGGCATCTTTTAAAATTCTGCACAATCGTTGGGCACCCCATTGTAGAATGAAAAAAGCAAAACAAATAGTTTTACATATTGAAGCAAAATCCACACACATGGGACATCTAACGTTAGAGGTGATTTATTCTTCCAGAGCAAATACATGTTTGCACACTGTTACTGGCTAGTATTCCAATGTTTCTCTCCCTCGCTCAGCTAATATGACCCCAGTGCTGATGGAGAGAAGCAGCAGAGGGACAAACAAGAATGCTGTGCAGGCGCCCGAGGTCCTCCTTATCAACCGATGATGCCATTGGTTGTTAGAATGCCAGTGGCTGGAAGGTTGTAATGGTGCACAATGAAAACCTGTGGGTTTGTGTAACTAAAAGGTAGACTTGATCCACTCGCTGGCCTGTTGACAATATTTGGGCGATTTGGGGCAATTACTAAGCATTTTGCCAAGGCACTCCTGAAGAAAGCTGAAGGCACCCTGGTGGAAAAAGGCTGCTTTAGACTGCCATGCATGTAAATGTCATTCAGTTCATTTAAAATACTTTAAACATGGATTCTGCTGCAGTTTTCATACAAGGAATAAACAAACCAAGTGCACATAACTTGATGTCATATGGGGTTGCAGAGCCTTTTTATCCATATTTAATACATAGTTTTTACTGGATCAAAGTATGCTTTCAGAAATAGTGGCTAGTACAGCAAGAGTTACCTCCAACTAAGTTGCCAGCAACTGAGTTAAAAGTTGCAACAGTTTTAAAAACTGTGTTGTATGCATGAAAGTACATAACAAATGAATACAAAAGTGACACTGTTTCAAGTGTACGCTTTTCTGTTTTAATAATAATGCTGCACTATAGTTATAACCAGTAGAACATTACATTTTGTTAAATTGCTGTTATACATTCCTGGCATTTCTATTGCCTTGAAATGACACATGGAAGCAGCATGGGCTCACACAGATGTAATTAGCACCCCTAGGTTCACTGCTGTGGGCTCACCCCTGGTGATGGTAACCCTTCACACGTTCAGCAGTGTCTTTCATGTATCGCCCTATGGTGCTGGATCCCAGCCATCCAATTTAGCAGTTCCTGTGATGTCATGCTGAGTATAACCTTGTGCAACCTTTGCAACTACACAGAAATGAAAACCTCTAGTGGTTTGCACAGCCTCACCAGGGCATTTTGCTGGTGTCAGTTTAGGTATCACCCTAACAAAAATCTTTATGCAAACTCATTAACTGGTGGAAAACCCCTATGTGCTACTCCAAAATGTACCAACCTGATCAAACAGAAGAAGGAAATTTAGAGGCAGGGATTTGGATGCACAAAACTTTGTATTCTAATGTAATCTTGGTGTTATAAATGCAGACCTAAAGACATACAAAAATACTGTATGTTGTCAAAAGACTGGGTATTCTACCTCCCCGAATCTTAAATCCACTGTTGTACAAATATCATCAAATTAATCAGTGGCACTAGACATTAGTTAAAATCAATTAGGGCTCATACCCCTGTTGGCTTTGTGTGTTGCCCAATGCAGTTCCATCACATAATCCTAATTTGTTTCATGCCCTATTGCATTAGTTCACACCAACATGCTGTGTTTGTGTGCGCTGAAAAAAAAAAGAACATTGCATTCATGTGCAGCATTTTCAGATGCACTATAATACATCGCAATGCATTGCAATGCAATGAATGTATAATAATTATGTAAAGCGCTGCGTAAATTTATGGCGCTATATGAGTACCAGTAATAATAAAAGTAATAATAAATAAATAAAAAGAGTGTAAAGTCAAAGTTTAAGTTTGAAAAAAGGGAAAAGCTAAAACATGTTTTACAATGTGTTGCAATGCACATGCACAATGCACACCAGCATATGGGCGTCCATGGATGTCCTCCCAGAGCACAACTCCTGCGCACCCTGTGACCGCTGTGTCCTTTGGACACAGCTGATCACAGATTGAGGTAAAAGGCCAATCACAGCTGATTACATGTAAACATGCTTGCCGGTTATCGGCATTTCTTTCCTCATGTACTGTCCCCGTGTGAGGAAAGCGGATAACTGGCAAGACTGACAGGGCACATTTACACCGATAATCAGGGCACTGATCATCATGCCCTGATTATCAGTGCAGCCTATCAGTGCCCAGCAGTGCCACCTATCAGTGCCCATTAGTGCTGCCTCATAAGTGCAGCCTCATCAGTGCCCCCTTATCAGTGCAGCTTATCATTGCCCATCAATGCAGCCTCATCAGTACCCATTATTTCACATCAGTGCAGCCTCACCTGTGCACATCAGTGCCGCCTCATCAGTGCAGCCTCATCGGTGACCATTATTGCACATCAGTGCAACCGCACCAGTGCATATCGGTGAAGATAAAAAAATACTTATTTAACTAGATGGAGCCCGGGCCACAGACGAATGATGACCTCAAGGTGGCTCTAGACATCCGGGAGGATGTCAATTGACGTCCTCGGCTCCTCCGGCCACTGGGGGGCACGCTGATCGCCGCCATTACTAGTAAAAAAAAAAATTATTAATAAAAATGCTATAAAACTATGCCCTATTTTGTAGACACTATAACTTTTGCGCAAACCAATCAATAAACGCTTATTGCAATTTTTTTGATCAAAAATATGTAGAAGAATACGTATCGATCTAAACTGGGAAAAAAAATAAAAAATTTAAAAATTGGGATATTTATTATAGCAAAAAGTAAAAAATATTGTGTTTTTTTCAAAATCGTCGCTCTTTTTTTGTTTATAGCGCAAAAAATAAAAACCGCAGAGATGATCAAATACCACCAAAATAAAGCTCTATTTCTGGGAAAAAAAGGACGTCAATTTTGTTTGGGAGCCACGTCGCACGAACCGCGCAATTGTCATTCAAAGCGTGACAGTGCTGAAAGCTGAAAATTGGCCTGGGCAGGAAGGGGGTTTAAGTGCCCAGTAAGCAAGTGGTTAAAAACAGCAAAAGGACAGAGAGTATTTTGGGACTTTAAATATACCCCAGTGTGCACACTTACCATGCAATAAGAAAAATTATCACATATCATATAGTTTGTATAAAAAAAAACATTTTTTATTACAGACCGTACAATTGTCATTCAAAGTTCGACAGCTCTGAAAGCTGAAAATTGGCCTGGACAGGAAGGGGGTCAAAGTGCCCAGTGGGTGAGTGTCTATATCATATCCATTGAATCTTTCATCTGTACCTTAGTTATCATCATTTGAGGTTTTTTTTTTAATTCAAAGGAGCTAGGTTCATGAGGCTTCTAACAAATATTCACATGATTCTATGCTCTTCTTCATCCTCTGTATCATACCCTGCTGTGTAAAGCTACAGTGGGATTGTAGAGGGGTAAGTGCATGAACCAATGCATTCTCAGAGGCTTAGTACCAGGGCCATTCAGAAGATGAGGATACCAGAAACAAATGGGGTTTTAACTATAAGAGGGATACGCTGCACAGGGTGAATGCCAAGATGAAAATAAATTAGTTTAGCAGAAGAAATTTGTATCCTGTGTGACAGCAGGAAGGTAAAGTCACCTGGTTGCATCCAGGGGGGTAGATATATTTCTCCCAGATTCAGGCTTTATGCCGACTTATACAACTAGGGAGTTGATGAAGCCCAGCTGAGGCTAGTGGGCTCATGAATGACTCATACCTCTAGGGAGAGTGCTGGGCGTCGTGAGGCAGGGAGTTGATGAGACCAGCTGAAGCTTGTCAGCTCATTTAGGCCTCTATAAGAACTCCCAGATTCATTAGGTGTTAGCTCATGCCTGGAACCAGACCTGTGTGGACTGTCTAGGGAGAGTGAACCCCTGTGCGGTGAGGCAAAGCCTGTGTGGCTATTTGTTTGGACTTTTACTAAACCAGGGACTTAGGGACTAGGACAGCACCAGGCTGATCCCAGTTGTTAGTTTAGGAAACCTGCATGTTTAGTCAGAGGTCAAACTGACCAGGATTTATTTTGTTTATGTTTCTTTTTGGCTTTGCTGTGTTTTTGTCACTGTACATAGAGAAATAAACCGCACCTTTTGATTTTGAAAACCACAACCTCCGTCTGCTGGCCCTGTTTTTGTGTGGGGAGCCCAACCAGGGGGTCACACACACCCGCTACCGAGTTAACCCCCTCACAGTTGGAAGCAGTAATGCAGCAACGTCCGCAGACCAGTGAGGAAAGCCGTCCCACTAATACCGCGTCCTTTGGGGTGAGTCGTTTATTGACAAAAATGACTGGAGAGGATGATCCAGAGGTATTTTTGACCACATTTGAAAGGACTGCTGAAAGAGAAAAGTGGCCTGAGGAGCAGTGGGCTGGACTGGTGGCTCCTCTGTTAACTGGTGAATCGCAGAAGGCTTACTATGACCTAGAGCCTGACCAAGCAAAAGACTATGTGATGCTAAAAGCTGAAATATTGGCAAGGCTGGGTGTCACCCTGGCTGTCCGGGCTCAGCGTGTGCATAACTGGACTTTCCAGCTTGGAAAACCCCCCAGGTCTCAAATGTATGATCTCATTCACCTGAGCAGGAAGTGACTACAGTGTGTTTCGAGACCCCCAAAGGTACCCTCTCTCATCCAGTGGGGTTAGTATCTCAATTACCGCATGATGCCATTGTGGGAAGGGATTTTCCGAAGTTCTGGGAACTGTGGGATGATCCTGAGCCCCCCACTGGTGCCCCTATGTACCAGGAATGTGATAGCCAGAACTCCTCTGAGAGTGGTGAGGACTCTCCAGAATTTCCCTTGTCAGTATTGGCAGGGGAGACTCAAGAAACTGGAGAGGAGCCCACCTCCTCAGACGAAAACCTACCGTCTGTGGAGTTTTCTGATCTGGAGGTTCACAGGGAAAATTTTGCCACAGAACAGTTAAAAGACCCCGCCCTAATAAAGGCACGGGAAAACGTAGTGGAAATAGATGGCGAGTTAGTGAACCCAGATAATACCTGCACTTACCCATACTTCAGCGTAGAGAAGGACCTACTGTATCGGGTGGCAAAAAGGGCAGAAGAAACCGTTGAGCAGCTTGTGGTGCCCAAACCTTACAGGAAGTTGGTGTTGGAGTTGGCCCATGGGCACATTCTTGGAGGTCATCTGGGGACAGAGAAAACCCGAGAGAGGGTATTACAGAGATTCTATTGGCCTGGGGTGATGAAGGACATAGAAAATTATTGTTCCTCCTGCCCTGTGTGTCAGAGGTCGGCCCCGATGCCACATTTCCGTAGCCCGCTGGTCCCTCTACCCATCATTGAGGTCCCGTTTGAGAGAATCGCAATGGATTTGGTAGGTCCTATAATCAAGTCCGCTAGGGGGCACCAGTACATATTGGTTATAATGGACTATGCCACCCGTTATCCAGAAGCGATCCCTCTCAGAAATACCTCTGCCAAAACCATAGCCAAAGAGCTATCTCTTGTTTTTAGCCGGGTGGGTATTTGTAAAGAACTGCTTACGGACCAAGGTACACCCTTTATGTCCCGGGTTATGAAAGAGCTGTGTAAATTGCTCAAAGTGACGCAATTGCGTACATCTGTGTATCACCCCCAAACCGATGGGCTGGTTGAAAGATTCAACAAAACCCTAAAACAAATGTTGAAGAAAGTGGTGGATAGAGATGGAAAGGATTGGGACTGTCTACTTCCTTATTTGATGTTTGCTATTAGGGAGGTGCCCCAATCCTCTACGGGATTCTCCCCCTTTGAGTTACTGTATGGGAGACACCCAAGAGGGCTGTTGGATATTGCCAAGGAAACTTGGGAAAGTGAGAGTTCTCCCCACAGGAGTGTGATTGAGCATGTCGCCCTGATGCAAGATCGAATTGCACAGGTAATGCCCATCGTGAAGGAACATTTGGCCCAAGCGCAGTTGGCACAGCAGAGAGTGTACAACCGTGGAGCAAAGACCCGTACCTTTTCCCCGGGGGATAGGATATTGGTACTTGTCCCTACGGTTGAAAGTAAATTCCTTGCCAAATGGCAAGGCCCCTACGAGATAATGGAAAAAGTGAGCGAAGTGAATTACAAGGTCAGACAACCAGGAAGGCGAAAGCCCGAACAGATATATCACGTTAATCTGTTGAAAGCCTGGAGGGATAGAGAGTCCCTAGTCGCAGAAACTTGGTCACCAGCTCAAACTGGTTGCGTGATTCCGGAGGTTGGAATAGCAGCCACCTTGTCACAACCCCAACAACAGGAGGTTAAGGAGTTTGTGCTTCGCAACAAGGAGGTGTTCTCTGAGCTGCCGGGACAAACATCTGGGGTAGAGCATGATATTATTACCCCGCCCGGTGAAAGGGTGAAGTTAAAACCCTATCGGATCCCAGAGGCCCGACGGGAGGCAATACGGGAGGAAGTACAGAAAATGCTGAACTTAGGGGTGATAGAGGAGTCCCAAAGTGATTGGTCTAGTCCCATTGTGTTGGTGCCTAAACCGGATGGGAGCTGGCGATTTTGTAACGATTTTCGTCAGTTGAACAAAGTTACAAAATTTGACACCTACCCCATGCCACGTATAGATGAGTTGATCGACCGGCTGGGAACAGCCCGATACATGACGACTCTTGACCTCACAAAAGGGTATTGGCAAATTCCCCTGGCCAAGTCGGCCAAAGAGAAAACCGCATTTGTAACCCCAGACGGGGCGTTCCAATATAAGAGAATGCCGTTCGGGTTACAGAATGCGCCGGCCACATTCCAGCGGAAAATGGACCAGATACTGAGGCCCCATCGGAAGTATGCTGCGGCTTACCTGGATGACGTAATTGTCCATAGCACAGATTGGGCCTCACATCTGCCAAAAGTGCAAGCAGTCCTAGACTCTATCCGGGAAGCAGGGTTTACGGCTAACCCCAAGAAGTGTACCATTGGGCAGGAGGAGGCCAAATATCTTGGGTACACCATTGGCAGGGGAGTAATAAAACCCCAACTCAGCAAAGTCGAGGCCATCCAGAGTTGGCCACGTCCCAACAGCAAGAAGCAGGTACGAGCCTTTCTGGGAATCGCGGGTTATTATCGGCGCTTCATTCCCCACTTTGCTTCTAAGGCTGTGCCCCTAACCAACCTGACGAAAGGGAAAGGGTCGGTCATGATTAAATGGACCCCCGAGGCGGAGGCAGCATTCCAATTCTTGAAACAAGCCTTATGTAGCCAGCCAGTGTTGTACTCACCCGACTTCTCTAAAGACTTTGTCGTACAAAGTGATGCGTCAGATGTGGGGTTAGGAGCAGTATTGTCCCAGGTCTGGAACGGGGAAGAGCACCCAGTCATTTACCTCAGCAGGAAGTTGAAGTCCCATGAGGTAAATTACGCCACGGTTGAAAAGGAGTGTTTAGCGGTGAAGTGGGCTCTAGATTCCCTTCGGTACTATCTGCTAGGTAGGCACTTTGACATGGTTACGGATCACGCTCCGTTAAAGTGGATGGCTCAAAACAAGGAGACAAATAGAAGAGTGAATAGGTGGTTCCTGGCCCTACAGGAATTCAACTTCACAGTAAAGCATCGCCCTGGCGTTCAAATGGGGAATGTGGATGCTTTGTCTCGAGTACATGAATGCCTGATTGCTGGTGTTCCAACCCCAAGGTTAAAACAAGAGGGGGGGGTATGTGACAGCAGGAAGGTAAAGTCACCTGGTTGCATCCAGGGGGGTAGATATATTTCTCCCAGATTCAGGCTTTATGCCGACTTATACAACTAGGGAGTTGATGAAGCCCAGCTGAGGCTAGTGGGCTCATGAATGACTCATACCTCTAGGGAGAGTGCTGGGCGTCGTGAGGCAGGGAGTTGATGAGACCAGCTGAAGCTTGTCAGCTCATTTAGGCCTCTATAAGAACTCCCAGTTTCATTAGGTGTTAGCTCATGCCTGGAACCAGACCTGTGTGGACTGTCTAGGGAGAGTGAACCCCTGTGCGGTGAGGCAAAGCCTGTGTGGCTATTTGTTTGGACTTTTACTAAACCAGGGACTTAGGGACTAGGACAGCACCAGGCTGATCCCAGTTGTTAGTTTAGGAAACCTGCATGTTTAGTCAGAGGTCAAACTGACCAGGATTTATTTTGTTTATGTTTCTTTTTGGCTTTGCTGTGTTTTTGTCACTGTACATAGAGAAATAAACCGCACCTTTTGATTTTGAAAACCACAACCTCCGTCTGCTGGCCCTGTTTTTGTGTGGGGAGCCCAACCAGGGGGTCACACACACCCGCTACCGAGTTAACCCCCTCACACCTGTGACAAGGTTTAAATGCAATATTGCCATGTTTGATTATTCTCACTTTTTCCAGGACAGTCTTTTACTCCCTGTAGAAGGGTCTTTACTCTTTGAGACAGTCTTTTTCTATTTAGGACCCCTTACACTTTGCCCTAAACACAGATGTGGTTAGGTGGGCAAAAGTTAAGCTGCCCAGGAGCCTGCATGGAGGGAGACATGCAAAATGGGAGCCTGAGGGGGGAATCCATGAACCACCAGGGAGAAGGAAGGCCCAGGAGTCACCAGAAAGAGACCAGAGAGCAGGGTGGCAGGATCACTGCATTAAGACTTTGGTCAGCCAAACTAACCGAGAGAGAGAGAGAGCAGCCTTAGAAGATGCCAGATTGGCGAGCCGCCTTTGAGCATTCATTGTTGTGTTGAACTTTGCCTTAACCTGAGACACTACTGACTATGGAAAAGCTTTTGCAAGGGGACATCCTTTCCATCTTACTGACAGTTGCTTTGGAAAACTTATATGTACAGTGGGGCAAAAAAGTATTTAGTCAGCCACCAATTGTGCAAGTTCTCCCACTTAAAAAGATGAGAGAGGCCTGTAATTGTCATCATAAGTAAACCTCAACTATGAGAGACAAAATGTGGAAACAAATCCAGACAATCACATTGTCTGATTTGGAAATAATTTTTTTTGCAAGTTATGGTCTTGGTTGAAGGCTGAATGCTGAAGGCTGAATGCTCCACTGTTGAGTTTTAAAGGCTTCACCACTGTCAGACTTTGTGACAGATTTGCCTTCTTGCCAGTTCTAGTCAGGGTCAAAAGGGAGAATAGCTATGTCCCATTAATTTGCCTAATTTGTCTTATTCCTCTGATTCCATTCTGAGGACAATTTGTTTCATTATTGATACAGTGTGGTTTTTCACTTGCTTTCTCGCAGGGGGTAATAAGAACAAACATACACCAACACTATTCAGTTTCTTATGTTTCTTATATTTCTGATATTATATTATGCAGCTGTTATTGAACTTCTGCATTTACTATTTTAAGCCTATTTAACCAACTCCTTTTTTATTTTTACAAGGCATATTGCTGGTTTTACTTAAGCCCATGTATTGCCATTGGTGTGTCAGTGTCTTGCTGGGTCCAATTATAAGGAAATAATAATTATGGAAACAGTAGGAAACCCAACATTTCCTGCCTAAACACTTGCTGATTTCTAAAGAGTTTTCAACTGTTTTAATCAAGTTTTTTCTAAAGTGGAGCTACATTTTGCTGTCTGTGGGTGAGCTTGCTCCATAATGTGCAAGTATGCACAATATATTTGCATATTATAGCACACTTACCTCTCAGTTTCTCCTCCTCAAGCTGTGACAGGTCCAGATTACAGTCCACGTACCATTAGTTACCAATATCAGCCCCTTCTACTGCAGCGCCTCTGAAGTCCTGCAACGCTCCTCTTTGGTCATTGGACAGCCACTGATGGTGTGCCTTCTATGCACGCCACAGGGGTTACAGCGTCCTCTAGTGCTCACATCTATTTTTGAATGCCGATAATGGGTCTGGCTGTACACTCTAATGCCCCGTACACACGATCGTTTTTAATGTCATTTTTTAAACCGATGTTTTTCTCCTCGTTTTTTTTCATGTTTCCTCTCAAGCCTGCCTTGCGTACACACCATCATTAAAAAAAAACGATCAAGCAAAGCGCAGTGACGTTCAACACGTACGACGGCACTATAAAGGGGAAGTTCCGTTCGAATGACGCCACCCTTTGGGACGCTTTTGCTAATTCCGTGTTACCGTGTGTTAGTAAAAGTTTGGTGAGAGACGATTCGCGCTTTTCAGTCTTCGTGCTTTGAAGATCGTTTTCGGGAGTTCAGTTTGCGCCTGTGGGTTTGTATCTGTTTAGCACTGCTTGTAGTCAGTTCGTATCTGTTTATTCAGTGCGGCCTGCTCTGCACGTTCGTGTTTTTCAGCTTGTTCTTCATAGGCCTTGCTGTTCTTCCGTGCGTTCTTCTAGTTCGTTCTGTTCAGCCGACCGTTATCTAGCCATGTTGCGGCTATGTACTCGTCGTAGAGTTCGTGCTGTAGTTGGTGCAGGGGTTCATGCTGTATCCCGACTCCATGCCATGAGCAGGGTCAGGAGGAGTTCATGGACCAAGAATTGGTTGCTCCAGCGGCACCAATTCTGTCACATGCCTTTGTTGCAGGAGATCAGGGAGAATAATCCTGATGATTTCAGGAATTTTCTCAGGATGTCTGACCCCGTATTTCAGCAGCTGTTGGCTTTGGTGTCCCCCTATATTACCAGGCAGGACACCGTTATGCGGGAAGCCATCAGTGCTGAGCAGAGGCTCATCGCCACGTTGCGATACCTGGCTACTGGGAGAAGCCTGCAGGACCTTAAGTTCTCCACAGGCATATCCCCCCAGGCTCTGGGGATCATTATACCAGAGACTTGTTCTGCCATCCTTCAAGTTTTGCAGGAGGACTATATTAAGGTAAGTGTTCTTCTTCAAAAATTCACATTGTATGTTTTTTTTTTTTGGATATTTTTAATTTGCTTTATTTGCAGTCCCTAATTCACATGATTCTTAGCTGCAGGGAATGTCCCCTTTCTCCCCATGTTTTATTATTTAAAGTTTGGGGTTTGAGGCCTACCTGTAAATCTGGCTTACCTAACCTCTCCTGCATGCTATCCTGGGGCCATACCTACCTTGCCTAGTCATTTCCATGTTTTTTATTCTATGTTCCATCGTAGTGCTTTACCCAAAACGCACCCTAAATTTTGCCTAGGAATGTTTCATTTTTGTTAACTTCAATACAGAGTGCTACAGCCTTCATGTGTGATATTCCCAACTCATCTTCAACCCCCCCCCCATAATTTTTTGGTTTGTTTGTTTTTTGTTGCTTCCAATTTTTTATGTTTTGAACAGTTTCTACCAATGTTGGCCATGCATGTGTGTATGAAATCAGCTTTCAATGTTTCTGGCTCCAAGTATTAATTTATTATTTCTTTAATTCCACAGTTCCCTTCTTCGCCACATGAATGGCAGAATGTGGCTTCCGAGTTTGCCCAGCGATGGAACTTTCCGAACTGTGGAGGAGCCATCGACGGCAAACATGTTCGGGTCGTCCCACCACCCCATTCGGGATCCTTTTATTATAATTATAAGGGGTTCCACAGCGTCGTGATGATGGCAGTGGTGTCGGCCACCTACGAGTTCCTCTATGTGGACGTTGGCAAGAATGGCAGGATGTCTGATGGAGGAGTTTTTGCCCAGACGGAGTTTGGGGAACGGCTCCTTTTGGATCTGCTGGCCTTGCCACCAGCGGAGCAGAATGTGGAGGGACTACCTTTTGTCTTTGTGGCGGATGAGGCGTTTGGCCTGGGACCCCATTTGATGAGGCCATTCCCGCAATGCACCCTCACCCCTGAGAGGAGGGTGTTCAATTATCGGCTGGCCAGAGCCAGAAGGGTGGTGGAAAATGCATTTGGGATCATGGCCAGCCGATTTCGCCTCTTCCTTACCTCCATCCACCTTGCCCCATACAAATGGAACCATGTGGTTATGACGTGCTGTGTGCTGCATAATTTCCTAAGGGTGCATTCAGCGAGTTATATATCTTTGAGTGGGCCTGAGGCCTCTTTAATCAATGCAGAAACTTTGGTGGCCCTGGAACCTGGCCGTCCTGGCTTGGCCCCCCCAACCGGACGTGAGGTCCGTAATCAATATGTGGACTATTTTATGGGTAGGGGGGCCATTGAAATGCCAGACAATCTTTAATAATTTTATACCAAAAAAATAAAACTTTTTCTTGAGTAAAGATTGGTTTGGATTTTTTATTGTATAATGTTTGATGTTTCTGGTAGGTTTACCTAGTGCACTTGTTTTGCCATGTGGATTAAACAATCTTAATTAGCCTTCATTGTCAGTGTAAACACCAAACATTGATTAGTTCACTCAGCACCACATTTACATAATGAAGCCACAATTATTTGTTATGTAAAAATACCTTTATTTCTTTTTTTAGGTGGGAAACTTCCTTAGAAATGTGGATGTTCCCTTAATTTCGGGTGTATTAAAACGCATGACCAGCCATGCATAAACAAACTATATTCGTCAAAATTTTGAAAAAGCTAAACATGTGCTAGTCATTAAAGGGTAAAATAACAAAAATACTTATAAAACTCTGCAAGTAAAACGTTATTTGGTGTAAAAACATTAGACACGCCCAAGCACAGCCATGATATTTTGGAGCCTTTCCTCCACCCGCTTTGTATTTGCCCTGATCTCTAGCAAGTCTCCCTTAATTTTTTCGAGGTCACGACAGCAGACCATCAGGTATTGGATCAGGATCTGGGCACTGTGATGTGTCAACTTATTGGGGTCTTCGGCCAGAACTGCACCTAAATGTAAAAAGAAATATGTAGGATAGAATATGTAGGCCTACATCTATTTAACATGCATGTGTCTGGTTTCTCTCTGACTTGTGGTGGTGCCACTTTCCACTTCCACAACATCACATTCCTCTCCATCCTGGGGTTCTGGGGCTATTGTTGTAGGTGTTGCAATTATCGTCTCATCTGAGGTAGCTTTTCGAATCCCTAGGGAGATTGAAATAAAAGGAATAGTTTCATTAGTAGCGACTCAATTTTGCTAAAATAAGAAACATGAAAAAATACTTTGTAATCATTCTTTTGAAGCATGCTCCATTTTAAATTTTACCCCCTGTGCCAACCGGGACAAATGATTGGATACATAGCCAAAACCAGAGCATATACATTTTGAAAACAAATTTGACACATTGTAACACCCCAAAGTATCTACACAGGATCACCTGTGTGTGACACCCTCAAGCTTTTTGGCTTTAGGCCCACACTTGTACTACTGCGTTCAGATGTTTCATCAGCGGCTGAGCATTCACTCCCTTAACATTACCATGCATATCGTTTTTTCTAACGAACAAATGTCCTTTGGATTAGCACCCAAAAAATAAGTGAGGCCCAAATTTACTCCCCCAAATAAACCAAAATACATGGGTGTTCACACTGGATGATCCTAAAACATCGTTTGAGGAACTGTACGGAGAAAGAGGTTTAATACGTCCGTTTACTGTGCGGACGAACCTGAAAGATGGTATCTTTCAGTGTACTATATGAAAGTTAAAAATACACGACAGAATACAAGAAAATAATATGTACCATGGAAACTAAAAAAAAATTACTTACTTTTTAATATAGCTTTCTTGATTCTTTTATATTGGTCGGCCTCCCGCAACTTCAGATCTGACCATCGTTTTCTGAGCTGTTCCTTCGTTCTGCACACCCCGAATTTTTTGTGAAGACTTTTGACCACTTTGCCCACTTTGCCCATAATTCTGGACTTGACCAGATTAGGCCTTTTATACGGACCATGCTTGGCATCATAATCCTTCTTTAAAATCCACCATTTCCTCGAATGACATGTTGGATGCCTTATATCTCCTGGGTCTTGATTTGGGCTCCTCTGGAATTTCATCCTCTGTAGAGGTAATCTCAGCCACCTGTGTCTCCGCCATGTTTTGTTCAGCACTACGAGCGAGAAGGGCCGGGGAAAGTACAATATCGAACGTCAGGGGCGGGGAAAGCGTGCGGAGTTTCACGCATGCGCTGTGTATATCAAGTGAAGATCCATGTCTGGGAAATACGTTCATTTGTCGGGAGAGGGAGTTAGCAACGAACGTCGTGACGAAGGTACCTAACAATTTTACTTTTTGAGGTTCATCAGACGAGGAGATTTGTGTGCTCAAAATATGTAGACAATGCACAGTTGAGGAATGTTGCCTGAAATATATATTTTTTTTGGTTTCTCGCTTTTACAGATATCATGAATACTTTTAAAAACCCAGACTTCATGGGGGAGTTCATCGACAAATGGCAAGAGCTCCCTATATTATGGCAAACAAAAAGTGGCGCTAATAAAAATAAAGACGCCAGGAAAGCAGCACTGGAGAGCCTGCTTGCATTTGTGCAAACAAAGATACCCACAACAACTCTCCAAGATGTCAAAAACAAAATTGCGACCATCAGAGGGACATACAGGACCCAGAGGACTATGGTCCTGAGGTCCCAGAGGTCAGGTGCACCAGCAGATAAGGTTTATAAACCCAGTCTGTGGTACTACAGTAAGCTTGCTTTTCTGGATGACCAGCTGGAAGTGCGGGAATCTCTCTCCACCCTTCCCCCCAGAGGTCAATCCAGCCTTCCTTGTACCCAACCCTCCAGCCTTCCCTGCAGCCAGTCCTCCAGCCTTCCTGTCAACCCTGCTCTGGCTTCCTCTGAGGATCAAGATCAGGGCCTTGAGGAGGCAGATTTGGAGATATGGAGCCAGGTAAAGTATTGATATCTATATTTATATCTTACAAAATTGTAGAATTTAAATAGATGTTAGTATTGTTAAAGGTATGTACACTTCTACCAATAAAGTTTGTGAAGAGCAAGATACAGTAGTGGCCTAATTTTATGTGCACAAGACAACAAAACCAGGATGCGGAATCAATGAAAATGACATAACTTTTGGCATTGATTTCAACAATGTCTAGAGGTGAACAATGTCTGTGAATGATGATGTGGCAAAATAAATAATGTCCCTTTCTTTTTTTACAGCGAGAGCAGAGCCAGGAAGAGGGTGATGTTGGGGATCAGGAGGAGGCAGGGCCCAGTGGCACCCAGGAGGAGGCTGGGCCCAGTGGCACCCAGGAGGAGGCTTGGCCCAGCACAAGAGCCCAGATGCCTCCCCTGGTAGTTAAACCACGAGGGCCAAGGAGAGGTAGGCAGGTGGAGGAGGAAACCAGGGCCTTCCTCAGAGAGGCAACAGCGGCCCTCAGAGAGGCACCCTCTGTTGATGAGGGATTTGCTGCAGTCCTCGCCCACAAACTAGGGCAAATGGAGTTGCAGCAAAAAATTTACAGTGAGACCCTGCTATTGAAAGTCATCAATAAGGGCGTGCTGGGTGAACTCACTAGGTACACGGACATAACGGAGGTTGTCCCTACTCCTCCACCTCCTCCTCCTCCTCCTACTACTCCTCCTGCCACAACCTCTCCTCCTGATCCCCAGCCTCCAAGGAAGAAACCAACCAAGGCTGCAGAGAAGGCTGGAGAGAAGGCTACAAGGAAGAGGAGAAAATAATGCCTGCTGTAGTACCACAGACTGGGGACATATAGGACTTATCTGCTGTGGCTCCTGACCTCTGGGAGCTCAAGACAAGATTGGGCTCCTTTTTTTTGGGGATCTAATCTCTATTTTGGTTTGGACATCTTGGATGGTTGTTGTGGGGTCAAAGGCATGCACAAATGCAAGCAGGCTCTCCAGTGCTGCCTTCCACTTTAATTTGTTAATGTTCTGAAATAAATTTTTGTTTAGTGCCCTTAAAATACTTGACTATGTGATTTGTATTTAAAAGAGAGCTTGCTAGGGAGCAGGCAGGGACATCTCAAATTATATTATTGTTATTATCAGGGGACACAAACCTCCCTGAGGCCAAATGAGACACATTTGGAAGGTTGTTGTGGTAACTTTACACAAGAATAATTTAAGCCAAAATAATAAAAAAAAGGGCACAAAAAAAAAACCACAATAGTAAAATATAATTTAAAGAAAAAAGGAGAATTACATTATTTTAGTATTATTAGTATTATTTAGGAGGGAGGTGCGGCTTATAAATAATATTTTATAATCATTAGAGCAATTTGGAATTACTTTAGAAACAAGTTTGGCATAACTCTCAATGTCATTATCAAAAGAGGGTAATTTTAAAGCATTATCAAAAGAAGAACAGAATGCGCAGCATTAAACGATGCTATTAATTCCACCGTGACGAATGTGCCATCTCCATTTCCTAGCTTTACCAAAACGAGCGCTCCCGTCTCATAGTTGCTTCTGAGCATGCGCGTTTTTTTCACGTCGTGAAAGCATACACACTATCGTTTTTCACGTCGTTAAAAAAAACGACATGAAAAACGACGTGAAAAAAGAGAGCATGTCCGGAATTTTTAATGGCCGTTTTTCACGTCGTTAAAAATGCTCTGGAGCATACACACGATCATTTTTCAGGGCCATTTTTTAAAATGGCAGTTTTAACGGCATGAAAAACGATCGTGTGTACGGGGCATTTAAGAGAAAAATTGGACATTCTAAGAGAATAATGGAGGGAAAGTTTTTCTAACTCCTAGCAAAAAGTGGAACTAAAGTTCTGCTTTATATTAGGCTTAAAGGGTAAACTCTCTATGTTCTGTGTAGAAAAAATCATATAATGAATGAGTTTCATGTTTTAAAAACATGAATCTTGTGTCTTGAGGTTTATGTACAGTATACCTGTGAGAGTGTCGCTTGAAGCACAGTAATTAAGGTGCATTTTGTCAGTGCAAGGGTTGTGACATATGTCTGCAGTCATAGGTGTGTGCAGCCAATTGAATTAGAGTGTGCACCCCAAAGCTCAAACACACATGCTTTTCTCTGCAGCCTCAGCTGAATGGGAAGTGCTCTGTGCTGAGCGGCTTCCTGTTCATTCACAAACGGAAGCATAGTAAACACGGATTACTATGCTTTCACTATGAATGAACGCAGTGAGTGAGTATGTTCACTGTGTTCATTTAGAAAAGGAAACCACCGGCAAATTACATATTTACTAGCCCCTTCCCCTGCTCTTCATCCTGAAATATCTCCCGCAGCAGCCGGGGGGGGGGGGGGGGAGAAGACGGGAAGGAAGCCAGCAGCACTGTGGGGGGTGAGGCAACAAGAGAGGTAGCCCGGGCAGTAGGAAAAATCGGCACCGCACATAGTAATTAGGGTGTGCCCAGGCATACCTGGCACATCCCTTGCGCATGCCTTTGTCTGCAGTGGATACTGCTAGTAGGCTCAATTTTGTTTTCCCTATGCCTCCTTAAGCCACTTCCAATATTCTGTACAATGTAGCCATAATTAGTTTTGCCATGGCATGCCTCATCTCCACGCAAGGTGTTCCTTTTTCTTAAAGTGGTTGTAAACCCACACGTACAGTATCTCACAAAAGTGAGCATACCCCTCACATTTTTGTAAATATCTTATTACCATTATATCTTTATGGTCTTGGCCACCATGCTGCAGCTCAGTTTCAGGGTCTTTGCAATCTTCCAATCTTCCTTTAGACCAGGCCATCTTTATGTAGAGCAACAATTCTTTTTTTCAGAACCTCAGAGAGTTCTTTTGCAATGAGGTGCCATGTTGAACTTCCAGTGATCACCATGAGAAAGTGAGAGCGATAACACCAAATTTAACACACCTGCTCCCCATTCACACCTGATACCTTGAAACATTGTTGCCAGCGGTTTAGACATTAATGAATGTGTGTTGAGTTATTTTGAGGGGGCAGCAAATTTACACCATTATTCAAGCTGTACACTCACTACTTTACATTGCAGCAAAGTGTAATTTCTTCAGTGTTGTCACATGAAAAGGTATAATAAAATATTTACAAAAATGTGAGGGTGTACTCACTTTTCTGAGATACTGTATACCAAGTGAACAGTAGGGATGAGCTTCGTGTTCGAGTCGAACATACGTTCGACTCGAACATCGGCTGTTCGATCGTTCGACGAAGATCGAACGATTTGGGCTGTTCGCGCCAAATTCGAGTGACGCGAACGGCCCACAATGCACTACGCCATCGCAGTGTCATCCAGGCGCTGTGATTGGCCAAGCATGCACTGTGACCCCGCATGCTTGGCCAATCACAGCGCCGGCAGCGAGGAGAGCAATGATTGGCCACAGGCAGGATGCCTGTGGCCAATTATTGCTGAGGGTGTTTAGTACACGCCCCACACTATAAAAGGCCGCCAGCACGGCGGCCTAGTGTAGTGTGTTCCGGAGCAGGGAAAGAGAAGCATAGGCAGGGACAGTGACATTTATTTTTTCTTGCTTAACCTGGATTCCTTTAGTTTAGGGAAAGAGAAGGATAGGTAGGGAGAGTGTCAGTGTGTTTTACTGTGCGAATCCTTGTTTCTAGGGACAGGGAAGGACAGTGAGGGAATTCTCCTTGTGCTATAGTGTGCTTTAAAAAAAAATTTTTTCTAGGGACAGAAAACTATAGGTAGGGAGAGTGTCAGTGTGTTTTACTGTGCGAATCCTTGTTTCTAGGGACAGGGAAGGACAGTGAGGGAAATTCTCCTTGTGCTATAGTGTGCTTTAAAAAAACATTTTTTCTAGGGACAGAAAACTATAGGTAGGGAGAGTGTCAGTGTGTTTTACTGTGCGAATCCTTGTTTCTAGGGACAGGGAAGGACAGTGAGGGAAATTCTCCTTGTGCTATAGTGTGCTTTAAAAAAACATTTTTTCTAGGGACAGAAAACTATAGGTAGGGAGAGTGTCAGTGTGTTTTACTGTGCGAATCCTTGTTTCTAGGGACAGGGAAGGACAGTGAGGGAAATTCTCCTTGTGCTATAGTGTGCTTTAAAAAAACATTTTTTCTAGGGACAGAAAACTATAGGTAGGGAGAGTGTCAGTGTGTTTTACTGTGCGAATCCTTGTTTCTAGGGACAGGGAAGGACAGTGAGGGAAATTCTCCTTGTGCTATAGTGTGCTTTAAAAAAACATTTTTTCTAGGGACAGAAAACTATAGGTAGGAAGAGTGTCAGTTTCTTTCACTGTGATAATCCTTGTTTCTAGGGACAGGGAAGGAAAGTGAGGGAAATTCTCCTTGTGCTATAGTGTGCTTTAAAAAAACATTTTTTCTAGGGACAGAAAACTATAGGTAGGAAGAGTGTCAGTTTCTTTCACTGTGATAATCCTTGTTTCTAGGGACAGGGAAGGACAGTGAGGGAAATTCTCCTTGTGCTATAGTGTGCTTTAAAAAAACATTTTTTCTAGGGACAGAAAACTATAGGTAGGAAGAGTGTCAGTTTCTTTCACTGTGATAATCCTTGTTTCTAGGGACAGGGAAGGACAGTGAGGGAAATTCTCCTTGTGCTATAGTGTGCTTTAAAAAACCATTTTTTCTAGGGACAGAAAACTATAGGTAGGAAGAGTGTCAGTTTCTTTCACTGTGATAATCCTTGTTTCTAGGGACAGGGAAGGACAGTGAGGGAAATTCTCCTTGTGCTATAGTGTGCTTTAAAAAAACATTTTTTCTAGGGACAGAAAACTATAGGTAGGAAGAGTGTCAGTTTCTTTCACTGTGATAATCCTTGTTTCTAGGGACAGGGAAGGACAGTGAGGGAAATTCTCCTTGTGCTATAGTGTGCTTTAAAAAAACATTTTTTCTAGGGACAGAAAACTATAGGTAGGAAGAGTGTCAGTTTCTTTCACTGTGATAATCCTTGTTTCTAGGGACAGGGAAGGACAGTGAGGGAAATTCTCCTTGTGCTATAGTGTGCTTTAAAAAAACATTTTTTCTAGGGACAGAAAACTATAGGTAGGAAGAGTGTCAGTTTCTTTCACTGTGATAATCCTTGTTTCTAGGGACAGGGAAGGACAGTGAGGGAAATTCTCCTTGTGCTATAGTGTGCTTTAAAAAAACATTTTTTCTAGGGACAGAAAACTATAGGTAGGAAGAGTGTCAGTTTCTTTCACTGTGATAATCCTTGTTTCTAGGGACAGGGAAGGACAGTGAGGGAAATTCTCCTTGTGCTATAGTGTGCTTTAAAAAAACATTTTTTCTAGGGACAGAAAACTATAGGTAGGAAGAGTGTCAGTTTCTTTCACTGTGATAATCCTTGTTTCTAGGGACAGGGAAGGACAGTGAGGGAAATTCTCCTTGTGCTATAGTGTGCTTTAAAAAAACATTTTTTCTAGGGACAGAAAACTATAGGTAGGAAGAGTGTCAGTTTCTTTCACTGTGATAATCCTTGTTTCTAGGGACAGGGAAGGACAGTGAGGGAAATTCTCCTTGTGCTATAGTGTGCTTTAAAAAACCATTTTTTCTAGAGACAGAAAACTATAGGTAGGAAGAGTGTCAGTTTCTTTCACTGTGATAATCCTTGTTTCTAGGGACAGGGAAGGACAGTGAGGGAAATTCTCCTTGTGCTATAGTGTGCTTTAAAAAAACATTTTTTCTAGGGACAGAAAACTATAGGTAGGAAGAGTGTCAGTTTCTTTCACTGTGATAATCCTTGTTTCTAGGGACAGGGAAGGACAGTGAGGGAAATTCTCCTTGTGCTATAGTGTGCTTTAAAAAAACATTTTTTCTAGGGACAGAAAACTATAGGTAGGAAGAGTGTCAGTTTCTTTCACTGTGATAATCCTTGTTTCTAGGGACAGGGAAGGACAGTGAGGGAAATTCTCCTTGTGCTATAGTGTGCTTTAAAAAACCATTTTTTCTAGGGACAGAAAACTATAGGTAGGAAGAGTGTCAGTTTCTTTCACTGTGATAATCCTTGTTTCTAGGGACAGGGAAGGACAGTGAGGGAAATTCTCCTTGTGCTATAGTGTGCTTTAAAAAAACATTTTTTCTAGGGACAGAAAACTATAGGTAGGAAGAGTGTCAGTTTCTTTCACTGTGATAATCCTTGTTTCTAGGGACAGGGAAGGACAGTGAGGGAAATTCTCCTTGTGCTATAGTGTGCTTTAAAAAACCATTTTTTCTAGGGACAGAAAACTATAGGTAGGAAGAGTGTCAGTTTCTTTCACTGTGATAATCCTTGTTTCTAGGGACAGGGAAGGACAGTGAGGGAAATTCTCCTTGTGCTATAGTGTGCTTTAAAAAAACATTTTTTCTAGGGACAGAAAACTATAGGTAGGAAGAGTGTCAGTTTCTTTCACTGTGATAATCCTTGTTTCTAGGGACAGGGAAGGAAAGTGAGGGAAATTCTCCTTGTGCTATAGTGTGCTTTAAAAAAACATTTTTTCTAGGGACAGAAAACTATAGGTAGGAAGAGTGTCAGTTTCTTTCACTGTGATAATCCTTGTTTCTAGGGACAGGGAAGGAAAGTGAGGGAAATTCTCCTTGTGCTATAGTGTGCTTTAAAAAAACATTTTTTCTAGGGACAGAAAACTATAGGTAGGAAGAGTGTCAGTTTCTTTCACTGTGATAATCCTTGTTTCTAGGGACAGGGAAGGAAAGTGAGGGAAATTCTCCTTGTGCTATAGTGTGCTTTAAAAAAACATTTTTTCTAGGGACAGAAAACTATAGGTAGGAAGAGTGTCAGTTTCTTTCACTGTGATAATCCTTGTTTCTAGGGACAGGGAAGGACAGTGAGGGAAATTCTCCTTGTGCTATAGTGTGCTTTAAAAAAACATTTTTTCTAGGGACAGAAAACTATAGGTAGGAAGAGTGTCAGTTTCTTTCACTGTGATAATCCTTGTTTCTAGGGACAGGGAAGGACAGTGAGGGAAATTCTCCTTGTGCTATAGTGTGCTAAAGCATTCCTCATCAACCATCTTTGAAATCCTTGTTTTTTGGACAGTCAGGGAAATTGTCGTTGTGCTATTCTGTGCAAAAGCAATCATCCTCAACCATATTTAGAAATCCTTAAGTAAAGGGACAGAGAAGGACACCTGAAGGTAGCCCTTATTGCTTTTTTCCCATCTCCCTGCAGGCCATCTATTAGAATGTCTGGAAGGCAAACAAGGAGAGGCAGACAGTCAGGAGGCAATAAAAGAGGGCAAGCAGGCTCTGTGTCTGGGGGCAACAGTGCTGGTCGTGGACGCGGTGCATTGTCATCAGCACATGGCCATGGGACACGCTTGTCCTTCTTTTCGGCAGCTGGACATGTTGAGCCACATCATGCCGAAGACTTGGTAGAGTGGATGACCAAGCCCTCCTCCTCCTCCTCATCCTCTCTCACCCAGGCTCAGGGTACTGGAAAAGCAGCTGCCAAAGCGTCCTCTTCCCTGGTATCAATGTCAGACTCATCATCAGTCACTCCTTCCCTAGACCCACCATGTCCTCCTCCTGAGGAGTCCCCCGAACTGTTTGAGCACAGTGTTGGGTACATGCTCCAGGAGGATGCCCAGCGTTTCGAAGGGTCTGATGATGAAACCCAGCTACAGGAAGGCAGTAGCGTGAGAGCAGACAGAGGGGATGCTCAAGAAGGACACCAATCTGGCAGTCATGTTCCAGCAGCTGCAGCATACTGCCAGATTGGCTCCAGTGATGAGGAGGGAGGGGATGATGAGGTCACTGACTCCACGTGGGTGCCTAATAGGAGAGAGGAGGAGGAGGAGGATGAGGAGGAGGCACATCTCCAACGAGGCAGGATGCCCTTTGGTGGCCAGCGTAAGGGCAGTACACCGACGGAATCACACCGCAGAGCTCCGCCTGTGCAGGGCGCTGCCTCTGCCCGTCATTCAAAAAGTTCTTTGGTGTGGGCCTTTTTTGAGGCTAGTGCATCAGATCGCACAGCTGCTGTTTGCAACATATGTCTCAAGCGTATATCGCGTGGCCAAAACATCAGCCGCTTGGGTACCACATGCCTGACCAGACATATGTTGACCTGCCATGCAGCTCGTTGGCAAGCCTACCTCAAAGACCCACACCAAAGAACAAAGCGGACCTCTCCTTGCACCGCATCAGCTGGGATCTCCAACCCCACTATAACTTCAGTCCTCTCTGAAACATGCACTGAGAGGAATGAAGGTGTAGAATTAGGTGTGTCACAGCCAAGTACTTGCGGCCACTCTGCTAGCAGTACACCGACGTCCGATTCTAGCAGGCAAATTTCCCTGCCCCAGCTGCTGGACCGTCGAAAGAAGTTCACTCCCAGCCATCCACATGCCCAGCGGTTGAATGCTAGCTTGGCTAAATTGCTAGCGCTTCAACTGCTGCCTTTTCAGTTGGTAGACTCGGCCCCCTTCCGTGAGTTTGTGCAATGTGCGGTTCCTCAGTGGAAGGTTCCCAAATGCCACTTTTTCTCACGGAAGGCTATTCCGGCTCTCTACCGGCATGTGGAAGGCAATGTCTTGGCCTCGCTGGACAGGGCGGTCAGCAGTAAGGTGCATATTACCGCTGACTCATGGTCCAGCAGGCATGGACAGGGACGTTACCTTTCTTTCACGGCCCATTGGGTCACTCTTTTGGCAGCTGGGAAGGATGCAGGACAAGGTGCAGTAGTGTTGGAGGTTGTTCCACCACCACGCCTCCAAAATGCTACTACTGGTTGTGACACACCTCTCTCCTCCACCCCCTCCTCTTCTTCTTCCTCCATGGCCTCTTCCTGTGGTTTGTCCTCGGAACCAGCGGTGCTCCGTAGGCGTTCAAGGGGCTACGCAAGTACGCAGGCAAAAAGATGCCATGCCGTGCTTGCGCTGGTGTGTTTGGGGGACAGAAGCCACACTGGGGCAGAGGTCCTGTCTGCTCTGCAGGGCCAGGCCGAGAGGTGGTTGACGCCACGCCAGCTTAAGCCAGGAATGGTGGTTTGCGACAATGGCACCAACCTCCTCTCCGCCCTCCGACAGGGACAACTGACCCATGTGCCCTGTGTGGCTCACGTCCTTAACCTGGTGGTGCAGCGGTTCTTGGGCAGGTACCCGGGCTTACAGGATGTCCTGAGGCAGGCCAGGAAAGTCTGTGTGCATTTCCGCAGATCTTATAATGCCAGTGCTCGCCTGGCTGAGCTGCAAAAGGAGTTGAACCTGCCCAAGAACCGCCTTATATGTGACATGCCCACCAGGTGGAACTCAACGTTGGCCATGCTGCAGCGGCTGCACACGCAGCAGAGGGCCATCAATGAGTACCTGTGCGACTACGGCACCAGGACAGGGTCAGGGGAGCTTGGGTTTTTTTCTCCACGCCAGTGGGGCATGATCAGGGATGCATGCACTGTCCTGGCACCATTTGAGGAGGCCACGAGGATGGTGAGCAGTGACAGTGCATGCATCAGTGACACTGTACCTCTTGTCCACCTGTTGGAGCACACGCTGCGTGGAATAATGGACAGGGCACTTGAGGCAGAACAGAGGCAGGAAGAGGAGGACTTCCTTGCCTCTCAAGGCCCCCTTTACCCAGACAGTGTTCCTTCTGTCCCACCCATCGCACAGGAAGAGGAGGAGGAGGAGGAGGAGGAGGAGGATTGTGTCAGCATGGAGGTGGAGGCTGGCACTCAGCATCATCAGCAGCAGTCTTTTAGGGATGATTTACAGTCCCAAGAAACCAGTGGACTTGTACGTGGCTGGGAGGAGGTGGCTGCGGATCATGTCGTCCTTAGTGACCCAGAGGACTCCGGAGCGAATGCCTCAGCAAACCTACGCTGCATGGCCTCCCTGATCCTGCAAAGTCTGCGGAAGGATCCTCGTATTCTTCGGATCAAGGAGAGGGACCATTACTGGCTGGCCACTCTCCTTGATCCACGGTACAAGGGTAAGGTTGCGGACCTTATGTTACCGTCGCAGAGGGAGCAGAGGATGAGACAACTCCGGGAGGCCTTGCAGAAAGGTCTGTGCAACGCGTTCCCAGAGACTGGGAGGTTACAAACTCTTGGTCCTGGACAACGAGTTGCTGAGGCTTCGGCCAGTCAAAGAAGGAGCGGTGGGGAAGGTGGCCGTCTGACCGATGCGTTCAGACAATTCTTTAGTCTGCAGCCCCAAAGTATGATCGGTTCCAGCAACCATCGCCAGCGTCTGATAAACATGGTGCAGGAATATCTAGGGGCAAGGTCAGACTTGGACACCTTCCCCACCGAAAATCCTCTGGCTTACTGGGTCTTGAGGATGGATCACTGGCCAGAGCTTGCACAGTATGCAATTGAGCTACTGGCCTGTCCTGCATCCAGCGTTCTTTCGGAACGCACATTCAGTGCTGCTGGAGGATTTGTCACGGATCACAGGGTGCGCCTGTCCACCGACTCGGTTGATCGACTGACTTTCATCAAGATGAACCAGTCTTGGATCACCACCAGCTACCACACACCTGATGCTGATATAACAGACTAATTGATTTTAACATGTCACATCCCTTCAAGACTGATGCTGATGCTGAGTGCCTGTGCTGTTATGTTGACTGGCTATCCTCCTCCTCCAAGTCCTCAATGATACGATTGATGATGATAGCTTGGAAGATCATTTTTGTTTATGGGTGCCGCCACCAGTGGCTAAGGCCCAATTTTTCAGCCCCTGTTTTACAGGGGCGTGTAATTACAATTTTTTTAGCAATAATTTGCCATAGGGCTCATTGCTGTGCTCCAAGTACAGTATCTGTGAGGGGTTGGAGTGTTGTGGCACCAGTGCCTAAGGCCCAATTTTTCAGCCCCTGTTTAACAGGGGCGTGTCATTACAATTTTTGAAGCAATACTTTGCAACAGGGCTCATTGCTGTGCTCCAAGTACAGTATCTGTGAGGGGTTGTAGTGTTGTGCCACCAGTGCCTAAGGCCCAATTTTTCAGCCCCTGTTCAACAGGGGCATGCAATTACAATTCTTGATCTAATAATTCACAGCAGGGCCCATTGCTGTACCCACCAAGAGTAACTCTGAGGGCTTACAGTGTTGTGGCAACGCCACCACCACCACCACCACGAAAGGCCCAATTTTTCAGCCCCTGTTCAAAAGGGGCATGTAATTACAATTCTTGATCTAATAATTCACAGCAGGGCCCATTCCTGCACCCACCAAGAGTAACTCTGAGGGCTTACAGTGTTGTGGCAACGCCACCACCACCACCACCACGAAAGGCCCAATTTTTCAGCCCCTGTTCAAAAGGGGCATGTAATTACAATTCTTGATCTAATAATTCACAGCAGGGCCCATTCCTGCACCCACCAAGAGTAACTCTGAGGGCTTACAGTGTTGTGGCAACGCCACCACCACCACCACCACGAAAGGCCCAATTTTTCAGCCCCTGTTCAAAAGGGGCATGTAATTACAATTCTTGATCTAATAATTCACAGCAGGGCCCATTGCTGCACCCACCAAGAG
This sequence comes from Rana muscosa, assembly GCA_029206835.1. NCBI lineage: Eukaryota > Metazoa > Chordata > Amphibia > Anura > Ranidae > Rana > Rana muscosa. The sequence goes on along the minus strand of CM055117.1, from coordinate 685,300,727 downwards.
TAACTGTCCTGGCTTACAGTGTTGTGGCACCAGCACCACCATCAAAGGCCCAATTTTTACTACCACTGTTCAACAATTATATGTAATTAAAATTCCTGATATAATAGTTGACAGCAGGGCGTTCCAGCACCAACCAAGAGTAACTGTGAGTGCTTACAGTGTTGTGCCAACACCAATGTAGCGGGGTGTTCCCCTTTAATCAGAGACAGGAAATTCCAGAGAGAGGGGAGTCGGGGGGAAGGAATATAAGGAGGGGGCGAGGCCTAGCTCTTTCTCTTTGGACACGGGGAGGCAGAGAGAGAGATACACCTGTGCGGATCTGTGCTGTTCCAGGCCTGAAGCCTGGGGCCTGTGGAGCGAACCAAAGAGCCTTCCACCCCCTTTGCGAGCCTGGGTGGCATCCAGACTCATCTCTTCTAAAGTTATCTGGATCGGGGATCCGATCGCAGAAGCCGCTGTGGACGAGGACCGACACAGCCGGGGGAAGTTCCGGACTGAGGGAAGTGTTCCGGAGTGGTGAGCGAGCGAAAGCTCATCTTTAAACTGTTACTTTTATACTTTGTGCCTACTAGACTTCCGAGGCCTAACACCTCCGGTGAGGGAGAATTACCCCCCCCCTATTGGATTACAAATACATGGTTTTAAATACTTCAAGTGCACCACCTTTACAGATCCTGTGCCGGTGAAGATTTGTGTTTCTTCTAAGACTGAGTTTCATGGTTAGGGATCAGGCCTGATCCGTTAGATAGTTATAAGTTAGTTATCACACCACAGGGTGTTTAGGTAACGGTCGCCCCACGTGGCGTTCCGTCCCCTTTCCATTGCTGGTACACACACACAGTATTGTGATTTATAACTGCAGGGACCTGCTTATGTGTTGTGAACCAAATGTTACATGCATGTTATCCCCTTTATCTTACCACTAGCAGTAAAGTCAGTTATTATTTACAACATTGTCTATGAGTCTGAGTTATCAATCCACACACCCACATTTAAAGCATAAGTGATTGTTTATGTGAAATTGCTGTGGGTTAACTGTGCCAGAGCGGGTAGAGCAGATTGCCGGGGGGTTGGGGAAGCTGTACTCAGGGCCCAAATCAAAACTTGCGGCTCTCTTAAGTTGAGGGTATCGCTACACGTGGGGGCTCGTACGTCCGGGATTACTGAGACAGCGGTGAAACCGCCAGAAGCTACCGGCATGGACCCGATAGAGGTGGGACAGTGGTACAAGAGATGGGGCGTAGACCCAGCCAGGACGGCAGTTATAGAACTCCCGGGGATATGGCAGACACAAGCAATGATACAACTCATAATGTCCCTATCACCGATTCACAAACCATGGGTGATAGACGTGAAAACTAGTGGTGGACTTTCACATGTCTTACTGGAATGGCAGGCAGAAATTCCTGAACAGTTTAGAGGCAACAGCATACAAGATGAGGACGATCAGGTCTATCATTTGCTGCATGCGCTGCCGCGCACAAGAGACAGCCCTCAGACAACAATAACACTATCACCGCAGCCATCTTCCCTGTCATCCCCACAGAAGGACACAAAGAGTCCCAGGACAAGCCCAGGCACCCTTAGTGCAGAATTATGCGCTGTTCTGGGGGAGATTGTAGCTCAGTGCAAGAAAGAGCCCACAGATTACCCGATGTCGGGGTACAGGAAACTCCGGATGTTTTCAGGGAGGAAACCAGTACCCTTGGAAGAAGAGGGATTTGAGGAGTGGCTAGATAGCGCAACTCAGGCATTAGAGGAATGGGAAGTCCCGGACCGTAGAAAGAAACAGAGGGTTGTGGAAAGTTTGAAAGGGCCTGCTCTAGAGGCCGTACGCAACCTGAAGATGAGCAAGGCAGATTGTACTGCACAAGAGTGCCTCGATGTGTTACAGAATGTGTTTGGTGGGACAGAGAAAGTCACGGAGCTTGCTTATCAGCTGGAGCATTGCTACCAGAAGGAAGGTGAAAAACTATCAGACTATATGGGACGCCTGGACAAAATACTGCATAGGATGATCCTAAAGAAGGGGATCAGCCCAGGGAAAGTAGATGAGGCCCGTGCTCAACAGGTAGTGAGGGGAGCTCAACCCATGGATCCAATTGCATGGACACTGCGTGCCCGGCAGGATGGGAAGAATCTGGAGTACCCTGACCTCATCCGAATGATTAGAGAGGAAGAGGCTATATTGGAAGAAAAAAAAAAAGAAGAACGCCTGATAGAGCCCGTCAAACAGCCGGTAGCAATAGTTACACCGGTCATGACTCCCGATAGGGGAGCGGAGGTGGACACTTTGAAGTTGCAGATGTCCCAGATGATGGAGATGATGACTGCTATAGTGGCGAAAGTTCAAGGTGGAGCAGAGAAACCAAGCCCCAGAAAGGAGTTGTTCCCAGATACGTCAATACCGAGTCCCACTCGGGACCGAGAAGAGATGTTATGCTACAACTGCGGAGGCAGTGGCCACTTTGCCAGTAGGTGTTCCAGTCCTAAGAAGAAGAAAATGGATAATCGCCAGCCGGCGGGAAACGCCAGAGGGCCCCGGTGAGGGAGTCAACCGGGTGCCCATCTCTTTTAGTGAGCTCCAAACTGAATGGAAGGAAGCAAAAGAGAGAGAACAAAACTCCTCAAAAGGAATCTAGGGTCTCTCAACCAAGATACACACCAGAGAGAGGGGACAAGACCCCTCAGAAGAAATTTAGCACTCCCAAGAAGGAATGCCTACAACCAAGAGACAATAACATCCCTCAGCGGGTTTGTACTCCCATTAGGGTGGGGAAGGTCAATGCATACCGGGCTCAAGAGAGAATAAAGTCAAAAACAAACTGGATGAAGACAAGTCCTCAGAAGAAAGTGACCTCAACCCGGCCGTACCCAGAAGAATTGGTCGGCCCGTCCCCCACTGTATCTATCCAGGTGGAAGAAGTATATACGAAGGCCCTCCTGGACACTGGAGCTCAAGTGACTTTGTTGTACAGAGACTTCTACGATAGGCACTTAAGCCATTTGCCTATACAGAAGATAGAAGAACTGGAGATATGGGGCCTGGGAACGCAGAGGTTCCCCTATGATGGTTATCTGCCCATAAAGCTGACATTCGACCCCTCTGTGGCTGGGAAGACAGAAGTGTTCGACACCCTGGCAATTGTGTGTCCTAGACCACCCGGGGCCAGCAAGATGTCCCTCATCATAGGCACCAATACGGATCTAGTGAGAAGACTTCTGACCCCCCTGGTGAAGATGAGGAGCCATCAAGATCCAAACATCCATCCCATGCTGAAGACAGCCTACCAACGGTTAGTGTTGGAGCAGAAGACCCCAGGAGAGGGGATAGGGAAGGTGTGGAGACTGGGGCGAGAAGGAGTGGTGCTGCAGCCCGGACAGGTGGCTTGTCTCAGGGCCACTGTGAAGCTCACCTGGAAGCAGCCTGGTCCCTTTGTCATGCTGGAATCCGACCCAAGGGAAGATCACTCAGGCCTGGAAGTGATACCGGAAGTGATTCCAATCAAGGCCCTGAAGAAAGCCAGGGGAAGAGTCCCGGTGAGTGTGAGGAACTCTACAGAAAGGGCCATAGAGATCCCTGCCCGGATGCTGTTGGGACAGGTGAGTCCTGCTGTCCCAGTCAGCTGGTCAGAAGTAAAGGGGACGGGTGAAGAAGGAGATGTTTGGGAAAAACTTTCCATGGAGAACCCGAATTTACCTGGAGCCTGGAAAGAGAGAGCCAAGGCCCAGCTGACTAGATGGGAGAAGATTTTCTCCAAAGATGAGTTCGATGTGGGGTGTGCGAGGAGTGCTACCCACCGCATCCGCCTGCAAGAAGACAAACCGTTCAGGGAGAGAGTCAGGCGGGTTCCGCTGGCAGATCTGGAGGATCTGAGGGAGCAGCTTGCAGAACTGAAAAAGACTGGGGTGATTCGAGAATCCAGAAGCCCCTATGCCTCTCCAATAGTGGTGGTCAGGAAGAAGAATGGGTCGTTGAGGCTCTGCATTGACTACAGAACTCTCAACAGGAGGACCACCCCTGATCAGTACACCACGCCAAGGATAGAGGACGCCTTACAGAGTTTGTCTGGAGCCAAGTGGTTCAGCGTGATGGACCTCAAGAGCGGGTACTATCAAATCCCCATGCACCCAGAGGATAGAGAAAAGACCGCTTTCATAACTCCTGTGGGATTCTTTGAGTTTAACAGAATGCCTCAGGGCCTATCTGGGGCCCCAGCTACTTTTCAACGTCTCATGGAAAAGACTGTCGGAGATATGAACCTCATAGAAGTCCTCGTGTACCTGGACGATGTCATTGTCTTCGGGAGAACTTTGGAGGAACATGAGGCCCGATTGGAGAAAGTGTTGAGGAGACTTAGTGAAGAGGGGTTGAAGCTTTCCCCTGAGAAGTGTCGGTTCTACCAGTCTTCGGTGAATTATCTGGGACACGTAGTGTCTGAAAAAGGGGTGGCGACTGATCCTGAGAAGTTGGAGGCAGTTACCTCCTGGCCAAGACCCACAACAGTCACCGAACTTAGATCTTTCCTGGGGTTCTGCTCCTATTACAGGAGGTTTGTGGATGGGTTTGCCCGTATTGCCAAGCCCTTAAATGAACTGCTCCGGACTGAAGGGGAAGAGGATGGCTTGGGCCCTAGAAGACCTGGGGAGTCGGTTCAAGATCAGTGGACCCCCAGGTGTGAAGAGGCCTTCAGAACCTTGAAGAGGAGCCTCACCACAGCCCCAGTATTGGCCTATGCTGATCCCACCAGGCCCTACGAGTTACATGTTGATGCTAGTCATGAAGGCCTAGGGGGAGTGCTCTACCAGGAACATGAAGAGCAAATGCGACCAGTGGCTTATGTGAGTCGAAGTCTGACCCCCTCGGAGAAAAACTACCCCACCCATAAGTTGGAGTTCTTGGCCCTCAAATGGGCAGTTGTGGACAAACTAAGAGACTACCTTTATGGAGCAGAGTTTACAGTGAAAACAGATAACAATCCCCTGACCTACCTGTTCACCACTGCCAAGTTGGATGCCACAGGACACAGGTGGCTAGCTGCATTATCTGGGTTCAACTTCAGTCTGAAGTACAGACCAGGGGCTGGAAATAGGGATGCAGATGCCCTGTCCCGAAGATCTCATGCCATGGCTGATGACTGGGAGGACTGGACTCAGATAGCACCGGACGGGGTGCGGGCCCTTTGTCAAGGAGCTGAATTCCAAGCCCGAGGAGGCTCCAGAGCCGAGGAGATAGGAGTTACCACAGTGGGAGTCCCAAAACACTACTGCGGGGTGACTCAACTTGAAGAGGAATGCTTACCGAAGCTGTCTAAAAAGGAACTGAGGTGCGACCAATTGGAAGACCCCATGGGGAGATTGGTCTTTGAAGCATTGGAAAACAAGAGTCCAGAGAAACTTCGACATCACCCCTCCAAGGAGGCTCATCTGCTAAGGAGAGAGCTAGACAAGCTACAGGTCAATCAGGGAGTGGTCTACCGAAGGGGCCCCTCTGATGACTCCGAGGATAAATGGCAGTTGTTTCTCCCAGAGAAGCACCGAGAGACTGTGCTGGTTGCCTTACATGACCAGCATGGTCACCTGGGAGCTGAAAGAACTTTCCAACTTGTCAGAAGCCGGTTCTATTGGCCCTGTATGAGGGCTGAAGTGGAGGAGTATTGCCACTCCTGTGCACGATGCATCCAGAGGAAGACTCTACCCCATCAAGCTGCCCCAATGGGCCACCTACAGAGTCAAGGCCCAATGGATCTGGTATGCATTGACTTTCTCTGCCTCGAACCCGATTTGAGTGGATTGGGAAATGTTCTGGTGGTAACCGATCATTTCACCCGTTATGCACAGGCGTTCCCCACCAGAGACCAGAAGGCTTCCACTGTAGCTAAGGTGCTTGTAGAAAAATACTTCGTCCACTATGGATTACCACAGAGAATCCACTCCGACCAAGGAAGGGACTTTGAGAGTCGCCTGATCCGGAACCTACTGGACTCCCTGGGAGTGGAAAAGACCAGGACTACCCCTTATCATCCACAAGGAGATGCCCAGCCTGAGAGATTTAACCGGACTTTGCTAAACATGCTTGGGACTCTGGAGACAGAGAAGAAGCAGCATTGGAGTCAACACATATCCACTTTGGTGCATGCCTACAATTGCACCACCAGTGATGTGACGGGTTACTCTCCCTACCGCCTCATGTTTGGGAGAGAAGCAAGATTGCCAGTGGATCTGGCCTTTGGCATTTCTCTAGACTATACCTCTGCTACCTCCCACAAAGGATATGTAGACAGACTTAGGTATAATTTGAAAGCGGCCTATGAACAAGCCCAAGCGGCCTCAGACCAGAGAGGGGCCCGAAATAAAAGGAACTATGATTTGAAGGTTCGAGTGCAAGACCTGCAGCCTGGAGACCGTGTTCTGCTACGCAACCTAGGGATCCCAGGGAAGCACAAACTTGCTGATAGGTGGAGGTCTGAGCCTTACGTTATTTGTAGGAAACTCCCTGGACTACCGGTGTACAAGTTAAAGCCAGAGGGGAGAGTGGGACCCTTGAAGACCTGGCACAGAAACCACTTACTCCCGCTTAAAGAAGCAGTCAGGATACCTCCAGTGAGGAACCTACCGGAATCTGTTTCCATCTTGGATACTCCCAGACCCAACACTCGGTCTCAGACCTCTCGATCTAGAGGTGGACAGGCTTCTCAACCAAGTGAAGATGGGAGAGGAGAACTGGAGTGGCTATGGCCCTCCCCAACCCCGGAAAATCCCACCATAGACCTTCCACCCACTGAGGATATGCAGGATGGGACCCTGAACCCAGAAGCTACAGAGTTCATTCCATCCAGTGGCGTGCCTGAATGCTGGGAAGATATTCCGGGCCTGTGCTCAGATGAAGAAGAGACAGAGGCCCCAGAACCAGTGACGATGTCAGAGAGTGTTGCTGAAACAGAGCCTGTGGCACCAGAGCCTGAAGTCCCAAGGGAGCAGAGAGCTCGCAGAGTCGTGAGGCCTCCCATGAAGTTAACCTACCCTCAATTGGGAAAGAGCTCAGAGGACTCTGTTACCACCGCTAGAAGAAGTACCGAGTGCTCCAATCCTTCCACTGTTCATTTGGTGGAGGGCAACCCCAGCTCAGTCTCTGGCACAGTTAGGCAGGCCACTCATGCCAGTGTGACCTGTGGGACAGGGAATCCCACCTCTGAGTTTTGGTGGCAATTCCCTGTACCAACATCATACTCCGCACTCTCTAAAATGGTTCAGAAATGTTGTTAAAATGTTTATCTTTGGGGACCAAAGAGTTTTAGTGGGGGGAGTGTGTAGCGGGGTGTTCCCCTTTAATCAGAGACAGGAAATTCCAGAGAGAGGGGAGTCGGGGGGAAGGAATATAAGGAGGGGGCGAGGCCTAGCTCTTTCTCTTTGGACACGGGGAGGCAGAGAGAGAGATACACCTGTGCGGATCTGTGCTGTTCCAGGCCTGAAGCCTGGGGCCTGTGGAGCGAACCAAAGAGCCTTCCACCCCCTTTGCGAGCCTGGGTGGCATCCAGACTCATCTCTTCTAAAGTTATCTGGATCGGGGATCCGATCGCAGAAGCCGCTGTGGACGAGGACCGACACAGCCGGGGGAAGTTCCGGACTGAGGGAAGTGTTCCGGAGTGGTGAGCGAGCGAAAGCTCATCTTTAAACTGTTACTTTTATACTTTGTGCCTACTAGACTTCCGAGGCCTAACACCTCCGGTGAGGGAGAATTACCCCCCCCCTATTGGATTACAAATACATGGTTTTAAATACTTCAAGTGCACCACCTTTACAGATCCTGTGCCGGTGAAGATTTGTGTTTCTTCTAAGACTGAGTTTCATGGTTAGGGATCAGGCCTGATCCGTTAGATAGTTATAAGTTAGTTATCACACCACAGGGTGTTTAGGTAACGGTCGCCCCACGTGGCGTTCCGTCCCCTTTCCATTGCTGGTACACACACACAGTATTGTGATTTATAACTGCAGGGACCTGCTTATGTGTTGTGAACCAAATGTTACATGCATGTTATCCCCTTTATCTTACCACTAGCAGTAAAGTCAGTTATTATTTACAACATTGTCTATGAGTCTGAGTTATCAATCCACACACCCACATTTAAAGCATAAGTGATTGTTTATGTGAAATTGCTGTGGGTTAACTGTGCCAGAGCGGGTAGAGCAGATTGCCGGGGGGTTGGGGAAGCTGTACTCAGGGCCCAAATCAAAACTTGCGGCTCTCTTAAGTTGAGGGTATCGCTACACCAACAACTAAGGGGCCTATTTCTGCAGAGTATATACGGCAGGTCCCTACTTTCAAACATCCAACTTACAAACGACTCCTACTTGCAAACGCAAGAAGACAACAGGAAGTGAGAGGAAATCTACCCCTTGGAAGGAAAATTCTCTCCTGTAAGAATTAATATGGGAGAAAGGTGTCTCCTCTGTACTGATGCTTTATCACCAATCCTTGTTTCAAGAAAAACACCACATTTCAAAAACAGTTGTCATTGGGACGGAAAGTGAGGTGAAATGTTCTGAACAGGGGCACAGACAGCAAAACAAATGTTACAGGGGTGATAACCCTTACCTATGTTTTCCAAAAAGTTTAAAAATAGATTTTTGGGCTGGAGCTACACTTAAACAATGTACCTGTTCAAAATTACAAACAGATTCTACATAAGAACAAACCTACAGTCCCTGTCTTGTATGCACCGCCTGTATACGGCTGTTCAGAGTATATAGGGCCTTTTTTATTTTATGTGCGGGGTTCCCCTTAATATCCATACAAGACCCAAAGGGGCTGGTAATGGGCTGGGGTAGGGGGGGGGTCATGGGGTAGCTATGCCATTTTTCTTAAAGATTTTCATCCATATTACCGGGACCAGACATTACATTAAAGCCGCAAGCAGTTTTAAATGGCTTTTTTTTCCTTTAGAAGTGTCATTTTGTGCAGGGACAGTTCTAAACACGGGAAACACGTGGCACTTCACAGGCATACTTTAGACACCCCCCAGGTACGATATTTAAAGGAATATTTGACGTTTTTTTTTTTTCACTTTATGCATCATTAAAATGACTGCTCCCGAAAAACGACCGTTTTTAAAACTTCTTTTTGCATTGATACATGTCCCCTGGTGCACAACCCGGGTTCCCAAACCCTTTTTAGGACAATAACATGCATAATAGTTGTTATAATTAGCACTTTAGAATTCAAACGTTCGCATCCATTGTATTTAATAGGGTTCTAATGTTCGTACGAACTTTCGGTCCGTTCGCGGGTTCTGGTGCGAACCGAACCCGGGGGTGTTCGGCTCATCACTAGTGAACAGCCTCAGATGATACACATAGATGAAACAAATCCTCCTACATAGGTTTTACTTGTTTATTTGCAGTCTCCTCTTCTCTACACCCTTTCAAATGTGCAGATCATGCTAAAAATCTTTCTTCATCTGTCAGCAGCACAGAGGAGGGGGCATAGAGACAGCAGTTACAGTGTGTGAGAGCTGATTTGAGGAAAGGCACACACACCCCCTCCACACAGCAGAAGAACTGTGTTGGGAATAGACAAGCTCCGTTCTGAGCACCCCTCCCGACACAAATTTATCTCATGAAGTGACTCATGCTGATAAAAGACGAACGAAGCACCAGAGAGAAATTACATTTAGAGCTTGGAGAGAGATAAGGAAACACTACAGATATATTTACTTTGCTCAAACTCCATGACTGAGTTTTTCAGCCACTTTAAGTAGGGAGACGTGTTTTTGGTAAAAAACTGAACAGTGTGTGTATGTTATGTGTATGATAACCGCGCAGAAACCCATGATACCAAAGAAAGGTAAAACGTAAATGGGCTGAGCTGGCAACTTTGAGTATGAAGACAGGCTAGTTTATTTTATATATTAAAATTACAAATACATGCAAAGCTGTAATATATTCATATTCCTATCAATGAAACATTGTGCTGTTGTCTTTTTTGCTTTGTAATACTCCATCCATTTACAGATAAAGATTTAAATAACACATAATTGCTTAAGTCTAAACTAAATATTACTTTGCTTGACAGTAACCTCCACTATTCTGTTGGCAATATGTTTAATATATGTAAAGTTGCCAAATCTTTCTATGATTTTCAAAATGAAATCTCCAAAGCATATTTTTGGTTCATTTATCATTGGATTAAACTGTACAGTTTTTAGTGTTATGGGTCTTTGGTAGGACTATGGATTGCAGAAGAACAATTGCAGGGCGGCTTGGCAAGTTATATAGCATATTCTCTCCAGATCTGTGCAGTCATTGCCAAAGCAAATGAGATTTAGTCGTGGCCTGGTGGGTGAATGTACCATCAAAAATTGTATAGCTCTAAAACAGGGCGCATGTAGCATTGTGTTACAGTGAAAACTTTTTGCTGCTATAGAAAGGGAACAATATTCTAATATAATTATATGCCAAGCTGAAATCATTGCACAATTTCTAATTCATTCTAATAATAAACATATCTTGTCTTTAGGCTTTAAAAGTAATTACAAAACAAGCAAATGTCATTGGTCAAGAACTTTGCAAAAAAAAACAAAAAACATACTGTCTGTTTAACTATTTAAGTCCCTCTTTCTTCCATTGGGTCCCAGGCATAGGCGTGCGCAGGGGGTGTGCCAGGTGTGCCTGGGCACACCCTAATCACTCTGTACAGTGCCGGCTTCAACTACTGCCCGGGCCTTCCCGCCTGTTGCCCCACCCCCGACAGTGCTGCTGGCCTCCCTCCTCTTCTCTCCTCTCCCCTCGGCTGCTACTGGATGTTTCAGGAAGGAGAGTGGGGGAAAGGGCTAGTCAATATGTCATTTACCGGCCCCTTCCTTTTCTAAAATGAACACACTCACTGTGTTCATTCGTAACCGAAGCACAGTAAACACAATTTACTATGCTTCAATGTGTTTGAGCTTTGGGGTGCACACCCTAATGCAATAGACTTTGCACACCTATGGTCCCAGGGCATTTACCTAATGTAGGAGAAATTCTGGAAATACACATTTTTACAAAAAAAAAAAAAGTGGCAACCATAGTGTATAAATTTGCAGAACATACTAAATATTTGTTGAGACTTGAGGATAAATGGGGGAAGAAGGTATTTTCATATTGTTTTTAATTTATTTATTTACTTATTCATTTTTCTTAGATTGATTTTTTTTTTTGTTTTGGCACTTTTTCTCCTTCCTTAAAAGCTAAATTCACATTTTCAGGCAGAATTGAACTTTTCACAATAAATAGACGTCTTTTCTAATGTCTTTTCTACTGTATTTTCTGCCCAAGCCACCCAAATGTGCTTATCTCTCAGACTCTCACTCATCTAGTCCATGTTAGCTTTGAATCTTCACCTCTTGGTTCAAAATTTGAATAAAATACTTTCTGAGCCCTGACTACCTGAATCCTCATGTGACCTTCGAGGAAACGTCGTATCCCATCATGGACTTCCTTACTGCGTCACAGAATAGGGCCTGTTTTACTTCTGTAGACCACTCCTTCCTCATTAACATACTACCTCTTTTTTTATATCCACCCACTTTGGGTGGCCATACACTGTAAAATCTGATTGTACAATCTCCTTCTGGTCTACCATCAACCCCCATGATCCCCATGACTAAGCTTCGGAGGGCGGTGTGAAACGCATTGGGGGAGTGGCCTGGTTGGAGTCCAGGCTGAGGTAGCCACTCCATTCACCTCTCTAAGACACCTTAGATGCGCGACTTCCAGGGACTACTCTTTTGTTCCTTGAACACTTGCAGGAGCCAGGATGGGCCCTTGTCAGCACTCTAGCTGCAGCTGAAAATTTACCGTCTACATATCCCCTCCTTACTGAGCCTGAGCGGCACACATACACTTACCAGGTCACTATGTAGTCCTTGTTTGACACAAATTGCATAGATTGTTCAGCTGGGTTCTCCTATTACATAGTTTTGGTAAAACTAAAGGTGATTATACAGAGATTGTACAATCAGATTGCATAGTGTATGGCCAGCTTTATGAAAGCCTATGGGAGGGAGACAATCAACTGTCAATCATAGAGCGTAGATCATGGAGCACTTTTTACCATGCATTTTTCGTGCGTTTTGCACTTGACAAAATGTGTCTTTGCTTCCGCTTTTGGGGTGCCATTAACAATCATTGGCACCAAAAGCTTAACTAGTTAATTTTAGGTGTTTAAAAGTGGTCATACAGTATACAATCTGATTGTGCAATCTCCGTACAAACTTCTTTAGATTTATAAAAAATTTATAATAGGAGGACATACCTATCTATCCAATAGCTTGGTAACCAATCAGGCAGGCACAGAGGATGGTAGATCTAAAGAAAACTGGAAAACTGTACAATCAGATTGTATAGTGCATGGTTAGCTTTACAGACTTCTAGGGACACACTTCTCCTGTTTTCAGTACTATAACTTTGCTCCACATAGGCAGTTAGTTGATCACTCAGCTCCTGCACACTCCAAATGAACAACGTATACTATATGAAGGTACAAAACAATTGATCAATAGAGGAAGATACTGGATGTGTATTCAGGGAGAACAGTGCTTACTGACATTGACTGCATGTGAATACAGAGGGGGGCGGGAGCAATCTCTTGGGGGGGGGGGGGAGGACAGGTGCAGGGTGACAATGGGACAATGGATTTACATTATTTTTTAATAAAGGAATTGTCAAAAGCTGTTTCTGTGTTTTTATTAATTTTTGACACTTTTTTGTTGAATGGGTAGGGGTACTACCCCATTCTCATTCACATGGGGGGGGGGCGGATTTGGGTGCCCCTTGCTAAAGGGGGCTTCCGGATTCCAATAAGCCCCCTGCCTGCAGACCCCCACAACCACTGGCCACGGGGTTCATGGGGACAAGGTGCGTTCCCCAGCTACAGAGATGTGAACATAGCCTAAGAAGGGATGGGGCTGTGATGTGAAGGATTCATCACACAAACATGCAATTCGGACTTCTGCTGGAAAAAAAAATTACTGACTGAACCTCCATGAATTTTAATTCAATTCTCCTGCTCAAGCCCATTCTCTACCTGATCACACATCACAATCACCTATTTAGGGAATAGTTGGCTAATTCTGACAGACAATGTGATGTGTACAATTCAGACCTTAAAAGTCCTAAGGCTTCAGAAGTTAGTGATGGAACCAACACAACACAGCCCAGGCTGAAGAGTTTTTCTACCCCAAGAAATACTTCTGACTCTTTGACCCTATAGTCCAGAGCTGTCAAACTTTGCAAGACTGCATTATAGTTCTGGACCTGATGGTAGCTACCTTTGAGGCAGTTCTATTTGCTTAATTTTACTCCAGACTCTTACAGCACACCATTGTGTCACTGTGGGACAAATCAGTTCAGACAAACTGACTCACCTGACACCTAAGATTAGATTATCCCTGGCCTTATGGCTCAGGAATCAAGCCCTGGAGTTTGGGAAATCCTCCATCCAGGGCAGACTGACCGGTCAGGCACATCGGACGTGGTCCGAGGGCCCGACTGCAGAAGAAAGCCCGCGCAGCGCTGCCTGCTGGAACTCCCTGGCCCGCAGCGACCATCTTCTTCGGGTCGGGCCGAGCCACAGCGTGCATGATAATCATAGGGAGGGGGCCCCGGCCCAGCCCGACCCGGCTCCAGTAGAAGAAACCAGCCCAGGAAGGAACTAGAAAACATTGAAGCAGACCCAGTGCGTGCGGCATGCCCACACGATATCAGTACGTGTTTCTTCGCGCAGTGGACCTGCGCACCTGCTGAAACCCTTCCTATAGTAGTAGCCGGATAGGCCGATGCCTCTGTCAGAGTCCCTCCTGCACTCGCCAAACTGCCCCAAATGGAAGAGGAGAGTAGGAGGCCCAAGCTACCCACAACAGAGCTAGGGTGCCCCTAAGTCACCCACAGTGACCCACAGCAGGGCTAGGGTGCCTCCAAGCCACCTACAGTGACCCACAGCAGGGCTAGGGTGCCTCCAAGCTACCCACAGCAGGGCCAGGGTGCCCCCAAGCCATCCACAATGACCCACAGCAGGGCCAGTGTGCCCCAAGCCACCCACAGTGACCCACAGCAGGGCCAGAGTGCTGCTAGTCACCAACAGTGACCCACAGCAGGGCCAGGGTGCCCCAAGCTACCCACAGTGGCCCACAGCAGGGCCAGGGTGCCACCAACCTACCTACAGTGACCAAAAGCAGGGCCAGGGTGCCAGTCAGCCACCCACAGGAGCCAGCCACCCACAGCAGGGCCAGGGTGCCAGCCAGCCACCCACAGGAGCCGGCCAGCCATCCACAGGAGCCAAACACCCACAGCAGGGCCAGGATGCCAGCCAGCCACCCACAGTAAAACAGCAGGGCCAGGAAGTCAGCCACCCACGGTGAACCCACCCACACCAGGGAGCCAGCCAGCCACAGCAGGGTGTTAGCCAGCCACCCACAGGAGCCAGCCACCCACGGTGACCAACCCACACCAGGGAGCCAGCCACAGCAGGGTGCCAGCCAGCCACAGTGACCTACCCACAACAGGGCCAGGGTGTCAGAAAGCCACCCACATGAGCCAGCCACCCACGGTGACCCACCCACAGCAGAGAGCCAGCCACCCACAGGAGCCAGCCACGGTGTCCCACCCACAGCAGGGCCAGGGTGCCAGTCAGCCACCCACAGGAGCCAGCCACAGTGACCTACCAACAACAGGGCCAGGGTGCCAGCCAGCCAGCCACCCACAGGAGCCAGCCAGCCACCCACAGTGACCCACCCACACTAGGGAGCCAGCCACAGCAGGGTGCCAGCCAGCCAGCCACGGTGACCCAACCACAGCAGGGCCAGGGTGCCAGCCAGCCACTCACTGGAGCCATCCACCCACGGTGACCCACCCACAACAGGGCCAGGGTGTCAGCCAGCCACCCACGTTGACCCCCCCACACCAGGGAGCCAGCCACAGCAAGGTGCCAGCAAGCCACACACAGGAGCCATGAGAAGAAGTGAGAAGAAGTGAAATTAACTGCTTGCCGACCAGCGCATGACTATATATGTCGACAGCATTGCACGGACAGGCAGAAGGACGTATATATACGTCCCCTTTAAGATCGCGGCATTGTGGATGCATACCCGCGATCGTCTCATGGTGAGGAAGAACGGGGAGATGCTGATGTAAACAAGCATCTCCCCGCTCTGCCTAGTGACAATGACAGTGATTACCGTTTCCTGTAATCGGAAGCAGTGATCACTGTCTTGTCGCACACAGCCCATCCCCCCTACAGTAAGAATCACTCACTAGGGCACACTTAACCCCTACAGCGCCACCTAGTGGTTAACCCCTTTACTGCCAGTGTCATTTTCACAGTAATCAGTGCATTTTTATAGCACTGATCGCTGTAAAAATGACAATGGTCCCAAAAATGTGTCAAAAGTGTCCGATGTGTCCGCCATAATGTCACAGTCACGATAAAAATCGCTGATCCCCGCTAGGGATGAGCTTCGAGTTCGAGTCGAACTCATGTTCGACTCGAACATTGCCTGTTCGCCCGTTCGCCGAACAGCGAACAAATTGGGGTGTTCGCGGCAAATTCGAAAAATCGATGGGAGAAATCTAAAGTGCTAATTATAAAGGCTTATATGCAAGTTATTGTCCTACAAAGTGTTTGGGGACCGGGTCCTGCCCCAGGGGACATGTATCAATGCAAAAAGAAGTTTTAAAAACGGCCGTTTTTTCGGGAGCAGTGATTTTAACAATGCTTAAAATGAAAAAATAAAAGTGAAATATTCCTTTAAATTTCGTACCTGGGGGGTGTGTATGATATGCATGTAAAGTGGCGCATGTTTCCCGTGCTTAGAACTGTCCCTGCAAAAAATGTCATTTTTGAAAGAAAAAAAGTCTTTTAAAACTGACTCGCGGCTATTAATGAATTGTCGGCTCCCGGCAATACATACAAAAGTCATTGATAAAAAAAAACAAAAAAGCGTGGGGGTTCCCCAGAATTCAATTACCAGGCCCTTCAGGTCTGGAATGGATATTAAGGGGAACCCCGCCGCAAATTAAAAAAAAATTTGACGTGGGGTTCCCCAGGTCCGCTCCCTCGGTATGTCGGACCCGGCTACGTCATTGGCTTGAGCGGGGAACTTCCTTCACTGTGTAATTTAAATTTACATAGTGAAGGAAGTTCCCCGCTCAAGCCAATGACGTAGGCGGGTCCGACATACCGAGGGGGCGGACCTGATGGGGAACTGCTCTCACTTTGGCAATACATGTATAGACCCGCCCCTTCTCATGTTCCGCATCTGGTCCGCTGAGCGGACCTGATGGGGAACTTTAGAAGGGGCGGGTCTATACATTTAAAATACTGAGAGGGAGTTCCCCATCAGGTCCGCTCAGGCACAACCAATGAAGAACAGCGCTGGACATCGGGATCGCCGCGGGACACTGGATTTCACCGCTGGAATGTTTTTTGTTTTTTTTTAAATAAAGGACTTTTTCAAGGTGTTTGTGTGTTTTTTTTTAAACATTTTTTTACGCTTTCTTCGTGAAATGGTAGGGGTACAATGTACCCCTTACCAATTCACATAGGGGGGGGCCGGGATCTGGGGGTCCCCTTTGTTAAAGGGGTCTTCCAGATTCCGATAAGCCCCCCGCCCGCAGACCCCCACAACCACCGGGCAAGGGTTGTGGGGATGAGGCCCTTGTCCCCATCAACATGGGGACATCCTCCCCATGTTGAGGGCATGTGGCCTGGTACGGTTCAGGAGGGAGGGGGGCCGCTCTCTCGTCCCCCCCTTTTCCCCTGCGGCCGGCCAGGTTGCTTGCTCGGATAAGGGGTCTGGTATGGATTTTTAGGGGGACTCCACGCCATTTTTTTTTTAAATTTGGGGTGGAGTTCCCCTTAAAATCCATGCCAGATCTGAAGGGCCTGGAATGGATATGTGGGGGAACCCCACGTCAATTTTTTTTTAAATTTGCGGCAGGGTTCCCCTTAATATCCATTCCAGACCTGAAGGGCCTGGTAATTGAATTCTGGGGAACCCCCACGCTTTTTTTTATCAATGACTTTTGAATGTATTGCCGGGAGCCGACAATTCATTAATAGCCGCAAGTCAGTTTTAAATGACTTTTTTTCTTTCAAAAATGACATTTTTTGCAGGGACAGTTCTAAGCACGGGAAACATGCGCCACTTCACATGCATATCATACACACCCCCCAGGTACGAAATTTAAAGGAATATTTCACTTTTATTTTTTCATTTTAAGCATTATTAAAATCACTGCTCCCGAAAAAACGGCAGTTTTTAAAACTTTTTTTTGCATTGATACATGTCCCCTGGGGCAGGACCTGGGTCCCCAAACACTTTTTAGGACAATAATTTGCATATTAGCCTTTATAATTAACACTTTAGATTTCGAACGTTCGAGTCCATTGTATTTAATAGGGTTCTAAAGTTTACACAAACATTTTGTCTGTTCGCAGGTTCTGGTGCGAACCGAACAGGGGGGTGTTCGGCTCATCCCTGATCCCCGCCATTACTAGTAAAAAAAAAAATATTAATAAAAATGCCATAAAACTATCCCCTATTTTGTAGACGCTATAACCTTTGTGCAAACCAATCAATAAACGCTTAATGTGATTTTTTTTTACCAAAAATATGTAGAAGAATATGTATCGGCCTAAACTGAGGAAAAAAAATGTTTTTTATATATTTTTTGGGGATATTTATTATAGCAAAAAGTAAAAAATATTGAATTTTTTTCAAAATTGCCGCTCTATTTTTGTTTATAGCGCAAAAAATAAAAACCGCAGAGGTGATCAAATACCACCAAAAGAAAGCTCTATTTGTGAGAAAAAAAGGACGTCAAATTTGTTTGGGAGCCACGTCGCACGACCGTGCAATTGTCAGTTAAAGCGACGCAGTGCCGAATCGCAAAAAGTGGCCCGGTCTTTGACCAGCAAAATGGTTCGGGGCTTAAGTGGTTAAAGGAGCGCCCGGGGTTTCTAGTACATGCAGGTTTTAAAACGTTTTATTTTGAGTCACAGCCATAAAATGAGGCCAACGCGTTTTGGTGGAACAGAGACTCCCCCTTCATCAGGGTTGCTGTTGAAAGCTAATAAGGAAATGGACCTGTTACGGACTGCCTTTGGCACAAGGAACAGACCGATAGATGTCCAAATGCTGGTATGGGTGACACAGAATATGTACATAATATTTCCATTGCACACCTTCCTATGAATGGCAGGGAATTAAGCAGGTGCTGTAGAAGCTACCAGCTGGAGACTGGCAATATCATAACATCATAAGCAAGAGTATATATCGCCAAAACACTATGGATTTTAAACAAGTTGTTCAACCTTTTTTTCAAGTAATCGCTGTGGTAAAGTGCAACATTTTGGGGCCACGCAGGACCCCTTTGTCAAGCATGTGATTACTTGAATAAACGTTTGGACGTTTTCAAGATCCATGATGCGCTGGTGATATACGGGTACTATTGATTGCTAATGGAATCTCATCTCCTGATCAACATTCTGGAGCTTTGAGTGATTTGTTTATCCCAGCAACACTGGACACCCTGACTCCAGGTTCTGGATCCTTTCTGCTGATGATCGTGTCTTGTGTATACAATTTAAGGAGTTAACTTTATATTATTATGTAAATGATGCTTGATTTGGGTGATTAAGCTAAAATCATAGGCTTAGTGTATGTTTATTATATTGCCAGATATACATTGTGCTTATAGAGCACATCAATATTTTTTGGGTATGCAGCACCCTCTACCTTAGGTAGGTGCTAGTGTGTGTTTTGGTGTAAGCTGCCAGCGCAGGTAAATTTAAGCAGGCCTATGCTGTGAGCTAGGCCTGTTTTGTTTTGATCTGGGGGCAGGGGAGTGGTTTAGTATAGCAGTAGGTGACATGTGCCTCAGCTCTTGGGCGCCTCCTCTGTTTCCAGGGAGAAGGTTCTAGAAAAGGGACAGGGCAGAGAGCTGGCGTGACATGGGGTGCATGTGGGAGCCCTGACCAATCCCCAACTAGAATTGGCAGGGGGCAGGCCTCCTATATATACCCATGATCAGCCTGCTGGGGTAGGAGTTGTCGGCTCTGTGAACTGGATGATGGAGTGTTAGACTGCCATGTCTGAGGGAACCCCCCTTTCTGGGAGGGGGTGTACCTCAGGCGGGGAGCTCGGGAACAGGGAGGGAGCCTCTTCTTACACGGTCATGGAGAGGTGTCCTTGAACAGGAGCTGGAAGTACAGTTGTTCAGCATGTCCGGAGTAAAGTCATTCAGGAAAGATCCAGTGTCGGTGAGTAGAAAGCACAGTGGAAAGCTCTGGAAGAGACATGCCAGGGGAGCTGGATGTAGAGCCAGAGGGAGAGACTGTGGGAGTTTTGTGTCAAGTCGTTGCAGCCAGGAGGGTGGGCAGGATTTGCAAATCGGAACTTGCTGGGATCAGTAGTCCATCTATATTTATTCTTCTCAAGTAAATTGGTTGCTACCACAAAGTGGTACTGCAGACCCCGACCTACAAAGTGCTATCAAGTAAAGACACTGGGACTTATTCAGAGTGAGGCCTAGTCATGTGCTGATGGTGTGACAGGAAACTAAAGTTGGACAGTGAAATAAGTGCTCCTAAGTAGTGTGCTGGAGGAAGTGTGCTGAGGAAAGGACTGTCAAGTCAAGAGTCAACCATCTTTTGTTCTACTAAGAGGTATATGTGCAGTTACTTTTACTCTGCTGAGAAGTGTGACACAGCTACTTTTATTCTGCCAAGCAATATTCATCCTATGGGTATCCCATGTCCCTTTTCCCCAACCAAGTTCAATCCCTTAATAAAAATGGATGTCTGGGAGCAGGGTGAAATGTGTGGATGCTGTAACACGTAGCAACCCCAAGGGGCCATCCCTGCAGGTACTACCAATGAAATGTTAATTGAAGTTGAACATGACTGTGCACTGGCGTAGCTTTGGGGGGTGCGGGGGGGGGGGGGGGCCGTGGCACCGGGCCCGCCAGTATGTGTCACAGTAGCTGCCTCCTCCTAAATGTACTTTCCTGTGTCCCCGTCCTCTGCCGCCATGTTCAGTCTCAGACGCCCTGTGATTGGGCGTATGGGGTCATGTGTGGAGGCGGTAGCCTGTCCACAATCGCGGTAGATCCTGGAGTCCCGCCTCCACCCATGTTCAGTCTCCTGCACCCTGTTATTGGGCGAAGGCGGGACATCAGGAGCAACTGCGATCGTTAACAGGCCAGCCCCGCCGCCCAATCACAAAGTACAGGAGACTGAACATGGGTGGAGGCGGGACTCCAGGATCTACCGCGATCGTTAACATGCCAGCCCAGCCGCCCAATCACAGGGTGCAGGAGACTGAACATGGGTGGAGGCAGGAATCCAGGATCTACAGCGATTGTTGACAGGCCAGCCCCGCCGCCCAAAGTGGTCAGTATAGTATAGTGGTCAGTGTAGTATAGTGGTTAGTATAGTGGTCAGTATAGTGGTCAGTGTAGTGTAGTGGTCAGTATAGTGGTCAGTGTAGTGTAGTGGTTAGTATAGTGGTCAGTATAGTGGTCAGTATAGTATAGTGGTCAGTTTAGTGGTCAGTGTAGTATAGTGGTCAGTGTAGTATAGTGGTCAGTATAGGAATCAGGTAGGTCAGTGTAGTGGTCAGTGTATTGGTGAGTATAGAGGTCAGTGTAGTGTAGTGGTCAGTATAGGAATCAGGTTGGTAAGTGTAGTGTAGTGGTCAGTGTAGTATAGTGGTCAGTATAGGAATCAGGTAGGTTAGTGTAGTGGTCAGAGTGTAGGAATCACGCTGGTCAGTACTATTGTGGGAAGGGACAGGACTCGGGGAGAGCTAAAAGTCTGCAGGCTTGCCTTGCCCCAGGCGCTGACAACCAACGCTATGCCACTGTGACTGTGAGCCAATTTTTTAAATGATACATTCCTATGAAATTGATTGTGGTCGAATTCAGCACCCATTCATTCGACACCCTAAAACTAGCTTAAAAAAACTCTTTAAAAACTAGCATATACAGTACACACACAACATACATATTGTGAAATCAGAATCACTAAAAGAAGAACATTCTTAGGGAGATATACCATATTTATCGGCGTATAACACGCACTTTTTCCCCCTTAAAATCAGGGAAAAATCGTGGGTGCGTGTTATACGCCGATACCCACATATCCCGGGCGGTCTCCGCTGACTGTGAGCGATCGCCGCCGAGATACACATAGCCGAGTGTATTCGGCTATACTCGGCTTTTCTCGGCTACGCTCACAGTCACGCCCAGTCCCGCCATTGGACCTGTGTTATGTCCATCATAGGGCGGGACTTGGCGTGACTGTGAGCGGAGCCGAGAAAAGCCGAGTATAGCCGAGTACACTCGGCTATGTGTATCTCGGCGGCGGCTCCGCCCAGTCCCTGCGTTCTCGGCGGCGTCCGCCCCGCTCCGCACAGTCTCTGCGCAAATTTTTAATTATGGCAAGGCTGCAATAAACACTGGGGGCAAGGCGACACTGGGGCAAGGCGACACTGGGGCAAGGCTGCACGGCTGCACTGTGACAAGGCTGAAATGGACTCTGTGGCAAGGCTGCAATGGACACTGGGGCAAGGCTGCACTGTGACAAGGCTGCAATGGACACTGGGGCAAGGCTGCACTGTGACAAGGCTGCAATGGACATTGGGGCAAGGCTGCACTGTGACAAGGCTGCAATGGACACTGGTGCAAGGCTGCACTGTGACAAGGCTGCAATGGACATTGGGGCAAGGCTGCACTGTGACAAGGCTGCAATGGACACTGATAAGGCTGCATTTAAATGTAAGTTATTTTTCCTTAAACTTCCCTCCTAAAAGTTTTTTTCCCTAAAATTGCCTCCTAAACTTGGGGTGCGTGTTATACGCCGGCGCGTGTTATACGCCGATAAATACGGTACCTCTCTTTATTCACCAATCCTCACACCATCCTAAAATATATATATTTTAATTCCTCCCCGGAATAATCCCCAGGTACTGAAAATTACATTGAATGACCTAGAGGACATCCAGGTCAAGTGCTCACATAAGCGTACACAAGGTCATGTGAAATTTTAATGACTGCAAGTCTGTGAAAATGTCGCTGTGCTAATTTCTGTTTATACCAACCTGACTTCTCAGTGTTATGCTAACAACATACACAAATAGATTTATTTTTTTCTGTGTGAGTCGCAATGTGAAGTTATGTAGTATGTGAAGTGGAAGACAGCTCTTCTAAAGTGAAATGCAAATGTTCACTTCCAGCTTTATCATTCCGCTATGTTACATTAAAAAAAAAATCACACTTATGTGATATCCTGCTAATCAGCAGACTTTGGCAGTTATATCTTTAGGTTATTATCTGTGCATGTGCAAATTAGGTTAAAGTTACATTGGGAATAATTAAAGTAAAACACATTCCAATTTTTTACTATTTTCTTTCTAATAAAAATCTTGAAAATTAAAATCTGCAGTCATATTAAAGCTCTTTCTGTTACTAAAAAAATTATGTAAAATACACTAGGGTAGACTACAAACATTAAAAGGTATACAGGGCAGAATAGAGATATCTCAAAAAGCTTTGGGACTTAAGGGAATATTGGAAAGAACAAGGCTCAGGGACTCAAGTGGTTAACACAGAGATGTTTACCTTTTCACACATTAAAGTGATATTAAAGCCTTTTTTTTTGTTAAGCAATTTCTACTGCTGAGATAGAGACTGTATGATGCTTCTCCAGGTATTCAGCTTGTCCTTTCCTCTTGATTTGACTGGTCCCCTCAGCACCTAGCCCAACTCCTGGTTTCAGGGGGGCTCCTTTACATTATAGGGCCCAATGGAGTCGCATGTGTGTACATGGGCGTGATCCCTCTGGCTGGACGTTCGCTCACTCTGGGTTGCCCGGGGTGAATCTAGTCAGTAGTGTAGCATGCCTGTACCCTGGCAGTGGCTCGGTCTTTCTCCTTCTCTGGTGGTGCGGGTACAGCGTGGCTCCCTCTCTGGTGGTGCGGGTACAGCGTGGCTCCCTCTCTGGTGGTGTGGGTACAGCGTGGCTCCCTCTCTGGTGGTGCGGGTACAGTGTGGCTCTCTGGTGGAAAGAAAAGTCTGAGAAAGTCTGTCCCCACACCAATTTTCAATTGATTGTTGGACCATACATTGGATCTACAGACGCTCTGACACTACACATGTGTCACAAAACTTGTGCATTATTCTATTGTTGAAAATATATGACTTGTGAGTATTTACATGTTTATTTTACATGCATTTTTTGCCATTCTTTGCAGATGATTTGGCTATATGCTATACCATTTACTTTTCTATATAGTATTATATTGTTCATTTATACAATGTAACTTTCTCTTTACCAGAAACACATACGCTTACCTTTTTTCAATCCCTGAAGAAGGAAATATACACCATAAGTAGGAATCAAACCCCTTATGGTCTCCGAAACATGTAGGATTGTTGTTGTTATTACCATGTGCAACCATTCATTGGTGTTTTGTTACATTGTGTAGTACAGCATTAAGCAATTGTGTTGTCATGAATTGTCTCTACGATTGTTCCTTTTTACTATTTCTGTAATTTTGTACCAATAAATTTATATTTTTATATACTACTTTTGCATTCCCCATTATCTATCCTGATTTGGTTTCCTGCCCGCACTATCCCTTGGGGCTTATTTTCCTTTCCAATACATTTTTGGGATGTGGCAGGAACCACCAGGATCAGCCATCAACTAGTCTCCTTTAAAAATGTATTTTCATGTAAAAGTACTGGGGCATGTTTTGCACACAAAATGTAAATTGTTGTGTAGCACTACTGCCCGAAGGAGCCGCTGAACTGCCTTGCAATTTCTCTGCTCACCTGAAGATGACACACCTCTCTCAGCAATTACCGACACACATTGATATATTTCAAACCATTTATAAGACCCCTTTCACACTGAGGTGCTTTTCAGGCACTTTTGCGCTAAATATAGCACCTGAAAAACTCCTGAAAACTGCTTCTCATTCATTTCAATGGATGTTTTCACACTGGGGTGGTGCGCTGGCTGGGTGGTAAAAAAAAGTCCTGCAAGCAGCATCTTTGGAGCATGTTTGGAGCGCTTAAAAAAGTGTCTCAAAAACGCCCCTCTCCATTGAAATGAATGGAAAGCGCCTGAAAAGCGCACAGAAAGCGTGACCTTTAAAGTGGATGTAAACCCGAATTTTTTTTAAAAAAATTTTTGCTGTCACAATGTAGAGTATAAGATTTCCTATCATTTGTGCCAGGTCTTGCCACAAAGAGTTAATCCAGCTCTGAGCAATCCTCTTTTATTGTTCAGTGAGATAAAACGGACAAACAGAGGAAAACCTTTCTCCGTTCCGCCCCCTTGCTTTGAGTGACAGTTTATTTACATATATCGTGCACTAGCTTTAGACAGGCATTATTTTTTAATTCCCACCCCCACTCCTTTTCTGAAGTCATGTGGTTACTTTTCTGGATTTTGACTGGATGTTAGTGATCATAGCAGAAGGAATACACAGGAGAAAATGCATGTTGACAAGGGGAGTGTAGAGGTGGGCGGGGAGTCTACTGACATCACGACTCCACCCACCGAGCTCCAGACAACAGATCCACCCACAGAATCTGCAGTTTTTCAGTTCTTATAACAGACAGAGGGGAGACATTTGACAGATAAGGATACATGCAGGAGGCATCTATATCCTTATAGATCAGCACTATGGCAGTAGTTTAGAAAGGATGAGAGTGGGTTTACATCCACTTTAAAAAAGAGCACCGCTAATGCCGCAAAAGCACCGCAAAAACGCCCAGTGTTTAATGGGCAGTTTTCAAGCGCCTCAGTGTAAAAGGGGTCTTAGAGCAAGCGCAACCAAAATGAATAGAGGATTAGCAAGTGTACTTATACAAGCAATCAATAAGACAACAGGGTTACTGTTAAGCCTCATACACACGATCGGACTTCCATCAGACTTTTACGTGGATTTCTGTCCGAAGGGCGTTGTCCGTGAACTTGGTATGCATACGCACGGCAGGACTTTTTCAGCCAACAAACACGAAAGTAGTGACGTAATAGATGTACTATGTGGTTTTTCGGCTCTTTACCGCTACCCTTTGGGCAACTTGTGCTATTGTTGTCTGATCTTTAGCATTGGTTCTGAGCATGCGTGTTTGTACTTTTGACTTTAGTCCGATAAACTTGTGTACACCCAATTGGATTAGCCGACGTAGGACATTTGTTGCCGGAAAGTTTGTCTGTTCTCACAGCGAACATTTGTCCGATGAAAAAGCGAAAACGTTTTTCCGATGGAGCGTACACACAGTCGAATTGTCCGCTAAAACAGGTCCGTCGGACATTTGTTGTCAAAAAGTCAGATCGTGTGTATGGACCTTAAGAGATATGGTTAAACACCTGCAGTATTCTGACTATCAATAATTAACAAACCTGTATATAAAGACAGTCGTATCCTGCTTTGACAGTCCCTGTTTTATCCCACTGGCCAGTGAATGATGAAAAAGAAAAAAAAAACATTGACCTGTAGAGTTTCGGCCCTTGAAGAAAGCACAACAAATCCCAGCAGACAACAGATTAAGTGGTGCAATATTAGTCTATTTCCAGATACAGGGTGCCCTTTTATGGGTTTCTGGACATGTGCTCTGGTTTAGTTTAAAATAGGAGTTGCTGTGATGTCTTTCTTTTAATCTTGCTTAGACAGTCCCTCTTTTCCTTCCTTACAAGCGGTAGGGGTACATTCTAGTACAGTCTGATCTCACCAGACAGCCAAATCACACCTCACACTTTCTGAGTGATAACGTTTCTGTATCTAAGGCAAGGTCCTGTGCGATCAGTCTCTCTGGGGTCTCATTTGATTGTGGTCAGCTATGGCAGGGCTCCGTTCAGCCAGCATTCAAGTCTTTCTGTTCAACAGACAGTCCAGTCTCTTTTTCTCACCCCATCTGCTCTAAGACTAGCCTATTTCTTCCTCTCGGCAGGCTGCAGACCCTGCTCTCCTTGCTTTTTTGCAGCAGCCAATCACAGTCCTTCTAGTATAAACCCAAATCCAGCCAAGCTGGCTGCCCCCTGCACTGGAGACACTCTACAGATGAACATTGCAAAGTGGCCTCCTTAAAGATGACTGCAACACTTCTGCATTAATGAATATTCAGTTTAAACCTGTCCACACTGCAGAAGGATAATACAGCAGCAACAAAGGAAGAAGTCCTGCAACAATTATTAGCTACACTCCATGCTACAGCTGAAAAGCATAGAAAACAATGTGTTTGATGGTAAGTGATTTTCCAAGGATTTCTGTACCCCATGATTAGGTAAAATAAATTATTAGGTAGTCAATAGCACATAAAGCCCATCTCTGAAATAATAAAAAAAATGCCTCCAAACCTACCCCCTACTACTTATCCACAATTTAAAAAAAAGGAAACTTCTAAGACACCCTTTTACTTACCAGAGTCTGCCATCATGTGAACTTCTGAAACCCTTCAAGTGGTGGAGACTGGTGATCGATCCCTGTATCTGGGCACATAGTCCTGTCTTGCTGCCACCCCTCAAGTTGGGACATTATGACACCATTGTTTTAAAGTTTTCTAGACCCTATGAGAACATCTGTCATGGACTCTCCTGATAGCCATTGGGAAGAGTCACTGGATGTGTATGCATTATTTTTTAGAAAAAAAAGATATAATTTAGTATTCAATTTAATTATTTAGATTAGATCTGTCCCTTGTCCCTGAATCTTAGTATTCTAAAGTTTACATTTGTGGCTTTGATAAATGTTTGGAATAAAGGTGAAACTTGAAGTAAACTTTAAATGATTCACATGGTGAGATACAATAAACAGAATCAAAAAAAATCTTTAACTAAAATAAGTAAGTTGTGAAGATAAGTCTTCATTCTGCTATATAGGTCCATGGTGTAAAACCTTGGCACGCCACTGAATAGACCTTATGATCACACAAAACCTTT
Organism: Rana muscosa; assembly: GCA_029206835.1. Classification (NCBI taxonomy): domain Eukaryota; kingdom Metazoa; phylum Chordata; class Amphibia; order Anura; family Ranidae; genus Rana; species Rana muscosa. The sequence continues at coordinate 685,273,738 of CM055117.1, read as the reverse complement.
TGAATTAATTGTGCGGCCTTTGGACCCCAGCAGTGGGAATGGAAGCAATGATTTGGAAAAGGTTAATAGAAGCGATCTTTACTTACTTCATATAACATGCCCCCAGTTTATCATTGTCTTCTGCGGGATGTCTCCAGTCTCTAACCAAACCTGTAGTGTCTTCACAATTCCTGACCATCATTTTCCCCAGCATGTCTGCATTTTCTAACAGTCCTATATATATATATATATATATATTTATATATATACACTGAACATCCTGGGTGGTTCCTTGGTAATGTCAGGGGTCGTGTCTGAGTTGAACTGTAATTTTTGACATATTCAAACCATTGTCTAGTCTAGACAAATATATGTCTTTTTTTCAATGTTTAATTTCTGTTTTACAATTTTAATTATTTATTTTTGTTAGAAAGCAAGGAATACATATTAGTATCTATCTACTAGGTCCCTATACTTTATCTTCAACTTTCCCCAAAGCATATAGACCCATTTTCCCAATGAGTCAAAAACAACTATCTCCCCTTAGGCCTGGTTCACACTTGTCCGACAAACGCTCCGACATTAGGAGCTCATGTCGCATGACGTGTGAAAATCAATGTTTCCCTATGGGAGCCGTCTTAACTGGTCCGACACATGTCGGTCCGACATTAAAAATTCTCCCTGTACTACTTCTGTCCGACTTTGATCCTACTTCAGCCCATTGACTATCATTGAAGTCGGATCAAAGTCGGATCCTTGTCCTAACCATACGACTTTGGCATCCGACATTGTGATTACAGCAGCAGTAAAAGGAATTTATCTCACCCTGGGATTGTTTTGATTGGTCAAAGGACAAGTCAGACTAGCACAATGTCGGATCAAAGTAGTATCCTGTTCATGAATGTCGGATGGATGTCGGACCAATGTCGGACCAATGTCGGACCAATGTAGGACAGATGTCGCAGAGCAAAGTAGGATGAAAGTCGTGTCGTATAGTGTGAACCCAGCCTTAGTCATACACTCAGAAACTCAACCCCATGTCCGGGGCCTTTAAAGTGTCTCTTTATAATGTCAAACCACCTCTTCCCTCTCATTTTACTAAAAAAAAAAAACGAAACCTCCACAAATGAATAAATAAATAAATAAATGAATAATATAAAAAGATATATCCCTCTTTTCTGCCGGGTTGTCCAGACCAGATCTTCCATATGGTTCAATTTCTCTGCCCTTTTAAGCCACATTCCTACCGTCTGAGGTTTAATTTCTATATTCCTGCAGCTTATTTGAAAGTAACATTTTTATTCAAAGGCATGAACTCTAATTTATTATTGACATTGTTAAAGTACAAAACCTTAAACCTTAAAGTATTAAACCTTAAAGAACAAAACTTTTGTTTTAGTTTCGGATAGAGTGAAAATGGATAAAAACACCTGGCAGGTTTTTATTGCTGAAAAATGGATGGGGTGTCTCCGCGCAAAGGAAATCAAATCAAAACACAGTAGACTGAACTGCTGCCTCTACTCGATTGCTATATCACAATGGGTAAAGCAAAAATATGAAAAAGGGGGGGTGGTAGATGTGGCGCTGTCCAGATATGCAATGTAATAGACAAGGAAATTTTAGGTAATGGTATACCTATGACGGTATCCACTTTAGAGTATTATAAATACAAAAAAAATAAATATAAATAAAATTGAAATAAAATTTGAAAAAATATGAATTGGCTCAGCCCGGTGTTTGTTAAGAAGAATTTTTTGTTAAATTGAAATATTTTGATTGGGTGTCTTTCCAACAAGTCTCAGCCGGGTGTTTACTATTCCTAATATGTTCAGAAAAAAGTGCTGCCTTATAGCATTCAAATGAAGCTTAAAACTATATAAAACATGCGATATACATAGTATAGTGATAACAGAAAAGTCCAATAATTAGGTGGCAGTCCCGATGACGTCAGACTGACGAAACGCGTAGGGCGGAGACACGTCGGCACATCACTTCCTACTTGGAATCACTTTGTACATTTTATACTAAAACGCTCAATTTTACTTGTCGTATTGTAAGTACCCCCTTTTGATTTTAAAATTAAAACATTTTAAAACGGGTTCACGCTATGGACATCTTTTCTTCCCTCCTATAATAACTTTTTTCATCATCTTGAAATCTGCACCCCGGAGAACCGCAAGGAACCCCTGGAACCATCCCCTGATTGCTACACAGTGGCACATACTGTGGCTGCAGCATACCCCTGGAGGGTATGAAGGATCTGGTGAGCGCATATATTTAAACTCCTACGGATTGTCTCACTCATAAGAAAACTGAAGGAACATAAAGCATACCAAGAAAAAGTCACATTTTTTCACTGCCACCTAATTATTGGATTTTTCTGTTATCACTATACTATGTATATCGCATGTTTTATATAGTTTTAAGCTTCATTTGAATGCTATAAGGCAGCACTTTTTTCTGAACATATTAGGAATAGTAAACACCCGGCTGAGACCATATCAGCTTATTTACCCCTTTACTAGCATAGACCATTATCACACATCTCTTTATGAACACATCTTTAACACATTTTGGACAATTTTTTGTTTAGCAAACACCCGGCCGACCATCGGTCTCACTAATGCTTTTCCATTAAAAAAGTATTTTATTCACTTTTTTTCACTTTTTCAAATAAAATTTTCGCTTCACACATGAGGGATACGTCTTGTTGGAAAGACACCCAATCAAAATATTTCAATTTAACAAAAAATTCTTCTTAACAAACACCCGGCTGAGCCAATTCATATTTTTTCAAATTGTATTTCAATTTTATTTATATTTATTTTTCTTGTATTTATAATACTCTAAAGTGGATACCGTCATAGGTATACCATTACCTAAAATTTCCTTGTCTATTACATTGCATATCTGGACAGCGCCACATCTACCACCCCCCCTTTTTCAGGTTTTTATTGCTGTCTCCCCCCCCCCCCCGTATATCTTCTCTATTTGTCTTGTCATTACTTTTATCACCAATAGTGAAAGTGAAAAAAAAAATATCAAACATTCTGGGTTGTTATCAGAAAAGGAATAGAGAGGAAATCTTCCAATGGGGATACTAGTTCTGGTGACCTTGGGGACAACCAGGGATTCCCACGCTTCAATGGATTTCTTTTGACTTCCTGTTTTGGATATGGGACAGGAAGCTAAATCTCCCCAGTGGAAAGCATGTAGATGGGGTGCAGCGCGGTTTGGCAGCAATAACACACTCGGTCCCAGTGCGATGAAAGAACTTGTATTGAAAGAATGCAGAGACAGTTCACAAATAAACCAGTGGGAAGGCAGCCTAGCTGGGAACACTCACAGTTCCAACAATGTGTAGAAAGCAGGATTATGTCAAACTGACAATGCCTGTTGAGAGGGATATAATGTGGTCTAGCCATCTTGTGCCCAAGCAGGAAGATGTCCAGAGAAATTGCGAGCCCTTTGCATTTCCTTCTCATCAGGAACCTTTCCCTGCTGCTAGTTCTGTCCCTACCAGGCAGGGTACCTGTCCCTACTCTACCAACTCACAAAATGTGCACCAAACCCGAGAGCCAGGGCCTTAAAAAGGTTCTACCTGACCCAATATGGCAGCTAGAGTCACATGGGGTGGCAGCATCCAATAGGATAGCTTCCCCAGTGTCCATAGAGGAACCATGTTGCTCTTGACTTCCTCTTTAAGTGCAGAGGCGCAGTGGAAGACCGCTGCCTGCAGTGGAAAAAGTAGATTGCACCTGCCTACACTAAGGTAACCAGATTTTTAAAATGAAATCTGAGGACATATTTTTTTTTTTTTTACTAGTGATGGTGGCAACCGCCTCACAGCCTGTCAAGTCTTACTCTTCGGGCCCTGGCTACTACTGGGTGGGGAGCGGAGGAAGATCACTCCACCAGGGAAGGCAAGGCGATAAGCAGTCAGGTGGCTGGCCGGGACTTGAGCCAAGGCAGAAGAACATACGAGCGGAGCTGGATGGGCATGCACCTGAAACTGAAGAAATTTTCCCTCTGCCCCGACCAGCACATGATCATCAGAAAGGGGCACAGATAATGGAAAGAAATAGACCCCCCTAAGCTAGTAGGAGCGGCGGAGCGGGGGTGTGTAATTCAGATATTTTTTTTTTTAATTCTGCACTGACTGTGAAATTGCCCCAGCCCCTGTTTAAATCCAATCTGGGGACAAAACCGGGGACAGACTTGGTCCAGGGACAGTGTCCTCAATCCGGGGACTGTCCCCGGAAACCGGGGATGTCTGGTCACCCTAGCCTACACAGGGATGGCAAGAAAACTAACAGGGGTTATAACTTAGCCTGCAGTGTCTACTTATCATCATCATCATTATATTTGGCTATGAGCACCTTGGCAGGTCATATGTGCATAAGGTTTTGGCAGCTCACATGGGCTATAAAAGGTTACTATTCAGTGTTGCTATTGCTGCTGTTATGCATGTTGTAATATGTCCCCTTTGTCTTGAATTCATGAATCACAGTTTTTTTTTATATTTATGCTATAGTCCTGACCAACCTAAAGGAATCTGTTGTACAACATTCTGTGCTTTCCCACAAAACATTACATGGTGTCATCACTTAATATTTCATGGTCTGAGAATATGGTGTGAGTTGATATTTTAGGATTTTACTAAAGGTACATGCTGTGAGTTAATTGCACACAGTGTGAGTACTTTGCAAGCTTGTGTCCTAAAACCAGATATTCTTTAAGTATCACATTCAATAATGACCTCTATTTCCTCTGTATATATGTTATAGAATTTTCAGTAAGTACTGGCTCAGACTCCATTTAATTCTCTGGGACATCAATGAAGCAGTAACTTTGATTGAGAGAACAAAGCTACTGTTACAGTCAACTATCACAAAGCAACAGAGGTTATTGCATTTCTAATATCCCTTTCAACTAGGCCTTCACATCTGTTCCACAGTCTAATTACAAATACAAAAAGGCCATAATTCACAATTGCATCATAACAAAGAAAGATTGAAGTGATTTAAATTCATGTGCATAGTCTTCGTTCATTGCGGCATACATCTGTTATGTTATTTCCATGTCGGAAACACAGATAGAGAGGAAAATTGGTATTATCTCAATAAAAAAAAAAAATCCCTTAGCTAGGCACTTTTTTCAAGATAAACCTTGGTTTTCATTCAACGGTATCATTAATGTCATGCAGGACACAAGCTAACCATCATGTTAAAAACATGAATGGGTTTGTTTATGATATAGTAGGACGTATTTAATAGGATGCAAACTGCAAGGCAATGGCTGCAACAAATTGCATTTCATTTTTATCCATTAAGAGTACCGGTAGTGGATACAATAAAAAATATATTTTTATTGGTAGTGGAGGATAGTGCTGTTTGCACAATGATTGTTATTTGCAAAACTAGGTGCATTTATATTTTTTTGCAAGAATCCATGCAGCATTATTATATTATGGACAGTTAATATGCTAGACCCACTTTATTACCCTGTGCAAGTGTAAAAGGATCGCTGCAAGTAATCTTTGTCCAACTTATCTATTTTTAGGTCATGTGGTTCCTTAGGGGGGGGGGGTAGGTGGCCTTGTTGTATAATGGCATTTGTTCTTATGGTGCTGGCAGCTGCCCACAAGTTAAAAATGCACAATGCTGTGCAGCCTGACCACCCATGCTATGGACACGTGTAATGCTGTGCAGCCCATTCACCTGCTTTCTACCAATTAATGAAGCTGGATCACCAGGTGAAAGATCCAGCCCTTCAGGAGACAAAGAGTGGACAGAACAGTGGTACTGGGTACGTTTAGGAGCACAGACACAGCTCATCTGTGAGCGCCCCTGTCTTTGTTGGAATTTTTATTACTCTGGAAGTGTGGTTGATGCCCCCTTCCGACTGCATACATAGTGCCAGTGCTTGTCCTTGGCTAAGCCTAATGTCAAGACAAGCAATATCAATCATAACTCATTAGGTATTCATCACCTTGAGAGTAGCTTGGTTAAACAGTGGTGGAGGGATGGGTGTGCTATTGATGACACTATCTCAGCATCCAGACCTCTTAGAAAAATGGAACAGAGTGCTAAATGCACTTTGCACACTGGAGGCAAGAGTAAATAAATAAACATTTGATTAGACTTTTTTTAAACCCTTGGGCAGAAGTTTTTTTGCCTTGGGTTTACTTATACTTTAGGACTTTCCTGGGAAATCCATTAGTCCTCATACAGTGGGGAGAACAAGTATTTGATACACTGCAGATTTTGCAGGTTTTCCTACTTACAAAGCATTTAGAGGTCTGTCATTTTTATCATAAGTACTCTTCAACTGTGAGAGACGGAATCTAAAACATAAATCCAGAAAATCACATTGTATGATTTTTAAATAATTAATTTGCATTTTTTTGCATGAAATAAGTATTTGATCACCTACCAACCAGTAAGAATTCCGGCTCTCACAGACCTGTTATTTTTTCTTTAAGAAGCCCTCTTGTTCTCCACTCATTACCTGTATTAACTGCACCTGTTTGAACTTGTTACCTGTATAAAAGACACCTGTCCACACACTCAATCAAACAGACTCCAACCTCTCCACAATGGCCAAGACCAGAGAGCTGTGTAAGGACATCAGGGATAAAATGGTAGACCTGCACAAGGCTGGGATGGGCTACAGGACAATAGGCAAGCAGCTTGGTGAGACGGCAACAACTGTTGGCGCAATTATTAGAAAATGGAAGAAGTTCAAGATGACGGTCAATCTCCCTCGGTCTGGGGCTCCATGTAAGATCTCACCTCGTGGGGCATCAATGATCATTAGGAAGGTGAGGGATCAGCCTAGAACTACACGGCAGGACCTGGCCAATGACCTGAAGAGAGCTGGGACCACAGTCTCAAAGAAAACCATTAGTAACACACTACGCCGTCATGGATTAAAAAACTGCAGCGTACGCAAGGTCCCCCTGCTCAAGCTAGCGCATGTCCAGGCCCGTCTGAAGTTTGCCAATGACCATCTGGATGATCCAGAGGAGGAATGGGAGAAGGTCATGTGGTCTGATGAGACAAAAATAGAGCTTTTTGGTCTAAACTCCACTCGCCGTATTTGGAGGAAGAAGAAGGATGAGTACAACCCCAAGAACACCATCCTAACCGTGAAGCATGGAGGTGGAAACATCATTCTTTGGGGATGCTTTTCTGCAAAGGGGAAAGGACGACTGCACCGTATTGAGGGGAGGATGGATGGGGCCATGTATAGCGAGATCTTGGCCAACAACCTCCTTCCCTTAGCAAGAGCATTGAAGATGGGTTGTGGCTGGGTCTTTCAGCATGACAACGGCCTGAAACACACAGCCAGGGCAACTAAGGAGTGGCTCTGTAAGAAACATCTCAAGGTTATGGAGTGGCCTAGCCAGTCTCCAGACCTGAACCCAATAGAAAATCTTTGGAGGGAGCTGAAAGTCTGTATTGCCCAGTGACAGCCCCGAAACCTGAAGGATCTGGAGAAGCTCTGTATGGAGGAGTGGGCCAAACTCCCTGCTGCAGTGTGTGCAAACCTGGTCAAGAACTACAGGAAACGTATGATCTCTGTAATTGCAATCAAAGTTTTCTGTACCAAATATTAAGTTCTGCTTTTCTGATGTATCAAATACTTATGTCATGCAATAAAATGTAAATGACTTACTTAAAAATCATACAATGTGATTATCTGGATTTTTGTTTTAGATTCCGCCTCTCACAGTTGAAGAGTACCTATGATAAAAATTACAGACCTCTACATGCTTTGTAAGTAGGAAAACCTGCAAAATCGGCAGTGTATCAAATACTTGTTCTCCCCACTGTATATATATAGCCAGTGAATTATATCCACCAACATTTATTCACATCTGATATATTATTTCTTTATGTAAAGCCTTTACAATTTCTGCACTGTATCCAAGTATCTATACTATATCTAATATATCCCTGTAAAAAAAGACCCACTGACAGAACTCCCGGCATAGCAATCTACAAAGTTGCTATGGAGCCAGGCCCGGGTGGAGAGGGGGGCATAGATGGGGCCCTTGAGATGAGCAGTGGTGGGCTAAAGGAAGCACTCATTAGTAGGGCAGAGAGTTTACTGTGTCCAGTGCTCAATGCTGGACTGTTGAGCAGTCCAGCATTGGGTGCTGTTCCATCATGCATCACAGGGAGGCATTATATATCAATGGGTAAGTTACACTTGAATTTTACATGGGTTGCCCTTACTGATAGCAGGTTTGAACAACAAGGCGTGGGGGAAGCAACCACTGTTACACATTGCATCCTTCATGTCCCCCACTCCCCCAGCCCACTATAAGTCAGTGCTCCCTGCATTTTTTTCTACACTCCCCAACAGCACTGTGTCCGCAGCCCTCAACAATGCTCCCCAGTCCCCCTCCAGAGCCCTTTCTCCCCACAATTCCTTAAAAGAGGACCCAGCCCACCACTGTGCCCCCTTGTTGACCCCCATAGCTTCCTACAGTGCATTGCTAGTTTGCTGCAGAACACCTAGCCCCCCATCCTGCTGCAAATCTCCCATCCACCTACAAGTTGTAAATGACAGTACACTCCCTCCCTCCTCCTCCATGCCCACTAACCAGCTAAACACAAGGGGGGGTAATTACATGTAGATTAATGATGGCTTCACCTCTCTCTTGTTCTAAAACACAGGCTGGAGGGGTGTGAAACAGCATGTGACTGTCAGAAATCTGCCCACACCATGTTATTGACAAAAAAATAGTAGGATTTTTAAAACAGCTTACCTGTAAAATCCTTTTCTTGGAGTACATCACGGGACACAGAGCGGCATAGTCATTACTATTAGACATGTGCAATTCGTTTCGTTCCGAATTCGTTTTTTAACGAATTTCGACAAATTCGTTAATTCGGAAATATCCGAATTAACGAAAACTCATTTAACGAATTTTAACGAATATTCGTAAATTCAAATTTACGAATGTACGAATTTACGAATATACGAATTTACCAATGCACGAATTTACGAATGTACAACTATCCGGAAATTCGTAAATTTGAATTTCCGAATATTCGTACATTCGTAAATTTGTACATTCGTACAATCGTAAATTAGTAAATTCGGAAATCTGAAATAATAATTAACTAATAACTTAACTATTACTAACTATTCAATTATAGGTATTGTAATTTCCTTTCAAATTTGGCTGTTAGTGAACTTAACGAAGTTACGAATTGTTTTCCGACATAATGAATGCCGTATCTAAACGAATGGAACGTAATGAATTAATAATAATAATAAATAACAATAATAATAATAAAAACGTTTTATTATTATTATTATTAATTTGTTCCGTTCCATTTGTTTAGATGCGGCATTTGTTATTTCAGGTTATGCGTAACTTCAGATAAATTTGTATTCGTTACGTTCGCTAACAGCCAAATTTGAAAGGAAATTACAATACCTATAATTTAATAGTTATTTTTTCAGATTTTCAAATTTTCGGGTTTTCGAAAATATCGAATTTCCAAATTTCCGAAATTACGAATGTATAAATTTACGAATGTATAAATTTACGAATGTACAAATTTATGAATGTACAAATTTACGAATGTACAAATTTACGAATGTACAAATTTACGAATGTATAAATTTACGAATGTACAAATTTACGAATGTATAAATTTACGAATGTACAAATTTACGAATTTACGAATTGCGATCATAACGAATGACCCGAAAAACTAAAAAAAAAAAAAACGAATGAAACGAAAACGAAAACTAACGAATTTTTTGGCAGTGCACATGTCTAATTACTATGTGGGTTATATAGAATTACCTTCAGGTGCTGGCACTGGCAACTTCCAAAACAGGAAGTACCCTCCCCAATATAAGCCCCTCCCATCCGGGAGCACCTCAGTTTTGTAGCAAAGCAATACGTGTCCCCAAAAGAGGGGTGGGAGCTCTGTGTCCCGTGATGTACTCCAAGAAAAGGATTTTACAGGTAAGCTGTTTTAAAAATCCTACTTTCTTGTTCATACATCACGGGACACAGAGCGGCATAGTCATTACTATGTGGGACGTCCCAAAGCAATGCCAAATGAGGGGGGGGATATACCATACATAAGCTGGGCGCCATCAGGCATGAGGATCTTTTGCGGCCTGCAACACACTGCTCCCAAAGGCGACATCCTCCTGACTTCTAACGTCCACCTGGTAGAACCTAGTAAACGTGTGTACTGAAGACCATGTTGCGGCCTTACAAATTTGAGCCAGGGAGGCCTGGTGATGCACTGCCCATGAAGTTCCAACTGCTCTCGTGGAGTGCGCCCTAACTTTGAACGGAGGCGGTCTACTTCTCAAGCCATAGGCTTGTATTATGACCTGTCGAATCCACTTGGCTAAAGTAGATTTTGATGCTGCCTGATCCTTTCTGGGGCCTTCCGGCAGAACAAACAAAGAATCCGTTCTACGAATCTGAGCAGTGGCTTTTAGATAAGCTTTAACTGCTCTTACTACATTCAAAGAATGCAATAACTTTTCCTCTACCGAGCTCGGTTTGGGGAAAAGAAGGAAGAACCACATCCTGGTTCAAGTGAAACCTCGATACCACCTTAGGAAGAAAGGCTGGGTGAGGACGTAATACTACTCTGTCCTCATGAATAACCAGATATGGCTCTTTACAGGACATGGCGGCTAATTCCGACACTCTTCTAGCCGAGCATATGGCTGCTAAAAATATCAATTTTCTGGTGAGTAGAACCAAGGAAATGTGCCGCAAAGGTTCAAATGGCTGCTTCTGCAGAACCGACAGAACCAAATTTAGATCCCATGGACATATGGGAGCTTTAATCGGTGGAATAATACGAGTCACCCCTTGCATAAAGGATTTGACAAGTGAATGCATAGCCAGGGGCCTTTGAAATAGTATTGATAAGGCCGAAACCTGCTAAACCTGACCCCTGATAGTACTTAAGGCAAACTTCCTGTCTACAGCCCACTGTAGGAAGTCCAGAATTCTGCCTATAACGTACTTACGTGGATGCCACTTTCTGGCCTCGCACCAAGTGATGTACGCCTTCCAAACTCTATAGTAGATCTGCCTGGATACAGGCTTCCTGGCATTGATTATAGTTGATACCACAGAGTTAGAGAGACCCCTCTTCTTTAGGATGTGGGATTCAATAGCCAGGCCGTTAAACTTAGAGTTAGTAAGGAAGGGTGGTATATCGGCCCTTGCGAAAACAGGTCCGGACGACGTGGAAGGGTCCAAGGACTCCCCACAGACATTTTGATGATCTCCGCGTACCAGGCCCTTCGGGGCCACGCTGGAGCCACCAAGATCACCGGCTTCTTTTCCAACCTGACTCTGCGAAGGAGTCGAGGCAACAATTGTAGCGGAGGGAATGCATATATCAGTCTGAACTGATTTCAAGGGAACACCAGAGCATCCGAGCCGCAAGCGAGGGGATCCCTTGTCCGGGAGACAAATCTGTCCACCTTTGCGTTGAATCTGGATGCTAGCAGATCTACATCCGGTGTTCCCCACCGCTGACATATTGCTCGGAAGACCTCGGGATGAAGGGACCATTCCCCTGGGCATAACTGTTGGCGACTCAGAAAGTCCGCCTTCCAATTCTCCACCCCTGGAATGAAGACAGCTGATATACATGGGACATGCTTTTCTGCCCATTCCAGGATGTGACTTACTTCCCTCTGGACTGCACGACTCCTGGTGCCTCCCTGATGATTGATATATGCCACTGCTGTGGCATTGTCTGATTGAATTCTGACAGGGGACCCTTGGAGTCTGGATGCCCAGGCTACTAGGGCATACCGGGCTGCTCGTATCTCTAAGAGATTGATGGGCAGGGTTTTTACTACATTTGACCATCTGCCCTGGAGAGACCATTGCTCCAGTACTGCCCCCCAGCCTATAAGGCTGGCATCTGTAGTGACCACCTTCCAGGATATCGGACTGAAGGGTTTTCCCTTCTGGAGATTCTGGGGGATCAACCACCAGCAGAGACTCTTCCGAACGGAAGGGGACAAAGCCATCGGGAAGTCTAGAGCCTGAATTTTTCCGTTCCAGGCTGACAATATGGCCCTCTGTAAATTCCTTGAGTGGAATTGGGCGTATGGCACAGCTTCGAATGATGCTACCATCTTTCCTAGCAGCCTCATGCACAGGCGTATGGACGGCTGTCTTTTTGCACAAAGCAGACGGACCAAGCCCCTCAAAGAGGATACCTTGTCTAGAGGTAAGAAAATCTTCCTCTGGTCTGAATCCAGCCGTAGCCCTAGATATACCAGGTTTTTCACTGGCTGTAGGGCTGACTTGTCCAGGTTGATGACCCAACCGTGAGATTCTAGATACTTGATTGTATCGACAATTACCACTTCTAGCTTGGCAACTGAGTGGTCCATCAACAACAGGTCGTGTAGGTATGCCATTATCGTTACACCTCGTGTTCTTAGATCGGCCAACAGTGGGGCCAGAATTTTTGTGAACACTCGTGGTGCTGTGGCCAGACAGAATGGTAAGGCTCTGAACTGAAAATGGCGCCCTTCTACTGCAAAGCGTAGAAATTTTTGATGACCTGGAAAGATGGGAACATGCAAGTAAGCATCTTTTATGTCGATCGAGGCTAACCATTCCTCCCCCTGTAGGGCAGCGGTGACCGATCGGATCGACTCCATCCGGAAGGACCGGACGTTTAGAAATTTGTTTCGACTCTTTAGGTCCAATATGGGTCTAATGTCCCCGTTTGGTTTCGGGACTGTGAAAAGGTTTGAGTAGAAACTCAACCCCCACTCTTCCATAGGAACCTCCATAATTACTCCTTGGAGCAATAGTTGTTCTAACGCCACTAGGAGACACCTTCTTTTCAGAGGGTCTTTTGGCATGCCTGACCACATAAAATGGGAAGGAGGAGACTCTTTTAACTCCAACTTGTATCCCCGAGTTACTGCGGAGAGCACCCATCTGTCTTTGATCGTCTCCCGCCAGGTCTCTGTGAACAACTGAAGTCTTCCCCCCACCCGTTTGAGTGGGGGCAGCCCTTCATAGGCTTGACTTGGAGGCTGGTTTAGTACCTCTTCGGATCCAGGGCTTTTTATTACCCTGTGACTGTCCCTGATTTTTATCTCCTGAGTTTGACCGAGGAGGCCGTCGGAACTGCTTAGTAGCAGACGTCCCAGGGATAGGAGAGGTAGTCCTCTTAAAAGACGGACCCCTAGACCTCTTTTTAATTGGTAAGAGAGTACTTTTACCACTGGAAATCTTCTGGATATATTTATCCAGGTCTTCGCCAAAAAGGCGTTCTCCATGAAATGGGAAGCTAACTAAGAGCTTCTTACAGGGAGCCTCAGCAGACCAGTTCTTGAGCCACAGAAGCCTACGCATATGTACCAAAGACAGCGTGAGGCGGGAGGCCTGATGGATAGAATCCTTGATGGCGTCAACCGCAAAGCATAATGCTCTAGGCAGATCAGCCAGAGCCTGGGCCTGCTGGTCTGGCAAATCCCTCAGGACCATTTTCATTTGATCCTTTAAAGCTTGGCAGACCCCAATAGCTGCCACTGCTGGCTGTGTAACAGCCCCTGCTGTGGAAAAAGCAGATTTTAATAAAGATTCCAATTTTTTATCTACTGGATCTTTGAACATTTGAACATTATCTACTGGACATGTCAGTGATTTGTTTACAGAAGAAATGGCTGCGTCCACCGTAGGAACATTCCATCTCTGGGTGAATTTTTCCTCCATGGGATAGATCACCTGAAATTTCTTAGGTGGAACAAATAGTTTATCAGGATGTTCCCAGTCCTGGTATATAAGTCCTTCCAATAATGGATGAATTGGAAAGGAGCAATTAATCTGGGGAGCTTTTAGCGACCCCAACGAGGAGACAGCAGTAGTTGATGGTTCAACAAGAGGCATTTTAAATGCAGATCGAACCATGTCAGTTAGGGTCTGGACCCACAATCTTTCAGTCTGTGATGCTGAAAATGGTTCATCTACTGTCGATTCCTCAAAAACAGAGTTAACCTCCTCCTGATCCCCTTCAGGAAGGTCAGTCCCTTCCTGGGACTGTTGCTCTGCCAACAGGCACTCTAATGGAGGGGATGGAGATCTGGCGCGCTTTCTTTCCTGTAGAGAAGAAGCGATCAATGCTGCCAATCTCTGCTCCAATCCCTCCAGAGTTGAGGCAAAAACCTCCTCTGTTATATATGCAGGAGCAGGTGGACTGAGGACAGCCGCAGTACCTGGCACTCCCGGGGGTTCCTTATGGGTATTAACCTCTGATTTCTCAGGGGAGGAAGGTGCAGATGACTGCTCCAGATCCTCAGAGCCCGATGGAGACCCCCTACACTTCCTGAGAGGTATATCTCGGAGTTTTTTAGGCGGCATATTCCTTAGTTCAAAGCTGAGGTATTCCAGCCGCAATACACCCCTTTACTGAAATAGTCTAATGCAATTTGCTGCTATGTACATCAGTGGGTGTCTACTAATGCGTCTTTCTGGGGATGCCTGTATCAACCGCCCGCTGTAAGCCCCTATACCATGCTACCAGCTCCTTTTCATGCTCTGTGTCCATAGCAAGCAGCGTGGACTGAGTCCTTTTATCTTGCTGGGACGCCCGCACATGCGCAGAAGCGCTGGGCGCACAGAGCGCGTCATCCGCCAGGCTCCGCCCCCTTTTTTGAAGCTAAATCTTATAAAAAGAAAGCGTGTGTGCGCGCGCGCGCGTGCACGTGTGCGCTCTTGGCGCCATGTAGGGAGAGGAGCCAGGGTCCCTGTTTCACCAGGACTCGGGGATGGAAGGAAACTACTTGGCAGCATGACAGAGGAATGCAGCTTCCCTGATAGAGAGCTCACTCATCTGCCTGGACTTTCACCATGGAAGGAATAGTCCCAAGAAAAAAAGACGTTCCACAGCGGCTTCTAGTGGACAAACACAGGTACCGCACTTTTGTCTTTTTTTTTTTTTTTTTTAAAACCTCCTTTATGAAAAACATTTCTAGGTTTACAGTTTTTAAAACTTCCTTTATGAAAAGACATTTCTAGGATTTCTTAGGCATATACAGCTATTAGCGGGAATACCTTTAGGTAACAGGCAGAAAGACATATTAGGCTTGGGGGTCCCCTCAATAGAACCAAGTTCCTGAGGGGCCCCCACTTACCTTTTCCCCGCCGCAGGACTTTGTTTGGTCCACAGAAGCCCAAACTTCACCTCTCACGGCAGGCATTGTACTAGACCTTCAGGGACCGCGTTCCCAAGGATTCCACTCCCCTGGACCTGTATAGCACCCTGCACAGATAGCCTCTTGGTTTTGGGTATGACCAGAGCTCTGGATCCCAGGGTCCAGCCCTCCTAAGAGAGGCATTACAGGCAAAACCCTGCTCTTCTCTGCAAGGCCCAGGTACCGACCGTTTAGCTATGAAGCTTTTTTGGTCGGATCCGGAATAGCTTGCTAAGGCCCAGAGAACCTGTACACAAGCCCAGATGAATACATGTTAACCTTGGCCAACACCTTAGACACTGGCAAAAAACTGAGGTACTCCCGGATGGGAGGGGCTTATATAGGGGAGGTACTTCCTGTTTTGGAAGTTGCCAGTGCCAGCACCTGAAGGTAATTCTATATAACCCACATAGTAATGACTATGCCGCTCTGTGTCCCGTGATGTATGAACAAGAAAATAAGTATTTAATTTCAAATATATATCTGTATGACAATTTAAAAAAGTTTATTGATATTGTTTATTTATTTTTACTCTGTATCCTGAAGGCTGCTTTTTTAATTTTGAACATGTGACCAGCAGCAGAGGACTAGAAGCTCCTCCTGCTTATGTTTCTCTGCAGACAGGCTGGGAAATATCTGGGTCATGTGACAGCTCTATATCGATTGGGAAAAAGGTACTTCCATTTTTTTTTTATTAAAATAATTACAGTGCTATCATCCATATACAGATATAGAAGGGATAATGTAAATTAAACAGTGTGCGTTTAGTATTACTTAATTTTTTTTATTCCTCCTGACCACCATATTGGAGCATCCACTGTCACTTGGGCGTCCATTCTAACACTAAGCACAGACACCGGGATGTTCATGACATTATTTCCTATTACTGACTACCAATACTGGTGCATTTTTTACTCCCACTAACAATGAGGACCGGTTTACACCTGAATCACACAGGACTACTATTCAGTGAGATTTTCAGCCCATTCACACCACTATTCTGGTTTGAACGAGCCCTGACCACTGACGCAGGGGCATATTTTCTGACCACTTACACCAAGGCTTTTTTTCTTCCCACTGATCACTGACACTGCGTCAATTTAAATCTCACCAATGACATTTTCCCCTCCTACTGACCACCAGGGTTGCCAACTTTCAGTAAATTTACGAACAGTTTGTAAAATCTGTACTTTTTGCATCTGTCCTTGAATGTCCATTGCGGACATGTAGGCTGCATGTCCGTAACTGACATTCATGGACAGATGCAGCGATTATGGATTTTGCAAACTGTTCGTAAATTTACTGAAAGTTGGCAACCCTGCTGACCACTGACACTGGGGCATCTTTTTATCTGTAAGAAACAAATGGCCCCTGCCCCCACCTATAACTGGCCTTCACAGCAAGGAGCACATGGAAGGGCAAATGCATGAAAGACAAAAATGGAACATTCCATAGCTCAACTCACCAACCAGTCTGCCAACCGACCAAATTAACCTGTCCAATAGTGATGAGCCGAACACCCCCGGGTTCGGTTCGCACCAGAACCCGCGAACGGACCGAAAGTTCGAACGAACATTAGAACCCTATTAAATACAATGGATGCGAACGTTCGAATTCTAAAGTGCTAATTATAACAACTATTATGCATGTTATTGTCATAAATAGGGTTTGGGAACCCGGGTTGTGCACCAGGGGACATGTATCAATGCAAAAAGAAGTTTTAAAAACGGTCGTTTTTCGGGAGCAGTCATTTTAATGATGCATAAAGTGAAAAAAAAAAAGTCAAATATTCCTTTAAATATCGTACCTGGGGGGTGTCTAAAGTATGCCTGTGAAGTGCCACGTGTTTCCCGTGTTTAGAACTGTCCCTGCACAAAATGACACTTCTAAAGGAAAAAAAAGCCATTTAAAACTGCTTGCGGCTTTAATGTAATGTCTGGTCCCGGTAATATGGATGAAATTCTTTAAGAAAAATGGCATAGCTACCCCATGACCCCCCCCCTACCCCAGCCCATTACCAGCCCCTTTGGGTCTTGTATGGATATTAAGGGGAACCCCGCACATAAAATAAAAAAGGCCCTATATACTCTGAACAGCCGTATACAGGCGGTGCATACAAGACAGGGACTGTAGGTTTGTTCTTATGTAGAATGTGTTTGTAATTTTGAACAGGTACATTGTTGAAGTGTAGCTCCAGCCCAAAAATCTATTTTTAAACTTTTTGGGAAACATAGGTAAGGGTTATCACCCCTGTAACATTTGTTTTGCTGTCTGTGCCCCTGTTCAGAACATTTCACCTCACTTTCCGTCCCAATGACAACTGTTTTTGAAATGTGGTGTTTTTCTTGAAACAAGGATTGCTGATAAAGCATCAGTACAGATGAGACCCCTTTCTCCCATATTTATTCTTACAGGAGAGAATTTTCCTTTCTAGGGGTAGATTTCCTCTCACTTCCTGTTGTCTTCTTTCGTTTGCAAGTAGGAGTCGTTTGTAAGTTGGATGTTTGAAAGTAGGGACCTGCCGTATATACTCTGCAGAAATAGGCCCCTTAGTTGTTGGTGTTGGCACAACACTGTAAGCACTCAGTTACTCTTGGTTGGTGCTGGAACGCCCTGCTGTCAACTATTATATCAGGAATTTTAATTACATATAATTGTTGAACAGTGGTAGTAAAAATTGGGGCTTTGATGGTGGTGCTGGTGCCACAACACTGTAAGCCCTGACAGTTACTCTTGGTGGGTGCAGCAATGGGCCCTGCTGTGAATTATTAGATCAAGAATTGTAATTACATGCCCCTTTTGAACAGGGGCTGAAAAATTGGGCCTTTCGTGGTGGTGGTGGTGGTGGCGTTGCCACAAGACTGTAAGCCCTCAGAGTTACTCTTGGTGGGTGCAGCAATGGACCCTGCTGTGAATTATTAGATCAAGAATTGTAATTGCATGCCCCTGTTGAACAGGGGCTGAAAAATTGGGCCTTAGGCACTGGTGGCACAACACTACAACCCCTCACAGATACTGTACTTGGAGCACAGCAATGAGCCCTGTTGCAAAGTATTGCTTCAAAAATTGTAATGACACGCCCCTGTTAAACAGGGGCTGAAAAATTGGGCCTTAGGCACTGGTGCCACAACACTCCAACCCCTCACAGATACTGTACTTGGAGCACAGCAATGAGCCCTATGGCAAATTATTGCTAAAAAAATTGTAATTACACGCCCCTGTAAAACAGGGGCTGAAAAATTGGGCCTTAGCCACTGGTGGCGGCACCCATAAACAAAAATGATCTTCCAAGCTATCATCATCAATCGTATCATTGAGGACTCGGAGGAGGAGGATAGCCAGTCAACATAACAGCACAGGCACTCAGCATCAGCATCAGTCTTGAAGGGATGTGACATGTTAAAATCAATTAGTCTGTTATATCAGCATCAGGTGTGTGGTAGCTGGTGGTGATCCAAGACTGGTTCATCTTGATGAAAGTCAGTCGATCAACCGAGTCGGTGGACAGGCGCACCCTGTGATCCGTGACAAATCCTCCAGCAGCACTGAATGTGCGTTCCGAAAGAACGCTGGATGCAGGACAGGCCAGTAGCTCAATTGCATACTGTGCAAGCTCTGGCCAGTGATCCATCCTCAAGACCCAGTAAGCCAGAGGATTTTCGGTGGGAAAGGTGTCCAAGTCTGAGCTTGCCCCTAGATATTCCTGCACCATGTTTATCAGACGCTGGCGATGGTTGCTGGAACCGATCATACTTTGGGGCTGCGGACTAAAGAATTGTCTGAACGCATCGGTCAGACGGCCACCTTCCCCACCGCTCCTTCTTTGACTGGCCGAAGCCTCAGCAACTCGTTGTCCAGGACCAGGAGTTTGTAACCTCCCAGTCTCTGGGAACGCGTTGCACAGACCTTTCTGCAAGGCCTCCCGGAGTTGTCTCATCCTCTGCTCCCTCTGCGACGGTAACATAAGGTCCGCAACCTTACCCTTGTACCGTGGATCAAGGAGAGTGGCCAGCCAGTAATGGTCCCTCTCCTTGATCCGAAGAATACGAGGATCCTTCCGCAGACTTTGCAGGATCAGGGAGGCCATGCAGCGTAGGTTTGCTGAGGCATTCGCTCCGGAGTCCTCTGGGTCACTAAGGACGACATGATCCGCAGCCACCTCCTCCCAGCCACGTACAAGTCCACTGGTTTCTTGGGACTGTAAATCATCCCTAAAAGACTGCTGCTGATGATGCTGAGTGCCAGCCTCCACCTCCATGCTGACACAATCCTCCTCCTCCTCCTCCTCCTCCTCCTCTTCCTGTGCGATGGGTGGGACAGAAGGAACACTGTCTGGGTAAAGGGGGCCTTGAGAGGCAAGGAAGTCCTCCTCTTCCTGCCTCTGTTCTTCCTCAAGTGCCCTGTCCATTATTCCACGCAGCGTGTGCTCCAACAGGTGGACAAGAGGTACAGTGTCACTGATGCATGCACTGTCACTGCTCACCATCCTCGTGGCCTCCTCAAATGGTGCCAGGACAGTGCATGCATCCCTGATCATGCCCCACTGGCGTGGAGAAAAAAAACCAAGCTCCCCTGACCCTGTCCTGGTGCCGTAGTCGCACAGGTACTCATTGATGGCTCTCTGCTGCGTGTGCAGCCGCTGCAGCATGGCCAACGTTGAGTTCCACCTGGTGGGCATGTCACATATAAGGCGGTTCTTGGGCAGGTTCAACTCCTTTTGCAGCTCAGCCAGGCGAGCACTGGCATTATAAGATCTGCGGAAATGCACACAGACTTTCCTGGCCTGCCTCAGGACATCCTGTAAGCCCGGGTACCTGCCCAAGAACCGCTGCACCACCAGGTTAAGGACGTGAGCCACACAGGGCACATGGGTCAGTTGTCCCTGTCGGAGGGCGGAGAGGAGGTTGGTGCCATTGTCGCAAACCACCATTCCTGGCTTAAGCTGGCGTGGCGTCAACCACCTCTCGGCCTGGCCCTGCAGAGCAGACAGGACCTCTGCCCCAGTGTGGCTTCTGTCCCCCAAACACACCAGCGCAAGCACGGCATGGCATCTTTTTGCCTGCGTACTTGCGTAGCCCCGTGAACGGCTACGGAGCACTGCTGGTTCATAGGACAAACCACAGGAAGAGGCCATGGAGGAAGAAGAAGAGGAGGGGGTGGAGGAGAGAGGTGTGTCACAACCAGTAGTAGCATTTTGGAGGCGTGGCGGTGGGACAACCTCCAACACTACTGCACCTTGTCCTGCATCCTTCCCAGCTGCCAAAAGAGTGACCCAATGGGCCGTGAAAGAAAGGTAACGTCCCTGTCCATGCCTGCTGGACCATGAGTCAGCGGTAATATGCACCTTACCGCTGACCGCCCTGTCCAGCGAGGCCAAGACATTGCCTTCCACATGCCGGTAGAGAGCCGGAATAGCCTTCCGTGAGAAAAAGTGGCGTTTGGGAACCTGCCACTGAGGAACCGCACATTGCACAAACTCACGGAAGGGGGCCGAGTCTACCAACTGAAAAGGCAGCAGTTGAAGCGCTAGCAATTTAGCCAAGCTAGCATTCAACCGCTGGGCATGTGGATGGCTGGGAGTGAACTTCTTTCGACGGTCCAGCAGCTGGGGCAGGGAAATTTGCCTGCTAGAATCGGACGTCGGTGTACTGCTGGCAGAGTGGCCGCAAGTACTTGGCTGTGACACACCTAATTCTACACCTTCATTCCTCTCAGTGCATGTTTCAGAGAGGACTGAAGTTATAGTGGGGTTGGAGATCCCAGCTGATGCGGTGCAAGGAGAGGTCCGCTTTGTTCTTTGGTGTGGGTCTTTGAGGTAGGCTTGCCAACGAGCTGCATGGCAGGTCAACATATGTCTGGTCAGGCATGTGGTACCCAAGCGGCTGATGTTTTGGCCACGCGATATACGCTTGAGACATATGTTGCAAACAGCAGCTGTGCGATCTGATGCACTAGCCTCAAAAAAGGCCCACACCAAAGAACTTTTTGAATGACGGGCAGAGGCAGCGCCCTGCACAGGCGGAGCTCTGCGGTGTGATTCCGTCGGTGTACTGCCCTTACGCTGGCCACCAAAGGGCATCCTGCCTCGTTGGAGATGTGCCTCCTCCTCATCCTCCTCCTCCTCCTCTCTCCTATTAGGCACCCACGTGAAGTCAGTGACCTCATCATCCCCTCCCTCCTCATCACTGGAGCCAATCTGGCAGTATGCTGCAGCTGCTGGAACATGACTGCCAGATTGGTGTCCTTCTTGAGCATCCCCTCTGTCTGCTCTCACGCTACTGCCTTCCTCTAGCTGGGTTTCATCATCAGACCCTTCGAAACGCTGGGCATCCTCCTGGAGCATGTACCCAACACTGTGCTGAAACAGTTCGGGGGACTCCTCAGGAGGAGGACATGGTGGGTCTAGGGAAGGAGTGACTGATGATTTGTCTGACATTGATACCAGGGAAGACGACGCTTTGGCAGCTGCTTTTCCAGTACCCTGAGCCTGGGTGAGAGAGGATGAGGAGGAGGAGGAGGGCTTGGTCATCCACTCTACCAAGTCTTCGGCATGATGTGGCTCAACATGTCCAGCTGCCGAAAAGAAGGACAAGCGTGTCCCATGGCCATGTGCTGATGACAATGCACCGCGTCCACGACCAGCACTGTTGCCCCCAGACACAGAGCCTGCTTGCCCTCTTTTATTGCCTCCTGACTGTCTGCCTCTCCTTGTTTGCCTTCCAGACATTCTAATAGATGGCCTGCAGGGAGATGGGAAAAAAGCAATAAGGGCTACCTTCAGGTGTCCTTCTCTGTCCCTTGAAACAAGGACTTTCACAGTGAAAGAAACTGACACTCTCCCTACCTACAGTTTTCTGTCCCTAGAATAAATGTTTTTTTTAAGCACAATATAGCACAAGGACAATTCACTCACTGTCCTTACAGGTCCCTGGAAACAAGGACTTGCAGAGTGAAAGAAAAAAAACAAACACTCTCCCTACCTACAGTTTTCTGTCCCTAGAAAAAATGTTTTTTTTAATCACAATATAGCACAAGAACAATTCACTCACTGTCCTTACAGGTCCCTGGAAACAAGGACTTGCAGAGTGAAATAAACTGACACTCTCCCTACCTACAGTTTTCTGTCCCTAGAAAAAATGTTTTTTTTAATCACAATATAGCACAAGGACAATTCACTCACTGTCCTTACAGGTCCCTGGAAACAAGGACTTGCAGAGTGAAAGAAAAAAAACACTCTCCCTACCTACAGTTTTCTGTCCCTAGAAAAAATGTTTTTTTTAATCACAATATAGCACAAGGACAATTCACTCACTGTCCTTACAGGTCCCTGGAAACAAGGACTTGCAGAGTGAAATAAACTGACACTCTCCCTACCTACAGTTTTCTGTCCCTAGAATAAATGTTTTTTTTAATCACAATATAGCACAAGGACAATTCACTCACTGTCCTTACAGGTCCCTGGAAACAAGGACTTGCAGAGTGAAAGAAAATAAACACTCTCCCTACCTACAGTTTTCTGTCCCTAGAATAAATGTTTTTTTAAGCACAAGGACAATTCACTCACTGTCCTTACAGGTCCCTGGAAACAAGGACTTGCAGAGTGAAATAAACTGACACTCTCCCTACCTACAGTTTTCTGTCCCTAGAATTAATGTTTTTTTTAAGCACAATATAGCACAAGGAGAATTCACTCACTGTCCTTACAGGTCCCTGGAAACAAGGACTTGCAGAGTGAAAGAAAAAAAACACTCTCCCTACCTACAGTTTTCTGTCCCTAGAAAAAATGTTTTTTTTAATCACAATATAGCACAAGGACAATTCACTCACTGTCCTTACAGGTCCCTGGAAACAAGGACTTGCAGAGTGAAATAAACTGACACTCTCCCTACCTACAGTTTTCTGTCCCTAGAATAAATGTTTTTTTTAATCACAATATAGCACAAGGACAATTCACTCACTGTCCTTACAGGTCCCTGGAAACAAGGACTTGCAGAGTGAAAGAAAATAAACACTCTCCCTACCTACAGTTTTCTGTCCCTAGAATAAATGTTTTTTTTAAGCACAATATAGCACAAGGACAATTCACTCACTGTCCTTACAGGTCCCTGGAAACAAGGACTTGCAGAGTGAAATAAACTGACACTCTCCCTACCTACAGTTTTCTGTCCCTAGAATTAATGTTTTTTTTAAGCACAATATAGCACAAGGAGAATTCACTCACTGTCCTTCCAGGTCCCTGGAAACAAGGACTTGCAGAGTGAAAGAAAAAAAACACTCTCCCTACCTACAGTTTTCTGTCCCTAGAAAAAATGTTTTTTTTAATCACAATATAGCACAAGGACAATTCACTCACTGTCCTTACAGGTCCCTGGAAACAAGGACTTGCAGAGTGAAATAAACTGACACTCTCCCTACCTACAGTTTTCTGTCCCTAGAATAAATGTTTTTTTTAAGCACAATATAGCACAAGGACAATTCACTCACTGTCCTTCCAGGTCCCTGGAAACAAGGACTTGCAGAGTGAAAGAAAAAAAACACTCTCCCTACCTACAGTTTTCTGTCCCTAGAAAAAATGTTTTTTTTTAATCACAATATAGCACAAGGACAATTCACTCACTGTCCTTACAGGTCCCTGGAAACAAGGACTTGCAGAGTGAAATAAACTGACACTCTCCCTACCTACAGTTTTCTGTCCCTAGAATAAATGTTTTTTTAAGCACAATATAGCACAAGGACAATTCACTCACTGTCCTTCCAGGTCCCTGGAAACAAGGACTTGCAGAGTGAAAGAAAAAAAACACTCTCCCTACCTACAGTTTTCTGTCCCTAGAAAAAATGTTTTTTTTAATCACAATATAGCACAAGGACAATTCACTCACTGTCCTTACAGGTCCCTGGAAACAAGGACTTGCAGAGTGAAAGAAAAAAAACACTCTCCCTACCTACAGTTTTCTGTCCCTAGAAAAAATGTTTTTTTTAATCACAATATAGCACAAGGACAATTCACTCACTGTCCTTACAGGTCCCTGGAAACAAGGACTTGCAGAGTGAAATAAACTGACACTCTCCCTACCTACAGTTTTCTGTCCCTAGAATAAATGTTTTTTTTAAGCACAATATAGCACAAGGACAATTCACTCACTGTCCTTCCAGGTCCCTGGAAACAAGGACTTGCAGAGTGAAAGAAAAAAAACACTCTCCCTACCTACAGTTTTCTGTCCCTAGAAAAAATGTTTTTTTTAATCACAATATAGCACAAGGACAATTCACTCACTGTCCTTACAGGTCCCTGGAAACAAGGACTTGCAGAGTGAAAGAAAAAAAACACTCTCCCTACCTACAGTTTTCTGTCCCTAGAAAAAATGTTTTTTTTAATCACAATATAGCACAAGGACAATTCACTCACTGTCCTTACAGGTCCCTGGAAACAAGGACTTGCAGAGTGAAATAAACTGACACTCTCCCTACCTACAGTTTTCTGTCCCTAGAAAAAATGTTTTTTTTTAAGCACAATATAGCACAAGGACAATTCACTCACTGTCCTTCCAGGTCCCTGGAAACAAGGACTTGCAGAGTGAAAGAAACTGACACTCTCCCTACCTACAGTTTTCTGTCCCTAGAATAAATGTTTTTTTAAGCACAATATAGCACAAGGACAATTCACTCACTGTCCTTCCAGGTCCCTGGAAACAAGGACTTGCAGAGTGAAAGAAACTGACACTGTCCCTACCTACAGTTTTCTGTCCCTAGAATAAATGTTTTTTTTAAGCACACTATAGCACAAGCACAAAACACACTGACACTCTCCCTACCTATCCTTCTCTTTCCCTAAACTAAAGGAATCCAGGTTAAGCAAGAAAGAAATAACAGTCACTGTCCCTGCCTATGCTGCTCTATCCCTGCTCCGGAACACACTACACTAGGCCGCCGTGCTGGCGGCCTTTTATAGTGTGGGGCGTGTACTAAACACCCTCAGCAATAATTGGCCACAGGCATCCTGCCTGTGGCCAATCATTGCTCTCCTCGCTGCCGGCGCTGTGATTGGCCAAGCATGCGGGGTCACAGTGCATGCTTGGCCAATCACAGCGCCTGGATGACACTGCGATGGCGTAGTGCATTGTGGGCCGTTCGCGTCACTCGAATTTGGCGCGAACGGCCCAAATCGTTCGATCTTCGTCGAACGATCGAACAGCCGATGTTCGAGTCGAACGTATGTTCGACTCGAACACGAAGCTCATCCCTACTGTCCAACAGTCTGCGTTAAAAACAGGGGTTTAGTTAGCACGCATTTGCAAACGCATGCGTAAGCTGCAAGGCCTCGTCACGGCACCCTGTGTATTCTTGCAGTCCTAAACGCTACTGAATTTTTGAGCGTCTCCACAATGGAAGCACATGCATTAAATGGATAGATGAGGGGCAGGTGGGCCTGGAGGCAGCACAATCCCCCTTAAAGAAACAGGAGCACACTGGACACCCAGCACGTAGTACAGTAGCAGCGAAGGTGCCTAGTGTGTGCTCGGACCATATTTACACCAGTAACAAACAAATGGCCCCTGCCCCCCCTATAACTGGCCATTTGTTTGTTACTGGTGTAAATATGGTCCGGGGACACACTGAGCACCTTCGCTGCCACTGTGCTACGTGCTGGGTGTCCAGTGTACTCACCTGCCCCTCATCTATCCATTTAATGCATGTGCTTCCATTGTGGAGACGCTCATAAATTCAGTAGCGTTTAGAACTGCAAGCATACACAGGGTGCCGTGAAGAGGCCTTGCAGCTTACGCATGTGTTTGCAAATGCATGCTAACTAAACCCCTGTTTTAACGCAGACTGTTGGGCATCTTTTCGTCCTACTGACAACTGACACCAGGGTAATTTTTTCCTTCTATTGACAACTGATACCAGGACAATTTTTTTCTCCTACTGACCACTGATCGTAGGGTATTTTTCCTTCTACTGACCACCAATGCTGGCACATGTTTTTTCTCTTTCTGTCCACTAATGCCAGTGCATTGTTTCCTCCCACTGATACCAGAGAATTTTTTTCCTCCTAAACATCATCGGTGCAGGCACATTTTTTCCTCTTTTTGACCACTAAAGCCAAGACAATGTATCCTCCCACTGATGCTGAGGCATGTTTTCCTTCCAAGGACGCCGGGTATTTTTTTTCTCTACTGACCACTTATAGGGTATTTTTTTCTTTCTACTGATCACTGACATCGAAAAGAAAAGAAAAGAAAATGTTTTCTATCTTTTTATCCATTTTCTATCTCCTATTCACCACAAATGCTAGAGCATTTATTTCCTCCCTAATGACACCAATGTGTTGGCAGTTCTTTTTTCTTCCTACTGATGTCAGGGCTTTTTTCTCTGAATACTGACATGGAGCATTTTTTCCACCTACTGATGATTGACTTTTTGCCTTTACTCTTGGTTTAAGGCCTCGTACACACGACCGGTTTTCTCTGCAAGAAACCATCAAGAAAACTGCTGGCAGAGCTTTTTGCAGAGAAAACCGGTCATGTGTATGTTTTCTCGTCTAGAAAACTGCCGGGAATCTCGACGAGAAAAATAGAGAACCTACTCTCTATTTTCTCGTCGGGATTCTCGTCGGCCTGTTTCCTGACGAGAAAACTGTGTGTGTGTGTGTGTATGCGGCTACAAGATTACCTGTCCTCTGGTAAGCCCACGCATGCTCGATGAGACTTCGACGCATGCGCGGTAGCTTACAAGGGTAGTGTAGGGTGAAGCAAGATGGCGGCAACGGCATCGAATGTGACGAGTGCATGCTCGTCGTAGTCGATGACGTCACCGCGTTCTTGCCATTCAAAAGATTGACGGTTCTTTTGAATGGCCATCTGTATGCACGGCTTGGCAAGAAAAGCTTGCCAGGAATCTCGTCAGGAAAAACAATGTTTTTTTTCTGACAGGATTCTCGGCCGTGTGTACTAGGCTTAAGAGTATAAACTATTACCGCTGGTTTCTGCATCATGAACACATGCTATTGGGGGCTCATTACATTTTTTGCTATGGGGCCCTGTGATTTGTTGTTGTGCCCCTCCAACAACCTCTGGAAGTTTTCCTATTTTTCATCTCAGACAGTCATTTTTTTTAATGTAATGCAATTTTTAAATGCTTTTGTGTAAATAAAACGATTTAATGCTATAATCTAGCCACTATAGCTGTATGCATTTATCCTAGCTGTATTTAGCAACTGATATTACTCTGCTATCATCAATACCAACTGCAGAGCAAATCTCTTGCCATATTGATAGATCTGCGTTTTTTCTAGACATTAGCAATGAAAGGTCCAACTTGAAAAGGTCATCATATATTGACGATCTCTACAAAACAGTTGGACTAACACACATTTCATAGTGGCTATAAAACAATGTAATCATGATAACAGAGATACACAGCAAGAATATAGCTAGTTTACTTATTATGCATAACCAGATGCCAACTTGATTTTACTTGTCACTCAAGCCACATTTGGCGCCGGATGCTGTTTTGTTTCACAAGATAACATTGTAACTGAATAATTCTACCTTCAAATTTTCATCTGCTAGGTCCTTCCTGAAACTTTCTTTGTAGATTAAAAAAACAAATGATTTCTTTTAGAAACTTCAGCCTCTCAATTCAAAGTGGGATATGATGGATCACTGTGAATAACACTTTCACCTTCACCAAAGTCAACATTTCACGGCTACTGTGTGACAAGAAGATTTTATTGAACAGCGTGCAAACAGCTCAGGCTGTTAACACGCCACATCACATTTTATCTATCTTTCTGCAGAATAAAAAACAATTATCTATACCTTAACCATCTTTCTTTACATACACCATTTTTCATCATAAACTTGCATTCTCATGTCACAACCTAAAGGGACACCATTGTCTAAAAAAATAAATAAAAAATAAATAGTGTGTATACTGTACATACAGTATATGCACTCACTTTATTAGGTACACCTGTTCAATTGTTTGGTATCACAAATTGCTAATCAGCCAATCACATGGGAGCAGCTTAATGAATTTAGGCATCGAGATGTGGTGAAGATGACTTGCTGAAGTTCAAACCAAGTATCAGAATGGGGAAGAAAGGGAATTGAAGTGACTTTGAATGTGGCATGGTTGTTGGTGCCAGGAGGGCTGGTCTGAGTATTTCAAAAATTGCTGATCTACTGCGATTTCAACACATTACCATCTCTAGAGTTTACAGGGAATGGTCTGAAAAAGAGAAAATATTCAGTGAGCGGCAGTTGTATGGACGAGGGCAGAATGAGCAGACTGGTTTGAGATGATAGAAAAGCATCAGTAACTCAAATAACCACTCTTTACAACCAAGGTATGCAGAATACCATCTCTGAATGCACAACACATGGAACCTTGAAGCAGATGGGCTACAGCAGCAGAAGATCACACCGGGTGCCACTTCTGCCAGCTAAGAACAGGAAACTGAGGCTACAATTCGCACAGGCTCACCAAAATGGACAATAGAAGGGTGGAAGAATGTTGCCTGGTCTGATGAGTCTCGATTTCAGCTGTGACATTCAGATGGTAGGGTCAGAATTTGGCATAAACAACATGAAAGCATGGATCTATCCTGCCTTGTATCAACGGGTCAGGCTGGTGGTGGTGGCGTAATGGTGTGGGAAATATTTTCTTGTCACACTTTGGGCCCCTTAGTACCAATTAAACATCATTTAAACGCCACGGCCTACCTGAATATTGTTGCTGACCATGTCCATTCCTTTATGACCACAGTGCATCCATCTTCTGATGGCTACTTTCAGCAGGATAGTGAATATATATATGTGGTTGATGTTTAATTTTAATGTATTTGATGTATGAGATATACAGTATTATAAAGTTGATGTTTAATTTGATAAAGCATTGCACTCACTGGCATATATTTACCATTTAAAACAGCGGTCCTGAACCTTCCCAGCACCAGGAGGGACTGGCCAGACAGAACTCAGCCCCTCTACGCAACAGGGTGGGTGGATGGGTGCAGCTTGGGGTCACCAGTGCTCCATAAGATCCTGTCCCTGGCCTGGTCCCCCCTTCTCCTTCTTTGTGATTAGTTTGTCGGGCTAGGAGAAGGGGAGATGGCACCTTCTGGTGGTCAGAGGGTGGCAGTGCTGGCTCGCTCTGCCCACCACATGGCCCAGCTCCCAGCAGGCCATGGATCGGCAATGGTCTGAGGCCCAGGGGTTAGGGACACCTGATTTAGACCAGGATTTACACCCTTTGTTTCTCCTTGAATACATTTTAATGGTTCCCACAGGCCAGGGATCTCCAAACTATGGCCTTTGAACCACATCCAACCCTCTACAAGTTTTTATCTGACCCACAGCTGATCAGTTAGTTGGTCTTTGCTGATAAGGACCCTGGTGTAAGGGGGACTCTGATGGGATTCTGATTTGAGGAGTGGCACTGATAGAGACTCTGATGTAAGGGGGACTCTGATGGGGATGCTGATATAAGGGGGTGCTCTGATAGGGAACCAGATGTAAAGTGGGATTCTGATGAGAACACTGATGTAAGGGGGGACTCTAATGGGGACTGTGATGTAAGGGGAAACTCTGCTGATGATTCCGATTTAAGTCCTAAGGTGTACTCTGATGTAAGGGGGATCCTTATGGTGACCCTGATGTATGGGGGGGGACCTTGCTTTATTTTACTTCAGTTCCTTATCTTTTGTTGTGAATCGTATCATGCTGATAAAAAAAGAAGATCCAAGTAAACATGGTAATTTATTAATTTTTCGGCCCCTCAAACATATGTAAAATGTAGGATTTGGTTCTCGCACTGAAAAGTTTGGAGACCTATACCATAGACAGGTATAAGCAGCTTCTGATGTGGCTGCACTGAGTGACCTCCCCATATGTGATCTCTTCAGGCAGACTAAACCAATTTTTCTGTAGGGGATATGGTCAACCCCACAGAATAGAAAAGTCGTTACTGCTTTCTAATGCCGCGTACACACGGACGTTTTTCTCGTTGAAAAAAACAAAATTTTCCCATTCGACGAGAAAAACGATAGTCTGTGGGCTTTCTGTCGTTTTTTTCGACGAGAAAAACGGCATTAAAAACGACGAGAAAAATTAGAACATGTTCTAATTTTTCTCGTCGTTTTTTTCGACATGTTTTCCGCGCCAGTGTTTCCCATAGGGAAACACTGCCGCGGAGCCCACAGACGGTCGTTTTTCTCGACAAGAGAAAAAACGACATGAAAAACGACCGTGTGTGGGGAACAAGCCGTTCCCTCGTTTTTAATGACATTATTCACGGCGTTTTTTTAACCGCCGTGAATAATGATCGTGTGTACGCGGCATAAGAGATAAAATGGCAACAAAACTGTTACTTGATGGTTTTCATCTTGTTTTCTCCCTCATCCAGGCTGCTGGACTGAAAGCTTGGCCATGTTCAGTTTGGAGTGCTGGAGTATTTTATCTAATTTGCCTTAAGCAGGTAAAATTGCGTTTGTATGTCTAACTGCGCTCTAAAGCAGGGGTCCCCAAACTATGGCCCGTGGGCCAAATCCAGCTTGCCGCAACATTATATCCTGCCCTCTGATGTAAGGTGGGACTTTGATGTAAGGGGGGCTTTTTATGGGGACTCTGATGTAAGCAGGATCTGTTGAGGATTTCATTGAAGGTAAATTGGGTATCTGGCGCTACAGGAGGCAATGCCCTTAGTTTGTGATAATGTACATTTGATTAGTCAGTCTTTAGCTAACAACAAAGTTGAGCCACGGTAAGGAGGTGATTTAAAAAGAGGCAGCCATCCTCAGAGTGTGTCCAGCAACTCTGCAAAACATATAAAATAAACAGGGGGGGGTGGCGCCTCTCTAAGTGTAGTATTAAAACAGTAACATTTATTGCACATACAAGATATAAGTGGGAGTCATGCTCATCATAAGTAAGTAGTCCTGGCAGTTCTACTGTGTCCCACAGGCTCCTCGCATGATCCGGGTAGCTGGGAAAGGTTCTGGTGTGATGTTGTGCTGAATAGCTGTACATTCAGGAAAACCAGGTGGTAGTCAGCTCCATGTTGTCCAGCTTGAACCGGAAGAGGAAATGATGTCACCAGCAGGGGGCGGGAGGAAGGGGTCAGGACTGTCTCTGTGGAATGAAAGGCTACGCGCTCGGAGCTCACAGCTCCTTCTACTGGCGCATAGCTTTTCATTCCACAGAGACAGTACTTTCAAATAAATGTCACCAAATGTGACCCACCCCCACCTACCTGAATTTGACAGCTGTGTCCTTCCACAATGTTTTAAGCCTTAATCCCAAATCTTGCTTGCCATTGACTGTACTGACTGTGGGTCTACTTAGATTTTTATGAGACCATCCTCTGAGGCTAAAAACACTCCAGAGAAGTTGAAATTTCCTTTAAAATATATATAAATTCAGTCACTAAAATCTCATATAAGCTTTAACAAGTAAATATAATTACAAAAGTAATTTTCAGTATTATTACATCTGCAACTTTCATTAAAATAATGCCTGACAATTCTGCCATCCTTTCTAAGTGTAGTGAAGAGAACATTCAACCAGGAAAGCAGCCAGGGCTGCTGTTAGTAATCACGGGGCCCCCATACAGCCTACCTGACAGGGTCCAGCTGGCCACAAGTGATTGAGGACATAGATTTATCATTCCCTTTCTTTGCAGCCTCAGCAGCACAGATGAATAAATACTATGCGCTCTGAGGTTTCCTTCTCATTCACAAACTGATGAATGAACACATAAGTTATTTGGTACCGATCACTCACTGTGTTCATTCAGGAAAGGAAGGGGCCAATAAATGATATATTTACCGGCCTCTTCCCCCACTCTCTATCCTGAAACATTTCCCTTTGTGCCCACTGTAGCAATGCCAACAGGAGAGGAGTGGAGGGAAAACGGAAGTGATGCCAGGAAAAGGGACAAACGGGGGACCCAGACAGCAGATGGAAGAGGGGAAATGTGCTAGGACCAATTCCTCTACAGTTCAGCCAGAGGGAGAACGAGGAAGAGAAGCTGGCAGCGTTGCAGGGGGAGGCAGAAGAGGAATGATGGCTGCAATAAGACAGTATAGCTGGCCCTCCTGCCTAGCAGGTGCCTGGGCCCCCTTTTGAACTGATGGTGCCCGGGCCCAGTACAGGAGGGCTGTCTACACTGCCTTACCAGCGGCTCTAAATGCATCACTTACTCGGCGGTCCTTTGTCTGATAGATCACAAGCAACCATTAATGTACAGAAGTAGGGGACAACAGATGAACACACCACAACAATATTACACTAATATTGGGTACAATAGCAAGTGGTGATTCTTTGCATAACTTTATTACGGTATTTTAAATACATTTCATGCACTCTTTACTCATTCTACTTGCATCCTCTATTTCTTAACTTGTTAAATGTATGCCTTGAAGTCACCAGAGACATCATTTTATAAACTCTATACTTTTAGTTCCTTTTGTTAAAACCATATTTTTTTTCTATTTTCAGTATCTATAATTTTATTCAGGTGTTTTACAGTGTCATTATAATAAAGTGAAAATAGGTAAAAAGTGTTGTCAGGCAGGTATTTGAACCAGGAAGTAGCCTTTTCACAGACACACACATTTATATATATATATATATATATATATATATATATATATATATATATATATATTTGATAGTGAGATCATAAAAGCAACAGCATGACTTGACACAGATACACAGATCCCGGCATACGGCAATAAAATATTACTGACCATTATTTGGCTGCTCTCCCACCACAACAATACAATGAAGATCTAGTGGAAAACACTACATCACATGTACTTTAACTACACCCTTCACAAAGAAATGTTCCCTTACTGCAGATAAAATCGATCTCTCATTTTTTATATCAATAAAAATGTCTTAACTTTTGAAATAAAATTATGACCAAGGGCATACAATATATTCTCAGCCAGAAATGACAAAATAAGACATTAATTTTGTCAACTGCTAGAATGTTTTGAAGATATAGTGTAAAGTGTAGTGCCCTAAACCATTAGACTTGTATCTTATTTTTTAGACCAAACTGGGATAGATTCTGAAATCTCACTTTTAAGCCATAAATTGCATTTGTGTTAGAAAGTCACAGTGCTTTATTTAAGTCGACAGGAGATAAACCTAAGAAACATGAGAGCCAAAATAATTATATTACAACTATATACAGATTATGAAGAAAATACAACTCTAATATTCTTTGTTAAAAAATACCTATTTAAACCACCTTAAATTATTAAAGAGACCCTGTCAGTCTTTACCGACTTAAAGCGGAGGTTCACACAAAAAGTGAACATCCACTTTTCGGAACCCTCCCCCCCTCCGGTGTCACATTTGGCACCTTTCAGGGGGAGGGGGTGCAGATACCTGTATAAAACAGGTATTTGCACCACTTCCGGGTTCTGACTCCCGCGGGAGTCCCGCCCCTTCGCACCACCCCCTGCTGTCTTCTGGGAAGCACACTGTTCCCAGGAGAGAGCGGGGACCAGTGACGGCGCGCCGCGATACTCGCACATGCGCAGTAGGGAACCGGGCAGTGAAACCGCAAGGCTTTACTTCCTGATTCCCTCACTGAGGATGGCGGCGGAAGCATCCGAGGACCGAGCGATTGCTCAGCCTCGTCTGCTGACATCGTGGGTGTGCTGGACAGGTAAGTGTCCATTTTTTAAAAGTCAGCAGCTGCAGTATTTGTAGCTGCTGGCTTTTAAAACAAAAAAAAACGGTGGACCTCCGCTTTAAAGTGGTTGTAAACCCTCTATCTTCAGCTCATGTCAATCTGTATTAATAAAGCTACTGATCACTGCCTGTTAAAGTTTCCTTACTTGTTTCTTATTATTATACTTTGTCCCGCAATGTTTGTTTACGTCACCGGCGCATGCGCTGTCCGTCCTTCAATTCACGGCACACTCTGTGTGACGTTCCCCCTCCAGCATCGTGCCGTGTCAGAGATTTCCGCTCTCTGCGGCACCGCTTTGTAGACACGCGAGACTGGGTAGTTATTCCCAGCTTCCATGCAGGGTTGCAGTAGGAACATTGACCCGAGATAGAGGCTTGGTAACACATACTCATGCATGTGCGAGATTTCAGCAAGGGAAAACAAGGCAGGGCGGAAATTACGTCCACAGGAGACTCAGAAAACAATACTCAAGATGGTGCAGCCTAATCTTGGAGGAAGATTTTATTAAAAATGATTAAATACAGTAAGTAACAAGCATTTTTGGATACATTAGACTGGGCAATTTTTTTAAATAATGTTACATATTATATGACATGAAAAGCGCAATACGAAGTGCAGAGTTTACTTCCTCTTTAACCACTTCAATACAGGGCATTTTCACCCCTGTTCCTGCCCATACCAATTTTCAGCTTTCAGCGCTGTTACACTTTGAATGACAATTGCGCAGTCATGTAACACTGTACCCATATGAAATTTTGCTAATTTCCCCCCCCCCACAAATAGAGCTTTCTTTTGGTGGTATTTAATCACCTCTGTGGTTTTTATATTTTGCGCTATAAACAAAAAAAAAATGTGACAATTTTGAATAAAACACAATATTTTTTTACTTTTTTCTACAATAAATATCCCCAAAAAATATATATAAAAAACAAATTTTTCCCTCAGTTTAGGCCGATATGTATTCTTCTACATATTTTTGGTAAAAAAAATCGCAGTAAGCGTATATCGATTGGTTTGTGCAAAAGTTATAGCGTCTACAAAATAGGGGATCATTTTATGGCATTTTTATTGTTATTTTTTTTTACTAGTAATGGCGACGATCTGCGATTTTTATCTTGACTACGATATTGCGGCGGACACTTCGGACCCTTTTGACACTATTTTGGGACCATTCACATTTATACAGCGATCCCTATAAAAATGCATTGATTACTGTATAAATGTGACTGGCAGAGAAGGGGTTAACACTAGGGGGCGAGGAAGGGATTAACTGTGTATCCTAGGGAGTGATTCTAACTGTAGGGGGAGGGGACTTACAAGGGGGGAGACCGATCGGTGTTCCTCTGTACTGGGAACACACATCGGTTTCCTCTCCTCTGACAGGACGTGGATCTGTGTATTTACACACACAGATCCACGGTCCTGCCGTGTTCACAGGCAATCGCGGGTGCCCGGCGGACATCTCGCCCGCGGGCACGCACATCGGGTGCTGAGTGATGCAGTGACGGCGCGCCCGTGCCCCCTAGAGGCTCGGGTAAAAAAGACGTCATATGACGGCGGCCCGGCGGGACAAAGGTTGCCTGGCGCCGTCATTTCACGATGCGTGGTAGGGAAGTGGTTAAGGACAGAGCCTCATTTTGAGATTTGGTGTTTACAAGTTAAAATCATTTTTTGCTAGAAAATAATTTAGAACCCCCAAACATTATATGCTTTTTTTTCTAAAATCCTAGAGAATAAAATGACGGTTGTTGCAATACTTTTCTGTCACATCGTATTTTTGCAGCGGTCTTACAAGCACACTTTTTTGGGAAAAATATGCTTTTTTGAATTAAAAAATAAGACAACAGTAAAGTTAGCCCAATTTTTTTTATACTGTGAAAGATGATGTTATGCCAAGTAAATTGATACCCAACATGTCACACTTCAAAATTGCAGACGGGACAGGGTGCGTTTAAAAAAAAACGTCCATGTGACTTCTTCAGGAACTCCATAGGATGCTGCAAGAGAAAGGGGCCACCTTGAAACAGAAAACCTGAAACATAGGTAAGGAGGAAAAGATAGAAAAGCTGCACACTCAGTAAGACATTAATTTGCTGCTGAAAGTGCTTATAACCTGAGGGTTCAATATCACTTTTGTTGGGTCTAGTGAAATGTTTAATCAGATATTTTCTTAGTATAGTACCTTCATTATAGAATTGGAATAAGGAATCTTATTTATCTAAACATGATTTTTGTTCTATAGACACAGGGTTATCATAGTCTTTTGAAAATCCCCTTTGTAAGCATTCAGAAGACACATGTAAAGGTCCGGATATCCCAATCAGTAGTGCAGAGGAAGTCATAATTGACACTCCCCCAAATTTCAAAGGTCCAGAAATGTGTATATAGTGATACCCCAGCTAAGAGGGCTGCTGGTATATTTTGGGCCCTGTAATGCACCGCTGTCAACCCCTGGCAATCGGCTCTACCCTCCCTTGGCACAGTTAGTAGGGGATGATAGGATTGTGTGGCCTGCAACACACGGTGACACAATCCTATGACAAGAACACACGGCAATAAGTTAAAACTATATTCAACCAGCACTTCTGCTGAGTAACTGTCACCAACACCAGTATACTTGACCCTTATGTATTTACTCAAATTAGTGGGTAAGCAAAAGAACAACAGTGTACATGTCATGTGCAGATCCCTGCAATAAACAGTATTTAAATGAGCAGACAAGTATACAGTACTATATAACCCTAACTGTCCCCGCTGCAGCTATCCTCCCTCGTGGACAAGATGGCGCCCCAAAATGTCTACGCTACCCAGTCAGGCCTGACTGAACTAAGTGAAAGTCTTGCAGAGAAATCTTCGCTAGAAAACGGTGGTGCACTTTGAAGAACAAATTGTAATCCACAAGAGTAACAGAGGTACTGTATCTGCCTCTGAGCGGGTGCTCTCTCAACCAACCGGACCAGTCCATGTCCATTTCTTCCGCTGCTGTGTCTAGGTACACAGATCTTTCGACATCCGGGTCTTCGGTCATCCTGGCAACGATGCAGCAACAATGGAGAGACGTCCCTCAGGTTCCTCGGAGAGAGCGGAAGGCTCTTTGGAGAAGGGCCCAGGCTTCGGGCCTAACGCCACAGCAAACTTAGACAGGACTTCCACTTGCTGGGCGGGCGGTGTCCAAAGAGAGAGATTTTCCGCTCCGCCTTCTCTTATAAAGTCCACCCCAGCAATCCCTGCGCGGGGTCATGCACCCTGGGTGTCCCAATGTCCACTGGGTAATGTAGTCTCTGCGGGGTTGAAGAGCAATACCCCGCTACATGTATATGTGAATGTACATTCATTGTACATGCAATTATAATAGTGTGATACAATTCTTCTTTTTTGCTTTTTTGTTTCTAAGGCCCAATTGAACTCTCATGCCGCGTACACATGATCGTTTTTAATGACGAGAAAAATGAAATTTTTTAAAATGGTCATTAAAAATGATCGTGTGTGGGCTTTCCAGCATTTTTCCCGACGAGAAAAACGCAGAGAATCACGACGAGAAAAATTGGAACATGCTCTAGTTTTTGAAAAAAAAATGCGCATGCTCAGAATCAAGTATGAGACGGGAGTGCTTGTTCTGGTAAAACTAGCGTTCGTAATGGAGATAGCACATTCATCACGCTGTAACGGACTGAAAAGTACGAGGCTGAAAAGCGCGAATCGTCTCTCAACAAACTTTTCTAACATGAAGGGTGGCGCCATCCGAATGGAACTTCCCCTTTATAGTGCCGTTGTACGTGTTGTCACCGCGCTTTACTCGAACATTTTTTTCCACGATAGTGTGTAGGCAAGGCAGGCTTGAGAGGAAACACGAAAAATCACATCAAGAAAAATGACGGTTTTTTCAATGACATTAAAAACGATCATGTGTACGCGGCATCGGTATATACAGGTGAAACTAGAAAAATTTGAATATCGTGCAAAAGTTCATTTATTTCACTAATGCAACTTAAAATGTGAAACTAATATATGAGATAGACTCATTACATGCTAAGCAAGATAGTTCAAGCTGGGATTTGTCATAATTGTGAGGATTATGGCTTACAGATCATGAAAACCCCAAATCCACAATCTCCGAAAATTTGAATATTGTTAAAAGGTGCAATATTCTAGGCTCAAAGTGTCCCACTCTAATAAGGTAATTAAGCCATAACACCTGCAAAGGGTTCCTGAACCTTTAAATGGTCTCTCAGTCTGGTTCAGGGAGGGGAGGAGGGACGGAATTTTCCTTGAGACATGATGTTCACACATCAGGAGAGGGGGTACAGTTTGTCATCCTTGGATTGGGTGCTAGATGACCTTGTCTTGCCTATGAGTATAGGTTCTACTTTCATAGAGGTCAAGAGGACAACGATGGATTGCATGGACTAGAATCTTTTTTTATTTACTCACAGGAACATTTACCAAGGAATAAAAATAATATCTTAGCTTGGAAGGATGAAGTGCCCCTTTAAAGGTACTGTACACTTTTAAATATTTGTATTATTTTAACTAAGTGTCAGTGAAGTTATAATACCAGTTGTGGCTGCAGTTTGTAGTGTCATGGCTGACTGATTCCCCTATGTCTATGTAATAATCCACCTAGCTTGTCTCTATTCACCACAGGGACAGGGAACTTCTTCTTCCAGGTCACATGGCCTTGCCATTTCTCTGTGTTGCATCACAAATGTGTGAGTACTAATATAGAAAGCAAACACATCTCTTCCAGCATGCTGAGCTCTATTAATAGCTCCCACCGGCGGAACACTAGATTGAGAGACCCAGGGATTGTAGGATATATAGTTTCTTCACAGGAAGTGCCAGGTCTCAGACTACAGACAGAGGTCATAAACCTGTGCAGTACCATGTCCATGCCTCATGTTTCAAACAAACAGAAATTTCTGACACAGGAATGTGAAGATTTTCTGTGAAAAGACATGATCAATGCACAGTTTAGGCAGGTGAAAATACAAGGTGCAAGTAAGAAGGTTTATAAGGCCTTTAATTATTAAAATCACAGGATCTGCATTATAGCCAACCATCTAGAACTCTCAGAAAAAGAAAAGCAGTGGCAGCCCAGAATTTTTCTCATGATAGGTTTCCATTTAAATGACATCTAAAACGCATCGTGAAACAAAGTTATAAGAATGTTAAGTGTTTCATTTCTTTACCATACAGTTTCATGATTATTATTAGTGCTCTTTTCTTTGGTTGAATTGCTGGACTTTTAAATTGATCCTAAGTCTAACATTACAGAAAAATTGTATGCAATTGTAAGAACAGAGTCAAATGTAAAACTTAAAGTGACACTAATCTCTGGTTTAAAATAAAAATAATATTCAAGTATGAATTCTTAAAGTAGAACTAAAGGCAAAACACTTTTTTCATTTTGAAAAGAGTAGAGAAGGGTTAAAACCCCTGTCAGGTTGTTCTTTGCCATCTGTGTGCCACTGGGGAGATTTCTCTTCACTTTCTGACACAAAGCTAAAACAGGAAATGAGAGGAAATCCCTCCAAAGTGAGGGAATTCCTGCCGTCACCGGGGGGCATCGGAACTAGTATCCCCATTGGAAGATTTCTCCTCTATTACTGTTCTGGTGACAACCCAAAATTTGGTATTTTATTTACTTTCACTTTTGGTGATAACTAGGGTTGCACTGATACCGGTATCAGTATCAGTGGCGATACTAAGCATTTGCACGGGCAACGGTACTCGTGCAAATGCTCCGATACGCGAAACCGAATCAACATTTTTGTTCATTCACTACCTGGTGAATTGACTGACCTGAAATGACATAATTGGTCAATGATGGAGAGGATAGGGGGTTGCAGGATGCTCTCTCCCTGTTGCATATCTGAGCCAGCTGCCATGTTGGAGACTGAAGCTGGCTCTGTAAAGCTCTGCTGGTGGGGGATCGGCTGTGAGTGGGTCCCAGGTTTATCTAAATACCTCTCCATGAGGTGTAGCTGGTGGTCTGGAGAGAGGGACTAAGTGGCGGTGAGACTGCTGATGGCCTTAAGTAAGCAGATTTTCTGTGGCTCGTGGGAGTTGCTGTGTTGGGCAGCTACTCCATGTAGCGGCAGAACCAGAAGTCCAAGCATCTCTTTGTTATGTGCAGCTTTGGGGAATTCCATGGCCACAGTTGTTTGGGATAACGGCCTGCTGTCATTTGACAGTTTCCCACAGGTTCCCATCTTAGCCCATCCCTATTTCTGAGTTAGGCCTCATTCACATGGGTGCTTACACCCATAGTCTGTAAATGGGACATGTCTATAGGCAGCTGGAGCCACCAGGTGCTGTGTGCAGACAGCCTAGTCACGTCTATGGGAATGCAGTGGCAGCACAAACACAGGAGCTGGTGTTGAATTATTCACTTTACGGTCAACACAAAGGACAAGGGGGCACTCTTTGCGTCTAGAGGAAAAGAGATTTCACCTCCAAATAAGGAAAGGTTTCTTCACAGTAAGAGCTGTGAAAATGTGGAATAGACTCCCTGCAGAGGTGGTTCTGACCAGCTCAGTAGATTGCTTTAAGAAGGACCTGGATTATTTCTTAAATGTATATAATATAACTGAGTACTAACATTTATAGGTAAAGTTGATCCGGGGAATATCCGATTGCCTCTCGGGGGATCAGGAAGGAATTTTTTCCCCTGCTATAGCAAATTGGATCATGCTCTGCTGGGGTTTTTTGCCTTCCTCTGGATCAACTGTGGGTATAGATGTGGGTATATGGGATTGTACGATATTTCTTTTTTTTTTCTTTTCTTTTTTTTTTTTTATGGTTGAACTGGATGGACTTGTATCTTTTTTCAACCTGACTAACTATGTAACTATGTGTAGCGATACCCCCAGCTAAGAGGGCCGCAGTATTAGTTTTGGGCCCTAAAGACAGCTCCGCCAACCTCCGGCAATTTACTCGACCCACTCTGGCACAGTTAGTCTAGGGTAATATTATATATCTTATGCTCTATGGTCAAATTCAGACACCAATGCAATAATAAAAGAATAACAAGTTCCAGGCTATTCGCGTCCCGTCGGGTGTGTAGCTTCAATGCGATGGGGTCCAGGGGTTGAGCTCCCCTCAAGACCTGCTGGACACGGGCCTCATCTACCTTCCTTGGGTCAATCCCCTTCATCAGTATGATCTTGTGCAGAATTTTATCCAAACGTCTCATGAACTCTGACAGTTTCTCTCCTGTCTTCTGGTAGCAGTGTTCCAGCTGGTACGTGAGTTCCGTAACTTTTTCTGTTCCGCCTAACACATTCTGCAGAATATCCAGATAATCCTGTGCATCACAGTCTATCTTGCTTATCTTAAGGCTGCGTATGGCTTCTAGAGCAGGCCCCTTCAAACTCTCAGTGATTCTCTGTTTTTTTTGGTGTTCTGGGACTTCCCACTCCTCTAGGGCCTGAGTGGCGCCATCTAGCCATTCCTCAAATCCCTCTTCCCCCAAAGGTACAGGTTTCCTTCCAGAAAATATTCTACATTTTCTGTATCCCGACATCGGGTAGTCTGTGGGATCCCTCTTGCACTGGGCAACAATCTCCCCTAGAACCGCGCACAGCTCTGCGCTGAGGGTGGTTGATGATGACCCGGGACTCTCTCTAGCCTTCTGCTTATCTGCTTTCGGGGACTGCGGTGGAGATACTTGTGGAGGTGATGGTTTTGGTGTTTTGAACCATTCTCCCTTGAGTGGCAGCGCATGAATTAAGCTGTATGTCTGCTTATCCGCTGCTTGTATGTTTGGACCTCTGAAATGCTCTGGGATTTCATTCTTCCACTCTATTAATGCATGGGTAAGCGAGGAATTCGATCTCACATCCATCACCCATGCTTTCTGGCATGGGGACAGCGACATCACTAGCTGTTTCACCGCTCCTTCTTGCCAGATCCCCGGGAGTTCAATCACTACTGCCGCGGCTGAATCGGTGCCCGCCACCGTGCACCACTGTTCTACTTCTAGCGGATCCATGCCGGTACTTTTGGCGTGTTCACTTGCTATATCAGGATCCCGGACAAGAACCCCGTCGTGTAGCGATACCCCCAGCTAAGAGGGCCGCAGTATTAGTTTTGGGCCCTGAAGACAGCTCCGCCAACCCCCGGCAATTTACTCGACCCACTCTGGCACAGTTAGTCTCTAGGGTAATATTATATATCTTATGCTCTATGGTAAAATTCAGACACCAATGCAATAATAAAAGAATAACAAGTTTACTTTCTACTGGCATAAAAAATCAACAGTTGTAACAGTTCACATGAATTTGTTTGCAGAGCCCTGCAGCAATTGACACACTACAATTAGTAAGATATGGCGCACACGCGCCACGTGTAACGGTACTTCACTATGCGCCCTATGGCGCAGCAACTAAATAAACTATCTGGCTGGCCAGACCTGACCCTATAACTCAGTCTCTAGAAGATTAATTCTTTGCATGCAAGTCTTTAAACGGTGGTGCACATTTCAGGAACACATTTGTAATCCAAAAGGGTAAAAGTACCAACACGGAACACTCCATTAGAGATCCGTTTGACTCAGTTCTGCTATGGATCTCCAGTGGGGACTCAAATGTGAACTGGTGGGCCCCGGCAGTC
This sequence comes from Rana muscosa, assembly GCA_029206835.1. Classification (NCBI taxonomy): domain Eukaryota; kingdom Metazoa; phylum Chordata; class Amphibia; order Anura; family Ranidae; genus Rana; species Rana muscosa. The sequence continues at coordinate 685,231,201 of CM055117.1, read as the reverse complement.
TGTAGGCCTAACAATAGTGTAAAGTATATGGATTCAGCAGGTGCTCGCTCACCCCTCCGGACGCGATCCCTGTCCGGGACTTCCACCTGCTGTGCCTCCACACACAGCGTCTGCAGCGGTCGGGTCTCCGGTCCAGCAACGGTTGAGGATGACCAAGTCAGATGCCACCCAGGCTCGTAATGGGGTGGAAGGCTCTTTGGGTAGCGGCGCAAGGCCCCAGGCTTCAGGCCTTGCACCACAGCGGATCCGCACAGGAAGATCTGTACACTGAAGTCTCGTGTCCCAAAGAGGCCAAGCTTAGCCTTGCCTCCTCCTTATATAACTCCACCCATGAGTCTCTGTGGTGAAAACACTGCACCCTGGGTGCCAAGGGGGGTTCTTGAAAAGGTAGTCCAATGAGTCTTAAGGGAGACCCCGCTACACACTCCGCCCACTTAAACTCTTTGGTCCCCAAAGATAATTCTAACATACACTGCGTACAACCCTAGACAACGTTGCGTATGATGTTGGCATAGGGAATTCCCACCAAAACAGAGGGGTTGAATTCCCTTGCCCACAGGTCACATTACTCTGAGTGGCCTGCCTAACTGTGCCAGAGAGTGAGTTGGGGCTGCCCTCCACCAAATGGACAGTGGAGGGATCCGGATTCTCTGCACTCCTCCTGGCAGTGACCACAGATTCTTCTGAGCTACTCCCCATATGTGGGTAGGTCAACCTTCTGGGAGGCCTTATGACTCTTCGAGCCCTTTGCTCTCTTGGGGTTTCTGCCTCTGGCGCCAAAGGCTCTTCTTCCGTAGCAGGCTCGGGCAACACGGTGGGCTCTGGAACATCTGCTTCAGGAGCCGAAGGATACATAGAGTCTCCAGGGTCCTCTTCTGAGTAAGTGTCACAGGCATCCTTCCAATGGTCTGACAAAGGACTAGATGGGATGAACTCAGTGGCTTCTGTATTCAGTGTTCCATCTATAGTGTCTTCAGTGGTTGGAAGATCTATAGCTGAAGTTCCTGGAGTTGGGGAAGGCCACAGCCAATCAAGTTCTGTTCCTTCTTCTCCACTGAGTTCAGAGGCCTCCACATCTTCAGCCCGAGAGGCCTGAGACCTAGTGTTTGGAGAGTCCCTCGCGGGAGGTATCCTGACTGCTTCGGCAAGTGGGAGCAGATGGTTCCTGTGCCAGGTCTTCAGTGGCCCCACCTTCCCCTCTGGCTTCAACTTGTAAACAGGTAGGCCTGGCAGCTTCTTACAAATGACATAGGGTTCGGGCCTCCATCTGTCCGCAAGTTTGTGTTTACCGGGGACCCCCAGATTGCGCAGTAGTACTCGGTCCCCTGGCTGTAAGTCCTGGACACGACCTTCAGGTCGAAGTTTCTTTTATTACGAGCTCCCCTTTGATCTGAGACCGCTTGGGCCTGTTCATAGGCTACCTTCAGGCTGTGTCTAAGCCTGTCCACATATCCTTTGTGGGATGTGGCTGAGGAGTGGTCCAAGGACGTGCCAAAGGCCAGGTCCACGGGAAACCTTGCTTCTCTCCCAAACATGAGCCGATAGGGGGAGTAGCCTGTAGCATCACTTGTGGTACAGTTGTAAGCGTGGACTATAGCTGCTATGTGTCTGCTCCAATGCTGTTTTTCACTATCCAAGGTTCCCAACATGTTAAGTAGGGTTCGGTTAAACCTCTCCGGCTGGGCATCTCCTTGTGGATGGTAAGGTGTGGTTCGAGTTTTCTTGATCCCTAACGAATCCAGGAGGTTCCGGATCAGCCGACTCTCAAAGTCCCTTCCTTGGTCTGAATGGAGTCGCTGCGGTAATCCATAGTGGACGAAATACTTCTCCATAAGTACCTTGGCCACCATGGAAGCCTTCTGGTCTTTGGTTGGAAAAGCTTGAGCATACCGGGTGAAATGATCGGTTATCACCAGAACATTTCCTAGTCCACTCTGGTCGGGTTTGAGGCAGAGAAAATCAATGCATACCAGATCTATTGGGCCTTGACTTTGTAGATGGCCCATTGGGGCAGCTTGGTGGGGTAAAGTCTTCCTCTGGATGCAGCGTGCACATGAGTGGCAGTACTCTTCTACTTCGCCTCATGCAAGGCCAATAGAACCGACTTCTGACAAGTTAAAAGGTCTTTTCCGCCCCTAGGTGGCCGTGATTGTCATGCAGTGTAATCAGAACAGTCTCTCGATGTTTTTCCGGAAGGAACAATTGCCATTTATCTTCCAGGCCATCAGAGGGGCCCCTTCGGTAGACCACTCCCTGATGCACCTGCAACCTGTCCCACTCTTTCCTCAACAGGCGAGCTTCCTTTGAGGAGTGGCGCAGGAGTCTATTTGGATCCTGATTCTCCAGGGCTTCCAGGACCAATTTCCCCATGGGGTCTTCTAATTGGTCGCATCTCAGCTCCTTCTTGGACAGTTTCGGCAGATTGTCTTCTTCCAATTGGGTTACTCCACAGTATTGTTTGGGGACTCCTACCATGGTAACTCCTATCTCTTCTGCCCTCGAGCCTCCTCTGGCTTGTAATTCAGCCCCTGGACAAAGGGCCCGCACCCCATCAGGTGCCACTTGAGTCCAGTCTTCTGTGTCACTGGTGGGGGCATGAGATCTCCTGGACAGAGCATCTGTGTCTCGATTTCCAGCCCCTGGCCTGTATTTTAGGCTGAAATTGAATCCAGACAGTGCGGCCAGCCATCTGTGTCCAGTGGCGCCCAGCTTTGCTGTGGTGAAAAGGTAGGTAAGGGGGTTGTTGTCGGTCTTCACAGTGAACTCCGCCCCATACAGGTAGTCTTTAAGCTTGTCTACTACCGCCCACTTAAGGGCCAGGAACTCCAGCTTGTGAGTGGGGTAGTTCTTCTCAGAGGGAGTCAGGCTCCTGCTCACGTAGGCAACAGGTCACAGTTGTCCTTCGTGTTCTTGGTAAAGTACTCCTCCCAGACCGTCATGACTAGCATTTACATGTAGTTCATAGGGTCTTGTTGGGTCTGCGTAGGCCAAGACTGGGGCAGTGGTTAGGCTCTTCTTCAACGCCTGGAAGGCCTCTTCACACTTTTGGTTCCACTGATCTCTGACTGACACTCCCAGCTTCCTGGGTCCTGAGTCGTCCTCTTCCCCTTCGGTCTTGAGTAGTTCATTCAATGGTCTGGCAATCCGGGCAAATCCCTCCACAAACCTCCTGTAATAGGAGTAGAACCCCAAGAAGGATCTGAGTTCTGTTACTGTGGTGGGTCGTGGCCAGGAGGTAACTGCCTCCAATTTCTCAGGGTCTGTGGCCACCCCTTCTTCAGACACTATGTGCCCCAGATAGTTCACAGAAGACTGGTAGAATCGACACTTCTCAGGCGAAAGCTTGAGTCCCTCCTCACTGAGTCTTCTCAACACTTTTTCCAGCTTCTCTTCGTGTTCTTCCAAGGTTCTCCCAAAGACAATGACGTCGTCCAGGTACACAAGGACTTCAATAAGATTCATGTCTCCTACAGTCTTCTCCATGAGACGTTGGAAGGTAGCAGGAGCTCCAGACAGTCCCTGAGGCATTCGATCAAACTCGAAGAACCCCACTGGGGTTATGAAGGCTGTCTTCTCCTTGTCTTCCGGATGCATAGGGATCTGGTAGTATCCACTCTTGAGATCCATAACGCTGAACCACTTGGCTCCAGACAAACTCTGTAAAGCGTCCTCTATCCTCGGAGTGGTGTACTGGTCAGGGATGGTTCTCCTGTTGAGAGTCCTGTAGTCTATACATAGCCTCAACGACCCATTCTTCTTCCTGACCACCACTATCGGGGAGGCATAGGGACTTCTAGACTCCCGGATCACACCAGTCCTCTTGAGTTCTGCGAGTTGTTCCCTCAGATCCTCCAGATCTGCTAGTGGGACCCGCCTGACCCTTTCTCTGAAGGGCTTGTCTTCTTGAAGGCGGATTCGATGGGTGGCACTCCTTGCACACCCCACATCGAACTCATCTTTGGAAAAGATCTTCTCCCATCTGATCAACTGGGCCTTGGCTCTCTCTTTCCAAGCCCTGGGTAGATTCGGGTTCTCCATGGACAGCTTCTCCCAAACATCTCCTCCTTCACCCGTCCCCTTGACTTCTGACAGGGTAACTGCAGCAGCAGGGCTCACCTGGCCCAGCAGCATTCTGGCTGGGATTTCCATGGGGCCACCTGTAGTGTTCCTAACACTCACCGGAACTCTACAATGGGCCTTCTTCAGGGCTTTCAGCGGAGTCACTTCTGGTATCACTTCAAGACCGGAGGGCTCTTCCCTTGGATCGGACTCCAACATGACGAAGGGTCCGGGTTGTTCCCAAGTAAGCTTCACAGTGGCCCTGAGACAGGTTACTTCGCCGGGTTGCAACACTACCCCTTCTCTTCCAAGTCTCCATACCTTCCCTATCCCCTCTCCAGGGGTCTTCTGCTCTAGGACCAGTCGTTGGTAGGGCGTCTTTAGCATGGGATGGATTTTGGTGGCTGCATGGCCCTTCTCTTTCACTAGAGAGGTCAGGAGTCTCCGGACCAGGTCCGTGTTGGTCCCTATTAGGAGGGAACTTTTGCTAGCTCCAGGCGGCCGAGGGCACACAACTGCCAGGGTGTCAAACACTTTGGCCTTCCCAGCCAAGGATGGGTCAAAAGTCATCTTTATGGGCAAATAGCCATCGTAGGGGAAGCTCTGGGTTCCGATTCCCCATATTTCCAGTTCCTCTATCTTCTGGATGGGTAGATGACTCAAGTGCTTATCGTAGAAATCCCGGTATAGTAGGGTCACTTGTGCCCCAGTATCCAAGATGGCTCTGGTGTAGACTCCCTCCACTTGAATGGGCACTACAGGAGATGGGCCTACCAGCTTCTCCGGATATGGCCTGACAGTGGTTGCCTTCTTCTGGTCTCTTCCCTTCGGACTCTCTCTTGTCCAACTCCCTTTGGACTTTAGTCTTTCTTGAGCCTGGTATGCATTGATTTCCCTCCTTTCAATGGGTGTACAGACCCGCTGAGGGATATTATTGTTTTTCTTAGGTGCATGCCCCTTTTGGGGAGTGTTGTGCCTCTTCTGGGGGGTCTTACCCCCTTTCTCTGGGGTGTATCTCTGCTGAGGGACGCTATGTTTCCCTTGAGGGGTTTTGTCTCCTCTTTTCTTCTGCTTCTCATTCAGTTTGGAGCTCACTGAAGATGATGGGCACCCGGTTGACTCCTTCACCGGGGCCCTCTGGAGTTTCCCGCCGGCTTGCGGTTATCTGTTTTCTTCTTCTTGGGACTGGTATATATAGCTGCAATATGGCCAACTCCCCCACAGTTAAAACAGACTACATCTCCCCATTCTTGTGGAGATGCTGGTGCTGAGGCAATTGGGAACAGTTCCTTCCTTGGCACCTCTCTCTTTGGACTCTCTGAATCTTTTGCTATCAGAGAGGTCAGCATCTCTAACACCTGAGACATCTGTGATTTTAAAGTGTCTACTTCTGAGTCTCTTTCAGAAGCCATGGCCGACCTGACCATCACCACTGGAGGGTTGGTTGGCTCGACTGGTTGGCTCCTCTTTTTCTCTTCCAGCATGGCCTTTTCCTCTCTGATCGTTCGGATCAAATCAGGATATTCCAGGCTATTCGCGTCCCGTCGGGTGCGTAGCGTCAATACGATGGGGTCCAGGGGTTGAGCTCCCCTCAAGACCTGCTGGACACGGGCCTCATCTACCTTCCTTGGGTCAATCCCCTTCTTCAGTATGATCTTGTGCAGAATTTTATCCAAACGTCTCATGAACTCTGACAGTTTCTCTCCTGTCTTCTGGTAGCAGTGTTCCAGCTGGTACGTGAGTTCCGTGACTTTTTCTGTTCCGCCAAACACATTCTGCAGAATATCCAGATAATCCTGTGCATCACAGTCTATCTTGCTTATCTTAAGGTTGCGTATGGCTTCTAGAGCAGGCCCCTTCAAACTCTCAGTGATTCTCTGTTTTTTTTGGTGTTCTGGGACTTCCCACTCCTCTAGGGCCTGAGTGGCGCCATCTAGCCATTCCTCAAATCCCTCTTCCCCCGAAGGTACAGGTAGTCTGTGGGATCCCTCTTGCACTGGGCAACAATCTCCCCTAGAACCGCGCACAGCTCTGCTCTGAGGGTGGTTGATGATGATCCGGGACTCTCTCTAGCCTTCTGCTTATCTGCTTTCGGGGACTGCGGTGGAGATACTTGTGGAGGTGATGGTTTTGGTGTTTTGAACCATTCTCACTTGAGTGGCAGCGCATGAATTAAGCTGTATGTCTGCTTATCCGCTGCTTGTATGTTTGGACCTCTGAAATGCTCTGGGATTTCATTCTTCCACTCTATTAATGCATGGGTAAGCGAGGAATTCGATCTCACATCCATCACCCATGCTTTCTGGCATGGGGACAGCGACATCACTAGCTGTTTCACCGCTCCTTCTTGCCAGATCCCCGGGAGTTCAATCACTACTGCCGCGGCTGAATCGGTGCCCGCCACCGTGCACCACTGTTCTACTTCTAGCGGATCCATGCCGGTACTTTTGGCGTGTTCACTTGCTATATCAGGATCCCGGACGAGAACCCCCACGTGTAGCGATACCCCCAGCTAAGAGGGCCGCAGTATTAGTTTGGGGCCCTGAAGACAGCTCCGCCAACCCCCGGCAATTTATTTGACCCACTCTGGCACAGTTAGTCTAGGGTAATATTATATATCTTATGCTCTATGGTCAAATTCAGACACCAATGCAATAATAAAAGGATAACAAGTTTACTTTCTACTGGCATAAAAAATCAACAGTTATAACAGTTCACATGAATTTGTTTGCAGAGTCCTGCAGCAATTGACACACTACAATTAGTAAGATATGGCGCACACGCGCCACGTGTAACGGTACTTCACTATGCGCCCTATGGCGCAGCAACTAAATAAACTATCTGGCTGGCCAGGCCTGACCCTATAACTCAGTCTCTAGAAGATGAATTCTTCGCATGCAAGTCTTTAAACGGTGGTGCACATTTCAGGAACACATTTGTAATCCAAAAGGGTAAAAGTACCTGGAACACTCCACTAGAGATCCGTTTGACTCAGTTCTGCTATGGATCTCCAGTGGGGACTCAAATGTGAACTGGTGGGCCACGGCAGTCTGTAGGCCTAACAATAGTGTAAAGTATATGGATTCAGCAGGTGCTCGCTCACCCCTCCGGACGCGATCCCAGTCCGGGACTTCCACCTGCTGTGCCTCCACACACAAGCGTCTGCAGCGGTCGGGTCTCTGGTCCAGCAACGGTTGAGGATGACCAAGTCAGATGCCACCCAGGCTCGCAATGGGGTGGAAGGCTCTTTGTGTAGCGGAGCAAGGCCCCAGGCTTCAGGCCTTGCACCACAGCGGATCCGCACAGGAAGATCTGTACACTGAAGTCTCGTGTCCCAAAGAGGCCAAGCTTAGCCTCGCCTCCTCCTTATATAACTCCACCCATGAGTCTCTGTGGTGAAAACACTGCACCCTGGGTGCCAAGGGGGTTCTGGGAAAGGTAGTCCAATGAGTCTTAAAGGAGACCCCGCTACATATGTAACTATGGTCCCATTTTGACAGCTGCGCAGGTGGGGTTGAGCACCTTCAAACAAAGACAGCAAAAGTAAGTCAGCATTTGCAGCTCCCAATGGTTCTTTTGTGCAGATTTCCTCTAAATCCTTTTCAGTAAGGACCAGAACATGATATTTTTCCTTTCCTATATACTGCACAATGCGTTTTAGCACATCACAGCACAGAATTCATACTCTGACTGTAAATAAAAAATCAACATGACAAGTCTGTAACCTCTAGGGATTTTATGTTCACCTTTGGTCCACTGTTTCTTTAGCTAGGCCTTGTCTCACAGGAGAACAGATGGTTCAGTTATTAGGACAGGTGAATGTATCGAACGGGTTGTAAGAGTGGTTAATCAACCCATCCATCTGTAATTCAATTACAGCGTATATTAAATTAAAAATACATTTTACAGTGTGACTATGTTCACTGAATACACATGTCTGTTTTGCAATACAGATATGAAGATAGAAATAGTATAAGATTAAAGTGGTTGTAAACCTCTGAAATGAAAATTGAACAGTGCATATCCTCATATATGGTGTACTTGCCTCAGTCCATAATACTTAGTGTGGATCCTGTCTGCTCTGGCCTTCCTCAGCTATCAGCATAAATTACTTCTGACTTTTTCTATTTTATGGTCATCGGGCAATCCTTGGTCATGACCCAGCCCACAGCAAGTGATTGACAGCCTCAGATGTGGATGTTTTTCCCATGATAGCCGCTTTGAAGAAATCACATCTGACGCAACACCTAGGGCAGAGCTTCCTTACATCTGTCCAGATTGTAGGTGTTTTGGTTTCTGAGACTGGGGAACAGAGGCGTATCTAGTGAAAATGGCACCTATGGCAAGCACTGAAACCTGGCCCCAGTCGAAACATTTGAAACCCATCTTTCAGATAACCTGGTTCTTTGAATGGAGCGAACGCGGTGACGCCATCGACACATTCGATGCCATCGCCGCCATCTTGCTACACCCTATCTATGCCTAGGAAGCTACCGCGCATGCGTCAAAGTCATTTCGAGCATGCGCGGGCTTCCCGGCGAACAGTTAAGTGTACACACACACAATTTTCTCGTCGAGAAACAGGCTGACGAGAATCTCGACGAGAAAATAGAGAGCAGGTTCTCTATATTTCTCGTCGAGATTCTTGACGGTTTTCTCGACGAGAAACCATACACACGAACGAATTTCTCGACAAGAAAGCTATCTTGGCAATTTTCTTGTCGCTTCTTGCCGAGAAACTCGTTCGTGTGTACGAGGCATCAAACTCTTTAATCTTCCAATGTTCCTTACCAGCACCCATAAATGCGGCCTTACCAGCACCCATAAATTCAGCCTTACCAGCACCTATAAATGCGGCCTTACCAGCACCAATAAATGCAGCCTTACCAGCACCCATAAATGCAGCCTTACCAGCACCCATAAATGCGGCCTTACCAGCACCCATAAATGCGGCCTTACCAGCACCCATAAATTCAGCCTTACCAGCACGCATAAATGCAGCCTTACCAGCACCCATAAATGCGGCCTTACCAGCACCCATAAATGCGGCCTTACCAGCACCCATAAATGCGGCCTTACCAGCACCCATAAATGCAGCCTTACCAGCACCCATAAATGCGCCCTTACCAGCACCCATAAATGCAGCCTTACCAGCACCTATAAATGCGGCCTTACCAGCACCCATAAATGCGGCCTTACCACCACCCATAAATGCGGCCTTACCACCACCCATAAATGCGGCCTTACCATCACCCATAAATGCGGCTTTACCAGAACCTATAAATGCGGCCTTACCAGCACCCATAAATGCAGCCTTATCAGAACCCATAATTGAGGACTTACCAGCACCCATAAATGCGGCCTTACCAGCACCCATAAATGCGGCCTTACCAGCACCCATAAATGCGGCCTTACCAGCACCCATAAATACAGCCTTATCAGAACCCATAATTGAGGACTTACCAGCACCCATAATGCAGCCTTACCAGCACCCAAAATGCAGCCTTATCAGAACCCATAAATGCGGCCTTACCAGCACCTATAAATGCGGCCTTAACAAAACCCATGAATGCGGTAATATCAGCATAAATGCGGAGGAATCGTGCGGTGTACGGGCACTTATCAGGAGGGAGAGAGCGGCCTCCATGGGGGCAGATCATGCGGTGTACAGGCACAGCACTGGGCAGAAAGGCAGAGCGGAACAGAACATCAGAGAAAGTGGCTGCGCACAGTGGTACACAGACAGGTCACACTCACTGGCAGTGGCATTGTGATGATCAGGGACAGGCAGCAGTGCAGGGGATGTTTCCTCATAATGGATACAGTCCTCCGCCACTGCTGCGCCAGCGCCTCTGACACTGTACAGAGGGAGAGAGGGAGTAGGATCACTAGCGGCCCGGTCTGCTTAGCACACATGCACAATCGCACATGATGATGACTTTAAGGCCTCTTTCACACTGGGGCGGTGGGGGCGTCGGCGGTAAAGCGCCGCTATTTTTAGCAGCGCTATACCGTCGTTTTTGCAATGTTATTCAGCCGCTAGAGGGGCGCTTTTAACCCTCACTAGCGGTCGAGATAGGGTTAAAAAAAAAACGACCGCAAAGCGCCGCTTTGATTTCAATGGGCAGTGGCGCTTTAGGAGCCGCTCCTACAGCGCCTCAAAGATGCTGCTTGCAGGACATTTTTTAATGTCCTGCCAGCGCACCACTCCAATGTGAAAGCCCTAGGGCTTTCACACAGGAGTGAATAGAGCGGCTCTTTCAGGGCGCTTTGCAGGCGTCATTTTTAGCGTTATAGCGTCTGCAAAGCACCTCAGTGTGAAAGGGGTCTTAGGCTACTTTCACACTGAGGCGCTTTGCAGGTGCTACAGCGCTACAGAATAGCGCCTGCAAAGCGCCCTGAAAGAGCCTCTTTTCTCAGTCCAATGTGAAAGCCCGAGGGCCTTCACACTGGAGCAATGCGCTGGCAGGATGCTCAAAAAAGTCCTGCTAGCCGCATCCTTGAGGCGCTGTAGGAACGGTGTACACACAGCTAAAGCGCCCCTGCCCATTGAAATCAATGGGCAGCGCCACCGAACCGACAGCAAAGCGTCGCTGCAGCGGGGCTTTGCGGGCGGTTTTAACCCTTTTTGGGCTGCTAGCCGTGTGCTGGCAGGACGCACAAAAAAGTCCTGCCAGCCGCATCTTTGAGGCGCCCAGCTAGCGGCCAAATAAAGTCGCAAAAACGACAGTAAAGCGCCGCTAAAATAGCGGCGCTTTACCGCCGATGGTGCAACGCCCCAGTGTGAAAGTAGCATAAGTCATCATGTGCCAGGCACAGGCCTAAACAGAAGCAAGCAGCCAATCAAATATAGTGCTTGCTCAATATGGATTAAATAAATTATAATGATGCATAGCAATAGATATCATAAATAAACTGATTTGTGCAACAGCAGGTACTACTTGCACAAATCACTTTATTTATGATAACTATGGCTATGCATAATTATAATTTATTTAATCCAGATATTGAGCACTATATTTGGCTGCTTGGCACTGTGGCACACATCATACACATGCAGATGATGATGATGATAGGTACGCTGTGAGTATACCTATAGTACGGTACCTGCTGCCTGGCTGGGTTTCCCTTCATCCAAATCTAATTGTCCAACTTAGTCTCGACCAGTGGCGGCTGGTGCTCAAATTTTTTGGGGGGGCGCTAACAAACTGAAAAAAAAAAATCATCAATTGCCGCCACTGTGCCCATTAAAACGCAGCCACTGTGCCCAAACGCCACTAGTTTGTCCCCAAATGCAGCCAGTTTCTCCCCCATAATACAGCCAGTTTCTCCCCCAATAATACAGCCAGTTTCTCCCCCATAATACAGCCAGTTTCTCCCCCATAATACAGCCAGTTTCTCCCCCATATGCAGCCAGTTTCTCCCCCATATGCAGCCAGTTTCTCCCCCAATAATACAGCCAGTTTCTCCCCCAATAATACAGCCAGTTTCTCCCCCATAATACAGCCAGTTTCTCCCCCATATGCAGCCAGTTTGTCCCCCATATACAGCCAGTTTCTCCCCCATATGCAGCCAGTTTCTCCCCCATATGCAGCCAGTTTCTCCCCCATAATACAGCCAGTTTCTCCCCCATAATACAGCCAGTTTCTCCCCCATATGCAGCCAGTTTCTCCCCCAATAATACAGCCAGTTTCTCCCCCAATAATACAGCCAGTTTCTCCCCCATAATACAGCCAGTTTCTCCCCCATATGCAGCCAGTTTCTCCCCCATATACAGCCAGTTTCTCCCCCATATACAGCCAGTTTCTCCCCCATATGCAGCCAGTTTCTCCCCCATATGCAGCCAGTTTCTCCCCCATAATACAGCCAGTTTCTCCCCCATATGCAGCCAGTTTCTCCCCCAATAATACAGCCAGTTTCTCCCCCATATGCAGCCAGTTTCTCCCCCATAATACAGCCAGTTTCTCCCCCATAATACAGCCAGTTTCTCCCCCATATGCAGCCAGTTTCTCCCCCATATGCAGCCAGTTTCTCCCCCAAATGCAGCCAATTTCTCCCCCATATGCAGCCAGTTTCTCCCCCAAATGCAGCCAGTTTCTCCCCCATATGCAGCCAGTTTGTCCTCATAATACAGCCAGTTTCCCCCCCCCCCCCCAGCCCTGCACTTACCTTCCTCGAGTCAGCGCCGTCCTTCTTCCGTCCTCAATGTCTTCTCCCGCCCTCGATGTCACTTCAGCCAATCAGGTTACTGGTAACCAGACCCGGTGAACCTGATTGGCCAGGGAACGCACCCCCGTGCGTCCTCTCATTAGATATTTAGAAGCCGATTACAGCTCTCAGGCTGTAGTCGGGAAGCCTATCAGAGCCTGCTGGCTCTGATAGGCACTTCTAAAGACCAACCAGACGCTGTGATTCAGATGGCCGGTGCTCAAGGGGCCGGCCATCTGAATAGTGGGCGGCAGCAATACATAGGTTCATGCAATGCATGAACCTATGTATTGTTGTGGAGAGTGACGGCCGGGCCCCCTATGGATGGGCTGCCACTGGTCTCCACTCTCCTCTCAGTCAGTTCTCCTCCTCAGCGACCCCAAGTGACGACATTGACCCCGCTCGTGCTCGGGAAGAAGATGAAGCTGCGCAGAGGAAGTTAGGCGGAGCTTTAGTTAGCCGAATGACGGTCTGGCCAGTCACACTCATTACATAGACAAGCATGAGGACGCGGGCACCTGTCACTCTCCTACATACTGCCAACCAGCCTAGTAACAAGTGAAGTGCCGTGCCGGGGGCTATAATAGTGCGGGAGGCGGCCGCGGGAGGACGGGTGGGAATTTATTATTGTGCGGGGAGCGTTTTTTTTGCTGCCCCCCCCCCCCCCCATGGCGCCCTGGCACTTGCCGTGGCCGCCATACCTTGGATACGCCACTGCTGGGGAAGCCAGTGTAAAAAGTGAGCAGCGGGCTTCCACCCTGCTCTGAGAGTAGATTTAAATGCGCTGTTTGTCTACTAATCTTGTGAGTGCAAGTTTTTTTTTTTTTTTTTAATAAAAGGAATATGCAGTTTGTGTTTTTTACAGAGAGCACTAGTTGACTTTTTCCTCTTATTTTTTATGTGCCTATATACTTACATTGGAGCTGACCCTGGTGAGAGGAGAAATATCAGAGCGTCCATTTAGCCTAAGCTGATCCCGGCTTTAAAGGGGACATGCCTTAATAGACCTTTTCCATTAGAGGTCTATTATTTGAGGTAAGCGGCTCTTTTGCACACATTGGGGGTTGGAGTCTTCATTCACTTTGCAAATTGGAGGTGGAAGCACATTGTTTGTGGACTATATGGTGTTTAAATGAGTGTGGAAAGACTGACACATTGTTACAGTGCACTGTGTATTTTATATTATATTTAATTTCATGTGATTGTTGGTCACTGTTGTTTTCAGCTGTATTTGTTTCCTTTTTTTTGTATTGTATTATCACGTATACATTAACACTTTCTACACAAATTATAAACACTGGGTAGCACTATTGGAAATCATGGTTGTCCTATGAGGCTGTGTAGAGGGGGGTGTGCCCATTCCATCCCCTCAGGTCTCATATTACACTCGTCTCTGTGCTATGCAGTGCGTGATGTCAGATCCCTGCCCCCTGCCTCATGGAAGCTGAGAAATACCATCTAAGCTGTGTGTTAGAAAGTTTCTTTATTCTAATATCTAATATACATCAATTAACAAATATTAACAAATAAATAAATGGATTCGGTCTTTAGATTAATTGACTTATATATCATTTTGATGCTTTAAGGAAAAGTGAATTTTGATAAACTTTTTGCTTCAAATACCATAAAACTATTTTCACCCTTATTATTTTCTTTTTCTTTTACCAAATAATCAATCCCATTAATATTCATAAATGTAACATTGTTGTACGATACTTTGACTACACTGTGTACTTTGGAAGGTTGTGAAGGAGAAGGCTGCAGATAAACTCGTACAGCTTATGTAGGAGAATTAATTCTTCACTTGAGGCTAGTCAATTCAGTGGGCTTATAAAAGGGTTTATTATCACTTTAAATCACTGCTAGGTTTTAGTATTTAACCTTTTTACTACTAGGGTCTTGTGTGCTTTATTGTCTTAGGAATATGGTTATGTGCAGTTATTGACCTGCTCTTATAACTGTGCTCTGCATATATATTTGCTCCTCCAAGTGCCAACACTCCCCCTCCTTCAGCTCGCTATGTATTCCTGAGGTTGCTTATTATGTTAAGGAACCAATAGTAAGGTGAAATATTGAGGAAGGGGGAGGGGCGTGTCATAGCTCAGCTTTCCAGGATTGGATCCTTATCACTGAGTGCAGGCTCCCAGGGCGCTCATTAACATGTCCTAAAGGCCAGCTCTAAGGAAAAGCCACCTATCACTCTTTCCGTTTACAGCTTCCCTCTTTTTTTAAATAAATAATTTACAATTTAAATAACTTAAATTTAATGCCTCGTACACACGACCAAGTTTCTGGTCAAAAAACAACAAGAAAACTGCTGAGAGAGCTTTCTTGCCGAGAAAACCGTTCGTGTGTATGGTTTTTTGTCGAGAAAACTGCCGGAAATCTCGACGAGAAAAATAGAGAACCTGCTCTCTATTTTCTCGCCAGGATTCTCGATTTTCTCGTCGGGTTTCTCGTCTGCCTGTTTTGCGACGAGAAAACCGTTCGTGTGGATGCTTTTCCGAGTCTTCAAAAATCGCGCATGCTCAGAATCAAGTATGAGACGGGAGCGCTTCTTCTGGTAAAACAAGCCTTCGTAAAGGAGATAGCACATTCGTCACGCTGTAAATTATTGCATCGTTTAAATGTTGCACATTTAAATCTTCTTTAGAATGGTACAATAATGAAAAATAAAGAACTTGTTTTGCTGCTGATATTCACACAGAGTTCTGACGAACTATTTTAAACATTTTTCATGCTGATCTCATGAATATTTAGCTGTATTATATAGAGCAAGATCTCCTTAATATTTATATATTTAAAATTTTGAATACAGATCTTCATTTTAAATGATTCTTTATTTTATAGTTATCTCCATTATTTTATTTTTTATTTTTGTTGTGTCAAGTTTACCCCTTAATTTTATTTTTCATTTTTTTTTTCGACCTTCAAGGAGATTGTTTTGTGTTAGCTGTCCCTTTTATTTTATTTGTTAAAATGTATCTGCCTACTCCAAAGCTAAATTTATAATTATTATAAAAACACATAGTCAAGTATTAACTGTAAACAAAAAAAAAACATTTATTCTGGTTTATAACAAAATAAATAGAAGGCAGCGCTGGAGAACCTTCTGCCATTTGTGCATCCAAGGGGCCCCAGAGCACACATCAACCCTGTGTGGACAATAAAATTGGGAGCTTGACAAGCACATCAGTTGTGAGCACAATCTGATGCTGGACTCCCAGAGGTCAGGAACAGCAGCAGGTGATATATATTTCCAAAGTCTGTGGTACTACAACAGGCTGCCTTCTGTCAAACCGCATTGAAGCAAGGCCATTACTTCCTGGTCTTCTTGGCAGCCTTCCCTGCAGCCTTCCCTGCAGCCTTCCTTTTGCGTGTGGCTGGAGGCTGTGCCACTGGAGGTGTACTTGTGTCAAGAGGAGGAGAAGGAGGTGGAGGAGAAGAAGAAGGTGGAGCAGGAGGAGGAGGAGGAGGTTGAGGTTGTGTAAGCTGGGCGACCTCACATATGGCCGTATTGGGGGTAATTCTCCCCATCACCCCCTTGTTCAGTAAGGTGATCAGCAGGGGCTCGCATAGGAGGCATTGTTCCATGCTCGTCACATTGAATTTGGCCTCAACTAGGCCGGCAATGGCCTCTTCAGTGGATGTTGGCTCCTGGAGGGTAGCATGTGCCTCTCTAATCAGGGCCATTGCTGCCTCACTTGTGCTCCTGTCCCTCCTGGTTCTTTTTGGAAGGCGGATGGAAGGCACCTGAGATCTGGTCCTGCTACTTGGCCCGGCCACCTCCTGTGTGCCACTGGGCCCAGCCACCTCCTGTGTGCCACTGGGCCCAGCCACCTCCTGTGTGCCACTGGGCCCTGCCACCTCCTGGCTCACAGTGGGCCCTGCCACCTCCTGGCTCACAGTGGGCCCTGCCACCTCCTGGCTCACAGTGGGCCCTGCCTCCTCCTGGCTCACAGTGGGCCCTGCCTCCTCCTGGCTCACAGTAGGCCCTGCCTCCTCCTGGCTCACAGTAGGCCCTGCTTCCTCCTGGCTCACAGTAGGCCCTGCCTCCTCCTGGCTCACAGTAGGCCCTGCCTCCTTCTGGCTCACAGTAGGCCCTGCCTTCTCCTGGCTCACAGTGGGCCCTGCCTCCTCCTGCCTGACACTTTCCAGACCCTCCTCTTGCCTGATGTCATCCTGTGTATGAAAAAGGGACATAGTTTTCATTTTTGGTTCATCATTTACACACAATTTTTAGCTCATGACTGTTGCAAATTGAATGTAAATCAATAGAAAAGACTATTATTATGACCCCATAATTTTTCATTCTTCTCCCCCAATTTTAGGCCCACTACTGTCTATTGATATTTAGATCACTTTTTGGTCCCTATTTTTTGGGGTATTTACATATTATCTTTTTTTTCCTGCATTAATTTTCTCACAATACATTTTTAGAAAATACTATACCTGGCTCCAGATGTCCAAATCAGGTTCTTCCAGGATGGCTGCCTCCTCTTGCTCCAGGGAAGGCTCAGGTTGGCTGCAGGGAAGTCTGGGGGGAAGACTGGACAGTGATGGCCTTGGCTCAATGTGGTCATCCAGAAAGGACATCCTGCTGTAGTACCACAAAATCGGGACATATACATCTTTTGCTGCTGCTCCTGGCCTCTGAGAAGCCAGGACCCTAAAGCGCTCAGTCCTGTATGTGCCTCTCAAGCTCCCAATTTTACTGTCCACCTGTTGTGTGGTTGCTGTGGGTATCTTGGTCTGCACAAATGGGAGTAGCCTCTCCAGCGCTGCTTTCCTCACTCCTTTTTTTCGGTGAATGGGGTTTTTGGTCTCCCACAGAGCGGGCAGCTCCCTTACCCGGTCAATAAATTCCCCCAGAAATTCTTTGTCGCTGAAAGCATTCATTTTTGGTCTGCAAGCCAAAACACAAGACAAAAAAAGTAATGTCAGTCACACAGTCTAAACTCCTGTAAATCTGATTCCCCATATATATCCTCAAACAATCTCTAGGCAGTATAGGCCACCGATTTCACAAAGTATAAAAATCACATACCTTCGTTCTCACGTCCGTCACTTTTCCTCCTCTCTCCGCACACAGAACGTAGTAACGTCACATGTGTGTTTGCTTTATATACACTACGCATGCGTGAAACTCCGCACACGTCGCCCGCCCATGACGTTCACATTATCAACTTTTCCCCGCCCCTTCTCTTTCGGCGCACAGACAGATATGGCGGAGTCACAGCAGGTGTCTGCTAATTCATCAAATAACGATGATGAGACCAGCCTGGACCGTGAAACGTCACGATCAAGGAGGAGATTCAAGGCATCTAATATGTCTTACGCGGAGATGGCGGAGATGGTGGACATATTGCTAAAGTCGGATTATGATGCAAAGCATGGGCCGTATACCCACCCTAATCTAAGGAAGTCCAAAATAATGAAGAAAGTAGTGAAAAGTCTGAAGAAGAATTTCGGGGTGAAACGATCAAAGGAGCAGCTTAGGAAGAGGTGGTCTGACCTCAAACTGAGGGAGCCGGAGCAGTTAAGGAGCATTAAGAGAATGCTAGAAAAAAGTAAGTACTTTTCCTGGGTTCCTATTATTGTATCTCTGAGCTTGCATGTTGCTCCATGTTGTTGCATTTTACTATTGTACCTTAGAAAATGTCATCGCTCAAAATTTGGTGGGCCCAGTAATCGTTCATTACAGACACATCGTTCGCCCACTATATACGATGTTTTGCGAAGATACAGGGTTCCAATAATTTAGAGAGATGCCTGTTTTTATTCCATAAATGTTATTACAGTGTTGGCTAGATGATGTGTTTGGAAAGAGAATGAAATGCAAACTTTAATCAGTGTAAAGGAGAGGACACTCAGCAGCTGTTTCCACATCTGCACTCTGGAGCACTATAGTGTGGGCCACCAGAACAACCTTTTTAGGGTGCCCCACACAGGTGCATCAGTGTATTTTTGGGGTGCCTCCATGTGTAAAAATTGTCATCAAAATGTGAATAGTCAAGATTTGTATATTTTGAAATAATGTCTTCAGCTTGAAACTTGAAATATCTGTGTGCTAAGTATACCTTTTGTTTCATTCTCATAGGGGAGAGAAGACTGGGAGGACACCACTCCAGGGAGCACAGGAACCCCACACCTTCTAAAGAACCCCAACCTCACCAAGAACACCAACCTGAGGATGTTGAGGAAGTTGAAGAAGTGGAGGAAGGAGAAGTGGATGACGTGGTGGAACTTGTCACCACAACAGGTCAGTATCTGTCACCACAGCTTCAGGTAAGAGATGTAGGCCTGCAGAGTTATAATTCCTTTTGTATTTTTTTATAGGGGATGAAAATGTTGTTGTGAAAGAAAGTCCGCGTTTCTCTGGTGAGAGTGCCCTACGAATCATCCAGCAAGTGATGCAGTGTAGTACAGAACTTGACAGAATTAAGCAAAGAATGAATGTTATGAAACAAACCTTTAAGGACATCATAGATGTTTTGGGGCGAATTGAATAAGGCACAAATCACCCCTTTTTATATTTTTATATTGTTATTCTCCAAATTTTTCACTTTTAGACAATCAATCAAGCCAAAATTTGAAGATGCACACAGTGTGTCAACATGTGCCATCTGCCATCAGGGGATATCCATGTACGGGTTTTGTGGGTGCAACCCCCTTCCTCGCATCTCAAGTAGGTGAAAGGAAGAAGGGGTTGCACCCCCAAAACACGTCCATTGATCACCCATGATGGCAGATAGCACATGTTGACAATAGGGATCAGGAGGGAAAAAACCCTTTTGAAAAACACTCTAAATTGTGTGCATCTTCAAATTTTGGCTTGGTCAGGGGTGCCAACACCCCATATTATGATGGGCAGATAGAGACATTTTTCATTAAATAGAATGTCTGATATTGCCAAGAGGTATACAATGTTGTAGTTTGTTGGATGGTAATGATGGTTTTGTATTTTCTTACACCAAAAAAAAGGCCTGTTTCTGGCCAAACCCAAAAAACAAAAAAAAAGTGTTATATTTACCATGTGTGTAAATGTGCACAGAGTAAAATGTTTGAACAACAAAAAAGTGTAGCTTCTTTATCAAATACGCTCTAACCTTATTTGTGTATATTTTTGGTGTTACTAGTGAAATGGTTGGTATTTACTAAAGGAAAATACACTTGGCACTACAAATGCACTATGACAAACTAGGAGACAGGAAAAAAAAACACCAGCAATACATCAAAAATCAGATTAAACCAGATATTTATTTTGTTCTTTCTCCCAAATTTTTTAGACATGGCCTGGCATAGGAATTGCCCCCCTACCCGTGAAATATTCGACATATTTCTGGCGAACCTCACAGGCATTTTGGGGGGGCAAGCCAGGACGGCCAGATTCTAGGCCCGGCAGGGTATTTCCAGTTGAAAGTCCTGCCTCAGGCCCAATTGAGGCCATATAATTTGTTGATTTCCTTCGAAGAAAATTGTGTATCACACAGCAACAGAATACTACGTAGTTCAGTTTGTACTCCGCCAAGTTAATTGGTGTCATGAAAAGGCGGAACCGGCTGGCCATTATCCCGAAGACATTCTCCACGACTCTTTGGGCCCTGGCCAGCCGGTAGTTGAACACCCTCTTCTCCGGGGTCAGGGTCCTTAGGGGAAATGGCCTCATGAGATGTGGTCCCAGTCCAAAGGCTTCATCAGCCAAAAACACAAAGGGGAGTCCTTCAACATTCCCTGCATCCGGTGGCAATGCAAGGTCGTCACTCTGGAGACGGAGGGCAAACTCCGTCTGGCTGAAGAATCCCCCATCGGACACATCCACATAGAGGAATTCATACTGTGCTGACACCACCACCATCAGCACAATACTATGAAATCCCTTATAATTGTAGAAGTAGGACCCAGAACGGGGTGGCGGCACGATGCGGACGTGCTTCCCGTCAATGGCTCCACCGCAGTTGGGGAAGTCCCACCGCGTGGAAAACTCATATGCCACAGTCTGCCATTCCTGTGGCGTGGAAGGAAGCTGTGGAGTCAAACAAGATAAACAAATCTTAGTACTTTTGCACATAACATTGCAAGCAGATTATACTAAAATACATTCTTGACCAACATCATTATAAGTTTCAGTTTAATGTGTTTTTAAATACTAAAATAGAATGCTCAAGTATAATATCCATCACCCCCTCTGATGGTCCATTGTAAAAAATATTTGGGGGGGGGCTAGGTGAGTTTGGGAATGCACAAAAATAAGGACAATTAACATTTGTAAACATTTTAGGGGGTAATTAGGGGGGGGAGGGTAAGTGACTAGGCTAGGTGTGTTTGGGCCCAGGATAACCTTGCAGTGGCGGTGCGTCCATAGTGGGCGCAGGGGCGCTGCCCCCTCTCTCTCCTGCGCCCGTCACTCAGCTCAGAATAATACATAGGTTCATGCCTTGCATGAACCTATGTATTGTCGATGCTGCCCACTATTCAGGTGGATGGCCCCCTGTTGAGCGACGGCCATCTGAATAACAGCGGCTGGTTGGTTTTTGGAAGTGCCTATCAGAGCCAGCGGCTATGATAGGCTTCCCGATTACAGCCTGAGGGCTGTAATTGGCTTCCAAAAAGTTAACCAGGGGACGCAGGGGGGGTGCGTTCCTTGGTTAAACACTAACAGGCTCCTCAGCCAATCAGGTTCACCGGGTCTGGTTACCGGTAACCTGATTGGCTGATGCAACATCGAGGGCGGGAGAAGACATAGAGGAGAGAAGAAGGACGGCGCAGACCAGAGGAAGGTAAGTGCAGGGCTGGGGGGGAACTGTCTGTATTTGTGGACAAACTGGCTGCATTTGAGGGGACAACTGGTGGCATTTGATCGGCACAGTGGCTGCGTTTAATAGGCACAGTGGCGGCAATGGATGTTTTTTATTTTAACATTTTTTGTCCGCCCCCCCAAAGATTTTGAGCACCAGCCGCCACTGCTGGAGAGGTTAGTGAAGGGAAATATGCATGGAGGAGAAAAAAGGGGCATTTAAAAGCTTACAGCATGCATGAGGACAAAGGGGACATTCTCAGCATATTACAATCATGGTAATTAGGGAAGGATGAAAGAAATACAATACATTATCATACATGAAATACATAGAATGTGATGTTAAAGGAGAAAACTTACCCTAATATAGTCCTCCTGCAGGACTTGGATAATGGCAGAACAGGTCTCTGGGATTATGACGCCCAGAGCATGGGGGGAGATGCCTGTCGTGAACTTCAGGTCCTGCAGACTTCTCCCTGTCGCCAGGTAGCGTAACGTGGCGATGAGCCTCTGCTCAGCACTGATGGCTTCCCGCATAATGGTGTCCTGCCTGGTAATATAGGGGGACACCAAAGCCAACAGATGCTGAAAAACGGGGTCAAACATCCGCAGAAAATTCCTATAATCCTCAGGATTATTCTCCACGATCTCCCGCAACAGAGGCATATGACAGAATTGGTCCCGCTGGAGCAACCAATTCTTGGTCCATGAACTCCTCCTCACCCTGTTCATGGACTCGTCTTGGTCCAAGACAAGCAGACCAACACCAAGCGCACGCACAGCACGAACTCTATGACGAGAACGTACCCGCGACATGGCTAGAAGACGGTCGTCTGATCAGAACGTACTAAACAGAACGCACTTAAGCACAGCAAGGCCTATGAAGAACGACCTGAAAATCAGAAACGAGCGGGCAAGAACGCACTGTAAAACAGATACGACCTGCCTACACGCCCTGAAAGACAAGATACGAACCCACAAGCACAAACTGAACCGCAAAAAACGAACTGAAAGTACGAAGACTGAAAAGCGCGAATCGTCTCTTCCCAAACTTTTACTTCACACGCGGTAACACGAGATCAGCAAAAGCAGCCCAAGGGGTGGCGCCATTGAAATCGAACTTCCCCTTTATACTGCCGTTGTACGTGCTGTACGTGACCGCGCAGAACAACGACGAGATTTGGAATTGACAGTGTGTATGCAAGGAAAGCTTGACAAGAAGCTCGTCAAGCTTGACAAGAATCTCGTCGAGAAAAACAACGTTTTTTTTACGACGAGAAACTCGGTCGTGTGTACGAGGCTTAAGAGTAGAGCTTTGGTCGAGTCATGACTCTTCCTTCCTAACTTTTCAGCTGTGGGATGTGAGCAAGCTTCAACAGCAACCATGCATCAGAACGATACGACATGAACTACGTCAAGCAATACAGATTCACTAAACACAGGCAGCATTATGACACTCACTCCCCCCCCTCGCCCCTAGTCCTAAGGACCAGGTCATGTGTTCATGACTGCCTGAGATCACAGGAAATAGTTGGATGGATAAAAGCGGAGTTGGGCTTTAAAGAGATCCTAAAAAGAAAAAGGAGAAAATGGCACTTTATATGAAGTATGCGGTTGCAATAGAATGAGTGATTATTATAAGGTAATATTTATTCATGAATATAATTGTATATGTAGCGGACCCCCAAAATTGGGGTCGCTATGCCTTAAATTTAAGGGCAGCCTGAGCAATAGTTTGGCTCAGGTTTTCTGCATTCTTAGCATTGGACTCTGCTCTGCTGTGGTGTTACCTGGGTATATAGTTCCCCTTGACCTGCGGGTGGCACTGTCGCTCGGGTCTCGGGTTAAACCACAGGTGGCATTGTGGCGTGATTGGGTGTCCTCTCTCGGCAGCCATGCAGTGGGCGTGGTCTACCTGCAGTGCATGCCGGGAGATGGTACATAAGGGGCAGATGCCGTGATCCGGGGAGATTGGCTGGGGGATTCCAAGGTGGAACCCCTGGTGGCGAGAGTCGCACCCGTTGGCCCTGCTGGCCAGGGGTGCGTGAATTGGTCGAGGAGTCTCGGGCACCTTCAGCCCAAGGCTGTAGTGTTCCAGGTAGGTCCAGTACCTTCAACTGGGTCTACAGCTAAACCACTGGAGTCTCAGGGAAACCGAGGGAGGGTGGCCCGCTCTGAAAGAGAGGAAACCAGGGGAGGACCTGTCTGGGGGATCGGTGAAGGAGGTCACTGTCTCAGGAGAGGCCTGGTTGCCTATCAGAGGGAAGGATTCCGTGAGTTGCACAGTAGCGCCTGTGATGTGCCCCATTGGCACCTATGGTCTCTAAAGGTCGCAGGCGTTAAAGAGTTCTAGATTCAGGAACTAAAGGATTCTGTGGCAGAGGATCTCCTGAACTTGTCTTTGAAGGGGACTAAATCTGAAGTAATTGTTCGTGCTCCACTTCGGCTGCTAGAACTGTGAGAGGGATCTATCCGGGTGAGCAATATCCACTCAGGCTTGAGTGGAGAATAGGGTAACTGGGTGCCGCGTGCCTGAACCTGTCTCCCTACCCAACTCTATCTCTGTTTCAACCTTTTCCCAATCTGTTCCAAGCAAGGAAAAATAAACTTGTCTGTTGGAGTTTAAACACAGTCTGGACATTGGCCTTCTATTGGGAGAAAGAATAGACTTTTCCCTACACTCTAGGGACAAGAACCAATGGAGGGAGGTAACTCGCTGCAGGACCCAAAAATAGTATGAACACCGCTCAACCTCTTATACCAGGAGGATACGGGCATGTGGCATGGTGTGCCTTACCCTGCAAGTGAAGGTAAGCAGGAAAAAGGGTCCATGTGCTACATATATATATAGTTTTTGTGTTACACTGTA
Organism: Rana muscosa; assembly: GCA_029206835.1. Classification (NCBI taxonomy): domain Eukaryota; kingdom Metazoa; phylum Chordata; class Amphibia; order Anura; family Ranidae; genus Rana; species Rana muscosa. Next base: position 685,207,268 of record CM055117.1, on the reverse strand, counting down.
ACAAAATACAAAATATTGGTACATAATAATAATAATATATACAGTATTCAATAAAATTCATAAATGTACCACAAAATATTACTAGGTAACCTATATTTTCTCTAATCCCTGTCATTGCTAATGTATATACCGGTACATAATTGTAAAATTTGCATAATTATATAAAATTCATGTAACGTTCCTGGGACACATAAGGCCCCTTTCACACATGCGGACCGTATGTCCGCTTTTTCATCCATCCGTTTACGGATGAAAAAGGGACATACATTGGTCCCTATGAGATCGCGGGTGTCAGAAGATGAACATACGCTGACACCCGATCTCATCCGGGTCCGCAATTCTTCGATTCTGCAGACGGAGGAAAATCCTATTTTTCTATCCGTCTGCAGAGCGGATCGGATGAACATGGACAGACAGTCCGTGTTCATCCGATCCCCCCATAGGGGAGAGCGGAGATCTGACAGGGCGGTCCCTGCACAGTGTGGCCTTATACATATGAAAAGATTCCATATAGAAATACTATAACTGCATGGTATGAATAGGGCACCGCATCAAATAGCTCTTCGGGAGCAAGCATTATGATATATTCTGCAAGAAAACATATGGATTCCTAAATAATCCAACATGGTAAAAGATGAATTATAAAAAACAAAAATGGTAAAGGGACCACCCTATATAACTTACAGAGTGTCGATAATATTGGTGGCATAATGCTGAAAACACTGGGCCCCCTTGGAGGTATCATCCCTGGGAGCTGAGGTGGTATGTTCTGTGACAGAAACCAAGGCAGTATCCAAGGTGGATGTGTATCCATAAAATGATCCTCATAAGTGGTCAAAATGGTTGTCAAAAACAGCCATATGGGGCTTCTGTGGAAAAGTGTATGTTTCATTAGTAATAGGCATTATAACCCAATATACATAAGTTGCAAGTGTTAAAATTAATGACCCAACTCCAAGGAATATAAAATACAAAGAGTTGAAAGAAAGTGAAACAATGAACCACCAAGTGAAACCTAAATAGATCAAAGTATGAACAGAGGAGAGGATACATGATACTGAAACGTAAAAAACACCAAAATCCAGGATAGTGCATAGTGTCCGATATGAAAGAGAGAATAAACCAAGTGACTGAACCCCCTGGAACTGATGCCTAAATAGGCGTCACCGCAGAACGCCCACCAACGTCACATAAGGAGTGCGAAGGGAGAGTGAGGCGTCATCTCCCGAGCGGCTAAGTGTGCCGCCCGGCAATTGGCACCAAACCAACTTCCATATTGCTTGCAGGTGTAAAAAAAGCCGGTATCCTGCTGGTCCCCCGGCGGATAATGCCCCCCCTGTACTGCGCATGCGCAGCGCTTGCGCAGTACGGACCACAACGGAGCCGCTGAACATCGCCGAAGATGAACAGCTGTGAGTCAGCTGTACACGGTGCCTGCGCAATGAGCACGACATTGTGCCAGACGCTGCCGCACGCTCCCGATGCTCGTGCAACTCTGCAAGGGGCGGGTGTATTACTGTTATCTCGTGTAAGGGGCAGGTGTATTACTGTTATATCGTGTAAGGGGTGGAAGGCTACAGAAGAGGCCGAATTTTAAATTGATGGGCAGACCTGATAAGTTGGGGGTGGTTTTAGCAATAAACTATACGTCTTTGCGGGGTGTATTTAACCGCTTCCCGACTGCCGCACTACTATATACGTCGACACAATGGCACTCCTGGGCAGAAGGACATATACAGTATATACGTCCCCTTTAAGGAAGCGGCATTGTGCACGGAGAGATAGAGCGGGGAGATGCTAATGTAAACACGCATCTCCCCGCTCTGCCTAGTGACAATGACAGTGATCACTGCTTCCTGTAATCGGAAGCGGTGATGACTGTCTTGTCACATGTAGCCCATCCCCCCTACAGTAAGAAACACTCAATAGGGCACACTTAATTAACCCCTACAGTGCCACCTAGTGGTTAACCCCTTCACTGCCAGTGTAATTTTCACAGTAATCAGTGCATTTTTATAGCACTGATCACTGTAAAAATTACAGTGGTCCCAAAAATGTGTCAAAACTGTCCGATGTGTCCGCCATAATGTCGCAGTCACGATAAAAATCGCTGATCGCGGCCATTACTAGTAAAAAAAAAAAGAATAATAAAAATACCGTAAAACTATCCCCTATTTTGTAGACGCTATAACTTTTGCGCAATTTATTATATTATATATTATATATTTTTTGGGGATATTTATTATAGCAAAAAGTAAAAAATGTTGCATTTTTTTCAAAATTGTTGCTCTATCTTTGTTTATCGTGAAAAAATAAAAACCGCAGAGGTGATAAAATACCACCAAAAGAAAGCTCTATTTGTGGGAAAAAAAGGACGTCAATTTTGTTTGAGAGCCACGTCGCACGACCACGCAATCGTCAGTTAAAGCGACGCAGTGCCAAATTGTAAAAAGACCTCCGGTCTTTAAGCTGACAAATGGTCCGGGGCTGAAGTGATTAAACAAATGAAGGGCGGCTTTTGCAATGTTCATGGTCAGGTTTAAAATTCGGCCTCTTCTGTAACCATCCACCCCTTACACGATATAACAGTAATACACCCCCCCCCCCGCACTTGCAGAGTTGCACAAGCATCGGGAGCGTGCGGCAGAGTCGGGCAAAATGTCGTGCTCATTGTACAGGCGCCGTGTACAGCTGACTCACAGCTGTTCATCTTCAGCGATTTTTGGCGGCTCCGTTGTGGTCCGTACTGCGCAAGTGCTGCACCTGCGCAGTACTGGGCGGGCTTTATCGGCCGGGGGGACCTTTATCGGCAGAACACCGGCGTAGCGGAGCCACACAAGGTGACGTCACACATCTACCGTGTAGGGCGTGATGACAACGCGCAGTGGGTGTGCACCCGCCCCTCCCAGTGCCACGAACAGGAGGAGGAGGAGGGGATGCCAGCTGTGCTCCTCGCAGCTCCCGGATCAGTCAAAAACCAAGGGGCCCAGCAAAACCAGCTATCAAACCACCAAAAATGACCAACCTAAATGGTATTAGATCTAATGTCAATTAAATAAATGGGAATATAGGATAGACATGGACAACCCATTATATATATTAACCCCTATTGATAGAATATGGGGAAAAAAATTGAGGGACCCACATTAAACCAACAAGTGGACAGAAAAATTGACTAATGAGAGCTGAATAAAATAAGCAATCCCACCTACTTCCATCCCTAATTAGATTTTGAAAATTAAGGGGTTTTGGGGACTTTATATGAAGCAATTACTTGGTCATATGCCTCTATCCCTAACATTGTGAACAAAAAAAAGAAAAGGGAGAAAATGGGACTTTATATGAGGTGTGCGGTTGCAATAGAATAAATGATTTTTATAAAGTAATATTTATTGATGCATATAATTGTATATACAGTATAGTCTCTGTGTTACACTGTAACAAAATACAAAATATTGGTACATAATAATAATAATAATAATAATATATATTCAATAAAATTCATAATTGTACTACAAAATAATAATAGGTAACCTATATTCTCTCTAATCCCTGTCATTGATGATGTTTATACATAATTAAAAAATTTGCATAATTGTATAAAATTCATGTAAAGTTCCTGGAACACATAATACATATGAAAATATTCCATACAGAAATACTGTAACTGCATGGTATGAATAGAGCACGACATCAAATAGCTTGATGCATTTCGTGACTCAAAGCCACTCTTCAGTAGGGATGAGCTTCGTGTTCGAGTCGAACCCATGTTCGACTCGAACATCGTCTGTTCGGCCGTTCGCCGAATTTTGAACAATATGGGCCGTTCGCGCCAAATTCGAGTGGCGCGTCACGCCCCATAATTCACTGCATCATCGCAGTGCATTGCTGGCTGATGATTGGCCAAGCATGCACTATGACCCGCATGCTTGGCCAATCACAGCACTGTCAGTACAGAGGGCCGTAATTGGCCAAAAGAAAGGGTGCCTTTGGCCAATCATGGCTCAGGGGAGTAGGTACACGCCCCACACTATATAAGGCCGCCTGCGTGTCGGCCTTGTGTAGTGTGTTGCAGCGTGTGAGAGAGATAGATAGAGAGTCAGAGTGTCATTTTATTTCAGTTAGATAGAGCAGGCAGGCGATTGAGTTAGCTTTACTCAGTGTATTTAGTATATATATGCAACCTAGGAGTTGTATATATATATGTATATATACACTGTATTCAGCTTAGCTAGATTTCACTTCAGAGTGTTCCTGTGTTATTCTCGCTGCAGTATATTAAGTCAGTGTAGTGTATTCTGGGCTCAGTGTGCATGTAAAGCTGACTGCAGACTATTGCTTTTCTATTACTGATAATACAAGCAGTTGATTGAGCTAACCTGCAGTTTCTTAAGTCAGTGTAGTGTAGTCTGGCCACAGTGTGCACGTAAAGCTCATTGCAGACTATTGCTTTTCTATTACTGATAATACAAGTAGTTGATTGAGCTAACCTGCAGTTTCTTAAGTCAGTGTAGTGTAGTCTGGCCACAGTGTGCACGTAAAGCTCACTGAAGACTATTGCTTTTCTATTACTGATAAAACAAGCAGTTGTTTGAGCTAACCTGCAGTTTCTTAAGTCAGTGCAGTGTAGTCTGGCCACAGTGTGCACATAAAGCTCATGGCAGACTATTGCTTTTCTATTACTGATAATACAAGCAGTTGATTGAGCTAACCTGCAGTTTCTTAAGTCAGTGTAGTGTAGTCTGGCCACAGTGTGCACGTAAAGCTCATTGCAGACTATTGCTTTTCTATTACTGATAATACAAGCAGTTGATCGAGCTAACCTGCAGTTTCTTAAGTCAGTGTAGTGTATACTGGGCTCAGTGTGCACGTAAAGCTCACTGCAGACTATTGCTTTTCTATTACTGATAATACAAGCAGTTGATTGAGCTAACCTGCAGTATATATTAAGTCAGTGTACTGTATACTGGCCACAGTGTGCAGCTAAAGCTGACTGCAGAAAATTCCTTGTGTACCTACCTATTCCAATACATCAAATAAAGTATGTCTGGAAGGCCAACAAGGAGAGGCAGACACACACAGGCCAATAAAAGAGGGCAAGCAGGCTCTGTGTCTAGAGGCAACAGTGCTGGTCGTGGACACGGTGCATCCTCATCAGCATGTGGCCGTGGGGCACGCTTGTCCTTTTTTTCGGCAGCTGGCCGTGTTGAGCCCCAACATGCTGAAGAGTTGGTAGAGTGGGTGACCAAGCCAACCTCATCCTCCTCATCCTCTCTCACCCAGGCTCAGGGTACTTTGTCTGCCAAAGCGGCCTCTTCCCTCAGCTCAATGGCATCAGTCACTCCTTCCCCAGCCCCACCATGTCCTCCTGAGGAGCCCCCCGAACTGTTTGACCACAGTGTTGGGTACATGCTGCAGGAGGATGCGCAGCATTTTAAAGGCTCCGATGATGGTACCCAGCTTAAGGAAGGCAGTAACGTGAGCCCAGAGAGAGGGGGTGCCCAAGAAGGACAGCAAACTGGCAGTCATGTTCCCCCAGCTGCAGTATACTGCCAGGTTTGCTCCAGTGACGAGGAGGGAGGGGATGATGAGGTCACTGACTCTACATGGGTGCCTGATAGGAGAGAGGAGGAGGAAGAGGAGGCACATCTCCAACGAGGCAGGATGCCCTCCAGGGGCCAGCTTAAGGGCAGCTAACCGACTGCATCACACCGCAGAACTCGGCATGTGCAGGGCCCTGCTGTCTCTGCGCGTTATTCCAAAAGTTCTTTGGTGTGGGCCTTTTTTGAGACGTGTGCATCAGATCGCACCATTGCTATTTGCAACATACAGTGGGGCAAAAAAGTATTTAGTCAGCCACCAATTGTGCAAGTTCTCCCACTTAAAAAGATGAGAGAGGCCTGTAATTGTCATCATAGGTATACCTCAACTATCAGAGACAAAATGTGGAAACAAATCCAGACAATCACATTGTCTGATTTGGAAAGATTTTTTTTTGCAAATTATGGTGGAAAATAAGTATTTGGTCACCTACAAACAAGCAAGATTTCTGGCTCTCACAGACCTGTATCTTCTTCTTTAAGAGGCTCATCTGTCCTCCACTCATTACCTGTATTAATGGCACCTGTTTGAACTTGTTATCAGTATAAAAGACACCTGTCCACAACCTCAAACAGTCACACTCCAAACTCCACTATGGTGAAGACCAAAGAGCTGTCGAAGGACACCAGAAACAAAATTGTAGACCTGCACAGGCTGGGAAGACTCAATCTGCAATAGGCAAGCAGCTTGGTGTGAAGAAATCAACTGTGGGAGCAATAATTAGAACATGGAAGACATACAAGGCCACTGATAATCTCCCTTGATCTGGGGCTCCACGCAAGATCTCACCCCGTGGGGTCAAAATGATCACAAGAATGGTGAGCAAAAATCCCAGAACCACACGGGGGACCTAGTGAATGACCTGCAGAGAGCTGGGACCAACGTAACAAAGGCTACCATCAGTAACACACTACGCCACCAGGGACTCAGATCCTGCAGTGCCAGACGTGTCCCCCTGCTTAGGCCAGTACATGTCCGGGCCCGTCTGAGGTTTGCTCAAGAGCATTTGGATGATCCAGAATAGGATTGGGAGAATGTCATATGGCCAGATGAAACCAAAGTAGAACTGTTTGGTAGAAACACAACTCGTCGTGTTTGGAGGAGAGAGAATGCTGAGTTGCAACCAAAGAACACCATACCTACTGGGAAGCATGGGGGTGGCAACATCATGCTTTGGGGCTGTTTCTCTGCAAAGGGAACAGGTGGACAGATCTGTGTACATGAAAGAATGAATGGGGCCATGTATCGTGAGATTTTGAGTGCAAACCTCCTCCCATCAGCAAGGGCATTGAAGATGAAACGTGGCTGGGTCTTTCAGCATGACAATGATCCCAAACACACCGCCCGGGCAACGTAGGAGTGGCTTCGTAAGAAGCATTTCAAGGTCCTGGAGTGACCTAGCCAGTCTCCAGATCTCAACCCCATAGAAAACGTTTGGAGGGAGTTGAAAGTCCGTGTTGCCCAGCGACAGCCCCAAAACATCACTGCTCTAGAGAAGATCTGCATGGAGGAATGGGTCAACATACCAGTAACAGTGTGTGACAACCTTGTGAAGACTTACAGAAAACGTTTGACCTCTGTCATTGCCAACAAAGGATATATAACAAAGTATTGAGATGAACTTTTGATATTGACCAAATACATATTTTCCACCATAATTTGCAAAAAAAATTATTTCCAAATCAGACAATGTGATTGTCTGGATTTGTTTCCACATTTTGTCTCTTATAGTTGAGGTATACCTATGATGACAATTACAGGCCTCTCTCATCTTTTTAAGTGGTAAAACTTGCACAATTGGTGACTGACTAAATACTTTTTTGCCCCACTGTATGTCTCAAGCGTATCTCGCGTGGCCAAAACACCAGCCGCTTGGGCACCACATGCTTGACCAGACATATATCGACCTGCCATGCAGTCAGTTGGCAAGCGTACATAAAAGACCCACACCAAAGAACAAAGCGGACTTCTCCTTGCTCCTCATCAGCTGGGATCTCCAACCCCACTATACCTTCAGTCCTCTCAGAAACCTGCACTGAGAGGAATGAAGGTGTAGAATTAGATGTGTCACAGCCAAGTACTTGTGGGCAATCTGCTATCGGTACACCGTCAGATTGTACTAGGCAAATTTCCCTGCCCCAGCTGCTGCACCGCCGAAAGAAGTTCGCTCCCAGCCATCCACATGCCCAGCGGTTGAATGCTAGCTTGGCTAAATTGCTAGCACTTCAACTGCTGCCTTTTCAGTTGGTAGACTCTGCCCCCTTTCGTAAGTTTGTGGAATGTGTGGTTCCTCAGTGGCAGGTTCCCAAACGCCACTTTTTTTCACGGAAGGCGAATCCGGCTCTCTACCGGCATGTGGAAGGCAATGTCTTGGCCTCGCTGGACAGGGTGGTCAGCGGTAAGGTGCATATTACCGCTGACTCATGGTCCAGCAGGCATGGACAGGGACGTTACCTTTCTTTCACGGCGCATTGGGTGACTCTGCTGGCAGCTGGGAAGGATGCAGGACAGGGTGCAGTAGTGTTGGAGGTTGTTCCAACACCACGCCTCCAAAATGCTACTAGTGGTGATTCTGATGCACCTCTCTCCTCCACCCCCTCCTCTTCTTCTTCCTCCATGGCCTCTTCCTCTGCTGATTTGTCCTCGGAACCAGCAGTGCTTCGTAGGCGTTCAAGGGGCTACGCAAGTACGCAGGCAAAAATATGCCATGCGGTGCTTGAGCTGGTGTGCTTGGTGCAGGCTCCGAGGTGGTTTACGCCACACCAGCTTAAGCCAGGAATGGTGGTTGGCGACAATGGCACCAACCTCCTCTCCGCCCTCCGACAGGGACAACTGACCCACGTGCCCTGTTTGGCTCACGTCCTTAACTTGGTGGTGCAGCGGTTCTTGAGCAGGTACTCGGGCTTACAGGATGTCCTGAGGCAGGCCAGGAAACTCTGTGTGCATTTCCGCCGGTCATATAATGCCAGTGCTTGGCTGGCTGACCTCCAAAAGGAATACAACCTGCCCAAGAACCGCCTAATCTGTGACATGCCCACCAGGTGGAACTCAACGTTGGCCATGCTGCAGCAGCTGCACACGCTGCAGAGGGCCATCAATGAGTATCTGTGCCAATATGGCACCAGGACAGGGACAGGGGAGCTTGGGTTATTTTTGTCACGCCAGTGGGTCATGATCAGGGATGCATGCACTGTCCTGTCACCATTTGAGGAGGCCACGAGGATGGTGAGCAGTGACAGTGCATGCAACAGTGACACTGTCCCTCTTGTCCACCAGTTGGAGAACACGCTGCGTGGAATAATGGACAGGGCACTTGAGGCAGAACAGAGGGAGGAGGAGGAGGACTTCCTTACCTCTTTTATCCAGACAGTGTTCCTGCTGGCCCGCCTATCACACAGGAAGAGGATGAGGAGGAGGAGGATTGTGCCAGCATGGAGGTAGAGCCTACCACTCAGCATCAGCAGCAGCCTTCAAGGGATCAATTACAGTCCCAAGAGACCCATGAACTTGTACATGGCTGGGAGGAGGTGGCTGCGGATCATGTCGGTCTTAGTGACCCAGAGGACTTCGGACCGAATGCCTCAGCAAACCTAGGCTGCATGGCCTCCCTGATCCTGCAAAGCCAGCGGAAGGATTCTCGTATTCGTGGTATCAAGGAGAGGGATCATTAGTGGCTGGCAACCCTCCTTGATCCACGTTACAAGGGTAAGGTTGCGGACCTTATCTTGCCGTCGCAGAGGGAGCAGAGGATGAAACATCTTCGGGAGGCCTTGCAGAAAGGTTTGTGCAACGCGTTCCCAGATCCTGGGAGGTTACAAATTCCTGGTCCTGGACAACATGTTGCTTAAACAGACAATTTTTTAGTCCGTAGCCTTAAGGTATGATCGGTTCCAACAACCATCGCCAGCGTCTGATTTACATGGTGCAGGAATACCTAGGAGCAAGATCAGACTTGGACACCTTTTCCACCGAAAATCCTCTGGGTTACTGGGTCTTGAGAATGGCTCACTGGCCAGAACTTGCACAGTATGCAATTGAGGTACTGGCCTGTCCTGCATCCAGCGTTCTTTCGGTACGCACATTCAGTGCTGCTGGAGGCTTTGTAACCGATCACAGGGTGCGCCTGTCCACCGAATCAATCGATCGGCTGACCTTCATAAAAAATAGACTGCCTATGCTGACGCTGAGTGACTATCCTGTTATGCTGAGTGACTATCCTATTCCTCCTCAATGTTCATGCTGATTGCTTGTAAGAACATTTTTGGTTCTGGGCACCACCACCAGTGGCTAAGGCCCAATTTTTCTGCCCCTGTTTAACAGGGGCGTGTAATTACAATTTTTGATGCAATACTTTGCAGCAGGGCTCATTCCTGCGCTTCAACTATAGTATCTGTGAGGGGTTGCAGTGTTGTGGCACCAGTGCCTAAGGCCCAATTTTTCTGCCCCTGTTTAACAGGGGCGTGTAATTACAATTTTTTGCTGCAATAATTTGCAGCAGGGCTCATTCATGCGCTCCAACTAGAGTTTCTGTGAGGGGTTACAGTGTTGTGGCACCAGCACCTGTGCCTAAGGCCCAATTTTTCTGCCCCTGTTCAACAGGGGCATGTAATTGCAATTCTTGATCTAAAATTTCACAGCAGGGCTCATTCCTGCGCCCAGCAAGAGTAACTGTGAGGCCTTACAGTGTTGTGGCAACACCAACACCTAAGGCCCAAATTTCTGCAGAGTATATAAGGCAGGCCCCTACTTTCACACATCCAACTTACAAACGACTCCAAATTCTCTCCTGTAAGAGTTAATATGGGAAAAACGTGTCTCCTCTCCACTTATGCTTTATCACCAATCCTTGTTTCACTAAAAAAAACAAATTTTCAAAAACCAATTGTCATTGGGGCAGAAAGTGAGGTGAAATGTTCTGAACAGGTGCACAGACAGCAAAACAAATGTTACAGGGGTGATAACCCTTCACTATCTTTTCCAAAAAGTTTAAAAATAGATTTTTGGGCTGGAGCTACACTTTAAAAATGTACCAGTTCAAAATTACAAGAAGATTCTACTTAAGAACAAATCTACAGTCCCTGTCTTGTTTTCACCGCCTGTATACTGCTGTTCAGAGTAAATAAGGCCTGGGGCCCCCACTCCTTTCCTTTTTCAATTTGGGTGCGAGGTTCCCCTTAATATCCATACAAGACACAAAGGGGCTTACCCATGCCGTTTTTCTCAATGATTTTCATCCATATTGCCGGGACCAGACATTACATTAAAGCCGCAAGCAGTTTTAAATTATTTTTATTCCTTTAGAATTGTAATTTTGTGCAGGGACTGTTCTAAACATGGAAAACACGTGCCACTTCACAGGCATACTATAGACACCCCCCAGGTACGATATTTAAAGGAATATTTCACTTTTATTTTTTCACTTTAACCACTTCAATACCAGGCACTTATACACCTTCCTGCCCAAGCTAATTTTGAGCTTTCAGCACTGTCGCAATTTGAATGACAATTGCGCGGTCATGCAACACTGTACCCAAACAATTTTTTTATCATTTTGTTCCCACAAATAGAGCTCTCTTTCAGTGGTATTTGATCGCCTCTGCGATTTATTTTTTTTGCACAACAAATAAAAAAGAGCGGAAATTTTGAAAAAAAAAAGTTTTTCTTTGTTTCTGTAAAAACTTTTTTGTAAATAAGTACCTTTTCTACTTCAATGATGGGCACTGATAAGGCGGCACTAACGGGCACTGATAAGGCGACACTAATGGGGACCGATGAGGTGGCACCAATGAGGTGGCACTGATGAGGTGGCACTGATGGCCACTGATGATGGGCACTGATAGGCGGCACTGATGGGCACTGATATGTGGCACTGGTATGTGGCACTGATGGGCACTTATAGGCGGCACTGATGGGCACTCATAGGCGGCACTGATGGGCACTCATAGGCGGCACTGATGGGCACTTATAGGCAGCACTGATGGATACTTATGGGTGGCACTGATAGGTGGCACAGATGGGCACTGATAGGTGGGCACTTATGGGCAGAGATGGTCACGGATGGGCACTGATAGGTGGCACTGATGGACACTGGTAGGTGGCACTGATAACACTGGTAGGTGGCACTGATGACACTGGTGGCTGGCATTGCTTGGCATCACATGCCATGATGGTGCCATGATGGTGCCAGTCAGTGCCCATTTGTGGGCACTGATTGGCATATGTTTTGTGTGTATTTGTGCATGTGGATGGCCATGGGGGACTTACCTGGCCATCCACATGCTTGGGGCTTCTAGGTGGCACTGATGACACTGGTGGCTGGCATTGCTTGGCATCACATGCCATGATGGTGCCATGATGGTGCCAGTCAGTGCCCATTTGTGGGCACTGATTGGCATATGTTTTGTGTGTATTTGTGCATGTGGATGGCCATGGGGGACTTACCTGGCCATCCACATGCTTGGGGCTTCCCTGGTGGTCCTGGGGGGCTTCCCTGGTGATCCAGTGTGGGTATCTGAGGGGGGGCTGCGCTGATAAACAATCAGCGTGAACCCCCCCTGTCAGGAGAGCCGCCGATCGGCTCTCCTCTACTCGCGTCTGTCAGACGCGAGTGAGGAAGAGCCGATCAACGGCTCTTCCTGTTTACATCGTGATCAGCCGGGATTGGCTCTTTACCGAGATCAGTGTAGCGGTGTGTCAGACTGACACACCGCTCCACCGATCGCCGCGATGCGCGCCCCCTCGGGCGCGCGGTGGCTGTTATCCTGCAGGACGTCAATAGAGGTCCAGTGTGGATAACAGAACCACTTCCCGGACATCAATCTCCTATTGACTGGGCGGGAAGTGGTTAAGCATCATTAAAATCACTGCTCCCAAAAAAACGATAGTTTTTAAAACTTTTTTTTGCATTGATACATGTACCCTGGGGCAGGACCCGGGTCCCCAAACCCTTTTTAGGACAATAACTTGCATATTAGCCTTTAAAATTCGCACTTTTGATTTTTCACGTTCGAGTCCCATAGACTTTAACGGGGTTCGAAAGTTTGCGCGAACTTTCCGTCCGTTCGCATGTTTTGGTGCGAACTGAACCGGAGGGTGTTCGGCTCATCCCTACTCTTCAGGAGCAAGCACATGATATATTCTGCAAGAAAACATGGATTCCTAAATAATCTAACATGGTTAAAAAATTATTATCAAAAACAAAAATGGTAAAGAGACCACCCTATATAACTTACAGAGTGTCGATAATTTTAGTGGCATAATGCTGGAAACAGTGAGCCCTCCTGGAGGTATCATCTCCGGTAGCTGAGGTGGTATGTTCCATGACAGAAACCAAGGCAGTATTCAAGGTGGATGTATATCCATAAAATTATCCTCATAAGTGGTCAAAATGGTGGTCAAAAACAGCCATAAAAGGCTTCTGTGGAAAATGTTAGTGTATGTTTCATTAGTAATAGGCATTATAACCCAATATACATAAGTCGCAAGTGTTAAAACTAATTACCCAACTCCAAGGAATATAAAATACAAAGAGATGAAAGAAAGGGAAACAATGAACCACCAAGTATAGAATATAGATAGAATATGGGGAAATAAATTGAGGGACCCACATTAATCCAACAAGTGGACAGGAAAATTTACTAATGAGAGCGGAAGAAAATAGGCAAACCCATGTACTTCCATCCCTCCCTAATTAGATATTGAAAAATAAGTATTTTTTTTTTACTCTAGTCACTTTTCCGTGTCAAATATATTTTATTGAGTACAAGTTGTGATACAAATTATAGATGATACATTAAATACATAAAAAATAGAGAAGCTCAAATATCCTTATTTCAATAAGTTAACATATTAGTAGATACTTGTGGACAAAGTATGGTATATTAATTAGTTTCCAGTTGTAATAATATTATTAAGTTTTAGAGGTTTTATGCAGTTATTAGTTACTACCAATATATATATATTGTCCTCTGTGGAGCAAAGAGTTATTAACAATACTAAGGGAGCTTCAACATCATAGTAATAAAATAGCAAAAAACTAAAATAAAGGGAAAGGAAAAAAGAAATAAATGAAAATAAGTATAAGAAAATAAAATGGAGAAAAAAGAGAGTACTGGAACATAAGGGGGGTCCGCGTGGTCGAGCCGAGAGTCACCTTTCAAATCCAAGAGAAGTTGAACAAAGGTATATATAACATACTGATTCGGCTACCATGGCATTAATACCCTATTCTCCAAAGTTGGCGTATTATATATAATCCAGGGCTGCCACATCTTTTCAAACCTGGGGATCATGTCCATTGCAATAGCGGCCATCTTGACTTGGGTCATGGTATAGTTAATTTTAGCTATAGCTTCCTGTAAGACCAATTTAGGTGATTTCCGAGATTTTGCTAGTGTCTGTTTGGCAGCTGTGAAGAGTTGCACCAGCAATTTGAATTGAGTATGTGGAATAGAGTCTGGTTTTAAGTTAAGTAGGGCCATTGTAGGATCAGGAAGGATTGTTTTCCCTAGTAATTTGGTTGCAATTTTAAATATACCTTTCCAGAATGTTTGTGCTTTAGGTCATGACCACCAAATATGAAAATACGTGCCCAAATCCGTACAACCTCTAAAACATTGCGGTGAATAGTTCTGCACATATTTGGCTACCTTGGCTGGTACCAGGTACTAGACTTGTGCACAACGGAAAAATTCGTTCCGTTTCGGTTCGTTTCTTTCCGGTCCTGTTGATTCGTAATCATTCGTAATTTTGCTAGACGGGATTTTTCGTGTTCGGACTCATTCGTATTTTTGCAAGCGACATTTTTCGTTGAATTTTTTGTTGCTTTATAATTCGTACTTTCGGTAGAGTACGTTGTTTTTCGTTGATTCTGGACACAACTCCTACTTTCGTAACTTTTTTTGGGTTCGTACTTTCGGTAGAGTACGTTGTTTTTCGTTGATTCTGGACACAACTTCTACTTTCGTAACTTTTTTTGGGTTCGTTGATTCGTAATTTTCCGTGTCTCTCACAACGACGCTGCCTATTATGCCTAATGTGCTTCGAATGGATTTGTACTTTTCTAAATACATTGCGGTTATTTGTAACGATTCGAAATCTCGTATTTTACTTTCGTTTTTAACATGCGGCTATAGGCTCCGCCCCTGTACACCATTTTGAGAGGGTTCAGCACGGTGAGGGAGAAGCAGAGAGCAGAGCAGAGTGTTATTGTGCTTCGAATGGATTCGAAATCTCGTATTTTACTTTCGTTTTTTACATGCGGCTATAACCTCCGCCCCTGTACACCATTTTGAGAGGGAGTTCAGCACGGTGTGGGAGAAGCAGAGAGCAGAGCAGAGTGAGTGTTATTGTGCTTCGTATGGATTCGTACATTCGTAACTTTTTCATAACGAATTATGCCGAAGACATTCGGGCATTCGCTATTTGCGGTATAATTTATTTCGGATTCGGTCTTATTCGTAATTGCTTTGTTCGGAAATTCGAATGCTTCCGAATGTCCGAAAGTTGCTAAATTCGGACGAATTTCAATTCGTTACGAAACGAATTGCACAAGCCTACCAGGTACCACCTTGTCAGGACCTTGTAATTGGCTTCACTAGCTATTATGTTGGGAGAAGCTGTTTTAGTTGTTGACCATATTTGGTTCCATTCTGAAATCTCTAATGTTCGTTCCAAATCCTCCTCCCACTTCCCAACATAAGACGGTTTATCACCACAAGAATGTATCAGCATATGCGAGTATATAGTGGATATTTCACCTCTGGCATGGGGATTCTTTTGACAAATATCTTCGAAACTGGACAGTTGTGACAATGAAGTTGTAGTGTTCAAGAGGGGTGTAAAGTTTTTAATTTGTAAATATCTAAACAACTCAGATTGCGGAAGACCATATTTTTCACATAAGGATGGGAATGTGATAAATGACGATGCATTCAAAAATTTGTGCATATATAAGACATCCCTGGACACCCATTCTTTAAAGGATTTAGGATATATCCATGCAGGATAGAATGCTAGAGAATGTCAGTAGAGGATTGTGCAGGGATTGAAGAGAAGTATTAGTCTTGAATCTGTCCCAAAGGGAAATTAAATGTTTAGTTATAGGGTATTTTAGTTTTTTACGATCTTTTGGCGACATTCATAATAAGTTGGATATTGGGAGAGGGTCACAATGACTTCTATGGACACCCATACCGGGGTTTCGTGGTATGCTTGGTATTTAGTAAGCTGCTCTGTAGTAATAGGCAAAATTAGGGCATCCTAATCCTCCGCTAATTTTGGGAAGATAGAGTGTGTGTATTCGTGGCTTGGAAGATCCCCATATAAATGACAGTGATTTCCTTTGTATTATTCGCAGATGATAGGCTGGGATAGAAATTGGCAAGACTCTAAATAAATATAAAAGTTTTGGTAATAATGTCATTTTGACAGCATTTAATCTTCAAAACCACGATAACGGGAGATGTGACCATGATTTCATCAGATTTGTCAACTGTTTTAAAATTGGGGAATAATTAAGTGAGAATAAGTCAGATAAGGATGGTGTGAGATGTATCCCTAAATATGGAATCAATTTGCTATTCCATGTGTAAGGGAGCCCAATTTTCGCAGATCTCAGTTCCAATTCCGAAAGGGATATGTTTAACGCTAAACATTTTTTGGGATTTATGATAGACCAGTAACTTCTGCAAATTTATTGAGTATGGGAACGAGATTCGGGCCAGAAACTTGGGGTGATGAGAGAAATAAGAGGATATCATCCGCAAATAGACAAAGTTTGTGCTGATATCCACCAAGTTCAATACCAGTTATAGTGGGGTCAGATCTGATCTTTTGTGCCAATGGTTCAATGAGTAGGGCAAATAATAAGGGGGATAAAGGGCATCCTTGCCGCGTGCCTCTCTCTATGATAAAAGGGTCTGAACTATAGCCTGCATACTTGACGTGTGCTTTAGGTTTGTTGTATAAAGCCATAACCCAGTTGGTGAAGTTAGGGCCGAAGCCCCATTTCTGCAGGGTATAATTCAAGTAGGGCCATGAGACAGAGTCAAAAGCTTTTTTAATGTCCAACGAGAGGAAGCAGGTTGGAATTCTGCGCGTCTTAGCAATGTGAGCCATAAGGACTGCTCTGCGTACGTTATCTCCCGCTTGGCGTGAGGGCATGAAGCCTACCTGGTCCTTATGCATGAGAGTGCCGATAATTTTGTTAAGACGGGCCGCTAATATTTTGGCTAATACCTTAATATCTGTATTTAGCATGGAGATGGGGCGATAATTTGTGCTTAGAGTGTCATCAGATTATGGTTTTGGAATCATACAAATTGTAGCAAATAGTGATTCTTGTCTAAAAGATTTATTTTGTAATAGGTCATTAAAAGCTTTTGCTAATAGGGGGGAGATAGTGTCGGTGAAGGTTCGATAGTACAGAGCTGTGAACCCGTCTGGACCAGGCCTTTTATTTATTTTTAACGTTTTGATTGCTGCTATCACGTCTTCATTAGTAATGGGTTCTTCTAGTAACTTTTTTTGAGATTCAGACATCTGGGGAAGATTAATATTTGAAAATAAGGAGTCAGCCATATTTCTATTAAATTTATTTGTCTCTGTATATAATGCTTTAAGGTTAGTACTGAATTTTTTTACAATTTTGAGGGGGTTACTGGTACAGTATATGCATTGTTGGCCAATTTGAGTCTTATAGGTTTGAAAGATTTATTGATAGAATTCAACGCTCTTGCTAAAAAAGTGCCTGTTTTATTGGATTTCATGTAAAATGCATGTTTGGTATTATATATTGATTTAATAGCAGATTCTGAGAGGAATATGTCATATTCAGGTCAAGCTTTTTCAAAGCATCCTTTTGTTTTGGGAGTGGGGTTATGTTGAAATTCTGTGTAAGATGCGTTGAACTCAGTTTCTAAGTGTCTTGCAAGTGCTATGCGTTCTCTTTTAAGTACCCCTGGTTGTTGTTGAAGTATTCCTCTCATAACCGGCTTGTGAGCTTCCCAAAGAGTGGGAGAAGAGATATCAGTATTTGTATTATGATCTAGATATTCTGTTAAGGCCTTCTCAATCGACAAGCGGTATGAGGGGTGTTTAAGTAAAACATCTGGCAGGTACCAGGTGCGGTCATGTGCTCTAGGTAGAATAGATGCTATTGAGGTAAAGACTGCGTTGTGATCTGACCAGGGAATAGGGATAATATTGGAGGCTATCAATTCAGGTACCATTCCTATCATTACAAATATGTGGTCTATGCGGCTGAATGTTTGGTGTGGGTTTGAAAAATATGTATAATCTCTTTTCGTTGGGTTGGATTCTTTCCAGGAGTCGATTAGTTTATATTTATTGAGAAGTTGAGCGAGGGATCTACTGGCTTGATAACGTGGGGGGGAATATGGGGTTTTGTCCTGAAACGGTAGGAGGACATGATTGGAGTCTCCACATACAAATAGTGAACCCATTTTATGCGAATTAATAACTTGGAAAAGATGTGAAAGAAAGGGTAAAGGTTGGTGGTTAGGAGCATAGTATGAAACCACAGTTATTGGGGTGTCCATAATGTACCCTGTTAAAATTAGGTAGTGACCCTCTGGGTCTTTGATTTCAGAATGCAAAGTAAATTGTGTACTACGGTGAAATGCAATGAGTGTGCCACGTTGTTTAGTGGAAGCCGAAGCTGTGTATATTTGTGGGTATGAGATACTATAAAATTTGGGAGTGGAAGCTGGAGTAAAGTGAGTTTCTTGCAAACACACAATATGTGCCTTTTTGGCTTGGAAAGAACGAAAGGCTTTCGTCCTTTTTTGCGGCACATTGAAACCTTGGACATTAAGGGATAGAATATTTAAGGGAGCCATGGCAACCGGTACAGCAAACCGCACTTTTCAAATGTTCCAGGGTAGTGGCTACTCGGCTCGATCCACGCGGAGTTAGTTGAAGTAGTTAGGAATGAAAATCCAGTAAATCTGTCATAAAAAGGAAATAAAAAACAAAAGAAAGAATAAAATGCATTAGGTTAATACAGGCATATGAAGATTTAGAAGTTTCCCTTGCCTTGGGTAAAAATTCCCAGACGAGGGGTAGGGGGCCCTCGTCTGATCCCCGCATATTTCCGCGAGGACCAGAGGAAAGCAGGTGGAGGCACATGTAACATCCGTGCACAGGGAGTCCGCTTTTTAAAAAAAAATAGAAAAATCTATAGCCCAAATGTATGAAATTATATATCCTGACTAAGTATGTTTAGTAGGATCTTGAATTAAGTGTATTGGACGTTTCTCTGTGTAAGAGGAGATAATTAAGTATAGTATGTGGGGGCAGGGGGGGGGATCTGGAGTTTACTAAATGGGATGATACTAACGAAACCTGATATTACAGTAAAGTACCATAACCAAGATATGTTTGAGGCTGGGTTCACACTAGTGCGACACGACATCCGTCCTACTTTGGATCCGACTTTGCCCTGCGACATGAGGCCGACATATGTCCGACTTTCAATGAACGGGGATCCGACTTGGATCCCCGCCAATATCAGGCACTGTGTTTGGTATGAATCTTGAGGGGGAACTCCAGGCCAAATTTTAAATTAAAAAAAAACGGCGTGGGTTCCCCCTCCAGGAGCATACCAGGCCCTTGGGTCTGGTCTGGATTTAAACGGGCACCCCTACGCCGAAAAAACGGCGTGGGGGTCCCCCAAAATCCAAACCAGACCCTTATCCGAGCACACAACCTGGCAGGCCGCAGGGGAAGAGGGGGGGACGAGAGAGCGGCCCCCCTCCCTCCTGAACCGTACCAGGCCACATGCCCTCAACATGGGGAGTTTGGTGCTCTGGGGCAGGGGGGCGACCTGCGCCCCCCCCCCACCCCAGAGCACCCTGCCCCCATGTTGATGAGGACAGGGCCTCTTCCCGACAACCCTGGCCGTTGGTTGTCGGGGTCTGCGGGCGGGGGGGCTTATCGGAATCCGGGAGCCCCCTTCAATAAGGGGGCCCCCGGATCCCGGCCCCCCCACCCTATGTGAATGAGTATGGGGTACATCGTACCCCTACCCATTCACCTGGTGGACAAAAAATTGCAATAAAAAAACCACACAGCTTTTTAAAGTATTTTATTGCACAGCTCCGGGGGTCTTCTTCCGACTTCGGGGGTCTCCGGTGTCGTCGCCGCGCTCTCCGGTTCTTTCTTCCGCCGGGCCTCCGCTAACTTCTTTAGCTCTTTCGCTAGTGGAGGGGCCGGGCTTCCCGTCGCCATCGGCGTCTTCTTCCCTCTTCTCCTCCTCGATGTTGACGCGTCGCTTCCTCCCGCTGTAATACTGGCTCTCCGCTCCGCTCCGCATTAATATAGGCTTCTCATGACGTCACAGTCACATGTTCCGGGGCACATGGCCCCGGAGCATGTGACTGTGACGTCATGGGAACATGTGACTGTGACGTCATGAGAAGCCTATATTAATGCGGAGCGGAGCGGAGAGCCAGTATTACAGCGGGAGGAAGCGACGCGTCAACATCGAGGAGGAGAAGAGGGAAGAAGACGCCGACGGCGACGGGAAGACCGGCTCCTCCACTAGCGAAAGAGCTACCAAGAAGTTAGTGGAGGGGCCGGCAGAAGAAAGAACCGGAGAGCGGGAGAAGAAGAAGGCGACGGAGAAGACCGGGCCTCCGTTAGCAAGAGAGCTAAAAAGAAGTTAGCGGAGGCCCGGCGGAAGAAAGAACCGGAGAGCGCGGAGACGACACCGGAGACCCCGAAGTCGGAAAAGACCCCCGGAAGTCGGAAGAAGAGCACCGGAGTCGGAAGAGACCCGCGGAGCTGTGTAATAAATTACTTTGAAAACCTGTGTAGTGTTTTTTTATTGCAATTTTTTGTCCACCAGGTGAATGGGTAGGGGTACGATGTACCCCATACTCATTCACATAGGGTGGGGGGGCCGGGATCCGGGGGCCCCCTTATTGAAGGGGGCTCCAGGATTCCGATAAGCCCCCCCGCCCGCAGACCCCGACAACCAACGGCCAGGGTTGTCGGGAAGAGGCCCTGTCCTCATCAACATGGGGGCAGGGTGCTCTGGGGTGGGGGAGCCGCAGGTCGCCCCCCTGCCCCAGAGCACCAAACCCCCCATGTTGAGGGCATGCGGCCTGGTATGGTTCAGGAGGGAGGGGGGGCCGCTCTCTCGTCCCCCCCTCTTCCCCTGCGGCTTGCCAGGTTGTGTGCTCGGATAAGGGTCTGGTTTGGATCTTGGGGGGACCCCCCACGCCGTTTTTCGGCGTAGGGGCGCCCGTTCAAATCCAGACCAGACCCAAGGGCCTGGTATGCTCCTGGAGGGGGAACCCACGCCGGTTTTTTATTTAAAATTTGGCCTGGAGTTCCCCCTCAATAGCAGCACAGCACAAGTCGCATGCCAAAGTCAGACCATGCAAGACTGCGGTCCGACTTTGATCCGACTTCAATGATACTCAATGGGCTGAAGTCGGATCAAAGTCGGACCAAAGTAGTACAGGGAGCATTCTCAAAGTCGGACCGACATGTGTCGGACCAGTTAAGACGGCTCTCATAGGGAAACATTGATTTTCACACGTCATGCGACATGAGCTCCCAATGTCGGAGTGTTTGTCGCCCCAGTGTGAACCAGGCCTTAACCTATGGGAGTGTAGTCGGTCAATTAGTGTATGTTTTAGATAAGCGGATCAGAATACACTTAAACTTGTAATTGTATGAACTATTTTCAACGTTGGCAATTTAATAAAAATTCCTAATAGAAAAGGATTGCTTAACAATTGAACTGCAACAGGGGCCATATGGCCAAAAAGGGTAAAAAAAAAGAGATTGCAAACTTATTTTAGCAATAGCATAAGTTTGCATCAATATTGTATGTGAAAATGAGGCAAAATTGATAAATGAGGGTAAAAAATAAATAAAGATAAAAATATTTGTTAAACAAATTAATGGATCCATTATTTAGGCAAGATCCATTAATGTTTTGTAGTAGATGAGGACCAGAATTGCCTCTAAAGTTAGAAAGCTTATTACTAGGTCAGAGAAAAATTTAGAAAAACATGTAGAGGAGATTTTGTTCAACAATTAACTGCATTGCTGTTCTCCCATAAAATGTTAATTAAGCGAAAAATAAGAATAAAAAGTTTTGCTAGCTAATTTCCATAGGTTTTATCATTAGCATATTTCAATCTTATGCAAGATTGAAACAAAATTAGTAAGATAAAAATGAATGAAAAATAAAAATAAAAAATAAATTTATTGCAGGAAGTTTGTTCCATAAGTCTATTTTCCGTTAGGGGTTAATAAATGTATTGGGGTTAGGAATGTCCCCAAGGTTTGGGACATTTACTGTTATGTCAGAATGTCAAGGTTTGAGTGAAGGAGGTTGTTTCATCAGTTGTTGTCTTGCTGTTTTTGTACAGGATGCTGCAGCAGCCGTAGCAGTTAGAGGGGTGTCGTCATAAAGTTCTGTCAGTCCATGGAGTTATCTTGAGCTTGGGGTGAAGCTGCAAATCGTCCTCTTTTGTGGGTATGCTGATTGCCATTATTCATCTCAGGTTGGGATGAATTGTGAAGAGATGACGAAGAGGCTGTTCTTCTTCGTGATGATGATGCTGCTGAGGAGTTTTCTGTTAGGTTAAGATCCTGGAGTGCTTGCAGCAGCTCTTCTGGAGTTTTACAGGAGATTCTGGAACCTTTGTGAGTAAACCGCAGGGAGAAAGGGAATCCCCACTGATACTTAATACCATGGCGTTGTAAGTCCATTAAGTGGGGTTTCATTGCGCGTCTCTTTGAAATTGTCAGCTGGGATAGGTCCGCAAAGATTTGGTAATTATGGCCCTGAAAAGTTAAAGCGGTTGTATACCGCAAAACTTTTTTTTTTTTTTTTGTCAACCTGCAAGGCAAAGGTATAATGAGCTAGTGTGACTAGCATCCTAGCTCATTATCAATCACTTACCTTAGATCGAAGCCCCCGCAGCGGTCCTCGGACACGTCCTCCGTCGCATCCATGATACCCGGAGTGACTTCCGGGTATCGCCGCTCCGGCGCTGTGATTGGCCGGAGCGGCGATGACGTCACTCCCGCACATGCGAGGGGAACAGCACGATCCCCGCGCATGCGCGAATTTCCGGCAGTGTCCGGCAGGCTCCCATTCAAGAGCCGCCGCGCTCAGTGCGCCTGCGCCGTTATCTACGGCGCGCATGCGCCGTAGATAGCGGTACAGTCTTTTTTGCAAATATCTCCGAGACTGTGTAGGTCTCGGAGATATTGCAAGCACCTACAGGTAAGCCTTAATGTAGGCTTACCTGTAGGTGCTTGTATAAATTTTGGGTATACAACCACTTTAAGTTATTCTTTTCTCTGGCTGCGTCCAGGAGTTGTTCTTTTGTTTTATAAAAATGGAATTTTGCAATGATGTCACGAGGGGGACCATCAGTTTTTTTGGCCATAAGAGCCCTATGGACCCTGTCCATCTCCAGCAGCTCCACAGGAATACCTGGATATATCTCTTGGCACAATGCTGTTATGGTTGATTGTAAGTCTATTACTGTCTCAGGTATCCCTCTGAAGCGCAGGTTTGACCTTCTAGCGCGGTTCTCATAATCTTTGAGTTTATTTTGTAAGGTAATATTTGCCTCTTTAAGGGTATCTAGTTCATATAGAAAGTCCTGAGTAGAATTTTCAATGTCTTCTATTTTCATCTCCAGAGCTTCAGCGCGGTGCCCCAATTCTCTGATTTCCTTCGTTAGGTTATTGGTAATTTGTTCTGACGTTTGTTTTAAAGCTTTATGTAGCATTTTCTCAAATTGTTTCAATATGCTTGAGGGAATTGTAGCATCTTGTTGTGATTCACCTGACATGTTTAGGTCTGTATCAGATTTCGAGTCTTCTGGGGAGAATAGTTTAGGCAGCTTACACTTGTTCCTCTTCTCTGAGGTGAATGGCGTCTTATTAGTATGCTTAGTATTTGCTTTCACTGGGGTCCCGCTGTGAGGGTTGGTTTTGGACTTATTACGGAGCTCTAGCCTGACATTACCACCTCTCTAGCCTTAGCGCATGCGCCTCTACTCTAGTCACTTTTCATTGTCCTTTCCTCTGTTCATACTTTGATCTATTTAGATTTCACTTGGTGGTTCATTGTTTTACTTTCTTTCATCTCTTTTTATTTTATATTCCTTGGAGTTGGGTCATTAGTTTTAACACTTGCAACTTATGTATATTGGGTTTTAGTGTCTAGTACTAATGAAACATATTCCATAGAAGCCCCTTATGGCTGTTTTTGACCATCATTTTGACCACTTATGAGGATCATTTTATGGATATACATCCACTTTGGATACTGTTTGCCTTGGTTTCTGTCGCAGAACATACCACCTCAGCTACGAGAGATGATTCCTCCAGGGGGGGCTCAGTGTTTCCAGCATTATGCCACTAAAATTATTGACACTCTGTAAGTTATATGGGGTGGTCTCTTTACCATTTTTGTATTTGATAATTCATTTTTTACCATGTTAGATTATTTAGGAATCCATGTTTTCTTGCAGAATATATCATGTGCTTGGTTCTGAAGAGTGGCTTTGAGTCACAAAACGCGTCAAGATATTTGATGCCGTGCCCTATTCATACCATGCAGTTATAGTATTTCTATATGGAATCTTTTCATATGAATTATGTGTTCAAGGAACCTTACATGAATTTTATAAATTTTGCAAATTTTACAATTATGTATATACATCGGCAATGACAGGGATTAGAGAGAATATAATTTATATAGTATTTTTTTGTAGTACAATTATGAATTTTATTGAATATATATTATTATTATTATGTACCATTATTTTGTATTTTGTTACAGTGTAACACAGAGACTATATATACAATTATATGCATCATTAAATATTAATTTATAATAATCATTTATTCTATTGCAACCGCACACCTCATATAAAGTCCCATTTCCTCCTTTTTCTTTTTTGTTCACAATGTTAGGGATGGAGGCATATGACCAGGTAATTTCTTCATACAAAGTCCCACGAACCCCTTCCTTTTAAAGAGATCCTGTTGCTACACAGTCAACGTTCTTACCACACTGCATTCTGTACAATATGCAATTCCTAAAGTGGCAAAGCCATGGGCATTCAATCCACCCACAGCCGAATCCAACCCAGACACTACGTTATCAGTCTCTTACTGATAATGAAAGCAAATTATCATAAGATTGGGAGTGACAGAAGCCTAACCTATTAACAGTGAGGCACAAGAGATGGAAGGCGTGAGCCAGCCGCCAACAAGCTGGTCACCATGCTAGAAAAAAAGCACACTGCTATTCGGGGATCCTGGACTATATACAGAATAATAGAGTTAGGGTGTAGACACTAGGTGGTGCCTAAAACACAAGGCAAGTATCACTTTAAAACAAACTCCTATATATATATATATATATATATATATATACAGGTCCTTCTCAAAAAATTAGCATATTGCGATAAAGTTCATTATTTTCTGTAATGTACTGATAAACATTAGACTTTCATATATTTTAGATTCATTACACACAACTGAAGTAGTTCAAGCCTTTTCTTGTTTTAATATTGATGATTTTGGCATACAGCTCATGAAAACCCAAAAATCCTATCTCAAAAAATTAGCATATCATGAAAAGATTCTCTAAACGAGCTATTAACCTAATCATCTGAATCAACTAATTAACTCTAAACACCTGCAAAAGATTCCTGAGGCTTTTAAAAACTCCCAGCCTGGTTCATTACTCAAAACCGCAATCATGGGTAAGACTGCCAACCTGACTGCTGTCCAGAAGGCCATCATTGACACCCTCAAGCAAGAGGGTAAGACACAGAAAGAAATTTCTGAACGAATAGGCTGTTCCCAGAGTGCTGTATCAAGGCACCTCAGTGGGAAGTCTGTGGGAAGGAAAAAGTGTGGCAGAAAACACTGCACAACGAGAAGAGGTGACCGGACCCTGAAGAAGATTGTGGAGAAGGACCGATTCCAGACCTTGGAGGACCTGCGGAAGCAGTGGACTGAGTCTGGAGTAGAAACATCCAGAGCCACCGTGAACAGGCGTGTGCAGGAAATGGGCTACAGGTGCCGCATTCCCCAGGTCAAGCCACTTTTGAACCAGAAACAGCGGCAGAAGCGCCTGACCTGGGCTACAGAGAAGCAGCACTGGACTGTTGCTCAGTGGTCCAAAGTACATTCGGAAATCAAGGTGCCAGAGTCTGGAGGAAGACTGGGGAGAGGGAAATGCCAAAATGCCTGAAGTCCAGTGTCAAGTACCCACAGTCAGTGATGGTCTGGGGTGCCATGTCAGCTGCTGGTGTTGGTCCACTGTGTTTTATCAAGGGCAGGGTCAATGCAGCTAGCTATCAGGAGATTTTGGAGCACTTCATGCTTCCATCTGCTGAAAAGCTTTATGGAGATGAAGATTTAATTTTTCAGCACGACCTGGCACCTGCTCACAGTGCCAAAACCACTGGTAAATGGTTTACTGACCATGGTATTACTGTGCTCAATTGGCCTGCCAACTCTCCTGACCTGAACCCCATAGAGAATCTGTGGGATATTGGGAAGAGAAAGTTGAGAGACGCAAGACCCAACACTCTGGATGAGCTTAAGGCCGCTATCGAAGCATCCTGGGCCTCCATAACACCTCAGCAGTGCCACAGGCTGGTTGCCTCCATGCCACGCCGCATTGAAGCAGTCATTTCTGCAAAAGGATTCCCGACCAAGTATTGAGTGCATAACTGAACATAATTATTTGAAGGTTGACTTTTTTTGTATTAAAAACACTTTTCTTTTATTGATCGGATGAAATATGCTAATTTTTTGAGATAGGATTTTTGGGTTTTCATGAGCTGTATGCCAAAATCATCAATATTAAAACAAGAAAAGGCTTGAACTAATTCAGTTGTGTGTAATGAATCTAAAATATATGAAAGTCTAATATTTATCAGTACATTACAGAAAATAATGAATTTTATCACAATATGCTAATTTTTTGAGAAGGACCTGTATATATATATATATATATATATATATATACATACAGTACATATAGGAGTTTCAGTGGGAATGTGGGGTTTACAGTTACGGCACCTTCAGCATGTATGCAATGGCAAGGGGTGCTGGGGGTTTATTGTTGCTGACGGATGGACTTATGGGGGATCTCTGGTTGCAGGGGCGGATCTATTGTTGTGGGGGGATGAGGGTCTGTTGTTGCTGTGGGGAATTTATTTTTTCGGGGGGTCCAATGTTGCTGGGGGGGGGGGTTGATTGTTGCTGGGAGTGATCTGCTGTTGAAGATGCGATCTATTAATGCTATCTGGGGGGTCTAATATCACTAAGGAGTCTATTATTGCTGGCTGCAGGAGATCTATTTTATGGCTTTTATTGTTATCATTACCATTTCTTGTTCATACATCACGGGACACAGAGCAGCATAGTCATTACTATGTGGGTTATATAGAATTACCTTCAGGTGCTGGCACTGGCAACTTCCAAAACAGGAAGTACCCTCCCCTATATAAGCCCCTCCCATCCGGGAGTGCCTCAGTTTTTTGCCAGTGTCTAAGGTGTTGGCCAAGGTTAACATGTATTCATCTGTTAACAGGTTCTCTGGGCCTTAGCAAGCTATTCCGGATCCGACCAAAAAAAGCTTCATAGCTAAACGGTCGGTACCCGGGCCTTGCAGAGAAGAGCAAGGTTTTGCCTGTAATGCCTCTCTTAGGAGGGCTGGACCCTGGGATCCAGAGCTCTGGTCATACCCAAAACCAAGAGGCTATCTGTGCAGGGTGCTATACAGGTCCAGGGGAGTGGAATCCTTGGGAACCCGGTCCCTGAAGGTCTAGTACAATGCCTGCCGTGAAAGGTGAAGTTTGGGCTTCTGTGGACCAAACAAAGTCCTGCGGCGGGGAAAAGGTAAGTGGGGGCCCCTCAGGAACTTGGTTCTATTGAGGGGACCCCCAAGCCTAATATGTCTTTCTGCCTGTTACCTAAAAGGTATTCCCGCTAATAGCTGTATATGCCTAAGAAATCCTAGAAATGTTTTTTCATAAAGGAAGTTTTAAAAACTGTAAACCTGGAAATGTTTTTTCAAAGAGGAGGTTTTTAAAAAAAAAAAAAAAAGACAAAAGTGCGGTACCTGTGTTTGTCCACTAGAGGCCGCTGTGGAACGTCTTTTTTTCTTGGGACTATTCCTTCCATGGTGAAAGTCCAGGCAGATGAATGAGCTCTCTATCAGGGAAGCTGCATTCCTCTGTCATGCTGCCAAGTAGTTTCCTTCCATCCCCGAGTCCTGGTGAAACAGGGACCCTGGCTCCTCTCCCTACATGGCGCCAAGAGCGCACACGTGCACGCGCGCGCGCGCACACACGCTTTCTTTTATAAAATTTAGCTTCAAAAAAGGGGGCGGAGCCTGGCGGATGACGCGCTCTGTGCGCCCAGCGCTTCTGCGCATGTGCGGGCGTCCCAGCAAGATAAAAGGACTCAGTTCCACGCTGCTTGCTATGGACACAGAGCATGAAAAGGAGCTGGTAGCATGGTATAGGGGCTTACAGCGGGAGGTTGATACAGGCATCCCCAGAAAGACGCATTAGTAGACACCCACTGATGTACATAGCAGCAAAATTGCATTAGACTATTTCAGTAAGGGGTGTATTGCGGCTGGAATACCTCAGCTTTGAACTAAGGAATATGCCGCCTAAAAAACTCCGAGATATACCTCTCAGGAAGTGTAGGGGGTCTCCATCGGGCTCTGAGGATCTGGAGCAGTCATCTGCACCCTCCTCCCCTGAGAAATCAGAGGTTAATACCCATAAGGAACCCCCGGGAGTGCCAGGTACTGCGGCTGTCCTCAGTCCACCTGCTCCTGCATATATAACAGAGGAGGTTTTTTCCTCAACTCTGGAGGGATTGGAGCAGAGATTGGCAGCATTGATCGCTTCTTCTCTACAGGAAAGAAAGCGCGCCAGATCTCCATCACCTCCATTAGAGTGCCTGTTGGCAGAGCAACAGTCCCAGGAAGGGACCGACCTACCTGAAGGGGATCAGGAGGTTAACTCTGTTTTTGAGGAATCGACAGTAGATGAACCATTTTCAGCATCACAGACTGAAAGATTGTGGGTCCAGAACCTAACTGACATGGTTCGATCTGCATTTAAAATGCCTCTTGTTGAACCATCAACTACTGCTGTCTCCTCATTGGGGTCGCTAAAAGCTCCCCAGGTTAATTGCTCCTTTCCAATACATCCATTATTGGAAGGACTTATATACCAGGACTGGGAACATCCTGATAAACTATTTGTTCCGCCTAAAAAATTTCCGGTGATCTATCCCATGGAGGAAAAGTTCACCCAGAGATGGAATGTTCCTACGGTGGATGCAGCCATCTCTTCTGTGAACAAATCACTGACATGTCCAGTAGATAATGTTCAAATGTTCAAAGATCCAGTGGATAAAAAATTGGAATCTTTATTAAAATCTGCTTTTTCCACAGCAGGGGCTGTTACACAGCCAGCAGTGGCAGCTATTGGGGTCTGCCAAGCTTTAAAGGATCAAATGAAAATGGTCCTGAGGGATTTGCCAGACCAGCAGGCCCAGGCTCTGGCTGATCTGCCTAGAGCATTATGCTTTGCGGTTGACGCCATCAAGGATTCTATCCATCAGGCCTCCCGCCTCACGCTGTCTTTGGTACATATGCGTAGGCTTCTGTGGCTCAAAAACTGGTCTGCTGAAGCTCCCTGTAAGAAGCTCTTAGTTAGCTTCCCATTTCATGGGGAACGCCTTTTTGGCGAGGACCTGGATAAGTATATCCAGAAGATTTCCAGTGGTAAAAGTACTCTCTTACCGAGTAAGAAGAGGTCTAGGGGTCCATCTTTTAAGAGGACTACCTCTCCTATCCCTGTGACGTCTGCTACTAAGCAGTTCCGACGGCCTCCTCGGTCAAACTCAGGGGGTAAAAATCAGGGACAGTCACAGGGTAATAAGAAACCCTTGATCCGAAGGGGTACTAAACCAGCCTCCAAGTCAAGCCTATGAAGGGCTGCCCCCACTCAAACGGGTGGGGGGAAGACTTCAGTTGTTCGCAGAGACCTGGCGGGAGACGATCAAAGACAGAAGGGTGCTCTCCGCAGTAACTCTGGGATACAAGTTGGAGTTAAAAGAGTCTCCTCCTTCCCATTTTATGTGGTCAGGCATGCCAAGAGACCCTCGGAAAAGAGGGTCTCTCCTATTGGCGTTAGAACAACTATTGCTCCAAGGAGTAATTATGGAGGTTCCTATGGAAGAGTGGGGGTTGGGTTTCTACTCAAACCTTTTCACAGTCCCGAAGCCAAACGGGGACATAAGACCCATATTGGACCTAAAGAGTCTAAACAAATTTCTAAACGTCCGGTCTTTCCGGATGGAGTCGATCCGATCGGTCACCGCTGCCCTACAAGGGGAGGAATGGTTAGCCTCGATCGACATCAAAGATGCTTACTTGCATGTTCCCATCTTTCCAGGTCATCAAAAATTTCTACGCTTTGCAGTAGAAGGGCGCCATTTTCAGTTCAGAGCCTTACCATTCGGTCTGGCCACAGCACCACGAGTGTTCACAAAAATTCTGGCCCCACTGTTGGCCGATCTAAGAACACGAGGTGTAACGATAATGGCATACCTAGACGACCTGTTGTTGATGGACCACTCAGTTGCCAAGCTAGAAGTGGTAATTGTCGATACAATCAAGTATCTAGAATCTCACGGTTGGGTCATCAACCTGGACAAGTCAGCCCTACAGCCAGTGAAAAACCTGGTATATCTAGGGCTACGGCTGGATTCAGAC
The DNA here is from genome assembly GCA_029206835.1 of Rana muscosa. NCBI lineage: Eukaryota > Metazoa > Chordata > Amphibia > Anura > Ranidae > Rana > Rana muscosa. The sequence goes on along the minus strand of CM055117.1, from coordinate 685,176,838 downwards.
CAGAGGAAGACTTTCTTACCTCTAGACAAGGTATCCTCTTTGAGGGGCTTGGTCCGTCTGCTTTGTGCAAAAAGACAGCCGTCCATACGCCTGTGCATGAGGCTGCTAGGAAAGATGGTAGCATCATTTGAAGCTGTGCCATACACCCAATTCCACTCAAGGAATTTACAGAGGGCCATATTGTCAGCCTGGAACGGAAAAGTTCAGGCTCTAGACTTCCCGATGGCTTTGTCCCCTTCCGTTCGGAAGAGTCTCTGCTGGTGGTTGATCCCCCAGAATCTCCAGAAGGGAAAACCCTTCAGTCCGATATCTTGGAAGGTGGTCACTACAGATGCCAGCCTTATAGGCTGGGGGGCAGTACTGGAGCAATGGTCTCTCCAGGGCAGATGGTCAAATGTAGTAAAAACCCTGCCCATCAATCTCTTAGAGATACGAGCAGCCCGGTATGCCCTAGTAGCCTGGACATCCAGACTCCAAGGGTCCCCTGTCAGAATTCAATCAGACAATGCCACAGCAGTGGCATATATCAATCATCAGGGAGGCACCAGGAGTCGTGCAGCCCAGAGGGAAGTAAGTCACATCCTGGAATGGGCAGAAAAGCATGTCCCATGTATATCAGCTGTCTTCATTCCAGGGGTGGAGAATTGGAAGGCGGACTTTCTGAGTCGCCAACAGTTATGCCCAGGGGAATGGTCCCTTCATCCCGAGGTCTTCCGAGCAATATGTCAGCGGTGGGGAACACCGGATGTAGATCTGCTAGCATCCAGATTCAACGCAAAGGTGGACAGATTTGTCTCCCGGACAAGGGATCCCCTCGCTTGCGGCTCGGATGCTCTGGTGTTCCCTTGGGATCAGTTCAGACTGATATATGCATTCCCTCCGCTACAATTGTTGCCTCGACTCCTTCGCAGAGTCAGGTTGGAGAAGAAGCCGGTGATCCTGGTGGCTCCAGCGTGGCCCCGAAGGGCCTGGTACGCGGAGATCATCAAAATGTCTGTGGGGAGTCCTTGGACCCTTCCACGTCGTCCGGACCTGCTTTCGCAAGGACCGATATACCACCCTTCCTTACTAACTCTAAGTTTAACGGCCTGGCTATTGAATCCCACATCCTAAAGAAGAGAGGTCTCTCTAACTCTGTGGTATCAACTATAATCAATGCCAGGAAGCCTGTATCCAGGCAGATCTACTATAGAGTTTGGAAGGCGTACATCACTTGGTACGAGGCCAGAAAATGGCATCCACGTAAGTACGTTATAGGCAGAATTCTGGACTTCCTGCAGTGGGCTGTAGACAGGAAGTTTGCCTTAAGTACTATCAAGGGCCAGGTTTCGGCCTTATCAATACTATTTCAAAGGCCCCTGGCTATGCATTCACTTGTCAAATCCTTTATGCAAGGGGTGACTCGTATTATTCCACCGATTAAAGCTCCCATATGCCCATGGGATCTAAATTTGGTTCTGTCGGTTCTGCAGAAGCAGCCGTTTGAACCTTTGCGGCACATTTCCTTGGTTCTACTCACCAGAAAATTGATATTTTTAGTAGCCATATGCTCGGCTAGAAGAGTGTCGGAATTAGCCGCCATGTCCTGTAAAGAGCCATATCTGGTTATCCATAAGGACAGAGTAGTATTACGCCCTCACCCAGCCTTTCTTCCTAAGGTGGTATCGAGGTTTCACTTGAACCAGGATGTGGTTCTTCCTTCTTTTTTCCCCAAACCAAGCTCGGTAGAGGAAAAGTTATTGCATTCTTTGGATGTAGTAAGAGCAGTTAAAGCTTATCTAAAAGCCACTGCTCAGATTCGTAGAACGGATTCCTTGTTTGTTCTGCCGGAAGGCCCCAGAAAGGGTCAGGCAGCATCAAAATCTACTTTAGCCAAGTGGATTCGACAGGTAATAATACAAGCCTATGGCTTGAGAAGTAGACCGCCTCCGTTCAAAGTTAGGGCGCACTCCACGAGAGCAGTTGGAACTTCATGGGCAGTGCATCACCAGGCCTCCCTGGCTCAAATTTGTAAGGCCGCAACATGGTCTTCAGTACACACGTTTACTAGGTTCTACCAGGTGGACGTTAGAAGTCAGGAGGATGTCGCCTTTGGGCGCAGTGTGTTGCAGGCCGCAAAAGATCCTCATGCCTGATGGCGCCCAGCTTATGTATGGTGTATCCCCCCCCCTCATTTGGCATAGCTTTGGGACGTCCCACATAGTAATGACTATGCTGCTCTGTGTCCCGTGATGTATGAACAAGAAAGTAGGATTTTTAAAACAGCTTACCTGTAAAATCCTTTTCTTGGAGTACATCACGGGACACAGAGCTCCCACCCCTCTTTTGGGGACACGTATTGCTTTGCTACAAAACTGAGGTACTCCCGGATGGGAGGGGCTTATATAGGGGAGGGTACTTCCTGTTTTGGAAGTTGCCAGTGCCAGCACCTGAAGGTAATTCTATATAACCCACATAGTAATGACTATGCTGCTCTGTGTCCCGTGATGTACTCCAAGAAAAGGATTTTACAGGTAAGCTGTTTTAAAAATCCTACTATTTCATACAGATTACTTAGTGCCGCAAATAATACTTGATTCTGTATTCTCTAAAAGAGGAAACAAAGGGGTAGAATCATGGGACAGTGCTCAGAGGTGAGTAGAGAACAGAGGCAAGTGGTGACTCGGAAGGAGGCAGTACCTGCACCTATTCTCTGAGAAAAAAAAAACACATATATATATATATATATATATATATATATATATATATATATATATGCACTGTGCCTTGAAAAAGTATTCATACCCCTTGACATTTTCCACATTTTGTTACAACCTGAAAACGTAAATGTATTTATTTTATTGAGATTTTATGTGATATACCAACACAAAGTGGCATATAATTGTGAAGTAGAGGGAAAATGATAAATGGTTTTCAATTTTTTTACAAATAAATATCTGAAAAGTGTGGCATGCATTTGTATTCAGCCCCCTATACTCTGATACCCCTTACTAAAGCCTAGTGGAACCAATTGCCTTCAGAAATCACCTCATTAGTAAATAGAGTCCACCTGTGTGTGATTTAATCTCAGTATAAATACAGCTGTTCCACGAAGCCCTCAGAGGTTTGTTAGAGAACCTTAGTGAACAAACAGTTTCATGAAGGCCAAGGAACACACCGGACAGGTCAGGGATAAAGTTGTGGAGAAGTTTAAAGCAAAATTAGGTCATAAATAATCCAAGCTTTGAACATCTCATGGAGCACTGTTCAATCCATCATACAAAAATAGAAAGTGTATGGCACAACTGCAAACCTAACAAGACATGGCTGTCCACCTAAACTGACAGGCCGGGCAAGGAGAGTATTAATCAGAGAAGCAGCCAAGAGGCCCATGGTAACTCTGGAGGTGCTACAGAGATTCACAGCTCAGGTGGGAGAACCTTTCCACGGGACAACTATTAGTTGTGCACTACACAAATCTGGCCTTTATGGAAGAGTAGCAAGAAGAAAGCCATTGTTGAAAGAAAACCATAAGAAGTCCTGTTTGCAGTTTGCGAGAAGCCATGTGGGGGACACAGCAAACATGTGGAAGAAGGTGCTCTGATCAGATCAGACCAAAATTGAACTTTTTGGGCTAAAAGCAAAATGCTATGTGTGGTGGAAAACTATCACTGCACATAGCCCTGAACACACCATCCCCACGTGAAACATGGTGGTGGCAGCATCATGTTGTGGGGATGCTTTTCTTCAACAGGGACAGGAAAGCTGGCCAGAGTTGATACCAGAGCTACAAATTAAATGGTTTAGATCAAAGCAATTTAATGTGTTAGAATGGCCCACTCAAAGTCCAAACCTAAATCCAATCGAGAATGTGTGGCAAGACTTGAAAATTGCTGTTCACAGATTGTGCTGTTACATTAGTTAAGTAAAATAATGCTATGTATAGTCTTGGTAATATTTATATCATTGGTTATTATACTGCCATCTTGTGGTTATTTTGGTTGTAGGGCTATCTTTTTCTGTTTTATCTGTTTCCCCTCCCACATTATGATGTACTTCCCTTTCCTGTTCCTTCACTGTCTTGGGAGAACAGAGATGGTCACTTCTGTATAAGCCGCATGCAATCTGCTTGCATCCTGGAACGCATTACCATGTTTTGACCTGCAGATACCGTCTTTCAATCATCTGCCACATTTTGTTGTCTGCTATACCTGCTGCTTGCAATAAAACCCACACTTATGGAAGAAACAGTGTCTGGTGAGTTCAAGACTGTCCGCGATTACATCTGCTTATACAGGCCAGGCATAGAGGTCTCAGCAAGGGATAAGTCACTATTACAACAGTTTGGAGTCAGAATAGTCTAAACATGTGGTAGAATTCCTACAGCCTGCTGTGTAGATGTGTATGTTTAATCTGCAATCAAGCTCAGTGCCATCCGCCATCTTGTGAAACCACATGGCCACACAAGCTTACTGCACGTCATCTGTGAATGTTGAAAGCTGTTTTCTGCATTGAACTGTGTATCTAAGCTGCTGTTCGTCTTCTTAAAGAGACAGTAACCATTTTTTGCAAAACTTGAAAAAATGTCTAGACAAGCCTCCGAGCACTCTTTTATCGCTGAAGCAACACAGATACATCATGCAGATGTACAGGGAGCAGATTCTGCAGATATCGCAGAGCAAAGTGTAAAGCCCCGTACACACGATCGGATAACCTATGGATTTTCGCCCGATGGATTTGTCCATCGGATATCCGATGAAACTGTTTTCCATCAGTCTTGCCCACACACCATCAGTCAAAAAACCGACCATTCCAAACGCGGTAACGTAAAACACTCCGATGAGCCGAGAAAAATGAAGTTTAATGCTTCTGAGCATGCGTCGACTTGATTCTGAGCATGCGTGGGTTTTTGATCCGATGGACTTGCCCATAGACGATCGGAGTTTTCGATCGGTTTTTTATCCATCGGAAAATTTTAAAACAAGTTCTATGTAGCGGGGTCCTCAAATTGATGGGATACACCTGGGGAATAGTGTGACCCAGGTGTATAATTGTGTTAGGGTTCAGACCCCTTTTTGTTTCGTGGAGGATTGGAGGATGTAGTATTCTCCTTTGCCTGTGGGTGGCGGGGTACCCACAGGCTTCAGGTAGAATCATCTCCTGCAGTGCTCCCTGTTTTGTCCCTTCCCGGAGATGGTATGGCTGGGGCGGGGAACCCGCCGGGCCGTTGATGGGAGGAGATAAAAGGGGGAGACGCCCTTACCACGAGGTCCTCGGAGGAGGAGGGTTGTGGTCCGCACCCAGGCCCCTCAGGCCTGGGTGCTGGAGATCCAGGAGTCTGGTCCAGGTGCCCATGGCCTGGTCCGGAGTCATGTTGGCGTCCATCCCAGGCACCTTTAGCCTGGGGTGAGGTACTATCAAGGAGGCCTGGGGCCCAGTACCTTCGACTGGGTCCCGCTAGGGTGGACTGTCCGAGGGTCCCTGAGCGGAGGGACTCGTATCTGAGGTGAGGAGGCCAGAGAGGTTACCCACTGGAGACCCGGAGCAGCACCAACCCGGTGACAGTGGGCCTCTGGGAACTCTCTTGGGAGGACACATCCCCCTGATAGGGGCCACAGCGTATCGAAGAGGGCTCCATTGCTGTTCATAGGGGTTGCTGGAAGAGACCCCATCTTTCCTGTTCTGTAACAGCCGGATTGGCTTAGGCGCCGCTGGTCATAGTACAGTGGCATAGAACTTAAACTTTAGGAAGTGCCTCGATCTGCTCGCCCCACCGTTGGCAAGGTTATAGGTCCCAACCAGTTTGCTGCAAAAGAACTGTTTATTGTGCTTTGCTTATTGGAGTGTCAATTAAACAAGTGTTGGACCTTTCTCCGGTGTGTGAACTCCAGTTACTGGAAGCAAAGGGGAGGCTGGTGAGCTTGCAATTACAGACTCAGTGCATTCACAGAACACACCGGCCCGAGGAAACATCAGTAAGTGGCCTTCACCTCCCTACTACAATGGGGAGGACATGGGCCGTGGCGCATCTCACTCTCACAACCCAGGAACCCCTAGACATGAGTTGGTGTGCAACCGATAAAGATGGAGAGAGAGTGGGGCCGCTACATCTATTTTTTACAACCGATGGAAAAAAGACCGATGGGTACCATACACGATCGGTTGGTCTGATGAAAACCATCCATCGGACGGTTTTCATCAGTCAAACCGATCGTGTGTACGGGGCTTTAGACCCAAACATACAATAATACCAACACAGAAACTTAGAGAAAACTACAAAACCACTAGAGATGAGTTTTCCAGCAATCTGTCAGAACTGTGAGACAAAACGACATACTGCATGTTAGTCTTGCCATGCTTCAATCAACAAGCTGAATTAAGAAACTCTTCAGATCGCCTATCTGCAGCGTACGAATGCTACCAGCGGTTGTCTGCAAAATACACCGTTTTCTTAAAGCGGAGGTTCTGCGGCAAATAATTTTTTTTTTTTCCTGGTATTGAATAGATTTTCGCATTATAAATAATCACTCACTCGTTTGAGGTTATGAATTATCCCATGTCCTTTTTCCGGCAAAATAAGAACTTTAAAAATGCGAGCACAGCAGTTCCCATTTTGCTTGTGGGCATGTTGAAGCCCACAAGCAATGATTTCCTGTATGCTGATTGTTGCCATCACAACGGGCGGCGTCTTTGAATGTTCACGCCCCGTTGTGATGGAAATCCTAGTACGGCGTACCGCAATGACTCCTGGGAAGCGTGACACCAAGCTCCCAAGAGTCATCGGTGCCCTGGGTAATACAGTAGCCACGCCTACTCCCGCGGGAGTCAAGTCCAGGAAGTCAATCTGCAAACGGCAAGAATAAGGTATTTACAGAGGGGAAAAAAAAATAAAAAATTGTCGAGTGAACATGTCGGCAGTGTGCTGAAGGGGATAAAATAAAGTTGTTAATCTGGGTGGAACTCCGCTTTAAAATACTCTAATATTAGAGGGCTCTTTAGCAGAACTGACTAAGACTGGTGAACTAAACCAACCAAAGAGATCTCTTAGTGCAAGATGCCAAGGATAAGGCAAAACTCCGCATTGCTCAACTCCAGGAGACCAGATCTCATAAATCCACATCTACTAAGCTCACAGCACATTCTTCCAGAACCTCTCGCTCCAGAAGCTCAACATTAAGTGACAAGCTAATAGAGGCCTGTGCAAGTCTGGAAGCAAATAAAGTGCGAAGCTCATTTGCCAAAAAGGAAGCTGAGATAGTAGCTCACCAAGCAGATTAAGCAATCCCAAATAAAGATTCTGCAAATCGAAAAGGAGGAAGCAGCTGCCCTAGCAGTGTGTTCTGATACAAATACAGGCAGGGAGCTGCAGTATTTTGCTTTAGTGTCCTTTGCACAGTGTGCACCAAAATTTTACCTCAATACAATTTCTGGTGTTCTGATACAAATACAGGCAGGGAGCTGCAGTATTTTTCTTTAGTGTCCTTTGCACAGTGTGCACCAAAAGCTTACCTGAATACAATTGCTGGTGTTCTGATACAAATACAGGCAGGGAGCTGCAGTATTTTGCTTTAGTGTACTTTGCACAGTGTGCACCAAAAGCTTACCTGAATACAATTGCTGGTGTTCTCATACAAATACAGGCAGGGAGCTGCAGTATTCTGCTTTAGTGTCCTTTGCACAGTGTGCACCAAAAGCTTAACTGAATACAATTGCTGGTGTTCTCATACTAATACCACAGGCAGGTAGTTCAAAATTACAAACAGATTCTACGTAACAACAAACCTACAGTTCCTGTCTTGTTTGCACCGCCTGTATACTGCTGTTCAGAGTATATATGGCCTGGGGGCCCCACGCCTTTCCTTTTTTTAATTTGGGTGCGGCATTCCCCTTAATATCCATACAAGACCCAAAGGGGCTTGTAATGGGCTGGCTGGGGGGGGGGGGGGATAACCATGCCATTATTCTCAATGATTTTCATCCATATTGCCAAAACCAGACATTACATTAAAGCCGCAAGCAGTTTTAAATGACTTTTTTTCCTTTAGAAATGTCATTTTGTGCAGGGACAGTTCTAAACACGGGTAACATTTGCCACTTCACAGGCATACTATAGACGCCCCCCAGGTACGATATTTAAAGGAATATTTCACTTTTTTTTTCACTTTAAGCATCATTAAAACCACTGTTCCCGAAAAAAACACAGTTTTTAAAACTTTTTTTTGCATTGATACATGTCCCCTGGGGCAGGACCCAGATCCCCAAACCCTTTTTAGGACAATAACTTACATAATAGCCTTGATAATTAGCACTTTTGATTTCGAACGTTTGAGTCCCATTGTATTTAATAGGGCTCTAAAGTTTGCGCGACCTTCCGGTCCGTTCGCAGGTTCTGGTGCGAACCGAACCGGGGGGTGTTCGGCTCATCCCTACTCACTACTTTACATTGTAACAAAGTGTAATTTCTTCAGTGTTGTCACATGAAAAGATATAATAAAATATTTACAAAAATGTGAGATACTGTATATACTGTATGTATATATATATATATATATATATATATATATATATATATATATATATATATATATATATATTTCTTAGCCCCCCTACCCCTGGGACTACTGCAATCTTCTGTGCACCAAAACTGTGAAAGATTCTGGTGCACATTGCACATTGCACACTGAGAGCTTTCCGAGCCCCCAAAGGGACATTGATATTAACCTATCAGGAGGCAGCACAGTTGCTGGCCTTCTAGTTGTAGGGATACCAGCTCATATTCTTGGTGACCAGGGTTAGTATCTTTCTGAAAGGCACACCTTTTTTTGCATTAATTTAATTCTTAAGTAAAAAATAAGTAAATAATACAATAGCAACATAAAACAGCAAATTAGGTTAGGCTGATCGACACTGGTTTGGATCAAAGTCATTTAAGTCTCAATGATCTCACTATAGGAAAACAGGAGAAATAAAATATTGTAAATCAACTTGTTAATGTTCATTGAAAACTGAAATTTTATTTATGGATGGATTTTATTTCAAGTTAAAAAAAAATAAAAAATCACCCAGTTAATAAGTAACAAAATAGGGGGTAGTTTTATGGCATTTACATTAGTTTTTTGCAAAGTTGGGAAATTAACCACTTAAGCCCCGGACCATTTGGTAGCTAGAGGACCAGAGGTGATTTCAGAATTTTGCACTGCGCTGCTTTAACTGTAAATTGTGCAGACATGCAATGTTGTACCCAAATGAAATTTGCGTCCTTTTCTTCCCACAAATAGAGCTTTCTTTTAATGGTATTTGATTGCCTCTGCGATTTTTATTTTTTGCTATATAAACGGAAATAGACCGAAAATTTTGAAAAAAAATGATATTTTCTACTATTTGTTATAAGAAAAATTGAATAAACTCAATTTTAGTCATACATTTAGGCCAAAATGTATTCAGCCGCATGTCTTTAGTAAAAAAAATGTCAATAAGCGTATATTTATTGGTTTGCGCAAAAGTTATAGCGTCTACAAACTAGGGTACATTTTCTGGAATTTACACAGCTTTTAGTTTATGACTGCCTATCTCATTTCTTGAGGTGCTAAAATGGCAGGGCAGTACAAAACCCCCCCAAATGACCACATTTTGGAAAGTAGGCATCCCAAGGAAATTGTTGAGGGGCATGTTGAGCCCATTGAATATTTTTTTTTTTTTGTCGCAAGTGATTGAATAATGACTAAAAAATAAATAAAAAAAAAATTACAAAAAGTTGTCACTAAATGATATATTGCTCACACATGCCATGGTTATATGTGGAATTGCACCCCAAAATACATTTTGCTGCTTCTCCTGAGTACGGGGATACCACATGTGTGGGACTTTTTGGGAGCCTAGCCGCGTACGGGCCCCCGGAAACCAAGCACCGCCTTCAGGATTTCTAAGGGCGCAAATTTTTGATTTCACTCCTCACTACCTATCACAGTTTAGAAGGCCATAAAATGCCAAAATAGCACAAAACCCCCCCAAATGACCTTATTTTGGAAAGTAGACACCCCAAGGAAATTACTGAGAGGCCTGTTGAGCCCATTGAATATTTTTTTTTTTTGTCCCAAGTGATTGAATAATGACAAAAAAAAAAAAAATTACAAAAAGTTGTCACTAAATTATATATTGCTCACACATGCCATGGTTATATGTGGAATTACACCCCAAAATACATTTTGCTGCTTCTCCTGAGTATGGGAATACCACATGTGTGGTACTTTTTAGGAGCTTAGCCACGTACGGGACCCCGAAAACCAAGCACCGCCTTCAGGATTTCTAGGCACAAATTTTTGATTTCACTCCTCACTACCTATCACAGTTTCGAAGGCCATAAAATGCCAAAATAGCACAAAACCCCCCCAAATGACCCCATTTTGGAAAGTAGACACCCCAAGCTATTTGCTGAGAGGCACGGTGAGTATTTTACAGCTCTCATTTGTTTTTGAAAATGAAAGAAAACATTTTTTTTTTTTTTTCAATTTTCAAAACTTTGTGACAAAAAGTGAGATCTGCAAAATACTCACAATACCTCTCAGCAAATAGCTTGGGGTGTCTAGTTTCCAAAATGGGGTCATTTGGGGGGGTTTTGTGCTATCTGGGCATTCCATGGCCTCCGAAACTGTGATAGGCAGTGAGAAGTGAAATCAAAAATTTACACCCTTAGAAAGCCTGAAGGCGGTGCTTGGTTTTTGGGGTCCCGTACGCGGCTAGGCTCCCAAAAAGTCTCACACATGTGGTATCCCCGTACTCAGGAGAAGCAGCGGAATGTATTTTGGGGTGTAATTCCACATATGCCCATGGCATGTTTGAGCAATATATCATTTAGTGACAACTTTGTGCAAAAAAATAAAAAATACATTTTATTTTTTCTGCAACTTGTGTCAACATATAAAATATTCCATGGACTCGACATGCCTCTCAGTATATAGCTTGGGGTGTCTACTTTCCAAAATGGGGTCATTTGGGGGGGGGGGGTTTGAACTGTTCTGGCATTTTATACACAACATTAGGAAGCTTACATCCACTCTTCTAACCACTTGAAGACAAAGCCCTTTTTGACACTTTTTGTTTACATGAAAACATTATTTTTTTTGCAAGAAAATTATGTTGAACCCCCAAACATTATATATATTTTTAAAGCAAAGGCCCTACAGATTAAAATGGTGGGTGTTGCATTTTTTTTTCTGCACAGTATTTGCGCAGCGATTTTTCAAACGCATTTTTTGGGGAAAAAATACACTTTTTTTAATTTTAATGCACTAAAACACACTGTATTGCCCAAATGTTTGATGAAATAAAAAAGATGATCTTAGGCCGAGTACATAGATACCAAACACGACATGCTTTAAAATTTCGCACAAACGCGCATTGGCGACAAACTACATACATTTTTAAAAGCCTTTAAAAGCCTTTACAGGTTACCCCGTTAGATTTACAGAGGAGGTCTACTGCTAAAATGACTGCCCTCGATCTGACCTTCGCAGTGATACCTCACATGCATGGTGCAATTGCTGTTTACATATGACGCCAGACCGACACTTGCGTTCGCCATTGGGCAAGAGCAGGGCAGGTCAGGGGTGCTTTTTCTTTTTTTTTTTTATTATTAATTTTGCTTTTTTATTTTATTTTTAAATTGTTCCTTCCATATTTTGATTTTTTTTATCATTTTTATTGTTATCTCAGGGAATGTAAATATCCCCTATGATAGCAATAGGTAGTGACAGGTACTCTTTTTTGAAAAAACTGGGGTCTATTAGACCCTAGATCTTTCCTCTGCCCTCAAAGCATCTGACCACACCAAGATCGGTGTGATAAAATGCTTTCCCAATTTCCCAATGGCGCTTTTTATATCCGGGGCGGGGGGGCATTCCATCCCCACAGCTTGTAAAAGCAGTCCAGAGGCTAATTAGCCACTAGGATTGCTTTTACATGAAAGCCGGCCGCTGGCTGAAAAGAATGATACCAAGATGATACCTAAACCCGCAGGCATCATTCTGGTATAAACATTCAAAGTCCAGCAACATACCAGTACGTTGCTGGTCCTTGTTGGACATGTATTGTAATCTTTTTTTTTCATGCAGCCAGTTGGCTGAACGAAAAAAGAGATTGATCGGTGGGTATGCCCACCATTAGAATACCGCCCTTCATCCACCCACTTCTAATGATGGGCATACATGCACCATTTATATATGCCAAAGCATGGGGGCATCCTCCCGCAAAAAAGTTATGCCGCACACACATGGTCAGACTTTTCCACGGGCAAGCCTCCGTCGGAATTTCGACCGTATGTACGCGGCATTAGGAGCAAAATCGCTCCTCCGCTTCTCCGCCCCTGCTGCCCCAATGCTTTGGCATATATGCTTTTTTTTTTTAACTGTGGTGGTGAAATCACCTCCTACAGCACTGGAGTCGCAGGGATCAGGCCTGTCTCTGCAAACGCTGCAGTTATGTGTGTTGTGTTTTGTAAGTGACAGTGATCAATCGATACTGCACTTGGGTGGCCTGGGCTGGATGGAGGGGCAAAACGCAGGTGCTAGCAGGTATCTGGGCTGATCCCGCTAACACTGCGTTTTTGGGAACCCTAAACTGCTGGGGACGCTAGTATAGATCTGATCAGATCAGATATTGATCTGATCAGATACTATACCACTAAGGGGGGTGTATGCTTCACGCGTGGGTGTTAGCGTTACTGGCACTAACCTGACGCTGCCTGGGGTGTGACGCAGACTCTCTCTGATGCTAAAACCTAATTGATATCACCCGCCGGGCGATCAGGGGGTTAAACTTTTATTGGGTTATATATACGGCGGGTGCCCTGACAATATAAAAAGCAAACTAACTAACCAGCGTCACCCGTAACACTTATATGGTGATCACTGGTGAAAGGGTTAACTAGGGGCAATTAGGGGGTTAAAACCTTTATTAGATAATATATGGGGGTAACTGACGCTATAAAAACCTGCAGCGAACCTAAAAAAAATTGCTGGCTACCGATCTGCATCACCGACGCTAAGACAGCGATCAGAAAAATGATCGCTTAGCGACAGTGGTGATAGGGGGGTGAAAGGGTTACCTGGGGGGCGATCAAGGGGGTTAAACCTTTATTAGATAATTTATGGGGGTACCTGACGCTATAAAAACCTGCGGCGAACCTAAAAAAAATTACTGGCTACCGATCTGCATCACCGACACTAAAACAGCGATCAGAAAAACGATCGCTTAGCGACAGTGGTGATAGGGGGTGAAAGGGTTACCTGGGGGGCGATCAAGGGGGTTAAACCTTTATTAGCTAATTTATGGGGGTACCTGACGCTATAAAAACCTGCGGCGAACCTAAAAAACATTACTGGCTACCGATCTGCATCACCGACACTAAGACAGCGATCAGAAAAATGATTGCTTTGCGACAGTGGTGATAGGGGGTGAAAGGGTTACCTGGGGGGTGATCAAGGGGTTAAACCTTTATTCGATAATTTATGGGGGTACCTGACGCTATAAAAACCTGTGGCGAACCTAAAAAAAATTACTGGCTACCGATCTGCATCACCGACGCTAAGACAGCGATCAGAAAAATGATCGCTTAGCGACAGTCATGATAGGGGGTGAAAGGGTTACCTGGGGGGCGATTAAGGGGGTTACACCTTTATTAGATAATTTATGGGGGTACCCGACGCTATAAAAACCTGCGGCGAACCTAAAAAAAATAACTGGCTACCGATCTGCATCACCGACGCTAAGACAGCGATCAGAAAAATGATCGCTTAGCGACAGTGGTGATAGGGGGTGAAAGGGTTACCTGGGGGGCGATCAAGGGGGTTAAACCTTTATTAGATAATTTATGGGGGTACCCGACGCTATAAAAACCTGCGGCAAACCTAAAAAAAAATACTGGCTACCGATCTGCATCACCGACGCTAAGACAGCGATCAGAAAAATGATCGCTTAGCGACGGCGGTGCTAGGGGGTGAAAGGGTTATCTGGGGGGTGATCAGGGGGTTAAACCTTTATTAGGGGGGGTTAGGGGGCTACACTGGACCTAAAACTAAATGTAGTGACACTTTTACAGTCAGAAATGTCACTGATTGCAGTGATCAGTAAATAAATGGTCACTGCAATCAGTGACACTGTGACTGGGGGCTGGGGGGTGATCTGGGGGGGCCTGGGGGGGGCAATTTGTGTGCCTATGTGTCCTGGTGTCAGTGTAGTGTTAGTGCACTGACCTGTGTGTCTTCTCTTGTACGGTGCTCGGTATATGTGAGCGCCGCATGAGAGATTACATCACTTCCTCCTGCTTCCTCTGCCTGTGTAAACATTACACAGCAGAGGGAGAATTTCCATTCGCCGGGAGCGATCGCGGGGGGTGGCTGTAATCGAATGGCCGCCCCCTCATGTCGGATCGCTCCCCAACGAATACCGACTGCTCACTGTATAGGAGGGGGGTCCGATCGGACCCCCCAACTGTACAAAGGCAATCGCGTACACTGTACGTGATTGTGCCTGTCGGTGCCATTCTGCCGACGTACATATACAGTGAGCGGTCGTTAAGTGGTTAAATAAATTTTAACTATGAAGAATAATGCAATAGAATGTTACATTAGTGTAAACAACTATATTTTGTATGAACATTTCACTTAGATTTAGTTATCCTTTGCCTGAATTGTGTGTTTTAACAGCATTCTAGTTTATCTTCAGCACTGTATCATTTTGTATTTGGATAATATCAATAGAGTGTTTCAAATTCTCCTGGGTATCTCTGCAGCTTTAGGTTGTCTTTTGATTTATAATGGAGAAAGAGTGATTATTTTGCTTGCCGTCTACACAGGATCCATCACAAAAATACCTGGCTTGATGTGTATAAGATTGAAGAGATTTGGCTGGCAGCAACACCTGGCTAATTATGTGTAGTGGTACCAGTGAACACACCTTCAGCCTATTTCTGCTGTAGTGTCTATGATACTTTGTTTTTATAAAAATTTATGAAATATATATGCACAGATATCCACCCATGAATAACGAGAAACAAACTCTAAAGCAGAAAGACTATATGATCTGCTTCAACATGGTGTGCCACATCCAGAGAAATCATATAAACTTTTTTTATAGTAAATTGTAGAGGACTTTTTTAGGCACTCAACAAAGACACAAGAAAAATTATTATAAAATACCTTTTGAAAACTTTATTGCAAAGACCATAAAAATTATTAAAAGTAGTGTAATGGCTGATCATTAAGTGTTGGGTCAAAGATGGATCGTTAATGATCTCACAATACATAAACTGAATTTCACACTGTAACCTGTAGATCACTGATGGGTACACCTGACCATCAAAATTAACCACTATTGCATGGAAAAAAAAATATAAACACCACTGATTCACTGACTAATCAGCTAGTAGGTGCAGGTATAATGTGGGTGATGTAACATGATGTCATATGAGATGAATGTTACATGATGGATGCCCATTATAGGATCACAGTAGATACTAAGCCCCAGCGTGTTTCAATTACACGTAATCTTTCACAGGTGGAGATAGGAGGAAATGCATCTACAAAAAGCATGATATTAGCAATAGGAACAAACTGAATTCTATAAATCACCATATGATGGTGATATGAGGAGAACCACTTACATATACCTTGTCCATCAGTTCAATGAAATACAGATGCACTCAGTTAATATTAAAAATACAGAGGTCTGGAAGTCAGCGACAACCCTGCACAGGTCATCCACCATAGATAGACAGCACAAGGATTTCCATAAAACATCTCTGCTCCACCTAAAATAATCAGGGCTAGCATGAAAAAAACATGGGATATAAAGTGCTTGTTGCACAAAAAATAATAATAACATATAATAGGTCACACATACCAGACCATATAGGAGACAGCAATACTGTAATACAGGGGTCTCCAAACTGTGGCCCGAGGGCTGTATGCTGCCCTTTGGTAGGCTTTATCTGGCCCTTGGGGCACTATTCCTCCCAATGATATTAGGCGCTATTTCTGAAACTGACACCAATGATAGGGCACTATTCGTCTTCCTAATACCAATAATGGGGCACTACTCCTCCTCCTGCTGACCACCAACCCTGTGGCCATGTTTATTCTCAATGATGTTGGGCCTTGAATATGTTCTACCCCCACTGGCCACAATCTGACCCCCCTAAAGTCTCAAACTGTCCCTTTGTATGAAAAGTTTGGAGACCCCAGCTCTTAGGGATATCAAGACAGAGGATTCAAAATGGGTATAAATGCTCAAAAGAAGGCAGATAGAGCAGAATTAATCTACCACTAGAATGTGGATATAAGAAAGCTCTTTCAGCTAAGTAAACAAGGCACTGTGCTTCACCTTCTGATGGAGTACCGTAATCCAGAGGCTTCTAAAACGTTAACATCCTCAGATATAGCATGTGCTAAAAGGCAGTATAAATGGAGCAAAATTTAATATGCTACCACCAAATGAAAGCTACTGAAGCAAACCATTGCAATATGTCTCACCCTCTGATGGAGTGGAGTGACTGAAGCATCCCAAAGACCAAAGTGCAAATGAGGATCTAATAGTCGCCAGGACAGCACCTTATATAAACCCAATCTGCAAGGAGGAGCTTACCCTTTTGAAACAAAAAGGACAGTCTGTAGTCCTAACTCTTCAGCCAGCTAGCACTAGGGTCCCATTGTACCATTGGTGCACATGAGAATAGTCCCAGTCAAGCCTACAGGCAGCAATAAGGCTACTAGATGACTGTATGGTCAGTTCCTAAAGGGCTCTCTCTAGCAGCAGTTAGTAAATCCCCACATCAGCAGCTCACTGGTCCCAGTGATATTACAGATCACCATCTGGTTATACACAGTGATTAATCCACTCTCTGTTTTGCACCCAGGTCACTCTGTTTGTTGGCATCCTCAGACTCAGCGCTCTAGAACCTGCTCACTATTGAAGGGTTTAAAATATATATATATATTGGTAGTGCGGTACCCTGGCCGGTTGCGGGGCTTCTGGTGGTTTGCTTAATGCAGAGGAAACAGTCTTTTCAGTTTCCTCATTGTTTCATCCATTTTGGGACCTGGAGCCTAGAGATTTCTCAGAAATCCCGGTGGGATGAAATCTCCAATCCTGGGTCCAGGTTTTGGAGTTAGAGTATATATACGGTATCTCTCAAAAGTAAGTAAACCCCTCACATTTTTGAAAATATTGTATTATATCTTTTCATGTGACAACACTGAAGAAATTACACTTTGCTACAATTTAGTAGTAGTGAGTGTACAGCTTGTATAACAGTGTAAATTTGCTGTCCCCTCACCTGTGAGTACACCTCTAAGTGAAAATGTCCAAATTGGGCCCAAAGTGTCAATATTTTGTGTGGCCCCCATTATTTTCCAGCGCTGCCTTAACCCTCGTGGGCATGGAGTTCACCAGAGCTTCACGGGTTGCCACTGGAGTCCTCTTCCACTCCTCCATGATGACATCACGGAGCTGGTGGATGTTAGAGACCTTGCGCTCCTCCACCTTCCATTTGAGTATGCCCCACAGATGCTTAATAGGGTTAAGGTCTGGAGACATGCCTGGCCAGTCCATCACCTTTTACCCTCAGATTCTTTAGCAAGGCAGTGGTCGTCTTGGAGGTGTGTTTGGGGTCGTTATCATGTTAGAATACTGCCCTGCATCCCAGTCTCCGAAGGGAGGGGATCATGCTCTGCTTCAATATGTCACAGTACATGTTGGCATTCATAGTTCCCTCAATTTACTCTAGCTCCCTAGTGCCGGCAGCACTTATGCCACTCCCACCACCATGTTTGATGGTAGGCAAGACACGCTTGTCTTTGTATTCTTCACCTGTTTGCCGCCAGACTTACCTGACACCATTTGAACCAAATAAGTTTATCTTGGTCTCATCAGACCACAGGACATGAATTCAGTAATCCATGTCCTTAGCTTACTTTTCTTCAGCAAACTGTTTGCGGGCTTTTTTGTGCGTCATCTTTAGAAGAGGCTTCCTTTTGGGATGACAGTCATGCAGACCAATTTGATGCAGTGTATGGTCTGAGCACTGACAGGCTGACCCCCCACCCCTTCAACTTCTGCAGCAATGCTGGCAGCACTCATATGTCTATTTCCCAAAGACAACCTCTGGATATGACGCTGAGCATGTGCACTCAACTTCTTTGGTCGACCATGGCAAGGCCTGTTCTTAGTGGAACCTGTCCTGTTAAATCACTGTTTGGTCTTGGCCACAATGCTGCAGCTCAGTATCAGGGTCTTGGAAATCTTCTTATAGCTTAGGCCATCTTCATGTAGAGCAACAATTCTTTTTTTCAGATCCTCAGAGAGTTATTTGCCATAAGGTGCCAAATTGAAGTTCCAGTGACTAGTATGAGCGAGTGAGAGCAATACCACCAAATTTAACACACCTGCTCCTCATTCACACCTGAGACCTTGTAACACCAACGAGTCACATGACACCGGGAAGGGAAAAATGGCTAATTGGGCCCAATTTGGACATGTTCACTTAGGAGTGTACTCACTTTTGTTGCCAGCGGTTTAGACATTAATGGCTGTGTGTTGATTTATTTTGAGGGGGCAGCAAATTTACACTGTTGTACAAGCTGTACACTCACTACTTGTCAATTACATGTCAATTAAGTTTTCATTCAATTTTTGAACATTTAAATGACTAACCGACATGGTTAGAAGGCATAGAGGTTTTTTTTGAGCACAGTTTGGTTATATACTTCAAACACATTATTCATTATATGTCATATGGTTATATATTATATGTCCCATCACAGGGTGTTATGCTTCATTGTTATTAGTGTATTGTTATTTTTACGCAGCGCTACTGGTACTATTCCATAAGGCCTAGCTTAATGCAAAGGCCCGATCAAATTTACCTGCACTGACAGTTTAAAAATAATAAAAACACTATTTAGCACATACCAGAAGGTAGTGGGCGCTACATGAGATACTGTATATACTGTATATAAAGTATATTGTAGCAGGGTGACCACTGGGTAAAATGATGATTTACACCAGATTTTGTAGGAAGCAAGCACACTAATGGCACATGTGTGTGCTGGTTTCATATGAGAGCCAGAGATGGAGCTCAGAGCTTCACCCACCCGAGGAGGTCAGTGTGTGAAGGGAGCTGTCAGAGGTGCTGCTATGCACCATGCTGTCCAGATTGGGATGGACCAAGGCCCCAGTCTTAGAGAGAGTCTAGGAGGGACAGAGCAGCTGGCGAGCTGCGAAGAAAGACGTAAAGCTGAGGCACAGTGTCTGTACACGAATATTGGGATGTGTTTGATGGTCAGGAGTAGGGATGGGCCCGGTGCTCGATTCGAACCCATGTTCGAATCGAGCATCGGGCGTTCGCTCGCTCGTCGAGCCCAGAACTATTTGGGCCGTTCGCATCACATTCGTGTGATGCGAGCGGCCCCCCAATGCATTGCGGCCGGCGCGGCCGGCGCAGTGCATTGCTGGCTGATGATTGGCCAAGCATGCACTGTGACCCCGCATGCTTGGCCAATCACAGCGCCCGAAACTCGGAGAGCAATAATTGGCTACAGGCAGGACGGCTGTAGCCAATTACAGCTCAGGGGCTTTAGTACACGCCCCACCATTTAAAAGGCCGCCACGCCATCGGCCCCGGTCACATGAGTTCCGGCTTTAGGAGAGATTAGTCTGCTGATTCTGTCTTTGCTTGATACTGAAAGATTTGCTCTTCTTTGCTAAACCATTGGCTATTTCTTTGCTAAACCATTGCTACCTAAGTCATTGATCGTTCATTGCTGCTGATTGCACAGTTAGTGTGTTATTAGCTGCTGCTGGGGATTAGTCTGGTGCGTGCTTACTGTTAGTACAGTATTGCAGTAGTACCAACCGCAGTGCTGTTAGCACAGCATTGCACCCCAACAGCACCCATAGGACTTCTAGTGTGTTAGTGGCAGCAAACAGAGATCCTATATTTTCTTCTCAGCAGCACCCATAGGACTTCTAGTGTGTTAGTGGCATCACACAGAGCTCCTATATTTTCTTCTCAGCAGCACCCATAGGACTTCTAGTGTGTTAGTGGCAGCAAACAGAGCTCCTATATTTTCTTCTCAGCAGCACCCATAGGACTTCTAGTGTGTTAGTGGCAGCAAACAGAGCTCCTATATTTTCTTCTCAGCAGCACCCATAGGACTTCTAGTGTGTTAGTGGCAGCAAACAGAGCTCCTATATTTTCTTCTCAGCAGCACCCATAGGACTTCTAGTGTGTTAGTGGCAGCAAACAGAGCTCCTATATTTTCTTCTCAGCAGCACCCATAGGACTTCTAGTGTGTTAGTGGCAGCAAACAGAGCTCCTATATTTTCTTCTCAGCAGCACCCATAGGACTTCTAGTGTGTTAGTGGCAGCAAACAGAGCTCCTATATTTTCTTCTCAGCAGCACCCATAGGACTTCTAGTGTGTTAGTGGCAGCAAACAGAGCTCCTATATTTTCTTCTCAGCAGCACCCATAGGACTTCTAGTGTGTTAGTGGCAGCAAACAGAGCTCCTATATTTTCTTCTCAGCAGCACCCATAGGACTTCTAGTGTGTTAGTGGCAGCAAACAGAGCTCCTATATTTTCTTCTCAGCAGCACCCATAGGACTTCTAGTGTGTTAGTGGCAGCAAACAGAGCTCCTATATTTTCTTCTCAGCAGCACCCATAGGACTTCTAGTGTGTTAGTGGCAGCAAACAGAGCTCCTATATTTTCTTCTCAGCAGCACCCATAGGACTTCTAGTGTGTTAGTGGCAGCAAACAGAGCTCCTATATTTTCTTCTCAGAAGCACCCATAGGACTTCTAGTGTGTTAGTGGCATCACACAGAGCTCCTATATTTTCTTCTCAGCAGCACCCATAGGACTTCTAGTGTGTTAGTGGCAGCAAACAGAGCTCCTATATTTTCTTCTCAGCAGCACCCATAGGACTTCTAGTGTGTTAGTGGCATCACACAGAGCTCCTATATTTTCTTCTCAGCAGCACCCATAGGACTTCTAGTGTGTTAGTGGCAGCAAACAGAGCTCCTATATTTTCTTCTCAGCAGCACCCATAGGACTTCTAATGTGTTAGTGGCATCACACAGAGTTCCTATATTTTCATCTCAGCAGCACCCATAGGACTTCTAGTGTGTTAGTGGCATCACACAGAGCTCCTATATTTTCTTCTCAGCAGCACCCATAGGACTTCTAGTGTGTTAGTGGCAGCAAACAGAGCTCCTATATTTTCTTCTCAGCAGCACCCATAGGACTTCTAGTGTGTTAGTGGCAGCAAACAGAGCTCCTATATTTTCTTCTCAGCAGCACCCATAGGACTTCTAGTGTGTTAGTGGCATCACACAGAGCTCCTATATTTTCTTCTCAGCAGCACCCATAGGACTTCTAGTGTGTTAGTGGCAGCAAACAGAGCTCCTATATTTTCTTCTCAGCAGCACCCATAGGACTTCTAGTGTGTTAGTGGCAGCAAACAGAGCTCCTATATTTTCTTCTCAGCAGCACCCATAGGACTTCTAGTGTGTTAGTGGCAGCAAACAGAGCTCCTATATTTTCTTCTCAGCAGCACCCATAGGACTTCTAGTGTGTTAGTGGCAGCAAACAGAGCTCCTATATTTTCTTCTCAGCAGCACCCATAGGACTTCTAGTGTGTTAGTGGCAGCAAACAGAGCTCCTATATTTTCTTCTCAGCAGCACCCATAGGACTTCTAGTGTGTTAGTGGCAGCAAACAGAGCTCCTATATTTTCTTCTCAGCAGCACCCATAGGACTTCTAGTGTGTTAGTGGCATCACACAGAGCTCCTATATTTTCTTCTCAGCAGCACCCATAGGACTTCTAGTGTGTTAGTGGCAGCAAACAGAGCTCCTATATTTTCTTCTCAGCAGCACCCATAGGACTTCTAGTGTGTTAGTGGCATCACACAGAGCTCCTATATTTTCTTCTCAGCAGCACCCATAGGACTTCTAGTGTGTTAGTGGCAGCAAACAGAGCTCCTATATTTTCTTCTCAGCAGCACCCATAGGACTTCTAATGTGTTAGTGGCATCACACAGAGTTCCTATATTTTCATCTCAGCAGCACCCATAGGACTTCTAGTGTGTTAGTGGCATCACACAGAGCTCCTATATTTTCTTCTCAGCAGCACCCATAGGACTTCTAGTGTGTTAGTGGCAGCAAACAGAGCTCCTATATTTTCTTCTCAGCAGCACCCATAGGACTTCTAGTGTGTTAGTGGCAGCAAACAGAGCTCCTATATTTTCTTCTCAGCAGCACCCATAGGACTTCTAGTGTGTTAGTGGCATCACACAGAGCTCCTATATTTTCTTCTCAGCAGCACCCATAGGACTTCTAGTGTGTTAGTGGCAGCAAACAGAGCTCCTATATTTTCTTCTCAGCAGCACCCATAGGACTTCTAGTGTGTTAGTGGCATCACACAGAGCTCCTATATTTTCTTCTCAGCAGCACCCATAGGACTTCTAGTGTGTTAGTGGCAGCAAACAGAGCTCCTATATTTTCTTCTCAGCAGCACCCATAGGACTTCTAGTGTGTTGGTGGCAGCAAACAGAGCTCCTATATTTTCTTCTCAGCAGCACCCATAGGACTTCTAGTGTGTTAGTGGCAGCAAACAGAGCTCCTATATTTTCTTGTCAGCAGCACACATAGTACCTATAGTGTGTTAGTGTCAGCACCCATAGGACCTACAGTGTGTTGTGAGCACACATAGGAGTTCTATTTTTTATACTATATACACTACCGACTACAATGGCTGGAAGACCGCCAAGGAGAGGCAGAGCGTGCCGAGGCAAGAACACAGGGCAGACAGGCTCTGTTTCTAGAGACAACAGTGCTGGCCGTGGACGTGGTCGTGCATCGTCATCAGCACGTGGCCATGGGACACGCTTGTCTTTGTTTTCGGCAGCTGGACATGTGGAGCCGCATCATGCCGAAGGCTTGGTAGAATGGATGACCAAGCCCTCCTCATCCTCCTCATCCTCTCTCACCCAGGCTCAGGGTACTGGCAGAGCAGCTGCCAACGCGTACTCAATGGCATCATCAGCCACCCCTTCCCTAGACCCACCATGTCCTCCTGAGGAGTCCCCCGAACTGTTTGAGCACAGTGTTGGGTACATGCTCCAGGAGGATGCCCAACGATTCGAAGGCTCGGATGATGATACCCAGCTTGAGGAAGTCAGTAGTGTGCGCGCAGAGAGAGGGGATGCTGAAGGACAGCAATCTGGCAGTAGTGTTCCACCAGCTGCAGCTTACTGCCAGGTTTGCTCTAGTGGTGAAGAGGGAGGGGATGATGAGGTCACTGACTCCACGTGGGTGCCTGAAGGGAGAGAGGAGGAGGAGGAGGAGGATGCAGCGTCACATGTCCAACGAGGCAGGATGCCCCCTGGAGGCCAGCTAGAGGCCAGCACAGCAACTGTACCACACCGCAGAGCTCCGCCTGTGCAGGGCGCTGCCTCTGCACGTTATCACAAAAGTTCTTTGGTGTGGGCCTTTTTTGAGACGAGTGCATCAGATCGCACCACTGCTATTTGCAATATTTGTCTCAAGCGTATCTCGCGTGGCCAAAACATCAGCCGCTTGGGCACCACAAGCATGAGCAGACATATGTCGACCTGCCATGCAGCTCGTTGGCAAGCACACATAAAAGACCCACACCAAAGAACAAAGCGGACCTCTCCTTGCTCCTCATCAGCTGGGATCTCCATCCCCACTATATCTTCAGTCCTCTCTGAAAGCTGCTCTGAGAGGACTGAAGGTGTAGAATTAGGTGTGTCACAACCTAGTACTTGCAGTACACCGACGTCCGATTGTAGCAGGCAAATTTCCCTGCCCCAGCTGCTGGACCGTCGAAAGAAGTATACTCCCAGCCATCCACATGCCCAGCGGTTGAATGCTAGCTTGGCTAAATTGCTAGCACTTCAACTGCTGCCTTTTCAGTTGATAGACTCGGCCCCCTTCCGTGAGTTTGTTCAATGTGCGGTTCCTCAGTGGCAGGTTCCCAAACGCCACTTTTTCTCACGGAAGGCGATTCCGTCTCTCTACTGGCATGTGGAAGGCAATGTCCATGCCTCGCTGGACAGGGCGGTCAGCGGTAAGGTGCATATTACCGCTTACTCATGGTCCAGCAGGCATGGACAGGGACGTTATCTTTCTTTCACGGCCCATTGGGTCACTCTATTGGTAGCTGGGAGGGATGCAGGACAAGGTGCAGTAGTGTTGGAGGTTGTTCCGCCACCACGCCTCCAAAATGCTACTACTGGTTGTGACACACCTCTCTCCTCCACCCCCTCCTCTTCTTCTTCCTCCATGTCCTCTTCGAGTGCTCTGTCCTCGGAACCAGCGGTGCTCCGTAGGCGTACAAGGGGCTACGCGAGTACGCAGGCAAAAAGATGCCATGCCGTGCTTGCGCTGGTGTGTTTGGGGGACAGGAGCCACACTGGGCCAGAGGTTCTGGCAGCTCTGCAGGGGCAGGCCGAGAGGTGGTTGACGCCACGCCAGCTTAAGCCAGGAATGGTCGTTTCTGATAATGGCACCAACCTCCTCTCCGCCCTGCGACAGGGGCAGCTCACCCATGTGCCCTGTATGGCTCACGTCCTCAACCAGGAAAGTCTGTGTGCATTTCCGCCGATCTTATAATGCCAGTGCTCGGCTGACTGAGCTGCAAAAGGAGCTGAACCTGCCCAAGAACCGCCTAATATGTGACATGCCCACCAGGTGGAACTCAACGTTGGCCATGCTGCAGCGACTGCACACGCAGCAGAGGGCCATCAATGAGTACCTTTGCGACTACAGCACCAGGACAGGGTCAGGGGAGCTTGGCTTTTTTTCCCCACGCCAGTGGAGCATGATCAGGGATGCATGCACTGTCCTCTCACCATTTGAGGAGGCCACGAGGATGGTGAGCAGTGACAGTGCATGCATCAGTGACACTGTACCTCTTGTCCACCTGTTGGAGCATACGCTGCGTGGGATAATGGACAGGGCACTTGAGGCAGAACAGAGGCAGGAAGAGGAGGACTTCCTTGTCTCTCAAGGCCCCCTTTATCCAGACAATGTTCCTTCTGTCCCACCCATCACACAGGAAGAGGAGGAGGAGGAGGAGGAGGAGGAGGATTGTGTGAGCATGGAGGTGGAGCCTGGCACTCAGCATCAGCAGCAGCAGTCTTTTAGGGATGATGTACAGTCCCAACAAACCAGTGGACTTGTACGTGGCTGGGAGGAGGTGGCTGGCGATCATGTCATCCTCAGTGACCCAGAAGACTCCGGACCGAATGCCTCAGCTAACCTACGCTGCATGGCCTCCCTGATCCTGCAAAGCCTGCGGAAGGATCCTCGTGTTCTTCGGATCAAGGAGAGTGACCATTACTGGCTGGCCACTCTCCTTGATCCACGGTACAAGGGTAAGGTTGCGGACCTTATCTTGCCGTCGCAGAGGGAGCAGAGGATGAGACATCTCAGGGAGGCCTTGCAGAAAGGTCTGTGC
This sequence comes from Rana muscosa, assembly GCA_029206835.1. Taxonomy (NCBI): domain Eukaryota; kingdom Metazoa; phylum Chordata; class Amphibia; order Anura; family Ranidae; genus Rana; species Rana muscosa. Next base: position 685,151,324 of record CM055117.1, on the reverse strand, counting down.
AACGCGTTCCCAGAAACTGGGAGGTTACAAACTCCTGGTCCTGGACGACAAGTTGCTGAGGCTTCGGTCAGTAGCAGAAGGAGCGGTGGGGAAGGTGGACGTCTGACCGATGCGTTCAGACAATTTTTTAGTCCGCAGCCCCAAGGTATGATCGGTTCCAGCAACCATCGCCAGCGTCTGATATACATGGTGCAGGAATACCTAGGGGCAAGGTCAGACTTGGACACCTTTCCCACCGAAAATCCTCTGGCTTACTGGGTCCTGAGGATGGATCACTGGCCAGAGCTTGCACAGTATGCAATTGAGCTACTGGCCTGTCCTGCATCCAGCGTTCTTTCCGAACGCACATTCAGTGCTGCTGGAGGATTTGTCACCGATCATAGGGTGCGCCTGTCCACCGACTCGGTTGATCGACTGACCTTCATAAAAATGAATCAGTCTTGGATCACCACCAGCTACCAGACACCTGAAGCGGATATAACGGAATAATTTATAATGTCACATCCCTTCAAGACTGCCTATGCTGATGCTGAGTGACTGTCCTGTTATGTTCACTGACTATCCTCTTCCTCCTCCTCAATGATCCATGCCACCACACCAGTGCCTAAGGCACAATTTTTCAGCCCCTGTATAACAGGGGCGTGTAATTACAATTTTTTAAAAAGATGCTTCGCAACAGGTGTGACTGCTGTGCTCAGAGTACAGTATCTGTGAGGGGTTGCAGTGTTGTGGCACCAGCACCAGTGCCTAAGGCACAATTTTTCAGCCCCTGTATAACAGGGGCGTGTAATTACAATTTTTTAAAAAGATGCTTCGCAACAGGTGTGACTGCTGTGCTCCAAGTACAGTATCTGTGAGGGGTTGCAGTGTTGTGGCACCAGCACCAATGCCTAAGGCACAATTTTTCAGCCCCTGTTTAACAGGGGCGTGTAATTACAAATCTTGATCTAATAGTTCACAGCAGGGCCCATTCCTGCGCCCACCAAGAGTAACTATGAGGGCCTACAGTCTTGTGGCAACACCGTCCACCACCACCACCACCACCAAAGGCCCAATTTTTCTGCCCTGTTCAACAGGTGCATGCAATTACAAATCTTGATCTAATAACTCACAGCAGGGCCCATTCCTGCACCCACCAAGAGTAACTGTGAGGGCTTACAGTCTTGTGGCAACACCGTCCACCACCACCACCACCACCACCAAAGGCCCAATTTTTCTGCCCGGTTCAACAGGTGCATGCAAGTACAAATCTTGATCTATTAACTCACAGCAGGGCCCATTCCTGTGCCCACCAGTCTTGTGGCTACACCAACATCTAATAGGGCAAATTTCTGCAGAGTATATACGGCAGGCCCCTACTTTCAAACATCCAACTTACAAACGACTCCTACTTGCAAACGGCAAGAGAAAACAGGAAGTGAGAGGAAATCTACCCCTAGGAAGGAAAATTCTATCCTGTTAGATTTAATTTGGGAAAAAGGTATCTCCTCTCTACTGATGCTTTATCACCAATCCTTGTTTCAATTAAAACCCCACTTTTCCAAAAACATTTGTCATTGGGACGGAAAGTGAGGTGACATGTTCTGAACAGATGTGCAAAGACAGCAAATGTTACAGGGGTGATAACCCCTCCCTATGTTCTCCAAAAAGCTTAAAAATTGATTTTTTTGGGATGTAGCTACACTTCATAATGTACCTGTTCAGATTCTACTTAAGAACAAACCTACAGTCCATGTCTTGTTTGCACCACCTATATACTGCTGTTCAGAGTATATAGGGTTGTAGGTATAGGGTTTTATTTTGGGTGCGGGGTCCCCCTTAGTATCCATACAAGACCCAAAGGGGCTGGGGTGGGGGGGGGGGTGATGGGGTAGCCATGCCATTTTTCTCAAGGATTTTCAGCCATATGGCGGCCAGGACAAGACATGACATTAAAGCCGCAAGTGGTTTTAAATGGCTTCTTTTTTTCCTTTACAAATGTCATTTTGTGCAAGGACAGTTCTAAACACGGGAAACACATGCCACTTCACAGGCATACTTTACACACCCCCCAGGTACCATATTTAAAGGAAAATTTCACTTTTTTTTTTTCACTTTATGCATCATTAAAATGACTGCTCCCGAAAAAACTTTAGTTTTTAAAATTTCTTTTTGCATTGATATATGTCCCCTGGGGCAGGACCCGGGTCCCCAAACCTGTTTTATAACATTAACATGCATATTGGCCGTTGTAATTAGCAATTTTGATTTCGAACGTTCGCGTCCATTATAACGAATAGGGTTCGAAAATTCGCGCGAACTTTCGGTCCGTTCGAAGGTTCTGGTGCGAACCGAACCCGGGGGTGTTCGGCTCATCCCTAGTCAGGAGGACCAAAAGGTACTAACCAGCCAGGAGGCTGAATGTTATGTTTTGTTGCATTGATGGTGAGAACCCACTACGATGGGAAGATATACCTGTGTGAACTTCTTTTAAATAAAAGTATTCAGGGAAGCCTTGAAAACTATATCTGGTGTGGAGTAAACTCACTGTTTTGGCTTTACCATTGAGCTAAGAAACCCAGACGTGTCACACAATATACTGTATATAAACACCGTTGTGTGAAAAAGTAAGTACGCCCCTGGAAATTGCTGACTTTTTACCCCAAATTTTTTTAAAAGGATATTTTTTATTATTTTCCATGAAAACAAGAAAATTCATACAAGCGGTGTATACAAGAACACATTATAGTTAATTAATATCCACTTAATGCAGTAGTTTCATACAATAAAGTATGAAGCAATTACATAAATCCTCACTAATTAATCCATTATAAAGGTCTAAAGCCTCGTACACACGACCAAGTTTCTCGTCGTAAAAAACACGTCGTTTTTTTCGACGAGATTCTTGTTAACCTTGTCGATTTTCTCGTCAAGCTTTCCATGCGTACACACTGACATTTCCCAATTTCCTCGTTGTTCTCCGCGGTCACGTCCAGCACGTACGACGGCACTATAAAGGGGAAGATCTTTTTTCTTGGCGCCACCCCTTGGGCTGCTTTTGCTGATCTCGTGTTACCGCGTGTGAAGTAAAAGTTTGGGAAGAGACGATTCGCACTTTTCAGTCTTCGTACTTTTCAGTTCGTTTTCTGCGGTTCAGTTTGTGCTTGTGGGTTCGTATCTTGACTTTCAGGGCGTCTAGGCAGGTCGTATCTGTTTTACAGTGCGTTCTTGCCTGTTTGTTTCTGTTTTTCAGTTCGTTATTCATAGGCCTTGCTGTTCTAAAGTGCGTTCTGTTCTGTACGTTCTGATAAGACGACCGTTTCCTAGCCATGTCGCCTGGACGTTCTCGTCGTCGAGTTCGTGCTGTGCGTGCGCTTGGTGTTGGTCTGCTTGTTTTGGACCAAGACCAGTCCATGAATGGTGTGAGGAGGAGTTCATGGACCAAGAATTGGTTGCTCCAGCGGGACCAATTCTGGCATATGCCTCTGCTGCGGGAGATCGTCTAGAATAATCCTGAGGACTACAGGAATTTTCTGCGGATGTCTGACCCCGTTTTTCAGGAACTGTTGGCTTTGGTGTCCCCCTATATTACCAGGCAGGACACCGTTATGCGGGAAGCCATCAGTGCTGAGCAGAGGCTCATCGCCACGTTACATTATCTGGCGACAGGGAGAAGTCTTCAGGACTTGAAGTTCACGACAGGCATCTCCCCCCAGGCTCTGGGCCTCATAATCCCAGACACCTGTTCTGCCATTATACAAGTCCTGCAGGAGGACTATATTAGGGTAAGTTTTCTCCATTAACATCACATTTTATGTATTACATGTATGCTAATGTATTGTATTTCTTTCATCCTTCCCTAATTACCATGCTTGTAATATGCTGAGAATGTCCCCTTTGTCCTCATGCATGCTGGAAGCTTTAGATTGCCCCTTTTTTCTCCTCCATGCATATTTTCCTTCACTAACCTTTCCAGCAGGGGCGCCTGTTGCTCCAAATGTTTGGGGATTCAAACCCCAATTTAGGAAATAAACTTCCTCCTTTTTTGCTCTGGTGCCTATTAAACGCCCCCATTTGTTCCCTCCAATGCAGCCATTTTGTTCCCTCTAATGCAGCCATTTTGTTCCCTCTAAAGCAGCCATTTTGTTCCCTCCAATGCAGCCATTTTGTCCCCTCCAATGCAGCCATTTGGTTCCCTCTAATGCAGCCATTTTGTCCCCTCCAATGCAGCCAGTTCCCCCCCAGCCCTGCACTTACCTTCTTGTGGTCAGCGCCATCCTTCTTCTGTCCTTGATGTCTTCTCCTTCCCTTGATGTTGCATCAGCCAATCATGTTACCATTAAACAGACTTGTTGAACATGATTGGCAGATCAGCCTGTCAGTGTTTACCCAAGGAATGCCCCCCCTGCGTCCCCTATTTAACTTTTCTGAAGCCAATTACATCCCTCAGGCTGTAATGTGCAAGACAATTTTCCTTACTGTTTCTGATATGCAATTTTAAGCCCATAAATGCTGCAGTTCTTCATATGTCGGTCGCTTAACAGGGGGCCATCCACCTGAATAGTGGACGGCATAGACAATACATAGGTTAATGCAAGGCATGAACCTATGTATTGTTCTGAGTGATGGGCACAGGAGAGAGGGGGCAGTGCTCCAGCACCCACTCTGGATGCACCGCCACTGCAATGCTATCCTGTGGCCAAACACATCTACCCCCCCTCCCCATTATAATTTATTCATGGACCATCATAGGGGGTGATGAATATGATACATGAGCCTTCCATTATACTTATTTAAAACACCTTAATAAACGTAGACTTTGCTTGATGTTGGCCTCTAATGTATTATCTTAGAATCTCCTTGTAATGTTTGATTTGTGTATTCTAATATTTTTTCATCTTGTTTGACTCCACAGCTTCCTTCCACGCCACAGGAATGGCAGACTGTGGCATTGGAGTTTGCCACGCGGTGGGACTTCCCCAACTGCGGTGGTGCTATAGACGGGAAGCACGTCCGCATCGTGCCGCCACCCCGTTCTGGGTCCTACTACTTCAATTACAAGGGGTTTCATAGCATTGTGCTGATGGCGGTGGTGTCAGCACGGTATGAATTCCTCTATGTTGATGTAGGGAAGAACGGCCGGATGTCCGATGGGGGATCCCTCATCCAGACGGAGTTTGCCCTCCGTCTCCAGAGTGACGACCTTGCATTGCCACCGGATGCAGGGAATGTTGAAGGACTCCCCTTTGTTTTTTTGGCTGATGAAGCCTTCGGGCTCGGACCACATCTTATGAGGCCATTTCCTCAGAGGACCCTGACCCCAAAGAAGAGGGTGTTCAATTACCGGCTGGCCAGGGGCCGAAGAGTCGTTGAAAATGCCTTTGGCATAATGGCCAGCCGGTTCCGCCTTTTTATGACTTCAATACACTTGGCGGACTACAAAATAAACTATGTAGTATTATGCTGCTGTGTGCTACACAATTTTCTCTGCTGCAAATCTAATTCCTATATGGCCTCAGTTTTGCCTGAGGCTGGACTTTCCCCTGATAATCCCCTGCCTGGCCTGGAATCTGCCCGTGCTGGCTTGCCCCCCCCAAAATGCCCGTGAGGTTCGGGACAAATACATGGACTATTTCACGGGTAGGGGGGCAATTCCTATGCCAGGCTATGGCTAAAGATTCCTGTCTAACGATCAAAATAAAAATCTGGTTTAAACTTCTAACTTTTGTTGGTTTCCTGTCTCCTAGTTTGTCTTAGTGCATTTGTAGTGCCAAGTGTATTTTCCTTTAGTAAATACCAACCATTTCACTATGTAACCTTTAAAAAATAACCAAATAAGGTTAGAGCGTATTAGAAAAATAAGCTACACGTTGTTTGTGTTCAAATATTTTACTATGTGCAAATTCACACACCTTTTTTTTTTTATTTTACATTTTTTGTTTGCCTGGCCACAAACCGGCAATTGTTTTCTTAGGGAAATACAAAAACAACAGTTGCATTCCAAAAATTACAAAATTGGATACCTCGGAGCAATCTGAGACATTCACTTACACAAACTATATGTCTCTATGTGCCCGTCCTAATATGGGGTCCTGCCACCCCTTGCCCAGCCAAAAATTGAATATGCACACAATTGGGATTATTTTCCTATAGGGATTTTAGACTCCTGATCCCTATTGTCAACATGTGCTATCTGCCATCAGGGGTGATCAATGGACGTGTTTTGGGGTGCAACCCCTTCCTCAGTTCACCTACTTTAGATACGAGGAAGGGGTTGCACCCCCAAAAGACGTACATGGATATCCCCTGATGGCAGATAGCACATGTTGACACACTGTGTGCAGATTCAATTTTTGGCTGGTTTGATTGTCAAAAAGTTTTTAAAAAGTTGAAGAACAAACATGAAAAAAAAGGGGGTTTGGATGCCTTATTGAATTCTCCCCAAAACATCGAGAATGTCTTTAAATGTTTGATCCATCACATGAATTCTTTCTTTAATTTTGTCCAGTTCCGTGCTACATTCCATCACTTGCTGGATGAGGCAGAGGGCACTGTCAGCAGAGAAACCTGTACTATCCTTCACCCCAACATTCACATCCCCTAAAAACAAAATAAAAAGGTATTATAACTCTGCAGGCCTACCTCTCTTACCTGAAGCTGTGGTGTCAGATACTGACCTGTTGTGGTGACCAGTTCCACAACGTCATCCACCTCTCCTTCCTGCACTTCTCCTTCCTCCACCTCAACTTCCTCCACATCTTTAGGTTGTTGGTCTTTTGGAGTTTGGGGTTGTTGTGAAGCTGTGGGGTTCCTGTGCTCCCTGGAGTGTCCTCCTCCCAGTCTTCTCTCCCCTATGAGAATCAAACAAAAGGTAGAGTTATCACACAGAAATTCTCTATGTAAAAAAAAAAACAGGCTAAATTGCTTGGAAGTGGGGTACAAGTGTGTGTTTGGGCAGAAGTTAAAGATGAATGCATTATTTCTGACCAAGAATATGTTTAGTATTCACCTTTGTCTGTCATTTTTTAGACATGTAGGCAACACAAAAATTCTCTGATGCACCTGTGTGGGACACCCAAAAAAGGCGGGTCTGGTGGCCCACACTATAGTGCTCCAAAGTACAGATGTGGAAGCAGCTGCTGAGTGTCCTCTCCTTTACACAGTTTACAGTTTGCATTTCATTCTCTTTACAAACACATCATCTAGCCTAAAACTTTGTGCCCCAAATTTCCCAAAAAATGGCAGATGTCTAATTACTTTTGTGGCTGTAAAATAAGCCAAAACAGCGGATAGTGGCCGAACGAAGTGTCTGTAACGTAACGAACGATTACTGTGCCCAACCAAGTTCAAAATATTACATTTTGGAAGGGAGTCCAATAAGAAAAAAAAACAAAACCAGCAACATGTCAGTTTAGAAAAGGATTAATAGCAGAAAAGTGTACATTTTACATACTTTTTGCGAGCATTCTCTTAATGCTCCTTAACTGCTCTGGCTCCCTCAGTTTGAGTAAATATATTGGGGTTTGGGGGAAGGAAATTCGCAAGTTCCCACTAATAAGTAAGTGATCAAGTGTGTCGCTTACTATAGATCATTAACCTTGTAAGGTATTGTTGCTGTAACCATTTAAGCATATAGGATTAAAGGGAATGGGGAGAGGGATAAGCCTGTTTAGAGACAGGCAAAGGGGTTACTTTGGCAACAAAAATAGATCAGACAACAGGAATGTTATGAGTTAAATATTTATTCCTGTAAACCTTATAACATGTAAAGATTAAATAAAGTGCAAGGTGAGTACCCAACCTGTGGATGATTAATAAAACTTGATAAAAGGGACATCACTGGACAGACAAGACTTAACAAAAAACATGTAACAATACACTAGTCCGGACGTGTGGTTCAGTCCTATGTATTAAGTAACCCAGTAAAAATCTTTTTAAGTTGCCTTCCTCTAAAGGATATAAGGTAATTGGATCCACCAATAATTGTGTGGATCCCTTTATTAAATCCAAATGGGTACTGTATAACAAAGGGCTGAGCCTGATGGGGCGGGGGAAGGGGAGGGGGATTGGAGTAAATGGACTGGGGCAGGGGGACCGCTGTTGGTGCGGAGAACCGGGAATCCCCTGGTGGTACTATTGGCCGACTAATGTTCCAATGAATTCAGATTGAATAACGAATGAGAAAGTAATAAATTTCCTCTGACAGTTGCTGGTATGATTTAAATTGAAAAGTTCATCAATGTGATTTGATTCAAGTGTCAATAATTCATTTGGTACATAGCATTGGTAGGGCAGTAATGCAAGGGATTTTAGACATAGTAAGATCAGTCAATACTCATAGTATTTAGCTCTACTTGGTCCTATACATCAATAGGGTGCGTACGTTACCAATGGACGTCTTCGCTGTTAGAGTTGAGTTTGATCAGATCTGTGTCACTAGATCTCTGATTGCCACATACCTTGCAGCTGATGTTAAATTATTCTGGCCATTCCAAATAATCTCGTCGGCCGTTGGCGCTTACGGATATCCAGGGGTGTCCTAGGGCTGTCAGGTGGTGCTCACGCCACCATATAAACAATCCAATGTAGCGGCATTAAAAATGCCGAGTGTCGCGGTCGTTGTAGGTAGTTTGGACGCTGACTGCTGCCTGCAATCTCCTGTCACTCCACCCGCTCCATTCAAAATCACGTCATGTGACTGTGTAGGGTATGACGTCAACGCGTTTCGCCGTGCTCTGTGGCGTAGCTTCGTCTGGACGTTTCACGTCACTGGTCGGGATACCTATTTATGTATCACACAGACCGGTGACGCGCATGAGTAAAGGGTTGAGAAATTATAAAAACAACCGATAATTAGGTCCCGTCTGAAGTTTTTCCAGGTTCCTATTTATTCTTCACATAGTTGGGATTATTCTTTGTTACCGTGTATAAGACAGAGCAGATAAGGTCCGTAGTAAATAAGGTCCTTCATAGTAAAGTACTCTCTCAGTTATATCTGTCTAACGGATTAAACAATATCCATCATTTATTTGCTGGGGGATAATATTCTCAATATCAAAGGGGATGATATGCTTTTATGTATATTTTTCTTGGGGAGGATCGGGAGAAAGACATATAGGTAGACTAACAAATCACAGCAAACACGTATTCAGGAGATGAAATTATTAATCCATTTTTCTTAGTAAAATTAATATAATGTTGGTAATGTTCCAATCAAAATTGAATCAATAACTAAGGTTAATTGGAAGATCCTAATATAGAAAAAGGGGGGGAGGGAGGGGTGGGGGGAGGAAAAAAGGGGGGGGAAGGAAAAGAAAGGAAAAAGAAAGGGGAATTGGAGGAAAAAATATAGTAATGGGAGGGAGAGTAGGGGGTGGGGGTGGAGGAGGGTGTGATGTGGAAAAGAAGGGAGGGGGAAAGGGAAGGGAAAAGGGGAAGGGGAAAGAGGGGAAGGGGATGTAAATAAAAAGAAGGGAAAGGTGTGTTGGATTAGGATGGGGTGGGATGACAGGGAAGTAGGAGAATTACCATTGGTCGGTTGATATAGAGTGGTTTTGATAGTCAAACAATCTGACCGGTGGAAAGGAGTATTAAGAGGCAAAGTGACCCGTAGGTACAGTAAGCTCACAAGATTTGATATACACAAGGGAAATTATTTAGAGGGAGAGAGTAATAGATTATTATGTATATTTCTAGGTAGGTAAAAACACCTGTAAATTTAACTCTGTGTTTAAACCAGCCGGGACGAGGGATTTTAGGCGGTATACCCACCATTTTTCCTTCTGTAAGAGGATGCTATAGTAATCACCTCTTCTTATAGGTAGCTTTAAAACGTATATCCCTTTAACCGTCATACCATGGGAACTGCGTCCATGATATTGGGCGAAATGTTTCGCCAGAGGTTTCTCAGGAATTTTTTCTTTATTGTTTATTTCTCTCAGGTGCTCGCCGACTCTTATCCTCAGCGATCTCTTGGTCTTGCCCACATAAATTTTAGGGCAAGGACAAGTGACCATATAGATGACACGAGTCGTCGAGCAATTGATGAGGTCTCTGATCTGAAAAGATCCGTTACCCGAGGAGTCAGTAAAAGTCGAAGTTCGATGGACATAGGGACAGACCTGGCATCTATTACACGGGAACATTCCTGTTGTTCGTGGATATTCATTGAGCCAAGTGGTTTCTGGTTCTGTAATGAATTCTGATTTGACCAACATGTCGCCAAGATTTCTAGCACGTCGCGCCACCATCGTAGGGGAATCCCCGACGATTTGGGCCAGGTCGGGAGTGTTGGTTAAAATGCCCCAATGTTTCTCCAGTGTTTTGTGCACTGGTTCCCACTGTGAGCCAAACGATGTTATTATTCGTATTGGGTCATTTAATGACTCTTCATTGATCGCCTGTTTTTTTGGGGCTAGAAGGTCAAGGCGCTCCCTAGTTGCTGCCCGCTTCCTCGCCTGTTTAATCTGTCGGTGCGAATACCCGCGTTCACGAAATCTGAGATATAGTTCCTGGCTTTCTCGTCTATAATCCTCAACGCTTGAACAGTTCCTTTTTATACGTAGAAACTGGCCTACTGGGATCCCATTCTTTAGCCATTGAGGATGGTGACTTGTTGCGTACAGCAACGTATTGGCCGCTGTGTCTTTACGGTATGTGCAGGTTTTAAGTTTACCTTGTTTGAATAGGATCGAGAGGTCGAGAAAAGACAGTTTCTCACGATCAAAGGTGTAGGTTAAGTGTATGTTCCGTTTGTTGGTATTAAAGGGGTTGCTCCACCGGAAAAAAAAATATTAAAAGCCAGCAGCTACAGCTACAGCAGCTGCTGGCTTTTAATATTTGGACACTTACCTGTCCTGGAGTCCAGCGACGTCCGCAGCAGAGGACGAGCGACCGCTCGTCGCTCTGCTGCTCCCTCCGCCATCCTCGCTGAGGGAACCAGGAAGTGAAGCCCTGCGGCTTCATGCCCGGTTCCCTACGGCGCATGCGCGAGTCGCGCTGCGCCGTTCTGATTGGTGCTCCTGTGTTCTGGGAGCCGAGTGTCTCCCAGAACACCAAGGGAAGTCTGCGGGAAGTGACGTCACTCCCGCAGATTCCCGGAGACAGGACTCCCGGATGTGGGTGAAAATACCTGTCTTAGACCCCCCTCCCCCCTGAAAGGTGTCAATTGTGACACCGGAGGGGGGGAGGGTTCCAAATAGCAAAAGTTGCTATTTAGGGTGGAGCTCCACTTTAAGTTCTGACATAAATTGATGTAACTGTTCTGGCGTGCCTCGCCATAACATCAGTACATCATCGATGTATCGCCACCAGGTCATCACATGGGGGCGGTACATCGGCGATGAATAGACATCCTGCTCTTCCCACTGGCCCAGATGGATACAGGCATAAGCCGGAGCCCAGGCTGCCCCCATCGAGGTACCCCGTATCTGATGGTAAAATTTATTTAAAAATTGAAAAAAATTGTTATGCAAAGCAAAATTCAATAATTCGGTTATAAACTCATTTTGGGGTCCTGATAAGGGGTAGTTTAGCTCTAAGGAGCTTTCGACAGCCTGAATACCCACCTGGTGGGGTATTGATGTATATAAGGATTCTACATCAATGCCAACCAATAATACCCCATCTGGTTGTTCGCAGTGACCCAGGTCATCAATCTTGGCCAGGACATGACGTGTATCCTGTACATAGGATTTTAAGCTAGTGACCATTCCTTTAAGGAGTAGATCCAAGTATTTCCCAACTCGCTCTAAGGGTCCTTGGCAAGCCGAAACTATCGGTCTCCCTGGTGGATTCTGTAAGTTTTTATGAACTTTGGGTATAATGTAAAATGTTGGTATATTGTACTCATGAACGAGAAGATAGTTGAAATCCTTTACTGTTAGTAAACCCTCATCTTTTGCATATTTTAATTTTTGATTTAGTTCTTCAACCACTAAGGGAAAAGGGTTGTGGTCAAATTGGTGGTAGGTTGATTTATCCATTAATTGTCTTTTGACTTCTAGTTCATATTGCTGTTGGTTTAATAGGACCACATTGCCTCCTTTGTCGCTATTTTTAATAACGATGTCCTTCCTACTCTCTAAATCCTTAAGTGCTTGTCTTTCGCCTATTGATAGATTGTCCAGTGACTTTTTAGTCCAATCAATCCTTTCCAGGTCCATTTGGACCATATCAAGAAAGGTATTGAGCCATCTGTTTTTTGATAACGGGGGCATCTTTTGTGATCTTATTTTCAAATTTACTCGTCTTATTGAGGAGACTGATTGCTCATCCAGTAGTGAATTTAATATGTCTAAGGCCAGCTGGTCTTCTGGATCTGTCAGTTGTGTTGTCTCTACTACAGTATCCTTGGTACTGTAGAGTAATCGAAAAAAGGCCTTTCTTAGGAATAATGTGTAGCGATACCTCCAACTAAGGAGGCCGCAGAATTAGATTTGGGCCCTGAGTGCAGCTCCGCCAACCCCCGGCAATAGGCTCTACCCCCTTCTGGCACAGCTAGTACTAACAATCAATGATATGTCCTATGCAATAGAATAACTAAGCAAGGACACAGTAATGAATTGTAATAGGTAAAGTGTTTTACTCATTAATTCTCAATATGGATAAAGGGGTAACAGTAATCACAGTTCCAGATAATCACTCCTAAGGGCAGCGTCCTGCCACTCTAACACACTATATAGTAACACACGCTACAGGTGCGCCATACGGGCGACCGTTAACTAAGTGCCCTATGGCGCAGTAATCAAACACGCTAGAATCCCCACCAGGCCTGGTTCTAATATTTAACTTAGTCCTTCTTTCTTCACCGGCAGGTCTGTAATGGTGGTGCACTTTAAACAGAGTATAACTTTGTAATCCAAGGGGTATGAAAATAACTTGTAGGCCACGGCAGTCTATAGGCCTATATACAGCAACAGTATCTTAGCTGGGCTTACGCCCTCTCACCCGCCGGACTACGGATCCAGTCCGGGAAACCTCCACCGGTCGTGTCACACACACTCGATCTCTCCAACGATCGGGCCCCCGATCCGACAAGGCTGTAGCTCACAAAGTCAGATGCCACCCAGGCTCGCAGAGGGGAGGGTGGAAGGCTCTTTGGTGCAGAGCAAGGCCTCAGGCTTCGGGCCTTGCACTCCGACACATCCGCACAGGAGGATCCGTCTGCAAAGTCTCGTGTCCCCCAAAGAGGCCGAGCCCGGCCTCGCCTCCTCCTTTTATAACCCCTCCCATGAGTCTCTGCGGTGGAACATCTGAAGAATGGGGTTATGGGTAATGTAGTTTCTTCCCAATATAGGGGAATACCCCGCTACAAATGTAATGTCCTTGAAGACCGTGAACTCGTCCATATTAGCTACTGGGGAGAAGGTCATACCCTTTCGTAAAAGATTTAGATGGTCCAAGTTTAGGTCATAATCAGATAAATTGATTACCTTCATATCAGTAGTCATTAATTGATTGGTCTGAACTTTTATTACTTTTTCTGACTCCTGGTATAAGTTCGTTCCTGTGTTAATTTGGGTAATTTTTGGTTCCTGAGTTGTGTCCTGAATTTTGGCTGTGGGGGTGGTACCCGATCGAGTTTTGGGTCCTCCCCCTCCTGGTCTAAAAAAGTAACGGTTTTCGATATTTCGTCGTCGGTATCACTAGTTGACTTATTCCGACGGTGTCGCGATTGTGATCTGGCTCCGCGTCCCTGTGATTTACTACGTCCACGACGAATAGTAAGGTCGAAGACCTCGTCTTTATCGAAGTCCGCTAAATCGCGCCTAAATTTTCCCTGTTTTGTAACTTTAAGATTTAGTTGTACTTTCTCTATCTCTTTAGGCCTATAGACTGCCGTGGCCTACAAGTTATTTTCATACCCCTTGGATTACAAAGTTATACTCTGTTTAAAGTGCACCACCATTACAGACCTGCCGGTGAAGAAAGAAGGACTAAGTTAAATATTAGAACCAGGCCTGGTGGGGATTCTAGCGTGTTTGATTACTGCGCCATAGGGCACTTAGTTAACGGTCGCCCATATGGCGCACCTGTAGCGTGTGTTACTATATAGTGTGTTAGAGTGGCAGGACGCTGCCCTTAGGAGTGATTATCTGGAACTGTGATTACTTTTACCCCTTTATCCATATTGAGAATTAATGAGTAAAACACTTTACCTATTACAATTCATTACTGTGTCCTTGCTTAGTTATTCTATTGCATAGGACATATCATAGGATTTCCCTACGATGGTGGCGCGACGTGCTAGAAATCTTGGCGACATGTTGGTCAAATCAGAATTCATTAAAGAACCAGAAACCACTTGGCTCAATGAATATCCACGAACAACAGGAATGTTCCCGTGTAATAGATGCCAGGTCTGTCCCTATGTCCATCGAACTTCGACTTTTACTGACTCCTCGGGTAACGGATCTTTTCAGATCAGAGACCTCATCAATTGCTCGACGACTCGTGTCATCTATATGGTCACTTGTCCTTGCCCTAAAATTTATGTGGGCAAGACCAAGAGATCGCTGAGGATAAGAGTCGGCGAGCACCTGAGAGAAATAAACAATAAAGAAAAAATTCCTGAGAAACCTCTGGCGAAACATTTCGCCCAATATCATGGACGCAGTTCCCATGGTATGACGGTTAAAGGGATATACGTTTTAAAGCTACCTATAAGAAGAGGTGATTACGATCGCATCCTCTTACAGAAGGAAAAATGGTGGGTATACCGCCTAAAATCCCTCGTCCCGGCTGGTTTAAACACAGAGTTAAATTTACAGGTGTTTTTACCTACCTAGAAATATACATAATAATCTATTACTCTCTCCCTCTAAATAATTTCCCTTGTGTATATCAAATCTTGTGAGCTTACTGTACCTACGGGTCACTTTGCCTCTTAATACTCCTTTCCACCGGTCAGATTGTTTGACTATCAAAACCACTCTATATCAACCGACCAATGGTAATTCTCCTACTTCCCTGTCATCCCACCCCATCCTAATCCAACACACCTTTCCCTTCTTTTTATTTACATCCCCTTCCCCTCTTTCCCCTTCCCCTTTTCCCTTCCCTTTCCCCCTCCCTTCTTTTCCACATCACACCCTCCTCCACCCCCACCCCCTACTCTCCCTCCCATTACTATATTTTTTCCTCCAATTCCCCTTTCTTTTTCCTTTCTTTTCCCTACCCCCCTCCCCCTTCCCCCCCCTTTTTTCCTCCCCCCGCCCCTCCCTCCCCCCTTTTTCTATATTAGGATCTTCCAATTAACCTTAGTTATTGATTCAATTTTGATTGGAACATTACCAACATTATATTAATTTTACTAAGAAAAATGGATTAATAATTTCATCTCCTGAATACGTGTTTGCTGTGATTTGTTAGTCTACCTATATGTCTTTCTCCCGATCCTCCCCAAGAAAAATATACATAAAAGCATATCATCCCCTTTGATATTGAGAATATTATCCCCCAGCAAATAAATGATGGATATTGTTTAATCCGTTAGACAGATATAACTGAGAGAGTACTTTACTATGAAGGACCTTATTTACTACGACCTTATCTGCTCTGTCTTATACACGGTAACAAAGAATAATCCCAACTATGTGAAGAATAAATAGGAACCTGGAGAAACTTCAGACGGGACCTAATTATCGGTTGTTTTTATAATTTCTCAACCCTTTACTCATGCGCGTCACCGGTCTGTGTGATACATAAATAGGTATCCCGACCAGTGACGTGAAACATCCAGACAAAGCTACGCCACAGAGCACGGCGAAACGCGTTGACGTCATACCCTACACAGTCACATGACGTGATTTCGAATGGAGCGGGTGGAGTGACAGGAGATTGCAGGCAGCAGTCAGCGTCCAAACTACCTACAACGACCGCGACACTCGGCATTTTTAATGCCGCTACATTGGATTGTTTATATGGTGGCGTGAGCACCACCTGACAGCCCTAGGACACCCCTGGATATCCGTAAGCGCCAACGGCCGACGAGATTATTTGGAATGGCCAGAATAATTTAACATCAGCTGCAAGGTATGTGGCAATCAGAGATCTAGTGACACAGATCTGATCAAACTCAACTCTAACAGCGAAGACGTCCATTGGTAACGTACGCACCCTATTGATGTATAGGACCAAGTAGAGCTAAATACTATGAGTATTGACTGATCTTACTATGTCTAAAATCCCTTGCATTACTGCCCTACCAATGCTATGTACCAAATGAATTATTGACACTTGAATCAAATCACATTGATGAACTTTTCAATTTAAATCATACCAGCAACTGTCAGAGGAAATTTATTACTTTCTCATTCGTTATTCAATCTGAATTCATTGGAACATTAGTCGGCCAATAGTACCACCAGGGGATTCCCGGTTCTCCGCACCAACAGCGGTCCCCCTGCCCCAGTCCATTTACTCCAATCCCCCTCCCCTTCCCCCGCCCCATCAGGCTCAGCCCTTTGTTATACAGTACCCATTTGAATTTAATAAAGGGATCCACACAATTATTGGTGGATCCAATTACCTTATATCCTTTAGAGGAAGGCAACTTAAAAATATTTTTACTGGGTTACTTAATACATAGGACTGAACCACACGTCCGGACTAGTGTATTGTTACATGTTTTTTGTTAAGTCTTGTCCGTCCAGTGATGTCCCTTTTATCAAGTTTTATTAATCATCCACAGGTTGGGTACTCACCTTGCACTTTATTTAATCTTTACATGTTATAAGGTTTACAGGAATAAATATTTAACTGATAACATTCCTGTTGTCTGATCTATTTTTGTTGCCAAAGTAACCCCTTTGCCTGTCTCTAAACAGGCTTATCCCTCTCCCCATTCCCTTTAATCCTATATTCCCTCAGTTTGAGGTCTGACCACCTCTTTCTGAGCTGCTCATTTGAGCGTTTCACCCCGAAATTCGTCTTCAGACTCTTCACGACTTTAGTGAGGATTTTGGCCTTCCTTCCATTTGGTTTGCTATACGGCCCATGCTTTGCATCATAATCAGACTTGAGCAAGATGTCCACCATCTCCGCCATCTCCGCAAAAGACATATTCGATGCCTTGAATCTCCTCCTTGATCGTGACGTTTCCTCGGTCTCCGGGCTTGTCTCCTCCTCGTTAGTTGCGGAATTATCAGACACCTGCTGTAACTCCGCCATATCTGTCTGCGCACCGAAAGAGAAGGGGCGGGGAAAAGATGTTAGTTAGAACGTCATGGGCGGGCGACGTGTGCGGAGCGACGTGTTCGTATTTTGACGCATGCGTGGTGTGTATATAGCAAACACACATGTGACTATAGTACGTTCGGTGTGCGGAGAGAGGAGTTCAAGTGACGGACGTGCGAACGAAGGTATGTGATTTTGAGACTGTGCCAAATTGTTGGCCTATACTGTTTTGAGAATGTTGTAGGATATATATGGTGACTACGATGTTAAGGAGGTTAGACTGTTTGCCTCACATTAGTTATATATTATTTATTTAACTTGCAGATACAATATGAATGTCTTTATTAGCGACAAAGAGTTCCTGGCGGAATTTATTGACCGGGTAAGGGAGCTGCCGGCTCTGTGGGAGACGAAAAACCCCATCCACAAAAAAAGAGGGGTGAGAAAAGCAGCGCTGGAGAAGCTGCTCCCATTTGTGCAGACCAAGGTGCCCACAGCCACAGCAAAACAAGTGGACACTAAAATTGGGAGCTTGAGAGGCACCTACAGGACTGAACGCTCTAAGGTCCTGGCTTCTCAGAGGTCAGGAGCAGCAGCAGGTGATGTGTATGTCCCGATTTTGTGGTACTACAGCAGGATGTCCTTCCTGGATGACCACATTGAGGCAAGGCCATCACTCTCCACTCTTCCCCCCAGACTTCCCTGCAGCCAACCTGAGCCTTCTCTGGAGCAAGAGGAGGCAGCCATCCTGGATGATCCTGATTTGGCCATCTGGAGCCAGGTATAGTATTAAATGAAATTGCATTGTGATAAAATTAATGTTTGACAAATATGTCAAGATGAGAAACATACAATATTTTGGGTTCCACAAGTGAAATCAAGATCTCGAGACATTAGTCTGCACTTAATTGGGTGCTAAATAGTCAATCTGATGTAGGTGTAAATTAGAAAAAATGATTTCTGGATTTACATTCTAATTGCTTCAATCATGTTTATAAAGTTTGATGCAAAGATTAAACCAACATATTAAACTATGTCCCTTTTTCATACACAGGATGAAATCAGCCAGGAGGAGGGTCTGGAAACTGTCAGGCAGGAGGAGGAAGGGCCCAGTGGCAGCCAGGAGGTGGCAGGGCCCAGTGGCAGCCAGGAGGTGGCAGGGCCCAGTGGCAGCCAGGAGGTGGCAGGGCAAAGGAGAAGCACCAGATCCCAGGTGCCTCCCATCCGGCTTCCCAAAAGAGGCAGGAGGGACAGGACCACCAGTGAGGCAGCAATGGCCCTTATTAAAGAGGCCCATGCCACCCTCAAAGAGCCCACATCCCCTGAAGAGGCCATTGCCGGCCTAGTGGAGGCAAAGTTCAAGGTGATGAGCATGGAGCAACGCCTCCTATGCGAGCCCCTGCTCATCACCTTGCTCAACAAGGGGGTGATGGAAAAAATTACCCCCAATACAGCTATTTGTGAGGTGGCACAACTGTCCCAACCTCAACCTCCTCCTCCACCTCCACATTCTTCTTCTGCCCCACCCCCTTCTCCTCCACCTCCACCTTGTTCTTCCACCCCACCCCCTTCTCCTCCACCTCCACCTTGTTCTTCTGCGCCACCCCCTTCTCCTCCACCTCCTCCTCCTCCTGACAGGAGTACCCCTCCAGTGGCCCAGCCTCCAGCCAAACGAAGAAGGAAGGCTGCAGGGAAGGCTTCAGGAAAGGTTGCAGGGAAGGTTGCCAGGAAGATGAGGAAGTGATGGCCTTGCTTCATTGTGGTCGGACAGAAGGCAGCCTGTTGTAGTACCACACACTTGGGACATATATATCACCTGCTGCTGTTCCTGACCTCTGGGAGGCCAGCATCAGATTGTGTTCAGAAATGTTGGCCTTCTCAAGCTCCCAATTTTAGTGTCCACACAGGGTTGCTGTGTGCTCTGGGGTCCCTGGGATGCACAAATGGCAGCAGCTTCTCCAGCGCTGCCTTCTCTTTATTTTAGTTCAAACATGAATAAATGTTATTTTTCTTTAAGTTCATACTTGACTATGTGTATTTGTAAAAATTTAAAATCTAGCTTTGGAGTAAGCAGATACATTTGACTGACAAAAAAAGGGACAGATAACAACCCCCCAAAAAAATAACTAAATCGTATTTCCCAAAAAAGGGTGTAAAATTTAAATAATATATATTAAAAGATTCAATGGGAGATCACTACCAAAACATTGCGAAATTACAATTAACATCAGTTAGAAAAATATCTAATTTTTTAATATTCCTAAAAACTTGCACGATATAATACACATAAATCTTCTTAAGAGCAGCATGAAAAAGGTTAAAAAAAGATAGTCATAACTCTGTGTGAATATCAGCAGCAAAAGAAGTTCATTTGTTTGGATTAATGTAACATTCTAACGAAGATTTCAATGCACAACATTTAAACTATGCAAAAATTTGGAGCGTGACGAATGTGCTATCTCCATTACGAAGGCTTGTTTTACCAGAAGATGCGCTCCCGTCTCATAGTTGCTTCTGAGCATGCGCGCTTTTGGAAGAGTCGTAAAAGCATACACACGAACCATTTTCTCGTCACAAAACAGGCCGACGAGAAACACGACGAGGAAATCTGGAATCCTGACGAGAAAATAGAGAGCAGGTTCTCTATTTTCTCGTCGAGATTCACGGCAATTTTCTCGTCGTAAAACCATACACACGAACGGTTTTCTCGACAAAAAAGCTCACGCGGCACTTTTCTTGCCGGTTTTGGATGAGAAACTCGGTCGTGTGTACGAGGCTTAAAAGCTTTTTAACCCCTTCTCACCCATGCTATAGCTGAAAGACGGCTACAGCACAAACTTTCTTTGCTGGGAGGGCGTCTAAGGACATCCTCCCATGCTTGCGCTGCCTGCAACTCCTTCAGACTCGTCTAATCAAAGATCTGGGTAAAGGGTCAATCTCACAGCCCTTTACCATGTGATCAGCTGTCAGTCAAAGACAGCTGATTACCAGTGGCGGCTGGTGTTTTTTTTTGTGGGGAGGGGGGCGGCAAACAATCCGCCTGCTGCCACAACCCCCTCCCCCCGGTTGGTCGGGTCACGGACGACACCTACCCAATCCCCCTGCCCCAGGTCGGTCGGCCAGCCAGATCACAGGGGTTATGGGCAGCACCCCCCGGTCGGTCAGTCAGTAGGTCGGGGCCCGCACTCACCTCCATCTCACAGGTGGAGAGCAGCGGTGGCTTATCTCTGCTTTCTCAGTGCCCACCAGTGCCACCTACTAGTGCCTGTCAGTGCCGCCTATCAGTGCCCGTCAGTACTGCCTATCAGTGCCTATCAGTGCCACCTATCAGAGCCACATCTTAGTGCCCTTCAGTGCCACCTATCAGTGCCCATCAGTGTCACCTATCAGTGCCCATCAGTGCCAACCATCAGTGTCTCCTGATCAGTGGCAATCAGTGCCACCTCATCAGTGCCCATTAGTGCCCCTATCAGTGCCACCTATCAGTGCCGCCTCTTCAGTGCTTATCAGTACAGCCTCATCAGCACACATCAGTGCTGCCTATTACTGCCCATCAGCGTAGCCTCATCAGCGAAGGTGAAAAATTACCTGTTTGCAAAATTTTATAACAAACTAAAAAATAGATTTTTCAAATTTTTTGGTATTTTTTCATTTGTTTAGCAAAAAATAAAAACCCCAGTGGTGATTACATACCACCAAAAGAAAGCTCTATTTGTGTGAAAAAAAGTCTAAACATTTCATTTGGGTACAGTGTTGCATGACCGTGCAATTGTCATTCAAAGTGTGACAGCGATGAAAGCTGAAAATTGGCCTGGGCAGGAAGAAAAGTGCCCAGTAGGCAAGTGGTTAATGACCAAATTCCTAGACTTTCACTCCTATTCGTTCATAGGCAATTTAACGGGTTAATCAAGCAGTATTGTGGACTGTGATTCCAGCTAGGGAGTTTTTCAAATGTATTTTTTGCATCCTTGAGCCTCATATGTTAACTTATACATAGAAATTACTTGATTACTAAGTCCGAGCCACTAAGCTAGGGTAGGAGAATCATGGTATTTCTATTGCATTGCGATACCTTTTGTGGCATAGAAAAGTAAAAGTCATGTAGCGCCCTCCTCTAGTTAGGCTGCTTGACTAAATGTCGCTTTTTTGTTTCACTGCAGTCAGTGGAGCAGTGATCTATTATTTTTGTCAGGTCAGGGTTTCCTAGCTGGGTGTTTGATTTCTCTCACCTGCTTCTGAAAAAAGCTTCCAGAATATACGACAGGGGGAGTCGGATGACCAGTATGAACATTTATCTTGACCCAGCCAATCCCTGGAAGGAGGCATACAGAAGGTTGCTGGGGAGTATACAGGAAGAACATGTCTTATTTAAAACACAGATATCTAGGGTCTGGTATTCTTTTTGCTATTGATGGGCACTATGTTATCATACCAACACCAAAATAACTTTCTAATGCCGTGTACACACGACCGTTTTTGTCGTCGAGAAAAACGACATTTTTTCCATTTGACGAGAAAAACGATCGTCTGTGGGCATTTTGTCGTTTTTCTCGACGAGAAAAACGGCATTAAAAACGATGAGAAAAATTAGAACATGTTCTAATTTTTCTCGTCGTTTTTTCCGACATTTTTTCCGCGGCAGTTTTCCCATAGGAAACACTGCTGCGGAGCCCACACACGGTGGTTTTTTTCGACCAAAAAAAAAATGTAGTTTAAAACGGCCGTGTGTGGGGGGAACAAGCTGTTCCTCGTTTTTAACGTCGATTTTCTCAACGGTGTTTTCACCGTCTAAAAAATCGATCGTGTGTACGTGGCATTAGGCCCTTAGGATGAAGTTAATGGATGCCTATGATTACAGAAAGGCATTTTAAATGTCTGACAAATTATTTAAAATTCATAATTCCACTGTAAGGAAACTAATCTACAAGTGGTGCAGATTTCAAATGACTGCTAATTTGTCCAGGAAATTCATCCAACGAGTTGACCATTTGATACTAAAAGAAGCCTTCAAGAACCCCAAAATTGAATTACAGGATCTGCAGTTTACTCTTATGCCGCGTACACACGATCGTGATTCACGGCGGTGAAAACACCGCCGTGAATCACGACAAGAAAAACAAGGGAACGGCTTGTTCCCCCACACACGGCCGTTTTTACCGTCATTTTTTCTCTTGGCGAGAAAAACGACCGTGTGTAGGCTCCGTGGCAGTGTTTCCCTATGGGAAAACTGCCGCGGAAAAAAATGACAGGAATCACGACGAGAAAAATTAGAGCATGCTCTCATTTTTCTCGTCGTGATTAATGCCGTTTTTCCCGTCGGGAAAAACGGCAAAGAGCCCACAGACGATCGTTTTTCTCGTCCAAAGGAAAAAATTTAATTTTTCCCGACGGGAAAAATGATCGTGTGTACGCGGCATTACAACAGTCAATGTCAAAGTGCATGCTTCTAAAATCAGAAAGAGATTGCACCAATTTAACCTGCATTGGAAGTGTGCAAAAAAAGCTTTCTGAAAAGAATACTACAGTGAGAATATCATTTAATATGGAACAGGAAAGCAGGCCTTTGTGAACAATGTGCTGTGGACTGGTAAATTAATGACATAATTGTTTGGTCATAGTTACTGGATACTAGGGATGAGCTCGGTGTTCGAGTCGAACATACGTTCGACTCGAACATCGGCTGTTCGATCGTTCGACGAAGATCGAACGTTTTGGGCCGTTCGCGCCAAATTCGAGTGACGCAAACGGCCCTCAATACACTGCGCCATCTCAGTGCAATCCCGGCGCTGTGATTGGCCAAGCATGCACTGTGACCCCGCATGCTTGGCCAATCACAGCGCCGGCAGCGAGGAGAGCCATAATTGGCCACAGGCCAATTGCTTCCTGCAAAATATACACCTGAAGCTAGCCCTTATTGCTGTGTTTTCCTGTTGTGTAACACAGGCAGGCATCTGCAGCAGTTATAGCAGGCATAGTGTGCTTCCTGCAAAATATACACCTGAAGCTAGCCCTTATTGCTGTGTTTTCCTGTTGTGTAACACAGGCAGGCATCTGCAGCACTTACAGCAGGCGTAGTGTGCTTCCTGCAAAATATACACCTGAAGCTAGGCCTTATTGCTGTGTTTTCCTGTTGTGTAACACAGGCAGGCATCTGCAGCAGTTACAGCAGGCGTAGTGTGCCTCCTGCAAAATATGCACCTGAAGCTAGGCCTTATTGCTGTGTTTTCCTGTTGTGTAACACAGGCAGGCATCTGCAGCACTTACAGCGGGCGTAGTGTGCCTCCTGCACATTATACACCTGAAGCTACCCCTTATTGCTCATAGTTTTTTTTCTTTTGTGTTACACTAACAGGCATCTGCAGCACTTACAGCGGGCGTAGTGTGCTTCTTGCAAAATATACACCAGAAGCTAGCCCTTATTGCTATGTTTTCCTGTTGTGTAACACAGGCAGGCATCTGCAGCACTTACAGCAGGCGTAGTGTGCTTCTTGCAAAATATACACCTGAAGCTACCCCTTATTGCTTTTTTTCCCATCTCCCTGCAGGCCTTTAGAATGTCTGGAATGCAAACAAGGAGAGGCAGACAGTCAGGAGCCAATAAAAGAGGACAAGCAGGCTCTGTGTCTAGAGACAACAGTGCTGGTCGTGGACGCGGTGCATCATCATCAGCACGTGGCCATGGGACACGCTTGTCCTTATTTTCGGCAGCTGGACGTGTTGAGCCGCATCATGCCGAAGACTTGGTAGAGTGGATGACCAAGCCCTCCTCATCCTCCTCATCCTCTCTCACCCAGGCTCAGGGTACTGGCAAAGCAGCTGCCAAAGCGTCCTCAATGTCATCATCAGTCACTCCTTCCCTAGACCCACCGTGTCCTCCTGAGGAGTCCCCGAACTGTTTGAGCACAGTGTTGGGTACATGCTCCAGGAGGATGCCCAGCGTTTCAAAGGGTCTGAAGATGATACCCAGCTAGAGGAAGGCAGTAGCGTGAGAGCAGAGAGAGGGGATGCTCAAGAAGTACACGAATCTGGCAGTCATGTTCCAGCAGCTGCAGCATACTGCCAGATTGGTTCCAGTGATGAGGAGGGAGGGGATGATGAGGTCACTGACTCCACGTGGGTGCCTGATAGGAGAGAGGAGGAGGAGGATGAGGAGGAGGCACATCTCCAACGAGGCAGGATGCCCTCCGGGGGCCAGCGTAAGGGCAGCACACCGACTGAATCACACCGCAGAGCTCCGCCTGTGCAGGGCGCTGCCTCTGCCCGTTATTCCAAAAGTTCTTTGATGTGGGCCTTTTTTGAGTCGAGTGCATCAGATCGCACCGCTGCTGTTTGCAACATATGTCTCAAGTGTATCTCACGTGGCCAAAACATCAGCCGCTTGGGCACCACCTGCTTGACCAGACATATGTTGACCTGCCATGCAGCTCGTTGGCAAGCCTACCTTAAGGACCCACGCCAAAGAACAAAGCGGACCTCTCCTTGCTTCGCATCAGCTGGGATCTCCAACCCCACTATACCTTCAGTCCTCTCTGAAACCTGCACTGAGAGGAATGAAGGTGTAGAATTAGGTGTGTCACAGCAAAGTACTTGCGGGCACTCTGCTAGCAGTACACCGACGTCCGATTCTAGCAGGCAAATTTCCCTGCCCCAGCTGCTGGACCGTCGAAAGAAGTTCACTCCCAGCCATTCACATGCCCAGCGGTTGAATGCTAGCTTGGCTAAATTGCTAGCACTTCAACTTCTGCCTTTTCAGTTGGTAGACTCGGCCCCCTTCCGTGAGTTTGTGCAATGTGCGGTTCCTCAGTGGCAGGTTCCGAAACGCCACTTTTTCTCACGGAAGGCGATTCCGGCTCTCTACCGCCATGTGGAAGGCAATGTGCATGCCTCGCTGGACAGGGCGGTCAGCAGTAAGGTGCATATTACCGCTGACTCATGGTCCAGCAGGCATGGACAGGGACGTTACCTTTCTTTCATGGCCCATTGGGTCACTCTTTTGGCAGCTGGGAAGGATGCAGGACAAGGTGCAGTAGTGTTGGAGGTTGTTCCACCGCCACGCCTCCAAAATGCTACTACTGGTTGTGACACACGTCTCTCCTTCACTCCCTCCTCTTCTTCTTCCTCCATGGCCTCTTCCTGTGCTTTGTCTTAGGAACCAGCAGTGCTCCATAGGCGTTCAAGGGGCTACGCAAGTACGCAGGCAAAAAGATGCCATGCTGTGCTTGCGCTGGTGTGTTTGGGGGACAGGAGCCACACTGGGGCAGAGGTTCTGTCAGCTCTGCAGGGGCAGGCCGAGAGGTGGTTGACGCCACGCCAGCTTAAGGCAGGAATGGTGGTTTGCGACAATGGCACCAACCTCCTCTCCGCCCTCCGACAGGGACAACTGACCCATGTGCCCTGTGTGGCTCACGTCCTTATCCTTGTGGTGTAGCGGTTCTTGGGCAGGTACCCGGGCTTACAGAATGTCCTGAGGCAGGCCAGGAAAGTCTGTGTGCATTTCCGCAGATCATATAATGCCAGTGCTCGGCTGACTGAGCTGCAAAAGGAGTTGAACCTGCCCAAGAACCGCCTTATATGTGACAAGCCCACCAGGTGGAACTCAACGTTGGCCATGCTGCAGCGGCTGCACACACAGCAGAGGGCCATCAATGAGTACCTGTGCGACTACGGCACCAGGACAGGGCCAGGGGAGCTCGGGTTTTTTTCACCATGCCAGTGGGGCATGATCAGGGATGCATGCACTGTCCTGGCACCATTTGAGGAGGCCACGAGGATGGTGAGCAGTGACAGTGCATGCATCAGTGACACTGTACCTCTTGTCCACCTGTTGGAGCATACGCTGCATGGAATAATGGACAGGGCACTTGAGGCAGAACAGAGGCAGGAAGAGGAGGACTTCCTTGCCTCTCAAGGACCCCTTTACCCAGACAGTGTTCCTTCTGTCCCACCCATCCCACAGGAAGAGGAGGAGGAGGAGGATGAGGAGGATTGTGTCAGCATGGAGGTGGAGCCTGGCACTCAGCATCAACAGCAGCAGTCTTTTAGGGATGATTTACAGTCCCAAGAAACACGTGGACTTGTACGTGGCTGGGAAGAGGTGGCTGCGGATCATGTCGTTCTTAGTGACCCAGAGGACTTCGGACCGAATGCCTCAGCTAACCTACGCTGCATGGCCTCCCTGATCCTGCAAAGTCTGCGAAAGGATCCTCGTATTCTTCGGATCAAGGAGAGGGACCATTACTGGCTGGCCATTCTCCTTGATCCACGGTACAAGGGTAAGGTTGCGGACCTTATCTTACCATCGCAGAGGGAGCAGAGGATGAGACAACTCCGGGAGGCCTTGCAGAAAGGTCTGTGCAACGCATTCCCAGAGACTGGGAGGTTACAAACTCCTGGTCCTGGACAACGAGTTGCTGAGGCTTCGGTCAGTCAAAGAAGGAGCGGTGGGGAAGGTGGCCGTCTGACCGATGCGTTCATACAATTCTTTAGTCCGCAGCCCCAAGATATGATCGGTTCCAGCAACCATCGCCAGCGTCTGATATACATGGTGCAGGAATACCTAGGGGCAAGGTCAGACTTGGACACCTTTCCCACCGAAAATCCTCTGGCTTACTGGGTCTTGAGGATGGATCACTGGCCAGAGCTTGCACAGTATGCAATTGAGCTACTGGCCTGTCCTGCATCCAGCGTTCTTTCGGAACGCACATTCAGTGCTGCTGGAGGATTTGTCACGGATCACAGGGTGCGCCTGTCCACCGACTCGGTTGATCGACTGACCTTCATAAAGATGAACCAGTCTTGGATCACCACCAGCTACCAAGCACCTGAAGCTGATATAACAGAATCATTTATATAAAAATGTCACATCCCTTCAAGACTGATGCTGATGCTGAGTGACTGTCCTGTTATGTTGACTGACTATCCTCCTCCTCCTCAATGATCCGATTCATGATGATAGCTTGGAAGAACATTTTTGTTTCTGGGTGCCGCCACCAGTGGCTAAGGCCCAATTTTTCAGCCCCTGTTTAACAGGGGCATGTAATTACAATTTTTGATGCAATGCTTTGCAGCAGGGCTCATTCCTGCACTCCAACTAGAGTATCTTGGAGAGGTTGCAGTGTCGTGGCACCGGCACCAGTGCCTAAGGCCCAATTTTTCAGCCCACAGGGGCGTGTAATTACAATTTTTGATGCAATACTTTGCAACAGGGCTCATTACTGTGCTCCAAGTACAGTATCTGTGAGGGGTTGCAGTGTTGTGGCACCAGTGCCTAAGGCCCAATTTTTCTGCCCCTGTTTAACAGGGGCGTGTAATTACAATTTTTGATGCAATACTTTGCAACAGGGCTCATCGCTGTGCTCCAAGTACAGTATCTGTGAGGGGTTGCAGTGTTGTGGCACCAGTGGCTAAGGCCCAATTTTTCAGCCCCTGTTCTACAGGGGCATGTAATTACAATTATTGATCTAATAATTCACAGCAGGGCCCATTCCTGCGCCCACCAAGAGTAACTGTGAGGGCTTACAGTGTTGTGGCAACACCACCACCACCACCACCACCAAAGGCCCAATTTTTCAGCCCATGTTCTACAGGGGCATGTAATTACAATTATTGATCTAATAATTCACAGCAGGGCCCATTCATGCGCCCACCAAGAGTAACTGTGAGGGCTTACAGTGTTGTGGCACCAGCACCACCACCAAAGGCCCAATTTTTCCTACCACTGTTTAACAATGGTATGTAAATACAATTCCTGATATAATAGTTCACAGCAGGGCGTTCCAGTGCCCACCAAGAGTAACTGTGAGGGCTCACAGTGTTGTGGCAACACCAACATGTAAGGGGCAAATTTCAGCAGAGTATATATGGCAGGCCCCTACTTTCAAACATCCAACTTACAAACGACTCCTACTTGCAAACGGAAGGAGACAACAGGAAGTGAGAGGAAATCTACCCCTAGGAAGGGAAATTCTCTCCTGTAAGAGTTAATATTGGAAAAAGGTGTCTCCTCTCTACTGATGCTTTATCACCAATCCTTGTTTCAATAAAAACCCCACTTTTCAAAAACAGTTGTCATTGGGACGGAAAGTGAGGTGAAATGTTCTGAACAGGGGCACAGACAGCAAAACAAATGTTACAGGGGTGATAACCCTTCCCTATGTTTTCCAAAAAGCTTGAAAATATATTTTTTGGCTGGAGCTACACTTAAACAATGTACCTGTTCAAAATGAAAAAACAGATTCTACTTAAGAACAAACCTACAGTCCCTGTCTTGTTTGCACCGCCTGTATACTGCTGCTCAGAGTATATAGGGCCTTTTTTATTTTGTGTGCGGGGTTCCCCTTTATATCCATACAAGACCCAAAGGGGCTGGGGTGGGGGGGGGGGGGGTGATGGGGTAGCTATGCCATTTTTCTCAAAGATTTTCATCCATATTACCGGGACCAGACATTACATTAAAGCCGCAAGCGGTTTTAAGTGGCTTTTTTTCCTTTAGAAATGTCATTTTGTGCAGGGACAGTTCTAAACACGGGAAACACGTGCCACTTCACAGGCATACTTTAGACACCCCCCAGGTACGATATTTAAAGGAATATTTTACTTTTTATTTTTTTCAATTTATGAATCATTAAAATGACTGCTCCCGAAAAAAACGTCCATTTTTAAAACTTCGTTTTGCATTGATACATGTTCCCTGGGGCAGAACCCGGGTCCCCAAACCCTTTTTAGGACAATAACATGCATATTAGTCGTTATAATTAGCACTTAACGTTCGCGCAAACTTTCGGTCCGTTCAAAGGTTCTGGTGCGAACCGAACGGGGGAGTGTTCGGCTCATCCCTACTGGATACCAAGGGATACCAAATGCAAATATCCAGCAAGGACGACCAGATCAGTGGGCTGTACCTTAGGAAATCAGGAACCAGGTCTAATAAGGTTAAATTAAGTTTATGAACATAAATATCAATTTTCCAACAATTTCACCAGTAAATCATAAACACGTAAAGTGAAAAAATAAACGTGATAGTGCAGCAACCAAAACAACAACCTAACTATGTACAAATGGAGGGAGCAAACATGACCAAGATCAGGACTAAGACAGGAAACAAGGTGGAGCAGAGCAGGGTACGAAGTACTGGATACAGGAAGCAGGGTACTGGGAGAAGGTCACAGGTCACAGGAACAGGGCACAGGATAAGGTGCAGTTACAGGAACAAGGCACAGGATCAGGCAGGGACTAGGATTACAGGAAGAACACTGAAGCAGGATTATATACCTCCCAGCAACCAGGGTCAGGTGCAGCCTAATTACTCTGATAAACTGACTGCTGGGAGACACCCGTTGGTGGCCACCAGAACTGTGCCCCTTGACTTTCGAGAACAACTGTGCCACCAGCAGGTGACCCAGGTACTGACACAAATACAGCATTTCAGATGTACCTCATACCAACTGTGAAGCAAGATGGTGAAAATAGTATGATTTGGGGTTGCTTTGCTGCTTTAGAGCCAGCTATGAATTATTCATGTTGGAATACAGAATTGTATTTTGTGCAACAACTACTGTACATCAGTATTTAGTAGACATATATTCTTCAACCAGTAGATGCCAATGTTTACAAGTTTGTAGCTGCATCTATGGTATGCTCTGTCTTTTCCCTGAAAAAAAGTTCCTGTTTCCTGTCTGCAGTTAAGCAGCAAAGCCCATGTTGTCTGTGCACAGTCCACTGTGCACTGAATTTGTCTGTTCTGTAGGACTATATACAGACTTTCTAGCATGTTATGGGCCCAGGCATAGCCCAGACACCCACCCAGAGAAAAGCTGAGAATCCAGTCATAGCCAGCTCCAGCAAAGAAGTGCAAGATACAGCAACAGAAAGAAGACTGCAAAAAATAAAAAATAAAGAAAAAGGCCACTAACACATCTGCAACAAGGCTTTCATTTGCAAATATGCAAATCAGTCTTGGAAATTTAAGATGAAAATGCTGCTAATAAGAGAAGGTACCTGGAAATGTATAAATGAAGTCAGGCCAGAGCATCCTTCAGATAAGTGGATAGAGAAAGACCAAAAAGCTCAGAGCACAATCTCTCTTAGCATATAAGATGATCAGGTCATACATATATGTAGGTGTGAATCTGATAAAGAAATTTGGGAAGGATTACAAAAGGTGCATGAAAGAGCTAATCTCAGCAATAAACAGTATTTGATTAGAAAGCTATACAAAGCCAAGCTGATGAAAGGCCAGGAAATGCAGGAGTACATAGGGCCCACCTTAGAAATGGTTAAATGCCTGAGAGGTATAGGAGAAGAAATAAACTATTTTCATGTCGCAGCACTATTACTCAGCGGCTCACCAGAAACCATGAAACGCTTGTCACAGCACTTAATGCACAGCCAGATGATGAACTGACATTGGAATATGTTAAGGGCAAGCTTGTGGGTGAATATAAGTGTAAAATAAAAAGCATTAATGGTGGAAGTGCTTCTGTCGCAGAGTCTGCTTTAAATACGAAAATTAAAATTTGTATATAAACAGTATATAAAAACAGTAACATGCAACAAGAAACATGTGAATGTTTTGTGTGCAAATAACAAGGGCATTTAAAAGTAGACTGCAAAATCTGGAAAGCTAGAATGCAAAAACAAACTGAACTACAAAAGGCCAAAAGTGTGAAGGAAGAAACTGATTTTGCGTCAGATAATGAATATGATTTTCAATACAAAAGCTACACCTCATCTTTGCAGGCATGGTGTGTTGATTCAGGAGCTAAGAGTCACATAACAAATTACATAAATTCCTTTATTCACCTTGACCAGAGTAAAACAAAAAAACTACCACAGCTAATAAGCAAATAATGGAATCAGAAGGAATAGGAGATGGTTTTCTTTACTGTCCTATTACCCAGAGTGTCACCAGAAAGATACCTATGAAAAATATCTTCTATGACCCTGCTCTTGAAACAAATCTTTTGTCAGCAAAGAAGCTCACAAAACAAGGCAATGACCTTCCAAGATGGCTATCACAAAAGGGGATATCTTACTTGCAAAGACTAAAATTACAGATGTTGTTTGATGCAGATATTCCAACCACATACAGGGGGAGGCAATTATGACCAAATGCTATCTCCAAAATGGACTACCAGGAAAATTAACTGATAAAACTCCAAAAGAACTGTGAAATGGAAGTGCCCCAAATTTGAACCATCTGAAATTTTTTGGAAGCAAAGACTGTGTGCACATCAAAAAACAAAAACGTACAAAAAAAGTCAAAATCTCAAAAGAGATACAGAATTCTACACCAAGACACAAACAAGGTAACCATTAGTAGAAGTGTAATCGTCAGTGAAATATCAGTGTGTTCAAAATTTCATGAACTCACAATTTCAATTTCAAACTGAGGGAAATTCTACATCAGTGTCAGATGAAGATAAGCAACAAAGTGACACAGAAAAAAAATTAACCCAGAAAATCCATATGCTGTAAAAGAAGAAACCAGGCCACAAGAGGTTTCAATTAGGAAATCCACCAGAAGCAATAAATGTATCCTAGCCAAACGTCTGTCCTACCTATGTTGCTCACCTAACATTAAAACCAGAGGCTGATTCATAGGATGAGATGCAAAGACTTCCAACTTATAAGAAACAAAAGTGGATCAGAGCTGCTGATGGAGAGGTGACATCTTCTAGTGAACTGAAACAGATTTGTAGAACTGAGATCCAAGATGGAACCGACCTTGGACCCAGACATACTGGGCAACTAGATTCCTGGTCATTTTCCTATGGAACACTCTGGTTGTGTCACTAAGAGACTGTACTCCCGAGCGCAGGAGACTGTTTGTGTAAAGGTGATGGAGCGCCTGGTGGTTATCCAGCTACAGGCTTACCTTGAGTCTTTCCATCTCTTTGACAAATTCCAGTCCGGATTTCGACCTGGACATGGAACAGAGACGAGCCTCATCTGTGTCTATGATGATGTCCTTCACAGCTTGGACAGGGGTGACTCAGTAGCTCTGGTTCTTTTGGATCTGTCGGCCGCATTTGATACCATTAATCATGGAATCTTACTGGAGCGGATGAAGTCAGTTTTGGGTATGAGTGGGTCGGCTTTGGCATGGGTGGCCTCTCTCTTAGAGGGCAGAGTTCAGGGAGTCAAGACTGGCCCCTTTTACTCTAAGTCCACTGCCCTGGATTGCAGAGTGCCACAGGGCTCTGCCTTGTCTCCCCTGCTGTTTAATATCTATATGAGGCCCCTTGCCGAGCTGCTAAAGTCCCACGCCGTCCATTACCATGTTTATGCGGACGACACCCAGGTTTACCTAAAGATTCCTAGGAACCAGACGGCTGATGCCACCCTTGCCAGCTGTTTGGAGGCCATCAACACATGGATGTCTGCCAACTTCCTGAAACTTAATGGGGGAAAAACTGAGGTGATTATCTTCAGCGATCTGGCCACCCCTCCAGATATCCCACCTTGGCCTCCCTCATTTGGTCCTGCTCCGGAGGCGGCCCCCCCAGGTCCGTGATCTGGGATTTGTCCTAGATTCAGGTTTAACTTTGGCTCCTCAGGTAAAGAGGGTCGTCAGTGCATGTCACTGGCAGCTAAAACTCCTGAGGGGGCTGTTTAAATATTTGGATATCTTGGACAGAAAAACTGTCATCTGCTCCACGATAGGTAGCTGCCTAGACTACTGCAACTCTCTTTATCTGGGATTGCCAAAGATGTTAGTGCAGAAGCTTCAACTTATTCAAAATGCTGCGGCTAGGTTACTCATGGATGTCCCGCTGAGGGATCATATCACCCCTGTCCTCTGCACCTTGCACTGGCTGCCAGTCCACTATCGCACCTTATTTAAGGCCGGATGTATTATGTTTAAGATAATGAGAGGCCTGGCCCCAAGCTATCTCTGCTCTCGTTTTCATAAACAAGCCTTTGTTAGATCACTCGGATCTACTGGCAGAGATCTCCTCCACATCAGTGTATTGTATGTTGAAGCTTTGGGGTGCACATACTTATGCAATAGGATGCGCACACCTGTGGAAGGCACTTACAATTAAGTTCTATAGAACATATTTTTAATACAAGGCTATAGTTCTACTTTACGTTTGTTTTAATGAGACCACATTCTACTTCTTTTATGAAAAGCAGTTATAAATTAAAGAGGAGCTCCAGTCGTTTTTGTGCTTATTAAAAGTCAGCAGCTACAAAAAGTGTATCTGCTGACTTTTACTAAACACAAACTCATCTGTCCCATGGTACAGTGACGTGGTCACCTGAACCATTGCTTCTCTCCCTCTCCCCTCCCTGGAGCCGGCAGTTCAACTATGGGCATCTGGCTGTGACAGCTTGCGGCTCCACAACAGGGTGTACACTGCGCATGAGCGTGTCACGCTGTGGCTGCTGAATGGTCAAGCAGTCTAGAAGACTGCAGAGAGGGAGGGGGAGATCGTCTTAGGCAATCCGAGCGGAAGTGGGACCGGATACCTGTCAAAACCCACTCTCCCCCTCAAAAAATTTACATGCCAAATGTGTCACTGAAAGGGGAGGGGGGGTTGCGGAGTGCTTAATGTGGAACTTCCCCTTTTGGGTGGAGTTCCGCTTTAAAGTGTTACTTAACCCACAACAGTAAAATCAGTCTGTATATGCAGTAAAGCATGCTTGTTACACTCACTGTGGAACCTAAAAGGTAAAGCCCCTGCATTGTGTAAAAAAGGCTGTTTAATCCTGTCTTCTCTGTTCCTCCCCTTCTTCCGATGTCCCCAAACAATCTCCTAATAGATCAGAGGCTGTGGGACAAGATGCACATGCTCAGTTTGGTGTGAACTGCTAGGGAGTTTTTTTTTTCCTTGGAAGAGTGCATGTGATTAGCACAGGGCCAATCAGCACTGTACAGACAGAGGGTCAGGGGTCCTGCAGCCTCATAGGACAGTCAGAATAGAATGAAAACTCCTCCTACAAGCTTTAATCGGACACTGACAGAAGTCACAAGACTGCTATATACTGCTGATGAGAAAAGGTATTTAGCAGTATATATTTTCTAAAACTATTACATTCCCATGTTCTGTGTACTGTGGGAGACCAGATATAGTGAATGCAGGGTCCTGGGTTTAGAAACACTTTAAGTGATTTATTTTATATGCTCGGACAGATCAAAGCCATTCCTGAGCTGACTGGAACCCATCTTTTCCTAGAGAATAACTTTTCTAGAGAATAACATACTCTTTCCGTCAGTGACTATGATTGTTTAAACCTTTGTTCATAAAAAGATATAGCAATATACAACATGTTGGTGGTCAGAGGCCATCCATCATAGTTATATTATGTCATAGAGCTTTCAACCAGAGAAGCTGCTTGGAAATTGTATCATAGGGAGCTTTGGAACTCCCAGGGTACTGTGGAAAATATATAAAGCTTCATGAAGGCACCTTTAAGTGAATGCTATCTATATCTGCTGCATTTGTTCCCCTTTTAAAGTGACCATAGGATAAATGTTGTGCATTCCATTAGGTTTGTGTGCTGACATATAAAGTGTATTAAATATTTAGGCTTTCTATGTAAAGTTTGTAATTACTGTATTTATTGGCGTATAACACTCACTTTTTTACCCTGAAAATAGAGGGTAAATTGTGCCTGCGTGTTATACGCAGGGGGCTGTGGAAAGTTTTTTTCCTGAAACTTCCCTCTTAAAGTTAGGGTGCGTGTTATACGCCTGTGCGTGTTATACGCCGATAAATACGGTAACTATATTTACATGTTAGGTATCCGGCTTGGTAGTGCAGCACAGTGATTGTGAAGTGCAAATATAGTAACCATTCCTAAATATTCATTAATCACTGATGTTAGCACTATACGCTGAAATCTAGATGGCTGCTGAGGTTTAGCACTTCTGCCTTAATGAATAAGATACCAGATACCTTACTGATAGTTTGCTTTACTTATGTGTTAATGAGGCAAGCCATAGAAGTTGTGCATTTTATCAGCCTATTTTTGGACTCCTCTATAGTGTTTGGAATGGAAGACCTGTTAATGACAGTCAGAACTTTTCAATGTGAACCAAGACAACTGTTATTGACCTGGTTTTATTTGATTTTAATTGAAACTACTATTTGATTCAAAATCCAGCTCACGCAGTGCTGTATCGCAAAAACTGGCCTGGTCATTGAGCAGCCAAATCTTTCGGGGCTGAAGTGGTTAAGTTATAATTTGAAGCACTGTACTGTATTGTAATGTGAGAACAGTCTCTTGTAACTCAGCCATCTCTTATAAGCTGTAGTTCTCCCCTGGTCACTTTACAGTGGTAGTAAACCCTTTTTTTTTTACTATTACCTACAGGTAAGCCCACTGCTGAATGGCTTCTAAGGTGAGTACTTCATAATGAGCTAGTATGTGATGCATACTAGCACATTATGCCATTGTCTTGCAGGGTTTAAAAAGAAAAAAAAGTGCAGTTTACTAACAAAGTAGCTTTCTGGAAGCAAGACAAAAATCCCTTGTAATGTGTAACAGTCTCTAATGACATGAAAGTCTCTTGTAACATGCGCCTCTCTTTGGTAACACGTCTAGGATTGTCTTGTGATATGCAGCAAGCCTTTATAACATGTGACATACTCTAGAAATAGTGTTAAAGTGATGGCGGCTGCGCTGTGATTAAACTAACATGAAGGAGGTGGGGAGAGGGCCTATAGGTCACTAAGGTGAAACTAACAAATTGGCCAATCTAGTGAGAGCCAGACAAATGCAATGAGCGTAGTGACATCAAACATACAGCACAAACCATAAAGTGCATATACTATGTGAAAGAAATATAATGCAAAAAATATATATAGAAAATGATTAACTTGATTATACACTTGAAAAAATGACATAAACCAGAGATCAGCTTGAGCATATTTCACTCAAAGTGATGAATGGATAATCACATGTGCATGTGGCTGCAGTGTATATAACTAAACAAAAAATCTCTGGAATGGCAAAGAGATAAAAGTATAAAAATTTAAAATCCAAAGAAGAACAGTAAATTCCTAAAAAAAATTAAGTATAAAGTCCAATATATAACAAGTCCCATCACCATCAATTGTAAAGGTGCTTAAAAGGGTGCTTCAGTGCAAATCCACCACAGTGCTCACAAGCAGCTTACCTCCCAACTGGGAAGGGACAGCATGAAATAAACTCCTATTATGGACAACGATGGAGCGTCCTTGCAGAGAGGTCCTATTCTCACTCGCATTGGTGCATATAAATACACAAACGGAAAAGGCAATAAATAGCGTAACTCTGTGGGTACAGCAGAACGGGTGACTGAAATGCGTGTTCTCACACTCACTTTTGTTGGGTGAGCGTGGGCATCAATCCTACGAACACCACGCTCGTATAAATTGCAGGCTGCGATGGCGTCAGTGATGCGGTCCTCAGATTTGCAGCAACCACAGAGTGCCGATTGAACATGTACAAGAAATAAGATGCATATAGTGTGGGTCTGTAAAAACTGGGGTGTTTATTAAAAAGGTATGGAAAACACTCACATCACATGGGTGAACAAGGGCTGCGGTATCCTACGAGCGCCGAGCTTGTCTCCTCATGTCCAGCTGTAGGTGTATCTGTTTCTCCTTTTATATATTATACTCTAGAAATGTAGCACCATTCTCTGGTAACATAGTAGGGATAAAAGAAGGTTATGAGTGTTGATTTGGGGATCAGGTTTAAGGTAAAAGCGGGTTCAGATTTCAAAAGGTGGTTTTTCTGCTTCTGCAATCTAAACACTGAAAGTGTGATCTCTATAACTGGTCCAGTTGTAGTAAGATAGCTTAAAGGGGTTGTAAACCTACTTGTTTTTTCACCCTAATGCATCCTATGCATTAAGGTGAAAAAACATCTTGCAGTATCTAACCGCCCCAGTCCCCCCGTTTTACTTACCTGAGCCCTGAATTTCCGTGGGCACATCCCCGCCGTCCTTCTCTCCTTGGAGTCCCGGCTTTGATTGGATAGATTGATAGCAGCGCAGCCATTGGCTGCCACTGATGTCAATCAAATCCAATGAAGCAGGCGCCAGGCGCAGGGCCGAGTCATACACTCTGCGTCTATGGACGCCGAGTGTATGACACAGGAGCGCGCCCACATGGTAACCCGCTCGAGAGAGAGCTTCCCAGACAGGGTTATCTAATGCGGGGAGGAGCCGCGAGAGCCGGCGTGGGACCCCAGAACAGGTGGATTGGGGCCAATCTGTGCAAAACTAACTTCGTTAGGAACCTTTAGTGTCACTTTAACTTACAATCTAGTAACTTTGTGGAAAAAGGGAAAATATTGTGCTTATCTAAAAAACGAGAAAACACAAAATATATGCTGCTACACAAGAATGTGACAAAATTTCCAAAAGTGATGGAAATGTGAATGTAGCGCTGGTGGTTCAAGGAGAAAAATAAATAAATGTCTCACTGAGTGAATATAACCACTGGGTGTGAACAGTAAAAATATAAGCAATAAAACCAAGTGAATATGAATGTACATGTGCTAATAAGTCCACATAAGGAAAAATATGATATGAAAATGTCCATCAACATAACATGTGAAGTAGCGGTGAAGATGAACGTGTAGCCACATGGATCGTCATCATAAGGAACGTTCTTTCAGGTGAGTAAAAGAAGATGGAATACGCTTACCAGAACCAGTGGATCTACCTGTCAGCGACAGCAGATCATTCAGGCATAGGAAATCCCAACTGCAAATAGGCTCAACTTGTCTGGCGACTCTGGGTAGTGGGAACCACGAACATAGCCATTAGACCCGACAGTCCACGGCTGGGGACCCTGGATGGATGGTATCCTGGATTTGTGGAATGACACAGAGCTCACAGGGTATCCACCCTGTTTCCAACGGATGTTGAGACAACTTTGAATGGGAAGAACCCCTGAAGGGGTCAGTGAAGGGCACGATAGAACAGCTCAAATAAACTCTCCTCCATGTGTCCTGCTTGACCCTTGAAGGGGTCAGTGAAGGGCACGATGGAACAGCTCAAAAAAACTCTCATCCATGTGTCCTGCTTGACCCCTGAAGGGGTCAGTGAAGGGCACGATGGAACAGCTAAAAAAAACTCTCCTCCATGTGTCCTGTTTTTTTGAGCTGTTCCATCGTGCCCTTCACAGACCCCTTCAGGGGTTCTTCCCATTCGAAGTTGTCTCAACATCCGTTGGAAACAGGGTGGATACCCTGTGAGCTCTGTGTCGTTCCACAAATCCAGGATACCATCCACCCAGGGTCCCCAGCCGTGGACTGTCGGGTCTAATGGCTATGTTTGTGGTTCCCACTACCCAGAGTCGCCAGACAAGTTGAGCCTATTCACAGTTGGGATTTCCTATGCCTGAATGATCTGCTGTCGCTGACAGGTAGATCCACTGGTTCTGGTAAGCGTATTCCATCTTCTTTTACTCACCTGAAAGAAAGTTCCTTATGACGATCCATGTAGCTACACGTTCATCTTCACCGCTACTTCACATATTATGTTGGTGGACATTTTCATATCATATTTTTCCTTATGTGGACTTATTAGCACATGTACATTCATATTCACTTGGTTTTATTTTTTATATTTTCACTGTTCACACCCAGTGGTTCTATTCACTCAGTGAGACATTTATTTATTTTTCTCCTTGAACCACCAGCGCTACATTCACATTTCCAATCTAGTAACTTGACAGGCAGTGACTTGATCCAAATGACATCCTGCAGATCGAAGAAAAGGATTAAACCAAAAACTTGTGCAGATCATAACAGATGAACATCGGATCAAATCATAGAGTGTTTAAACACCAGCAGAATACAGCACATGTTGTAAATGGAGGCTACGCATGAAAAAGAAGGGTGGCACTAACTACACAGAGCCATCCCTAGCTACTGAGTGAGCAAAGGACAAAATTATTTAAAGGCAAACAAACAAACACTGTATGTGTAACATGAGAGTTGTTGTAAGTATAAGTCGTGTTAGGGCTCCATATAAACTTACCTTGACAGGTCTTTGCCTAGAAAGGTACAGAGCTGTTCACTGCTATCTGAGAAGTCCTAGAACACACTTGAGCCATCTGAATATGTTACAGAAACCTGAGATCTTTTTTAATGTCTCTCTGTGTTTTTTTTGGCGTAATGTGTATACTTTTGCAGCCTGAAGGAGACATAAACACTAAGAGACTTACAGACGTGTGTCTGGTGTGCAGCACTCCTGTTCATAGATGGAAGAGCTCTCTGAAATGTCTCAATACATAATTTTTTTTAATGATCAAAGATTGACCTTATCTTGCGCCTATGCCTAGAAATTTTAGCTGAATAATACAGAGCCATGACATTAGGATGTTTTTTTTAAGTAAGTAATTTTTCAAACGTAGCTTTTTCTGAGATTGCAAACATCAGCCAGCATTGGCAGAACAAAACTGCTGTGAGTGTTAAGTAAACAGCCACATTTTCAAGTGAGAAAGCATACTTCAAGTAAATTGAGAGATATTCAGTAAAACATACTAAGGCACCACTGAGCTCAAGATCTACGTCAGGATTCTCTTCAGTCAAGAAGTGCAAAAGCAGTCCTAGCAGTCCCAGAAAATAAAAATGTGGACTCATTATAAGTTCAATCCACCCAAAACTCATGCTTATGAGTCAATTCTACTTCACTGTACCACACATTGACTTTTTATACTGTATGTCTCCTGTCTTTAGAGGTGAGAGGAACTCCAGGCTTTGCTGCCCTGGGGGTTGATTTACTAAGGGCAAATAGACTGTGCACCTTGCAATTGCAGTCACACTCATTTTCCTCAGAGCTTAGTGAATGTGGTGAAGCCTCAATTTGTAAAGAATACCCAATGAGGTGCAAGGAAAATATGAAAAATGTTTTAGCTTGCACATGATTGGATGATGGAAATCAGCAGAGCTTCACCACGTTCACTAAGCACTGGAGAAAATAAGTGCAGTTGCACGTGCGCAGTCTATTTACCTTTAGTAAATCAAATCTAGTCTTATTTTGATACTGAATATTACTCTGAATGGTGAGCAAATCAGATATGTCCTGAAGCAACTTAAAAGCAGCTCAAAGCAACAACTTAGACAATGAAAAGGCAAACGAAAAACAAAACAAAAAAAACAAGTCAAAGCATCCCTACAGCTTTACATTTTACCAGTAACAGTGTACAAGTCAATTGTAGGTGCATTGTCAAATGTGATGTTCCTAAAATGTATCTAGTCACTTTGGGTCAACTTTGTGCAAATAATTACAACCCAATACCAGATAGCATTGCTAGTATGTACAGTATTTCACAAAAGTAAGTACACCCCTCACATTTTTGTAAATATTTTATTATATCTTTTCATGTGACAACACTGAAGAAATTACACTTTGCTACAATGTAAAGTAGTGAGTGTACAGCTTGTATAACAGTGTAAATTTGCTGTCCCTCAAAATAACTCAACACACAGCCATTCATTTTAAAACCACTGGCAAAAGGGAGTACACTCCTAAGTGAAAATGTCCAAATTGGGCCCAGTTAGCCATTTACCCTCCTCGGTGTCATGTGACTTGTTAGTGTTACAAGGTCTCAGGTGTTAACGGAGAGCAGGTGTGTTAAATTGGGTGTTATCGCTCTCACTCTCTCATACTGGTCACTGGAAGTTCAACATGGCACCTCATGGCAAAGAACTCTCTGAGGATCTGAAAAAAGGAATTGTTGCTCTACATTAAGATGGCCTAGGCTATAAGAAGGTTGCGAAGACCCTGATACCGAGCTGCTGCACCGTGGACAAGACCATAAAGTCGTTTAACAGGACAGGTTCCACTCAGAACAGGCCTCGCCATGGTCGACCAAAGAAGTTGAGTGCACATGCTCAGCATCATATCCAGAGGTTGTCTTTGGGAAATAGATGTATGAGTGCTGCCAGCATTGCTGCAGAGGTTGAAGGGGTGGGGGTCAGCCTGTCAGTGCTCAGACCATACGCCGCATACTGCATCAAATTGGTCTGCATGGCTGTTGTCCCAGAGGGAAGTCTCTTCTAAAGATGATGCACAAGAAAGTCCGCAAACAGTTTGCTGAAGACAAGCAGGCTAAGGATATGGATTACTGGAACCATGCCTTGGAACCATGTCCTGTGGTCTGATGAGACTAAGATAAACTTATTTGGTTCAGATGGTGTCAAGCGTGTGTGGTGGCAACCAGGTGAGGAGTACAAAGACAAGTGTGTCTTGCCTACAGTCAAGCATGGTGGTGGGAGTGTCATGGTCTGGGCCTGCATGAGTGCTGCCAACACTGGGGAGCTACAGTTCCTTGAGGGAACCATGAATGCCAACATGTACTGTGACATACTGAAGCAGAGCATGATCCCCTCCCTTCAGAGACTGGGCCGCAGGGCAGTATTCCAACATGATAATGACCCCAAGCACACCTCCAAGACGATCACTGCCTTGCTAAAGAAGCTGAGGGTAAAGGTGATGGACTGGCAAAGCATGTCTCCAGACCTAAACCCTATTGAGCATCTGTGGGGCATCTTTAAATGGAAGGTGGAGGAGCGCAAGGTCTCTAACACCCACCAGCTCCGTGATGTCATCATATAGGAGTGGATGAGGACTCCAGTGACAATCTGTGAAGCTCTGGTGAACTCCATGCCCAAGAGGGTTAAGGCAGTGCTGGAAAATAATGGTGGCCACACAAAATATTGACACTTTTGGGCCCAATTTGGACATTTTCACTTAGGCTTGTACTCACTTTTGTTGCCAGCGGTTTTGAAATGAATGGCTGTGTGTTGAGTTCTTTTGAGGGGACAGCAAATTTACACTGTTATACAAGCTGTACATTCACTACTTTACATTGTAGCAAAGTGTCGTTTCTTCAGTGTTGTCACATGAAAAGATATAATAAAATATTTACAAAAATGTGGGGGTTGTACTTACTTTTGTGAGATACTGTATATAACTAGCAATGCTATCTGGTATTGGGTTGTAATTATTTGTATGTATGCCACTTCTCTTCAGAAGCACCATTAACCGTGTCCAATGTAGCCTTTTGTATGTCCATTGTGGAATGGGAGACTCCTAAAATCCACCAAGGCTCTCACCCACTCTCAAGCTGGCCATAGATGGAGCAATTTTCTTTCTTGCAACCATGGGTTGCAAGAAAGAAAATTGCTAGATCCCCCCATTAACACAGTCAGTGTTGATGGGGAATCCCTCCCACTGAGCCATTGTGTTCTCCCGGCTGGGGGAGCTGTCCCCGAGGGAGAACACAGGGATTACTGCTCGTGGCTATAACAGCTGCTAGCAATAATCCCATGTAAAATTTGA
Source organism: Rana muscosa (assembly GCA_029206835.1). Classification (NCBI taxonomy): domain Eukaryota; kingdom Metazoa; phylum Chordata; class Amphibia; order Anura; family Ranidae; genus Rana; species Rana muscosa. The sequence goes on along the minus strand of CM055117.1, from coordinate 685,108,873 downwards.
CATCTATGGCCGGTTTATAAGATTGAGATGACTGTTTGCAACTTTTTAACGTTCATGATCCAGGATATAAAAACAGTGCACTGGAAGTGCATTTGTTTTTACATCAGAATATATATTGTATTTGTTTAACAAATGTATAGAAAAAACTTACCGCATATACTCGAGAATAAGCCGACCTGAATATAAGCCGAGGCACCTAATTTTACCACAAAAAACTGTGAAAATGTATTGACTCGAGTATAAGCCTAGGGTGTCCATCTGCATGCCTCACTGTGTCTCACTTTGCCTCACTATGTCCACTGTGTCCATGCCTCACGGTGTCCATGCCTCACTGTGTCCATGCCTCACTGTGTCCATGCCTCACTGTGTCCATGCCTCAATGTGTCCATGCCTTACTGTGTCCATGCCTTACTGTGCCCATGCCTCACTGTGTCCATGCCTCACTGTGTCCATGTGCATGCCTCACTGTGTCCATGCCTCACTGTGTCCATGCCTCACTGTGCCCATGTGCATGCCTCACTGTGTCCATGCCTCACTGTGTCCATGCCTCACTGTGTCCATGCCTCACTGTGTCCATGCCTCACTGTGTCCATGCCTCACTGTGCCCATGCCTCACTGTGTCCATGCCTCACTGTGTCCATGCCTCACTGTGCCCATGTGCATGCCTCACTGTGTCCATATGCATGCCTCACTGTGTCCATGCCTCACTGTGTCCATGACTAGACTGACGTTTAACATGGGAGTCTACGGAAGGGATGCCCGGGTTTGAAAAATCAGTGCTCCCCGGCCGTAAATCCGCCAGACAACAAACTTTGCACACTTATAGAGGAGAAATCGGGCTACATGTGTGCCAAGTTTTGGGTCCAGGAGACCTAAGACTGGCCGGTACTGGGTCCCCAAATCATCAGAAAAATTACGGTTTAACATGGGAGTCTATAGAAGGGGTGCCCGGCTTTGAAAAATCAGTGCCCCCTGGCTGTAGGTCTCTTGGACAACAAACTTTGCACACTTGTAGAGGAAGAGTGGGGCTACATGTGTGCCAATACCGGGTCCCCAAAGTCCGGAAGATCAGGCGGAAAAAAGGTGACTCGATTATAAGCCAAGGGGGCATTTTCAGCACAAAAAAATGTGCTGAAAAACTTGGCTTATACTCGAGTATATACGGTATATGGAACTGACTTCTTCTCCAGTATATGTGACTTTACTTTATCACGGGAATTAATAGTTTACTGAGTATGACAATAATATAATAATACCAGTCAACCAATAGTAAAATTTGCATTTATTTAACAGGAAAAAACAAACTTGTTATGATAATAAAGGTGAGAAGTCAGCTGGCTCGTCTGTTTTTATGTCATGTTAATTATATTTTTAGAATATTGTAATTTGACAGGAGCTCATATAATGGTAAAATACGAGTCACTGAAAAACATGTGTGAAAGCGAATTATTAACATATGGAGTAATAAAAAAGCTGTATTGACATACTGTATTTTTGTGCCTATAACATCTTTGAAAGCATGTTGCTAACACCAATTTACCACCATATTTTATACATAGTTTCATATTGCACACCACATGACTTTATCTATTAAGGTAGAAAAGTAAAAAGATAAATAACAGGAAGCTCAATAAATGAGAACCAATATTATTCAGTCCAATAGCCATTACTTCTATGATGGTGTTTACTGGAAATTTACTCAGCTGCTGGAGGTTAAAGAAGTACTCCAGGGAAATTGCTAAAGCTAAAAAAAATTTTTAGGCATTCCTTCAAAACTTGCAACATACTAGCTGAAATCAGGCTTCCAATAGGTGCTTTTGTTCCTTTTTTTCACTAGGGTTTCTGCGCCTCATTTGACAAAAGGATTTCCAGACGCATATATTCTGATAATATACAGTCATGGCCGAAATTGTTGGCACCCCACTGTAGAGCCCAGTGTCAGAAAGCTGGGTTTGCGTCCGAGATCTTGGGTCTTCCAGCAGGACAATGACCCCAAAATACGTCAAAAAGCACCCAGAAATGGATGGCAACAAAGCGAGGGAGAGCTCTAAAGTGGCCAGCAATGAGTCCAGATCTAAATCCCATTGAACACCTGTGGAGAGATCTTAAAATTGCTGTTGGGAAAAGGCGCCCTTCCAATAAGAGAGACCTGGAGCAGTTTGCAAAGGAAGAGTGGTCCAAATTTCCAGGTGAGAGGTGTAAGAAGCTTATTGCTGGTTATAGGAAGCGACTGATTTCAGTTATTTTTTCCAAAGGGTGTGCAACCAAATATTAAGTTAAGGGTGCCAAGAATTTTGACCAGCCCATTTTTGGAGTTTTGTGTGACATTATGTCCAATTTGCTTTTTTGCCTCCCTTTTTTTGTTTTGTTCCAATACACACAAAGGGAAAAAAACGTGTATAGCAAAACATGTGTTACTGCAATACTTTTCTGTAAGAAATACTTGATTTTCTGGAAAAATTTCTGGGGTGCCAACAATTTCGGGCCATGACTGTACAAGTCTGCTGGTGTTATTTGTCCTGAGTAGAGGTCTCCTTTAACAAGCAGCGGTAGCCCACTAAGCCCTCACAATGATAAAATAAGTGAGTACATATACACATATACTTGTAAGCATGAGATGGACTGGGAGAATAAAAGGCACACATAATTCAGTGAAATCACAGAGCTGGCTGCCTGCAGTTCAGAATCCCTCTTCTCAACATAGCTCTGCGGATGTTGCTGACAGAGATCAGATACTACCTACTGTGCATAATTTAACAACATCACATGAAGCCAAAGCAACTGTGTATTCAGAGAGCATTTTCTGAGAAAAATATGGCTACATTAACTCTGTAGTTGTGGCAGAAAATATATGTGGTATATTTGACTGTGTAATTATGGATTACATTATCTCTGAGGAAATGCGAAAAAGTTTCAATAGGCCTCAAGAAAAAAAGATATCTAAAACAACCAATAACACTAGTATAATTTAATAAAAGCTTTTATCAAATCTGTCAGGAAACATGCAGCAGGTTGAACCCTTTTTTGGTGTCAAGGCTGAAGCCGGCCGAATGAGGGGAGACATCGGGCGGTTAAAAAAAACAAAACGTCTGACTTCCGGGCCGTGTGTACGACACCGTGTCCGACAGAAGCAGGCTTCTGACAGACAAGCATGCTGGAAAACCAGCAGCCGACTGACTCCTGATCAGCACTCTCTGCCAATGGCGGAGAACGCTGGTCAGAGTGTTCTGGCGGGGGAGGCTGTGTTAATTTCGTTGACTAAAACCGACTAAAACATTTTAGTCGACTAACTTAATACCATTTTAGTCTACTAAAATACGACTAAAACTAAAACAAATGAGATGACTAAAATACCACAAAAACTAAAATGGCATTTTAGTCAAAAGACTAAAATGGGACTAAAACTAAAATGCCATTTTAGTCAACACGCTCGGAATTTCCGACAACAAATGTTCGATAGGAGCTTTTGGTCGGAAATTCCGACCGTGTGTAGGCCCCATCAGACATTTTCTGTCGGAATTACTGACAAAAATTTGAGAGCTGGTTCTCAAATTTTCCGACAACAAAACTTGTTGTCGGAAATTCCGACCATGTGTACACAATTCCAACGCACAACATTCCACGCATGCTCGGAATCAAGCAGAAGAGCCGCACTGGCTATTGAACGTCATTTTTCTCAGCTCGTTGTACGTGTTGTACATCACCGCGTTCTTGACGTTTGGAATTTCCGACAACATTTGTGCGACCGTGTGTATCCAAGACAAGTTTGAGCCAACATCCGTCGGAAATAAATCCACGGTTTTGTTGTCGGAATGTCCGATCGTGTGTACGCGGCATTAGACTACAACTAAATTGAAATTTGATGTCAAAATTAACACTAGTCTGTAGTGCATGTTCATACCTCAATAACATAAATAAAAACATATTCTATTTTTCACTCCAGCAGTATATAATGAGTTTGGAAATTGTAGAGAAATGCTTAAATAATGCATTACAATTTACCTACACCCATTCGATTTTAGGTGACTAAAATTAGTTTTAGTCTACTAAAATGTCCTGGAGATTTAGTCAACTAAATACGACTAAAACTAAAACACTTGCAGAAGACTAAAATAGGACTAAAACTAAAATGCAATTTTAGTCCTAAGACTAAAACGAAATCGAAATTGGCTGCCAAAATTAACACTGCCTGTCAGAACACAACAGCTCAGCAGGGAAGATCTCTGTACTAACTTCACATACTTAGTACAGCGGCTTCGACTGGAGCGGAACGTTTTTTTCTTTCAACCCGTTGAGTTGAACGGAAAAAAAAACTCATAGTGTGTACTAGGCTTAAAGGGGAGTTCCAGCCTTTTTTATGTTTATTAAAAGTCAGCAGCTACAAAAAGTATAGCTGCTGGCTTTTAATAAACAGACATTTACCTGCTCCACTGTCCAGCGACGCAGCCGAACGGAGCTTCGCTCCTCTCCCCCCTTCTCCGCCGGCGCCTCCATTCCTACTGTGGGCACCCGTCCGTGACAGCTTTCGGCTTCACGGCCAGGCAGTCACTGCACATGCGCGAGCGGCGCTGCGCAATCTGAGTGGACAAGCGATTGCCTGGGACCTGTCACGTGTCCCAGGTGATCGCCTACAGGGAGGGGCCCACCTTAGGCGATATAACGTGTTGCCTAAGCGGTCCCTGGGCAGAAGGAGAAAGTGGGACAGGAAGTCCCACTCCTACTAAAGCCCCCACTCCCCCCCACCAAAAAAATTACATGCCAAGTGGCATGTAAGGGGGCGAGGAGTGGTTTAAGCGGAACTTCCAATTTTGGGTGGAACTCCGCTTTAAGCTTTGTGAATTGCCACAGAAGTTCAGAAGTTGTTGAGCGCGGGGGGGGGGGGAGCGGGACATTGCCACAGAAGTTGTTGAGCGGGGGGGGGGGGGTGATGGTTGCCGCCGGAACATTTTGAAAATGTTTGAAAAAGCATTGAACTTCATTTTTCTCGGCTTGTCGGAGTGTTTTACGTCACGGCGTTTGGGACGGTCGGATTTTTGACTGATGGTGTGTAGGCAAGACTGATGGAAGTCCATCGGATTAGAATCCATAGGAAATCCGATCGTGTGTACAGGGCTTTAGAGCCCTTTCACACTGCCAGCGGGCCACGTCAGCGGAAAAGCGCCGCTAGCTTTATCAGCGCTTTACTGTCGTTTTAGCGGTGCTATTCGGCCGCTAGTGGGGCGCTTTTAACCCCCCCACAAGCGGACAAAGAAAGGGTTAAATGCGCCCGAAAAGTGCCACTGCCGAAGCGCTTTGCAGGCGCTTCGACAGCAGTGCCCATTGATTTCAATGGGCAGGGGTGGGGAGGAGCGGTGTCTACAGCGCTCCTAAACCGATCCAAAGATGCTGCTTGCAGGACTTTTTCTAACTTCCTGCAAGCGCACCGCTCCAGTGTGAAAGCACTCTGGCTTTCACATTGGGGCTGCATGGGAGGCGTTTTTCAGGTGCTTTACAGGCGCTATTTTTAGCCCTTTAGCGCCTAAAAAACGCCTCCAGTGTGAAAGGGGTCCTAAAACTGAACGCTAGGCTGAATTTTCTTTTACTTTTACTTTAAATAACATTTCTTACTTTTCAGATATTTCTTCATGTTTTCAAATATAGTTGTTCCCTCACTAGGAAATCTTTTCTGGAAGCAGTCATAAGCAGGACTCTGTCCCCTTAATTTTACCTTCCCCCAGCCACCAGTCTTATAACATCCCCTATCTAGAACTATTTTAGTGGCCCACCCACTATCATTGCATTAATTGATGTACAGAAGGCATTGCCAGTCTCTCAGTCTGACGTGCCCTCTATCATTGCATCATTGTCACCCACCTGCAATCATTGCATCATTTGCAATGACCTATCCACTATTATTGCATAGTCTGCCCCTCCCACTATCATTGCATCATTTGGCGAGTCTGTCCCACCCACTATCATTACCTCCTTTGACTAGGAGTATCACCACTCGGATCGGCCACTAGGGTTGCCCCCTTATCCCTTTAAACCCGAACACAAATGAATTACACAGGTTCTGAGGCTAATTTAATGCACCAGTGAGATTAATTTCCTCCTTAAGCAGCCACAGAACCTGTGTAATTAATATGTGTTCGGGTTTAAAGGGATGAGGTGGCAACTCTATCGGCCACCCACCCACATACACTCCCATTCACAACTAAAATTTATATTGCATGATGGAAAAATGCAGTTTCTACAAGCAGCGCCGTACACAGGTTCCTGGGCATAGCTGCTTTTAATGAATGAAAGCAATGACGTCACGTGGATTTATAGGGTATCCAACGCTGTATCCTGGCCTAGGCCAACAAGGCCCAGGCCTAGGGCAGCACTTTGCAGGGGGGCAGCACAGAAAGAGTCCCCGCCGGCTTGTGCTACACTGTTAGTGTAACGCAAGCTGCTTCTAAATTTTACTGACCTATCAGCCTGGACCACAAACCTTCCTCACTGTGCTATATGTTTTCTGCTGCACCATTGGCATGGTTATATCTTCTTAGTTCTCTCCATAAAATTATCAGAAATTTGTGCTTAAAGTAGAACTATAGGCAACAGTTTTTTATTTTTTATTTTGGTAGGAGTAAGGGAGGGTTAGAGCCCCTGTCAGTTTATCTTTTACCATCCCTGACCCTTTGCAGAGATTTTCCTTCTCTTCCTGCCCCATAGCCAAACAGGAAGTGAGAGGAAATCTATGAAAATTAAGGGAATCCATTGCACCCCTCCAGGCCCTAAGAACTAGTGTTCCCACTTGAAAATTTCAGGGCGGGTCTTAAACAGAAAGGGGTGTGGCCTTGACAGGAATGGGTGGCTCATATTTAATATAGGGGGTGCATGAGTTTAGTCAGGCCTAGGGCAGCATAAAACCTAAATACACTACTGAGGGTATCTGTATAATAAACAGTGAGGTTTTATTGCAAATGATTAGAAGCGATCTAATGCATGTATCTAACTGCATTTATGATGGACTTATATTCCATAGTTTAGTTTCAAGATGCATTGCCCACCAGAATCAATTATTGAGGAGTAGCAGCGGACAGCAAATATGTTCCACTGTAAGGAAAAGTAATTCATTTGTTGTGTACGGTAGTTTTAAAAGCTTCTAAATGGTACATAGACAGGGGTGCTTACAATGGTCATCTTGTATTTGTTTATGTAAAATTTGTATCCCAAAAGGAAAAAACTGCTGCTGTAATTGGTTATAAAGTGTTAGGTGGAGTTTGGCTTCAATTTTTTAGTGTATTTAAATCTGCTAGTACATCTAACACCCCCCCCTTCCATGTTGCTGTTCCCCCTGTGCTTCGTCATCCAGAGTCAAGGCCCTCTATTACAGGAGGTGTGTCTGGCCAGATCACTAGGTGAAACGGGAGGCATAAAGCCTAAAAAAAGAAAATGCAATATATTAAATTTTTGGCTTGGATGTTACTGCTTTTATTTAAATGCACTTCTGTTTCATCAGTATGCATATATAATTTGCCATTCTGTACTAAAATGCATAGTGCTTTCCCTCAGTTCTGTTCAGTTTATTGTATAAACTAGAAGACCATTATAAGAAAATAATCTCATGTGTATGGCTAAACATCTAATCCCCTTACCACCTTGCTAAATCTGATGAGGCTTCTCCACATTGCGGAAATAGGCCGGGAACAGTTTTCCATAATGTTAGCAGAATGTCCGCAGTTCATCTGAAAATCTTCAAAAGTAGAGCTATGTTTTTTTTACAAAAAAAGAAGAAAAAAAAAAGGTTAAATACAATCCCTGGAGGAAAAGTACCACTGTTTGGCTTGGAAATTTACATCTTACCGGTAGATGGCGCTAAAGTACTTATAACTCTGCTGAAAATAAATACGCCTTTTCTTTCTAAGGGAAAAAATTAGTCAATTTTTTTTATCTGCATCTATTTTATTGTAAAAAAAAAAAATAACAAAATAGAATACCTAAAATATTTCACGATACTGTGTGTATCCTTGAGTTATTTCCAATCTTTAAAAATTCTAAAAGACAACTTATCTTGAATAAATATTGGTATAGAATATGTGTATTTTTCTCCACATTTTTCTCCATGCTATTAGATTTTCTGTAGATTTTTGTCTTCAGATTTACCAAAACCATATAATATGAGGTCAAACCTTAAAAGCCCTGTACACACGATCGGATTTCCTATGGATTTTAAACCGATGAATTTTTCCATCGGAAATCCGATGAAGCTGACTTCCATCAGTCTTGCCAAACGCGTCCCAAACGCCGTGATGTAAAACAGTCCCGACGAGCCAAGAAAAATGAAGTTCTATGCTTCTGAGCATGCGTTGAGCATGCGTGGTTTTTTTTATCCGATGGAGTTCCCCACAGACGATAGTAATTTGCTATCATTTTTTTTTCCATCGGATAAATTTAAAACATGTTCTATTTTTTAACACCGATGGAAAAAAGACCGATGAGGCCCATACACGATCGGTTTGTCCGATGAAAACAGTCCATCGGACTGTTTTCATCGGTAAAACCGATCGTGTGTACAGGGCTTTAGAGTTTCAATTTGTATTCAATCAGGCAGGCCCTTGCACTACATGGGTTTGGTAAATCTGAAGACAGGCCTTACATGAAGATTCAGCTTAGGGTTGCCACCTGTCACCCGAACAGTTCGTGTTTTGAATAATGTGTCTGGGGTTCAGTCCACCTGAAACCCTGGACACAATATTCAAAAAGGAATGTAGCTCAGAACAGTACCTGATAGGAAGGTGAGGGGGCACTATGCATGCCACATTATTATTCTCTTTGGAGTGCCCAAAGGTGTCCCAGGTATTTTACAATCCTATTTAGAATGCTAAAAAAATATTTTTTTGCTGTGCGCCGCTAAAGTGTTCAGGTTTGGCTTGAAGAAAAAGTGGCAAACCTAATTCTGCTGCCCAGAAAAATCCCAGCGATAGCCTTTTGGACAAACTATACCACTTTCAGGTGTGCCTACAAAAGTCATGACTGGAGGAAGTGCCCAGCAAGCGACCCACAGTGATCAGTATACTGCAGCCGAAACTGCAAGAATCAGCCCCAGACATTTGGAGCCAACAGGGCACTGATCTAAGATATAACAAAGGTAGACAACGTTAGAGCTCACTTATTTTTAATGTGAAAATGTGAAAAAAATAAAAAAAAAATAAAAATATATATATATATATATATATATATATATATATATATATATATTATATTGTGTATATAAATATATATATACATACATATATATATATATACTGTGTGTGTGTGTATATATATATATATATATATATATATATATATATATATATATATACAGGGGGTCCCTGGGTTACGAACCCGTTAGGGACTTTCCTCCTGTCTGTAATCCGGAAATGTTCGTAAGTCGGCCGCGCATGCGCAGAACGACAATTACAGACATTTCCGATGTTCCGTCGAATGCCGTTCTGCGCATGCGCGGCCAATTACGGACATTTCCGTCATTTTACGAGGCTCCGTCTGGCCGCGCATGCGCAGAACGGCAGATGGTCCGCGCAAAACGGCAGAGGGTCCCCGCAGCGCCCTGTTCGTAAGTAGGAGTGGTTCGTAAGTCGGGGACCCCCTGTATATATATATATATATATATATATATATATATATATATATTAGGGCTGCGGAAATTAACGATTAATTCCTCGATTAATCGTTAATTTCTTTGATCAATCAAAATAATTTTGATCGGGACGATCCGCGGATTGAGCTCTGTGGTCTCGCTCATAGGAAAGGCCGCGGCTTCGGCCTAGCTCCGGAGCCGTGGCCATCTTGGTACACCCGGCGGCGGCCTACTAGCAGTGTGCTGACGTCATCATCACCCACCTGCTTGTGTCGTCTGCAGACGGGTCTGCTGCCTGCTGTGCTTTTCATTCTGGTAAGAGCAGGGAGATGTGGACATTACAGTATGGGGCAAGATGTGGACATTACGGGGGAGATGTGGATATTACAGTATGGGGGGAGATGTGGACATTACAGTATGGGGCGAGATGTGGACATTATGGGGGAGATGTGGATATTACAGTATGGGGGGAGATGTGGACATTACAGTATGGGGCAAAATGTGGACATTACGGGGGAGATGTGGATATTACAGTATGGGGGGAGATGTGGACATTACAGTATGGGGCGAGATGTGGACATTATGGGAGAGATGTGGATATTACAGTATGGGGGGAGATGTGGACATTACAGTATGGGGCGAGATGTGGACATTATGGGAGAGATGTGGACTGGATATTACAGTATGGGGGGAGATGTGGACATTACAGTATGGGGCAAGATGTGGACATTATGGGGGAGATGTGGATATTACAGTATGGGGGGAGATGTGGACATTACGGGGGAGATGTGGATATTACAGTATGGGGCAAGATGTGGACATTACGGGGGAGATGTGGATATTACAGTATGGGGGAGATGTGGACATTACAGTATGGGGCGAGATGTGGACATTATGGGGGAGATGTGGATATTACAGTATGGGGGGAGATGTGGACATTACAGTATGGGGGGAGATGTGGACATTATGGGGGAGATGTGGATATTACAGTATGGGGGGAGATGTGGACATTACGGGGGAGATGTGGATATTACAGTATGGGGGGAGATGTGGACATTACAGTATGGTGCGAGATGTGGACATTATGGGGGAGATGTGGATATTACAGTATGGGGGGAGATGTGGACATTACAGTATGGGGGGAGATGTGGACATTATGGGGGAGATGTGGATATTACAGTATGGGGGGAGATGTGGACATTACGGGGGAGATGTGGATATTACAGTATGGGGGGGAGATGTGGACATTACAGTATGGGGCAAGATGTGGACATTACGGGGGAGATGTGGATATTACAGTATGGGGGGAGATGTGGACATTACGGGGGAGATGTGGATATTACAGTATGGGGCAAGATGTGGACATTACGGGGGAGATGTGGATATTACAGTATGGGGGGAGATGTGGACATTACGGGGGAGATGTGGATATTACAGTATGGGGGGAGATGTGGACATTACGGGGGAGATGTGGACATTACAGTATGGGGCAAGATGTGGACATTACGGGGGAGATGTGGATATTACAGTATGGGGGGAGATGTGGACATTACAGTATGGGGCGAGATGTGGACATTATGGGGGAGATGTGGATATTATAGTATGGGGGGAGATGTGGACATTACAGTATGGGTGGAGATGTGGACATTATGGGGGAGATGTGGATATTACAGTATGGGGGGAGATGTGGACATTACGGGGGAGATGTGGATATTACAGTATGGGGGGAGATGTGGACATTACAGTATGGGGGGAGATGTGGACATTATGGGGGAGATGTGGATATTACAGTATGGGGGAGATGTGGACATTACAGTATGGGGGGAGATGTGGACATTACGGGGGAGATGTGGATATTACAGTATGGGGGGAGATGTGGACATTACAGTATGGGGGGAGATGTGGACATTATGGGGGAGATGTGGATATTACAGTATGGGGGGAGATGTGGACATTACAGTATGGGGGGAGATGTGGACATTATGGGGGAGATGTGGATATTACAGTATGGGGGGGAGATGTGGACATTACGGGGGAGATGTGGATATTACAGTATGGGGGGAGATGTGGACATTACAGTGTGGGGGGAGATGTGGATATTACGGGGAAGATGTGGATATTACAAAAATTGTAAAAACTGTATGTGCGTTATAATTATAATTAATCAAATTTAGTCGATTAATCGATTAAAAAAAAAATTGATTAATCGAACACGAAAATTTTAATCAGTAACAGCCCTAATATATATATATATATATATATATATATATATATATATATATATATATATATATACATATATTTGGGCATACTTCAGCTTTAATTTCTATGGATATAATATTTTATGGATATAATAAAAAAAAGCTGCTCTAACTGCTGTGGTACCCTGGCAGTAGGGCCCATTTAGATGGCTGTCTGACAGCGATAATCTATAATTCTTGGTGGCAGAGAAACAACCTCTATGCACAGCCATAAATAACAGCCACAGCTATCAGTGGCATGCAGATTTATACCCTGCACAAATCAATAGACGTCACGACTGTTCACATGTAACTTCTCATCTGAGCGGTTACATGCGATAAGAAAAGTTGCATCCGGGGACAACTGTTCTGAATGGACACAATCTGGATAAACCCAATCATCCCATTTGTGCACACCCAAAACACAGGGAAATGCTGCACATCCAGATGCAGAGTTTAATGACATCTGAACTCTGCAGTCTAGCTGACCTCAGTCGCCATCTGAACGAGGCCTAGCAGTTTGTTCCAACCCTTGTAACTATCACATTGCTAAACAATTTTCATTTGCATGGAAATGTGGGGACAAATATAAAAATAAAGTACAATAAAAACAGGAATTAATATAGTAAATGTTATCACTACATACAGTAACTGCATACACTTATATTGTGTGATGACTGTCCTTTAATAAGCTGAACTGTTTATTCTTAACTAGGCTAACTGTTGAACAGGTGGGTGAAAGGTGAAGAAACCAGTGTAAAATAAGAGCTAATTATTAAACCTATAAAGACAACACAACTCGCATACCTTTCCTTTCTTATTGGTCAGTTCACTTGCTGAAAGTTTTCCAGTCTCTGAGAGTAATGGAACTACCTTGGACACCGCTATGTGAAAAAATGTAAAAGCCCAATAAGGTTTATTATGTAAGGCTGATGTCAGATGGCAGTCTTTGTGCAATGTAATCATTTAACATTGTTAGGCCTCATTCAGGCAATGAAACACGAGCGTTTATAGGACATTTCTAAATGCATATATTAATTTTATATTATAGACTTTGCACGCTGCGTTTTTTCTTTGTTTATGTGCATTCAGTTTTGCTGCATTTAGAAAAAATTAAAATCTGTGTGTCCAGGGGCAAATTAGATACTCTGAATGCGCCAAAATGCATGAAAACGTATGTAATTGCAAGAACAATTAATCTGAGGAGAACTCGATCTGGGTAGCATAACAGTTGTAAATACTTCCCAGATAATTTAAAGAAACCAAACACAGGAAGCTCGTGTGAATGTAGCCTATGATTCTTTCTTAAAGTGATACTAAAGTCTCATTTTTTATTTATTTTTTGTTTAAAAATAACAAAAAGTTATACTTACCTGCTCTGTTGCAGTGGATTTGCACAGAGCAGCACAGATCCTCCTCCTCTCGGGTCCCTCTTTAGTATTCCTGGCCCCTCCCTCCAGCTTTACCTTGCCAGACACCACCAGCCATATCTCCAGCCACATTATTTTGATTCCAATTTTAAGATCCATAAGGCACGTCCAGATATCTGGCTGATGGATACAACCATCTTTAACCCATGATGTTCTGGATGATTTAATTTTTGATACACACTCTCTATCAACCTGACCTGTATCGAGGGGAAAGTACTATTCTACCTCTCCCCTATAGCTATGGTCTATATAGAGTTATACAACTAATTTACACAAGACCATTCCACATTATACGGACCTCTGGCTGATAAGATTCCACAATTTTTTTGCTGTCAGCCTTAAAGTGATTGTAAACCCTTCCATATACCCAGTGAAGTGACCGATGTCAGGTGATACACAGAGATTAAACAAATCCTCCTGCATAAGTTGTACCTGTTTATCTGCAGTCTTCTCTCTTCTACATTTGTTCAAAGTCCAGAATGTTTCAAAGCTGTCTGAGAGTGCAGAAAAAGGGAGGTGGAGAGCTGAAGTTCCACTTTGCAGAGCTTAGTGAGGAGAGCTTTGAGAGCTGATTGGAGGGAAAAGACATGCCCCCCCTTCATGCACGCACAGGAACAGAGCGGAGGCTGGCAATCTGCTGGAGGTCCCTCCCCTGTCACCCTTTTTTTCTTGGTGTCAGGAAAACTTATCAGAAGTGACGCGGATAGCAGAGGAATGAAGCAGCAGACAGAAATAACACTTAGTGCTCTTAATTGAGACAAGTACACACTATAGAGGGATATACAGTACTTTGTTCATATTTCATGTCAGAGGTTTACGCTACTTTAACTAGCACCTGACTGTCCTGGCAAAGCTGCCTTTTTCCACGGCTCCTAAAGCGCCCTTGCCCATTGAAACCAATGGGCAGCGCCCCCGAAGCGCCGGCAAAGCGCCACTGCAGCGGTGCTTTTAACCCTTTTTCAGCTGTTAGCGGGGGGGGGGGTAAAAGCGCCCTGCTAGAGACCGAAAAGCTTTGCAAATACAACGGTAAAGTGCCACTAAAAATAGCGGCGCTTTACCGCCGACGCCCCCACTGCCCCAGTGTGAAAGTGCTCTTAGTGTCTAGATATACTGTATATTACAATTATTGTATTTTCTTTTTGAAAACTCACTGACCCCACTCTATGCACCTTCTATGCAGCTAACAGGTCGCCCTGAAGAAGTGTCAGAGATTTCGGTTGTACATGTAAACCCAATCACTAAACTCTCATTAACATGTTAAAGCCTTTCATATGTCAAACTACATAAAATAAGGCAACTCTTGACTGTTCCTTTCTCAAGACACTTCATCTATGCCACAATGAAGAGCCTAAAGCCGGCCATAGATGAACAAGCTGAATGTACCAAAGTTGATTGATCGATCAACTTGGGTACAACCAGCCTTCCTGGATTTTACATGTGATTATTGCTAGTGGCTGTTCTAGTCGCTAGCGATAATCACTGTGTTTGCTTGACGAGGGTGGCTTCTTCCGCTGCCTGCATTGATGGGGGAATCCAGTGATTATTTCCACTATCTATGGCTGGCTTAAATGAGTAATTTAGGCTTTCTCTACAATGTAAACATTAAAGTGGAAGTAAACCCTCCTATCATTTTCAGGCAAGGAAGCTGCCATCTTGGCCTATGTTTAATCTTCAACTGCCATGATGATGCACATGTGATCAGTTATGACACCAGCCATTGGATGGTGTGATAGTTTGGTTGAGAGCACAACAAATGTGACAGTTAGCACTCCCGGCATGCCAGGAATGTAACTGCTTTTTGAAACTGTTAAATTGATGGGTTTACTTCCGCTTTAAAGTCTCATATAAGCATTAAAATGGAATGCCATTTTAAAATTCATCTTATATTTTGTTAAATCTTCATATTTCATTATTATAATACCTGGTGATCCTGCTTTAAATTCCTTCTCCAGGCATGTCCTGTCATGGGGGTAACAATGCTTTGTCCCGGTGCTCTTGATGGCATTGTCATCCTGTCACAGGGTTTTCACATGGAGTATACAAGTGGTCATTTCAACACACATTTTGCAGGCCTGGTCCACTATGGTCACCAATAGAAAACCTGCCCTGAGAAATGCTTTGAAATGATGACTGGAGTGCATGCATTCAGACACCAAGTGACAGCAAAGAGGGTACACGAGACCAGCAAAAATAACATGCAACAGAGGATGAAAAAAATGGGAAAAGTCTAAGTCCAGACAAATAACTAAATACAGTAGAGATGCATACATGTGACCTGTTTATCCTAGTGATTTACACACTTCTGCCAAGCTGCATAGCCAGGGTGGTGACACCACAATTTCCTGTCTTAGCTTTGCATTGTCCTGTGTCACCTTCGTATATTTGAACAATAAATCAGTATTATGATGATGATAATTTATTTTCCAATGAACACAGGAATGATACAGGCAAAGCACATCTGGTGGTTTTGCTGGCTGCCTACTCAGTGTGGCAAGCATGTGTGATTCACAAGACGACATGGATCCAACTACACATTCTTTGGCAGGTAAAGGACATCACATCGTTTTCCAATACCCAGAATTCCACTTTAAAGTGTTTTTCCACTTTGCAACCAAATTGGGATAACACCTGGCCTGCTTTATATTTGTTACATGTTCCCCTTCACATAGCGTTTTTTTTAAATAAAATAAAAATTGCAGTGTACATTTTAAGTTGCTCTATTCTGGAGCCTTCAGCAAAGAAGAATCCTACTAGTTTGCCTTTGTTTATGTGGGGTCTGGGTAGCTGTATTTGCCATAATTAGTCCTGTCTGTTCTGTGCAGGCAGATCTTCATTCTCATTTGTCATTAGCTGTATACACTGTCTGTCCTAATAAATGGTTAAAGGTGTAGAGGCCGTGCTTCTTGCATTGTATGTTAATGAGGACAAATTTTAGGTAAGGCACATTCTAAGGTCGGCCATACATGGTTCGAATCTCGGCCGATTCATGATTCAAACCGTTTATGGGCAGGCTGAATGTACCCAGTTTATCGATCAACTTGGGTACATCCAGCCTGCCAGATTTGCTTGCGATTATAACGAGCAGCTGCTGAAGCTGCTAGCGATAATCACGGTCTTCTCCCGGCAGGGATAGCTTTCATGGCCTGTGCCTGCCAGAAGCAGACAGTTCCTCGGCGGGAGGGATTCCCCTATCAGCACTGTCTGTGTTGATGGGGAAATCGTGCAAACTTTGCACAGTCTATGGTCGGCCTAACACTTCTAAAAAACTTTGCACTGTCTATGGTCGGCCTAACACTGTTCTAAAAAAAATTGCACTGTCTATGGTCTGCCTAACACTTCTAAAAAACCTTGCACTGTCTATGGTCTGCCTAACAATGTTCTAAAAAAAAATTTGCACTGTCTATGGTCTGCCTAACACTGCTCCAAAAAACTTTGCACTGTCTATGGTCTGCCTAATACTGCTCCAAAAAACTTTGCACTGTCTATGGTCTGCCTAATACTGCTCCAAAAAACTTTGCACTGTCTATGGTCTGCCTAACACTGTTCTAAAAAACTTTGCACTGTCTATGGTCTGCCTAACACTGCTCCAAAAAACTTTGCACTGTCTATGGTCTGCCTAATACTGCTCCAAAAAACTTTGCACTGTCTATGGTCTGCCTAACACTGTTCTAAAAAACTTTGCACTGTCTATGGTCTGCCTAACACTGTTCTAAAAAACTTTGCACTGTCTATGGTCGGCCTTACACTGTTCTAAAAAACTTTGCACAGTCTATGGTCGGCCTTACACTGTTCTAAAAAACTTTGCACAGTCTATGGTCGGCCTTACACTGTTCTAAAAAACTTTGTACTGTCTATGGTCTGCCTAACACTGCTCTAAAAACTTTGCACTGTCTATGGTCGGCCTAACACTGTTCTAAAAAACTTTGCACTGTCTATGGTCTGCCTAAAACTGTTCTAAAAAAACTTTGCACTGTCTATGGTCTGCCTAAAACTGTTCTAAAAAAATGCACTGTCTATGGTCTGCCTAACACTGCTGTAAAAAAAATTGCACTGTCTATGGTCAGCCTAACACTGTTCTAAAGAAAATTGCACTGTCTGTGGTCTGCCTAACACTGCTCTAAAAAACATTGCACTGTCTATGGTCTGCCTAACACTGTTCTAAAAAACTTTGCACTGTCTATGGTCGGCCTTACACTGTTCTAAAAAAAATGCCCTGTCTATGGTCTGCCTAACATTGTTCTAAAAATCTTTGCAAAAAAAAAAACTATGCTGTGTAAATGGGAACACATAACAAACATATAGTGGGGTCTTCTCAAATTTGACTGCAAAAGTGGAAATAAGCTTAGGTAGTTAATGCTAGTTAACTGTCATACCAGTATTTATGCTGGCCATAGATGGCTTAAATTTTGGCGAATTTCAGCCTGAAATTCAAGCCATGGGTGGCCCTGCAATCGCCTCCACTGCGCAAAAATCAACTGAGCTGAGCAGAATATTATCCTGCCAGATGCATTGTCTATGTTCGCCAGCACTACTATATCCAGGCTGAATACTATAACCAGCAGTGGAGATTGCTCCATCGATGAGGGAATTGTTTTTTTCCCGTTCAGCCCATGAAAATCTAACCGTGTATGGCATCGGTGCACTGCTGTGTAGTACATTACAACGCAGAATTGGAACTGATTAGGGATGTGACATGATTAGGCCTAGCCCTAAATTGCTGTAAACATCTCAGTTGTTTAAGTTAAGTTACCCTGTGCAGCAACTTGCTTATCTGTCTTGGTAATTCCCCTTTAAGAGATGAACTATTCCCTATGAATATTTAATGCACTTTGCCTGCATTATCCACATGACGTGGGTTGGAGCTTCACTTAGACTAGAAGATCTGAAAGGTGCTGGAGAGAAGCAGCAACGTTTTCAACGCACTAAACTACCTTGTGATTGCCAAGCCCTGAGCAGAGCTGCAAACATTTGCACTGACAATACGTGATGACAAATAAGGCGAGATCGTGGTACAGGGGAATGAGTGGGGTAGTTTGTTCATTTCCATGACAATGCTGGGAACACAGTTGGAAGCTGAATTTCTATGCCTGGTACACTTCTCTTCAGCAATCAGCCTTGCGAACTCACAGACTTAAGTGTGTGCATTTGTCTCTCTGATTGTGTAGATAAAATGTGTTAAGGAGGGTTTTTTATTTTATTTTTTTATTTATTTTTTTCTGATTCCCCTGTATGTTTATCCAGAAGAACTACACCATCAGGGTAAGTCAAAGCTTGCTTCAGTAAATGAGGGATTTAACATTGTACAGCATGCACTGCTTCAGCCCTGTTCAGATTTTTATGACGTGTATTGGTAAAAAATGTTTTATTATATGGCTTTGCTAGGTAAAGCCTGCAATCCCTGTAATGCATGTATAAAAAAAAAAAAAAAATGTATAATGAGAATGATTTTTTTTTTTCTGCTCATATTACAGCTTTATATAATAAATTTCACCCCGGTGCTCAGGATTAACTATTTCTGAACTATGTTCTGTAGGATTTTACATTCAAGCCATTCGGTGCTTACTAATTGGACACCTTTTCTATGTGAGATTGCAGTATTCCAGCTTCTCTATGGTGAGAACTTGACACATATTAGTTTTCATGCTTAGAAAAGTGTGTAAAATTAGAATGGCTTTTGCCCTTGTCTTGTAGGCCTGTGTGTTTTATATTAAGAATAAAAAAGTATTATGGAAGACATGACATTATTATACAGGGTGTTTCCTAATCCCTGTATAATATATATTTGCTTTACTGACCTATTCTACATATTTACAACATACATATAGAGAAGTGTTCTTCATCATGGCTGTACATATAGTATTTATAGTACATTTTAACCAACCCTCTAAACATATGCT
This sequence comes from Rana muscosa, assembly GCA_029206835.1. NCBI lineage: Eukaryota > Metazoa > Chordata > Amphibia > Anura > Ranidae > Rana > Rana muscosa. The sequence continues at coordinate 685,089,699 of CM055117.1, read as the reverse complement.
TCTTCCAAGTGCCATATAGGATATTTTGACAAACACTTAGGCTGACTATAGATGGCTTGAGAAGTGTTCTCCACCATAGCTGTACATATAATTTTACAAATAAGAGTCGATTCGAACCATCCCTATAAACATACGCTTGTTCCAAGCGCCAATTTCAATTAAAAATTAAAAAATGTTCCCGTAACTGAGAACTCAACAGGACTAATGTGAAAGTCCTTTAGTAAATCAGCCCCTAGGTATTTCCGTATCTGCTACACATTTTTTATAATCAGCCAGTCCCAAAAAATAAATAAAGAATCAAATATAAATTCCTAAATGGAATATTTTCTTCTGATTTTGTGTGTGGTCATGGCTTACTCCTAACGGCACCAGACCAGTACTGGCATGAAGTGAGCTGACTTTTCTTAGGCTTTTCGCAGTAAGCAGTTTCCTCACATTTTATATGCTGCCACTTCTGCTGGTACAGCTGTGTTTCCACCTACACAAGTGACTGGTGCTTGTTTTGGATTTTTCCAGTGAGCGTATAGAATTCCAAGCGTATTTCTCTTCGCAGGTTTTTACCTTAATAATATCATTTGCACTAATCCGAGAATCAACATTTACCAAATACTGTGATTCACAGTCCCGAAAGCCTTTATTTGCCGCCACTAATTGACAACTCCAGTTTCCTTCATAGGTCTGCCTGCTCATATTATTTAATATTATTTGAAAATTAGAAATAACTTGGCTGTTAGGAACAGCTTTGTATGGTGTCAGTTTTGCTGTGTGCCTGATGTAATAGATGGGCAGTGTTGAGGGGGCCAGGCCTTTCTCAAGTTATTTTACACTTCTTAATTATGTTGGTATAAATAGCATTGTGCATTATTCTACAGCGAGTTCAGTCTATATAGTGCAACTGAGGTTTAGACAATAACCTATAGATTCCTTCTGAGACTGTGATTTTATCAGCCAGGCTTCTGCACATAATCAATAATGCCATTAAGACTGGAGAGCCAATACACACCTACCTACATCCAATTAACCTGTTCACATGAGGATGCTGGAGAGGGAATTGGAGGGCCCTGGAAAGAGAACAGCATAGTGGATACTAATAAGAGCAGAAGGGGTTGCAGTTTGTTTCTCACACTTTAAAGTACTTATAATTAAACAGCTAACAGTGCGCAAAGTGCAATAACCCTCAGGAATCAAGCAGAAATCATATTTCCTTCCTTTGACTGCTGCAAATTGATAATAGGCAACATCTGGCTGGTGTTAAACACTGTGCAGCAATGTTCATTTCTCTAATATAATAAAGTGAAATTGACCCTTAAAACATGTTTTTGGGCATTCAACAATTCAGAAAAAAATAAAATAAATGATTTTGCTGCGTTTGTAGTATTATGTTATAGTGCAATAACAAATACCCTGTGGGTGCAGCCATTTTGAATAATTCTCAGCAGCATGCAGACATGGTGCAGCGCGAGATCCTACTCCCTAAAATTAATTGATTGCTTTCTCCAAAAGTGTCAAACATTAAAAAAAATAAAAAAGATATTTAGTGATTGATGACTCTTTGAAGTACAATATGTATGATAAAATGAAAATGTTATTCGCCTACTGGACATCTCTATGACTTTGAATCATGTGATGTGTTTGTTTTAAATAACCCCCATTGTATTGAAATAATTACTCCTATTGAAAAGCAGAAAGGATATTTTTATATATTCCTTACTGAACTTGATTTATATTTAAAACTTATTTTTTTTAAGCAGATATCAGGTTTCTGCATATGAGTGTTGCATTTTCTTTAATTGTGAACGCTTCTTTGCTTTGATATATGTTATAATAAAATTTATATTGCTTATTTTGGTGTTTTTGTTTTAATTTGTTGATTTCTCAGAAAATAATCTTGATGGTTTAGTCATTTAAAATCCATAAAGACATCCGGTAAACCTGTGAGCTAACATCCTCTCCAGTCAAGTTCGAATGTTTAAAAACTGCATGCAGATAAACTGATGACTAAGATTGAATCTCTGAAAAAGCATCAATTGGGAATTGCACTAAACTGAACATATATATATATATATATATATATATATATATATATATATATATATAGATATAGATATATTTACTATGGCTGGAGAGTGCAAAATCAGGCCCACTTCTGCATAGAAACCAATGAGCTTCCAGGTTTTATTACCAGGCTTAATTGAACAAGCTGGGGTTAGAAGCTCATTGGTTTCTATGTAGAAGTGAGCCTGATTTTGCACTCTCCAGCCATAGTAAATAAACCCCATTGTGTACTTAAAAATGGGGTATGCCTGTATTTTATGTTATCAACAGCCTAAATGGTAAAACATTTGTGTTGCATTATTGTGCTATATTTTATGTTACACACACACACACACACACACCGATTTACTGAAACAGCAAGTGTTACCAGTTTTAAGTATATATGGACTAAGGTGACAATTGCTATTTCAGTAAATCAGCTCCTTTGGATCCCTCCACTATCCACTGTCAATGGGACTGCAAAGATGGCTTGATGCGTTAAGTGCTCATGGGTTCTTCAATAATCAAAACATACTTAATTCATCTAACCCATTCATCCAACTCAACTCATGGTATATTTATGCTTACGGTAAGGTTAATTGCAGAAACGTGAAAGTAACTTTATATCGTTGTGAATATTGTGATTTATCCAGTTTTCATTGCGGTATGTTATCAATTCATGGATACAATCAGCAGAAAATGTTACATATTATTTGTGAAGGCAGCGTAGTGTATACAAAACATATTCTAAAATGACAGTCATTTTTGAATGTAGTACTAAAATATACAAGTATAATTTTCAAAATGAGTTATTGAATGCAAGAAAAATAAAACACCCTGCATTGTGTTTGTTCCTATGAACAATCCTCTTACATCCAAAAAAGGCTTTTCCAGTAAGAATATGTGAGAGTGTGAGCTTATTGGTGGAAATCACTACACCCCATACTTGCAGCTTCTACGTGAATATTTATACAAATTAGGTAACACCTTTTGGTAGATGTGGACAGTTTTAGAGAGTATTTGCTTGAATCTGATTATCTTTGGTGATGATGGATACCTGGTACAGTGGCTGTATTGTACTGACTAGAATCACACAATAAGGCCTAAGACAATAGCCTCGGTGTATGTAATCTGGCCTCTCTTCAACAGATGATGCAGAGATGTTTTCTAATTGCTAAAGATCACTGAAGCTGAAACCATTTTAGTTTATGAAAAATGTGTTCACTGCTAATATTTATGTAATTACAATCTCCAAATTTGTTATACCTAGTAATTGGCATGCCCCACTACTAGGTCGCTGATATATTTTTAGTGCCATCATTTCTTGTTAGTGCACTTAGAGGCTTTGATTTGTTAAAGAAGTAAAGACTGATAGCTTAGCTCAGTGAATGTTCGCTGCAAAAGTCCTTTTTTTTATTGCGTATTTAAAGTGATTATAGCTTCACCTTATTGGTTTACTTTTCTAAATGGACTGTCTCTACTCCTTTAATAAATGATTCCATACACTTTAGAGGGTGGACAGAAGTGCAAGCTCTGGATAAACTATCTGCAGAGAAATAGGAAGTTCTCCATAAACATGTACACTTTTCATGGCTAAACATAAAACTTTATGTTACCGGAAGGAAAATGAAGAGGAAGGAGAAGAGGAGGAAGCTGTTAGAGCCACTGGTCAAAGGGTTGAACAATAGCAATTGCTATGTTATAGAGACCATTTAGAAATGTTAAAGTGATACTAAAGACTAATTTTTGTTTTTTTTGTTAAAGATAACAAACATGTCATATGGTACTTCCCTGTTCTGTGTAATGGTTTTGCACAGAGCAGCCCAGATCCTCCTCTTCTCGGGGTCCCTCTGCAGTGTTCCTGGCCCCTCCCTCCTGTAGAGTGCCCCCTCAGCAAACAACTAGCTATGGGGGCACCCGAGCCGAGCCACTGCTCTGTGTGTCTATTCAGACACAGAGCCACAGCCCAGCCCTGCCCCGCCCCCTCTCTCTCCTCATTTGCTCACTGACTTTGATTGACAGCAGTGGGACCCAATGGCACAATGCTGCTGTCTCAGCCAATGAGGAGGGAGAGTCCCAGCCAACCGAGTCTCGTGCAACATTGCGGGAATCGAGGTGGTGCTCAGGTAAGTATTAGAGGGGCTGAGGGGGGCTGCTGCACACAGAAGGCTTTTTATCTTAATACATACAAAGGAAAAGAGAGCACACGACTGCCATAGTGTGATACCATTTTTAATGATTAAAATGCAAAATCAAAAGTAGAGGGTTGCACTCACAAACATGGAACTTAGATTGCATGTACAGCAACATGTATGCCTCCTCCCCTGCATAAAATGCATTAAGATAAAAAAACATTCTGCCTTTACAAGCACTTTCATTTTGTCTTCAGATGGCCATACACAGTAGATTTTCAAACAAACATTCATATGAACATTCAAACACATATTCTCAGTACATTAACCACTTGTCCCCCGCCCACTGTCAATTGACGGCGGGCGGAGGATACTCTCGTTCTGGGAGGACGTCATATGACGTCCTCCCTTTAAAACGAGCTAGGAGGCGCGCGCGCCGCCGGCGGCGCGTGCGCGCGCCCGCCGCGTTCACAAGGCCCCGGTGCGCGTGCCCGGCGGCCGCGATTGCCGCCGGGCACCCGCGATTGCCCGGGAAATGAGCAGGAAAGTGGATCTCTGTGTGTAAACACAGAGATCCACGTCCTGTGAGGGAGAGGGGACCGATGGTGTGTCCCTTGTACATAGGGACAACCATCGGTCACCTCCCCCAGTCAGTCCCCTCCCCCCACAGTAAGAACACTTTGAGGGAACATATTTAACCCCTTCCCGCCCCCTAGTGGTTAACCCCTTCCCTGCCAATCACATTTATACAGTAATCAATGCATTTTTATAGCAGGGATCGCTGTATAAATGTGAATGGTCCCAAAAATGTGTCAAAAGTGTCCGATGTGTCCGCCGCAATATCGCAGTCACAATAAAAAATTGCAGATCGCCGCCATTACTAATAAAAAAAGAAAAAAAAATGCTATAAATCTATCCCCTATTTTGTAGACGCTATAACTTTTGCGCAAACCAATCAATACGCGCTTATTGCGATTTATTTATTTTTTACCAAAAATATGTAGAAGAATACATATCGGCCTAAACTGAGGAAAATTTTATTTAAAAAAAAAAATGGGTATTTATTATAGCAAAAAGTAAAAAATTGTGTTTTTTTCCAAACTGGACGCTCTATTTTTGTTTATAGCGCAAAAAATAAAAACCGCAGAGGTGATAAAATACCACCAAAAGAAAGCTCTATTTGTGGGAAAAAAAGGACACAAATTTCGTTTGGGAGCCACGTCGCACGGCCGCGCAATTGTCATTCAAAGTGTGACAGCGCTGAAAACTGAAAAATGGCTTGGGCAGGAAGGGGGTTTTCGTGCACAGTAGAGAAGTGGTTAAATGACTTTCGTGAAGGTGAAATGTGAAACAAAAGTGAATGTCGTTTAAAAGTACTTGTGTCTGCTGTTACATTCAATTTTGGAATGAATGGGTTTTCCTGAACCAAAAAACTACATATACTGTTCCAAATGTGTTCATTCAAGAAAACATTTTCATCCTGCTCTTCCGAATATTCTTACCAGTGCGGTCAACAACGAGCATTGCAATGACCACACTAAGAATGATAAAACCAAATCAACTGTTTTAAAATGAAATATTTCAAACAAGATTCTACTAGCATATAGCCATCTTAAGCAGTGCCTACAGAAATGTAATTTTTTGTTTGAAATTTCTCCTGAAAAAATAGCATTTTCTGGTACCTGACTGCCTGTGTACTTTTGTGCCTTGAGCATCATAGCCATGTATCTGCAGTGTGAGATCTAGGGTACTGCTGCCTCTAACTGCAGGACATTTAAAGAAGTGATTTGCTAATGTCACTTCTATTCTGCTCACTGTTCTTCATTCTGGAGGCCCTGACATGTGGAATCAAAGCCCTGCTTCTACAAAGATGGTCACCTACACACAGAGACGTGGTTTAGAACGAAGCATGGTGGTGAGCCAGTTATGGTGGAAAGATCAGCTAAAAGAAAATCACAGGTAATACTGGTGACTAGTCCTTTGCCCTCTGCCTACCTTTTTAGTCACAGATTGCAGTATCCAGTTCCTCTGGTATTTTGTTTTCCCTAAGAGCATTTAACTATCATTGTCTAGTGGTAACCATAAAAAATGGAGAATGGCCAGATTAGGTGACTTTCACTATATTATATTTGAATTTACTTGGCATAGTTTTTAGACAAATGGAAGAAAAGGAGAAGGTGTAGCCTTTAACAACCAATGAAGTCCAGATGCCATTTTCTAGTTCATATAAAATCAAGATAATAATCTGTTGATATGGAAAATATATCTCTATTTCTTTTTATCCCTCTTAATAGATCACCCCTATGATGGTTTACATTACTTATGCTATTTTGACATTATGCGGGTTCCCCTGAAGCTATCCCTGATTTTATGTGTTGGTGGGGCTTGCATGGTTAAATAGTCCTTAGAGCTTTAAAGACATTAGTGCAGGTGTCAATAAGGTCAAGCACGCTGCGAAGATCTCTAGCACTAATGCAGACAAAAGGAGTATTTTGGCCCTGTAGGTTGGGTGTTGAGCATTGCTAGCAACTGCATTTTGTTAAAAAGTGGAGTGCCAAGGTCCTCTATGGGATGTAAATCCATGGAGTAAAATTGTATAAAATGCAACTACTAAAGGGCCTCACCCAACCATAATATATTAAACAGTTGTGATAATTGTTCCTAGGTCAACAGTGCTGATTTACTGGTATGTCAGGGATATTTCTGCTCTATATTAGTGGTCTAGCAACATAGGAGGAATGGGAACGCTTGGAGAAAGGTCATATGGAAAACTTGTGTGCTGCAGTAATTTTAATCTTTAGCTCTACATAACCACTAACTTTAAGCTGGAAAATCCCAGGTAAAGTTATGAATCCTTTTACTAAAATATTAAAAATGAATTTATTTTCAAAAGTGCTATGCAAATAATAATAAGAGCTTTGCTGTTTTTTACTTTACCCTTTTTATCATATACAGAATAAATCTCTTTTTTTTATTTTTTTATCTTACAGTTCAGATTTCAAATCATTTGGTTTGTATTTTCTTCATTAATATTGATAAAACTGCCACCTACCTCAATGAGAGATTTTGATAAGCTTTAATCAAGACTATCAGTCACATGATGATTTTATAAGGGGTTTTCTATCATAATAAAACTAAAAAAGTACAGCTGGAGCCTCGGCAATGTGGAGAGCAGCGGCCAAAATGTTCCCTCTCGGACCTCTATCGGTCAATTATTTAACCTGCTTCTGGAGAGCAAGAGAACACAAATCTCACCGGGCAATTTTTGATATAATACATTTCTGTGTTATATCAGCAAAAAGGCTTTCTTAGTTTTGTAGCTTTTTTTTTTTTCTTCTCATGCCATAACTAAGCAAGATGCTTCGCCTTCTAGTAAACAAACGTGCAAAATTTCACTATAGAACTCAATTTAAAATGATCTAAAAATGTGCAATATCATCCAGCACTGGACTTAGAGAAACATTGAGAGACTCGGAGTTAAGTACAACCTAACTTCTAGGTTCCTCCCCAACTCGTCCTGCAAATGCTGGGGGGAGTGTTCACAGCACTGCATTCAACGCCTGTATATAATCAGCCTATCCCTGTTGCTTCAGACTAACCAGTCATATTCAGACCTACACTGGTAAGCTTTGGCTAGAAAATTAAAGTAAATTTTTTTTTTTTTAAGCTGACTAAAGCCTTTTTTTTGGGGGATTTTTTTCATCGGACAAACCGATCGTGTATGGGCCCCATCGGTCTTTTTTCCATCGGTGTCAAAAAATAGAACATGTTTTAAATTTAGCAAATTTAGCAAATTCCGATCGTCTATGGGCAAGTCCATCGGTTAAAAAACCCACGCATGCTCAGAATCAAGTCGACGCATGCTCAGAAGCATTGAACTTCATTTTTCTTGGCTCATTGGAGTGTTTTACGTCACGGCGTTTGGAACGGTCGGTTTTTTGACTGATGGTGTGTAGGCAAGACTGATGGAAGTCAGCTTCAACGGTTTTCCGATGGAAAAATCCATCGGTTTAAAAACCATAGGAAATCCGATCGTGTGTACAGGGCTTAAGAGTTCTTATTCAGACACTGATAAATAAGACTCACATGACAGCTGCTGGTTGCATTGGGGGAACATAGCTACAGTTGGTAGGTTAATCGGATCCTGTCTAAATTGGCCCTAGTATATGTATGAATGTGTGTTAGGGACCTTAGGTTGTAAGCTCCTTGAGGGTAGGGACTGATGTGAATGTACAATGTATATGTAAAGCGCTGCGTAAATTGACGGCGCTATATAAGTACCTTAAATAAATAAATACAGTTGGGTTGGATATGTCATAGCCAAAGTTTTTGGAGACTTGCTGGTCAGTGATTGGTGCTGATTTCTTTTCACATTTTTTCTTACAGCATTATTTAGGGCAGGTTTATACCATGCCCACACAGGAATCGCAATCGCAATGTGCAATTCACACCACATTCAAAATGCAGTCAATTTGCAACCTGCAGGGGGTGTCAATAATGAATTAATGACACCTCAAATGCAGATCGCAAATGCAGTGGGTTTGCCTGCACCGGATGGCATGGTACAAAAGTACCACGCGATCCGGTTGCAGTCCATTTCTAAAAGTAGTGCAATGCACTACTTTTGGTGCTATGCAGTGCGATTTTAGCCCATTCAAAATGAATGGGCTGAAATCGTACCGCACGGAATGGCATGTGAATCGCACAGAAACATTCCTGTGCGGGCATGGCAAGAACCAGCCCTGAGCCCAAAAGCAAACATTTATTGTATTGCAGCTTATCATTTCTTAGATTCTTTGATGTTATGGCTGTATTCGTTTATTTTTTTTAGGCTTTCTTTCTTCTATTTTCATCTGGTGATGTAAGCTCTTGCAGTTACAGGGATGAGACAGACTATTTAACACTAGAAAATCCTCCTATATATGTTGTACCTGTTTATCTGCTGTCACCTCTTCTCTACATCTATTCAAAGTCCATAATTTAAAAAATCTTGTCTGAGCTGTCGGAAAAAAAGGGGTCGTTAGCTGAAGTTACACTCTTCAGAGCTCTGAGAGCTGTTTGGAGGGAAGGGACACACCCCACTTCACACAGCACACAGGAACATAATTGAGGCTGTCAATTTGCTGGAGGTTCCTCCCTCGGTCACCATTTTTCTCTTGATGTCAGGAAATCATGCTTATATCAGAGGAATAAAGCAGCAGACAGAAATAACGCTTAAGCCCCATACACACTATCAGTTTTCTTGCAGGTTTTTGTCTTCAGGTTTACCAAAACCATGTAGTACAAGGGCCTGCCTGATTGCATACGAATTGAAACTCTTAAGGTTTGACCTCATATTACATGGTTTTGGTAAACCTGAAGACAAAAACCTGCAGGAAAACTGATAGTGTGTATGGGGCTTTAGTGCTCTTAATTGAGACAAGTACACACCATAGAAGGATGTGCTTTGTTCATATTTAATGTCTGAGGTTTATAACCACGTTAGGGTGCTCCTCCCAGTAAGTTCACAATTCTGCTTGAATACATTTCTGAAGAGTCATTATTTACAGCAACAGTGTAATATATATAAAAAAATACTTTTATCCTTATAAAGCAGCTCCAATTGGGTGACTGTGCCTTGACTAAGATATCATCACTTGGCGACAGGCAAGAGAAAGCTGTTAAGTTCACTTTGAAGGGTTAGTTCATCTTTTCATGAAACATTTAAAAGTGATCACAGACTGTGGGAGGGAGCACGGAGCTCGAGCACATGGCTGGAAAAGGAGGTAAACTCTCTGTAAGGCATTGTAGAGTGCACTAACACATACTTTGATGTCACCTCCTGACCGAGGGTGCCCTGAACATCCCCGCTACCAGCCGCCCCACACACACAGCCCTGATGATTTGTATGCCATCCGGCATATGATGCCATCTACAGACCCCCTGTCGTCACAGTTATGCTCCTAATCATCTCCCTGTGCCTGGCATCTCACTACCCCGCCCCTGTCATTTTCATCCCACCTGCACCTGTCTGCCAGCTTCCTTCCACCCCGCCCCCTGTTATATTTATTCCCCTGCACCCGTCTGCCAGCTTCCTACCACCCCCCCCGCCCCTTGACATCTGCATTCCCCTGCACCTGTTTGCCAGCTTCCTACCACCCCGCCCCCTGTCATCTTCATCCCCCTGCACCCGTCTGCCAGATTCCTACCACCCCACCCTCTGTCATCTTCATTCCCCTGCACCTGTTTGCCAGATTCCTACCACCACACCCCCTTATATCTTCATCCCCCCTGAAGCCGTCTGCCAGCGTCCTACCACCCCGCCCTCTGTCATCTTCATCCCCCTGCACCTGTCTGCCAGCTTCCTACCATCCCGCCCCCTGTCGTTTTCATCCCCCCTGCACCTGTCTGCCAGCCTCCTACCACCCCGCCCCCTGTCATCTTCATCCCCCTGCACCCATCTGCCAGCTTCCTACCACCCTGGCACCTGTCATCTTAATCCCCCCTGCACCTGTCTGCCAGCTTCCTACCACCCCACCCCCTGTCATCTTCATCCCCCTGCACCCATCTGCCAGCTTCCTATCACCCCGCCCCCTTCATCTTCACCCCCCTGCACCCATCTGCCAGCTTCCTACCACCTCCCCTGTCATCTTCATCCCCGCTGCACCCGTCTGCCAGCTTCCTATCACCCCGCCCCCTGTCATCTTCTTCCCCCTGCACCCGTCTGCCAGCTTCCTACCACCCCACCCCTGTCATCTTCATCCCCCTGCACCTGTCTGCCAGCTTCCTACCAACCCGCCCCCTGTCATCTTCATCCCCCTGCACCTGTCTGCCATCTTTCTACCACCCCGTCCCCTGTCATCTTCATCCCCCATGCACCCTTCTGCTAGCTTCTTACCACCCCACCTCCTGTCATCTTCACCCCCCTGCACCCATCTGCCAGCTTCCTACCACCCCGCCCCCTGTCATCTTCACCCCCCTGCACCCATCTGCCAGCTTCCAACCACCCCGTCCCCTGTCATCATCCCTATCATCCTCCTGTATCCCAACTCTGGCATCCTACCACCCTGCCCCCTGTCATTATCATCCTCATCCCTCCTGCACCCCACCTCTGGCATCCTATCAGCCTACCCCCTATCATTATAGGTGAGATATGATCTAAGCCTCTCAGCCTAATGCTGCCACCATCACCCCAAACTGCATCCTGCCATCCAACCAACTGTACCCCAACAGTTGCATCACACACCACAATACTGCCCTGCCACCCAGTGAGAGGTAATGATGTGCAGTAACCTCTAGCAACCAATCAATGAGAGGTAATGATGTGCAGTAACCTCTAGCAACCAACCATTGAGTGGTAATATTGTGCAGTAACCTCTAACAACCTATCATTGAGGGGTAATATTGTGCAGTAACCTCTAGCACCCTATCATTGAGGGGTAATATTGTGCAGTAACCTCTAGTAACCAATTAGAATGGCAATATTGTGCAGTAACCTCTAGCAACCAATCATTAAGGGTAATATTGTGCAGTAACCATTAGAAACCAAGCATTGAGGTGTAATATTGTGCAGTAACCTCTAGCAAAATCAGTGAGCGGTTTTGATGTGCTGTAACCTAGAAACCAATAAGTGAGCCTGGAGCAATCAGTGAGTGTGAACCAGATGTTTATGTTTACATTATTAACATTTTGTTTACATAAGTCTATGGGTAGGTTTGTTTTTTGGGGATGGAAAATTGCTAGGGGTTGTGGGGCCCCCTGGCTCCCGTGTCACTGGATTTGATTGACAGCCAATGGCTCCCGCTGCTATCAATCTGTCCAATGAGGACCCGAGACAGAGGCTGGAGCTGGTGTGATCATCCCCATCACTGGAACTAATGGGTTCAGGTAAGTAAAAGGGGGGCTCTGGGGGGGAGCTGCATCATAGAAGGTTTTCCACCTTAATGCATAGAATGTAACTTCTGCGTTAAAGCGGAGTTCCACCCTAAATTGGAACTTCCGCTCATCGGATTCCTCCTCCCCCTCCGGTGCCACAATTGTCACCTTTCGGGGGGGAGGGGGGACAGGATACCTGGCCACCGGGCTAATAGGAGAGAGGAGCGGGGCCTCGCACATGCACAGTAGGGTTCCCGGCGTGAAGCCGAAAGGCTTCACTGCCGGGTTTCCTTACCCGCAATGGCGACCGCAGCACCCGACAGCTGATGTGAAACATCAGCTGCGGTGCCGACATCGAGGGACACCAGGACAGGTAAGTCTCCACTTATTAAAAGCCAGCAGCTGCAGTATGTGTAGCTGCTGGCTTTTAATTAATTTATTTTTGCCGGGGTTGCCTGGAACACCCCTTTAAGTGCAGGTGACTCCTTGACATGCCACATTTGGCATATCATTTTTGTGGGGGAGGAGCGGGTGCCCTGTTTTTACAGGCATCCAGCTCCCACCTCCTCCCCTGGCTCTGCGGTGCCAGAAGGAAGTTTACCTCCCCCCTCCCTCCCTGCAATCTTCTGGGACACGTCACAGGTCCGAGAAGATTGCCCTGCCATTCACGGCGCGCAGAGCGGCTCACAGCCGGGTGCCCACAGTTAGAGGAGGGGGAGAGAAGCGAAGCTTCCTGCACCAGCATCGCTGGACCGTGGGACAGGTGAGTGTCTGATTCTTAAAATTCAGCAGCTACACTTTTTGTAGCTGCTGACTTTTAAATGGGTGGAACTCCGCTTTAAGTTGAAAAACCTTGAGGTATTACAATCCCTTTAATATGTGCAATTTATACAGTTGATTTTTTGCACTTAAATTATTTTTCCTATTATGGGAGTGAATGGGCCTCATGTCTAAGATTTGCCTAAGGCCTCACAAAGCCTAGAGCCGCCTCTGAATCAATTGCCCAGGCCGCGTGCACGACAGAAGATGATCATCGTAAGAGCTAAGTTCAGCATGGACCAGGGGTGCGAGGAGGGTGTTATGAGTTTCTTCACCTTTCAATTTTTTGGTGCAAAGGTGAACTTACCCTTTATTAGAGGAACAGAGAGTGTTCACTGTGCAAAATGAAAGTTCACTTAGCTTAGTGAATAGGGTGTCTACACTCCAATCATCCAAACGTGTGCAAGCAAAATCATTGCTTTGTTTAGATTCCCTTGCACAGGGTATTGGAAGTGAACATAGCTTCATCTTATTCACTACGCTAAATGAACAATAACCATAATAGAATTTTCCTCTGGCTGTAAATTTGCAGTAAACACGAGCTAGATTGAAAAGGACTTTTACCTACTGAAAGACGTTTCAGCACAGCAAATCGAGAAAGCACGTACACATCGACATGCCTGTGAATGAATGTACCATCAGAAGTATTCACGGCCCTAGATGAGTCATGGACACGGCTGTTTCATTTGTTACTGCTGTTTCTGACTTACTGTCTAGCTATGTTTTTGAAATGGATCGCGGCAAGAATGTAAAATGTTTAAAATGATCCAATGTTTTCTTCAGGCTGAAACAGTTTATTTAAAAAAAAAAAAAAAAAAAGATGTTCAGTTTCCAGTCTGGTTGCTTATATTTTACATTGTAAACATCAAATTTGAGCCAGTCCTATCAATATAAACAGTCCTTGTATAATGGCTCCCTCTCGTTCAGGTCCTCTGCCTTTGTTGGACCAACTTAATTTGTAACACATTGAGGTGACTTTTGGGAGCTACGGAAAAGGTTACAGGGGAATTCAAGCTTATACCATATTATATAGCAACAATCCAAAAATGCCAAGATGACTTGTAATATACAGTAACCCCAATAGCAATTACATCTCGGATGAGATCTGTGAAACATGAGCTTTGATTGGTTAATATAGATTACCGCACTTATTACGTAAGGCACACGCCGTCTTATTAAATAATCCTGTTTTTACGTTTGCTTTCTCATTCATAGCGGCTCTTGAGTGCTTAAAATTTTCTCCATATTCTACAGTGCAAAAAATATAGTCATTTTGAACCGAAAAGTCTAGTGAATAATTCCTTTTTTATTTCATGTTACACTGAAAAGGGTTTAGCAAAAATCTTTTCAAGTATTTGTAAATTAAAAGTATGTATTATTGTGTATGTACCAGTGCAGTGGACCATTTAATTGTATGATTTTCATAATCTGATGACTTGTAACCCCAATTATAATGTGGTTAGCTCCCTGCTGAGTATGTGAGTCCTAACAGACGGCACAAGTTATGTAGCTTAGATCAATACTTGTACTCAGGCCAAAACATCCCATATTTCACTGAGAGTATATTATTTTAACATTGGGAAATTTTGCCCATACCTAGTATGAGGAAACTACATGCAGACACATATAATCAGCTAACCAGACGAATATATTGTCTGAGAATCAGCTGTTTCCACAAACCACTATTTCATAGGCTGTTGAGACCTGTGGAAGTGGTCTACTGAGGTAAAAATCAACTAAATTATTACATTAGGTATAGTATTAGCATAATAAAACAAACATCATGTAATAAAGAAAATCTGCACATATAAAATATAAAAATTGCAAGGAATGCAGAATCCAGAAATATGATTGTAGCACACCCCCGTAGGAGCCGCTGGTCCAGATTTGGGCCTTGTATGTTACCTCAATATTAATTGTCTAGGGGATGAGAGTCTACAGTAACTTCAATGTCCACACAAGTTATGAATCCTTTTCTTCAGGCTTTATTTCCAAATAAACTTGTATAGGTAGAGGGATGGAGGGTTAGGGGGAGATTCAGGCACACACAGCAGATCATTGGGGAAAACTCCTAAGATACAAAGTCTCACTCACCACTCTTCTTCGAGTGGGTATTGCTCACCTGGATAGGCCCCTCTCACTTGGCCTAGCAGCCGGAATGATGCACGAACGAATAAGAAAGAACAGTCTCTGCTAAGATGGTTAAGTTGTACCGTTCAATTATCCTCTGCCACAGGATTTTAGTACCCGGATATCCAGCCTTACAGTCTAAGAGCCTTTAAGCCAACACGGCAGACTGTAAGGTTACTTTAGCTACGATGCATCCCCCAATAGGGTCACCAGGCCTTCCACAAGATACCAGCCTTCCGCTTGGTCCTCTCCTGGACAGGTCCTCCCCTGGTTTCCTCCATTGAGTGGCTTCCTCCCACAGGACGGACAGCACAGGATCACCTTCAAAGCATAGGCCCCAGTCAGGACAACTGGGCCTACCTGGCAAAGATGAAGCCTCGGGCCAACGTGGCTCCGAGGCTGAATTCCCAGTAACACGTACCTCGAACCCAGGAGGGCCACGAGGTGAAGAAGAGCCTCGTAAAATGGCGTCTGCCGCTTAAGTACCCTTCCCCAGCATGCCCAGTGGGGAGACCACTCCCACTGGGCTGTTAGGGGGTTTACCGATGCGGAGAGGAGCTGATAGCGCCGCCGGGGGACCCCAGAAGAGGTGGATCGGGGCCACTCTGTGCAAAACTAACTGCACAGTGGAGGTAAGTATGACATTTGGTTCTTTTTTTTTTTAAATAACGAGGGTTTACACCCCTTTAAAGAGGTTGTAAAGCTAGAAGCATTCTATGCATTAAGGTAAACAAACCTACTGTCTTCTGCTCTCTACCCAGCCGCCCCCTCCCATACTTACCTGCGTCTGGTCTCGATCCAACACTGTGCACGAGAGCAGTGGCTCTCTCTGCTCTCTCTCTCCTCATAGGCTCAGGGAGAGCAGCACAATCCCTTGGCAACTGCTGCTGTCAACCCAGCCAGTGAGGAGAGAGCCGACGGATGAGGCTGAGCCATGCTCTGTGTGTCAATGGACACACAGAGCATGGTTTGGGAGCAAGCCTTCATGGGTGCCCCCATAGCAAGCGGCTTGCTATGGGGGCACTCGGCAGGGGGGAGAAGCCAGGAGCGCCAGCAGGGGAATGCGAGAAGAGGAAGATCGGGGCTGCTCTGTGCAAAACAATTGCACAGAGCAGGTATGGCATGTTTTTTATTTAAAAAAAATTGCACAATTACATTAAGATATATTTTATATATATATATATATATATATATATATATATATATTTATATATATATATATATGTATATGTAGCACCCTACTCCTGTTGGGTAGGCGCTATGTGTTAAATTTAGTTATCTGAGCAGTAGTTTAGCTCAGAAGGATTATGCTAAATTGCTGGCTTTGTTTCAGTCTAGCTGGGTTGCGCGTTTTCCACCTGACAGTAGGTGTCACTGTCACCACAGGTCAGGGTTGGAAATGCAGCAGGCTAGGGGTATTGGGTATTCCTTTCTCAGAAGTGGCTCAGGGGGCGTGGTCAACCCGCGGTGCATTCTGGGAGGGGGTACTTAAGAGGCAGAGACCGCTCTATCGGGGTTTGTTGCCATATCCTGACCTGAGGGCCCTCCTGGCCTCAGGGATGTGCGAGCCATTTTTGGCCTTGGGGCCTGCTGGCCCAAGGCTCTGCAACTGAGAAGTAGGCCCAGGAGTTGCTGGGGCCTACTAGTCCAGGGATGGTCCTACGCGGTCTTGCTTGCGGGAAGAAGCGGAACAATTGGGGACTCAATTGAAGGACGCATCCTGGCCAGTTTGCCTCACGGTGCAGCCAGCTGGCTGAAAGATTCTGGCACCGTGAGCTGTGTACTTTTGAAGGAACTTTTGCAAAGTGTCAGTGTGGTTACACGATCTTGTTGCGGAAGATTGTGGAACGACGCGACTGCACTCATCAAGTCTGTGGCAGAGACTTTGAACGAGCTTTGCACCGGTTGCTGGGTCGGTGAGAGTAGGCCTATCCGGTGGCTGCTGAATCCAGCGTGGAACTGATTTGTCCTTTGGATCTGAGATTGTGCCCGTGATCTGCAAAGCAAGGTACCTGAACCTCCCCTATCCCTCTACCCCTCTGTTGGAACTGGTATAATAAAGCTCTTGAAGAAAAAGTAACCAGTGTTGTAACTAACGCCGTTTAAATAAACGGCGTTAGGTAACGTAGCCACTTTTTGGGGTAACGAGTAATCTAACTGATTACTCTTACCCTCGTGGCACCGCCGTTTCCATTACTTGGGCGGCATTACCCCAATTACATCTACTCGCCGCAGCCGCCGCAAGTAGATGTAATGTGTAACTAACTAACTGCAAGCCACCGTTTGCCAACCTGAACAGCGTGTCATGCAGACAGATGGTGGCCATTGCAGTTTTCAAAAGCCGCGCCTCCCGAGTCCTCGTCGCCTGTGATAGGCGGAACACTCAATTTCCCAGCAGGCAGTGTTCCGCCTATCACGGACCTCCTCTCATCCTCGTCTGTGTTATGAGGATATGCGGAGGTCCGTGATAGGCGGAACACTGAATGCTGGGAAATTGAGTGTTCCGCCTATCACAGACGACGAGGACTTGGGAGGCGCGGCTTTTGAAAACTGTGTAATGGCCGCCGGGACGCCGCCGCCCGCCGATCAGGTAAGGGGCTAGGGGCACAGTGAGTCAGTGACAACTGACAACACTGCACAGTAATTGCAAGGGCACAGTGAGACATTGGGCACAGTGAGACACGGGCACAGTGAGGCATTGGGCACAGTGAGGCATTGGGCACAGTGAGGCATTGGGCACAGTGAGGCATTGGACACAGTGAGACACGGGCACAGTGAGGCATTGGGCACAGTGAGGCATTGGGCACAGTGAGGCATTGGACACAGTGAGACACGGGCACAGTGAGGCATTGGGCACAGTGAGGCATTGGGCACAATGAGGCATGGGCACAGTGAGGCACAGTGAGACATTGGGCACAGTGAGACACGGGCACAGTGAGACATTGGGCACAGTAAGACATGGGCACAGTGAGGCATTGGGCACAGTGAGGCACAGGCACAGTGAAACACCGGCACAGTGAGGCATTGGGCACAGTGAGGCATTGGGCACAGTGAGGCATGGGCACATAACCAATATTATTTATTGTTATCCCTCCTATTATTTTATACACTGAAAAAATTACATATATATCATCCTTCTACCGCCCCGCCCCCGCCCCCGTGTATATATAATATAACCAATATAGTTACTTTGCTGAGTAACTAATTACTTTTTCAATGTAGTAACTGAGTGAGTAACTCCATTACTTTTTGGGAGAAGTAATTTGTAACTGTAACTAATTACTTTTTTAACGTAAGATGAACAACACTGAAAGTAACCAAGTGTTTGTGTGAACATTCATGAAAGCTCTTCAAGAGGGATCCCTGACACGAGTGTGGTGAACAGAAAGGTAACGGTAGGCCCAAAACTTTAAACCAGCAGCTCCTACGGGGGTAATACTACTGTATATATATATATATATATATATATATATATATATATGTACAGTATATATAGCATTACCTTCCACTCCCATATATAGAAAATAGTCCATGATAGTAGTTCTGCAGCACTTCAACTGAATTACCTTATATACTCGAGTATAAGCCGAGTTTTTCAGCACATTTTTTTGTGCTGAAAATGCCCCCTCGTCTTATACTCGAGTCGCCTTTTTGCGCCTGATCTCCCGGACTTTGGGGACCCGGTACCGGCCGGCCATAGCTCCCCTAGCCGTAGGTCCCCTGGACCCCAAACTTGCCACACATGTAGCCCCACTCTTCCTTTACAAGTGTGTTTGTTGTCTGGGGGACCTACAGCCGGGGAGCACCAATTTTTCAAAGCCGGGCACCCCTTCCATAGACTCCCATGTTAAACGGTCATTTCTCTGGTGATTTTGAGGACCCGGTACCAGCCAGCCCGAGGTCCCCTGGACCCCAAACTTGGCACACATATACAAGTGTGCAAAGTTTGTTGTCCAGGGGATGTACGGCCGGGGAGCAACGATTTTTCCAAACCCGGGCACCCCTTCCATAGACTCCCATGTTAAATGTCAGTCTAGTCACACAGCACCGGAGATCAGGTAGGGAGATTGGACACAGTGAGGCATGCACATGGACACAGTGAGGCATACAGATGGACACAGTGAGGCATGCAGATGGACACAGTGAGACATGCAGATGGACACCCTAGGCTTATACTCGAGTCAATAAGTTTTCCCAGTTTTTTGTGGTAAAATTAGGTGCCTCGGCTTATATTCGGGTCGGCTTATACTCAAGAATATACGGTATGTAATTTCTTGAAAAATCCACAAACGTCACATGTGATAAATCAGTGCAATATGTACAACAGTTTTGAACCACTCATGGTCTTTTTCTCAAGTAAGGCATGTATGCCACATGTCTACCCAGGGCTGGCCCTACCATGGGCCCCGTTGGGTCCATTGGACCCCGGCGGAAGTTTGAGAGGGGCGGCAAATTGACGGCCAAGATTTTCTTTCCAGCAGTTTTGTGTGTCATCCAGGGGCAGACTGGGCTGGGGGCAGGGTGACAAATTCTCCCCCTGGGTGCTCTGCTGCCCTGTAAAAAGGCCGCTATTCTGCCCTCAACACACATACTCATAGTTGCCGGGCACATGGGTGCTTGCACACAGTCTAACACTGGCTGTTAAACACTGAGTGTTAGACTGTAGTATGCTTATAACTGATTAGTTAGCTGACATGAATTGAAAATGAAAAAACATTTTCCAGCCGTTTGCTTCAAGGTCCTTATAGCTGGGGAAAGAAGTGTGTTCACGCATTTATACTTCATACTCTGTCAAATTGGTAGATGACTATACGTTTGTATTGGTGCCTTGCTATATGTTTACATGGAAATGCATCACTTCTGCATAGCACTGCTTTCACCATGATGAAGTCAGTGCATATTAAAGTAGTTGTGAACATACAATGTTATATACACTTTCTTATACGATTATAACTGTACAGGCGCCATAATTGCTTTTGTTTAATTTCAGAAATGATCTTTCTTACCTTTTTTTTACAAGGTTAAAAACTTCTGTCATGTGACCATGTATCTCTTCTTCCTGATAGAAGGGGCAGGGTTACAGGATACTGTGCAGACACACACTGGGCCTGTATTCCAAAGTCTGTTCAGCCTGAGGCAAGATACAGACTGTACTTGAGCAGGGGGTGTGTTCAGAGGCAAGCTGTAATTGATAGGGGATCTGTTCAAGAGGCAGGCTGTGATTGCGAAGGGGTGTGTGCCAGAGGCAGGCTGTGATTGGTCAGGGGGTATGGCAGCTGAACACACTACCCAATACAGGCATGCTGTATGCCTGCACAGTGTCCTTTATCTCTGAGTGGCCAGCCAAAGGATGCAATTAATTTAAACCCGCTAACACACTTCTGTGCTTTGTGTGGTCAGTTTAGAAGAAGGAAGAAAGGTAACTGTCAGGATGAACCAGGTACTTCAGGTTAAAGAAGTACATGAAAATGAAAACGAATATGATTTATAAAATACACTTACTGTATATACTCGAGTATAAGCCGAGTTTTTCAGCACTTTTTTGTGCTGAAAATGCCCCCCTCGGCTTATACTCGAGTCACCTTTTTGCGCCTGATCTCCCAGATTTTGGGGACCCGTTACTGGCTAAACTTGGCACACATGTAGCCCCACTCTTCTTCTACAAGTGTGCAAAGTTTGGTGTCCGGGGGACCTATGGCCGGGTAGCACCGATTTTTCAAATCCGGGCACCCCTTCCATAGACTCCCATGTTAAACGGTCATTTCTCCAGTGATTTGAGGACCCGGTACTGGCCGGTTATAGGTCCCCTGGACCTGAAACTTGGCACACATATAGCCCAATTTCTCCTCTACAATTGTGCAAAGTTTGTTGTCTGGGGGACCTATGGCCGGGGAGCACTTATTATTCAAAGCCGGACACCCCTTCCATAGACTCCCATGTTAAACGTCAGTCTAGTCATGGGCACATTGAGGCATGGGCACAGTGAGGCATGGGCACAGTGAGGCATGGACACAGTGAGGCATGGACACAGTGAGGCATGGGCACAGTGAGGCATGGGCACAGTGAGGCATGGACACAGTGAGGCATGGACATGGACACAGTGAGGCATGGACACAGTGAGGCATGGACACAGTGAGGCATGGACACAGTGAGGCATGGGCACAGTGAGGCATGGACACAGTGAGGCATGGACATGGACACAGTGAGGCATGGACACAGTGAGGCATGGACACAGTGAGGCATGGGCACAGTGAGGCATGGGCACAGTGAGGCATGGACACAGTGAGGCATGGACATGGACACAGTGAGGCATGGACACAGTGAGGCATGGACATGGACACAGTGAGGCATGGACACAGTGAGGCATGGACACAGTGAGGCATGGGCACAGTGAGGCATGGGCACAGTGAGGCATGGACACAGTGAGGCATGGACATGGACACAGTGAGGCATGGACACAGTGAGGCATGGACAAAGTGAGGCATGGACACAGTGAGGCATGGACACAGTGAGGCATGGACACAGTGAGGCATGCACATGGACACAATGAGACATGGACACAGTAAGGCATGCACATGGACACAGTGAGACACAGTGAGGCACAGTGGGGCATGCAGATGGACACCCTAGGCTTATACTCGAGTCAATACGTTTTCCCAGTTTTTTGTGGTAAAATTAGGGCCTCTGCTTATATTCGGGTCAGCTTATACTCGAGTATATACAGTATGTTAAAATAAATATCATATATAAAAACTTAAATTCGTAAAGTCCATATGATAAAACAGCGCTAAATAAGGATAAATGTCCAAAAACATGTAAAAAGCACTTGAGTGATGACTTTGCAACAGTCAAACTAGTAGTGGTATATCTTCTCTGGATACGATATGTAGTGCACCCTACACCAATCCCAAATCTTCACCACAAGTGAGGCACGCTCCCCCTCTGGGGTGAACATCACGGCAGCTGTCGCAAATCCGGAACAAAAGACCGCCGCGTTACGAATGCAACACG
The DNA here is from genome assembly GCA_029206835.1 of Rana muscosa. Lineage (NCBI taxonomy): Eukaryota > Metazoa > Chordata > Amphibia > Anura > Ranidae > Rana > Rana muscosa. The sequence goes on along the minus strand of CM055117.1, from coordinate 685,067,719 downwards.
GGCGCCCTCTTGGGACAGGATAGCGGTGATTACACTCTATACTTTATGTGCTGTTTTACAAGTGATTGAATTGTACGTGCATTTGAAACAGGGTTTTAGTATTGGGGATTTCTTAATTAAAGCAATATTACACTATTAGTGCCTTTATGTCCTTATATGTTTGCTTGAGGATTTTAACCCATACTACCCTGGTGGTGATGACGGATGTTGGAGTGAGACTACCTACAGACTAAAAAAAAGGCCTATCTTTTTCATCTTTGTGGTGAGTTTGTACCCCAGAGGGGGAGCGTGCCTCACTTGTGGTGAAGATTTGGGATTGGTGTAGGGTGCACTACATATCGTATCCAGAGAAGATATACCACTACTAGTTTGACTGTTGCAAAGTCATCACTCAAGTGCTTTTTACATGTTTTTGGACATTTATCCTTATTTAGCGCTGTTTTATCATATGGACTTTACGAATTTAAGTTTTTATATATGATATTTATTTTATTTATTCTGTTTTATATTTATGAGGTTCTCATTTTATATAAATTTAAACAGCTGCTTCTCTTTTATATAATTTATACCATAGTTTAATTACTCTGATATATTTATTTCCGAGATGAGTATATTGTCTATTTTCCCATTATTTACCCATCTAAATAGGCAAATTATTGAGCCACAGGAATTGCATACCAATACATAGGCGCCGAGAAGTGCAAATTTTGGGCCTGTTTATTTGCACATTTTCTTTCTTTATATACAGTATGTTAACACACACATAGGAAAAAATATTTAGAGTAACATACACTTTAAGATGTGGATCCAGGTATATGGTTGTCAAAAAACGTGATCCTAACTTCTACATACAAACATAAATATCCCTTTAAAATATATCTCCACTCATTTTTTTTTTGCATTGGGCATAAAGTAGGTAATAGTTAGAACTTCTGTCAAGTTTTTTTTTTTTCCTGTTTGTGTCCTGGGGAGATTTGCCTTCACTTCCTGTCCCAAAAGCACAACAGGAAGTGAGAGGAAATTCTTAAAGCTGACAGGAACCCATCTTATCCAGCTGTCAATGGAACATTTCCCTCACATCCTGTTCCAGTCACAAATGTAAAATATTGATTTTCCAATCACTGTCTGTCTTTCCATACTCTGTCCAAATCTAGAAGAAGAAAAAATAAAAGATTTTGTTTGGGGATACACATGAACACAACTGATAGCAGTATTGTAAATGTCATATCACTTCCATAATGTTTTAATATGTGCTTTGAAAATGTGTGCCAGTTTCTTTTATTTTTTTCCCATATAGAATAGAGAAGAACAGGAAGCAAAGAATAAGGGAGGAGGGAAATCCAGAGTGAGAGAGGTCAATGGTCAGGTTACTGGTGAGAACTCTAAACTAAGGTTTCTTGGCTCCAGTCATTATGTATGCCCGATAGGTCACCTTAGTTGTATTGCCGCTGGTGGGAACATTTACTGAGCAAGTTAAATAGAAGAATTCACCTGTGCTTGAGTAGGGAAAGTCCTAACATTGCTTGTTGTAGTCTTCCAACATCCATACCAAAAATACCCTGGACAATTTCTGAAGCATGGCCACCAGTGTTAATTTTGGCAGCAGATTTCGATTTAGTTTTAGTCTTAGTCTTAGGACTAAAATGGCATTTTAGATTTAGTCCCATTTTAGTCTTCTGCAATTGTTTTAGTTTTAGTAATATTTAGTCGACTAAATCTCCAGTAGATTTTAGTCGACTAAATGTCCTACGTTTTAGTCGACTAAAATCTCCAGTACATTTTAGTCGACTAAAACTGATTTTAGTCGTCTAAAATCTAATGGGTGTAAATAAATTGTAATGCATTAGGTAACATTTCTCTACAATTTCCAAACTCATTATATACTGCTGGAGTGAAGAATCGAATATGTTATTATTTATGTGTAGCGGGTATGTACTTTCCCGGGTGAAAATTTGAACTTGGCAGAGACATCAGTGATGTGTAATTCCCTGCAGCCCAGTGGGTGGCGCTGCCACCCTGGGCTGGGGTTGAATCATTGCTGTGTGCCGTACCCCATTTTGTCCTCCCTCGGCAGCGGTATGGTGGGGCGGGGAACCCGCCGTGCTGGCTGGGAGAGGGTATAAAGGGGCCGGCCATCTTTGTCACAGGGGAGTCCCAAGCACCTTCAGCTTGTGGACAGTTGTTCGTGTCGGTCCTCTGGGTGGCCTAGGCCTAGAGGACAATCGGAGGTCGTGTTCCATCCCAGGCACCTTTAGCCAGGGGTGAGGTACTCGGATGGAGGTCCGGAGCTCAGTGCCCAACACTGAGTTCCGCGAGGGAAGGAGATCCTAGGGAACCCCAGGAGTGGGTACCCGAATCCGGAAGGCGCAATGGACCGGGGGGAGCTCCTCACTTGAAGACCCGGTGCAGCATATTGCCGGTGACAGGTGAGCCTCTCGTCGGAGACCGCCTGGAAGGAAATTCCCCCTCGTGCGGAGACCGTAACCCACTTTTCAGGAAGGAAAGTGGAGAACTACATTGTGTCTGGGCCTATTCGCATCCACACCTCCTTTTCTGTTCTGTTTCTACCAAGGGAGTTCAACTGATTGTGTTCATTCGAGAAGAATAAAGGAGTGTTGAACTTTAATGGTGTGGGGCTCATTTCCTAACAGACGTTGTTCAAGGTGACTCTTGGAGGGAGGATCCAGGTGCACAGCACTGACCCGAAGGTAATACAAGAACGTTGCTTATACCGCACTGACACATGTGGTGGAAGCCAGGCGTGGTGTCCCCTCTCCCTCCCCTCTAAGATACCCCTAGACAAGAGAAAGACGAGACGAGAGAAAGAGGGGAGTGAGGAGGGCGCTACATATGGTATTGAGGTATGAACATTTTGAAGTCAAATTTAAATTTAGTTTTAGTTTTAGTCTTTTGACTAAAATGGCATTTTAGTTTTAGTCCCATTTTAGTCTTTTGACTAAAATGCCATTTTAGTCATCTCAATTGTTTTAGTTTTAGTCGTATTTTAGTCGACTAAAATAGTATTCATTTAGTCGACTAAAATGTTTTAGTCATTTTAGTTGACTAAATTAACACTGATGGCCACATGATCACGGCAAGCTATGTGAACAAGTGGAGGCTGAGGCTTTATCCTTTGTAAAGTGCAGGCAAGAAGACAGAAGACTGGTCTTTACTTTTGATTGCAGAAAAAAAAATCTCCTATCCTGATATTCGTATTACATGTATTTTGGTTAAATGGTCTAAAATCTCTTATAACCACAAATTGTTGTGCTCTATGCATTATGTATTTTTTTCCCTGATTAGCTATGAAGGCTGCTAGGAATACTTTTACAGAACTGTCAAAATTACATTTTATATCACAGTTGTACATTTGCAATTGTTTAATTGTTTATGTTGATTTTTTTGAAAGCATTTATAGAGAAATTGGAAACAGTCACTAAGACCATTATAATTACAACGTTAAATTATAAGAAGTTTTTAGTGGTTTGTATATTTTCTTTATTTTTGTCTGGGCTAGAAGAAAAAACATAAAAAAACCAAAAAAACAACAACAAACAATAAAATATATATATATATATATATATATATATATATATATATATATATATATACAGTGAAACCTTGGTTTACGAGTAACGTGGTTAATGAGTGTTTTGCAACTTTTTAAAAAAAATTCTGACTGAGTGTTGTCTCGCAAAACAAGCAGAATTCAAGCTAATGGGGTGTGCAGTATCGCATTTGGCCAGAGGTGCGGGGGCACCAGTTACATTCAGAACGGTTCGGAGCCGTTCAGAAATCCTCGGAATCACTCGTAAATACTCCGAAATACTCAGTTTCCGAGCCTTACCGAGGGTTTCAGAGATCAGCCGAGCTGTCCCCGTGTATTTCTTAAGCTCTCTGGCGCCCCCTGGCCACATGCAGTATTGCATGCCATAGAAGTCAATGTGGAACAAATTATGTTCGTTTCCATTGACTTCTATGGGGAAACTCGCTTTGATATACAAGTGATTTTGATTACAAGCATTCTCCTGGAAAGGATAATGCTCGTAATACAAGGTTCCACTGTATATACACATATATATATATATATATATATATATATATATATATATATATATATGTACACACGATTTATATAGCACCATCATTTTCCTCAGCTCTTTCCACAATACAGTACAGTTACAATACAATTCAATACAAAAGGGTTAAGAGGGCCATGCTCATGATATCTTACCACAAAAGGGAAGGACAAATGATACAAGAAGAAATAACTATGTGGGTGGAGCTGATGGAAAAAGTAAAAGTACAGTTTATTAGGTGAAGGTGAGATAGGCTTCCCTGAAGAGAATATTTTTTAGGGGTCACCTAAAAGGCAAGCAGAATGGGAGATAGCAGGACAAACTGGGGTTAGGAGCTCTAGGGGAAGGCAGATGCTCTGGAGAAATTCTGGAGGCAAGCATGGGAGGAAGTGATGAGGGAGCAACTAGACAGAAAGTGGTCTTGGAAAAGGGCAAAGTGGTCAGTTTGGGTGGTATTTTGTGAATATTAAGCATGTACATATACAATATTGCATTAAGTTATTATGTAAACTTCAATTTAGTCAGCAGGTGGAGCTTTAGATTTGTTTGTTTTTTAATTTCCCTGTATCTCCTTACCTTATTGTGGTAAAAAGCCTTTTATCCATAGTGTTTCATGGCGCAAGCTGAAATCTATACACACAATTAACCACACTAAAGGTTCCGTTTTTTTTTTTTAAAACAACAAACATGTTATACTTACCTCCACTGTGCAGCTCGTTTTGCACACAGTGGCCCCGATCCTGGTCTTCTGGGGTCCCTCGGCGGCTGTTTCAGCTCCTCCCCGCAAGGACTCCACACCATAATGCGAGCGAGCTCGCATGGTGTGGGGTTACTGTGGGCGCGCTCCCGTGATACAGTGGCGGCCATAGCCGCCGACTGTATCACTCGGCCCCGCCCCCCGGCGTGCTGCGTCATTGGATGTGATTGACAGCAGCGCCAGCCAATGGCTGCGCTGCTTTCAATCCATCCAGTGTAGCCAATCAACGGCCGGGCTCAGGAACTCGGAGGATGACGGGAGTGAGCGCAGGACTTTCGAGGGGCCAGGTAAGTAAAACTGGGGCTCGGGGGGGGGGGGGGGGGGCGGCATTGTCGAATGTTTTTTCACCTTAATGCATAGGATGCATTAAGGTGAAAAAACATGTACCTTTACAACCCCTTTAAGACCCGGACCAATATGCAGCATAAAGACCAGGCCACTTTTTGCGATTCGGCACTGCGTCGCTTTAACTGACAATTGCGCGGTCATGCGACATGGCTCCCAAACAAAATTGGCGTCCTTTTTTTCCCACAAATAGAGCTTTCTTTTGGTGGTATTTGATCACCTCTGCGGTTTTTATTTTTTGCGCTATAAACAAAAATAGAGTGACAATTTTGAAAAAAAATCAATATTTTTTACTTTTTGCTATAATAAATATCCCCAAAAAATATATAAAAAAACATTTTTTTTCCTTAGTTTAGGCCGATACGTTTTCTTCTACATATTTTTGGTTAAAAAAATCGCAATAAGCATTTTTTATTGATTGCTTTGCGCAAAAGTTATAGCGTTTACAAAATAGGGGGTCGTTTTATGGCATTTTTATTAATTCTTTTTTTTTTTTACTAGTAATGGCGGCGATCAGTGTTTTTTTTCATGACTACGACATTATGGCGGACACATCAGGCACTTTTGACACTATTTTGGGACCATTGTCATTTTTACAGCGACCAGTGCTATAAAAATGCACTGGTTTCTGTAAAAATGACACTGGCAGTGAAGGGGTTAACCAGGAGGGGGCGCTGTAGGGGTTAAGTGTGCCCTGATTTGTGTTTCTTACTGTGGGGGGGGGCGTGGCTTAGTGTGTGATGTCACTGATCATCATTCCCTAGTACAGGGAACAGAAGATCAGTGACAGGCTCACTAGGAAGCATGGGGAGAGGTTTGTTTACACTTACCTCTCCCCGTTCTTCCTCTCTGTGACCCGATCGCGGGACACCAGCAGTGATCGGGTCCGCTGTTCCCGCGGGGACGGTCACGGAGAAGAGGACCGGGTCGCGAGCGCTCCGCCGGCGGCGTGCTCGCGACCCACGGCTGGGCTCTTAAAGGGGACGTACCTGTACGCCCATGTGCCCAGCCGTGCCATTCTGCCGACGTATATCGGCGTGCGGCGGTCCTCAAGCGGTTAAATGACTCTTCTCAAGGAATTTTTTTGGGGGGGGGAAATTCAGCCTGATATTTCGGTTAGACAGCACGTCAGTTACAGTGTACTCACTTTTGTTTCCAGCGGTTTAGACATTAATGGCTGTGTGTTGAGTTATTTTGAGGGGACAGCAAATTTTCACTGTTGTACAAGCTCTACACTCACTACTTTACATTGTAGCAAAGTGTCCTTTCTTCAGTGTTGTCACATGAAAAGATATAATAAAATATTTACAAAAATGTGAGGGGTGCACTCACTTTTGAGTTTATTATGTATATTGAATTTTTTTTATGTATTATTGATTTGTGGCAAATACAAACATTGCCAATTTTGTAGACAAATGAATCACCATTTAGACACAATTTTATTTCAACTTTTTTTTTACTTCACAGAATTTCACACCCTAGATAGCAAAGCAAAGCACCACATAATTTATAATCATCAAAAAATAGCTTTGGTGTTGAGTGATTACTTACCTGAACACATGCACCCTCCTCCACGTTTCTTGGGCCAGAACTACATCATCCCTGTCAGGCAGAGCGTGTTCCAGCACTCAGCACCCCTCTACCACTTTGGTGGCTCACAGGCACAAAAGTATGTCCAGCAGACCACATGTGGTTTCAAGTTGGACAGCTTTGTTATAAACAGATTCTAACATGTAGATTAAAAGCACAAGTTTTTGTTGCATACTTTGGCAAATAGAAGCCAGACTACCACATTAAGGCACCTCTCTAAAGTGTGCTCCCTACCTCTAAATTATCTGGACTCTCAACTTAGAACATATGTAAAACAAATAATTAGATGACAGTAGGCTATGGTACAGACTTACACTGGGGGTCTTCAGGTGTCATGAATGACCCTGGGCTTTTGGTGTGTTACTATACCTATGAGGAGTGTGGCACTAACCCAGAATTTTAAGCCTTAAGCCCGTGTTCACACTAGTGCGATCTCAGAGATCACATGACATTCGCACCCACACTGCAGATGCCGATCACATGCGATCTCTGAGCAATGCGAGTTCAGCCATACAGTTGTATGGCTAAACTTGCATTGGATTCGCACAGAAAAAAGTGCAGGGACTTGTTTTTCCCCGCACTAGAATCGGATCGCAAGGGTGTTCTCACCTATGCGATCCGATTCCTGTGCGAGTTCACAGTTCGCACTGCGATCTGTGAACTAAACTGGGGTTGTCATTAACTTTGTTAATGACACCTGCAGCGATTCGCACAAGGCAGTGTGAACTGCCTGCTGGAGAGGAGCGATGCAGGAACTGGCGCTGGAATCGTGCTGGTTCCCGCATCGCACTAATGTGAACCCAGGTACAAAGTGTATTTCAAATTTTGCAGCCAAATATATTTATACATTTGTTACATGGTCTCATTCACATAGCATAACTTAAAAAAAAATATATTCTGATTATCATTTTAAATGGGTTTTTTTTCTGCAAAATCCTGTTTAATTCTCTTTTTATGTGTAGACTGGGAAGCTGTGCTTGCCATAATCGACCCTGTCTGTGCTGTACTAGCAGACCTCATTATCACTTAATTTAAGCACTGGGGGTTATTTACTAAAGGCAAATCCACTTTGCAGTACAAGTCTAAACTAAAAGTGCACTTAAAATTGCACTGAAAGTGCACTTGGAGGCGCAGTCGCTGTAGATCCGAGGGGGACAAGCAAGAAAAAAAAAACAGCATTTTAGCTTGCACATGATTGGATAATAAAATCAGCAAAGCTTCCCCTCATTTCAAATCATTTCAAATCTACCCCTCGGGTTTACAGCGACTGCACTTCCAAGGGCACTTTCAGTGCAATTTCAAGTGCACTTTGCACTTGTAGTTTGCACTTGTAGTACAAAGTGGATTTGCCATTAATAAATAACCCCCACTGTCTGTTCTATTAAAGGGTTAAATATTTAAAATCTGAGCTTATTACTTTGTATGTAATGAGTGGAGACTTAGCCTGTCCTAAGCCTTTCATTTAGAACAGATTGACATTGTTCGGAAATGCTTGCAGTCAAACATGAGCCCTGATCCTGAGAAACACCTAAAAGGTAAAAAATAATCTTTAACCACTTCAGCCCCGGACCATTTTGCAGCTAAAGGACCAGGCCCCCTTTTTGCGGTTCAGCACTGCGTCGCTTTAACTGACAACTGCGCGGTTGTGTGACATGGCTCCCAAACAAAATTGGCGTCCTTTTTTTCCCACAAATAGAGCTTTATTTTGGTGGTATTTGATCAACTCTGCGGTTTTTATTTTTTGCGCTATAAACAAAAATAGAGCGACAATTTTGAAAAGAATTCAATATTTTTTACTTTTTGCTATAATAAATATCCCCAAAAAATATATATAAAAAAAATGTTTTTCCTCAGTTTAGGCCGATACGTATTCCTCTACATATTTTTGGTAAAAAAAAATCGCAATAAGCGTTTATTGATTGGTTTGCGCAAAAGTTATAGCTTCTACAAAATAGGGGATAGTTTTATGGCATTTTTAATAATATTTTTGTTTTACTAGTTATGGCGGTGATCAGCAATTTTTTTCGTGACTGCGACATTATGGTGGACACATCGGACACTTTTGACACATTTTTGGGACCAATGTCATTTTTACAGCGATCAGTGCTATAAAAATCCACTGATTACTGTGAAAATGGCACTGGCAGTGAAGGGGTTAACCACTAGGTGGCACTGTAGGGGTTAAGTGTTCCCTATTGAGTGTTTCTTACTGTAGGGGGGATGGGCTGTGTGTCACATGACACTGATCTTCGCTCCAAGTACACGGAGCGGAGATCAGTGTCATTATCACTAGGCAGAGCGGGGAGATGCTTGTTTACATAAGCATCTCCCTGCTCTATACCTCCGTGAGACGATCGCGGGGATACCCGCGGCGATCGAGTCCGCGGGACCCGCGGTCCGACTCACGGGGAAGGCGGCAGGGTCGCAAGCGCACAACCACATGTCAGGCATTTAAAGGGTAACGTACAGGTACGTGACTGTGCCTGTCCTTGCCATTCTGCCGATGTATAAGTACAGGAGGCGGTCGGCAAGTGGTTAAAAAAATATATTTTTAGGTATGCTGGGTGAATGGGAACACAAACAAACATATAATGTTTTTTTTTTTTTTTTATTTGACTGCAAAAGTGTAAATACATTTTAATATGTTGCCTTTTGACCATATTTACCTTTTGCACCTGCTAATATATTGTGGGTTGAATTGGGCATTCATGTTGGTGAAGGTAATCTAGAGAAGCTAATGTGTCTAAATTCCCCCTTTTGTTACAAATGGATCTAGTAATGTTTCCTATGGATATGGTTTCCTAATTACTGAATATCATTAATTAGGCTTAGATCTAATGTGTCATTACAATGAGTTTTTAAATAAATAAATATAAGAAAGTCATATTTAAGTTTAATTAACCCGTATTAACACCTAATTTTAAAATAAATAACTATATATTCATAATATGTTGTTTTTTATTTGCAGTATCCCGTGATACACACAAACCTGACAATTCTGTTCTATACTTTTCCTTTAAAAATAGGAAAACCTGAGAGAAATATAGATGCTGCCATTGTTGCTCTCCTTTGGAAATGGATAGTTGCCTGACTTTAATACCCGTGCTCTGGTTTTATTGCAATCTACTATAATTATAAATCACGAGTTTTGACTCCATTTTGGCTTCACTGGCTGAATATTTGTTCCTGGTCAGTGGCTCAGAAAAAATTGAACCTAGAAGTAAGCATGGCAGCCAGGCAATGCAAATTTTCAGAAGGAGGATAGTATTGGCGCCTTCCACATTTCTTAGCACAGGTTCATTTTAAAACTGAACTTCAAATAAACAGCTAAACAAGTACACAGATTAAATTCATATATAATGGAGCTTTTCTACCAGTATTTGTATTTCTGTCTGTTCAGTCCAGAGATTTGCACAGTCCTAGACAGCAGAGCTAAATTGGTAACCTCACATTTTTCTACTGCAGTTAAGCAACGCAGCTAGGTCACCTCTCTGCCTCTAGCTTGTGAATGGACAGAGAAGGAGAAGCAGCAGCACAGTGATGGGTCATCCCTTTTTTATACTTTACTCTTATCTCCTATCAGAATTCTTCTTGACAACCTTAAATGCACTGAAGTACAGCTAACTGGCTCCTAGTGCTGTTCCTCCTTCTCCCATTACAAGGGGCTTCTACAAAATCAAAATTCACATATCAACTTTTAAAACACATTTAATACCTATTAACGGATACATAACTGTATAAATTGGTGCTTTTTCTATATGTGTGAATTTCAGTTTCCCACTCTTGCTTTATAATTAGGGATGAGCTTCGTGTTCGAGTCGAACATACGTTTGACTCGAACATCGGCTGTTCGATCGTTCGACGAAGATCGAACTATTTGGGCCGTTCGCGCCAAATTCGAGTGATGCGAACGGCCCACAATGCACTACGCCATCGCAGTGTCATCCAGGCGCTGTGATTGGCCAAGCATGCACTGTGACCCCGCATGCTTGGCCAATCACAGTGCCGGCAGCGAGGAGAGCAATGATTGGCCACAGGCAGGATGCCTGTGGCCAATTATTCTTGAGGGGGTTTAGTACACGCCCCACACTATAAAAGGCCGCCAGCGCGGCGGCCTTGTGTAGTGTGTTCCGGAGCAGGGAAAGAGAAGCATAGGCAGGGACAGTGTCATTTTTTTCCCTTTACTAATCCTGGATAGGGACAAATAAGGATAGGTAGGGAGAGTGTCAGTGTGTTATTCTGTGCTAAACCTTGTTTGTAGGGACAGAGAGGTACAGTGAGGGAAAGTGTCAGTGTGCTATTCTGTTCTAAATCTTGTTTGTAGGGACAGAGAGGTACAGTGAGGGAAAGTGTCAGTGTGCTATTCTGTTCTAAACCAATCTTGCTGAACCATATTTGAAATCCTTGAGTTTAGGGACAGAGAAGGACACTCGTGGAAACTATCAGTGTGCTATTCTGTGCTAAATCTTGTTTGTAGGGACAGAGTAGGACAGTGAGTGAAACTGACAGTGTGCTATTCTGTTCTAAACCAATCTTGCTGAACCATATTTGAAATCCTTGAGTTTAGGGACAGAGAAGGACACTCGTGGAAACTATCAGTGTGCTATTCTGTGCTAAATCTTGTTTGTAGGGACAGAGTAGGACAGTGAGTGAAACTGACAGTGTGCTATTCTGTTCTAAACCAATCTTGCTGAACCATATTTGAAATCCTTGAGTTTAGGGACAGAGAGGTACAGTGAGGGAAAGTGTCAGTGTGCTATTCTGTGCTAAATCTTGTTTGTAGGGACAGAGTTGGACAGTGAGTGAAACTGACAGTGTGCTATTCTGTTCTAAACCAATCTTGCTGAACCATATTTGAAATCCTTGAGTTTCGGGACAGAGAAGGACACTCGTGGAAACTATCAGTGTGCTATTCTGTGCTAAATCTTGTTTGTAGGGACAGAGTAGGACAGTGAGTGAAACTGACAGTGTGCTATTCTGTTCTAAACCAATCTTGCTGAACCATATTTGAAATCCTTGAGTTTAGGGACAGAGAAGGACACTCGTGGAAACTATCAGTGTGCTATTCTGTGCTAAATCTTGTTTGTAGGGACAGAGTAGGACAGTGAGTGAAACTGACAGTGTGCTATTCTGTTCTAAACCAATCTTGCTGAACCATATTTGAAATCCTTGAGTTTAGGGACAGAGAAGGACACTCGTGGAAACTATCAGTGTGCTATTCTGTGCTAAATCTTGTTTGTAGGGACAGAGAGGTACAGTGAGTGAAACTGACAGTGTGCTATTCTGTTCTAAACCAATCTTGCTGAACCATATTTGAAATCCTTGAGTTTAGGGACAGAGAGGTACAGTGAGGGAAAGTGTCAGTGTGCTATTCTGTGCTAAATCTTGTTTGTAGGGACAGAGTAGGACAGTGAGTGAAACTGACAGTGTGCTATTCTGTTCTAAACCAATCTTGCTGAACCATATTTGAAATCCTTGAGTTTAGGGACAGAGAAGGACACTCGTGGAAACTATCAGTGTGCTATTCTGTGCTAAATCTTGTTTGTAGGGACAGAGTAGGACAGTGAGTGAAACTGGCAGTGTGCTATTCTGTTTTAAACCAATCTTGCTGAACCATATTTGAAATCCTTGAGTTTAGGGACAGAGAAGGACACTCGTGGAAACTATCAATGTGCTTTTCTGTGCTAAATCTTGTTTGTAGGGACAGAGAGGTACAGTGAGTGAAACTGACAGTGTGCTATTCTGTTCTAAACCAATCTTGCTGAACCATATTTGAAATCCTTGAGTTTAGGGACAGAGAGGTACAGTGAGGGAAAGTGTCAGTGTGCTATTCTGTGCTAAATCTTGTTTGTAGGGACAGAGTAGGACAGTGAGTGAAACTGACAGTGTGCTATTCTGTTCTAAACCAATCTTGCTGAACCATATTTGAAATCCTTGAGTTTAGGGACAGAGAAGAACACTCGTGGAAACTATCAGTGTGCTATTCTGTGCTAAATCTTATTTGTAGGGACAGAGTAGGACAGTGAGTGAAACTGACAGTGTGCTATTCTGTTCTAAACCAATCTTGCTGAACCTATATTCGAAATCCTTGAGTTTAGGGACAGAGAAGGACACTCGTGGAAACTATCAGTGTGCTATTCTGTGCTAAATCTTGTTTGTAGGGACAGAGTAGGACAGTGAGTGAAACTGACAGTGTGCTATTCTGTGCTAAACCAATCTTGCTGAAGCATATTGCAAATCCTTGTGTTTAGGGACAGAGAAGGATAGGCAGGGGACAGTGTCAGTGTCATTGTTGCTAAGCCTCCTGCACAGTATACACCTGAAGGTAGCCCTTATTGCTGTTTTTCCCATCTCCCTGCAGGCCATCCATTAAAATGTCTGGAAGGCAAACAAGGAGAGGCAGACAGTCAGGAGGCAAAAAAAGAGGGCAAGCAGGCTCTGTGTCTGGGGGCAACAGTGCTGGTCGTGGACGCGGTGCATTGTCATCAGCACATGGCCATGGGACACGCTTGTCCTTCTTTTCGGCAGCTGGACATGTTGAGCCACATCATGCCGAAGACTTGGTAGAGTGGATGACCAAGCCCACCTCATCCTCCTCATCCTCTCTCACCCAGGCTCAGGGTACTGGCAAAGCAGCTGCCAAAGCGTCCTCTTCTCTGGTATCATTATCTTCATTAGTCAATCGTTCCCTAGACCCACCATGTCCTCCTCCTGAGGAGTCCCCCGAACTGTTTGAGCACAGTGTTGGGTACATGCTCCAGGAGGATGCCCAGCGTTTCGAAGGATCTGATGATGATACCCAGATAGAGGAAGGCAGTAGCGTGAGAGCAGAGAGAGGGGATGCTCAAGAAGGACACCAATCTGGCAGTCATGCTCCAGCAGCTGCAGCATACTGCCAGATTGGCTCCAGTGATGAGGAGGGAGGGGATGATGAGGTCACTGACTCCACGTGGGTGCCTAATAGGAGAGAGGAGGAGGAGGAGGATGAGGAGGAGGCACATCTCCAACGAGGCAGGATGCCCTTGGGTGGCCAGCGTATGGGCAGCACACCGACGGAATCACACCGCAGAGCTCCGCCTGTGCAGGGCGCTGCCTCTGCCCGTCATTCAAAAAGTTCTTTGGTGTGGGCCTTTTTTGAGGCGAGTGCATCAGATCGCACAGCTGCTGTTTGCAACATATGTCTCAAGCGTATATCGCGTGGCCAAAACATCAGCCGCTTGGGCACCACATGCTTGATCAGACATATGTTGACCTGCCATGCAGCTCGTTGGCAAGCCTACCTTAAAGACCCACACCAAAGAACAAAGCTGACCTCTTATTGCACCGCATCAGCTGGGATCTCCAACCCCACTATACCTTCAGTCCTCTCTGAAACCTGCTCTGAGAGGAATGAAGGTGTAGAATTAGGTGTGTCACAGCCAAGTACTTGCGGGCACTCTGCTAGCAGTACACCGACGTCCGATTCTAGCAGGCAAATTTCCCTGCCCCAGCTGCTGGACCGTCGAAAGAAGTTCACTCCCAGCCATCCACATGCCCAGCGGTTGAATGCTAGCTTGGCTAAATTGCTAGCGCTTCAACTGCTGCCTTTTCAGTTGGTAGACTCGGCCCCCTTCCGTGAGTTTGTGCAATGTGCGGTTCCTCAGTGGCAGGTTCCCAAACGCCACTTTTTCTCACGGAAGGCGATTCCGGCTCTCTACAGGCATGTGGAAGGCAATGTCTTGGCCTCGCTGGACAGGGCGGTCAGCGGTAAGGTGCATATTACCGCTGACTCATGGTCCAGCAGGCATGGACAGGGACGTTACCTTTCTTTTACGGCCCATTGGGTCACTCTTTTGGCAGCTGGGAAGGATGCAGGACAAGGTGCAGTAGTGTTGGAGGTTGTTCCACCGCCACGCCTCCAAAATGCTACTACTGGTTGTGACACACCTCTCTCCTCCACCCCCTCCTCTTCTTCTTCCTCCATGGCCTCTTCCTGTGGTTTGTCCTCGGAACCAGCGGTGCTCCGTAGGCGTTCAAGGGGCTACGCAAGTACGCAGGCAAAAAGATGCCATGCCGTGCTTGCGCTGGTGTGTTTGGGGGACAGGAGCCACACTGGGGCAGAGGTCCTCTCTGCTCTGCAGGGGCAGGCCGAGAGGTGGTTGACGCCACGCCAGCTTAAGCCAGGAATGGTGGTTTGCGACAATGGCACCAACCTCCTCTCCGCCCTCCGACAGGGACAACTGTCCCATGTGACCTGTATGGCTCACGTCCTTAACCTGGTGGTGCAGCGGTTCTTGGGCAGGCAGGTACCCGGGCTTACAGGATGTCCTGAGGCAGGCCAGGAAAGTCTGTGTTCATTTCCGCAGATCTTATAATGCCAGTGCTCGCCTGGCTGAGCTGCAAAAGGAGTTGAACCTGCCCAAGAACCGCCTTATATGTGACATGCCCACCAGGTGGAACTCAACGTTGGCCATGCTGCAGCGGCTGCACATGCAGCAGAGGGCCATCAATGAGTACCTGTGCGACTACGGCACCAGGACAGGGTCAGGGGAGCTCGGGTTTTTTTCACCACGCCAGTGGGGCATGATCAGGGATGCATGCACTGTCCTGGCACCATTTGAGGAGGCCACGAGGATGGTGAGCAGTGACAGTGCATGCATCAGTGACACTGTACCTCTTGTCCACCTGTTGGAGCACACGCTGCGTGGAATAATGGACAGGGCACTTGAGGCAGAACAGAGGCAGGAAGAGGAGGACTTCCTTGCCTCTCAAGGCCCCCTTTACCCTGACAGTGTTCCTTCTGTCCCACCCATCGCACAGGAAGAGGAGGAGGAGGAGGATTGTGTCAGCATGGAGGTGGAGGCTGGCACTCAGCATCATCAGCAGCAGTCTTTTAGGGATGATTTACAGTCCCAAGAAACTAGTGGACTTGTACGTGGCTGGGAGGAGGTGGCTGCGGATCATGTCGTCCTTAGTGACCCAGAGGACTCCGGACTGAATGCCTCAGCTAACCTACGCTGCATGGCCTCCCTGATCCTGCAAAGTCTGCGGAAGGATCCTCGTATTCTTCGAATCAAGGAGAGGGACCATTACTGGCTGGCCACTCTCCTTGATCCACGGTACAAGGGTAAGGTTGCGGACCTTATCTTACCGTCGCAGAGGGAGCAGAGGATGAGACAACTCCGGGAGGCCTTGCAGAAAGGTCTGTGCAACACGTTCCCAGAGACTGGGAGGTTACAAACTCCTGGTCCTGGACAACGAGTTGCTGAGGCTTCGGGCAGTCAAAGAAGGAGCGGTGGGGAAGGTGGCCGTCTGACCGATGCGTTCAGACAATTCTTTAGTCCGCAGCCCCAAAGTATGATCGTTACCAGGCAACCATCGCCAGCGTCTGATATACATGGTGCAGGAATACCTAGGGGCAAGGTCAGACTTGGACACCTTCCCCACCGAAAATCCTCTGGCTTACTGGGTCTTGAGGATGGATCACTGGCCAGAGCTTGCACAGTATGCAATTGAGCTACTGGCCTGTCCTGCATCCAGCGTTCTTTCAGAACGCACATTCAGTGCTGCTGGAGGATTTGTCATGGATCACAGGGTGCGCCTGTCCACCGACTCGGTTGATCGACTGACTTTCATCAAGATGAACCAGTCTTGGATCACCACCAGCTACCACACACCTGATGCTGATATAACAGACTAATTGATTTTAAAATGTCACATCCCTTCAAGACTGATGCTGATGCTGAGTTCCTGTGCTGTTATGTTGACTAGCTATCCTCCTCCTCCTCCTTCTCAATGATCCGATTAATGATGATAGCTTGGAAGATCATTTTGGTTTATGGGTGCCGCCACCAGTGGCTAAGGCCCAATTTTTTAGCCCCTGTTTAACAGGGGCGTGTAATTACAATTTTTGATGCAATACTTTGCAACAGGCCTCATTGCTGTGCTCCAAGTACAGTATATGTGAGGGGTTGCAGTGTTGTGCCACCAGTGCCTAAGGCCCAATTTTTCAGCCCCTGTTCAACAGGGGCATGCAATTATAATTATTGATCTAATAATTCACAGCAGGGCCCATTGCTGCGCCCACCAAGAGTAACTGTCAGGCCTTACAGTGTTGTGTCAACACCACCACCACCACCACCAAAGGCCCAATTTTTCAGCCCCTGTTCAACAGGGGCATGCAATTATAATTATTGATCTAATAATTCACAGCAGGGCCCATTGCTGCGCCCACCAAGAGTAACTGTCAGGCCTTACAGTGTTGTGTCAACACCACCACCACCACCACCACCACCAAAGGCCCAATTTTTCAGCCCCTGTTCAACAGGGGCATGCAATTATAATTATTGATCTAATAATTCACAGCAGGGCCCATTGCTGCGCCCACCAAGAGTAACTGTCAGGCCTTACAGTGTTGTGTCAACACCACCACCACCACCACCATCACCAAAGGCCCAATTTTTCAGCCCCTGTTCAACAGGGGCATGCAATTATAATTATTGATCTAATAATTCACAGCAGGGCCCATTGCTGCGCCCACCAAGAGTAACTGTCAGGCCTTACAGTGTTGTGTCAACACCACCACCACCACCACCACCACCAAAGGCCCAATTTTTCAGCCCCTGTTCAACAGGGGCATGCAATTATAATTATTGATCTAATAATTCACAGCAGGGCCCATTGCTGCGCCCACCAAGAGTAACTGTCAGGCCTTACAGTGTTGTGTCAACACCACCACCACCACCACCACCACCAAAGGCCCAATTTTTCAGCCCCTGTTCAACAGGGGCATGCAATTATAATTATTGATCTAATAATTCACAGCAGGGCCCATTGCTGCGTCCACCAAGAGTAACTGTCAGGCCTTACAGTGTTGTGGCACCAGCACCACCATCAAAGGCCCAATTTTTACTACCACTGTTCAACAATTATATGTTATTACAATTCCTAATATAATAGTTGACAGCAGGGCGTTCCAGCACCCACCAAGAGTAACTGTGAGTGCTTACAGTGTTGTGCCAACACCAACACCTAAGGGGCCAATTTCTGCAGAGTATATACGGCAGGTCCCTACTTTCAAACATCCAACTTACAAACGACTACTACTTGCAAACGGAAGAAGACAACAGGAAGTGAGAGGAAATCTACCCCTTGGAAGGAAAATTCTCTCCTGTAAGAATTAATATGGGAGAAAGGTGTCTCCTCTCTACTGATGCTTTATCACCAATCCTTGTTTCAATAAAAACACCACATTTCAAAAACAGTTGTCATTGGGACGCAAAGTGAGGTGAAATGTTCTGAACAGGGGCACAGACAGCAAAAAAAATGTTACAGGGGTGATAACCCTTCCCTATGTTTTCCAAAAAGCTTAAAAATAAGTATTTGGCCTGGAGCTACACTTAAACAATGTAGCTGTTCAAAATTACAAACAGATTCTACATAAGAACAAACCTACAGTCCCTGTCTTGTATGCACCGCCTGTATACGGCTGTTCAGAGTATATAGGGCCTTTTTTATTTTGTGTGCGGGGTTCCCCTTAATATCCATACAAGACCCAAAGGGGCTGGTAATGGGCTGGGGTAGGGGGGGGGGGGGGGGTTGATGGGGTAGCTATGCCATTTTTCTTAAAGATTTTCATCCATATTACCGGGACCAGACATTACATTAAAGCCGCAAGCAGTTTTAAATGGCTTTTTTTCCTTTAGAAATGTTATTTTGTGCAGGGACAGTTCTAAACACGGGAAACACGTGGCACTTCACAGGCATACTTTAGACACCCCCCAGGAACAATATTTAAAGGAATATTTGACTTTTTTTTTTTCACTTTATGCATCATTAAAATGACTGCTCCCGGAAAACGTCAGTTTTTAACACTTCTTTTTGCATTGATACATGTCCCCTGGTGCAGAACCCGGGTTCCCAAACTCTGTTTAGGACAATAACATGGATAATAGTCATTATAATTAGCACTTTAGAATCCGAACGTTCGCATCCATTGTATTTAATAGGGTTCTAATGTTCGTGCGAACTTTCGGTCCGTTCGCGGGTTCTGGTGCGAACCGAACCCGGGGGTGTTCGGCTCATCACTATTTATAATGTACATGCAAACATATGAATGACTTGCAGACAGGTATTTTTTGGGTGAATCTCTGGAAAGTTTGCAGTCATAGATTAGTATAGGAATGGGGACAAATAAATATGAACATGGATGAATGCATGCCCAGTTTGACTATCTTTCTGAAATCAATGAAGAAAGGATCTGAAATTTGCAACTTATATCATATCTTCAATATATTTCCCTAGAACATTTCCAGGATCCTTGAAATTTAAATTATATCAGTAACACACACTGTTTATTCTAAGAACCAGGGGTGGTCTGTCCATAAGGGGCACAGGGGCACCGCCTCCCCTAATCCATGCGCCCAGCCCCTAATCTCTAGATGCATGGATTCCAATGTTTTTTTTTTTGAAGCACATGATTAGAGCCATAGGCTCTAATTGGCTTAAAAAAAAGGCTGGGCTTGGGGTGCAGAGCACTACGCCATGAGCCCATCCAATTGTGTGACAATAGCAAATACATTTTCCCTATTTTCTTTCTGTTTCTTCTCCCGGCCAATCAGGAAGCAGCTCCTGAGACCCGATTTGCCGGGAGTCTTAGAGCAGA
Source organism: Rana muscosa (assembly GCA_029206835.1). Classification (NCBI taxonomy): domain Eukaryota; kingdom Metazoa; phylum Chordata; class Amphibia; order Anura; family Ranidae; genus Rana; species Rana muscosa. The sequence goes on along the minus strand of CM055117.1, from coordinate 685,048,305 downwards.
CCGGGGAGATGAGAATGGCTACGAGCAGAGCAAGAATGACAGGGGAAAGCTTGGCAGCAGTGTACGGTAGCGGCGGTGTGCGGTGCGGGGTGTGCTGGGACTTTTCCGGGGATCGGATCGGTGGAGGTAGAAGTGGCTGTGATCGGAGCACACATCGCACTAATGGGGGGGAGACATGTCTGATGGGGATTTCTATATATTGAAGACGGCGGGCCGAGAGAGGAGAGGAGAGGCATGGTGGGAGTGTTGCAATTTTGTTTGGTGGCGGCGGTGCGAGTGAGGGGGGAGGTTTTTTGCCGTCCCCCCCCCTCCAAAATACTGAGCACCAGCCACCACTGCTAAGAACCCTAAATTCACAGTTAAAAGTAAGGAAGAAAACACTTTAAAGTGGTATTTAACCCAACTTTTAACTTTGCCTAATAATAAAGCTTATAATAAATCTTACTGTAGCGGGACCCCCAAAAATGGGGTCGCTATGCTGTAAATTTAGGGGCAGCCTGAGCAATAGTATGGCTCAGATTCTACAATTCTTTTTAATATGGACTCTGCTCTGCCATGTTGTTGCCTGGTGTATAGTTCCCCTGGGCCTGTGGTGGCGCTGTTGCCCAGGTCTCGGGTTGAACCACGGGTGGCATTGTGGTGTGATTGGGTGTTCTTTCTCAGCTACCGTGCAGTGGGCGGGTTTGGTCTGATGTGCATGCCGGGAGAGGGTACAAAAAGGGCAGACGCCATGTTCTAAGGAGGAGTGTGCCCCATTGGGGTGGTGTGCCAGGGGGATTCCAAGGAGGACCCCTGGTGGCGAAGTCACACCCATTGGCCCTGCTGGCCTGGGGTGCTTGAACTGATCGAGGAGTCTTGGGCACCTTTAGCCCAAGGCTACAGAGTTCCAGGTAGGCCCAGTACCTTCAACTGGGTCTACAACCAACACACTGGAGTCCCAGGGAACCCGTGTGAGGGTGGCCTGCTCTGAAGGAGAGGAAACCAGGGGAGGACCTGTCCGATGGATCGGTGAAGGAATTCACGGTGAAGGAGAGGCCTGGTTGCTTATCAGAGGGAAGGATTCGTGAGTTGCAGTCTAGCTCCTGTAGTGTGTCCCATTGGCACCTATGGTTTCTATTAATCTATGGGGGTTTCAAAGTTCTAATTCAGTAACTAAAGGATTCTGTGGCAGAGGATCTCTTAGACTTGTCTGTGAAGGGGATAAAATTAAAGAAACTGTTCGTGCTTCACTCCGGCTGCTAGAACTGTGAGAGGGATCTATCCGGGTGAGCAATTCACACTCAGGCTTGAGTGAAGAATAGTGTAACTGGGTGCCGCGTGCCTGAACCTGTCTCCATACCTGCTTTTGTTGCTATCTTCAACCTATTCCCAAATCTGTTTCAAGCAAGATAAAATAAACTCGTCTGTTTGGATTTTAAACACTGTCTGGACATTGGCCTTCTTTCGGGGAAAAGAACAAACTTGTCCCTATATTCTGGGGACGAGAACCAATGGATGGGAGGTAACTCGCTGCAGGACCCAAAATTGTAAGAACACAGCTCAACCTCTTATACCAGGAGGATACGGCATGTGGCACGGTGTGCCTTTATCTCTGCAAAGTGAAGGTAGGCAGGAGAAAAGGGTCCGTGTGCTACATTACCTTTAGGTACCTTCAAAACCATCTAAAGCTCCGCTGTTTAGTAGATTGAGATGTCGGCCCTGGCTGATGATGTCATTCATAGATGCGCAGTGCACTGAGTGCACTGTGCATTTACAACATTCATGTATGTGTGAGATGCCATTGCGGCCCAGCTATTCAAGCAGCTGGAGAGTGCGATTCCGGAAGGACCGGGAGGAAGAGCTGGTAGTGGTGACAGCTCAGTGCTGGAAAGCTTTGTTTCACAGGTATGTCTGTCACAATGGGTTAAGATGTTTTGCATACCAGCACATAATGGCATAAGCCACCTGGGGCCTGTTACAAAAAAGTGGAGTTCAATACCACTTTAAATTATTCAATTGATGGGAACAGGTTAATAGTAAGAAACACATTCTTTGAGGCTGCAAAACACAACAAAACCAACATCTGGGCTTTCAAAAAATTGCATAATGACTTTTGGGGCCATAGTAAAGAAAGGTTGACTGATTATACACAAGGTAACAAGTAGTAAGTGAACAAGATAGTCAATTATAAGAGGACAATTACCAAAAAAGAAGACTTGCAAACACTAAATTGATGCAATTTGAGCATTTGGAGTTGTTTTTGCAATACACATTTGCTTCAACCGAAAGAACTTGCACTAACAATTTGACTCAATTGCATAAAAAGTGTAGCGTGTTCTATAATTACGAAGTAAAGTGGCTAGGAAACTGATGTAGTTCAGATTTTCACAAATTACATCCATTTAAGGAGAGGTACACAAATCATGTAATACCAAACTGAAATCAGTAAAATTCAAATCATATTCATTAAACATTATTCATTATGTGATATACATATACAGTTTATATACCGGTATTTATATTATATATTATTATATGTGTATTGATACAATAATTTTGGACCCGTTAGGATCCTTCTTGTTGTACCCGATTAAGGATCCTTATGGGTCCTAAAGTTTTGTACTAATGAGTTTGTAATTCATTTCAAATTTACAAGGTGCTGCAACTTAGATTATATTATTTCCAAGAATAATTTTTTGCTTAGCTTGTGAAAAGATGGATATATCCAAACTGGGTGAATATTTCTTAGTTTTTTCTGTCTATCTGCATGTTTATCTATCTACCTCGAATACACGTGGGCTACAGGGCTGTCTACAGTGGATCTGGAAATTCTACCTGTAACGACACCCCAAATATCAAAGAGGGTAACGCCGTTTAAATATCTTCCCTCTCCTGGACACAAATTCCCTGTCGATCCTCCACAGCCAGATGACCCCTTCCCATAGGAATTAATCCTTCTGGAAAAACGAGACGCACTCTGTATCTTCCTAGGATCGAATGACTTTATTGAGAAAAACATTGTAACTTTTATACCCATCCAATACTGCATTAACCTAAAATGAACAATGGTCCAGCTCCACCCACAACATAACAAGAGCCAATACACATTATTATGATGTCTGCTAGGAGACAACAGGTTCTAATCCCCTTTATGTTTAAATAACTATGCATGACCTTTATATTCACCAGACTGTCTGGTACTTTACAATACACACAAGGACAGACTTAATTTCCCCAATCCACATCACCACACACAATGAACAGGTCTTCTAGAAGCTGGAATTCATTAGCATTACACTAGGCAAACAGGTGATTGAGGCTGAACACCTCAGTATCTCTCAATTAACCTGTTAAATTCAGAATAAAGCAATATTGTGGACTAATATTACTATTTCAATTTCAAGCAATCCAAGCCATATTCTTAATGTCCATGGTTTCCTGGCTCACCCTGTGTCCAACGTGACCCTCCTGTCACACATCTCCCCTTTCAGCAGGAGACTAACACAGGAGGTGACCCCAGACGGGTTGACTCCGAAGTTAGTCCATAGGTCCATTCTTCTAATGCGGGTATTCGCACAGTACCCCAAATACATTGCTCCAAACAGAGCATTACTTACCCAGCCAACCTCTGCCTCTCTCCGAGAACATACCCGCCGCTGGGGAGAAGACAGGGTGACTGGGCACAGTCCGTCATGGTTTTGGGGATCTAGGCCGACTGCCCAGCATCCCTGGGGTATACAAGTGGAGACTGAAGTCCCATCCCCTTGTGGTAGGTGAAAATCCCCCAGTGCTTGCAAAGCAAGGCTGACATCCTCCTGTCCCAGTGTCACACCATTTTCTGGGGTTGTGTCAGTGATGACCAAAGTCCCATCTAGTACCACAGGAACTCCCTCTTCCGTTAGTTGAGAGCAGAGGCCCGCGGCACTCTGCTCTGTTGCCAGCTCTTGCGCTGGGTTGCTGTGAGTGGAGACCGCGGTCCCATCCACCGATATCCGCTCAAGTGGCAGTTGTGTGCAGCGGCTGGTAGCATTCTGCCCTGCTGCCAGTGATTCAGCTGGGGGTAAATGCTTTACCACCTCAGCTTGTTGCTGGAGAGATGGGCCAACTGCCCCGACTCCCTGAAACTCCACAGTTGTTTCCGGTGCTGGGCAGAGGTTGCTATCACTCTGCCCTGTTGCCAGCACTTCTGCTGGGGACTCCACACCATCTGCTCTGGCTAACTGTTGGGGAGGGAAAAGGGCTGCTTCTCCCCCCTGCATCTCTGAAATCCCCTGGGAAAGAGGAACCATCACCTTCTCACCTCGGGCCTCCAAAACTGCCACGGGTGTAGAGCAGGGGTCTGCAGTACTCTGTCCTGCTGCCAGTACTTGGGCAGGCGATGCATAATCCATAACATCCTCTGAACAGTCCCTTAAGTCCATACCTTCTGTAATCTGTGGCTGGGGAGATGAGCCAACTGCCCTAGCTCCCTGGAACTCCATATCATCCACTTCGGCTTTAGGGATGGCAATCTTCAGGTTTTCCACTGCCGATTCTTCAGCCAGGCTAGCTCCTTGGAACTCCATATCATCCACTTCGGCTTTAGGGATGGCAATCTTCAGGTTTTCCACTGCCGATTCTTCAGCCAGGCTAGCTCCCTGGAACTCCATATCATCCAATTCGGCTTTAGGGATGGCAATCTTCAGATTTTCTACTGCCGATTCTTCAGCCAGGCTAGCTCCCTGAAACTCCATATCATCCACTTCGGTTTTAGGGATGGCAATCTTCAGACTTTCCACTGCTGATTCTTCAGCCAGGATTTCATAGTTGTCAACTGGTATTTCCTGATAGTCCCAGGCAAAGGTAGCCCCACCCTGCTGCTGAGCAGATTCTAGCAGCTGTCTGTAGGCGATCTCCGATTGCCGTATCTCCGCCGTTCTCCGCTCATGTTGCCGCTCTAGTTCTCTCTTTTGTCGCTCTCGTTCTCTCTTTTGTCGCTCTCGTTCTCTCTCTTGTCGCTCTAGTTCTCTCTTTTGTCGCTCTAGTCCTTTCTCTTGACGCTCTCGTTCTCTCTCTTGTCGCTCTAGTTCTCTCTTTTGTCGCGCATCCTGCAGCTGGATGCCTCTAATGGCTTCCTGTATGGCGGTCTCTGATGGGTTAGCACCATATAATGCCAAGCGCTGTTGAACTCGTTGCTGAAACAAATCTTCAACTGACCGGGGTCCTGCATCACCCTCCTTCTGGTCCATCTCGGCTCTCAAGTAGGTCTTTCAGCGTGACTTTCCTGCAGGCTGCATAGCTGGTCATTCACTGTGGTGGTTTGGAGTGTCCCAGGAACTGGAGGGAAAATCCCACAGCTGCCAACCAATGTAACGGCACCCCAAATACGAAAGGGGGTAACGCCGTTTAAATATCTTCCCTCTCCTGGACACAAATTCCCTGTCGATCCTCCACAGCCAGATGACCCCTTCCCATAGGAATTAATCCTTCTGGAAGAACGAGACGCACTCTGTATCTTCCTAGGATCGAATGACTTTATTGAGAAAAACATTGTAACTTTTATACCCATCCAATACTGCATTAACCTAAAATGAACAATGGTCCAGCTCCACCCACAACATAACAAGAGCCAATACACATTATTTTGACATCTGCTAGGAGACAACAGGTTCTAATCCCCTTTATGTTTAAATAACTATGCATGACCTTTATATTCACCAGACTGTCTGGTACTTTACAATACACACAAGGACAGACTTCATTTCCCCAATCCACATCACCACACACAATGAACAGGTCTTCTAGAAGCTGGAATTCATTAGCATTACACTAGGCAAACAGGTGATTGAGGCTGAACACCTCAGTATCTCTCAATTAACCTGTTAAGTTCAGAATAAAACAATATTGTGGACTAATATTACTATTTCAATTTCAAGCAATCCAAGCCATATTCTTAATGTCCATGGTTTCCTGGCTCACCCTGTGTCCAACGTGACCCTCCTGTCACACATCTCCCCTTTCGGCAGGAGACTAACACAGGAGGTGACCCCAGATGGGTTGACTCCGAAGTTAGTCCATAGGTCCATTCTTCTAATGCCGGTATTCGCACAGTACCCCAAATACATTGCTCCAAACAGAGCATTACTTACCCAGCCAACCTCTGCCTCTCTCCGAGAACATACCCGCGCGGGGGAGAAGACAGGGTGACTGGGCTCAGTCCGTCATGCTGTTGGGGATCTGGGCCGACTGCCCAGCATCCCTGAGGTATACAAGTGGAGACTGAAGTCCCATCCCCTTGTGGTAGGTGAAAATCCCCCAGTGCTTGCAAAGCAAGGCTGACATCCTCCTGTCCCAGTGTCACACCATTTTCTGGGGTTGTGTCAGTGAGGACCGAAGTCCCATCTAGTACCACAGGAACTCCCTCTTCCGTTAGTTGAGAGCAGAGGCCCGCGGCACTCTGCTCTGTTGCCAGCTCTTGCGCTGGGTTGCTGTGAGTGGAGACCGCAGTCCCATCCACCGATATCCGCTCAAGTGGCAGTTGTGTGCAGCGGCTGGTAGCATTCTGCCCTGCTGCCAGTGATTCAGCTGGGGGTAAAAGCTTTACCACCTCAGCTTGTTGCTGGAGAGATGGGCCAACTGCCCGGCTCCCTGAAACTCCACAGTTGTTTCTGGTGCTGGGCAGAGGTTGCTATCACTCTGCCCTGTTGCCAGCACTTCTGCTGGGGACTCCACACGATCTGCTCTGGCTAACTGTTGGGGAGGGAAAAGGTCTGCTTCTCCCCCCTGCATCTCTGAAATCCCCTGGGAAAGAGGAACCATCACCTTCTCACCTCGGGCCTCCAAAACTGCCACGGGTGTAGAGCAGGGGTCTGCAGTACTCTGTCCTGCTGCCAGTACTTGGGCAGGTGATGCATAATCCATAACATCCTCTGAACAGTCCCTTAAGTCCATACCTTCTGTAATCTGTGGCTGGGGAGATGAGCCAACTGCCCTAGCTCCCTGGAACTCCATATCATCCACTTCGGCTTTAGGGATGGCAATCTTCAGGTTTTCCACTGCCGATTCTTCAGCCAGGCTAGCTCCCTGGAACTCCATATCATTCACTTCGGCTTTAGGGATGGCAATCTTCAGATTTTCCACTGCCGATTCTTCAGCCAGGCTAGCTCCCTGAAACTCCATATCATCCACTTCGGTTTTAGGGATGGCAATCTTCAGATTTTCCACTGCTGACTCTTCAGCCAGGATTTCATAGTTGTCAACTGGTATTTCCTGATAGTCCCAGGCAAAGGTAGCCCCACCCTGCTGCTGAGCAGATTCTAGCAGCTGTCTGTAGGCGATCTCCGATTGCCGTATCTCCGCCGTTCTCCGCTCATGTTGCCGCTCTAGTTCTCTCTTTTGTCGCTCTCGTTCTCTCTTTTGTCGCTCTCTCTCTTGTCGCTCTAGTTCTCTCTTTTGTCACTCTAGTCCTTTCTCTTGACGCTCTCGTTCTCTCTCTTGTCGCTCTAGTTCTCTCTTTTGTCGCACATCCTGCAGCTGGATGCCTCTAATGGCTTCCTGTATGGCGGTCTCTGATGGGTTAGCACCATATAATGCCAAGCGCTGTCGAACTCGTTGCTGAAACAAATCTTCAACTGACCGGGGTCCTGCATCACCCTCCTTCTGGTCCATCTCGGCTCTCAAGTAGGTCTTTCAGCGTGACTTTCCTGCAGGCTGCATAGCTGGTCATTCACTGTGGTGGTTTGGAGTGTCCCAGGAACTGGAGGGAAAATCCCACAGCTGCCAACCAATGTAACGGCACCCCAAATATGAAAGGGGGTAACGCCGTTTAAATATCTTCCCTCTCCTGGACACAAATTCCCTGTCGATCCTCCACAGCCAGACGACCCCTTCCCATAGGAATTAATCCTTCTGGAAGAATGAGACGCACTCTGTATCTTCCTAGGATTGAATGACTTTATTGAGAAAAACATTGTAACTTTTATACCCATCCAATACTGCATTAACCTAAAATGAACAATGGTCCAGCTCCACCCACAACATAACAAGAGCCAATACACAATATTTTGACGTCTGCTAGGAGACAACAGGTTCTAATCCCCTTTATGTTTAAATAACTATGCATGACCTTTATATTCACCAGACTGTCTGGTACTTTACAATACACACAAGGACAGACTTAATTTCCCCAATCCACATCACACACACAATGAACAGGTCTTCTAGAAGCTGGAATTCATTAGCATTACACTAGGCAAAAAGGTGATTGAGGCTGAACACCTCGGTATCTCTCAATTAACCTGTTAAGTTCAGAATAAAACAATATTGTGGACTAATATTACTATTTCAATTTCAAGCAATTCAAGCCATATTCTTAATGTCCATGGTTTCCTGGCTCACCCTGTGTCCAACGTGACCCTCCTGTCACACTACCTATATTTTATTTCTGATTTTATTACCTAATAGGCACAGAGTCTGAAATGTGAGAAACCATTTGCCAAGCTGCCATCTTTTTAGATGCCACCAGCAGGGCTAAGTTTATACTTTTTGACTCCTAGGCCAACCATTTTGTATCAGTACCCTTCTCCTCATTGGACTGGCTTGACTTAGTATTAAACTGACAAGATCAGACATGAGAGCTCCAAAAGCACACAAGTGAGGGCATAGAGCCAAAAGGATATTGTTTTAACAGTTTTTTACTAAACCTACAACCAGAAGTGTAGGCAGTAGTCACCCTACTCTTTTAGCAGTACAATCTTAGGTGTAAGAATCCAGGGTAGGTGAAAATGTAAGTAACAGTATACTATTCCATCAGCACAAATGCACCACAGCCTCATTCACATGGACAGACCGATCCATATGCCTTTGCGAGGGGTTATCTTCTGCCCCCTGGGAGGATCAGGTGTGAATGAGGCCTTACTGTGCAAGGAGAGCAACAATTAGGACTTGACTGTATAATGCACGCAGGCTGGAAGGCATTAATGGACCATATAAGAGAACATTTTGCAGTCAACAAAAAGATATGTGGGTGGCTGTTAGCTGCCCCAGGTATCCCTGTTGTGTTAGAGTCTTTCATAAAATTACTGTTCAGAAATCCAAACCTTATTACACCCACTTCCTAAACCTAGCCTAAGTAACCAGCGCAGTACTATAAGCAATATTCTGAATGAAAAACTGAAGGTATTACCTGAACCTCCTCTTTATCAGTTTCTTCTAAATGAAAGGGAATCCAAAGTCCAATACCCCACACTAGTAAGTAGCAGCTTGGTAATCCAGCATAAAACTCTTATATATACAGTATTAAATTCAGGGGGAAATCGTGGATGCGTGTTATACGCCGTTCCCTGCTGTCTCTGAGGGAAGAGGAGCAAGCGCCGCTGAATTAGAGCCGCAATCTCCTGTGTACCCGGCGCTCCATCACGCACGGCCACACCTCCTGGCCCCGCATTGGGCCACTGTTCTGTCTATCATATGAGCAGGGCCAGGAGGCGTGGCCGTTAGTGACGGAGCACCGGGTACACAGGAGATCACGGCTCTGTGTAAATTCAGCGCTGCTCGCTCCTCCTCTTCCCTCAGAGACAGCAGGGATAATCCAACAAGGCTACAATGATGGGAAAGGTGAGGCTGTATATGGGCACTGAACAGGCTTCATTGTTGGGAAATGTAATGGCTGCAGATGGGCACTGAACAGGCTGCATTGTTGGGAAATGTAATGGCTGTTGATGGGCACTGAGCAGGGTGCATTGTTGGGAAATGTAATGGCTGCAGATGGGCACTGAACAGGCTGCATTGTTGAGAAATGTAATGGCTGTTGATGGGCACTGAGCAGGGTGCATTGTTGGGAAATGTAATGGCTGCAGATGGGCACTGAACAGGGTGCATTGTTGGGAAATGTAATGGCTGCAGATGGGCACTGAGCAGGGTGCATTGTTGGGAAATTTAATGGCTGCAGATGGGCACTGAGCAGGTTGCATTGTTGGGCAATTTAATGGCTGCAGATGGGCACTGAGCAGGGTGCATTGATGAGCTGTGACCCTAATTTTGCTTCAAAGTTCTTTATTCAAAATGTAAGTTTTTCTCCTTAAACTTCCCTCCTAAAATTGGGGTGCGTGTTATACGCTGATAAATACAGTATTTTCCTCTTTTAGCAGCTGGCCGTAAATCCTCACAAGGAAATGAATACTGAAAAACAAAGCAAAGGCTGAGTGCAAGAGTATCAGTGGATGAACAGGATAACTGGAATCAATGTTTTAAGCTCACTTTGGCAAGTGGCCAAAAAACACCAATTTGTGCCCTGGCTGACAAGCTCACATAGCAGGAATCCACAGTCAACTTCTAAGTGGTCTTCAACAACACATCCCAAGATTGGGTGCACCATGCTCAACAACAATGCTGTTGGATAATGGGTGTCCACACGGAGCAGAGTAAGGAGATGGATCAAAATAGTGGTGAGTGGCCAAAAAAAAACACTAATCCTGGCTGACAAGCTCACATAGCAGGAAATCACAGTCAACTTTCAAGGAGGAACTCTGCACTGTGTGGACTCCCATTATCCATCAGCATTGTTGTTGAGCATGTTACCTTGGGATGTGCTGTTGAAGACCTCTTTGAAGTTGACTGTGGATTCCTGCTATGTGAGCTTGTCAGCCAAGGCCCAAATTGGTGAGCTCTTGGCCACTCGCCAAGGTGAGCTGCATACATTGATTTCAGTTTTCTTGTTCACCTACTGATACCCTTATGCCACGTACACACGATCGGAAATTCCGTCAAATAAACCACTGATTTTTTTTCCAACGGAATTTTGGCTCAAACTTGTGTTGCATACACACGGTCACACAAATGTTGTCGGAAATTCCGATGGTCAAGAACGCTGTGACATACAACACGTACGACGAGCCGTGATCAATGAAGTTCAATAGGCAGTTCGGCTCTTCTGCTTGATTCTGAGCATGCGTGTTTTTTGAGCTTCGGAATTGCATACAGACAAGCGGAATTTCCGACAAGAACTTTTCCTGTCGGAAAATTTGAGAACCAGCTCTCAAATTTTGGTTTTCGGAAATTCCGACACAAAAAGTCCAATGGAGCCCACACAAGGTCGGAGTTTCCGACCAAAAGCTCACATCTGAGACTTCTTGTCGGAAATTCCGACTCTGTGTACGCGGCATTAGATGCACTCCATCTTTGCATTGTTTTTCTCTAAAAGAAAGAGGGTGAAACAAAAATTTATGCTGTCCAGTGATGACTGAAATTTCACTTACAGCTAAACTCCAGTCAAACAGCTAAATACACAGATAAAAACTACATTAACCACTTAAGCCCCGGACCATTTCGGGCCATTAGGACCAAGCCTGTTTTTGGGATTCGGCACTGCGCTGCTTTAACTGTAAATTGTGCGGACATGCAATGTTGTACCCAAATGAAATTTGCGTCCTTTTCTTCCCACAAATAGAGCTTTCTTTTAATGGTATTTGATTGCCTCTGCGATTTTTATTTTTTGCGATATAAACAGAAAAAGACCGAAAATTTTGAAAAAAAATGATATTTTCTACTTTTTGTTATAAGAAAAATCGAATAAACTCAATTTTAGTCATACATTTAGGCCAAAATGTATTCAGCCATATGTCTTTAGTAAAAAAAATGTCAATAAGCGTATATTTATTGGTTTGCGCAAAAGTTATAGCGTTTACAAACTAGGGTACATTTTCTGAAATTTACACAGCTTTAAATTTATGACTGCCTATCTCATTTCTTGAGGTGCTAAAATGGCAGGGCAGTACAAAACCCCCCCAAATGACCCCATTTTGGAAAGTAGACACCCCAAGGAAATTGCTGAGAGGCATGTTGAGCCCATTGAATATTTTTTTTTGTCCCAAGTGATTGAATAATGACAAAAAAAAAAAAAAAAAATTACAAAAAGTTGTCACTAAATGATATATTGCTCACACATGCCATGGTTATATGTGGAATTGCACCCCAAAATACATTCTGCTGCTTCTCCTGAGTACGGGGATACCACATGTGTGGGACTTTTTAGGAGCCTAGCCACGTACGGGACCCCGGAAACCAAGCACCGCCTTCAGGATTTCTAAGGGCACAAATTTTTGATTTCACTCCTCACTACCTATCACAGTTTCGAAGGCCATAAAATGCCAAAATAGCACAAAACCCCCCAAATGACCCCATTTTGGAAAGTAGACACCCCAAGCTATTTACTGAGAGGCATGTTCAGTCCATGGAATATTTTATATTTTGCCACAAGTTGCGGGAATATGACAAACTTTTTTTTTTTTGCACAAAGTTGTCACTAAATGATATATTGCTCACACATGCCATGGGCATATGTGAAATTACACCCCAAAATACATTCTGCTGCTTCTCCTGAGTACGGGGATACCACATGTGTGGGACTTTTTGGGAGCCTAGCCGCGTACGGGACCCCAAAAACCAAGCACCGCCTTCAAGGTTTCTAAGGGCATAAATTTTTGATTTCACTCCGAGTCCTCACTACCTATCACAGTTTTGAAGGCCATAAAATGCCAAGATGGCACAAAACCCCCCCAAATGACCCCATTTTGGAAAGTAGACACCCCAAGCTATTTGCTGAGAGGCATGTTGACCCCATTGAATATTTTTTTTTTTGTCCCAAATGATTGAATAATGACAAAAAGAAAAAAAAAATGTACAAAAAGTTGTCACTAAATGATATATTGCTCACACATGCCATGGTTATATGTGGAATTGCACCCCAAAATACATTCTGCTGCTTTTCCTGAGTACGGGGATACCACATGTGTGGGACTTTTTGGGAGCCTAGCCGCGTACAGGGCCCCAAAAACCAAGCACCGCCTTCAGGATTTCTAAGGGCGTACATTTTTGATTTCACTCCTCACTACCTATCACAGTTTCGAAGGCCATAAAATGCCAAAATAGCACAAAACCCCCCAAATTACCCCATTTTGGAAAGTAGACACCCCAAGCTATTTACTGAGAGGCATGTTGAGTCCATGGAATATTTTATATTTTGCCACAGGTTGCGGGAATATGACAAACTGTTTTTTTTTTGCACAAAGTTGTCACTAAATGATATATTGCTCACACATGCCATGGGCATATGTGAAATTACACCCCAAAATACATTCTGCTGCTTCTCCTGAGTACGGGGATACCACATGTGTGGGACTTTTTGGGAGCCTAGCCGCGTACGGGACCCCAAAAACCAAGCACCGCCTTCAAGGTTTCTAAGGGCATAAATTTTTGATTTCGCTCCTCACTACCTATCACAGTTTTGAAGGCCATAAAATGCCAAGATGGCACAAACCCCCCCAAATGACCCCATTTTGGAAAGTAGACACCCCAAGCTATTTGCTGAGAGGCATGTTGAGCCCATTGAATATTTTTTTTTTGTCCCAAATGATTGAATAATGACAAAAAGAAAAAAAAAATGTACAAAAAGTTGTCACTAAATGATATATTGCTCACACATGCCATGGTTATATGTGAAATTACACCCCAAAATACATTCTGCTGCTTCTCCTGAGTACGGGGATACCACATGTGTGGGACTTTTCGGGAGCCTAGTCGCGTACGGGACCCCAAAAACCAAGCACCGCCTTCAAGGTTTCTAAGGGCATAAATTTTTGATTTCACTCCTCACTACCTATCACAGTTTTGAAGGCCATAAAATGTCAAAATAGCCCAAAACCCCCACAAATGACCCCATTTTGGAAAGTAGACACCCCAAGCTATTTGCTGAGAGGCATGGTGAGTATTTTACAGCTCTCATTTGTTTTTGAAAATTAAGAAAGACATTTTTTTTTCTTTTTTTTTTTCTTTTTTTACATTTTCAAAACTTTGTGACAAAAAGCGAGATCTGCAAAATACTCAACATACCTCTCAGCAAATAGCTTGGGGTGTCTACTTTCCAAAATGGGGTCATTTGGGGAGGTTTTGTGCCATCTGGGCATTCCATGGCCTCCGAAACTGTGATAGGCAGTGAGGAGTGAAATCAAAAATTTACACCCATAGAAATCCTGAAGGCGGTGCTTGGTTTTTGGGGTCCCGTACGCGACTAGGCTCCCAAAAAGTCCCACACATGTGGTATCCCCGTACTCAGGAGAAGCAACAGAATGTATTTTGGGGTGTAATTCCACATATGCCCATGGCATGTTTGAGCAATATATAATTTAGTGACAACTTTTTGTACATTTTTTTTTTTTTTTGGTCATTATTCAATCACTTGGGACAAAAAAAAAAAATATTCAATGGGCTCAACATGCCTCTCAGCAAATAGCTTGAGGTGTCTACTTTACAAAATGGGGTCATTTGGGGGGGTTTTGAACTGTCCTGGCATTTTATGCACAACATTAGGAAGCTTATGTCACACATAATCCACTCTTCTAACCACTTGAAGACAAAGCCCTTTCTGACACTTTTTGTTTAATTGAAAAAATATTTTTTTTTGCAAGAAAATTATGTTGAACCCCCAAACATTATATATTTTTTTAAAGCAAAGGACCTACAGATTAAAATAGTGGGTGTTGCATTTTTTTTTCCACACAGTATTTGTGCAGCGTTTTTTCAAACGCATTTTTTGGGGGAAAAACACACTTTTTTTCTTTTTAATGCACTAAAAAACACTATATTGCCCAAATGTTTGATGAAATAAAAAAGATGATCATAGGCCGAGTACATGGATACCAAACACGACATGCTTTAAAATTGCGCACAAACGCGCAGCGGCGACAAACTACATTCATTTTTAAAAGCATTTAAAAGCCTTTACAGGTTACCACGTAAGATTTACAGAGGAGGTCTACTGCTAAAATGACTGCCCTCGATCTGACCTTCGCGGTGATACCTCACATGCATGATGCAATTGCTGTTTACATATGACGCTAGACCGACGCTTGCGTTCGCCTTTGCGCAATAGCAGGGGGGACAGCGGTGCTTTTTTTTTTTTTTTTTTTTTATTATTTATTTGGCTTTTTTATTTTATTTTTAAACTGTGCCTTCCATATTTTATTTTTTTACCATTTTTATCGTTATCTCAGGGAATGTAAATATCCCCTATGATAGCAATAGGTAGTGACAGGTACTCTTTTTTTGAAAAAAATTGGGGGGTTAGACCCTAGATCTTTCCTCTGCCCTCAAAGCATCTGACCACACCAAGATCGGTGTGATAAAATGCTTTCCCAATTTCCCAATGGCGCTTTTTATATCCGGGGGGGGGGGGGGACATTCCCTCCCACTGCTTGTAAAAGCAGTCTAGAGGCTAATTATCTGCTAGAATTGCTTTTACATGAAAGCCGGCTGCTGGCTGAAAAGAATGATACCAAGATGATACCTAAACCCGCAGGCATCATTCTGGTATAAACATTCAAAGTCCAGCAACATACCAGTACGTTGCTGGTCCTTGTTGGACATGTATTGTAATCTTTTTTTTCATACAGCCTATTGGCTGAACGAAAAAAAGAGATTGATTGGTGGGTATGCCCACCATTAGAATACCTCCCTTCATCCACCCACTTCTAATGATGGGCATATATGCCGAAGCATGGGGGCATCCTCCCGCAAAAAAGTTATGCCGCGTACACACGGTCAAGCCTTCGTCGGAATTTCGACCGTATGTACGCGGCATAAAAGGTTATGCCGCGTACACACGGTCGGACTTTTCCACGGATAAGCCTCCGTTGGAATTTCGACCGTATATACGCGGCATTAGGAGTAAAATCGCTCCTCCGCCCCTGCTGCCCCCATGCTTCGGCATATATGCTCTTTTTTTTAACTGTGGTGGTGAAATCACCTCCTACAGCGTTGGAGTCACGGCTTTATGTATCGTGGGAGCAAACGCTGTTGCTGTCAAGATAAATAGATCCGCGCTGCAACTGAATGGCGTACCTGCTAAGCAAATGGTGGTTAACATTAAAACAAAGTAACATTACAGTACAACAGTAAGACCTTACCATGCCATACCTGCAAAGCAAATACCAAAACAAAACCTAGTAAAAAATAAAAAAATGTTTTAACGCAACCTGTGCCTAAAATATATATATGCCGAAGCATGGGGGCATCCTCCCGCAAAAAAGTTATGCCGCGTACACACGGTCGGAATTTTCCACGGGCAGGCCTCCGTCGCAATTTCGACCGTATGTACGCGGCATTAGGAGCAAAATCGCTCCTCCGCCCCTGCTGCCCCCATGCTTCGGCATATATGCTCTTTTTTTTAACTGTGGTGGTGAAATCACCTCCTACAGCGTTGGAGTCACGGCTTTATGTATCGTGGGAGCAAATGCTGTTGCTGTCAAGATAAATAGATCCGCGCTGCAACTGAATGGCGTACCTGCTAAGCAAATGGTGGTTAACATTAAAACAAAGTAACATTACAGTACAACAGTAAGACCTTACCATGCCATACCTGCAAAGCAAATACCAAAACAAAACCTAGTAAAAAATAAAAAAATGTTTTAACGCAACCTGTGCCTAAAATATATATATGCCGAAGCATGGGGGCATCCTCCCGCAAAAAAGTTATGCCGCGTACACACGGTCGAAATTTTCCACGGGCAGGCCTCCGTCGGAATTTCGACCGTATGTACGCGGCATTAGGAGCAAAATCGCTCCTCCGCCCCTGCTGCCCCCATGCTTCGGCATATATGCTCTTTTTTTTAACTGTGGTGGTGAAATCACCTCCTACAGCGTTGGAGTCACGGCTTTATGTATCGTGGGAGCAAACGCTGTTGCTGTCAAGATAAATAATTCCGCGCTGCAGTTGAATGGCGCACCTGAAAACAAAAAATTACATACCTGAAAAGCAAGCATGATAAAACATTGCAGAATAGAATACAGTAAAAAAGAGCAGAACAATAGAGAGAAAATAGAGAGAGAGAGAACAATAAAACGACAACTATTTTTGGTTTTTTTATTTTATATTTTTTTTGTGTTTTGTTTTTTACGTTTTTTTTTTCTTTTTTACACTTTTTTTTGTAACTTTACAACTGTAATGGTTCGGGTCTCTCAAAATGTAATGGCATCTTGGGAGACCCTGTGTAAGTGTGTCCTTGTCTGTGAAATGCTGTACCCTACGCTAAAACTTCACTTTTGAGTGGTAGCGTTCAAAACATTCACCTTGGCAAAGACCAGGCTTGTCAGGACAGAGTGGACAAAAACTACGGGTGTCACGCCTAAATCCGCGCTTGCTACAGACACGACATCTTTTTTGGGGGTGGCTTTGGGTAGGGGTACTCGGGAGGACATACGAATAATGCCTCTCATGCAGCCGGCTTACTGCATTTGGTTGGGGATGGTGAGGTGCAGAACCGCCTGGATACAGGAGTTCTGTGACTATCTCATTCTGGAATTTTAGAAGAGATAACGTCCCGCCTGAAGCTCTGTATAGCACATGAGCGTTCAGCAAAGCCAATTGGAATAATGATAGAGACACTTTTTTGTACCAGCGTCTCGCCTTACGGTCAATTAGATACGGCGCCATCAACTGGTCGTTGAGGTCCACCCCTCCCATATTTTGGTTATATTCGTGGACACAGAGGGGTTTCTCCACAACACCAGTCGCCGTACGAATTTGGACTGTCGTGTCTGCATGAAAGGAGATAAGAAGGAAAACATTCTTATTGTCCCTCCACTTCATAGCGAGCAAGTTATTACACTTCAAGCAGGCTCTCTCCCCCAGCCTAAGACGGGCATCTACAAGCCGCTGGGGAAAGCCCCGGCGATTAGGTCGCACGGTGCCACATGCTCCAATCTTATGATCAAACAAGTGACTAAACAGTGGCACGCTCGTGTAATAATTGTCCACATACAAGTGGTACCCCTTTCCGAATAAGGGTGACACCAAGTTCCACACTATCTTGCCAGCGCTCCCTATGTAATCCGGGCAGTTGACCGACTCAATCTGACTGTCTTTTCCCTCATAAACCGTAAAGTTCACTACATAGCCTGCTGCCCTGTCACAGAACTTGTAGAGCTTGACCCCGTATCTGGCACGCTTGCTGGGAAGGTACTGCTTGAAAGACAAGCGGCCAGAAAATTTAATCAGGGACTCATCAACGCAGACAACTTGATCGGGAGTAAACAAGGCTGCAAAACGTTCGTTGAAGTGGTTTATGAGGGGCCGAATTTTATAGAGCCGGTCGTATTCAGGGTCCCCACGTGGACGACAAAGTTCATTGTCGTTGAAGTGCATGAACCGCAAAATCTGCTCGTATCGTGCCCTGGACATGGAGGCAGAGAACACGGGCATGTGGTCAATTGGGTGCGTGGACCAATAAGCACGCAATGACGGAAATTTATGTGTGCCCATGTTGAGGGAAAGGCCCAGAAAGGTCTTAAATTCGGAAACCGTAATTGGTTTCCAATTTCTGGCAATTTTAGGCAACTGGGGGTTAGCGGCGATAAATTGACCAGCATATAAATTACTCTGGTCCACAATAGATCTATAGAGATCTTCCGTGAAAAACAGCGAATAAAAATCAATTGGAATAAAATCAGCTGTTTCCACCTGAATACCAGGTTGGGCAGTGAATGGGGGAAGTACGGGTTCTGCAGAAGTGGTGGGGACCCATTCAGGATAGGCGAATTCTGCAGGAAGGGCAGTATGGGCACGACGGGCCTGCCTTTGTCTTCTTGGTGGCAGCGGGACACTACTTGTGCTTGCCACCTCGCCAGCTTGAACTGCACTTATGGGACTCGCCACGTCACCAAGTGTTACTGCAGTGCTGGATGTACGTCCAGGCTGTACTAGGCCGCTGGTGCTTGCCAGTTCACCAGAAGGAATAGCGGCGCTAGTACTACTCTGCTCCATGATACGAGAGACCTGCGGTTCTTGCTCCTCAACAACCTCAGAAGATCGGGATCGGGTACGCCTGACCTTAGCAGGGACCTCAACTTCGTCGTCAGAGCTATCTGACGTGGGGCCGCTGACGTCACTGTCTTCTACGGGAAGATATTCTGAGCCTGAATCTGACAGATACGTGACCTCCTCTTCACTATCTGTCATGCTCAGAATCTCGTAGGCCTCTTTACTAGTGTACCTTCGTCTTGCCATTTTGGGCTCTAAATTTAGGGGTACACTAGTAAGATTCACAGGAAAAAAAGCACCTGACTGTCGTCAGCAAATATATCAAACGCTACAAAAAAACTGTTAGCGATCGCAGGGATCAGGCCTGTCTCTGCGAACGCTGCAGTTATGTGTGTTGTGTTTGGTAAGTGACAGTGATCGATCGATACTGCACTTGGGTGGGCTGGGCTGGGCGGAGGGGCTAAACGCAGGCGCTAGCAGGTATCTGGGCTGATCCCGCTAACACTGCGTTTTTGGGAACCCTAAACCGCTGGGGATGCTAGTATAGATCTGATCAGATACTATACCACTAAGGGGGGTGTATGCTTTGCGCGTGGGTGTTAGCGTTACTGGCACTAACCTAACACTGCCTGGGGCGACGCAGACCCTCTCTGGCGCTAAAACCTAATTGATCTCACCCGCCGGGCGATCAGGGGGGTTAAACCTTTATTGGGTTATATACGGCGGGTGCCCTGATGCTATAAAAAGCAAACTAATCAACCAGCGTCACCCGTAACCTTTATATGGTGATCACTGGTGAAAGGGTTAACTAGGGGCAATCAGGGGGTTAAAACCTTTATTAGGTTAAATATGGGGGTACCTGACACTATATAAAAACCTGACGGGTAACCTAAATAACTAAATAACTTACTGGCTAACCAGTGACACCAGTGACGCTTATACGGCGATCACTGGTGAAAAGGTTAACTCTAGGGGCAATCAGGGGGTTAAAATAATATATGGGGGTACCTGACACCAACAAAAACCTGCGGCGAACCTAAAAAAAAAATAACTGCCTATCTAAAACACCAGCGACACGAATACAGCGATCGGAAAAACAATCGCTTAGTGACGCTGAAGTTAGGGGGTAAAAGGGTTACCTGGGGGGTGATCAAGGGGTTAAACCTTTATTAGGGGGGGTTAGGGGGCTACCCTGGACCTAAAGGGGCCTAATCCTAATTGCCCTGCAACTTTTTACAATCACAGATGACACTAAATGCAGTGATCAGTAAAATAAATGATCACTGCAATCAGTGACACTGTGATTGGGGGCTTTGGGGTGACCTGGGGGGTGATCTGGGGGTGACTGGGGGGTGATTTGTGTGCCTATGTGTACCTACGTGTCAGTGGACTGTTAGAGCACTAACCTCTGTCTTCACTCCTCGGCGCCGGGAACGAAAAGACCGCGGCGAGGGAGATGACATCACTTCCTCCAGCCTGTGTTTACATCACATGGCGGAGGAAGCAATTTCATTGGCCGGGAGCGATCGCGAGGGGGGGGGCGGAATCAAGCGGCCGCCCCCTCATGCCTGATCGCTCCCGAACACTTAACGGCCGCTCACTGCAGTGAAGGGGGGTCCGGATGGACCCCCCAACTGCACAAAGGCGATCACGTAGATCTACGTGATTCTGCCTGTCCGTGCCATTCTGCCGACGTAAATCGGCGGTGGGCGGTCGTTAAGTGGTTAAGAATTATGTTATTTCTTCCAAATGGGTTTGTTTTTTTTAACCATTCAATCATGAGAATAAAGCCGGCCATAGATGGAGCAATTGTGTTCACCTGGGGGGGGGGGGGGGGGGTTTAGGGTGCAGGGGAACTGTCTCTGCCAGGAGAACATAGTGATTTCTGCTAGCAGCTGTAAAAGGTGGTAGCAATAATCACAAGTAAAATCCGACAGGCTGGTTCTACCCAAGATCAATCAATCAACATGGGTACAGTCAGTCTGCCCATAGATGGTTTGAATCTCAGCTGGTTCCTGCTGATTTGGCCAAGATTCCAAATCGTCTATGACCGGCTTTACACAGCCCTACAAGTTAACACAGCCAGACTGGGTACGCAGCTTTCAGACAGGCTGTGTACAGACCGGGCAAACATATGGAAGAACCCATGGAGGCACAAACCACCAGCTTCCACAGGAGACCCTCCCCGTCAGGCTCGAGACGCCAGGATTCCTCCCGCAACTCTCACCAAGAGCATAGCCCTTCCACACCCCCTGGATCCCGGCGAGCTCGTCGGGATTACTGAACGGGACGACCATCACTATGTATTTAAGGTGCTGCTTCCCGTTTACCCCCTTTCTCTGTTCAGTTTGCCCAGTTTTGGCAGTACATTGCCGTATTAGGAGGAATAGCACCCGTGAACTGCCTACTGATTTGAAGTGTTTTCTGTAAGTATTGTGACAGCAGGAAGGTAAAGTCACCTGGTTGCATCCAGGGGGGTAGATATATTTCGCCCAGATTCAGGCTTTACGCCGATTTATACAGCTAGGTGGAGAGTTGTATAAGCCCAGCTGAGACTAGTGGGCTCATTGATGACTCATACCTCTAGGGAGAGGGCTGGGCGTCGTGCAGACAGGGAGTTGATGAGGCCAGCTGAAGCTTGTCAGCTCATTTAGGCCTCTATAAAAAACTCCCAGATTCATTAGATGTTAGCTCATGCCTGGAAGCAGACCTGTGTGGACTGTCTAGGGAGAGTGAACCCCTGTGCGGTGAGAGAAAGCCTGTGTGGCTATATTTTGCTTGGACATTTAAAACCAGGGACTAGGACAGCACTAGGCTGACCCCAGTCGTTAGTTAGGAAACCTGTATGTTTAGTCAGAGGTCAAGTTGACCAGGATTTATTTTGTTTATGTTTTTTTTGCCTTGCTGTGTTTTTGTCACTGTAAATAGAAAATAAACCGCACCTTTTTGATTTTGAAAACCACAACCTCCGTCTGCTGGGCCTGTTTTGGGTGGGGAGCCCATCCCGGGGGTCACACATACCCGCTGCCGAGCTAGCCCCCTCACAGTTGGTGGAGAACCAGTGGCAGTTTTTTTTAAGCCAGCATGGAGGAGATACTGAAGCAGCTGGCTCTAGCAAATGCCAATCAACAGCAGACAAATGCAGGTTTGCAAAAGAGCCTTGCAGCTCATCAACAGAGCCTTGCAGCTCAACAACAGAACTTCGCAGCCCAGCAGCAAGCTCATCAACAGAGCCTTGCAGCCCAGCAGCAAGCTCACCAACAGAGTCTGGAAGCTCAGCAACAAGCCCAGCAGCAATCTGAGGCCCGCTTCATAGACCTGTTACAGAAGCAAGAGCAGAGACTACAACAAATGGAAGCAGTAATGCAGCAACGTCCGCAGACCAGTGAGGAAAGCCGTCCCACTAATACCGCGTCCTTTGGGGTGAGTCGTTTATTGACAAAAATGACTGGAGAGGATGATCCAGAGGTATTTTTGACCACGTTTGAAAGGACTGCTGAAAGAGAAAAGTGGCCTGAGGAGCAGTGGGCTGGACTGGTGGCTCCTCTGTTAACGGGTGAATCGCAGAAAGCTTACTATGACCTAGAGCCTGACCAAGCAAAAGACTATGTGATGCTAAAAGCTGAAATATTGGCAAGGCTGGGTGTCACCCTGGCTGTCCGGGCTCAGCGTGTGCATAACTGGACTTTCCAGCTTGGAAAACCCCCCAGGTCTCAAATGTATGATCTCATTCACCTGAGCAGAAAGTGGCTACAGCCAGAGACTTTGTCCGCACCAAAGATTGTGGAACGTGTTGTAATGGATCGGTTTTTGAGAGCTCTTCCTACTGCCATCCAAAAGTGGGTAAGCCATGGAGACCCAGAGACGGCCGATGGTCTTGTGGATCGTGTGGAGAAATACTTGGCTACAGAGAACCTGACGGCCTCTTCCAGAGACACTCGGACTTTCCACCCTAAGACCAGACCATCCCCAGGGGCGGATAAGATGATTCCAAGGGGTAAGGGTGGAGAGAGTGAGAGGGTGGGAGCTCTACCCCAAGTTTGGCGAGAACAGCCTGGGAAATCAGCGGCTCAAGAGGCGGCAAGAAGGATCATTTGCTACCGCTGCCGGCAAGCGGGACATATTGCAGCAAATTGCCCGGTTTTGGAGGAACCCATGCAGTGTGACTTTCTGACGGGCAGACGTCAGTCGCTGTGTGCGACAGTCGCATGCACTGCCATTCGGGGAACTGAGAAACATTTATGCAAAATGTGTATTAATGGTAGAAATGTTGTGGTATTGCTGGATTCAGGTAGCCTTGTGACCCTGATAAAGGCTGAATTAGTTAAAACAGAGGTCTCTGGGAATAGCAAGGTAGCTGTTATTTGTGTGCATGGGGACACCCGAGAGTATCCAGTGACTACAGTGTGTTTCGAGACCCCCAAAGGTACCCTTTCTCATCCAGTGGGCTTAGTGTCTCAGTTACCGCATGACGCCATTGTGGGAAGGGATTTTCCGAAGTTCTGGGAACTGTGGGATGATCCTGAGCCCCCCACTGGTGCCCCTATGTACCAGGAATATGATAGCCAGAACTCCTCTGAGAGTGGTGAGGACTCTCCCGAATTTCCCTTGTCAGTATTGGCAGGGGAGACTCAAGAAACTGGAGAGGAGCCCACCTCCTCAGACGAAAACCTACCGTCTGTGGAGTTTTCTGATCTTGAGGTTCACAGGGAAAACTTTGCCACAGAACAGTTGAAAGACCCCGCCCTAATAAAGGCACGGGAAAACGTAGTGAAAATAGATGGCGAGTTAGTGAACCCAGATAATACCTGCACTTACCCATACTTCAGCGTAGAGAAGGACCTACTGTATCGGGTGGCAAAAAGGGCAGAAGAAACCGTTGAGCAGCTTGTGGTGCCCAAACCTTACAGGAAGTTGGTGTTGGAGTTGGCCCATGGGCACATTCTTGGAGGTCATCTGGGGACAGAGAAAACCCGAGAGAGGGTATTACAGAGATTCTATTGGCCTGGGGTGATGAAGGACATAGAAAATTATTGTTCCTCCTGCCCTGTGTGTCAGAGGTCGGCCCCGATGCCACACTTCCGTAGCCCGCTGGTCCCTCTACCCATCATTGAGGTCCCGTTTGAGAGAATCGCAATGGATTTGGTAGGTCCTATAATCAAGTCCGCTAGGGGGCACCAGTACATATTGGTTATAATGGACTATGCCACCCGTTATCCAGAAGCGATCCCTCTCAGAAATACCTCGGCCAAAACCATAGCCAAAGAGCTATCTCTTGTTTTTAGCCGGGTGGGTATTTGTAAAGAACTGCTTACGGACCAAGGTACACCCTTTATGTCCCGGGTTATGAAGGAGCTGTGTAAATTGTTCAAAGTGACGCAATTACGTACATCTGTGTATCACCCCCAAACCGATGGGCTGGTTGAAAGATTCAACAAAACCCTAAAACAAATGTTGAAGAAAGTGGTGGATAGGGATGGAAAGGATTGGGACTGTCTACTTCCTTATTTGATGTTTGCTATTAGGGAGGTGCCCCAATCCTCTACGGGATTCTCCCCCTTTGAGTTACTGTATGGGAGACACCCAAGAGGGCTGTTGGATATTGCCAAGGAAACTTGGGAAAGTGAGAGTTCTCCCCACAGGAGTGTGATTGAGCATGTCGCCCTGATGCAAGATCGAATTGCACAGGTAATGCCCATCGTGAAGGAACATTTGGCCCAAGCGCAGTTGGCACAGCAGAGAGTGTACAACCGTGGAGCCAAGACCCGTACCTTTTCCCCGGGGGATAGGATATTGGTACTTGTCCCTACGGTTGAAAGTAAATTCCTTGCCAAATGGCAAGGCCCCTACGAGATAATGGAAAAAGTGAGCGAAGTGAATTACAAGGTCAGACAACCAGGAAGGCGAAAGCCCGAACAGATCTATCACGTTAATCTGTTGAAAGCCTGGAGGGATAGAGAGTCCCTAGTCGCAGACACTTGGTCACCAGCTCAAACTGGTTGCGTGATTCCTGAGGTTGGAATCGCAGCCACCTTGTCACAACCCCAACAACAGGAGGTTAAGGAGTTTGTGCTTCGCAACAAGGAGGTATTCTCTGAGCTGCCGGGACAAACATCTGGGGTAGAGCATGACATTATTACCCCGCCCGGTGAAAGGGTGAAGTTAAAACCCTATCGGATCCCAGAGGCCCGACGGGAGGCAATACGGGAGGAAGTACAGAAAATGCTGAACTTAGGGGTGATAGAGGAGTCCCAAAGTGATTGGTCTAGTCCCATTGTGTTGGTGCCTAAACCGGATGGGAGCTGGCGATTTTGTAACGATTTTCGTCAGTTGAACAAAGTTACAAAATTTGACACCTA
The DNA here is from genome assembly GCA_029206835.1 of Rana muscosa. Taxonomy (NCBI): domain Eukaryota; kingdom Metazoa; phylum Chordata; class Amphibia; order Anura; family Ranidae; genus Rana; species Rana muscosa. The sequence continues at coordinate 685,023,177 of CM055117.1, read as the reverse complement.
CCCCATGCCACGTATAGATGAGTTGATCGACCGGCTGGGAACAGCCCGATACATGACGACTCTTGACCTCACAAAAGGGTATTGGCAAATCCCCCTGGCCAAGTCAGCCAAAGAGAAAACCGCATTTGTAACCCCAGACGGGGCGTTCCAATATAAAAGAATGCCGTTCGGGTTACAGAATGCGCCGGCCACATTCCAGCGGAAAATGGACCAGATGCTGAGGCCCCATCGGAAGTATGCTGCGGCTTACCTGGATGACGTAATTGTCCATAGCACAGATTGGGCCTCACATCTGCCAAAAGTGCAAGCAGTCCTGGACTCTGTTCGGGAAGCAGGGTTTACGGCTAACCCCAAGAAGTGTACCATTGGGCAGGAGGAGGCCAAATATCTTGGGTACACCATTGGGAGGGGAGTAATAAAACCCCAACTCAACAAAGTCGAGGCCATCCAGAGTTGGCCACGTCCCAACAGCAAGAAGCAGGTACGAGCCTTTCTGGGAATCGCTGGGTATTATCGGCGATTCATTCCCCACTTTGCTTCTAAGGCTGTGCCCCTAACCAACCTGACGAAGGGGAAAGGGTCGGTCATGATTAAATGGACCCCCGAGGCTGAGGCAGCATTCCAATTCTTGAAACAAGCCTTATGTAGCCAGCCAGTGTTGTACTCACCCGACTTCTCTAGAGACTTTGTCGTACAAAGTGATGCGTCAGATGTGGGGTTAGGAGCAGTATTGTCCCAGGTCTGGAACGGGGAAGAGCACCCAGTCATTTACCTCAGCAGGAAGTTGAAGTCCCATGAGGTAAATTACGCCACCGTTGAAAAGGAGTGTTTAGCGGTGAAGTGGGCTCTAGATTCCCTTCGGTACTACCTGCTAGGTAGGCACTTTGACATGGTTACGGATCACGCTCCGTTAAAGTGGATGGCTCAAAACAAGGAAACAAATAGAAGAGTGAATAGGTGGTTCCTGGCCCTCCAGGAATTCAACTTCACAGTAAAGCATCGCCCTGGCGTTCAAATGGGGAATGTGGATGCTTTGTCTCGAGTACATGAATGCCTGATTGCTGGTGTTCCAACCCCGAGGTTAAAACAAGAGGGGGGGGTATGTGACAGCAGGAAGGTAAAGTCACCTGGTTGCATCCAGGGGGGTAGATATATTTCGCCCAGATTCAGGCTTTACGCCGATTTATACAGCTAGGTGGAGAGTTGTATAAGCCCAGCTGAGACTAGTGGGCTCATTGATGACTCATACCTCTAGGGAGAGGGCTGGGCGTCGTGCAGACAGGGAGTTGATGAGGCCAGCTGAAGCTTGTCAGCTCATTTAGGCCTCTATAAAAAACTCCCAGATTCATTAGATGTTAGCTCATGCCTGGAAGCAGACCTGTGTGGACTGTCTAGGGAGAGTGAACCCCTGTGCGGTGAGAGAAAGCCTGTGTGGCTATATTTTGCTTGGACATTTAAAACCAGGGACTAGGACAGCACTAGGCTGACCCCAGTCGTTAGTTAGGAAACCTGTATGTTTAGTCAGAGGTCAAGTTGACCAGGATTTATTTTGTTTATGTTTTTTTTGCCTTGCTGTGTTTTTGTCACTGTAAATAGAAAATAAACCGCACCTTTTTGATTTTGAAAACCACAACCTCCGTCTGCTGGGCCTGTTTTGGGTGGGGAGCCCATCCCGGGGGTCACACATACCCGCTGCCGAGCTAGCCCCCTCACAGTATGTTTTCTTTTTCTTTATTTTGTGAACTGAATCTGTTTGCTCCATTGCGCTCCTCACCCTACAGAACTTTGCAGTGTTAATGGGTTAGGGGACAGAGCCCTTGGAACTGTTCCGATGCCTCACACAAATCTCCTCAGGAAAACTACAATCCCCATAACCCACCGCGACGTGCTGATGACACATGAATGAGTGACGCTGCTGACTTCAGGAAGTGACTTACGATCTCCACCCGCAGCCGTCACGGCGTCCCGCTGCGTTCTCCTGTGCTAAGTGCAACGCTTCCCTGTCCCCCATCCACTGCTTGCTTTGACATAACTGAGGCTGCAAGTTCCACCATTGGGGGAGCCGATGCCCGCGAAGCCATCGGTGCCCTCTCTCCTACGACTAGGATGTGACTGCTGATGTAAGAGCCAAGTCGGCAGCCCTCCAATCAGTCGGAAGACGGATCTCCCCATCATCTCCCGGATACCTCTGGCCAGTGCTATAGAGAACAACCGCGTTTTGACTCTACACAGAACCCAGAGTGACTGCCCCGCCTGTATACGCAACAGACACTTGAACCCCGTCCTCCAGGCGCTTATGGCATAGCTGGCTGACAAACGGCTGATATCTCATGCATGTCACATACGGGACTTATCGCAGGTGGTTGATTTCCTCTATAAGGTACGATGGGACTAAATTAACCAAAACATAGATGTCTTCTACAGCTAGTTCGGTGAGGAATGTTGATTCATGTCCACAGTTTACTTAATGTTCTATTTTGTTTATCTTATGCAGTTTTTGCTATCCCTTGGCGATATGTCTTCCTATGGGCCCATCCTGCCCTCCTGTTGGTTCGCCCGAGCCATTTCGCTGGGCTGCTCCGGCATGGGGTCGTGATGCTTCCTCTTGTTTAACCCCCACTCCTAAGATTTGCTCTACACACCTAACATTACTCGGAAATCTTTACGACTCACTCCCTCTTTGGTATGCTGAGTCGCTGTCCTTTGCTAAACGTCCTCCCCTCCCTATTATCTCCTGGGGGACGTACCTCCCTTAGATATGCATCAAACATCCTGGGGTGGCGGGTCTCCCCACACTCCTGTGGTTAACTAGAAACTTCGGATACGGTTTTAAGTTGACCCCCACACAGCCGCGTATTGAGCCGTCGGTGCTCAGTTAGGGACACTGTCGTCTCATACGCGCTGTACACTACCGACTCCTCCCCCCCCCAGAGGAGGGTGGCTCCGTCCCTCCTCCTCATCGGTTGGTCCCCTATTACTGCTGCTCAATCCAAATTTACACAAGCACTTACATAATTCCCTTCCTCCTATATCTTTTGTACATCCGATACCGTTCCCCCCTTCCCGCCCCCTTTCCCCCTTGCGATGACGGAAGCCTCCATCCCCTCCACTTCGAATCTGCGCAGTCAGAGACTCCCGACGCAACTTAAACTATACTCTCTAAATGCTCGCGGTCTGAATACCCCGGAAAAGCGCTCACAACTACTATACACTCTCCAGAAAGCGAAGACCCACATTGCGCTTATTCAAGAAACTCACTTCAGAGAAGATAGTGTCCCTAAACTTCATGACCATTTTTTCCCGACGGTTTATCATGCGGCCAATAAAGAGACAAAATCTAAAGGCGTCTCAATCCTAATATCTAATCCAGATAGCAGAGATCCAGAGAGACACCCTAGGCAGATACCTCTTCCTCAAAGGCACGTTTCATGGTAGGCCCCTGACCATAGCAAACATCTACGCTCCAAATTCGCAACAGGTGTCCTTCTTTCGCACCACACTCCAACTTCTCACCGCTTTTCAATCTGGCACTCTTATTTTGGGAGGTGATTTCAACGTTCCCCTAACGCCCTCCCTAGACACGTCCAATGGATCTTCATATATGACATATAGGGCCCTCCGTGCGATTAAAACCCAACTCAGCACCCTAACCCTTCATGACACCTGGCGTACACTACACCCGAATGTAAAAGATTACACTTTCTTCTCCCCCCCCGCATAACAAGTATTCCAGACTCGACCACTTCTTTCTTACGCAGAACGACCTTACCCTACTCACGGAGGCCACGATAGAACCTGCATTGCTCTCTGACCACAACCCTATAACCATGACACTGACGTTCCCGATCTGGCGCGACAGATCCGAGATTTGGCGCTTGGACGATTCCTTACTGTCAGACCTGGCTGACACCCAATTAATATCTGACCATCTCTCCCACTACTTTGCGGATAATGTCTCGGAAGACATTTCCTCAACCACTATATGGGCCGCACACAAATGCGTTATTAGAGGTGAGCTTATATCCCTGATGGCCAAGAGACATAGACGCGGAGGAATTATCTAATCGCGTTAAAACCTTAGAGCACGCACACAAATGTTCCCTGGCTACTAAATCCCTCTCTGAACTACTGACAGCAAGAGAGGAATTGTTAGCAGAACTTCAAGCGACGCTGAAACGCAAGTTTGCACTGACACATAAGCTCTTTTACGAGTTTGGCAACAAGGCCGGAAAACTGTTAGCGAGGGCCATACAAAAGAAAAAAACGTCACACACCATACACTCCATTAGGACCCCTTCTGGAGCCAAAGCAGCCACTACTGTGGACATATCTGACCAATTTGTTGCTTACTTCTCTAAATTGTATAACATACCCAAACCGCACCGACCAGGTGCTTCACTTGACCGTGCCAAGACCATAACTGACTTTTTGACTCAGTACAGCCCTTCCCCGCTCAACCCGGAGGACCTGACGGACCTTGACCTTCCTATCTCGTCAGAGGAGACTCTTTTAGCTCTAAAACAAATGAAAGCGGGCAAGAGCCCCGGCCCAGATGGCCTCTCGACCAATTATTATAAGTCCTTCTCTGAAATACTGATCCCCCACGTCGTTAAAGCTTTCAATGCTCTTCCCACTTCACCCCTTCATCACAATGACATTCTAGAAGCACACATAACCTTGATTCCAAAACCAGACAGAGACACCACGTTGGTGTCCAATTACCGCCCCATCTCTCTGCTCAATGTGGACGTTAAGCTTTACGCGAAAATCTTAGCAAACCGCATCCTCCCTCTCATCCCCAACTTTATTTCGCTTGATCAAGTCGGCTTTGTCCCTGGCAGAGAAGCCAGGGACAAGACCACGAAGGCCATAAATATACACCACTGGTTGACATCCACCAAAACGAAGGGTTTCTTTCTTTCCCTTGACGCGGAGAAGGCGTTCGACAGAGTGGCCTGGGATTATATGTCCGCAGTGCTGACGGCGCTGGGGCTCCCTCCTCGCTTCCACCAGATGATCATGGCATTATACTCCTCCCCCACGGCCAGACTCAGGATCAACGGTCGACTGTCGAGCGCCTTCTCCATTGCCAATGGCACACGTCAGGGCTGCCCCCTCTCGCCCCTCATTTTCATACTCACCATGGAACCCTTCCTCCGCAGATTACGGGAGAATCCGAATGTTAAAGGGATAGAGATTGACCACAGACAATACAAAATAGCGGCCTACGCGGACGATATCCTACTCTTTCTAACAGATCCCTTGACCACTCTACCTAATCTTCTCAAGGACTTTGCCCTCTTCAAACAACTCTCCAATTTACAAATAAATTATAACAAATCCAAAGCTCTTAATATAACACTCCCGCCAGCGCTGATCTCTTTATGTAAGATCAACTTCCCCTTTAGTTGGGAACCCATTGAAATAACTTACCTAGGTATTAAACTTCCCACCAAATTATCTGACCTCTATGCCAGAAACTTTATACCCACGCTACAGAAAATACAAGAAGACCTCACTGCGTGGACTAAGGGCCCCTTTTCCTGGTTTGGCAGGGCAGCAATTCTGAAAATGAACATCCTCCCCAGACTACTCTACATGCTACAAGCTGTCCCAATCAAATTACCCCCATTGTTCTTCACATCCTTCAAGAGAATGTGTAGAACCCTCTTATGGTCCACTCGCCCTCCCAGACTGAGCTGGGATAAACTGACTCTTCCAAAGCGGAAGGGAGGTATAGGGTTGCCAGACTTGCGTACATACTATAGGGCCTGTCTGCTCACTAGAATTGTAGATTGGCATGTCCATGATAGCACCAAGGCATGGATCCGGCTGGAACATGCTTTCACGAGGGTGCCCCTCTCGCACCTCCCCTGGATCAGCCCAAAATCTGTCCCTACTGAATGCTCCACCCATCCTCTCATAGGTCCCACGTTACTAAATTTCAGAGCGACGAGTCACATCTTTAACATGACACCTTACTCTGGTCCCATGACACCACTGAATCAAAACCCGGATTTCCCGCCAGGTCTTTCTGCAAGAGCCGGGTCTGTTCACCCTAATAACCGGTCGACAAGGGCTAATAATGGAACACTCCTCTCTCATCCTGACATGTCCTCCAAATTTACTGATCTCTCCATTCCATTCTTTAAATTCCTTCAAATCAGACACTTTCTGCAAAGCGCCCAACCACTCGCCCAATGGTACAGGGACCTTACCCCCTTTGAACATCTTTGTGCTGAGTCAAAACCTCAAAATCATCTGATCTCAACACTATATTCCCTACTACTCGAGGGAGTACCATCCCACACTAAAATTCATAGGCTCTGGGTGACGGACTTAGCAATGGACCTGTCCGCAGAAGACTGGGAACTCGTCCATGAGCACATACATAAAGGCTCCATAAACGTCTCTACACAGGAAAACAGGTTCAAATTGTATTTGAGATGGTACCGTATGCCAGACAAGATTCATAAGTTTTTCCCCAGTGTCTCCTCTAATTGCTGGAGATGTAACTCGGCCTTAGGGTCCCTTATCCACATATGGTGGGAATGCCCACTGATACAAACATTCTGGAAGGAGGTGCACAACCTGATCACTCAAATTACCACCTATACCCCAGACTTTACCCCAGCTCAATACCTACTTCACCACACAACCCTTCAGAGATCAGCCTACCGTAAATCCCTCACCCTTCACCTCATCAATGCGGCCACTCAGTGCATTCCGATCCATTGGAGGAGTGCTATCCCCCCTCCATCTCAGATTGGCATGCCCGAATAGATAGGATAGCGGACATGGAAAGGCTTGTCCATCAGGCTAATGACACCTCTACCATATTTAGAAATACGTGGGCGTGCTGGATCCATTACAGAGAATCCACACTGACAGGGGGCTCTTCCTCCACACCTTCACACAGTACAGAGGACCACTGAGGCCCTCCACCTATGATCGCACGAGACTTCCGTCCACCCTCTTGTCATCCCTTCCTTCCCACCCCCATATGTTCGACCTGAATAACTGCCCCCATGACATGGGACTGCCAACACGGTCACTTGTCTATATCTCTCCTCCAGATAGATCTAGTAAGCTCTCGGGGTGGTCAAGATCCACCCTCCAGGCTCACGCTGGATAGATACAGTATGCTAGAGATAAAAAAAACTGTTACTTTAGAGGTGTCCCTTACCCGTTCGAACACCTTTTAGCCGTCACTTGGTCCCCCCCCCCCGTTCACAGCGTGAACCCTTTATGGGGTGAACGGGCTGGGTGGACATACTAGGGTTCACCCTTCCGCCCACCATGGCATCCCTTCGTTCCCCGTACTAGTGGTGGAATTCTGGTATCTTACTGCCCCACAGGTGTCTGATGCCCTTTCTGCGATGCATTAGTATGGAAGGCCTTCACTTCTTATGTCATGATGTAAATGCCGTTGTATATGTGACACCGTATGAAGTTGTCTATTGTTCCGATTTTCTATGTAATTTGTGCTCTGTGTACAATGCAATAATAGGCAAATGTATCTATGTTCTTTACCCTGTATTTGAAAACTCTCAATAAAATGTTTTAAAAAAAAAAACACAGCCAGACTGATGACAATAATTTTTCTCTACTGCAGTTAGGTTATATTTACAGGTCTTGTCCTCCCCTCAGCCTGTGACTGAACACTAAAGTAAAAGCTGCAGACTCCTGAGCTCATCTCTCTGTACATTCTGCTCTATTTTTCTCTTAGTATGTACCATGGGGTAGATTTACTAAAGCTGGTGCACTCAGAATCTCGTGCAGCTGTGCATGGTAGCCAATTAGCTTTTAGCCTCAGCTTGTTAAATTAAGCTTTGGCTATAAAACCTGGAAGCCAATAGTGAGCCTGATTTTGCACTCTCCAGCTTTAATAAATAAACCCCCTTGTTTGTATGTGAGCACTGAAGCGCAACTGAAAGGCTCCTTGTGCTGCTTCTCTTGTTCTCAATCTGAGCTCTGCAGTACAGTGGATTTCATGTGACTAATGCAAAGTCAAATTCAAATATGGATATATATATATATATATATATATATATATATATATATATATATATATATACTTTTTTGTGTAGTTAAACAAAAAGTATAATTCTATTACAGCAATTACAATGCAAATTGCTGATTTTTTTTTTACCTTTTTTTTATGCCCTGGATGTTTTCAATTTTTAATAATATTGATGTTATTTATATATCATATATATCATTTATTTAGTATCTTTGTATATGTTGTGTGCATATAGTAATACATTTATGAAGTATTGTAACACTTTTGCCAAATGTTAACATCAATATTATTAAAAACTGAAAACATTCAGGGCATAAAAAAGAATAGAATTACACATTTTATTATCTTCACAAGAAGGTAAGTATATATGTATATATATATATATATATATATTTTTTTTTTTTCAAAAAAAATTCCATGACAAACAAACAGGTTTCTAGGCCATGCAAAAAATGTGTGCAAAATTTTACATTTTCCCAAATCATTTTTCAAAACAGGTTGGCAACTGTGGACCAGTACAGACAGTTCTTTAAAACAGATTTTCATACATAAAATCCATTACAAATAGCATTATGGTGTACATTGACCTATAGCAACCAATCAAATTTTAGCTTTCTGTGATTTAGAGAGAGTGGACAAACAAAAGTTGATTTCAGGTTGGTTGAGCTGATGATTTGGTGATACTAAATAAGTCCAGCACTGGATTAACAAGAAGAGAAGATAGAGACGTATTGGAACTCAAGAGAACAGGAAAATAAAATCTATAAAGAGAAATTGCAGGGGGAGGGGGGGACCAAAAAAAGATCAAGCAAAGGGCATTATCTTTTCTTTGAATATAGGATGTGTATTTGGTATATGTGTGTGGGTGTAATGAATAGGAGGAGACAGGCATATGTGACAAATTATACATTGTGTTTCTTTAGCTTGGGTAATATCAGTGGAAACTGCACACGATGCTAGTGAAAAGTAAGGCATATCTGCATGTCTTGTAAAACCAGAATCCATTAATCTGCACAGTTTCCAAACGGTTCTCCATCCCTCCTCTGGGATGATGGCTGTGTCTGTACATTTTTACATTCAGATCTTATTACAACCTTAGGATAGAAAAGTATACAAGCACATGCATGCAATGTCAAAGTTGCCTTAAATTTGAAATAGAACATTAAAACAACATATGTTTCCATTTTAATGGTTACCTTCAATTTTTTTTTCTTTTTGTAAAAAAAAAAAACCGGATTAAAGACGCTAACAATTATCATTTTGCCACCTTAGATTACTAATGTTTGCTAGGTATCAAATGTCCTGGTTGCTGGAGTAGTACTTGTTTCCTGGCGTTAAGTTGTCTACTTGATAGAGAAACTGCAACGTGGCAAGTCTATACAGAATAATATGGAAGTTATTATTTAATAATGTCTTAAATAAGGACATGTTGACTTATAATTGTGCATATTCAATATGCAAAGTCTTAATACATTTATGTTAATTCAATATATCACTTTTTGACCAAGTCAGTGACATAATAAGTTAATGGAGAAAAATACCAGGCATAACTTGACATTTCATAAACTGGCAACTAAGCAAAGGAAAATATATATTTTACATCATTTGTATATTTGTGATTGTGTGGGTTTCCTCCTGAAGCTCTGGTTTCTTCACACAGTTCAAAGCCATACCAGTAGAAAACTGGCTTCCTATGTAGGGTGTTCTGTAACGAGTGTTTGTTTGCTCAACTCTAGTAAAGACATTAAAATGTGAGCACCAGTAGGCAAAGGCCGATATAAATCATTCAAAATTAAAGTGAAACTTTGCGCAAAATAAAAATGATATATATGCTGCAGCCCATCACTAACATTAACACCGCAGTTTTTATTTTTCTGAACCCCCCTCCCCCGTTTACATAGATTATAATACGTTGATCATGCCAGTGGGCAGTGGGTGACAATCCTATTCATTCTGCAGCCAAACTGCGCTGCAGCATTTTTACCCAGTTTTAAATGAACTTAAAGTAAGGAGCCAACAAATTAAAGCCTAGCCCCTGCTAACTGTTGTGTAATAGTTTTTTTTTTTTTTTTAATAAAGATTTTAGATTGTATGAATAAAAGTTGACAGTAATAAGCACCAGCTTTATCTGGTTTATTGCAACTCATGTAACTCACTTATGCTTAAAGCAGTTGTAAACCACTGAAGAAAAAAAAATAAACCTGCAAGACAGCGGCATAATGTGCTAGTATGCATCGCAGTGGCGGTGCGTCCATAGTGGGAGCAGGAGCGCCACCCCCCTCTCTCCCCTGCACCGTCACTCAAGTCAACAATACATACATTCATGCATTGCATGAATGTATGTATTGTCGCCGGCACCGCTGCCGCCCACTATTCAGATGGCCGGCCCCCTGGTGAGCGCCGGCTATCTGAATAACAGTGGCTGGTTGGTTTTTGGAAGTTCCTTGGTTAACACTGACACGCGTCTCAGCCAATCAGCTTCACCGGGTCTGGTTACCGGTAACCTGATTGGCTGAAGCGACATCGAGGGCGGAAGAAGACATGAGGGAGCGTGGAGGAGGATGGCGCTGACCCGAGGAAGGTAAGTGCAGGGCTGGGGGGAAACTGGCTGCATTTGGGGACAAACTGGCTGTATTTGGGGACAAACTGGCTGTATTTGGGGACAAACTGGCTGTATTTGGGGGGAAACTGGCTTTATTTGGGGACAAACTGGCTGCATTTGGGGACAAACTGGCTGCATTTGGGGGGAAACTGGCTGCATTTGGGGACAAACTGGCTGTATTTGGGGACAAACTGGCTGTATTTGGGGACAAACTGGCTGCATTTGGGGACAAACTGGCTGCATTTGGGGACAAACTGGCTGTATTTGGGGACAAACTGGCTGCATTTGGGGACAAACTGGCTGCATTTGAGGGGTCAAACTGGTGGCGTTTGGGCACAGTGGATGCGTTTAATGGGCACAGTGGCGGCAATTGATAATTTATTTTTTCAGTTTGTTTGCGCCTCCCCCAAAAATTTTGAGCAGCAGCCGCCACTGATGCATCGCATACAGTTTGGTCTGCATGTAAATTTGTAAAAAATATAATTTAAAGAGGCCCAGTCGGTTTTCTGAAAATTAAAAGTCAGCAACTACAAAAACTGTAGATGCTGGCTTCTAATAAACAGACACTTGCCTGTGCCAGGATCCAGCACTGTGCTCATTTGAGGAGGTGCCGAGGGCCGAAGCCGGCATCTTAACCATTTGCCGACCGTGTAACGAATATTTACGTCAGCAGAATGGCTCCTGTGCGCATGGCAACGTACTTGTACGTTGCTTTAAAAAACCCGCCTTGCGGGTGCGCACGCCCGCCGCAAGCTCCTTGACCGTGCCCGTGGGACCCGCAGACTCGATGTCCGCCGGTGTCCCGCGATCGTGCCACGGATCGGTAGAACGGGGGGATGCCATTGTAATCAAGGCATCTCCCTGTTCTGCCTAGTGTCACAGGTAGCCCAGCCTCCACACAGTTAGAATCACTCCCTAGGACACACTAACCCCTTCCTTGCCCCCTACTGGTTAACCCCTTCACTGCCAGTGTCATTTACACAGTAATCAGTATAAATGACAATGGTCAATGGTCCCAAAATAGTGTCAAAAGTGTCCGGTGTGTCCGCCATAATGTCACAGTCACGATAAAAATCGCAGATCGCCGCCATTACTAATAAAAAAAATATATAATAAAAATGCCATAAAAATATCCCCTTTTTTGTAGACTCTATAACTTTTGCGCAAACCAATCAATATACGCTTTTTTTTTTTACCAAAAATATGTAGAAGAATACATATTGGCCTAAACTGAGAAAGAAATTTGTTTTTTTATATATTTTTTGGGGATATTTATTATAGCAAAAAGTAGTTTCTTTTCAAAATTTATGTTTTTTTTTTGTTTATAGCGCAAGAAAATAAAAACCCGCAGAGGTGATCAAATACCACCAAAAGAAAGCTCTATTTGTGGGAAAAAAAGTACGTCAATTTTGTTTTGGAGCCACGTCGCACGACCGTGCAATTGTCAGTTAAAGCGCCTCAGTGCCGATTCGCAAAAAATGGCCCGGTCACTGGGCAGCCAAATCTTCCGGGGCTGAAGTGGTTAAAGTGGTGTTCCGGGCATACTAGCTCATTATGCCTTTGTCTTGTAGGGTTTTTTGTAGGGTTTACAACCACTTTAACACACACCCTGCATCTGCCCTCTCCCTCCAGGAGATTGATCCCACCCTATTCTGTAGTTTCATGCTTCTTCAGTGCAGGCAATGTCAGAGAGCACCATTCTCCCTGAATAAGCAGCCAGTGTCTTCCTCTGCTGATTGATTGTTTTGTACTTTTTTTTTACATAGATCGTTCATTTGACAGAGTGTGCAGGAGCTGAGCAATCACTTAACCTCCCTGGCGGTATGATTCTGTCTGGAATTATGTACCAAAAGTGGTACAATTATTTTGCATGGAAATTTGGTGTTCTGTATTGTAGGTCTGCAATTCTTAGTAATTACTTACTTAAACCTGACCAAACAAGAGTCTAGTAGACATCCCGGGTATGATAAAGTTTGAAACACAAAATCATAAATTATAATATAATAAATAACTATAAATAATTATAACAAATAGTAATGTAGTTATAACAAAAATTATTCAATAATGTAAACAAATCAAAAACACTGAAATTTGCTCAGTTGCAGAATTGTTGCTGTCATTAGATTTAGTGTTTGATGACGAAATTCCCCACAAATCGCTATCTCTCAATTCTGCAAGTGATTCTAATTTATTATCGCTGTTTTCTAGCTGGTCTAAAACCACTTTTGACATAAAGGGACACTTTTTGGTTGCTATGGACAATCTCCAAATTCCAGGCAGAAAAAAATGTATTTATAATATAAAAGTGCATGCAGGACACTGGACAGACCACTAGGGACAAAGGGTTGTGTAATTATTTGATACAGTACTGTAATCAGTAAGATTAGTATACTGTATGTATTGTGTGCTTTTCACTTTTTAAATTTGGCGCCGAACTCCGCCCCTGTGCGCCGCAACGTTGCAGGGAACGGAGCTCGGCACCCGGCAGTGTGAATCGAGCGAGACACGGCTCGCACACACTGCGGGGAGACATCGCAGGATCCAGGGAACAAGGTAAGTAACTTCCTCTGGATACTGCGATGCAGCCTGAGTCTGGCTCGGGGTTACCGGTCTTAGCATTAAAAACTCACCCCGAGCCAGACTTGGGAATACCGCTAAGGGGGTTAACAGCATATGCGGTGCAGAGCTGTAGTATTTAATACAAGAGAAGTGTGCCCTTGGAAGCCTGTAAACCTGTACAGAGATTGTACGATTCGATTGTATGGCACCTTTATACAGCTAAAATGAACTAGTCGCGCTTTCAGTACTATTAATTGTTAATGGCACCCCAAATGCAGAACAAACACACATTTTGCTGTGTGCAAATATGTGCGTTAAGCTCAAGACTGTAAAAAGTTTGCAAACCACAACACACTAAAATACCCCATGAGCTACTTTGCTGCATTTGTTGCACGTAGGACAGCCCAGTGCCTCTGCATTGAAATCAGTTGGCTGCTCTATGCATGTTTTGGAAAAAAAACGCAAAAAAGTAAACTCCCACTAGATACACAAGTGAATGGGGCCTGAAAGTGAAATTAGTCTGTTTACACAAGAATAATGACAGCTGAGTGCTTCCTCCTACTCCCTCCCATGTGCAAAGCTGGAGATACACTATGCAATCTGATTGTACTAACTTTGTTCAATTTCCTTTAGATTTACTAAAACTAGTAACTAGTCTGAATAATCCATTCTATTTGTATCAAATCAGACAGGCCCTTGCACTAAATAGCAGTGATCTAAAGGAAATTGTACAATCAGATTGTACATTGTATGACCACAGAAGAAGAAGGAAAGTAGGTGGAAATAACCAAGAGGTGGTATCGTGATGAGGGGGGTGTGGTCCAGAGTAGTAAACACACACAATATTGTGATGCAGTAAGGCAGTACATGATGAGATATGAAGTTTCCTGGATGGTCACATGATGCTACAGGAAGTGATGGGCTCAGAATGCCATTTTTTCCTATTTTTAACCAAGAGATGTAGATTCAAAGCTGCCATGGACTAGATAAAGTGGGGTACACACTATAAGAAAATTGGGTGAATGTTCGTCGGATTTTTCTCGATGTTTCACAGAAAATCGGAACCGATGAAAGAAAATTTGTAAGAACATTCTTACGAATATTCTCGTACGACAAATACTTTTTTTGTTGTGTTTTGTTTCAGAGCAGGTGCAGTCTTTCTTTTCTGATTTTTCTTGTACGAAAACTGTACGAAAATGGTACACATTAAACGAAAATCATTCGTTGTGTTCCCGTACAATTATTTTTGTCACTTTGGGAATTTTTGTACGAAAATTCTGAATCGGCTGTCGAAAGTTGGGTACACACTATATGAAAATCGTACGAAACTTCTTTGGACGAAAATGTTCGCCCGATTTTCTTATAGTGTGTACGAGCCTTAAGGAAATGTTTACTTTAATGATGCAAGAAAAATGGCTTCTAGAGATCAAATTAGAAATTACACATGTTGCATTTCTATTCAATCATTAGGTAGATGTCTATCTGAAAATCTTTGGGTAAAGAATATTTAAAAAAAATCTGATTTATGTGAAAATCGTTGAATAGATACGCTGCAGCTGTAGATTCTAACTTCTAGTATGCTGGCACTGCTGTAGCTGACAATCAAAAAAATAGCAAGTACAAAAGGCCTACGCTTATGTTAGTTTACTAGTAAATTTTATCCAAACTATAATTTTCCTTTCAAGTAAATAAATAGACCTTTCCCATGAACCTAACTAAATATCTGCAGCAAATCCAGATTTTGTGGGTCAGCATAAGAATTTCTTAGCAAACCACACCCTGAATACAAGAAACCTAGAAAACTGTATGCACACAAACAATCCTTGGATTAGGCTCCAAAAGAATTGGAGCATATTGGACAGGGGTTTCATCCTGGTGGCGTCTACATTTTGTGGTTGGAGCAATAGCTGTGGAATTTAACGAGCAGAAAAAGAGCATTTTTAAATGGTGCTGTATATGTTCTTCTTAAACAGAATTCTATAAGGCTACTACTTCCACATTTCTCATAGGATATTTCTGAGACATAACATGCCAACATCATGGGGACTTTGTGGAAGAACTGAAAAGACCTAGTATTTAAAATGTTGCTAACAGATTCATTTATGTAAAAGGGGTCTACCTGAATATTCAACAATGTCAGCTGATGATCTGGCTTTTATTGCAGTTGTTAATAATTATGTATGAAAAATCTTAAGAAATCAGAAGGAACCTTAAAGTAATACTAAAGGCTTTGGCTTTTTTGTTTTAATTTAAAAAGCATGTTATGCTTACCTGCTCTGTGCAATGGTTTTGTATAGAGCAGCCTCGATCCGCCTCTTCTCGCCAGCTCCTGCCTCATCCCCCCCCCCACTGAGTCTCCATAGCAAGTTGCTTGCTTTGAGGAGAGTCGTGCGTGCTTGCTCTGCTCCTGAGCCCTTCTCTGTGTGTCCTTAAGACATAGAGTGGTGCTTGGTCCCTCCTCACTGGTTCTGATTCACAGCAGTGGGTGCCAATGGCTCCCGCTGCTGTATGTGAGCCAATGAGGAGTAAGAGACCCGAGGGAACCTCGGCTCTCGTGCACATCGCTGGATCGAGATTGGGCTCAGGTTTGTATTTAGGGGGGCTGCAGGGAAGCTGCATGCAGAATGTTTTTTACCTTACGGCATAGAATGCGGTAAGGTAAAAAACCTTTTGCCTTTAGATCCACTTGTTCACATGGACAGCTGTTTTCTGACAGCTCTGATAAGACAGGCAGCGCAGAGGCGATATGCTACTGCTCACATGAGCATTAATAGTAAGCCCCCGTTTACACATGGGGACCGTTTGGTTTATCAGTTCAGTCACGTTCTTTTCATTCATTCACAACCTCCAGGTAAAGTCCTTGCAAAAATGGACTGTTTTTCTGTTTACATCTGTTTTTCGTCCTATCCGTTATTTTACAGAAGAAAAATAGATCCATTCTAAAAAATGGATGTTGACGGAAGCAGATGTAAACGGATGTAAATGGATGATCATCCATTTATATTTTTCCATAGAGATGCATTGATGTCTGTTTTTCATCCGTCAATGGATGGATGAAAAATGGACAAACGGTCCGCATGTATGAAAGGCACTTTAGTTGTTGACATAATAATAAAAAATCATGCTCTATACAATTACTATAATAAAATAAAAATTGCAAAAAAAAAGAAGTAGACATTTGTGGTCAATGGAGATGTGTTTGCTACATTCATAGTTAGTGAAAAAGGTCCCCCTACATTGGTGGTCAGCAGAGAATTTGTTCTCACACCTATGTTAAGTGGAACGAGGGACCCCTCACACTGGTGGGTGAACATTTTAAGATCATCTTTTACAGTATTGATCAGTGAGGAAGGTCCTCCTTTCCATTGGTGGACAGAGGAAGGAAGAATGTCCTTTACATTAGTGGTTACCTTAGAGGTTAGTCAAGCAACCCCTAGCAACCTCTGGAGGAATCCTATTCTTCTATAGAACCCTGGTTGAGAAAGGCTGCAATGAGGTCTTTTTCCAAAGACAAAATAAAGCAGAAAACAATTTTATGTAAATTAAACCATTACACTTGGTGGAAGGAAATTGTTTAAAATTAACCCGTCAACCATTTAAAACTTTTAAAACTAAAATCCCAAATAAGGACAGACACCACAAGGTGACTGCTATTACCATTAGTAGCAAGAAAAGCCTTATGATCTAGATTTTACTTTGGTACTCAAAACTTGACTCACCAAACTTTACTGCAATCTGATATAAGTACCCATTAAGTGCCCCTACCATCTGCTGCCCCCCTCTCCAATAGGGAACTGTATCAGTGCCATACTCAGTGAAAAGAGATAGCCAGTACAGGGGGTCCCCGGGTTACGAACCCGTTAGGGACTTTCCTCCTGTTTGTAATTCGGAAATGTTCGTAAATCGACTGCGCATGCGCAAAACGTCGATTAGGGACATTTCCGATGTTTTCCGATGTTCCATCGAATGCCGTTCTGCGCATGCGCCCAATTACGGACATTACCGGCATTTTCCGAGGCTCCGTCTGGCCGCGCATGCGCAGAACAGCAGATGGACTGCGCAGAACAGCATAGGGTCCCCGCAGCGCCCGGTTCGTAAGTAGGAAGGGTCTGTAAGCCGGGCGTTCTTAAGTCAGGGACCCCCTGTAGTCAGAGCTTAGAGCCAGCTATTGGCTTTGCCTTTGGAAGTTGGACTCTCAGCACCAATATGAAATGGAGTTCAGGGGGTGTGTGCAGAATGGTATTCTAGGTCCACTTGTTCATCATAGTTAAACTGATGGGCATATACAGCATCTCTTGAGAAATGTGAACATTAAAGTATAACTAACAGCAAATTCGTATTTTTTTTTGTTTGTTTTTTGGATAGAGTGGAAAGGGATTAGAACGCTTGTCAGTTTTTATTGCTAAAAACGTAAGTATACCCTGGGACTTTAATTGAGGTGCAGCATGCACAACCCCTATATACATGGTGAACATGGTTTACAATTTATTGTTAAATAAATACAAATCTCATAAAAAATATATATATATATATATATTTTCTGACTGTGCCTCCATTAGAGGGATTCACCCTCTCTATTTGTCCTGTTTACCATTATTATTGAAAGTGAAAGTAAAAGTTAAAGAAAATGGGTTGTCCCCAGAAAAGTAATAGTGGGGAAATCTTCCAATGAGGACACTAGTTATGGTGACCTGGGGGTCCCCAATGAATTCCCTTAATTTGCAGGAATTTCCCCTCACTTCTTGTTTGGCTATGGGACAAAAAATAAATAAAAATGGGGGTGAAAAAAAAAGTTCACAATGGTTAACATTTTTTTTAAGGTGGATAGAGCACCTTAAAAAATTTTTGCCTGTAGTTCTACCTAAGCTTTCTATGAGCCTGCAGGAAATTACTACAAATTACTACAAATTTGTGTGTAGCGGCTGCTCCTCACACTCCCCTCTTGGTCTCGTCTTTCTCTTGCCTAGGGGTATCTTAGAGGGGAGGGAGCGGGGACACTACGCCTGGCTTCCACCACAGATGATAGTGCGGTATAAGCAACAGTTCAGTATTACCTTCGGGTCAGTGTTGTGCACCTGGATCCTCCCTCCAAGAGTCACCGCGAACCATGTCCGTTAGAAAATGAGCTCCACACCATTAAAGTTCAACACTCCTTTATTCTCCTTGTCTGAACACAAACAGTTGAACTCCCTTGATAGAACAGAACAGAAAAGGAGGTGTGGATGCGAACAGGCCCAGACACAATGTAAGCTGCCACTTCCCTTTCTAGAAGTGTGTCCTGGTCTCCGCACGAGGGTGGATTTCCTTCCAGGCCGTCTCCGACGAGAGACTCACTTGTCACCGGCAATATGCTGCACCGGGTCTTCAAATGAGGAGCTCCCCCCGGTCCATGGCGCCTTCCGGATTCGGGTACCCAATCCCTGGGCACCCTAGGATCTCCTTCCCTCGCGGAACTCAGTGTTGGGCACTGAGCTACGGACCTCCATCCAAGTACCTCACCCCAGGCTAAAGGTGCCTGGGATGGAACTCGACCTCCGCTGTTCTCTAGGCCTAAGCCACCCAGAGGAGCGACGCGACCCACCGTCCGCAAGCTGAAGGTGCCTGGGACGTCAACCCGTGACAAAGATGGCCGGCCCCCTTTATACCCACTCCCAGCAAGCACAGCGGGTTCCCCGCCCCACCATACCGCTGCCGAGGGAGGACAAAAAGGAGGACGGCACACAGCAATGATTCAACCCCAGCCCAGGGCGACAGCGCCACCCACTGGGCTGCAGGGAATTACACATCACTGATGTCTCTGCCAAATTCAAAATTACACCCGGGAAAGTACATACCCGCTATATGTGCTATAAAATATACTTCTGATTAACACATAATTTATGGCAAATGTTCTATTACTTGCACCCACTTACACATTTAAAAAGTGTTTATGCACATTTGTATGCTTTGGGGGTAATGCTCAGCTACACACATAGTGGGAGATTTACTAAAACTGGTGCACATAGAATCTGATGCAGCTGTGCATAGTAACCAATCAGCTTCTAGGTTTTAGTCCACAGCCACACTGAATCCGACTTTAAAATCGTGCGACTTCACTTGAAGCCACACTATTTCAAAGTCGCATCTCAGTGCAACTTCAGGTGCGACTTGGAAGAAATCTGTGCGACTTCATGCACAGATGTCTATACAAGTCGCACCTGAACTTGCAAAAAGTAGTGCAGGAATTACTTTCAAAATCGGTGTGACTCTGATGGAGTTGGAGTCGACTGATTTGACCGCTTCCATTGCGGACAATAGGGTGTGACTTGTCATGCGATTTGAAGCTTTTAAATCACATGACATGTTGTACCAGTATGACTGGGAAAATATTGTCAAGGCTTGATTGAACAGGCTGAAGTTAGAAGCTAATTAGTTACCGTATATACTCGTGTATAAGCCGACCCGAATATAAGCCGAGGGACCTAATTTTACCACAAAAACTGGAAAAACGTATTGACTCCAGTATAAGCCTAGGGTGTGCCTCACTTTGCCTCACTGTGTCCATGCCTCATTGTGTCCATGCCTCACTGTGTCCATGACTAGACTGACGTTTAACATGGGAGTCTATGGAAGGGCCCGGATTTGAAAAATCGGTGCTCCCCGGCCGTAAGTCCCCCGGACAAGAAACTTTGCAAACTTGTAGAGGAAGAGTGTGGCTATATGTGTGCCACGTTTGGGGTCCAGGGGACCTACGGCCGGCCGATACCAGGTCCCCAAATTCACCAGAGAAATTACTGTTTAACATAGGAGTCTATGGAAGGGGTGCCTGGTTTTGAAAAATCGGTGCTCCCCGGCCATAGGTTCCCCGGACAAGAAACTTTGCACACTTGTAGAGGAAGAGTGGGGCTATATGTGTGCCAAGTTTGGGGTCCAGGGGACCTACGGCCGGCCGGTACCGGCTCCCCAAAGTTCGGGAGATCAGGCGCAAAAAGGTGACTCGAGTATAAGCCGAGGGGGGCATTTACAGCACAAAAAATTGTGCTTAAAAACTCGGCTTATACTCGAGTATATCTGTGTATTAGCAAATCTTCCCCGCTGGCTGTATAACACTTCTAAATCTTTAAAGTAATTTAGGTGAAGTTTTAATTTACTCTATTGTTACATGAAAAAAATAAAAAAATTCATGTCCTCTCAATCCATGTGTAAATATATATTTTTTGGTTATGTGTGAGTTCACAAAATATACCTCCATGCATGTATTTTGATTAAATCATATACTGTATGTACCCCAACAGCAAAACAATTTTTGCAATTGTATATGGCAGGGCCTGACAAATCACAGCCCCCATGGTGACTAGAAATGGCATCCTGGTGCCTGGGCTTTTGTTAGCCCATTTACTGATAGCACCAGGCATTTCTACATTTCTAAATTATGGGGCCCACACCCGGCTGCAGTCTCACTGGCTCTCTTACATGCCAATTGTCAGAGTGAGTGACAGGGGAGAGATCTGTGTTGTAAACAACACAGATCTCTCTACTGAAAGCAGGGATGTGCCGGTTTTGGTCTGGCTGTGCCGGTTTTGTCTCCCTGCAAAGCAGGGAAACGAAAACAAGCACATCCCTCAGTAAAACAGTACACAGTGCAGTTACATTACACTCCCTAGGCACACAATAAACCCTTTGATTGCCCCAGATGTTAACCCCTTCCTACTCAGTGTCATTATTACAGTGACAATGCATTTTTTTAGCACTGATCACTGTATTAATGTCACTGGTGAGTCAGGATGCCCACTGTACTATCACAGTCCCTTTTTACATCACTGATCACCGCCATTCCTAGTATATAAAAAAATAAATAATCCAGTATATATGTTGTCATTTGTAGATGCTATCATTTTCACACAAACCAATTAATATAACTTAATGGGATTTTTTTTTTTTTTTTTTTTTACCAAAGACATGTAGCAGAACACAGTTTGGCCTAAATTTATGAAAAAATATTTTATTTTTTTATTTTTATGGGATATCTTTTATAGCAAAAAGCAAAAAATATTGTATATTTTTATTTTCAAAATTTTCAGGTGTTTTTTTTTTATAGCGCAAAAAATAAAAAAACAGAGGTGATCAAATATCACCAAAAGAAAGCTCTATTTGTGTGAAAAAAATTATATAAAATTATTTTTGTCTACAGTGTTGCAGTGTTGCGCAATTGTCAGTTAAAGTAGCACATCGCCGTATAGAAAAAAAGCTTTGTTAGTTAAAAAAAACTGGCTTCCAACTTTTTTAGCTGGCTCCTATATTCAAAGCTAAGCTGACTATGCATCCACAAAATGTTCTAATTTACTGTCTGTTTGTTTTTTTCATTTAAATATTGGTTTAGGCCTGGTTCACACTGGGGCGACAAACGCTCCGACATTGGGAGCTCATGTCGCATGACGTGTGAAAATCAATGTTTCCCTATGGGAGCCGTCTTAACTGGTCCGACACTTTGAGAATGCTCCCTGTACTACTTTGGTCCGATTTTGATCCGACTTCAGCCCATTGACTATCATTGAAGTCGGATCAAAGTCGGACCGCAGTCTTGCATGGTCCGACTTTGGCATGCGACTTGTGCTGTGCTGCTCTTGAGGGGGAACTCCAGGCCAAATTTTAAATAAAAAACCGGCGTGGGTTCCCCTCCAGGAGCATACCAGGCCCTTGGGTCTGGCCTGGATTTGAACGGGCACCCCTACGCCAAAAAAAACGGCGTGGGGGGTCCCCCCAAAATCCAAACCAGACCCTTATCCGAGCACGCAACCTGGCAGGCCGCAGGGGAAGAGGGGGGGATGAGAGAGCAGCCCCCCCTCCCTCCTAAACCGTACCAGGCCGCATGCCCTCAACATGGGGGTTTTGGTGCCGAGCGGAGACGACACCGGAGACCCCCGAAGTCGGAAAAGACCCCCGGAAGTCGGAAGAAGAGCGCCGGAGCTGTGTAATAAATTACTTTAAAAACCTGTGTAGTGTTTTTTTATTGCAATTTTTTTCCACCAGGTGAATGGGTAGGGGTACGATGTACCCCATACTCATTCACATAGGGTGGGGGGGCCGGGATCCGGGGGCCCCCTCATTGAAGGGGGCTCCCGGATTCCGATAAGCCCCCCGCCCGCAGACCCCGACAACAAACGGCCAGGGTTGTTGGGAAGAGGCCCTGTCCTCATCAACATGGGGGCAGGGTGCTCTGGGGTGGGGGGGCCGCAGGTCGCCCCCCTGCCCCAGAGCACCAAACCCCCCATGTTGAGGGCATGCGGCCTGGTACGGTTCAGGAGGGAGGGGGGGCCGCTCTCTCATCCCCCCTCTTCCCCTGCGGCCTGCCAGGTTGCGTGCTCGGATAAGGGTCTGGTTTGGATTTTGGGGGGACCCCCACGCCGTTTTTTCGGCGTAGGGGCGCCCGTTCAAATCCAGACCAGACCCAAGGGCCTGGTATGCTCTTGGAGGGGAACCCAGGCCGTTTTTTTTTATTTAAAATTTGGCCTGGAGTTCCCCCTCAAGATTCATTCCAAACACAGTGCCTGATATTGGCGGGGATCCAAGTCGGATCCCCGTTCATTGAAAGTCGGACATATGTCGGCTTCATGTCGCAGGGCAAAGTCGGATCCAAAGTAGGACGGATGTCGTGTCGCACTAGTGTGAACCCAGCCTTACATCACACAGAAAGAGCTATCTACTCATTCATTAAAGGGATAAATGCACCTTGACTGGGTTCACACTAGTGCGACACGACATCTGTCCTACTTTGTATCCGACTTTGCCCTGCGACATGAAGCCGACATATGTCCGACTTTCAATGAACGGGGATCCGACTTGGATCCCCGCCAATATCAGGCACTGTGTTTGGTATGAATCTTGAGGGGGAACTCCAGGCCAAATTTTAAATAAAAAAAAAAAACGGCGTGGGTTCCCCCTCCAGGAGCATACCAGGCCCTTGGGTCTGGTCTGGATTTGAAGGGGCACCCCTACGCCGAAAAAACGGCGTGGGGGTCCCCCCAAAATCCAAACCAGACCCTTATCCGAGCACACAACCTGGCAGGCCGCAGGGGAAGAGGGGGGGACGAGAGAGCGCCCCCCCCTCCCTCCTGAACCGTACCAGGCCACATGCCCTCAACATGGGGGGTTTGGTGCTCTGGGGCAGGGGGGCGACCTGCGGCCCCCCACCCCAGAGCACCCTGTCCCCATGTTGATGAGGACAGGGCCTCTTCCCGACAACCCTGGCCGTTGGTTGTCGGGGTCTGCGTGCAGGGGGCTTATCGGAATCCGGGAGCCCCCTTCAATAAGGGGGCCCCCGGATCCCGGCCCCCCCACCCTATGTGAATGAGTATGGGGTACATCGTACCCCTACCCATTCACCTGGTGGAAAAAAATTGCAATAAAAAAAAACTACACAGGTTTTTAAAGTAATTTATTACACAGCTCCGGGGGTCTTCTTCCGACTCCGGCGCTCTTCTTCCGACTTCTGGGGGTCTTTTCCGACTTCGGGGGTCTCCGGTGTCGTCTCCGCGCTCTCCGGTTCTTTCTTCCGCCGGGCCTCCGCTAACTTCTTTTTAGCTCTTTTGCTAACGGAGGCCCGGTCTTCCCGTTGTCTCGTCCGGCTCTCCGTTGTCCTTCTGCCGGCCCCTCCACTAACTTCTTGGTAGCTCTTTCGCTAGTGGAGGGGTCGGTCTTCCCGTCGTCGCCGTCGGCTTCTTCTTCCCTCTTCTCCTTCTCGATGTTGACGTGTCGCTTCCTCCCGCTGTAATACTGGCTCTCCGCTCCGCTCCGCATTAATATAGGCTTCTCATGACGTCACAGTCACATGTTCCGGGGCACATGGCCCCGGAGCATGTGACTGTGACGTCATGGGAACATGTGACTGTGACGTCATGAGAAGCCTATATTAATGCGGAGCGGAGAGCCAGTATTACAGCGGGAGGAAGCGACGTGTCAACATCGAGAAGGAGAAGAGGGAAGAAGAAGCCGACGGCGACGACGGGAAGACCGGCCCCTCCACTAGCGAAAGAGCTAAAGAAGTTAGTGGAGGGGCCGGCAGAAGGACAACGGAGAGCCGGACGAGACAACGGGAAGACCGGGCCTCCGTTAGCAAAAGAGCTAAAAAGAAGTTAGCGGAAGAAAGAACCGGAGAGCACGGAGACGACACCGGAGACCCCCGAAGTCGGAAAAGACCCCCGGAAGTCGGAAGAAGAGCGCCGGAGTCGGAAGAAGACCCCCGGAGCTGTGTAATAAATTACTTTAAAAACCTGTGTAGTGTTTTTTTATTGCAATTTTTTTCCACCAGGTGAATGGGTAGGGGTACGATGTACCCCATACTCATTCACATAGGGTGGGGGGGCCGGGATCCGGGGGCCCCCTTATTGAATTCCGGATTCCGATAAGCCCCCCGCCCGCAGACCCCGACAACCAACGGCCAGGGTTGTCGGGAAGAGGCCCTGTCCTCATCAACATGGGGACAGGGTGCTCTGGGGTGGGGGGGCCGCAGGTCGCCCCCCTGCCCCAGAGCACCAAACCCCCCATGTTGAGGGCATGCGGCCTGGTACGGCTCTCCCGTCCCCCCCTCTTCCCCTGCGGCCGGCCAGGTTGTGTGCTCGGATAAGGGTCTGGTTTGGATTTTGGGGGGACCCCCACGCCGTTTTTTCGGCGTAGGGGTGCCCGTTCAAATCCAGACCAGACCCAAGGGCCTGGTATGCTCCTGGAGGGGGAACCCACGCCGGTTTTTTATTTAAAATTTGGCCTGGAGTTCCCCCTCAAGAGCAGTACAGCACAAGTCGCATGCCAAAGTCGGACCATGCAAGACTGCAGTCCGACTTTGATCCGACTTCAATGATAGTCAATGGGCTGAAGTCGGATCAAAGTCGGACCAAAGTAGTACAGGGAGCATTCTCAAAGTCGGACCGACATGTGTCGGACCAGTTAAGACGGCTCTCATAGGGAAACATTGATTTTCACACATCATGCGACATGAGCTCCCAATGTCGGAGCGTTTGTCGCCCCAGTGTGAACCAGGCCTGAGTGATGATGATTTTGATAGTCTGGTGAACGGGTATGGGGACATATTTAGCAATCCACTGGGGGTCAGAAATCATGTAGAAGTTAAGAAGCCCTGGACTAGAGAATAATCACTTGACATGTGCAGGAAAATAAAAATAAAAACAAAAACAAAAACAAAAGGATTCTGCCTTGCACATTATTGGATGAATAAAGGGAATATAACTTTGCTAAGCAAGCATTCTCCTTCTTTAGTAAATTAACTCCATTGATTACATTTATTGATTTTTCAATAACAGACATCAGCCTTAATTCACAAAACTAAAATACTAGGATAAGGATCCTTACTGTCAAAAAAAGTTTTTTTTTTTTTTTTTTTAATCAGTCCAATGAAATTTAAAAATTGCAGTCACATGGCTGAAAATAAAGATCAGTATCCTTAACTACATGGAGCCCGGGCCATAGACGAATGACGGCCTCAAGGTGGTTCTAGATATCCGGGAGGACGTCAATAGACGTCCTCGGCTCCTCCGGCCACTGGGGGGGCACGCGCGCACGCCCGGCGCGTCATTGACATGCCGATGTGCGTGCTTGGTGGCCGCGATGTCCGCCAGGCACCCGCGATCGGCCGGTACAGAGACAAGGACGTGGATCTGTGTGTGTAAACATACAGATCTATGTCCTGTCAGGGAGAGGAGACCTTGTACATAGGGACAACCATCGGTTACCTCCCCCAGTCAGTCCCCTCCCCCCACAGTAGTAATCACTCCCAGGGCACACATTTAACCCCTTCCTCGCCCCCTAGTGTTAACCCCTTCACTGCCAGTGTCATTTTTACAGTAACCAGTGCATTTTTATAGCACTGATCGCTGTAAAAATTACAATGGTCCCAAAATGGTGTCAAAAGTGTCCGATGTGTCCGCCATAATGTTGCAGTCACAATAAAAATCGCTGATCGCCGCCATTACTAGTAAAAAAAAAAATATTAATAAAAATTCTATAAAACGATGCCCTATTTTGTAGACGCTATAACTTTTGCGCAAACCAATCAATAAACGCTTATTGCGATTTTTTTGACCAAAAATATGTAGAAGAATACGTATCGATCTAAACTGAGAAAAAAAATATATATATATTTTTTTTAAATTTGGATATTTATTATAGCAAAAAGTAAAAAATATTGTGTTTTTTTCAAAATCGTCGCTCTTTTTTTGTTTATAGCGCAAAAAATAAAAACCGCACAGATGATCAAATACCACCAAAAGAAAGCTCTATTTGTGGGAAAAAAAGGACGCCAATTTTGTTTGGGAGCCACGTCGCACGACCGCGCAATTGTCATTCAAAGCGTGACAGTGCCGAAAGCTGAAAATTGGCCTGGGCAGGAAGGGGGTTTAAGTGCCCAGTAAGCAAGTGGTTAGGTAAAGCTTTGTG
This sequence comes from Rana muscosa, assembly GCA_029206835.1. Lineage (NCBI taxonomy): Eukaryota > Metazoa > Chordata > Amphibia > Anura > Ranidae > Rana > Rana muscosa. Next base: position 684,996,568 of record CM055117.1, on the reverse strand, counting down.
AACATATTATATTTTCATAAAGAAAAAACTTGAAAAAAAAAGATCTTATAAAGGCAGACAAAGGACCTTTCACATTTATGCTCAGCCTGATAATGCATGTTTATGATGCATTTTACTGCATGCATGTTTACATGTTTGTTTGAAGTACTCATGCTAATGTATGTTTTTTTGTGTGAAAACGTTTGAATACACTAAATGCACACAAAAACACAATTCATTTAATTCGGTGTGTTCATTTTGTTAGCACACAATGGCTAAATTTGTATTTTATTTTTTTACTGCACACATTACTAGCAGTAATGAAATGCATTTTATTGTAAAACACACAAAAGTGAATGAGGCCTCAGGCTGCTGGTGGAGGTGAGCTCTGTTTTTATTCTTTTGCGAGCAAAATGATGGTACTATGCAATCTACATAATTTCCTAGTGACAGTTGTGCACATCTCATTTAGGGGACAATGTCAGGGGTTTCATTTATGTCTGAATTCTGACAAATTAGGTAAAAAAAATTTAAAAAATGCCCAAATAAGTTCTCTATCAATATTGTTTAACATCAGCAGTTACAAAGTATTAGCATATGATTATGTGAAAAACAGCTGTTGGTTTTAAAAGTGAAAGTGGGAAATAATAACTGTTTAGAAACTACAGTAAAAATTGTCCACGTAAACTTGTTTTTTGCTTCAAAGCATTATGCACGTGTTCTGTCAAAATAATTATATGAAATGTTACAAACTAATATACCAGTGTACTTTTCTTCTTTTTTTTTTTGTTTATCAAATTTTAATATCAGCTGGTATCTCCCTTAACATCAGTGGAATGCGCCTTTAAAAACCTTCTCTCCAGTTTTGCTAATAAGGTCGGGTCATGGATAGCCTGACTATGTATGCAGCCCAGTAATTAAAACAATATCATACATATATGTACCGGTATATGAGATAAGGAATGGTTATGGTCCAATTGTGTGATTTATAAAATGGGTTAACACGTCCTTTTCTTTTATCATATTTTATGCTATCCATATTGTAGACTGAATATGAGACCAATATATACGCTCGACTGCCAATTTTGGCCACAGTTGTACTGAACTTTTTCTGTACCCCCTTTTTTTTAAATATTCAATAAAACTTATATTTGAAAAAAAAAAAAAACTGTGTAGATGTGCAATACTCATTTACTGGTATTTGGTCTGAAACACTACAACCTTTGCCTATGTGAGCATACTGAGGGCCACTGGTGCATTTTAATGCATAGGTACATAGTTGGTAAGGTTGAATAAAGACACTAGTCCATTCAGTTGAACCGTTGTGGGTGGGTGGGTGTGTATTATGCCTCTACCACTTCCCATATCCCTGTATATTATGTTCAATAAGATGCCCATCTAAGAATTTTTTGGAATTAGCGACATTACCCGCATTGTGGAAGCTTGCTTTCCAAAATGCTAAAACACATGTTGTGGTTCCTATGTGTCTGTTGCTATCTCAGTGCTACAGTACAGTGAGTTTTAAAAAATGCACCATGTCCAATTTTTTTCTTTGCTTTAGTGCATTGGGAGGCCTCTAGAAGTCAATAGCATCACATCAAAATGTAACAGATATTAAAAAAACATTGATCAATGGCTGTTAACCCTATCTACTTATAATTTGAAATAAAAAAAAAAAATCATTGAAAACACGCATCAAAGTATGTCAATGCACAAAGAAAATGTACGTTGATGCATAACAATGTACCCACGTAACATTGTGGGGGGGAAAAAACAGCACCTCTGTGCACATGCATAGAATTAAATTGGCCCTGACAGATATCTTCACTTTTTGTTTACTACAAGGTCTTTCATCAGCATGCTTCTCTAATGCATGTGATGACATCATGAATATTAATGTGTAGTCCATGTAGTGCATTTTTTTTTATTCTATTGATATTCTTATGCAGCAATATATGCTTTGGTTAAAATTATACAAATTTCTGAGTATAATATACTGTATTTATCGGCGTATAACACGCACAGGCGTATAACACGCACCATAATTTTAAGAGGGAAGTTTCAGGAAAAAACTTTCCACAGCCCCCTGCGTATAACACGCAGGCACAGTTTACCCTCTATTTTCAGGGTAAAAAAGTGAGTGTTATACGCCAATAAATACAGTATATGCCATGTCACACCTAGAACATCATTGAATGCTTAAATAAATCTGAAATTTATTTTTAAATGCAACTAGTGTGATTACTATAAATTGTATTGATGCAGCCTCCTGTAACTCTCCTGAAGGGTATGTGCTAACAGGAGCAAAGGACAGAGTTGGCATTGACATCGGGATGGATTTAATAAAGGAATAAAGCATATTTGCTTTGGGAAGCAAATTTTCAATTAGCTCAGGGAATGAGTGTTCTCCTAAAATACCCAATCATATGGAAGGAAAAAAAACAAAAAAAAAACAGGACTTTTGCTCATACATAATTGGATGACTGAAGTCACCACAGCTTCTCCTCACTCACTAAGCTAAGTGAAAATTAACTTTGCAAGGTAAACTGCCAATACTATTTTGGTAAATCAACCCCAGCACCTCATCAGCATCCAGGGGGTGTTTCTTTGTCTTGAGCCTGGGGATATAGTCTTGGGCATTATGGGGGTGATTTACTAAAACTGCTGAGTGCAAAATTGGGCGCAGCTCTGCATAGAAACCAATCAGCTTCCAGATTTTCTTATTTTTGTTTCAAAGCTTAAAGCGGAGGTGCACCCTGAAAAATTTTTAACATTAAAAATCCTTAAAAAAAATAAATTAAATTAATAAAAAATATATATATATTTTATACTCACCCTAAATGCCTGTTGCTATGCGGAAGTCCCCTAATCTGCCTCTAATGTTCCTCTTCTCGTCCGCGGTGGGTCTCCTTCCGTTTCCTCTTCTTGTGAATGGGGCGCGCTGCCTTCTGGGAACTGTGTGTATCCAAGGAGGCAAGACGCCCATTCACAAAGCGCCGTGCGAGTGGCGCATGCGCAGTAGGAAAGGGCAGTGAAGCCTTACGGCTTCACTGCCTGTTTCCCTTACTCAGGATGGAGGAGCCGGGACCTGCCAGCAGTGATCGATCGCCGTGGCGGGACCGACATCGCGGGCGAGTAGGACAGGTAAGTGTCCTTATTAAAAGTCAGCAGCTACACTGTTAGTAGCTGCTGACTTTTTTTTTTTTTTTTTTTTCGGCTGCACCTCCGCTTTAATTGAACAAGCTGAAATTAGAAGCTGATTGGCTATCATGCTCAGCTGTACCTGATTTTGCACTCTCCAGTTTTAGTAAATCAACCCTATGTATTGCTACTGTAATGGAGTTCACGAACCTGGCTGTGCTATTTAGCAGTACTCAGGAGTGGCCTGATCGTAAGACTAGGTAAACAAAATGACATATGTTTGACAAGCTTAAAGTGTGGAAGTGATACAACCCCTGTCTGGTTTTTAATGTTGTCTCTGCCATACTAGGGAGATTCATCCTCTCTATTGGTCCTCTCTGTAAGGCCCCTTTCACACATGCGGACCGTATGTCTGCTTTTTCATCCATCCGTTTACGAATGAAAAAGGGACATACATTGGTCCCTATGAGATAGCGGGTGTCAGCGGATGAACATCCGCTGACACCCGATCTCATCCGTGTCCGCAATCCTCCGATTCTGCAGACAGAGGAAATCCTATTTTTCAATCCGTCTGCAGCAGGGATGAGCTTCGTGTTCGAGTCGAACATACGTTCGACTCGAACATCGGCTGTTCGATCGTTCGACGAAGATCGAACGATTTGGGCCGTTTGCGCCAAATTCGAGTGACGCGAACGGCCCACAATGCACTACGCCATCGCAGTGTCATCCAGGCGCTGTGATTGGCCAAGCATGCACTGTGACCCCGCATGCTTGGCCAATCACAGCGCCGGCAGCGAGGAGAGCAATGATTGGCCACAGGCAGGATGCCTGTGGCCAATTATTGCTGAGGGGGTTTAGTGCACGCCCCACACTATAAAAGGCCGCCAGCGCGGCGGCCTTGTGTAGTGTGTTCCGGAGCAGGGAAAGAGAAGCATAGGCAGGGACAGTGTCATTTTTTTCCTTTACTAATCCTGGATTCCTTATGTTTAGGGACAGAGAAGGATAGGTAGGGAGAGTGTCAGTGTGTTATTCTGTGCTAAACCTTGTTTGTAGGGACAGAGAAGGACAGTGAGGGAAAGTGTCAGTGTGCTATTCTGTTCTAAACCAATTTTGCTGAACCGTATTTGAAATCCTTGAGTTTAGGGACAGAGAAGGACACTCGTGGAAACTATCAGTGTGCTATTCTGTGCTAAATCTTGTTTGTAGGGACAGAGAAGGACAGTGAGGGAAACTATCAGTGTGCTATTCTGTGCTAAACCTTGTTTGTAGGGACAGAGAAGGACAGTGAGGGAAACTGTCAGTGTGCTATTCTGTTCTAAACCAATCTTGCTGAACCATATTTGAAATCCTTGAGTTTAGGGACAGAGAAGGACAGTGAGGGAAAGTGTCAGTGTGCTATTCTGTTCTAAACCAATCTTGCTGAACCGTATTTGAAATCCTTGAGTTTAGGGACAGAGAAGGACACTCGTGGAAACTATCAGTGTGCTATTCTGTGCTAAATCTTGTTTGTAGGGACAGAGAAGGACAGTGAGGGAAACTATCAGTGTGCTATTCTGTGCTAAACCTTGTTTGTAGGGACAGAGAAGGACAGTGAGGGAAACTGTCAGTGTGCTATTCTGTTCTAAACCAATCTTGCTGAACCGTATTTGAAATCCTTGAGTTTAGGGACAGAGAAGGACACTCGGGGAAACTGTCAGTGTGCTATTCTGTTCTAAACCAATTTTGCTGAACTGTATTTGAAATCCTTGAGTTTAGGGACAGAGAAGGACACTCGTGGAAACTATCAGTGTGCTATTCTGTGCTAAATCTTGTTTGTAGGGACAGAGAAGGACAGTGAGGGAAACTATCAGTGTGCTATTCTGTGCTAAACCTTGTTTGTAGGGACAGAGAAGGACAGTGAGGGAAACTGTCAGTGTGCTATTCTGTTCTAAACCAATCTTGCTGAACCATATTTGAAATCCTTGAGTTTAGGGACAGAGAAGAACAGTGAGGGAAAGTGTCAGTGTGCTATTCTGTTCTAAACCAATCTTGCTGAACCATATTTGAAATCCTTGAGTTTAGGGACAGAGAAGGACACTCGGGGAAACTGTCAGTGTGCTATTCTGTGCTAAACCTTGTTTGTAGGGACAGAGAAGGACAGTGAGGGAAACTGCCAGTGTGCTATTCTGTGCTAAACCAATCTTGCTGAACCATATTTGAAATCCTTGAGTTTAGGGACAGAGAAGGACACTCGGGGAAACTGTCAGTGTGCTATTCTGTGCTAAACCTTGTTTGTAGGGACAGAGAAGGACAGTGAGGGAAACTGTCAGTGTGCTATTCTGTTCTAAACCAATCTTGCTGAACCGTATTTGAAATCCTTGAGTTTAGGGACAGAGAAGGACACTCGTGGAAACTATCAGTGTGCTATTCTGTGCTAAATCTTGTTTGTAGGGACAGAGAAGGACAGTGAGGGAAACTGTCAGTGTGCTATTCTGTGCTAAACCAATCTTGCTGAACCATATTTGAAATCCTTGAGTTTAGGGACAGAGAAGGACACTCGGGGAAACTGTCAGTGTGCTATTCTGTGCTAAACCTTGTTTGTAGGGACAGAGAAGGAGAGTGAGGGAAACTGTCAGTGTGCTATTCTGTGCTAAACCAATCTTGCTGAAGCATATTGCAAATCCTTGTGTTTAGGGACAGAGAAGGATAGGCAGGGGACAGTGTCAGTGTCATTGTTGCTAAGCCTCCTGCACAGTATACACCTGAAGGTAGCCCTTATTGCTGTTTTTCCCATCTCCCTGCAGGCCATCCATTAAAATGTCTGGAAGGCAAACAAGGAGAGGCAGACAGTCAGGAGGCAAAAAAAGAGGGCAAGTAGGCTCTGTGTCTGGGGGCAACAGTGCTGGTCGTGGACGCGGTGCATTGTCATCAGCACATGGCCATGGGACACGCTTGTCCTTCTTTTCGGCAGCTGGACATGTTGAGCCACTTCATGCCGAAGACTTGGTAGAGTGGATGACCAAGCCCACCTCATCCTCCTCATCCTCTCTCACCCAGGCTCAGGGTACTGGCAAAGCAGCTGCCAAAGCGTCCTCTTCACTGGTATCAATGTCATCATTAGTCAATCCTTCCCTAGACCCACCATGTCCTCCTCCTGAGGAGTCCCCCGAACTGTTTGAGCACAGTGTTGGGTACATGCTCCAGGAGGATGCCCAGCGTTTCGAAGGATCTGATGATGATACCCAGATAGAGGAAGGCAGTAGCGTGAGAGCAGAGAGAGGGGATGCTCAAGAAGGACACCAATCTGGCAGTCATGCTCCAGCAGCTGCAGCATACTGCCAGATTGGCTCCAGTGATGAGGAGGGAGGGGATGATGAGGTCACTGACTCCACGTGGGTGCCTAATAGGAGAGAGGAGGAGGATGAGGAGGAGGCACATCTCCAACGAGGCAGGATGCCCTTGGGTGGCCAGCGTATGGGCAGCACACCGACGGAATCACACCGCAGAGCTCCGCCTGTGCAGGGCGCTGCCTCTGCCCGTCATTCAAAAAGTTCTTTGGTGTGGGCCTTTTTTGAGGCGAGTGCATCAGATCGCACAGCTGCTGTTTGCAACATATGTCTCAAGCGTATATCGTGTGGCCAAAACATCAGCCGCTTGGGCACCACATGCTTGATCAGACATATGTTGACCTGCCATGCAGCTCGTTGGCAAGCCTACCTTAAAGACCCACACCAAAGAACAAAGCGGACCTCTCCTTGCACCGCATCAGCTGGGATCTCCAACCCCACTATACCTTCAGTCCTCTCTGAAACCTGCACTGAGAGGAATGAAGGTGTAGAATTAGGTGTGTCACAGCCAAGTACTTGCGGCCACTCTGCTAGCAGTACACCGACGTCCGATTCTAGCAGGCAAATTTCCCTGCCCCAGCTGCTGGACCGTCGAAAGAAGTTCACTCCCAGCCATCCACATGCCCATCGGTTGAATGCTAGCTTGGCTAAATTGCTAGCGCTTCAACTGCTGCCTTTTCAGTTGGTAGACTCGGCCCCCTTCCGTGAGTTTGTGCAATGTGCGGTTCCTCAGTGGCAGGTTCCCAAACGCCACTTTTTCTCACGGAAGGCGATTCCGGCTCTCTACAGGCATGTGGAAGGCAATGTCTTGGCCTCGCTGGACAGGGCGGTCAGCGGTAAGGTGCATATTACCGCTGACTCATGGTCCAGCAGGCATGGACAGGGACGTTACCTTTCTTTCACGGCCCATTGGGTCACTCTTTTGGCAGCTGGGAAGGATGCAGGACAAGGTGCAGTAGTGTTGGAGGTTGTTCCACCGCCACGCCTCCAAAATGTTACTACTGGTTGTGACACACCTCTCTCCTCCACCCCCTCCTCTTCTTCTTCCTCCATGGCCTCTTCCTGTGCTTTGTCCTCGGAACCAGCGGTGCTCCGTAGGCGTTCAAGGGGCTACGCAAGTACGCAGGCAAAAAGATGCCATGCCGTGCTTGTGCTGGTGTGTTTGGGGGACAGGAGCCACACTGGGGCAGAGGTCCTGTCTGCTCTGCAGGGGCAGGCCGAGAGGTGGTTGACGCCACGCCAGCTTAAGCCAGGAATGGTGGTTTGCGACAATGGCACCAACCTCTTCTCCGCCCTCCGACAGGGACAACTGACCCATGTGCCCTGTGTGGCTCACGTCCTTAACCTGGTGAAGCAGCGGTTCTTGGGCAGGTACCCGGGCTTACAGGATGTCCTGAGGCAGGCCAGGAAAGTCTGTGTGCATTTCCGCAGATCTTATAATGCCAGTGCTCGCCTGGTTGAGCTGCAAAAGGAGTTGAACCTGCCCAAGAACCGCCTTATATGTGACATGCCCACCAGGTGGAACTCAACGTTGGCCATGCTGCAGCGGCTGCACACACAGCAGAGGGCCATCAATGAGTACCTGTGCGACTACGGCACCAGGACAGGGTCAGGGGAGCTCGGGTTTTTTTCACCACGCCAGTGGGGCATGATCAGGGATGCATGCACTGTCCTGGCACCATTTGAGGAGGCCACGAGGATGGTGAGCAGTGACAGTGCATGCATCAGTGACACTGTACCTCTTGTCCACCTGTTGGAGCACACGCTGCGTGGAATAATGGACAGGGCACTTGAGGCAGAACAGAGGCAGGAAGAGGAGGACTTCCTTGCCTCTCAAGGCCCCCTTTACCCAGACAGTGTTCCTTCTGTCCCACCCATCGCACGGGAAGAGGAGGAGGAGGAGGAGGAGGATTGTGTCAGCATGGAGGTGGAGGCTGGCACTCAGCATCATCAGCAGCAGTCTTTTAGGGATGATTTACAGTCCCAAGAAACCAGTGGACTTGTACGTGGCTGGGAGGAGGTGGCTGCGGATCATGTCGTCCTTAGTGACCCAGAGGACTCCGGACTGAATGCCTCAGCTAACCTACGCTGCATGGCCTCCCTGATCCTGCAAAGTCTGCGGAAGGATCCTCGTATTCTTCGGATCAAGGAGAGGGACCATTACTGGCTGGCCTCTCTCCTTGATCCACGGTACAAGGGTAAGGTTGCGGACCTTATCTTACCGTCGCAGAGGGAGCAGAGGATGAGACAACTCCGGGAGGCCTTGCAGAAAGGTCTGTGCAACGCGTTCCCAGAGACTGGGAGGTTACAAACTCCTGGTCCTGGACAACGAGTTGCTGAGGCTTCGGGCAGTCAAAGAAGGAGCGGTGGGGAAGGTGGGCGTCTGACCGATGCGTTCAGACAATTCTTCAGTCCGCAGCCCCAAAGTATGATCGGTTCCAGCAACCATCGCCAGCGTCTGATATACATGGTGCAGGAATACCTAGGGGCAAGGTCAGACTTGGACACCTTCCCCACCGAAAATCCTCTGGCTTACTGGGTCTTGAGGATGGATCACTGGCCAGAGCTTGCACAGTATGCAATTGAGCTACTGGCCTGTCCTGCATCCAGCGTTCTTTCAGAACGCACATTCAGTGCTGCTGGAGGATTTGTCACGGATCACAGGGTGCGCCTGTCCACCGACTCGGTTGATCGACTGACTTTCATCAAGATGAACCAGTCTTGGATCACCACCAGCTACCACACACCTGATGCTGATATAACAGACTAATTGATTTTAAAATGTCACATCCCTTCAAGACTGATGCTGATGCTGAGTGCCTGTGCTGTTATGTTGACTGGCTATCCTCCTCCTCCTCCTCAATGATCCGATTAATGATGATAGCTTGGAAGATCATTTTGGTTTATGGGTGCCGCCACCAGTGGCTAAGGCACAATTTTTCAGCCCCTGTTTAACAGGGGCGTGTAATTACAATTTTTGATGCAATACTTTGCAACAGGGCTCATTGCTGTGCTCCAAGTACAGTGTCTGTGAGGGGTTGCAGTGTTGTGCCACCAGTGCCTAAGGCTAAATTTTTCAGCCCCTGTTCAACAGGGGCATGCAATTATAATTATTGATCTAATAATTCACAGCAGGGCCCATTGCTGCGCCCACCAAGAGTAACTGTCAGGCCTTACAGTGTTGTGTCAACACCACCACCACCACCACCAAAGGCCCAATTTTTCAGCCCCTGTTCAACAGGGGCATGCAATTATAATTATTGATCTAATAATTCACAGCAGGGCCCATTGCTGCGCCCACCAAGAGTAACTGTCAGGCCTTACAGTGTTGTGTCAACACCACCACCACCACCATCACCATCACCACCAAAGGCCCGATTTTTCAGCCCCTGTTCAACAGGGGCATGCAATTATAATTATTGATCTAATAATTCACAGCAGGGCCCATTGCTGCGCCCACCAAGAGTAACTGTCAGGCCTTACAGTGTTGTGGCACCAGCACCACCATCAAAGGCCCAATTTTTACTACCACTGTTCAACAATTATATGTTATTACAATTCCTGATATAATAGTTGACAGCAGGGCGTTTCAGCACCCACCAAGAGTAACTGTGAGTGCTTACAGTGTTGTGCCAACACCAACACCCAAGGGGCCAATTTCTGCAGAGTATATACGGCAGGTCCCTACTTTCAAACATCCAACTTACAAACGACTCCTACTTGCAAACGGAAGAAGACAACAGGAAGTGAGAGGAAATCTACCCCTAGGAAGGAAAATTCTCTCCTGTAAGAATTAATATGGGAGAAAGGTGTCTCCTCTCTACTGATGCTTTATCACCAATCCTTGTTTCAATAAAAACACCACATTTCAAAAACAGTTGTCATTGGGACGCAAAGTGAGGTGAAATGTTCTGAACAGGGGCACAGACAGCAAAACAAATGTTACAGGGGTGATAACCCTTCCCTATGTTTTCCAAAAAGCTTAAAAATAGATTTTTTTGGCTGGAGCTACACTTAAACAATGTACGTGTTCAAAATTACAAACAGATTCTACTAAGAAGGTTACGCTCCCGATGACGTCAGACTGACGAAACGCGTAGGGCGGAGACACATCGGCACATCACTTCCTACTTGGAATCACTTTGTATTGGCTGAGCGCCATTTTATACAAAAACGCTCAATTTTACTTGTCGTATTGTAAGTACCCCCTTCTGATTTTAAAATTAAAACATTTTAAAACAGGTTCACGCTATGGACATCCTTTCTTCCCTCCTATAACAACTTTTTTCATCATCTCGGAATCTGCACCCCGGAGAACCGCAAGGAACCCCTGGAACCATCCCCTGATTGCTACACAGTGGCACATACTGTGGCTGCAGCATACCCCTGGAGGGTATGAAGGATCTGGTGAGTGCATATATTTAAACTCTTACGGATTGTCTCACTCATAAGAAAACTGAAGGAACATAAAGCATACCAAGAAAAAGTCTCATTTTTTCACTGCCACCTAATTATTGGACTTTTCTGTTATCACTATACTATGTATATCGCATGTTTTATATAGTTTTAAGCTTCATTTGAATGCTATAAGGCAGCACTTTTTTCTGAACATATTAGGAGTAGTAAACACCCGGCTGAGACCATATCAGCTTATCTACCCCTTTACTAGCATAGACTATTACCAATATCACACATCTCTTTATGAACACATCTTTAACACATTTTGGACAATTTTTTGTTTTAGCAAACACCCGGTCGACCATCGGTCTCACTAATGCTTTTTCATTAAAAAAGTATTTTATTCACTTTTTCAAATAAAATTTTCGCTTCACACATGAGGGACACGTCTTGCTGGAAAGACACCCAATCAAAATATTTCAATTTAACAAAAAATTATTTTTAACAAACACCTGGCTGAGCCAATTTATTTTTTCAATTTTATTTCAATTTTATTTTAATCTTTTATTTATATATTTATTTTTCTTGTATTTATAATACTCTAAAGTGGATACCGTCATAGGTATACCATCACCTAAAATTTCCTTGTCTATTACATTGCATATCTGGACAGCGCCACATCTACCACCCCCCCTTTTTCTTTTTCTACTTAAGAACAAACCTACAGTCCCTGTCTTGTTTACACCGGTCTTGTTTACACCGCCTGTATACTGCTGTTCAGAGTATATAGGGCCTTTTTTATTTTGTGTTGCGGGGTTCCCCTTAATATCCAAACAAGACCCAAAGGGGCTGGTAATGGGCTGGGGTAGGGGGGGGGTCATGGGGTAGCTATGCCATTTTTCTTAAAGATTTTCATCCATATTACCAGGACCAGACATTACATTAAAGCCGCAAGCAGTTTTAAATGGCTTTTTTTCCTTTAGAAATGTAATTTTGTGCAGGGACGGTTCTAAACACGGGAAACACGTGGCACTTCACAGGCATACTTTAGACACCCCCCAGGTACGATATTTAAAGGAATATTTGACTTTTTTTTTCACTTTATGCATCATTAAAATGACTGCTCCCGAAAAACGGCCATTTTTAAAACTTCTTTTTGCATTGATACATGTCCCCTGGTGCAGAACCCGGGTTCCCAAACTCTGTTTAGGACAATAACATGGATAATAGTCGTTATAATTAGCACTTTAGAATTTGAACGTTCGCATCCATTGTATTTAATAGGGTTCTAATGTTCGTGCGAACTTTCGGTCCGTTCGCGGGTTCTGGTGCGAACCGAACCCGGGGGTGTTCGGCTCATCCCTAGTCTGCAGAGTGGATCGGATGAACACGGACCGTCATCCAATCCCGCCATAGGGGAGAGCGGAGATCTGACAGGGCTGTCCCTGCACAGTGAGCAGGGACCGCCCTATCATCCGCCGGCTCAGCGGGGATCAACTGAGCGATCCCTGCTGAGCAAGTGGCGGTTCACGGATCCGTCCCGTGTGAAAGGGGCCTTAATTAGATAAAATATATGGGAAATGTAAACTTTTGTAGTTTTCAGAAGCTGAGGAAAAATATACAAATAGGGACACCTGTTCTGATTACAACTAATGCCCCATACACACGATCGTTTTTCATGCCGTTAAAAATGCCATTTTAAAAAATGGCCATTAAAAATGATCGTGTGTAGGCTCCAGAGCATTTTTAACGACGTGAAAAACGTCCATTAAAAATTCCGGACATGCTCTCTTTTTTCACGTCGTTTTTCATGTCGTTTTTTTTAACGACGTGAAAAACGATAGTGTGTATGCTTTCACGACGTGAAAAAAAACGCGCATGCTCAGAATCAAGTATGAGATGGGAGCGCTCGTTCTGGTAAAACTAGCGTTCGTAATGGAGATAGCACATTCATTACACAGTAACGGACTGAAAAGCGCGAATCGACGCTCAACAAACTTTACTAACATGAAGGGTGGCGCCATTCGAACGGAACTTCCCCTTTATAGTGCCGTCGTACGTGTTGAACGTCACTGCGCTTTGCTTGATCGTTTTTTTTAATGATAGTGTGTACGCAAGGCAGGCTTGAGAGGAAACATGAAAAAAAACGAGGAGAAAAACGTCGGTTTAAAAAATGACATTAAAAACGATCGTGTGTACGGGGCATAAGACTATGAAGTATCTAGAGAAGGAAATAATGAAAATCTCCACAATGTGACACATACATCAAAATAAAAACAAAATATTATTTTGGCTTTAGATATACGTTCAAGTTCCTGTTGACCTGTTCTAAAACCCAAATCCAGGCTTCTTTTAAATGTGCCCATGTTCTGCCCCCCCCCCCCCACTACATGGGTTAAATGCTCGCTTGGATGGGGGAGGGGGGGGTACAAATACTTACGTTATTCCTCACTCTTCCAGCAGCTGGTACTGGCCTGTCCTTTGGCAGACCCTTGCCATCTCTTCCCGTAACAATGCAGGACTGCTGGTCCTGCATTGTACATGATGATGTTAGACAGCTGTGACCAGCTGGACAGTGACTGACTTTGAGAGATGAGTCACAGGAGGAGGAGGAGGCCTTTAGGAGAGAGGAATAAGATAAGTATTTGTACTTATTCCCTCCCCAGCCAAATGAACATTTAGACCATGCAATATGTGTGTGTGGGGTCACTGCATAAAATTTAAAAGCAGCCCAGATGTTGGCTTTAAAGTGGTTGTAAACCCACTTGTTGGACTTTTACCTATAAGTATGTCTAGAATAAGGCTTACCTATAGGTAGTGGAAATATCTCCTAAACGTGCGCCGTTTAGGAGATATTTTACTTGTAGTCCGCCAAAAATCTTCACTGCGCATGCGCGGGGAAAAAACAAAACTAAGTTCCGTTTCTTCCCCAGCCTGTGCCGTGAATTGCGGCTCCTGTGCGCATGCGCAGGAGTGACGTCACGCGGCTCCGGCGAATCACAGCGCGTGTCCCGGAGGGAAGAGGGCCCAGAAGATGGACGCTGCCTACTCTTGGGACATCGCTGGATTCTTTTGCAGGTAAGTGGCACATAATGGGCTAGTATGCAATGCATACTAGCCCATTATGCTTTTCATTTGCAGGCTTTGCAGCGGACAAAAGAGGAAGTAAAACCCATCAGGGTTTACTTCCTCTTTAAGTTCTACTTTTAGATATAAGTTTGTATGTTTATGTAGAATTGGCTCCTGTCTAAATTGGTGCTAGCGGGGGGATGTATGAATGTGAGTTTGGGACCTTTAGGAGTAAGCATAGGCGTGCGCACAGGGTGTGCCAGGTGTGCCCAGGCACACCCTAATCACTCCCTGCAGTGCAGATTCCCCCTGCTGCCCGGTGCCCCCTCCCACAGCATGGCTGGCTTCCCTCCTTTTCCCATTGGCTACTGTAGAGGGCACACATAGATGATATTTCAGGATGAGTGGGGGAAGCGGTAATTTCAATTACCGGCCCCTTCCCTTTCTGAATGAACACAGTGAGAGATCGGTACCGTGTTTTTGAGCTTTCAGGTGAACACCCTAATGCAACAGGCTGCGCACACCTATGGGAGTAAGAAATAAATTAAGTATTTGTACTTATTTCTCCCCAACCCCACCAGCCAAAGGAGCATTTAAACCATGAAATTGGGCGGGGGGGGGGGGGGCACTGCAGAAGTAAATGTAAAAATGGCCCAGGTTTTGGCTTTAAGTTCTACTTTTAGAAATAGGAATTTATGTTTATATGGAATCGGCTCCTTTCTAAATTGATCCTAGCATGTGTATGAATGTGAGTTAGGGACCCTAGATTGTAAGCTCCTTAAAGGAGAAGTCCAGCCTGAGCTTTTTAGGCTGGGCTTCTCCTAAGGGTCACAGGAGTACAATTCGTTTTGCACTCCTGTGACCCGTTTTCAGTGGAGAGCGGTCTGAAGTCCGCTCTCCGCTGATGTCACTGCCATCAGTCGGGGCAGCGCGTCATCGCGACTTCCCAAGTCGGGATCTGCCAGCTGCCCTGATTGATGGCAGTCTCAGCGAGCCGCTGAGAAAGCCTCTCCCCGCCCCTCCACTGCTCGGCTCTCCAATGAGCGTGGAGAAGCAAAGAGGAAAGAGGCTGACTGACAGTCAGCGGCTTTCCTCTGGGGGATCTGTGAGAACCGAGCCAGCGGCAATGTTCGGTGGCTCGGTTCTCAGTGCACAGACGCCGGGGGACAGATGGAGCATGGTCTGATGCTCCGTCCACCGGGGTAAGTATGAACAGCCAAAAAAAAACAAAACCCAGACTTCTCCTTTAAGGGCATGTTTTTGTATAAATGTATATGTGTAAAGCGCTGCATAAATCGACAACGTTATATAAGTACCTGTAATAAATAAAATAAATAAATATGGATGTGATTTCACAAATCCAGATGCTGGCAATAGCTATGCACCATACAGATATAAAGACGGTGCTCCAATCTGTTAAATATGCACAAGTTGCTGTGCAGCTTCTATTCAGCTTAGCTTTCCTTAGGACCTAAAACATTTTAATAAATCAGGCTCCAAAATTAAAGTTACATTTTGTACTCCACTAAATTTTAGCAGCCAACATAATGCACGTTTTTATACTTAGTAATTTAAGTACAATTTTCACTCTTTTACAAATATTTCAGCTGTATGCATTAACTCTATATCACTTGTGGGTGGTAATAACAGATGTAACTTAGCTACGCCACTGTTTCTGTATGCTCAGCAATTTATATATATTCCTTTAACCTCTAAACCTCTAAAACTTCTAAAATATTAAGAAGCAGACCCAATGCATAAAACATTTATGCCTATTTCACGTTTCTTCAAGTTTAGCAAAAGGGTATATAATACTTTTAAACTTCCTTTATTTCTCTTCCTTCATTAAAATCAGATGACTCAACAGATAACATAAAGGGGTTTTCTTTTTTCTTAGGTTTTATAGGGGACATAAAGGAATAAAACCTAAGGGGTAATTTACTAAAACAATACTTCTTGATGAGGAGAACATGTATGCACATTAACATCCAGTTATGTGCCTATTTTGTTTACATTTCCCTGCACATGATTGGGTACTTCAACACAGGTTTATTTCACCAACAGAGAAATTCAATCAATCAATTCCTGCTGTACTGGTAACACAGGGCTAACACTCCTGGTCCCATAGTTCCTAAGTCTTCTGCATGCATATATTGTATCTGATGTGAATATTAATCAATCCTGTTACCAGGCCTACAAGGCCAATGAGGTATACAGTGAACCCCCTTGTTGAGGAGGAGGGGAAGTGGTGTGGAGGAATGGGGCCTAAGATCTTTAAACAATCTATACTGAGCATGAACGTATTTACGTGCCACCCAGAGGTGCCTATATGAACCATTACTGTTGTAGAAGCCCCACAACTCTAATGCCTAATCTAGTAATCTACCATACACAGAGCATGAGCTAGTAGACACACGGTAGATGAAAAAACTGTAAAATACAATGTTAGTATGTTTGATTAGAGATTTAATAACAATTTATTGAGCTTTTCTAACTCAAGCTTTCTTTTGGGAAACAGTTAATCTCTGAATTTAGTTCTGCTTTAAGAGTTCAGATTTCTTTTAGTGATTCATCGCCAGACTGAAGAAAAGGCCTTCCTCAAACACTGCACAGTTACCACAACACATTCTCTCTTCTTTATTGTGAACGGGTAGACTATGACCACACTACAACAACAACAACCGTGACTCATCATCTAATACTGACCGATTCTGTGTATATTGATATATTTTGTGAAGAGTCATTCACTCCTGTGAAATAAAACCTATATATGGAAACATGTCATGTTACCATTTCAATCTGAAAAAATAAAGGCATCACTCTTGTCTCATGGTGTATATGCAAAAAGGAAATCATAAATGAAAAAAAAAAACAACAAAAAAAACCAAGATGTTAAAGGCTACCACATTAGAGTTACATACCACATATTTAAAACATGGCCATGAACCCTTAAAAAATTAACCTGCCAAATGTGAAACAATGCTATATTGTTGTAGAGCAAACTATTTGCTGCCATTGATTATCTTTGTTTTAGCTTATACTGAATTGTACATACAGTAAAACCTTGGATTGCGAGCATAATTCGTTCCAGAAACATGCTTGTAATCCAAAGCACTTGTATATCAAAGCAAAATTTCCCATAAGAAATAATGGAAACTCAAATGATTTGTTCCACAACCATTTGTTCATAAGTCCTTCAGTTTATAGTCCATAAAAAGATTATAGCAACGTGACCAGGTTGTGTAACCATAAAATGTCCATCCATAAATGGAAGCCTCCACAAAGGGATTAGAAGCAAAATCCAGCAGGAGCTACAGAGTATTAACCTCCCTGGCGGTATTCCCAAATGTGGCTCGGGGTGTATTTTTAGTACCAAAAGCAGTAACCCTGAGCCATACTCTGGATCGCATCGCAAGATCCATGTAGAGGTTATTTACCTTGTCCCCTGGATCCTGCGATGTCTCCCCGCTGTGATCTGCGAGCCGCCGTATCTCGCTCGATTCACAGTGCCGAGCTCCGTTCCCTTCAAGCATTGCGACGCACGGGGACGGAGTTTGGCACCAAATACAAAAAGTAAAACACACAATATACATACAGTATACTGTAATCTTACAGATTACAGTACTGTATCAAATAATTACACATCCCCTTTGTCCCTAGTGGTTTGTCCAGTGCCCTGCATGCACTTTTATATTATAAAAACTGTTCTTTCTGCCTGGAAACTGGAGATTGTCCATAGCAACCAAAAAGTGTCCCTTTATGTCAAAAACGGTTTTAGACCAGCTAGAAAACAGCGATAATAAATTAGAACCACTTGCAGAATTGAGCGATAGAGATTTGAGGGGAAATTCGTCATCAAACACTGAAAGTAGTGACAGCGACAATTCTGCAACTGAGCAAATTTCAGTGTTTTTGATTTGATTACATTATTGAATAATTTTTATTATTATTATATTATTATTTGTTATAATTATTTATAGTTATTTATTATATTATAATTAATGATTTTGTGTTTCAAACTTTATAATACCCGGGATGTCTACTAGACTCTTGTTTGGACAGATTTAAGTGAGTTATTCCTAAGAATTACAAGCCTACAATATAAAACCGCAAATTTCCATGCAGAACAATTGTACCGCTTTCAGCATCAAAAATCGGACATAATCATACCGCCAGGGAGGTTAAAGAGAAGAGAGGCGCCTCTAAGTGTATCAATATGTTGCTAAATGTTGTACCTTCATTAAATGTAACCATATTGTTACACTTAGAGGCGCCTCTATTCTCATTTACACTCAGTTGTGACATGACGCTACTTGTATATCAAGACATCGCTTGTATATCAAGTCAAAATTTATTACAAATTTTTGCTTGTCCTGCAAAATGCTCTCAAACCAAGTTACTTTTAAACCAAGGTTTTACTGTATACATTTATTATTTCATTAATTAATTAAAATACACTTATTGCCCTGTAGTCAGCAGTGGAAAATCATTTGTTTGTGCATTTTTTAAATCTGCAACACTTGTGCAGAAAGCTGCATAGACGTGCCAGAGCTCTTGATGTCTCTGTAACACTGCAGATGTTTACTTGTGGGGGCCTTACCCAAAGTGAACAGGTGGGTGTCTATTACTAACACTCTGTTACTAACACACACACATAGATAGATAGATAGATAGATAGATAGATAGATAGATAGATAGATAGATAGATAGATAGATAGATAGATAGATAGATAGATAGATCTATATGAATCTATCTATCTATACACATATACATAAAAAAGGCTTGCATACCAGTGCTGCAGTGTGGTTTGCCAAGCCTATACATAGTATGGATACCAAGAGTACTGTTCTGTACCATTATATGTACCATCTGTGGTTACATGCAGTATGCTGTGGCTGAGTGCATCCAAACCCCTGCATGCAGCAGTTTCTGTACACTTTCCAGAGTGCAGTGATAGGTGGCCTGCTTATCCCAGCACTCACATTGCACTTTGAAACTGAGGGTCTTTTTTGTGCTGTGGTTTTTAGCATAGAAATGTGAACAAAGACTTTTTCAGAGACCCATTACCAAACAGCTGCAAAAAAAGTAAGCTAATGCTGATTTTCAGTAGCATTGTCCAATCCGCTTACATTGTCCTAAAAAATGAACAATGTGAATTCATTCTTAAATGGGAATCTGAAAAGCTGTTGTCTGTTAGCACAAACACACGCATATACAATTTTATATTAAAAGTATAACTGCACTGTATACTGTAATTGTATATTTAAAAGTATAACTGCATTGTATATTAAGTGCTGGGTATGCTTTGATACCCTATCCTACAAAACCAAAGGGCTTTATTTCAATACAGTTAAAATGTAACAGTTGTGCAATATAAATTATATATACAGATATTTCTATCTATCTATATATCTAGCTATCTATCTACAGTATCTATCTATCTATCTATCTATCTATCTATCTATCTATCTATCTATCTATCTATCTATCTATCTATCTATCTATCTATCTCTCTCTCTCTATATATATATATATATCTATCTATCTATCTATCTATCTATCTATCTATCTCTCTATCTATCTATCTATCTATCTATCTATCTATCTATCTATCTATCTATATCTATCTATCTATCTATCTATCTATCTCTCTCTCTCTCTCTCTCTCTCTCTATCAA
The DNA here is from genome assembly GCA_029206835.1 of Rana muscosa. Lineage (NCBI taxonomy): Eukaryota > Metazoa > Chordata > Amphibia > Anura > Ranidae > Rana > Rana muscosa. The sequence goes on along the minus strand of CM055117.1, from coordinate 684,976,976 downwards.
TCTATCAATCTATCTATCTATCTATCTATCTATCTATCTATCTATCTATCTATCTATCTATCTATATCTATCTATCTATCTATCTATCTATCTATCTATCTATCTATCTATCTATCTATCTATCTATCTATCTATCTATCTCTCTATCTATCTATCTATCTATCTATCTCTCTCTATATCTATCTATCTATCTATCTATCTATCTATCTATCTATCTATCTCTCTATATTTATCTATCTATCTATCTATCTATCTATCTATCTATCTATATATCTATCTATCTCTCTATAGCTATCTATCTATCTATGTATCTCTCTATATCTATCTATCTATCTATCTATCTATCTATCTATCTATCTATCTATCTATCTATCTCTCTCTCTATATCTATCTATCTATCTATCTCTCTATATCTATCTATCTATCTATCTATCTATCTATCTATCTATCTATTTATCTCTCTATATCTATCTATCTCTCTATATCTATCTATCTATCTATCTATCTATCTCTCTCTCTCTCTCTATATCTATCTATCTATCTATCTATCTATCTATCTATCTATCTATCTATCTATCTATCTATCTCTCTATATCTATCTATCTATCTATCTATCTATCTATCTATCTATCTATCTATCTATCTATCTATCTCTCTATAGCTATCTATCTATCTATGTATCTCTCTATATCTATCTATCTATCTATCTATCTATCTCTCTCTCTATATCTATCTATCTATCTATCTCTCTATATTTATCTATCTATCTATCTATCTATTTATCTCTCTATATCTATCTATCTCTCTATATCTATCTATCTATCTATCTATCTATCTATCTATCTATCTATCTATCTATCTATCAAATCTATATAGATATATATCTATATAGATGTAGATCTATATACCTGTAGATCTATATAGATATAGATCTATATGGATATATACATACTCAGGTCACAGTTATTAAATAGGCATAACATTAAAGAACAACTAAAATTATATATTTTGGAAAATGTTAATTGCTACGGTGATTTATTTTCTTTTTTTTTTTTTTTTTTACTAAGCTAGAGTGATCCTCCCCCTTCAAAAAAAAAACAAAAAAAAAAAAACGAAATCACCTTAGCAATTTATTAGTTAATTCATTACTTCAAATATCCAACACAGATAGCATTTTTTTTTTTCATTCTGTTTATGTGAAAAGAGATAATTGCTGGGATTGGGCACAATTTACCTTTAAAAATTGTAATTCTTTACATTTAGTAACACATGTCCTATCAATACAGGCATACCCCACTTTTAAGTACACAATGGGGTTTATTTACTAAAGCTGGAAAGTGCAAAATCAGTCTCACTTCTGCATAGAAACCAATGAGCTTCTTACTCCAGCTTGTTCAATTAAGCTTTGGTAATAAAACCTGAAAACGTATTGGTTTCTATGCAGAAGTGAGCCTGATTTTGCAATTTCCAGCTTTAGTAAATAACCCCCATTGTGTACTTAAAAGTGGGGTATGCCTGTATTATATTTTTTCAGCAAATCCAAAGGGCTATATTTTAAATGTGTGCATTGTAAAAGTTTGCATATGTGTTGGTCCTATTTGACAAAACCCAATATTTCAGATGCAGCAACCTATAGCAACCAATCAGCATCTTTCAGTGAACTGAAATCTGGCTGATACACTTTCACATCATGACTCCTGCATTGCTTTAACTTTGCAAGTATGTGTGGATTATTAATGATGGTGCTTAAGTGTAGATATGTGAAGAATATGAATAAATGTATAGACAGCAGTCTGTCTGTCTCACCCAATTCTGTTGATTGGTCAAAGACATTGATGGTATTAATATGAAGAAACCTTGAGCAATAAATAAACCTACAGTCACTCTCTCTTCTCTGGGAACTGTATGGCAGAGGAGACAGAGGGTGTGCTGTAGAATGGGACTGTCATGCTGATTACCTGTTCACTATGGAACCCCCCTGACAATACACTTGTCCTCTTGACCTTAATAGGTCTCAGTGGCCTGCAGCAGCCAGAGAGGATCTGCTCTCCTATAGACAATATTGATTTCATTTCTGCTCATTTCCTCACTAGAATACTAGCTGTGGGAAAACATATACCTTTGTAAATGCAAATAGGATTCCGAGTTATTGTCTTAATTGCACAAGAGGGAGATCTGTTGTGTTGTATAATTTGTGAAGCAACTAGCTGTATACATCCTCTTTACAATGTCATTTAAGCAGCATAGCTATCAATTAATAAGCATTGCATGTGGCTTTACTTAGCAGGGGGAAAATGCAGGCACAACTAGGATAATGTGTAAGTACAGATAATCGGTGTACCTGGTGTGAGCGATCTACTGCGAGGACACTGTCTGGGTGACCTGTGTGGCCCTAAAGAGAACAAACACTTTGCTTTCCTACACTAAATACCCCAAATGGATCTCCCTGGGAAGAAATTCATGGGACAATTGGGGCTTCTGAAACTCAGTTCAGGCACCATCTCGCAATTGTTCTTTTTTTTTTATTGGACATAGCCATGTGTTATAAACCATCGCTTATACTGTATTAGGGCGATTTACTAAAGAAGAATGTACATTTTACCCAGAACAACTTAGCGAATAGCCAACAATGTGCAGAGAAATAAAAAATAGAAAATTCTTGTGCACCTGATTCCTTGAATTCAGAGCAGCTTTACTAAACAAAGTAAAAACGTAAATCTTTTATATGGATAAAAAAATGTGTTAATACTGGAGTTATTTTATTTAGCCAAAAACATTGACCCTGTGACACGCCAATAAATATAAATTTCAAAATATACCAGGGCCAATAAATATTGCAGGGTCAAAATGTAACTCATGCCTACCTCTGTAGCTCCAATAATAATAATAATACAATTATATATATATATATATATATATATATATATATATATATATATATATAAATATTTGTATATATTTATATTCATATTTTTATTATTATTATTATTATTATTGGAGATACAGAGGTATTAATATAAAGAAGCCTTGAGCAATAAATATTACAGGGTCAAAATGTAACTCATGCCTACCTCTGTAGCTCTAATAATAATAATAAAGTTATATATTTATATATATATATATATATATATATATATATATATATATATATAAATATTTGTATGTATTTATATTCATATTTGTATTATTATTATTATTTGAGATACAGAGGTATTAATATAAAGAAACCTTGAGCAATAAATATTACAGGGTCAAAATGTAACTCATGTCTACCTCTGTAGCTTCAATAATAATAATAATAAATATATATATATATATATATATATATATATATATATATATATATATATTATATATATATATATATATATATATATATATATATATATAAAATATATCTAAAAAAATGATATATTTCTTTTCTTGTTATAGTGTATACAATATGGTTATTTTAACTTTTCCCCAAATGAATAACGTGTCTCTCTATATATATCACAGATTTACATATATGTACATATTTCAGTACAGTAACAAACAGAACGTTCTGCAGGTTCTGAATGTTCTTGCATATGTACGATATTAATTCGATCGGAATTCTTACTGGTTATTAACATGTTTAACATTTTCATTTTTTGGACGTCCTTTGTGTTTTTTAGGCGTTTTATTTTTATTTTTTATTTTTTTGATAGAGTGAAGAGGGATAAGAATTGACTCTAATATCTGAACATGCAATAAAAAAAAAGACCGATTGAGTCATATGCATCTTATATTTTGTAATAAATCTAACTAGTTGTCTTTTACTGGATTATATATTTGCAGTTATAGTGATTATACATTTGTGTTTTTTTTTTAATTGTGTTTTTTTTTTTTTTTCTTTTATGCAAGTTCCTAAGCTTGTGTCTGTGTGTATATTGCCATTCATGGGATTTTATGTGAGCAGAAGAGACTCTTTTTATTAGAGTGTGTGTGGTGTGCTGGCAGGGAAAGGGTTAGTAGCGATCAGCTCCCCTCACTGACACCAGGGTAATCTCAGCTTCAATTGCCATGATCCTACATGAATACAGACAGCAGGTAGTAAAGACAAAGGTCAATGCATTGAACGGATACAGATAGTCCATTCACCTCAGAGTGTGACTTTGACCTTTTAATGATCTATTTGTCCCAGCCGATTACTGCTGGAAGATGCTATGGTGGGAACAAGGCTGGGGGACAGAGATGCACCCCACATGCTGTCACCGAGCTCACACACAAATTACTATAAAAATCATTTTATACATCAGTGATTTTTCTTTCCCTGAACCTGATTGGTGCATGAATGCAGCGCATGCAGTAAAATTAGACTTTTAGTAAATCGGCCCCATTAATGTGTGCTGGATTGTAGGAAGACACCACTAAAACAGGAATGGTAATATTATCACCTCCTAGCCAAAGAAAGCGAAAGTTATTTATATAAAGCAGCACTAGTTCCTATTTCTGTTTCTATGGAGGATAAAAGTGTTCTATATATGGATTTCCAGTCATGTGTGATCAGCATGGACCTGCCAGGGGGGCACAAGGGGCACCCGGATCCTGATTCCCGCCTGTACACCAGCCATGGCTGCTGACAATTCTACACCGATCTGCTGTGTCACAGTGCAATTTTTATTAATGACAATACAAAATCCTTGCATATTTTTAGCTCTACTTGAATTAAGTTGCTAGGCAACTGGTGGATGGTAATTCATCCGCGAAATTTAAATCTTTGTGTAAGCAGCGTGCTCTTGTCTCTCTCCCTATCTCACCTATGTGTGACTCACGGGAACCAGACCCAACATTATTATATAGGGCACCACCAGACCTATCACTACTATAGGTCACTCCTAGACCCAGCACTACTATATAAGGCACCACAAAAGCCAGCACTACTATGCAGGGCACCACCAAACCTACATTGCTATATACAGCACCACAAGACCCAGCACTGCTACATACAGTACAACCAGACCAAGCAATACTGTATAGGGCACCACCAGACCCAGTACTACTATATAGGGCATTACCAGACTCAGCACTACTATATAGTGCACCACAAAACCCAGCACTACTATACAGGACACCACCAGACCTACATTGCTATATACAGCACCACTAGACCCAGCACTGCTACATACAGTACAACTAGATCAAGCAATACTGTATAGGGCACCACCAGACCCAGCACTACTATATAGGGCATTACCAGACTCAGCACTACTATATAGTGCACCACAAAACCCAGCACTACTATACAGGACACCACCAAACCTACATTGCTATATACAGCACCACAAGACCCAGCACTGCTACATACAGTACAACCAGACCAAGCAATACTGTATAGGGCACCACCAGACCCAGCACTACTATATAGGGCATTACCAGACTCAGCACTACTATATAGTGCACCACAAAACCCAGCACTACTATACAGGACACCACCAGACCTACATTGCTATATACAGCACCACTAGACCCAGCACTGCAACATACAGTACAACTAGATCAAGCAATACTGTATAGGGCACCACCAGACCCAGCACTACTATATAGGACACCAGAATACCAAACACTACTATACAAATGACCACCAGACTGACATTGCTATATACAGCACCACTAGACCCAGCACTGCTACATACAGTACAACCAGACCAAGCAATACTGTATAGAGCACCACCAGACCCAGCACTACTGGATAGGGCACCACCAGACTCAGCACTACTATATAGTGCATCACACCACCCATATACAAAGAGCCACCAGACCTACATTTCTATATACAGCACCACTAGAGCCAAAACTGTTGCATACAGTACCACCAGACTCAGCACTACTATATAGTGCATCACACCACCCATATACAAAGAGCCACCAGACCTACATTGCTATATACAGCACCACTAGAGCCAAAACTGTTGCATACAGTGCCACCAGACTCAGCACTACTATATGGAGCACTACTAAACCCAGCACTACTATATAGGGCACCACGAGACCAAACACTACTTTACAAGGGACCACCAGACCTACATTGCCATATACAGCACCAGAGTCAGCACTGTTACATACAGTACAGTCAGACCCAGAACTACTATATAGGGCACCACCAGACCCATCACTACTATATAGGGCAACACTAGACCCTGCACTACTATGTAGGGCACCACCAGACCCAGCACACTGCTACATACAGCTCCACCATACCCAGCACAATGGGCACCACAAGATCCAGCACTGCTACATACAGCACCATCACACCATCATATCCAGCACTTCTATATAGGGCATCACCAGACCTAGTACTGCCACTTACAGCACCACCATAACCAGTACTGCTAGATACGGTACCACCATACCTAGCACGGCCACATGGGTATATATGTGCATACATGTGTGTTTCAGGAGGGTTGGTAAATATTTTAAATAAAAGGAGAAATGTCACTATTCTTACAAAGGTTGGTATATATATATATATATATATATATATATATATATATATATATATATATTATTATACATGTGGACATTTCCAGCATTAAATCAATCCAGAAACGTTGTCTAACGAGAAGGTATTAAAGTTGTTACATTATTAACAGAGGGTAAAGTGATAATTGCGCTTCCATGGCTGTATCAATTCGTCATTTGTAGGAGATCGGCTCTGGGACTTGCAACTCCAATACACACTTACAGAGTGACATTATTCTACTTTCTACTTTGAAGTCCTCCTAGCACTGAATATCTGCCAGATCGACCAATGTACAATAAATAGAAAGCTCCCGACAACTTTAAGAAAACCCTCTAGCATTATTTCCGTGCTGCGTTTTATTTTAAATACATTATTCCTCTAACTATTTTATACTTATTTTTTATTTGTAACACCCAGACAAGCAGATCGATTTATAAAAAGGTGTAGCCGTAGAATATTTTAATAATTCAATAATTAATATTTGAATCTGATTAGTTGTTATAGGTAGCAGCTGCATTTTTGCTTCGGCTGTGATTGTCCCAATTGTCATTAAACAGTTCAGATCATTTCAAACACCTAAAGCATTGTGAGCACACCATGAAGTCTGGAGATGGGTGCCAATCATTCACTGTCAGTCATATGGGCACAAGAAGCAGGTCAGCTACTGATGTGTTCATAGCAGAGCAAGACCTCAACCACAGAAAGAGTCAGGAAACAGACTGATGGGCACAAGAGTTTTAGAGGAAGGATCAGGACCAACCACTACAACATAAAAATACTATGGAGAACCGGTATACCATTGTGTGACTGGGGCAAGGAGAGCACAAACCGGTCATCACTACATGATACAAGACAGCCAGATGGGTACAGGCACACTGTGCAATCAAACTTATCTCAACAGTCCTAAAGGATGCCCAATCACACCCTGCCATAAAACTGCATCTGATGGACCTTCTCAAATAAGTACAAAAATATAACAACATTGCAAATTATATTTTCAAACACATACAAAGTTTCAGTATAGCAAAAAAAGTAGCATATGTATTTGTCTATCATCTAATCCACGTATCCATCGATATATATATATATATATATATATATATATATATATATATATATATATATATATATATATATTCCTCACACATCGCACTATAAGAATACACCTTGATTATTTGCTGATAACCTATAACATTACTAGAGCAGGCCATATATATATATCATTTTCATGTTCAATTTTCTCTAGATCTACCTTCAACTATGTAATGTAAGGGCCTGCCTGATTTCATACAAACTGAAAGTGTTTAGGTATGACCTCATATTACATGGTTTTGGTAAATCTAAAAGGAAAATTGTACAATAAAATTGTATAATGAGTAGCCAGCCTTAGTTCCAAAATAACATTGGACCATAGGAACTATTTGTATTGCCAGATGGTCAACCAATAAGGCTTCAGTCTGACTTTTTGAAATATTCTGGGGCACTACAAACAGTTCGTATCTCATATATTTACATAGAAGTCTAAGTCTTCTGTGGGTGTTTTTTTTTTTTTTTTAACACATGCAAAACTGAACAAGCTTACTACTTACTAATAAAAAATAGTACCAAAAAATGATGCTGTAATAAACGTTATGTATAAACATCAATTGAAGGTATACTTATATACATATAAAGGTATGCTTTTATACATATAATACATTTTTTGCAATTAAAAGTATAGTTTGCTACTCTTCTATAGATAATGTCAAAAATTGTTTAAAAAAATAAAATAATATATATATATATATATATATATATATATATATATATATATATTGATTATTTTTGATATATTTCCATTGTATATTGAATATTGCAGATAATATATATATATATATATATATATATATATATATATATATATGTGTGTCCTGGCATAATGATCAGAGCAGCACAGGATAAACTTCTATATTGTTTCATTATTGTTGTCATTACTGTTCTGTCCCTTTAATCCTGTCTTCTCAAATCCTCATTATATATATTTATATTAGCCTATATTATGAGGATTTGAGAAGACAGGATTAAAGGGGCAGAACAGTAATCACTCCAAAATGCATATATATCTATATCTATATATTATCTGCAACATTCAATAGACAATGGAAATATCTATATCTATAGATATATCTATATCTATAGATGTATCTATCTATATATATATATATATATATATATATATATATATATATATATATATGCATTTTGGAGTGATAACAGGACCATTTCCAATGTCCATTGAATATTGCAGACAATATATATATATATATATATATATATATTATTATTTTTGATATATGTCCATTGTATTGAATATTGCAGATAATATATAATATATATATATATTGTCTGCAATATTCAATGAATGGTCCTGTTATCACTCCAAAATGCATATATATATCTATAGATATAGATATAGATATATCTATAGATATATATATTTCCATTGTCTATTGAATGTTGCAGATAATATATAGATATAGATATATATGCATTTTGGAGTGATTACTGTTCTGCCCCTTTAATCCTGTCTTCTCAAATCCTCATAATATAGGCTAATATAAATATATATAATGAGGATTTGAGAAGACAGGATTAAAGGGGCAGAACAGTAATGACAACAATAATGAAACAATATAAAAGTTTATCCTGTGCTGCTCTGATCATTATGCCAGGACAAGAGATATATGCCCACCACCCATAATAAAACAAGCAGTAGCTGCTCAGTTATATCCTACTAATAAAACGGTATATTTATAATAAAATCGACACATGTATAAAAGAAATAGTGGACAAGCATGAAATCCCCCGACAATCTTACACATATACACACACACACACACACACACACACACACACACACACACACACACACACAGGGATGGTGCCTGTTCTAAGGGGTATACAGAAGAGCTGAATGATTTCCCTTCTAGTGTCAAGGTCAAAGCCTCCTCTGGAGCTGCCAGTCATGACGTCACTGCACTGACCCCCGCCTCACTCCCCAGCTAGCCGATCAGGATGGATAGACAGGCAGCATACACATACACTGCATTCTGTGCTCATCGCAGCTCATTGCCCCATCACTTACTGAAAGATGAATACATTAGATCTGTCAACTCATTATTCCCTGCCACTTTCTACAGGTTATCATAGAGGCCATGCAAAGCCAAGGCAGAAATCTACCCCTTCCCTTTTATTCCCATGACTCCATGCAGACACAGGCACATGAACAAAGCGTTGTTTACTATACACTATAAACTGAGCAGCTTGTCATATAATATGGCTAATAAATGGTGAGTGGGAGGCGTCACATTGCTGAATAGGAAGCACGTGTGGTCATCAATAGTAATATTTACATTGTATCCAGCGTCACAGGAAACTCTTCTCTCTCTACCAAATCCTGCCTGCCCCCAAAAAGAACAACAAATTTCGCTATTGCTACATTTCATTGAGCTCGAAAGGGCCTTTTTATTATGAAAATAAACGGATAAATACAACCAAAAAAATGCTTTTAACAAGATAAATAGGTTACAAATATATATAATTTAAGGGAACAAAAAACAAATGTAAAATAAAAAATAAAAGAAATATGAAATCAAGTTACACTTGTTGGTAAAACTGTAGACACAAAAATTGTGGTAGAGGAATCTCTACAGTTGTCATTACAAATCATTCATTATCAGACACAGTATGGATTGGAAGGGAGGGGAGGGGGACATCATGGTCAGAGATACCACCTAGCCAGCTGATGATCACATAGATCCATCACACATACACACATTCAGGCTGATTTACTAAAGGAGTTGACAATTGTCACTTAAAAAAAAAATGGGGTGATGTTCTTTTTATTAGTCACGTGATAACTGGCAGAGGCTTTTCACATGATTGAATGAATGATCACATAATTCTAAACTTCATGAATAAAACAGCATCTTATTCTCCAGTATAAGCAGATAATGCAGGCTAGAACACAAACCAGTGGTAGGGAGCCAGGCACCTTGGCTTGTATGCCAGTAAAGCCACGGTACAGTACATGAGCAGAAGTAGGGATCTATTGTGTTGGAAAAGCTTGATAGTCACAAAGCCATAGAGCCTTCCTAGGAGCTCCCTGCCCTTTCCATTACTGCAAAGTAACACTACAAAAGCATTGTGTGACCTTCCTGCAGGAACCAGTGAAAGTAGGATCACCTCTGCTAGGAGCACCACTCCATAGTCACATCACAGGCATGCTGGTGTGATTCGCAAATCTTTTAACACAGCAACAATGTGAAGCCAAAAAAAAAAAAAAAAAAGCCATCTATCTGAATCCAGCTTCTAAGTCATTCAAATAAAGGGACTCCCTGTCTCAATAACCCTCCACTCTTCATGTGTGAAAAATGGGATTGCAGGCCACGTGTGAATAGGGAGCACATCCTAACAGTGTCACTGCTGGGAGATCATGCACTGGAGCTTAGCCCTAAGAAAATAAAACATAAAATAAAAAAAATACATATAGACCGCCAGCACACACACATACCACTAATACACTGCACCGGTGTGATTATTGTAGTCCTGTCCATTGCTGTGTATGGAGATCCCCGTGGATTTTAGAAATTGGGATTATGCTGTCACCCTGAGAGATAAAATAAAGCTGCTCAGAACAATGAGATCGGCCTGTATGCCAATTCCTAGCAATGACAAGAGGCCTGCCAATGATGGCCGCATCTGCTGGATGGAAAACACCATTTAAGCTGGATTCATGGTGGCAGGAAAAAGCGCATCTATACATCTATCTATACGCAAATAATGATATTAATATTTAAAAAAAAAAAAAAACATATGGAAGCCCGAATGGAACAGATTGTCTCAAGACCCTGCCATTTTTTTTAAAGGGGAGAAATAGCAAAAAAAAAAAAGACAACAGTGCAATCGGTCCAGATTCTATACACAGCTGGAATAGGGTATTGCTAGGCATACACAACCTCACCATTATCAACTGTTTAGATTATTCACTCTCAATACACAAAATAAAAAATAAAAAATCTCTTTAGTGGCAGTATGGAGAAATGAAAAGGTCATTTGGAAATTTTAACTTGAAAGTAGACTGCTCAATAATTAAAAATAATATTCTAAATGAAACAAACATGTCCCTATTCGAGATCAGTGTTTAGCTGATCCATAATAAGAAACCATAAAAATATATAAGATTTCCATTGCAGCCAACATATAGACTCCACACATACACATTATTTTATACTAAATAAAGGGCATTTGGGGACTAGGCTTAAGTTTAGGGATAAGGGGGGGGGGGGCAATTAAGACTGGCAGTGAACTAAATAGAACTTATACAATACAAAACAACAGACATTACCCCCATTGTTAATAATTCAGACACAACAAGGAGCTGCTCTGCTTGTACCACCATTGTTTTCTTTTTCATAGGCATCACACACAGATCTGAATCGTTCTACCAAATTTATTTTCTCAATCAGCTCTTACGGAAACCACTACTAAAATTAAATTACAATCAAATGATCACATCAAAAGAGAGACCATTGTAACCTGTCCATATTTCTTTATCAATTGTTTTTTTGTGCTCGTCTGAAAAAAACAAAAACAAAAAAACAAATAAACAAAAAAATGAAATAAAAAAACAACACGTAATACAAGATTTTGGGGAAAAAAATAAATTACTGTTCTGCATCAAGTTCATAGGTATTCTGAATAAAATATTAAAAGAAGTCATTTGATGAAAATATAAAGCAATTTTTTAGATCAGTTATTGATCTAATATTTTTTTTTATTTTTTTTTACCGCTGTCTTTAAGTCTGTTTTTTTTTCCCTTTTTTTTAACCTACCAAAAAACACCGCTTGGAAAATGCAGTATATGATCTGATCATAGTTGGCAACGGACTTTAGAAGAGGTGTAGTCACGATAAGTGCAGATACAGAAGTCCAAATGAATGTTTTAAATAGAATAATTAAATCCGTTTTTTTTTTTAGTTTTTTTGGGGTTGAGTAAAAAAAAAAAAAAAAAAAAAAATCTCAAGGGTCATGGGTGAGGGATCAAGATAAAAAGAGCCACGAGAAAAATAGGGTTTGTTTTTTTGTTTTGTTTTTTTTGACATCTTAAAATGATTTCTGTACACTTGTGGCTGGTAGAATAGTTCAGAGAGCAGAACATCTATCCTCGGTGTGTACCCTGCTTTATTTGCACAGGATAAATGTATTCCAATGTATTTCAAGTCACTTCTTAGTGCTGTGTGCATATTTCATTGCTTGGCTTGCTGAGATGAGGGCACATTCTGTTCCTGAATATTTTTTTTTTTTTTTTTTTGTGTTGTTCAGGGAAAAAGGCTATGACTAGTAGCCATGAAGGGCTGGCAAGTTCCTACAACCACGGGTAAAAAATACTGCAACCTTGTTTATTTTATTTTTAAAAAAAGCCGCAGAAGACAGCTGATTATCTTGTGCCCTATGTGATGTGGGCACCCTTGCTGGGCAGACAATTGAAGTCAAGTGGCATGTCTTTTTTATTTTTTTTATTTGGGTAAGGCAAATAAAAAACGATTTTTAAAAAATAGAGTATATATTAAAAGGAGCATTCTGCAGTTTTTGGTGCAATGGCATGTCCACCCATGTGCCAGGAGATGGAGGTGGTGAATGACATGGTGGTGGCGGTGGGGAATCTGTCAGTAAAAAAGAGCATTGTGGGTGAGTGGGGCTGTGTGTGACCATCTTCCCCCCCGTGGGTGCCCATTCCAGTCATTGCACACTAGTTTGCATCCCGTGGTGAGGGGGCGGCGTGTCGGCCCCCACATTGCCCACCTGGGAGTAGACATCATCTGGCGTCTGTTGCTGGATCCCCGGTGGGGTCATCCGCTTCTCTTTCTGCCTCCGGTTACAGAACCAAACTCGGACCACCTCCTTCTCCAGCTGCAGGCTGTCGGCCAGGTTGGTGATCTCCTGAGCTGATGGTTTGGGGCACTTGAGGAAGTGGCTCTCCAGGGCCCCTTTGACGCTCACCTCGATGGAGGTCCTCTTCTTCCTCTTCCTGCCCTGGGCGGCGATCTTATCGATGCTGGTCGGGCTGCCTGTGGACGAATCGGCCTCCTCCAGCCACTTGTTGAGCAGGGGTTTGAGCTTGCACATGTTCTTGAAGCTGAGCTGAAGAGCTTCAAACCTACAGATGGTGGTCTGGGAGAAGACATTGCCATAGAGGGTGCCCAGGGCAAGGCCCACGTCCGCTTGGGTGAAGCCCAGTTTGATCCTTCTCTGTTTGAACTGCTTAGCGAATTGTTCTAGGTCATCCGAGGTCGGGGTGTCCTCATCCGAGTGAGGCTCATGGTTGTTCACCCCGTGGTGCTGCTGCTGCTGTTGTTGCTGCTGCTGCTGTTGTTGGTGGTGCTGATGTTGCTGCTGCTGGTGGTGGTGATGATGGTGGTGGTGGTCGGCCAGCTCGGGGGTGTCACCCCTAACCAGGCCCGGGTGGACTAAGCTCTGGCTCCCCGGGGGTGGGCTCAGCATACCGTTCACAGTGAAAGCCCCGGATTGGGAGTAGAGAAGCGCCTGCTGCTGTTGCTGTTGCTGCTGCTGTTGCTGCTGAGCCCCTGCGGCGGCCATGGACTGGATGTGAGAGGCGGCCGCGGCTCCCCAGCCACCCTGATGTCCTTGGTGGGGTCCTAGGTGAGGCGGTCGGTGATGTAAAGCAGCCCCCGGATGCAGTTCGTCCCTCCCAGCTCCCCCCTTCACGTCCTGCTGCTGCTGAGGGTGCTGCGGGCTGCCGGTCATCCCTACTGGGCTGCTGGACCAAGGTGAGCCGGCCTCGGCCGCCGCCGCTGCTGCAGCTGCTGCAGCCGCCGCCGCGTGAGGAAGCGCCGTGACCCACTGGTGTGCGTGGCTCAGCATGTGTCCTCCGTTACTGGCCGCCATGGCCCCCTGCATAAAGTCACTCTGCACCATCTTCACCGTGGGGTCCCCCCGGTAACCACCCGATACCGAAGTCACCGCCGCGCTGCCAGGCTGCATGCCACCTCCACCCCCCGAGTCCGAGTGGACGATGGAGCCCGGGGATAGGATGCTGTTGCTGGGGAGGTAGGGGTTGGAAGCAGCCGTGGTGGCCATGGCTCCCCCCCTGCCCGCTGCTATCCACAGGTTTGGGGCTTCCTCTTCTCCTCCCCCGCAGCCCGAGAACGAGTCCCCCTTGAGATGCACTTTTGTCCTTGGAAGAGCAGCCCAGGACCAGGGGCAAACAAACACACCCTCCTCACCGCTTACCGCTAGCACCTCCTGGGCATTCAACTTGTCCGATAGATCCCAAACTTCCCCACACCACGAGGGAGAAGAGGCATCACACAAAGTTACTGCTCTCCCCTGCAGCAGCGGGATGCCGGCATGCTGGGCGCTGCCTGGACATGGCGCTCTGCCTCCTGTGCGTCCTGCGTCCAGTCCCTCCTGCTGTGTCCAGTCCCTCCAGTACTGGGGACGGTCCCTCCTGTCCGCAATGACAACTCCGCGGGAAGTTGGCTTAGCTTGGCTGCTGGTGGAGCGGAGGCGCTGCTCGTCCTCCCCCTCTCTCTCTTCTCTCTCCTCTCCTCTCTCTCCTCTCTCAGGCTCTGACAGCTCTGTGTGTCCCTCCCTCACTGAGCGGGGACTGGAGAATGTTTACCCTGCACGGAGCGCGCACACCACCACACTATCCCAAATACGAGCGAGCCCACAGCACGGCCCCCGCTCATTGGCTCCACGCTGGGTGATTGACACCGAGGCATTGACTGGCTCAAGAGGCGCACCCCCCAACATCTTCTTCCGCCCCTTCCCATTGGTTGCTTGCTCATTTAAGTAAAGTGGCGTAGGAGCTGGCAAGCTGGACCCCCTTAAAACGCACATTGCTGTCTACACCAGTGTGTCTCCCTTCAACTTACCTCCCGGGACCTACCAAAGGCTGTTCTAGGAAGTAGGTGATGTCATCCGACCACGTCTCCTCGGCCGATCCTTCCTGACACACTACATATAGGCGATCCATACATTGCATGCATCGACCATTCCAGGGGGACTCATTTTAGGAGATTTATACATTGTATACACATATAGATCCTTAGATATAGATGCAGACTCATATATACATATTTACACATATAGATCCTTTTATACATATAGATAGATCCATATAGAAAAAGATCTATATATCTATATTTACTGTATACACATATATATCCTTTTATACACACACACATATATATATATACATACAGTAGATAAATATCTATCTATCTATCTATCTATCTATCTATCTATCTATCTATCTATCTATATATATATATATATATACTGTATACACATATAGATCCTTTTATACCTATAGATAGATATACAGTAGATCCATATATAAAAATATCTATATATATGCACTATAAACACATATCGATAATTTTATACATATAGATATAGACCCATATATATATAAAAAAGATCCTATATATGTATTATATACACACATAGATCCCTTTATACATATAGATATAGATCCATATATACAAAAAATCCATATACATGTACCATATACACATATATATCCTTTTGTACATATATATCCATAAATAAAAAGATCTTATATATGCACTATATACACATATAGATCATTTTATACCTATATATTTATATATAAAAAGATCCTATATTGGTACTGCATACACATATAGATCCTTTTATACACATAGATAGATAGACATTAGATCCATATAGAGAAGGAATATATATGGGGGCATATTCGGCACAGTACAAATCCTATATCATCATATATACATATATATATATATATATATATATATATATATATATAGTATATACACATATAGAAAATTTTGTATACATATAGATCCATATATATGTACTGTATACACATATAGACCATTTTATACATATATACGATCTATATATATATATATGGGTGTACCGTATACACATATAGATAATTTTATACACATAGATAGATATATTGTAGATCCATATAGAAATAAATATATATATATATATATATGCACACACTATTCACACATATTGATCACTTTTTATACATATAGATTCATATATGTGTATTGTATATATATATATATATATATATATATATATATATATATATATTGTATACACATATAGAGATCTATTGATATGTACAAATATACAATCTATATACACATAGACAGATATAGATCCGTATATATATACTTATACATGTATATATGTGTGTATAATATATATATATATATATATATATATATATATATATATATATATATATATAATGATCTGTTTCTATACACATATAGATACAGATCATTCATTGGACCTGTTCTGGACTCAGATGTGACATTATTATTTTTCTATAATAAGACAGCTCTGAGTATTTGTAGAGGATTCACTGGCACTAATGTCCTGCTAGAGGTGATGTGAACACTTCCTATGAAATAGGAAGTTTTGTTTCCTGGAAATGACTTAAGCAGCCCTGGGAGCCACTATTGCATTTCTAGGATACATTTATTGGGACGTCTCATCTTTGGGCAGCTTTCTATTGAAAATCTCCCTGAAAGAGTTAAGAGGAGGGGGAGAGGTGGATGCAACCAAGCGGAAACATAGCACAGGCAACCTCAGTGATCCAAGGCAAAGAAAGAGAGAGTGGCAACCAAAACAAGGGCGAATTGAGCTCTCCTCCGGGACCTGCTCTCACACTGCTCTGCTCGGACACAGCCAGACCTTCTGTCATTGAGCATCCTCATATTATCCACATTGTGTGCTCACCAACACACTCACCCACAAAACCCCTGCGTACACACCTCCACTTATAGATCCATGGCCATACACACACATAACTACACATGCTTCCACCTATACATCCATGCTCATACACATATATCACCACACGTACACCTACTGTATATACAATATCCATGCTCATACACATATATCACCACACATACACCTACTGTATATACAATATCCATGCTCATACACATATATCACCACACATACACCTACTGTATATACAACATCCATGCTCATACACATATATCACCACACATACACCTACTGTATATACAACATCCATGCTCATACACATATATCACCACACGTACACCTACTGTATATACAACATCCATGCTCATACACATATATCACCACACGTACACCTACTGTATATACAACATCCATGCTCATACACATATATCACCACACGTACACCTACTGTATATACAATATCCATGCTCATACACATATATCACCACACGTACACCTACTGTATATACAATATCCATGCTCATACACATATATCACCACACATACACCTACTGTATATACAACATCCATGCTCATACACATATATCACCGCACGTACACCTACTGTATATACAATATCCATGCTCATACACATATATCACCACACGTACACCTACTGTATATACAATATCCATGCTCATACACATATATCACCACACGTACACCTACTGTATATACAATATCCATGCTCATACACATATATCACCACACATACACCTACTGTATATACAATATCCATGCTCATACACATATATCACCACACATACACCTACTGTATATACAACATCCATGCTCATACACATATATCACCACACATACACCTACTGTATATACAGTATCCATGCTCATACACATATATCACCACACATACACCTACTGTATATACAGTATCCATGCTCATACACATATATCACCACACGTACACCTACTGTATATACAACATCCATGCTCATACACATATATCACCACACATACACCTACTGTATATACAACATCCATGCTCATACACATATATCACCACACATACACCTACTGTATATACAACATCCATGCTCATACACATATATCACCGCACGTACACCTACTGTATATACAACATCCATGCTCATACACATATATCACCACACGTACACCTACTGTATATACAATATCCATGCTCATACACATATATCACCACACGTACACCTACTGTATATACAACATCCATGCTCATACACATATATCACCACACATACACCTACTGTATATACAACATCCATGCTCATACACATATATCACCACACATACACCTACTGTATATACAGTATCCATGCTCATACACATATATCACCACACATACACCTACTGTATATACAACATCCATGCTCATACACATATATCACCACACGTACACCTACTGTATATACAATATCCATGCTCATACACATATATCACCACACGTACACCTACTGTATATACAACATCCATGCTCATACACATATATCACCACACATACACCTACTGTATATACAACATCCATGCTCATACACATATATCACCACACATACACCTACTGTATATACAGTATCCATGCTCATACACATATATCACCACACATACACCTACTGTATATACAACATCCATGCTCATACACATATATCACCGCACGTACACCTACTGTATATACAATATCCATGCTCATACACATATATCACCACACGTACACCTACTGTATATACAATATCCATGCTCATACACATATATCACCACACATACACCTACTGTATATACAATATCCATGCTCATACACATATATCACCACACATACACCTACTGTATATACAGTATCCATGCTCATACACATATATCACCACACATACACCTACTGTATATACAGTATCCATGCTCATACACATATATCACCACACGTACACCTACTGTATATACAACATCCATGCTCATACACATATATCACCACACATACACCTACTGTATATACAACATCCATGCTCATACACATATATCACCACACATACACCTACTGTATATACAGTATCCATGCTCATACACATATATCACCGCACGTACACCTACTGTATATACAACATCCATGCTCATACACATATATCACCACACGTACACCTACTGTATATACAATATCCATGCTCATACACATATATCACCACACGTACACCTACTGTATATACAACATCCATGCTCATACACATATATCACCACACATACACCTACTGTATATACAACATCCATGCTCATACACATATATCACCACACATACACCTACTGTATATACAGTATCCATGCTCATACACATATATCACCACACATACACCTACTGTATATACAACATCCATGCTCATACACATATATCACCACACGTACACCTACTGTATATACAATATCCATGCTCATACACATATATCACCGCACGTACACCTACTGTATATACAATATCCATGCTCATACACATATATCACCACACATACACCTACTGTATATACAATATCCATGCTCATACACATATATCACCACACATACACCTACTGTATATACAGTATCCATGCTCATACACATATATCACCACACATACACCTACTGTATATACAGTATCCATGCTCATACACATATATCACCACACGTACACCTACTGTATATACAACATCCATGCTCATACACATATATCACCACACATACACCTACTGTATATACAACATCCATGCTCATACACATATATCACCACACATACACCTACTGTATATACAGTATCCATGCTCATACACATATATCACCGCACGTACACCTACTGTATATACAACATCCATGCTCATACACATATATCACCACACGTACACCTACTGTATATACAATATCCATGCTCATACACATATATCACCACACGTACACCTACTGTATATACAACATCCATGCTCATACACATATATCACCACACATACACCTACTGTATATACAACATCCATGCTCATACACATATATCACCACACATACACCTACTGTATATACAGTATCCATGCTCATACACATATATCACCACACATACACCTACTGTATATACAACATCCATGCTCATACACATATATCACCGCACGTACACCTACTGTATATACAATATCCATGCTCATACACATATATCACCGCACGTACACCTACTGTATATACAATATCCATGCTCATACACATATATCACCACACATACACCTACTGTATATACAATATCCATGCTCATACACATATATCACCACACATACACCTACTGTATATACAGTATCCATGCTCATACACATATATCACCACACATACACCTACTGTATATACAGTATCCATGCTCATACACATATATCACCACACGTACACCTACTGTATATACAATATCCATGCTCATACACATATATCACCACACGTACACCTACTGTATATACAGTATCCATGCTCATACACATATATCACCACACGTACACCTACTGTATATACAATATCCATGCTCATACACATATATCACCACACGTACACCTACTGTATATACAATATCCATGCTCATACACATATATCACCACACGTACACCTACTGTATATACAATATCCATGCTCATACACATATATCACCACACGTACACCTACTGTATATACAATATCCATGCTCATACACATATATCACCACACATACACCTACTGTATATACAGTATCCATGCTCATACACATATATCACCACACGTACACCTACTGTATATACAATATCCATGCTCATACACATATATCACCACACATACACCTACTGTATATACAGTATCCATGCTCATACATATATATCACCACACGTACACCTACTGTATATACAATATCCATGCTCATACACATATATCACCACACGTACACCTACTGTATATACAACATCCATGCTCATACACATATATCACCGCACATACACCTACTGTATATACAATATCCATGCTCATACACATATATCACCACACGTACACCTACTGTATATACAACATCCATGCTCATACACATATATCACCACACGTACACCTACTGTATATACAATATCCATGCTCATACACATATATCACCACACGTACACCTACTGTATATACAATATCCATGCTCATACACATATATCACCACACGTACACCTACTGTATATACAATATCCATGCTCATACACATATATCACCACACGTACACCTACTGTATATACAATATCCATGCTCATACACATATATCACCGCACATACACCTACTGTATATACAATATCCATGCTCATACACATATATCACCACATGTACACCTACTGTATATACAATATCCATGCTCATACACATATATCACCACACGTACACCTACTGTATATACAGTATCCATGCTCATACACATATATCACCACACGTACACCTACTGTATATACAATATCCATGCTCATACACATATATCACCACACGTACACCTACTGTATATACAATATCCATGCTCATACACATATATCACCACACATACACCTACTGTATATACAACATCCATGCTCATACACATATATCACCACACATACACCTACTGTATATACAGTATCCATGCTCATACACATATATCACCACACGTACACCTACTGTATATACAATATCCATGCTCATACACATATATCACCGCACGTACACCTACTGTATATACAATATCCATGCTCATACACATATATCACCACACATACACCTACTGTATATACAATATCCATGCTCATACACATATATCACCACACATACACCTACTGTATATACAGTATCCATGCTCATACACATATATCACCACACATACACCTACTGTATATACAGTATCCATGCTCATACACATATATCACCACACGTACACCTACTGTATATACAATATCCATGCTCATACACATATATCACCACACATACACCTACTGTATATACAGTATCCATGCTCATACACATATATCACCACACATACACCTACTGTATATACAACATCCATGCTCATACACATATATCACCACACGTACACCTACTGTATATACAATATCCATGCTCATACACATATATCACCGCACGTACACCTACTGTATATACAATATCCATGCTCATACACATATATCACCACACATACACCTACTGTATATACAATATCCATGCTCATACACATATATCACCACACATACACCTACTGTATATACAGTATCCATGCTCATACACATATATCACCACACATACACCTACTGTATATACAGTATCCATGCTCATACACATATATCACCACACGTACACCTACTGTATATACAATATCCATGCTCATACACATATATCACCACACATACACCTACTGTATATACAGTATCCATGCTCATACACATATATCACCACACGTACACCTACTGTATATACAATATCCATGCTCATACACATATATCACCACACATACACCTACTGTATATACAATATCCATGCTCATACACATATATCACCACACGTACACCTACTGTATATACAGTATCCATGCTCATACACATATATCACCACACGTACACCTACTGTATATACAATATCCATGCTCATACACATATATCACCACACGTACACCTACTGTATATACAATATCCATGCTCATACACATATATCACCACACATACACCTACTGTATATACAGTATCCATGCTCATACACATATATCACCACACGTACACCTACTGTATATACAATATCCATGCTCATACACATATATCACCACACATACACCTACTGTATATACAGTATCCATGCTCATACATATATATCACCACACGTACACCTACTGTATATACAATATCCATGCTCATACACATATATCACCACACGTACACCTACTGTATATACAACATCCATGCTCATACACATATATCACCGCACATACACCTACTGTATATACAATATCCATGCTCATACACATATATCACCACACGTACACCTACTGTATATACAACATCCATGCTCATACACATATATCACCACACGTACACCTACTGTAATACAATATCCATGCTCATACACATATATCACCACACGTACACCTACTGTATATACAATATCCATGCTCATACACATATATCACCACACGTACACCTACTGTATATACAATATCCATGCTCATACACATATATCACCACACGTACACCTACTGTATATACAATATCCATGCTCATACACATATATCACCGACACGTACACCTACTGTATATACAATATCCATGCTCATACACATATATCACCACACTGTACACCTACTGTATATACAATATCCATGCTCATACACATATATCACCACACGTACACCTACTGTATATACAGTATCCATGCTCAACACATATATCACCACACGTACACCTACTGTATATACAATATCCATGCTCATACACATATATCACCGCACATACACCTACTGTATATACAATATCCATGCTCATACACATATATCACCACACGTACACCTACTGTATATACAGTATCCATGCTCATACACATATATCACCACACGTACACCTACTGTATATACAACATCCATGCTCATACACATATATCACCACACGTACACCTACTGTATATACAACATCCATGCTCATACACATATATCACCATACGTACACCTACTGTATATACAGTATCCATGCTCATACACATATATCACCACACGTACACCTACTGTATATACAATATCCATGCTCATACACATATATCACCGCACATACACCTACTGTATATACAACATCCATGCTCATACACATATATCACCATACGTACACCTACTGTATATACAATATCCATGCTCATACACATATATCACCACACGTACACCTACTGTATATACAATATCCATGCTCATACACATATATCACCGCACATACACCTACTGTATATACAATATCCATGCTCATACACATATATCACCACATGTACACCTACTGTATATACAATATCCATGCTCATACACATATATCACCACACGTACACCTACTGTATATACAGTATCCATGCTCATACACATATATCACCACACGTACACCTACTGTATATACAACATCCATGCTCATACACATATATCACCGCACATACACCTACTGTATATACAATATCCATGCTCATACACATATATCACCACACGTACACCTACTGTATATACAGTATCCATGCTCATACACATATATCACCACACGTACACCTACTGTATATACAACATCCATGCTCATACACATATATCACCACACGTACACCTACTGTATATACAACATCCATGCTCATACACATATATCACCATACGTACACCTACTGTATATACAGTATCCATGCTCATACACATATATCACCACACGTACACCTACTGTATATACAATATCCATGCTCATACACATATATCACCACACGTACACCTACTGTATATACAACATCCATGCTCATACACATATATCACCACACATACACCTACTGTATATACAACATCCATGCTCATACACATATATCACCACACGTACACCTACTGTATATACAGTATCCATGCTCATACACATATATCACCACACGTACACCTACTGTATATACAACATCCATGCTCATACACATATATCACCACACATACACCTACTGTATATACAACATCCATGCTCATACACATATATCACCGCACGTACACCTACTGTATATACAACATCCATGCTCATACACATATATCACCGCACATACACCTACTGTATATACAACATCCATGCTCATACACATATATCACCGCACATACACCTACTGTATATACAACATCCATGCTCATACACATATATCACCGCACATACATCTACTGTATATACAACATCCATGCTCATACACATATATCACCACACATACACCTACTGTATATACAACATCCATGCTCATACACATATATCACCGCACGTACACCTACTGTATATACAACATCCATGCTCATACACATATATCACCACACATACACCTACTGTATATACAACATCCATGCTCATACACATATATCACCACACATACACCTACTGTATATACAACATCCATGCTCATACACATATATCACCACACGTACACCTACTGTATATACAACATCCATGCTCATACACATATATCACCACACGTACACCTACTGTATATACAGTATCCATGCTCATACACATATATCACCACACGTACACCTACTGTATATACAATATCCATGCTCATACACATATATCACCGCACATACACCTACTGTATATACAATATCCATGCTCATACACATATATCACCACACGTACACCTACTGTATATACAATATCCATGCTCATACACATATATCACCACACGTACACCTACTGTATATACAGTATCCATGCTCATACACATATATCACCACACGTACACCTACTGTATATACAATATCCATGCTCATACACATATATCACCACACATACACCTACTGTATATACAACATCCATGCTCATACACATATATCACCGCACGTACACCTACTGTATATACAACATCCATGCTCATACACATATATCACCACACATACACCTACTGTATATACAACATCCATGCTCATACACATATATCACCGCACATACACCTACTGTATATACAACATCCATGCTCATACACATATATCACCGCACATACACCTACTGTATATACAACATCCATGCTCATACACATATATCACCACACGTACACCTACTGTATATACAACATCCATGCTCATACACATATATCACCACACGTACACCTACTGTATATACAGTATCCATGCTCATACACATATATCACCACACGTACACCTACTGTATATACAATATCCATGCTCATACACATATATCACCGCACATACACCTACTGTATATACAATATCCATGCTCATACACATATATCACCACACGTACACCTACTGTATATACAGTATCCATGCTCATACACATATATCACCACACGTACACCTACTGTATATACAGTATCCATGCTCATACACATATATCACCACACGTACACCTACTGTATATACAATATCCATGCTCATACACATATATCACCACACGTACACCTACTGTATATACAACATCCATGCTCATACACATATATCACCACACGTACACCTACTGTATATACAGTATCCATGCTCATACACATATATCACCACACGTACACCTACTGTATATACAGTATCCATGCTCATACACATATATCACCGCACATACACCTACTGTATATACAGTATCCATGCTCATACACATATATCACCACACGTACACCTACTGTATATACAGTATCCATGCTCATACACATATATCACCACACGTACACCTACTGTATATACAATATCCATGCTCATACACATATATCACCACACGTACACCTACTGTATATACAGTATCCATGCTCATACACATATATCACCACACGTACACCTACTGTATATACAGTATCCATGCTCATACACATATATCACCACACGTACACCTACTGTATATACAGTATCCATGCTCATACACATATATCACCACACGTACACCTACTGTATATACAATATCCATGCTCATACACATATATCACCACACGTACACCTACTGTATATACAATATCCATGCTCATACACATATATCACCACACGTACACCTACTGTATATACAACATCCATGCTCATACACATATATCACCACACGTACACCTACTGTATATACAGTATCCATGCTCATACACATATATCACCACACGTACACCTACTGTATATACAACATCCATGCTCATACACATATATCACCACACGTACACCTACTGTATATACAACATCCATGCTCATACACATATATCACCACACGTACACCTACTGTATATACAGTATCCATGCTCATACACATATATCACCACACGTACACCTACTGTATATACAATATCCATGCTCATACACATATATCACCACACGTACACCTACTGTATATACAACATCCATGCTCATACACATATATCACCACACGTACACCTACTGTATATACAATATCCATGCTCATACACATATATCACCACACGTACACCTACTGTATATACAATATCCATGCTCATACACATATATCACCACACGTACACCTACTGTATATACAATATCCATGCTCATACACATATATCACCGCACATACACCTACTGTATATACAACATCCATGCTCATACACATATATCACCACACGTACACCTACTGTATATACAATATCCATGCTCATACACATATATCACCGCACGTACACCTACTGTATATACAATATCCATGCTCATACACATATATCACCGCACGTACACCTACTGTATATACAATATCCATGCTCATACACATATATCACCGCACGTACACCTACTGTATATACAATATCCATGCTCATACACATATATCACCACACATACACCTACTGTATATACAATATCCATGCTCATACACATATATCACCACACATACACCTACTGTATATACAACATCCATGCTCATACACATATATCACCACACATACACCTACTGTATATACAGTATCCATGCTCATACACATATATCACCACACGTACACCTACTGTATATACAATATCCATGCTCATACACATATATCACCGCACGTACACCTACTGTATATACAATATCCATGCTCATACACATATATCACCACACATACACCTACTGTATATACAATATCCATGCTCATACACATATATCACCACACATACACCTACTGTATATACAGTATCCATGCTCATACACATATATCACCACACATACACCTACTGTATATACAGTATCCATGCTCATACACATATATCACCACACGTACACCTACTGTATATACAATATCCATGCTCATACACATATATCACCACACATACACCTACTGTATATACAGTATCCATGCTCATACACATATATCACCACACGTACACCTACTGTATATACAATATCCATGCTCATACACATATATCACCACACATACACCTACTGTATATACAATATCCATGCTCATACACATATATCACCACACGTACACCTACTGTATATACAGTATCCATGCTCATACACATATATCACCACACGTACACCTACTGTATATACAATATCCATGCTCATACACATATATCACCACACGTACACCTACTGTATATACAATATCCATGCTCATACACATATATCACCACACATACACCTACTGTATATACAGTATCCATGCTCATACACATATATCACCACACGTACACCTACTGTATATACAATATCCATGCTCATACACATATATCACCACACATACACCTACTGTATATACAGTATCCATGCTCATACATATATATCACCACACGTACACCTACTGTATATACAATATCCATGCTCATACACATATATCACCACACGTACACCTACTGTATATACAACATCCATGCTCATACACATATATCACCGCACATACACCTACTGTATATACAATATCCATGCTCATACACATATATCACCACACGTACACCTACTGTATATACAACATCCATGCTCATACACATATATCACCACACGTACACCTACTGTATATACAATATCCATGCTCATACACATATATCACCACACGTACACCTACTGTATATACAATATCCATGCTCATACACATATATCACCACACGTACACCTACTGTATATACAATATCCATGCTCATACACATATATCACCACACGTACACCTACTGTATATACAATATCCATGCTCATACACATATATCACCGCACATACACCTACTGTATATACAATATCCATGCTCATACACATATATCACCACATGTACACCTACTGTATATACAATATCCATGCTCATACACATATATCACCACACGTACACCTACTGTATATACAGTATCCATGCTCATACACATATATCACCACACGTACACCTACTGTATATACAATATCCATGCTCATACACATATATCACCGCACATACACCTACTGTATATACAATATCCATGCTCATACACATATATCACCACACGTACACCTACTGTATATACAGTATCCATGCTCATACACATATATCACCACACGTACACCTACTGTATATACAACATCCATGCTCATACACATATATCACCACACGTACACCTACTGTATATACAACATCCATGCTCATACACATATATCACCATACGTACACCTACTGTATATACAGTATCCATGCTCATACACATATATCACCACACGTACACCTACTGTATATACAATATCCATGCTCATACACATATATCACCGCACATACACCTACTGTATATACAACATCCATGCTCATACACATATATCACCATACGTACACCTACTGTATATACAATATCCATGCTCATACACATATATCACCACACGTACACCTACTGTATATACAATATCCATGCTCATACACATATATCACCGCACATACACCTACTGTATATACAATATCCATGCTCATACACATATATCACCACATGTACACCTACTGTATATACAATATCCATGCTCATACACATATATCACCACACGTACACCTACTGTATATACAGTATCCATGCTCATACACATATATCACCACACGTACACCTACTGTATATACAACATCCATGCTCATACACATATATCACCGCACATACACCTACTGTATATACAATATCCATGCTCATACACATATATCACCATACGTACACCTACTGTATATACAGTATCCATGCTCATACACATATATCACCACACGTACACCTACTGTATATACAACATCCATGCTCATACACATATATCACCACACGTACACCTACTGTATATACAACATCCATGCTCATACACATATATCACCATACGTACACCTACTGTATATACAGTATCCATGCTCATACACATATATCACCACACGTACACCTACTGTATATACAATATCCATGCTCATACACATATATCACCACACATACACCTACTGTATATACAACATCCATGCTCATACACATATATCACCACACGTACACCTACTGTATATACAGTATCCATGCTCATACACATATATCACCACACGTACACCTACTGTATATACAACATCCATGCTCATACACATATATCACCACACATACACCTACTGTATATACAACATCCATGCTCATACACATATATCACCGCACGTACACCTACTGTATATACAACATCCATGCTCATACACATATATCACCGCACATACACCTACTGTATATACAACATCCATGCTCATACACATATATCACCGCACATACACCTACTGTATATACAACATCCATGCTCATACACATATATCACCGCACATACATCTACTGTATATACAACATCCATGCTCATACACATATATCACCACACATACACCTACTGTATATACAACATCCATGCTCATACACATATATCACCGCACGTACACCTACTGTATATACAACATCCATGCTCATACACATATATCACCACACATACACCTACTGTATATACAACATCCATGCTCATACACATATATCACCACACATACACCTACTGTATATACAACATCCATGCTCATACACATATATCACCACACGTACACCTACTGTATATACAACATCCATGCTCATACACATATATCACCACACGTACACCTACTGTATATACAGTATCCATGCTCATACACATATATCACCACACGTACACCTACTGTATATACAATATCCATGCTCATACACATATATCACCGCACATACACCTACTGTATATACAATATCCATGCTCATACACATATATCACCACACGTACACCTACTGTATATACAATATCCATGCTCATACACATATATCACCACACGTACACCTACTGTATATACAGTATCCATGCTCATACACATATATCACCACACGTACACCTACTGTATATACAATATCCATGCTCATACACATATATCACCACACATACACCTACTGTATATACAACATCCATGCTCATACACATATATCACCGCACGTACACCTACTGTATATACAACATCCATGCTCATACACATATATCACCACACATACACCTACTGTATATACAACATCCATGCTCATACACATATATCACCGCACATACACCTACTGTATATACAACATCCATGCTCATACACATATATCACCGCACATACACCTACTGTATATACAACATCCATGCTCATACACATATATCACCACACGTACACCTACTGTATATACAACATCCATGCTCATACACATATATCACCACACGTACACCTACTGTATATACAGTATCCATGCTCATACACATATATCACCACACGTACACCTACTGTATATACAATATCCATGCTCATACACATATATCACCGCACATACACCTACTGTATATACAATATCCATGCTCATACACATATATCACCACACGTACACCTACTGTATATACAGTATCCATGCTCATACACATATATCACCACACGTACACCTACTGTATATACAGTATCCATGCTCATACACATATATCACCACACGTACACCTACTGTATATACAATATCCATGCTCATACACATATATCACCACACGTACACCTACTGTATATACAACATCCATGCTCATACACATATATCACCACACGTACACCTACTGTATATACAGTATCCATGCTCATACACATATATCACCACACGTACACCTACTGTATATACAGTATCCATGCTCATACACATATATCACCGCACATACACCTACTGTATATACAGTATCCATGCTCATACACATATATCACCACACGTACACCTACTGTATATACAGTATCCATGCTCATACACATATATCACCACACGTACACCTACTGTATATACAATATCCATGCTCATACACATATATCACCACACGTACACCTACTGTATATACAGTATCCATGCTCATACACATATATCACCACACGTACACCTACTGTATATACAGTATCCATGCTCATACACATATATCACCACACGTACACCTACTGTATATACAATATCCATGCTCATACACATATATCACCACACGTACACCTACTGTATATACAATATCCATGCTCATACACATATATCACCACACGTACACCTACTGTATATACAACATCCATGCTCATACACATATATCACCACACGTACACCTACTGTATATACAGTATCCATGCTCATACACATATATCACCACACGTACACCTACTGTATATACAACATCCATGCTCATACACATATATCACCACACGTACACCTACTGTATATACAACATCCATGCTCATACACATATATCACCACACGTACACCTACTGTATATACAGTATCCATGCTCATACACATATATCACCACACGTACACCTACTGTATATACAATATCCATGCTCATACACATATATCACCACACGTACACCTACTGTATATACAACATCCATGCTCATACACATATATCACCACACGTACACCTACTGTATATACAATATCCATGCTCATACACATATATCACCACACGTACACCTACTGTATATACAATATCCATGCTCATACACATATATCACCACACGTACACCTACTGTATATACAATATCCATGCTCATACACATATATCACCGCACATACACCTACTGTATATACAACATCCATGCTCATACACATATATCACCACACGTACACCTACTGTATATACAATATCCATGCTCATACACATATATCACCACACGTACACCTACTGTATATACAACATCCATGCTCATACACATATATCACCACACGTACACCTACTGTATATACAATATCCATGCTCATACACATATATCACCACACGTACACCTACTGTATATACAACATCCATGCTCATACACATATATCACCACACGTACACCTACTGTATATACAGTATCCATGCTCATACACATATATCACCACACGTACACCTACTGTATATACAGTATCCATGCTCATACACATATATCACCACACGTACACCTACTGTATATACAGTATCCATGCTCATACACATATATCACCACACGTACACCTACTGTATATACAATATCCATGCTCATACACATATATCACCACACGTACACCTACTGTATATACAATATCCATGCTCATACACATATATCACCGCACATACACCTACTGTATATACAACATCCATGCTCATACACATATATCACCACACGTACACCTACTGTATATACAATATCCATGCTCATACACATATATCACCACACGTACACCTACTGTATATACAACATCCATGCTCATACACATATATCACCGCACATACACCTACTGTATATACAACATCCATGCTCATACACATATATCACCGCACGTACACCTACTGTATATACAACATCCATGCTCATACACATATATCACCGCACATACACCTACTGTATATACAACATCCATGCTCATACACATATATCACCACATGTACACCTACTGTATATACAATATCCATGCTCATACACATATATCACCGCACGTACACCTACTGTATATACAGTATCCATGCTCATACACATATATCACCGCACATACACCTACTGTATATACAACATCCATGCTCATACACATATATCACCGCACGTACACCTACTGTATATACAACATCCATGCTCATACACATATATCACCACACATACACCTACTGTATATACAACATCCATGCTCATACACATATATCACCACACGTACACCTACTGTATATACAATATCCATGCTCATACACATATATCACCGCACGTACACCTACTGTATATACAACATCCATGCTCATACACATATATCACCACACGTACACCTACTGTATATACAATATCCATGCTCATACACATATATCACCACACGTACACCTACTGTATATACAACATCCATGCTCATACACATATATCACCACACGTACACCTACTGTATATACAACATCCATGCTCATACACATATATCACCACACGTACACCTACTGTATATACAACATCCATGCTCATACACATATATCACCGCACATACACCTACTGTATATACAGTATCCATGCTCATACACATATATCACCGCACATACACCTACTGTATATACAACATCCATGCTCATACACATATATCACCGCACGTACACCTACTGTATATACAACATCCATGCTCATACACATATATCACCACACATACACCTACTGTATATACAACATCCATGCTCATACACATATATCACCACACGTACACCTACTGTATATACAATATCCATGCTCATACACATATATCACCACACGTACACCTACTGTATATACAACATCCATGCTCATACACATATATCACCGCACATACACCTACTGTATATACAATATCCATGCTCATACACATATATCACCACACATACACCTACTGTATATACAACATCCATGCTCATACACATATATCACCACACGTACACCTACTGTATATACAATATCCATGCTCATACACATATATCACCACACGTACACCTACTGTATATACAACATCCATGCTCATACACATATATCACCGCACGTACACCTACTGTATATACAACATCCATGCTCATACACATATATCACCACACATACACCTACTGTATATACAACATCCATGCTCATACACATATATCACCGCACGTACACCTACTGTATATACAACATCCATGCTCATACACATATATCACCACACGTACACCTACTGTATATACAACATCCATGCTCATACACATATATCACCACACGTACACCTACTGTATATACAATAACCATGCTCATACACATATATCACCGCACATACACCTACTGTATATACAACATCCATGCTCATACACATATATCACCACACGTACACCTACTGTATATACAATATCCATGCTCATACACATATATCACCGCACATACACCTACTGTATATACAATATCCATGCTCATACACATATATCACCACACATACACCTACTGTATATACAACATCCATGCTCATACACATATATCACCGCACGTACACCTACTGTATATACAATATCCATGCTCATACACATATATCACCGCACATACACCTACTGTATATACAATATCCATGCTCATACAGATATATCACCGCACGTACACCTACTGTATATACAATATCCATGCTCATACACATATATCACCACATGTACACCTACTGTATATACAATATCCATGCTCATACACATATATCACCATACGTACACCTATACATTCATGCTCATACACATATATCAACACACTTACACCTATGCATTCATGCTCATACACATATATCAACACACTTACACCTATACATCCATGCTCATACACATATTACAACAACACGTCTACCTACAGATCCATGTTTATATAAAACACATACACACAAATAAAACACACTTCCACCTATAAATCCACATTCACACACACACACACACACACATATAACAACCCACACTTCCACCTATATATCTATGTTTGTACACATATATAAAACCATCTATTTTCACCTATAGATCCATGTTCATACACACATATAACAGCACACACTTCCACCCATATATCTATGTTCATACACACTTCAACTCAGATCCATGTTCGTACACATATAAAACAACAACACACACCTCCACCAATAAATCTATGTTTGTACGCACATATAATAACACCTACTTTCACCTATAGATCTATGTTCATACACACTTCAACTCATAGATCCATGTTAGTACACGTATATAACAACAACACACACCTCCACCAATAAATCTATGTTTGTACACACATATAATAACACCTACTTTCACCTATAGATCCTTGTTCATACACAAATATAGCAACACACTTCCAGTTATAGATCCAGTTCACACACACACTTCCAAATAAAGATCCATGTTCGTACACACATATACAACACACACACTTCCACCTATAGATCTATGTTCATACACATATATAACAACATACAGTACACTTTAACCTATAGTTCCATGTTACTACACACATATAACAACACACGCGCCAACCTATAGATACTTTATTATTACACACATATAGCAATACGCACTTCCACCTATAGATCCATGTTCATACAAAAATATAACAACACACACACACTTCCACCTATAAATCCAGTTCATACACACATATAACAATCTACACTTCCACCTATAGATCCATGTCCATACACACATATAACAATACACACTTCAACCTATAGACCCACGTTAGTACACACACACACATCCCCCTATTGATTTATGTTCACACACATATATAACAACACTCACTTCCACCTATAGACTAATTTTCATATACACATATAACAACCCACACACACTTCCCCTATAGATCCATGTTCACACACACACATATAACAATACACACTTCCAGCTGTAGATCCATGTTCATACACACACATATAACAATACACACTTCCACCTGTAGATCCATGTTCATACACACGTATAACAACACACTTCCACCTATAGATCCATGTTCATACAGAAATATATCAATACACACTTCCACCTAATGCATCCAGTTCATATACACATATAACAATATACACTTCCACCTATAGATCCATGTTCATACACACATATAACAATACACACTTCAACCTATAGACCCACGTTAGTACACACACATAAACCTACACACACTTCTCCCTATAGATTCATGTTCATATACGCATATAACAACACACACTTCCACCTAGTGATTCATTTTCATACACACATATAACGACACACACTTCCCCTATAGATCCATGTTCATAAAAAGATATACAGGACACACTTCTACCTATAGATCCATGTTAATACACATATATAACAACATACACTTTAACCTATAGTTCCATGTTAATACACACATATAACAACACACACATCAATCTATAGATCCTTGTTATTACACAAATAAAACACACACACACTTCCACCTATAGATCCATGTTCGTACACACATATACAACACACACACACACACCTCCACCTATAGATCTATGTTTATACACATATATAACAACATACAGTACACTTTAACCTATAGTTCCATGTTACTACACACATATAACAACACCCGCGCCAACCAACAGATACTTTATTATTACACACATATAGCAATACACACTTCCACCTATAGATCCATGTTCATACACACATATAACAACACACACTTCTACCTATAGATCCATGTTCATACAAAAATATAACAACACACACACTTCCACCCATAGATCCAGTTCATACACACATATAATAATCTACACTTCCACCTATAGATCCATGTCCATACACACATATAACAATACACACTTCAACCTATAGACCCACGTTAGTACACACACACACACATATAACCACACACACTTCTCCCTATAGATTCATGTTCATACAAACATATACATGACACACTTCTACCTATAGATCCATGTTAATACACATATATAACAACATACACTTTAACCTATAGTTCCATGTTAATACACACATATAACAACACACACATCAATCTATAGATCCTTGTTAATACACAAATAAAACACACACACTTCCAAATATAGATCCATGGTAATGCACACAATTAACAATGCGGCACACTTCTACCTATATATCTCCCTTGTCTATGAATATATATATATATATATATATATATATATATATATATATATATATATATCAGCCTACACTTCTATCTAAACACACTCCTCTTCTACCTATAGATTCCCTGCTGATGCTGAACACACTCACATATACAATATAAACACATCATCCCTCTCCCTTAGCTCTCTGTGGCCTGCCAATTCAAAACACACACCTCACTTCTAGTTATAGTTTGCTATTGATATAAAACACACACATCATCACACACAAAAAGCATACCAATATAAACATGCCCCTAAATGCAACATATACACAAGCTACACAAAAACATACAAATGTACACACATGTCCCTGTTAATGTTCCTGTAGGGCCATGTTGATGCTACACATACAAACCTAACTTACAATCACGTCTCATGTAGTTCCCTTGTTGATACACACTCTGATATAGGTTCCCAGTCCTGTTCTGGTAGGACCCAGTTGGACTTCACTCCTGCCCATGTAAGTCCCTGTTAAAGGGATATAAACAGGGCATATACAGTCAGGTCCATAAATATTGGGACATCGACACAATTCTAATCTTTTTGGCTCTATACACCACCACAATGGATTTGAAATGAAACAAACAAGATGTGCATTAACTGCAGACTTTCAGCTTTAATTTGCGGGTATTTACATCCAAATCAGGTGAACGGTGTAGGAATTACAACAGTTTGTATATGTGCCTCCCACTTATTTAGGGACCAAAAGTAATGGGACAGATTAACAATCACAAATCAAACTTTCACTTTTTAATACTTGGTTGCAAATCCTTTGCAGTCAATTACAGCCTGAAGTCTGGAACGCATAGACATCACCAGACGCTGGGTTTCATCCCTGGTGATGCTCTGCCAGGCCTCTACTGTAACTGTCTTCAGTTCCTGCTTGTTCTTGGGGCATTTTCCCTTCAGTTTTGTCTTCAGCAAGTGAAATGCATGCTCAATCGGATTCAGGTCAGGTGATTGACTTGGCCATTGCTTAACATTCCACTTCTTTACCTTAAACTCTTTGGTTGCTTTCGCAGTATGCTTCGGGTCATTGTCCATCTGCACTGTGAAGCGCCGTCCAATGAGTTTTGAAGCATTTGGCTGAATATGAGCAGATAATATTGCCCCGAAACACTTCAGAATTCATCCTGCTGCTTTTGTCAGCAGTCACATCATCAATAAATACAAGAGAACCAGTTCCATTGGCAGCCATACATGCCCACGCCATGACACTACCACCACCATGCTTCACTGGTGAGGTGGTATGCTTTGGATCATGAGCAGTTCCTTTCCTTCTCCATACTCTTCTCTTCCCATCACTCTGGTACAAGTTGATCTTGGTCTCATCTGTCCATAGGATGTTGTTCCAGAACTGTGAAGGCTTTTATAGATGTTGTTTGGCAAACTCTAATCTGGCCTTCCTGTTTTTGAGGCTCACCAATGGTTTCCATCTTGTGACGAACCCTCTGTATTCACTCTGATGAAGTCTTCTCTTGATTGGTGACTTTGACACACATACACCTACCTCCTGGAGAGTGTTCTTGATCTGGCCAACTGTTGTGAAGGGCGTTTTCTTCACCAGGGAAAGAATTCTTCGGTCATCCACCACAGTTGTTTTCCGTGGTCTTCCGGGTATTTTGGTGTTGCTGAGCTTACCGGTGCGTTCTTTCTTTTTAAGGATGTTCCAAACAGTTGATTTGGCCACACCTAATGTTTTTGCTATTTCTCTGATGGGTTTGTTTTGTTTTTTCAGCCTAATGATGGCTTGCTTCACTGATAGTGACAGCTCTTTGGATCTCATATTGAGAGTTGACAGCAACAGATTCCAAATACAAATAGCACACTTGAAATGAACTCTGGACCTTTTATCTGCTCCTTGTAAATGGGATAATGAGGGAATAACACACACCTGGCCGTAGAACAGTTGAGCAGCCAATTGTCCCATTACTTTTGGTCCCTTAAAAAGTGGGAGGCACATATACAAACTGTTGTGATTCCTACACCATTCACCTGATTTGGATGTAAACACACTCAAATTAAAGCTGAGAGTCTGCAGTTAAAGCACATCTTGTTTGTTTAATTTCTAATCCATTGTGGTGGTTTATAGAGACAAAGATTAGAATTGTGTCGATGTCCCAATATTTATGGACCTGACTGTAAATCATACTCTTGTCCTTGTAGGTCAGTCCCCACTACTATCCCAGTTGAAGGTATACACACACAGACATAAGTCCCCACTTCAGCCCTTGCATGTCCTTGATAATGGAACATAAGCAGAAGATATAAGTCCCCACTCTTGTCCCTGTTGATGCTACAAACCTTAAAATAAATTCCCACTAATCTCCTTTTGATGCCACACACATAAAAGTCCCAATTGCTGTCATAGATGGTGCTTCACTCACCATATGAGTCCCTGCTACTATACTGTACTTGATGCTACACACAGAATTA